>JANFAM010000013.1:10747500-11997500 GCA_024362665.1 Prunus padus
CAAGTTTAATGCATGCATCTAATTAGCTTTTTTTTATATTGTAGTGATCTATTGGGGCATTTTAAAATTAAACAATTTTTGTATATTTGTTATGTCTGAAGCCCTTAAAATACATTGTTATTATTAAATTGAACAATATTTAGAACTACTTTTGTTACAATATTAATTTATAATTTATGGTAAAATATGTGCACTAATTGTAGATTAAAACTTTTGATAAAAAAAGTGTGAATTAAAAAAATAAAAAAATTTATGTAGTGAAGTTGGTTTTTTTTATTTTTTAAAGTAGAAAAAGAATAAAGAAAATAACAAACAATTTCATCATCATGTCCTTTTTGGTCATTATACACACTAAAAGCACTTCTGATAAAAATTTACCAAATACTTTGACTACTCACAGCAGTTTTTCAAAAATAGTTTGCCAAACGCCTAGCTATTTTTTTTTTCACAGCTGATTATTTTTGCAGCACAACAGAAGCAGTTTTTTTTAAAAGCACAACAATGCCAAACTAGCCCTAAATATCTCTGCAAAACATGGCAGCCTAGTACAACACATGTCAAATATATGCCAACCTAAGCCACAAGCTTTCATGCTATTGCAAGTCATGCACGCTCCTTGGCCTTTTCATATTTGGGGGCTTGATTTGATTGGAGTATTCATCAATGCAAAGTGGGTCAAAGTCTTACTACTGCTAAGTTGCTTTTGCACCTATCCTTTTGTTTTTTGCTTTTCAAATTTATTTCAAAGATGAACTCCTTATGTGTTTTCACCATATGCTTTCACAACTTTTGTAGAATGCACCACTATTATAGCATGCCAAGGTGTAAGATGATATTTGCAATGAGAATGAAGTATTTCGGAAAAAGAAAAAAGCCTCTAGAATTCTTTCCTTGCTTTTACCTTTTTCTGTTATGCAAAACATGTTCTTTGAAAAAAAAAACAAAACAAAACAAAGAACATAGAGGCAATCGGGCAAACACTTTTGTGATCCTGTAAAAATTGGCAGCATTGCACCTACCACAACCCAACCTGTTAAAATCTCAAGCAATTCATGCATTTCATCATTTCCAACCAAGCAAAGTGTACATAACAAACTGGAAATCATTATCTCAGTGCATTCCAAACCCCAACAATTCATGCATTTCATTATTTCCAACCAAGTAAAGTGTACATAACATGCTGGAAATTATTATCTCAATGCATTCCAAACACCAACAATTCATGCATTCCATCATTTCCAACCAAGCAAAGTGTATAAAGTAGGCCGAAACTTAATATCTCAAGCATTCTAGATCAAAAGTTCTGGCAGAAAGTGTGTAACAATGCTGCGCTTCAAGGTTCCAACAATATGAGCTTTAAGCTCTCCAAAAAAAAAAAAGAAGGGGTACAACTCAAGACCAAATGCAGTCAAATGTGCTAAAGATCGATACACCTTGCGGTTTCAAAGGGAAAAGCTACTACGCATCGAGCCAGCCAGCCCCCCCACAAAAAAGAAATGGGTCCTGCGAGGCGAAATAAGGATAGGTGTTAGAGAAAGATGGTGCTGGAAGATATAGCCTTGCTAAAAAAAATAATATATCACGGTGCAAACAAGGAGAATTAGGTACCTCAACTATATCATGGTGCACGACTAAAATAGAACATAAGAAGCACAGAGAGATGATCCTTTCAATGTTTCCACCACGCACCAAGATCCATTATCAATAGCTCATTTGTCAAGGAGAAGGTCTCGTAGCTTATGGCACTGGCTATCCAATTCGTGTCCCTTAAGGCTCAACGCATTAACGACAACTCTTGCTTAAGGGGATAGGCATGCATCTTTATGCTACAAACAGCTCGTGCTCTAAAAACAGTGTGTGCTATAACTTCTTTTAAGTATCAAGCGGGAAGTCCACGTGGGGTCCTAATAAAGACACATGCTCAAACCCTTTCAGGGCACTATTGTAAGGTTGAAAACGATGTTTCCTTTGCAAACTTCAATCATTCACACAACATCTTCGGTAGTTGGGTCTATCAACTCATGATCGAACCACTTTGGCCAGCCCTTAGTGAAGCTACAAGGGTATTGAAGAAATCAAGGGACCGCTGGAAACATGCCTTTTTTCTATACAACACCTAGAAATGAGAGTAGCCTCCAAAGCTTGCATAGTGCCTATGATTAAGTCTTGGCAAGTATTTCTAAGCGACGAAGGTAGTCGTCCCTTCTTCAACCCATCGTGCAAGGGGAAATAGGCCATCACTCATCACAGAAGTCATTGTGACTTATTACGTGAATGCTTGCAAGAATTGCCAACGAAGAATATGATGCAAAAGGGCAAAGCGTAAAGCTAGTTCTCTGTGTTAAAGCCAAGTAATCTCCACACTAGCATGCAAGCAATATGAACTTCATCCGCCAAGCAAAGCAAGCTATCTCATGCCAAGCGGAATGCATAAACAAAAATATTTTTGGAGCATCATGCAATCTATTACTCGAGCCCATGCCAAGCAAAATTCTCATTCCATGCTCGACCGACAATTCCAGCAGTACATAAAATTTTTTAAAAAAAATTCTCAAGTATTACAAACCATGCATTCTGTCTATTTCCTAGTAACCTTTTTCTCGCAAAATAAAAGAGTGCCTAAGAATCAAGCAAGCGTCAACAAAAACAAGCCTAAGAACAAACACCAAGACATATCTAGTCCTACAAAGAAAAATCCATGACCTCAGCAAACAGGAGGAATTGAGACTATTGCAATAGTTCAAACACCCAAACTATTGAGTTGGACACGCTCAAAGCTTCCAGCAGTAGGAAATTCAACACTGTGCCGGCACCTTCACTCTTCCTATCCCAAAGACTCAGACTCTAACGGCCGCGGAAAAAAAAAACACACGTACACGCACATTCCTAAAGTTTCATGCACTGCTACCAAGCTCATACCTGCAAAAAAGGGTCAAGAACGTAGCCAAGCATGGCAAGTTAAGCTCACGCCAAAAGAAACGCTTAAACAAATATCCAAGCAGCATGCGATTTATTACTTAAACCCATGGCAAGCAAAATTCTCGTTCCATGATCGACAAGCAATTCCCATGACAAGCAAATTATCCCCCAATAATGCAAAAATTCAAGCATTGCAAAACATGCATTCTGTCAGTTTCTTAACAACCCTTTTTCTCGCAACATAGGATAGAGTCCAAAGTTAATCAAGCATGTGTTCACAAGAAAGATGAGCCTAGTCCAAAACACCAGTCTATGTCTATTCCTACAAAGTCAAAAGAAGGACCCACGATTCTAGCAAATGGGTAGAACTACTTACCGAAAGACCAAGATAGAAGCTTGAATGCCCAAGTTACGAAACCGGTGCGCTCAAAGCTTCCAGCAGCAAGAAATGCGACGCAAGCTTTCGGCACCTTCCCCTTCCTGTACCAGAGACTTATAAACCTACATGGGAATAGAGCATCATGCAAAATTTAGCCTTTTCGCTAGCACAAAGAGGCCCAGCACACAATAAAAAGGAGGAAAGAAAAATGAATTAAAGAAAAGGGAACAATCCGTACCAGCGATTCCTCCTCATGATTTGGGCACCCTTCCAGTAGCTTGCGAAAAAATCGAAAGAAAAGAAAAGGACCCAAAACTGACGCAAACCCTTCCTTGCTAGCGATTACGTCTTGGGTATCCTCGTTGCGGCAGCGACAAAGAATCGATGAGTCAAGGAGGTCGGATGCTTGGCTGCCAAAACAAAGAATGAAACCCAGGAGGATGAAGAACCCAACGAACCCTTCAATTGATTCAAGAAATTGCAAGAGAAAAGGGCGAACCTTGTTAATCCCCCCAAAGGATAACCTCATATGAACCAAGAAAGGGGAAATCGGGGATTTTTGGAAGAAAAATATGCATGAAGAGATCTCTTCCAGCAACGACAAGTGGTTTTCTTTGTACGAGGAGGATAATGGAGTCGGGTTTGGCTCGAGCTCCCTTCCAGAGGCTGAAGACGGGCGGTTCTTCTCGATCTCACTCTCTCTAGCTCTGAGTTTGTTAGAGGAAAAAAAAGGAAAGAAGAGAAAAGTGATAGAGAGAGGTTTACTCTGGTGCGCGTAAAGAGGAAGGAAAATAAGGAGATAATAAAAGAAAAGAATGAAGGAGGAAATTGGTATCTGGGAAACCGCAAGTAACTGCTGAAGCTTATCATGACACACCTTTATCATGCACGCGGGAAGAGAAGGGTCACCCTGCAATCGTAGATTTGATTTTTGGGTCGGGTTTAATTATTCGGCCCATTCCAGCACCTATTCATGACCCTAATAATTAAGGGGGCTAATGTTGAGGCCCAAACATATTCCCGGCCCAGTGCGATACCTTACTTAGAAGAAACCTGATTTGGGCATGTGAAAGTTCATCATACACACTCGCACAAGTCATGATCTGCGTACCACGCCAAGAAAATATGTAACTTGTCACGCTAAGAGTTGTATCGAGCCTATAAAATGCACCGAATCTATGAACCCATGCTAATTATCCCGTCAAACGCCGTTTTGATTCGACCATAGCCCTTTACAATACGATGAAATTCAAGCACGAGCACGCCAATCGACATGCAATGCCAAGCGGAAAGGCCTTTACTTTGCACCAAGCCATGCTACAAGCTTAAGTGGGCCCAAGCCACGCAAATGCCTGAGGCTTGTTGAGCGAATTGTGGTATGGATAGTTACGAGCATGCACGAGGCCCATTGATGAGCCAAGAAGTGGAAGTTTTGGGCTGCTTAGGAACCCCAAAACTCAAGCCCACTTCTTGAGCCCAAATATGTGGGTAAGCATGAAAGAGGGAAAAATGGCCCATCACCTTAGTAATTAGCCCATCACCTTACTAGATTGGCCCATTGCCTTAGGAAGTGGCCCAACAACTTAGAGAAATATCTCAGAAAGTCTCCAGCACATGGTCAAAGCTAAATCCAAGATGGACCATCTGGAAAACCAAAATATATTGCTGATGGGAGTCTCTAGCACATGGCTAGAGACAAAACCATGATGGACCATGTGGAAAACCAAAAGGTATTCCTGCTGGGAGTCTCCAGCACATGGCCAAAGACAAACCCAACACAGACCATCTGAAAAACCAAGGGATACTTGCGTAAAACGCCCTTCAGACAAACACCATTACCCACTTCTTCCTCCTACCAGCTCTTGGCATAAAGTAAAGGAGGAAAGAACCAGAGATGGTAGCCCAAAATAGGAGATAGTCGCAGGAACGGCTGCGGGAAGGGTTTAGAGCTTCCAAAAACTTTGTCTCTGTGTGTTTGGACTGAGGAGGCTTTCACAAAATAAGGAACCAAAGAAAGAGAAGAGAAATAGAGGGGAAGACTTAGCAAAATTAGAGAGAAGCAGTTAGGGTTTCTTAGGAAGAAGCGAGCTTCTAGTGCTTGTAAAAGAGGGCATCTCCTACCCACCAAAGCAACCACATCCAGAGAGAGCAAGTATCACCTCTCATCCCTGGAACCCTTCAATTTCGAGCCCTATTCCTCCATCTCTTCCCATTTTCTCTTATGGCAAGCCATTCCAGAGCCTGATGAAGCTTTCATCAAGCTGCCGGAAAATTGCTCAAACCACCCACTTTTCCTCCCTCATCTCTTCCTCTCTCCCCTAAACAAATTCTCTCAAAATTCCTTCTCCCTTTACTTTGAACCCCTGTTTCTCATATAAAATCACATCCCTCTCTCTCTCTTTGATGCTAAACTCATGATTGCTTAGCTTCCATGCCACAAGCTTCTCAAGCCAAGCAAAAGTATTTATCTGTAAGCAACTGTTGGTTTGGTTGATGAAGGAGACCAAGGTGTTTCCTAAGGCTCCACGAACCTTTGAAGCACTCTTGGGGTCTGATTCTTGAACTCAAACACAGGGGCAGTTATCTCCATTTGCTCTTTACAGCAGCCCATGCCCATCTGTAGCTTCCGGAACGAAAAAGCCCCTACAATATCATACTCCTTATTCACATTATTAGAGAATGGAATCTAATGTCAAATATCCTAATGTAAATTGTTTCTTTATATAATTATCCTGGTAAGATTTGAATACCTATTCTTTCAAATCTTATCCACTACTCTGCGTAGAGATTTGACCAATCATATCCTGGAGCATTCTCTCTCCTTACTGAGAGTAGAGATTCCTTGTTGTACATTCATTTGCCTCCATGACTCTATTGAGAGTCCTAATAAACACCTTTAAGTCATGTCTGCTTCAACACAACTGTATAGTGCCCTCAAAGACTAACAACATAGCCACAAGACATCTATGATGTCTCAGGTCTAAGGATTAGTTTGTACCATTGTAATATATGGGTTCTAGATTTACATGTGAGTTAAGACTGCATCCATTACATCTTGACAAAAATGGAAGTATATCTAAAAAGCCCATGTGATAAATTTGTGAAATTGTTACTTAGGTGAATTGGGTAAATTAAAACCCCAATGGACATATCTAAGCCAACAATGATTAACTGTTCCTAGTAAATGACTAATCGACAACTATTCATAGACCTATAAACTAGTAACCAGTTCACAAACACAAAGTAATTCAATTAACCAAACCTAGAAGAAAGCTAAATAGCATTATGACTAGTCAACAACTAGTCATAAGACAATGAACATATGCAGTCAAGAATCTAGTTTAACAACATATTGATTATCAACACATGTGAACCTAGAAGAAAGCTAAGTGACACCCTAGGCACTCAGAAGGGTTTGTAAATCTTGACATCCCTAGTCCTAGCAACAACTAGAGCAGAAAATGTGTGAACATCCATCAAATCAATGCAGAGATATTATGACTAGTCATAAATTCAAGAACAACACACCAAAAAATGTTCACCTAGAAATCCACCATTGGGAAAAACTGGAGGTCATCATCCGACCAAACAATCCACTAAGTCAAGAAGGTTCTTACAGAAAAATTAATCACAAGCTCGAGCAATCCTAGGTCTATTATGAAATGAGCACTACGTCCTTGTGCAATCTTATTATACAACTTAGTTGAGCTAGAAGCTAGTCCTTCAAATAAGTATCAACTTGCCCTTGCCGATCCGCAAAGTAGGTGCTGCCATATGCCTTCTTCATTTAGACATTTATCGAGCAGTTGCTAGGCACTCTTGCCCAGCCACCTAAAACAACAAGGGGTCAACCCTCTTGCCTTCTATGGTGTTTTCCAGGTTTCGAGGGCTCAATTGACCACCCTTGCCCCAACGTGGGTTCGCCACTGTGAACATGTGTCAAGTATTGAAACGGGTGCTTAGGGTACACCTTGGGTTAAAGTGGTGAGCAAAAATATTTCCTCATAAAATAGGGAGACATCTAGGAGCTCCTAAATTTGAGGAGAGAAAAAAAACTCATAGTGACTCCCTATAATTTAATTCTCCTTTATTTTATGAATATTTTAAACTTTTGATAAATGCTAACAATTTTTTAATATTATGTTTTATGAAGATTGACCATTTATATTGAATTAAAAAATAATTATTTATGACTCTCTAAACAAGGGAGTATGATTGGAGTTCAAATTTTTATAGGGAGCTCCTAAAATAGTTTTTGTGTATTTTTAGCTAAATTTTAACTAAAAAATAGTGAGCATGATTGTAGATGCTCACCCCCCAAACTATACGGGTCATTACAAACTCATACCCAACCTTTCGGGATCCAATATAATGTTATCCAAACTTATGGAACCCTACAAATAGGACATTCCGTTACCCAAACAGCTAGTTGATCTATTAAATGCTTACGTTGCAAACATGTCCACTTTTTATTTTTGCTTATGCGGATTAAAGAATTAATAATAAAAAAATTCTTTTGCTTTGAAGTAATTAAGAACATAAAAATCCGATATATAAAATATTAAATTAACAATACAATGAAATTTTTTATTTAAAAACAATTACACGAATTTCTTTAGGTGAACGGAAGTTCTTGTAAGCGTATGACATCTCCCCATAGTAAGACAATCTCCTTTCTCTAAAGCACATTAGCTCTTATTTATTATCTAATTGGACCAATGGTGCTTGCACAAAATTATATTTGTCTCCATTTAGCTTGTTATTGAAATTAACTACTAAGAAACCAAGTAAAGGAGAAATATTGACAATTCTTTATAAACCAATTGAAATAACAAGCGATAAAATGGAAAATTATAAAAGCAAAGAAGTGTCGGCTCCAAGTATTTAGGGGATATATATCATCTATCCCGGATATTATTCTGGCAAGGGAAAACGTTTCCAAATACTTATCTAATCTGGTTTTCTCCTTATATTGAAAGCCCTAACCTCAAAGCCCTTCTATCCTTTTCAATCCATTCCAAAGAAACGCAAAGAAGTATCTCATCACTTTATTCTCTTTTCTTGTTTATTCAAGAAGACGTACGTACCCATCATTTAGTTGAAGAGAAAGCTACTTTATTAAAGAAGCCCTTTCTATAGCCATGGCGCCATGTGTTAATCTTCCTGTCGGTTTCAAGTTTCGTCCCAGAGATGATGAGTTGTTGGGATATTATCTTCTTAACAAGGTTCGCGGCTCATCATTTATGTTTGACAATGTTATTCCAGAATTTGATCTTTATGGTAAAATAGAGCCGTGGGATATATGGAACGAATATGGTGGAAACAAATTAGAAAATGGTGAAGACCTTTATTTCTTCACCAAATTGAAGAGCTTGAGTAACAAGGATGCCCGCGTGGCTCGCACGATAGGGTCTGGGACATGGAAAGGTCAGAATTCAGGGAAAAACGTCCCTGATCCGAGGGATGAGGATAACAATTTAGGTATGTGGAAAAGGTTACATTATGAAAACCCTAAATCTGATCAAAATGGTTGCTGGATCATGCACGAGTACAGCCTTTACCCTTCATTGGTGAAGCCCAAACCAAACTCAACCAGTGATGCTCATCAGTTTGTGCTCTGCCGGATTCGGAAGAACGACATGCGGAAGAGAAAGTCGAGTGCTGCAAATGAAATTGATGACACTCCATCAGTACAATCTCAACATAAGAAGCAAAAGCAACAAGTGACTAGCTTTGATGAATTAATTGGAAACTGCACTCCCAGGTCTCAGGCTATTGGAGGAGTTGGTGTGAGTGTTTCATACTTGCTAAATGGGCCCACTCAATCTAAGCCAGACTGCTCTTTTGCATACCCAATAACGATGGTTGATGACGTCATCCAATGTCATGGTGGTGGTGGTTGTAGTGATGCCCTAATGGGAGGTTTCTCACATTTGGACACCACACAATCGTTCACAGAACAAGCAGCATTGGGATCATACGCAGTTTATAACGAAGAGAGGAGGACATGTATTGAATTTGATGAGAGTCATGCTACTCGACAAGGCCTCACAGACAATAATATTGGAGCTGCGTTAACAAAAGAAACAGACTGTCAATTTGATAGTGAAAACGCCCAGCCCAATAATGTCAAATTGCTCGACTTCCCCATTGATTATGATTTGCTCCACCACTTGATCCAGGTTGATGGTGGTGTTACGCAGCAATCTGCTGCTAGCAGTGAAGCTAATTATGACATCAGCCAATTTCTAGATGTTGATGACGTCGATGCCTTCATGAAGGATGTCTCAAATTTGGACACCACTGCTACTACTTATGGTGATAACGTCCAACCACTTGCAGCACAACCATTGGGATCACATCCATATTTAAGCATCCACCAGTCTGCAGTTAATGACCAAGAGAGGCCTGCATATGTTCCATCCTCCCAATCCCTCACAACTCATGACTCAGACAATACTAATATTGAATTTGGGATGTCAGAAGATCAAACAGGTGCTCAACTTGGAGTTGGTACTGAAAATGCTCAAGTCAATGCGTCGGAGTTCCCGGTTCACGATGAAGATATGCTCGATTTCCTGAACAGTGCTAGTTTTGATCAACTGGTGGACATGATCCAGTTTCATGATAATGATGATGATGAAGTGCAAGCCATCACCACAGAGTCATCAGTTATGGGAATGGAGAGCACTACCACTGCTACTACTAGTGAGATGTAAACGTGTAGATTGACCAGTTAATTTCCACGTTTGTGAGATTAATGTGACTCTGTTTTCTGTTGCAATTAATCATTGTCTGTATTTACTTATTCGTTTCGATGGTTGGTTTAAATTGTCTTGTTTATTTGTACAACTTAGTTTATTAGTAACAAATTGAACTTATGTTTAAAAAAAAATCATGCTCTGTAGACTGTATCAGAAAATAGTTTCTGAACAACCTATTTTGCTGGCCTAATTCCTGATATCGGGGAGTACAAGTTTACTATTTTGCTGGTCTTCATATGACTTGTAGTTCCAATTATTTACGTTTAAGGTTCTAGGTAGTGAGGATTTACTTTGATAGCCATTTTTGGTCCTTCGCTGCTGTTTTTAGTTTTAAATTTTAAATTTTGCAGGCTGTTCCCAAGACTGGAACGACAGCCATTGTTTCGAACATGATACCTGCTAAGTCCTTGAAATTTCAGGTATGAGTTTGCAGTGTCCTTGAAATTTCTTCAGGAATAGTGTTGTTGAAAATGGGGTTTTGGTTTATTGCCTTGTCGATTTTGTTCATGTGTATGCCCTCAATATTAATGATGCATCTTTCCTTATGATTTAGTTTCTGATTTTCATCGGTTGATACACGTAGATACATTTTGTGTTCATACATCTAAAAAATGAGAGATATATATGATGTGTTTTGTGTACTTTCAGGGTATGTTGCGAGGTTTATTCTTCACAGAGGAGAGGAGTACTGCTCTTGAGAAGGGGTTGATGCATTTTCACATATGATTCAGTTTCTTTTTTCATTGCTTGTATGAGTTTGCAGTGTTGGGTTTAGATTTGAGGTCAGCATTGTTCAGGTCAGCAACTTTGTATCTGTTGGCGAGGCAGATTTAAGCAGTGTTTTGGTTGTAAATGATTGATGGCAAGGCATTTTGTTGAGTACTTGTACATGGGAAGACAAGATTGGAGATATAAATAAAAATTATTTTGTTGTTGTAATTAGTTTTGCTTTGTGCTATGTGACTAGATTTATATGGTTGTAAATATCAACTAATCGAAGCTTAGCTCTATTTGCTTGGAATCTACAGTTATCGAAAATGCGGTGTTGAGCCAAGCACTAAGACCCTTTCCACCATCAGGGCTTAGGTTCGTTCATCTTCGAGCATCCTACGCATGGCAGGAAGGGCATGCGGCCTCATGTTGGACTTTGGGCTTTGGGGCTCTGGGTAAATTTGATTTAGACATCCTAACGAAAATAATTTATTTATTTTTTCGTTTTTGCACAGTATAATTTAAATTAAAAGTATCAGACATATCCTTTTAATTTAAATTTGCATTAGATTAGGTTTATAACTGCTCTGGTTTGAGAGAGGGCTCTAGGCAAATTTGATTAAGACATACAAACGAAAATAATTTATGTATTTTTTTGTTTTTGCATCATTTAAATTAAAAGGATCCTTGATTTATAGATAGTTCTTTAAGCACACGCAAGCCTCTATCTGAAAATAAAGTCAATTTTCTTTATATTAATATAGTGATTCAATATTATAAGTTATTTACTGTTTTTTCCTAACAAGGCATGGCTCAACCTCCTAATACAAGTTACAACCAATCACCTTATTACCCTAGTTAGTTACAAGTTCACACTACTAGGCTCGGCACTTAAAACCTAATGTAAGACCATATAAATGTTTCTCTGTTTCATTAAGTTTTTAATGTGGGACTCTAGTGGTTCAGGAAGATAAAGCCACAACTTTTGTACCTAATCCCTCAGGTAATATAACCCTCAAAAGCTATGGTGAAGCTCTCAGATCCTGCAATACAAAGACGACAGAGACACAGCTTTCAAAAACAATCAAACATCCAATATTATATTAGAGGTAGTCAATAAGGAAAAACCCACCCAAATTGATACTTGTGTTAAAGCTTCATTAAACCCAATATTGTAACCTGTAGAAAGGATAAACATATCCCACCCAAACTACAAAGATCGTGTTGTGTCAGGGGCGGAGCTGTGTTAAGGCCAGGGGTGACCTTGGGCCCCCAATTTATTTAACCTCTTGAATATATATATATTGGGTGTGGTAAATGCAAAAGAAAAATTGCTATACTTAAACCTATAGCCCCCTCACCACAAATCAATACTTATCAAAATTGTATTCCAATATGAATAAAGTAGTAAAATCATACTATATTTATGAAAGAAAACTGCTCATTTCAATTTAGTACTTTTGTAAGTAACAATTTACTTAATAAGCCAAAAAAAAAACATATAACTAAACTTTTGTGTTTGACGTTTTGCCCCCTTAAATTATAAATTCCTATAGCTCCGCTCCTCAAGAATCCTGATGAAAAAGACAAAAGTTAAAACCCTACAAATAGATTGAAAAATCATACCTAATAAAAAAAAGGTTTATTTTTTATTTTTTTTACATCAGCCAAGATATTGAAGAACAATGGAATATCGCACAAGAAATTTGAGGATAGACCTACTAATTCATTATATAATTTTAAAGAAATACTTTGAGGCTTTTTTTTAATTATTTACTTGGCAGAATTACGAATCAACAAATTATAGCTTAAAGTACGAAAACAAAAGGTTGATTGTTAGATATGGGGCTGAGTGAGGCACTGAGCCTCCATCGGGCCAAGGGCCTTCATCTACGAGCGTTAATTTAGATAATAATCATTTGTTAGTTGCCTGCCCATGATTAGTAGGGTGTGGTATGTGGGCCTAGGGCCTTGACCAATCTCAATACAACCAATTACTTTAATGTCCTATTTAGTTACAAGCCCACGCAATTAGACTCGGCATTTATAGAGCCTAGTGTAAGGCCTTATAAGTCTTTATATTTTTCAATAAGTTTTTTTATGTGGGACTCTCATATTGTGTTTATTTGTAGAAGAGATGAAGATTTATAACTTGTGTATATATTGGCGAACGATGTGAGTTGCATACATCGAAGCGTTTGTTAATTTGAAAGCAGGCAATAAAGTGATCATCATGGTATAGTATTGAGTTCTGTTTAACCCCAAATTTCAAGTGGTCAATGTATGAAAAGTAAACGCTTTTACTTATAAAGAGAGGAGATTTGGTTCCTTGTTTATGCAGTGTGAGTGATAGTAAGGACAAGGATGAGGTTTGTTGCTATCTTGCTCTATTTTTCTTTTCTATATCTTTCAATGTCCCTTTTACAAGTTGTTTTCAGTCCTATTTATAGGGTATTTACAAGATATTATGTTGAGCCGAGCACTTCGGCTTGGAGCCGAGCTAGGGTGGTCACTTCAAACAGTACTGCCAGATGGGTGGTCGGGGATCAACCACGTCCTTAGCCCATGATGACTTTCACACGGTTTACTCTAGGGGTGGCAGTGAATAGATTACCCTTTCTGGAGACGGACGGAGTCTTATCAACTCAAGGAAAAATGTCAGGCGGCCTACACGTGGCTCTGGAAAGGACAGGGGTGGTGGGCTGATATGTGGGCTTTCCTACCGTTTGGGTGGTATCAGGGCCGAGGTGGCGTGGTTAGCGGTCGAGCTGACGAGTGTTTGCTAGAATCCGAGCCGAAGTGTTTTTATGGAAACCCATGTGCTTCTTTGATATCCTTGCCATGTGGTAGTATAGTCCACGTGTTCATTTCTCATTTGGGGTAGACGGGCTCGGTTTATACCTAGCGTCAACAAGTCCCCCAACTCTCTAGGCAAGTCTTTCTTGGGTGAGGAGTTGCTCGTTTTCTTGAGTTTGCCCAATGGGTTTTTTATAGGCGGAGCCGTTTGGTCAAAGCCATAGATTTGAGGTGAAGAGTCGGGTAGTTCCCCAAATCGACACGAAAGAAAGAGTTTGCCTAGGGTAGATGAGATGGCTATACAAGTGTCGAATGCTCAGGTGGCATGCCATAAACTGCGGGTGTGATAATGAGCTGTGTTGGGAAGCGGAACTTCTTGTGACATCGTGTTGGCGTTGTTTGAGAAAAATGATGAGGGCGCCCCGTGGCAGTAATAGAGAATGGGTTTCTCAGACACAACGAATGGCCAAGATGATGGGCAAGTGTGTATATATAAGGCTTTTCTGGAGTTTTGCACATTTTCGCTAGTTCGAGTTTCAAGAAATTTTGTGAGTTTTTTGGGAGAGCTGTGAAGATCTGTATTTTGGTTTGTTGGTTCAGTGCGTCCTTGATATAGGGCAATCTTCGGGGCTTTTGTGTCGCTTACCACAGTTGCGCACATGAGCTGCTTGGTATAGGGGAGGGGGATCTTGTCCTCGGAGAATGAGAACGAGGGGGTTGTGGGTCTTCTCGACCTTGCCGAGTCTATCCCATACGTTCCTTAATTCCCCATCGATCATAGCCTTCATTATTGCTCGGAGGTCGGGCTCCTAGGAGAGAGCAGCCCGAGGTTCATCACGAGTTTCCTCATGTTCGGCAATGGGCCTCTTCCTTTTGCGTAGGTTGCGACTAGTAAGGACGGTCTCTTCGTAGTCGGTACTCTCGCTGTCAAAGCTAAGAGTAGTACGGTTCAGCTGTGGTGTGGCTTCGGGTGTCGATTCCTCACTGAACAAGCACCTTTCCACTTGCTTGGTCCGACTCAAGTCTTTGATGGCCCTCTTCTGAGCCTTCCTTAAGTTCTCCTAGAGGTTTATCTGCTGCTGCTGTAGGCATTCATTTGGAGCCTGAAGAGTCTCGTTCATGTGCTGCATGGTGTCAGCTCCACAGAGGAGTAGCTCTACTTTGGCTTCAAGGGCAGCCATCCTCTGCTTCTCGGCCCTTCTACTCTTCAAGGTTTTTTGGTCTGGTGTGCCGGGGTAACGATCCCCTTCATCTTCTTACTCAGCATGTGGGTAGTGAAGTAGCTAATGTGTACCTTTGAGTGTGGTTAACCACATATGGCGCCAAATGTTTAACCCCAAACTTCCTGTGGTTAACGTATGAAAATTAAACGCTTTTACTTATAAAGATAGGAGATTTGGTTCCTTGTTTGTGCAATGTGAGTGATAGTAAGGACAAGGATGAGGTATGTTGCTATCTTGCTATACTTTTCTTTTATATATCTTTCAATGTCCCCTTTAGAAGTTGTTTTTAGTCCTATTTATAGGGTATTTACAAGATATTATGTTGAGCCAAGCACTTCAGCTTGGAGTCGAGTTGGGGTGGTCACTTCAAATAGTACAAGCAGATGGGCGGTCGAGGATTAGCCACGTCCTTAGCCCATGATGACTTTCACACGGTTTACTCTAAGGGTGGCAGTGAGTAGAGTAGCCTTTCTGGAGACGGCCGGAGTCCTATCAACTCAGGGAAAAACGTTAGGCGGCCTACACATGGCTCTGGAAAGGACAAGCGCGGTGGTTCTGTCAGGTAGGGTCTTATCGTCGACGTGGCTGATCTGTGGGCTTTCCTACCATTCGGGTGGTAGCAGGGCCGAGGTGGCGTGGTCCGCGGTCGAGCTGACGGATGTTTACTAGAATCCGAGCCGAAGGGTTTTTATGGAAACCGAGGTGCTTTTTTATATTCTTGCCACTTGGTAGTATAGTCCACGTGTTCATATTTCTCATTTGGGCAGACGGGCTCGGTTTATACCAAGCGTCAACAAGTTCTATTCAACTGATCTATGCTGAACCTACCTAGGCCTCAAATATTCATGTTTTATTCAAAGGATGGATTGCAATCTATATAAGTTTTCCACTTTTGTGGACATTTTTATCTCTATGCTTTTATGTCTTAGAAGCAATTTCAATTATCAAGCAGAGTTCCTTATTTATGATACTAGTGGAGTCTTTTATTTTTATTTTTATAGGGTGGCTTGGTATACATATATATATGTTCAACAGTTCAATTTTAGGTGGTCTGTTGTCTTTAAAATAGAAATCAGAATTAGAAAAGCAACCAAGATTCTAATTATATAATATATATCCTACTTTAAAATATATACTTGTTCAATTTCTCATTTCAAATATATACTTGTTCAAGGTATATAGTTAGACGATGCTGAAACTCTGATATGTATCAACTCGTAAAATATCCAACGATATGTATATATTTGATAGAGATTTGCAATGTAGAAAATTCACAAAAAATTTCTATTGCAATATCACCCTCATTATAGATATCCATTTAATTATGTTCTAAAATATCATCAGTCTATATCCACAAATCATATCCTTCATCCAATTATTTTCCAAAATATCATCTTTCCAACCTGTCTCATGGACTACTAACAAAAAGTTGGTTTAATCAGAACCAACGAACTAAATGAAGGGGAGCGCCCATCAGGCAAAGGGAGGCTGCACAAAACTGGAAAAACCAGGATCAAAGAGACTGCTCAAGAGTTATTCTACCCAAACAGAAAAATGGATTTCCAGTTCAGTAAACCAGCACACCGAAAACCACCAGAAAATTACCAGTAGCATTAAGCTAGTTAGAAAAATATTATTTTCACAGGGAAATTGATAATGAATTGGAAATGAAGTTATTTTAAAGGCATAATAGACAACTTGCCCCAGTTACTCTAATATTACACTTTTGTGGTTATAGACTTGACATGATTAATTTGAATTGATTCACATTACAAACAAAAAAGTAATACAACAACCAACAACCTAGTACATCAAACAGAAAGTTCTCCACTCCAACTGGAATACCGAAATCCACGGAAGGATGCTTTCATTGAACAATGGCAGAGTTTGCATGGTAATCTGAGCTCGGTTTGAAGCAACATACACCAGATGCATAGCCCAAAAATGAGTTAACCAGCTTCACCTTGGTATGACCCTCTTTTGATGGTTGTGGATGCGCTACGAATGGATGAGACAAGAGACTTTCCGCTGTTAATCTTTCCCAGGACTTCATGGCAAGGCAACTTTTGAGAAAATCCCTGGCCACATCTGAGATTCCAGTTGGAATTTTGCAAGTACGTAGATGATCAAACATCAACACGTCAGGGAGACTGTTAGGATTGTAACCAGGCTTCAAATCCCAGGGAGACTTGCCGGTTAGCATCTCAAACACAATACAACCTAGAGACCAAATATCAGAGGACTGATCTTGTTTGTTATTAATAAAAGCCTCTGAGGACAAATACCTAGGCGTGCCTCTCCATCGGCTGTAATTCTCCTTGGTTTTCTTAGCGAGTCCGAAATCTGCAATCTTGGCTACAAAACTAGTACCACCAGAACTAGTTGTTGTGGAAGGCACAAGCAAAATGTTGTCTGGCTTCAAATCGCAGTGAACATAGTCACACTTATGTATGTGTTGAATCCCTTCAAGAATTGACCTTGTGTATTTTCTAACATCATATTCGGGTAATTTATGGCCTTTGGATTTATGTATGAGACCATCTAGGGTTCCTCCGGAAGCAAATTCTAACAACAAGTTGTAGACCATGTCACCCTTGTCTGTGGCCGTGGTCTCTTCACCCAAGCGCTCGATAACGAAAGGGCAACCCCTGATCTCAAAGAGAACTTCTGACTCATGTTTAATGGACTCAGAAGCAGAGACCTTTGCTGATTTCACCGCCATCACTGCTGGAAAATTGAGCATACGGCTATGGTCGTCCCTTGTTGGTTTCTTGGGAGTAGCAAGAAAAACAGAACCGTAGCTTCCTTTTCCAATCAACTTCCCTCTCGACCAGTGTACTCCATGACTGCACATGCTGTGCTTTTCTCCGTCTAATTTTTCTTCTTCCTTTCTTTTCATTATTCTTCTTCACTCAGTTCTTAGTTCTTTGTTTTCTCCACAAGGAAATAAGCTAGTATTTCTGACAGAATTAGCGGCTGCTCTGTAATGCTTTATAGTTTACCCTAGGCTAGGGAATTGGAAGATGCATGGAATGTATAAAGTCGGTCAGGTTTAATTGATGCTTATCAGGTTTTCATGTGTGACATAAACACCAAGGTACTAGCTAACCAATAACAGAATTTCCACGATAGTTTATCATTTTTTTTCTTATCTTTTTGTTAATTAAGGGTTTCAATTTTGGAAACTTCATTTATCTCCAAATTTTTACATTTTAATTTGGAGATTCTATTGTTTGAGATGGCGATAATATGGTAATTATCTACAAAACCAAATTTTATGTCTTTCTTCTGCATTCTTTTTAAGGCGGCAGAGTTATATATATATATTAATCATTTTTTGCTGTATAAGAAAATGACATAATTAATTTAGACATAGTTGGATAAGTCAACAAAAAAGAAACTTAAGGTGTTTTTTCGAAAGGGCAACCCCTGATCTCAAAGATCTTGTTTCTATGTTCAATAGACGAAGCCTGTTTGGACTAACTAGCTAGCCTAGGGTTTGCTAATGCAGTGGAACTAATTGAAACTTTATTGGACATTAATTAAGTAGTTACTTAGCTAGGCATCCATTGCTTGTAGAAGCATAGTAAAAAACTGCAATGTGGGCGCCTCTTATGTACAACTCTTTCCGAAACCCAAACCTCTTTCTGATTTTCTGATACAGAGCATGATTTTTTTTTTAATACATACGTCAAATTAGCAGGTTGTTCTGACGCTTTTAGATATTACCCAAATTTCTTACAAGTATGCAATTAGTTAAGTTACAACAATTAATCAGTTACTAATCAACTAAGTTGTCAGTCAGGCATCCTCCATATCTTGTAGAAATAAACAAGACAATTTCCATTCACCTAAAGAACATCGTGTAATTGTTTCTAAATAAATTTTTTCATTGTATTGTTCTTTTAATATTTTATATATCAGATTTTTAAGTTTTTTTAAATTACTTCAAAGCAAAAGAATTTTTATTATTAATTCTTTAATCCACATCAGCAAAAAAAAGTGGCCCTTTTTTGCCACGTAAGCATTTAATAGATCAACTAACAGTTTGGGTAATGGAATGTCTTATTAGTAGGGTTTCCATAAGTTCGGATACCATTATGTTGGGTTTTGTGTTTTGTTTATGTGGATGTTCGTGTTAGTGTTCCTGTGTTTCTATAAGTTCGGATACCATTACAAGGTCTACTTTGACAGAACCTGAGAGGTGTTGGTGTGTGCTCTTTCGATGAGTTTTCTTAGTTGTGTTTGTTGGTGGCGTAGTTTTGTTTTAGAGGTGTCTGTTATGTGATTCTAGTTTTGTCTAGACTCTTTTGTTATTTAGTTGCATATGTGGTACTCTTTCCTCATTTGGGATTTTTCCCATGTTTTAATGAGGCCACTGTTAACATGCCGGTTCTTCTATAATGTTCTTGCAATATTAAAGGAATTTATCTTCTTCTCAAAAAAAAAGGTTTAAGGTGTGTAGTCACACAATAAACCTAATTATTGACCAATTAAAAATCGTAGTGTTGACGCTAAAAAATGGGAGGGTCCAATTCGAGCCCAACTTAGATGATGATGATGATGCCTTCGGTACTTGAGGACCTTCGGCGGCAGGAGAGACACTGTAAAGAGGGGAAGAAGACAAGTGTGAAAGCTTCTAGGTGTGGTACCAGTCGTAGGCACTCCGAAGCTTAAGTCATATAAGAGTGGAGTAAATGGATGAAGCTATGGTATTCAAAATGTCATTACCTTTGTAGTGGGGGTAAGTCCCCTATTTATAGGAAGATATGAGAGGCAACCTGTTGTCTTTTTCCGATGTGGGACTCGTGGGCATGGCCTGTGTGGCTGCCACGTGTCCTAGGGCTTTATTGGGTCAGCCCAGGCTTGTTGGTTTGAAGGGCCTGGTAAGATATGGTATAAATAGTAGCTTTAATTAGTCATATTAAAAATTATGAAGAGATCCAACATTTTCATAATATGACAAGTCATCGAGGACAATGTAAATTTACTTATTGGAAATATTATCATCATTCAAAGTTTGAAGTTTTTTTATTTAACTACATATTGGTTGAAAACTGTTTTCATGCCACTATATGGACAAAATTCTGGGTCCGTCGCTGCATTAGACCCCAATTTGTCCTATTACTAAAGCATCCACAATGGGCTCCATAAACCACCTCCTTAGATAAATTTTAAAGATGAATTGGAAAAATGCAACTCAAATCATGCTCCCTATCCACCTCCTAAACTAGGGAGACTTCTAGGAGTTCTTATATTTGAGGAGAGAAAAGGCTCTTAGTGGCTCCCAATAATTTAATGCTCCTTTATTTTATGAGTATTTTAAACCTTTAATTAATGCTAATTATTTTTTATATATATTTTTTTAATAGATGGACCAATTAAAAAAGAGTTATAGAATTTATGACTCTCTAAACTAGAAAGTATGATTGGAGTTAAAATTTTATAGAGAGCTCCTAAAATAGCTATTATATGTTAGCTAAATTTTAACTAAAAAATAGAGAGCATGATTGTAGATGCTGAGATATACAGAATGATCGTTGACCGAATTATAGTTTTCATGTTATTAAGAGAGATTTTGGATTCAAATCTCACATTTGTTCATATTGATACATTGTTAAATTAAAAGAAAAAGAAAAGAAAAGGTTCTCCTCGCCATCAATAACATTACAAACTTTTTTTTTTCATCAAATTAATCTCGTGTTTCTTTGTTTTTTTTTCATAAAAGAAAAAGTGATTGTGGGATGATAGAGGTTGATCCAAGTTCTAAGACCACCTATTAAGGCTTTTAGGGACACCACCAATCATATCAGTCGAAGACCTTCAAGATCTTGTAATAAGAAATCACTTTAATTAATTATACTCAATTACAAACCCACAGTACGCTACAAGGTTCGGCAATAATAAACCCTAACGCAAAACTTTGTATCTTTTAATGTGTTTTCCATGTGGGATTTCAGCATTGTGAGAACTAACTTATAAGAGCCGTTCCAGCGAGGGCCTTTTGCTCGTGCAAGAGGGTGCCTAGGCCCAGTTCATGGTTCTAGCGAGCAAGGTTGGCCCTGGCAGGTTGTGGGCTCCACAAGCCTGGGTTGGTCCGAAGGCAAGAATAGCCTGGGCTGTTGCCCGGGTTTGCTGACGTCAGCAACGAAAAAAATTTTTAAAAATCGAAAAAAATACCAAAATTTTCAGATTTTCAGATTATTTTTTTAATAAATACCTACTCATATTCTTCACTTCCCATACCAAAACTCTATACAAATTCCTCTCCTCATATCTCATGTAAATAGTGGTTGTCATTATCATGGGTGGAAACACACAAACCTTTTGTAAGGACTGCCACTATTCATGTGAATAGTAACAGCCCTTGCATTGCCCTTGCCTCCCTAGCTCTTTGCCATGACAAATGGGTGGAAGTGCTCCAAATGCATATATTATCAATTAAAAATGGCATGCATCATCGCTTTTATCTCAAAAAAAATGGCATGCATCTGCTATGTTTTCTTTTTCAATTATGATTTCTTAATGTAGTTAAGTTTTTTTTCCTTTCTATTTCAACAATCATTAAAGGTTTCAAGCAAAGACTACTATGACTACTAATTTGTAACATATTCTCTCTTTCTCAGATGAGTTACATTTATTTTCTAGGGATTCGTATCTTTTTAATTGGTATCACGTGATTATCACAGGGCAAACATTTTTCACATTCTAAAGGTAGTGATAAGATCGTGATACCTTGGTTGGTGAGTCATGTGAATGTTTAGATTTTTATCAATGACTTTAATATATATACAAAATTATAAATTGGTGTGAAAAATATCTCATTAGTGGATACGATGCATCTCATTTTATTCCAAAATATTGTCTTCTTTTTTCTATATCCATTCCAATATAAAATAAAAATATGTAGACTACAGTGAAAGAAACTTGATGTGAGATCCTTCTGTGGGAGAGAGAGAGAAAGAGGTACGACGTAAATTGTTCTTTTAGATTAGAAATAAGTTTTTTTTCTTGGTGGATGGTCAGGAAACGTACAACTAAAAGGAAACCTCCTCCAGCAGCTCATGAGACTTATATCCATGTGTGGGTAATGGAAGATTATGGTGCACAAAAATCTTGGAGGAAAAGGTTTTCTATTAATACTGATGATGCTGTATGGTGGTCAGATGGCTTATTCGGGCCGATAAAATACTTTAAAAATGCGGGTCATATAAAACTTTGTGAGTTTAATCCCCAATTTGAAGCAATAAGTCATGTTCCAAGCTTCATTTCGCCCAAGGACATTTTTGTGGGGATGATGCCTCAGTGCTAAAATAAATTTCAAGGTATGGATATTTTGGTTTTTAATATATTTTGTTTTCTTGTAAGAGTTTTGTATTATTTCATAATATTTGTCGACCTCTTAGAGCAACTGCCATTGATTTGTGTATTGAACTTTAAATGTCACGACTGTTGATACAGGTGTGCAGAGTGCAAGTTGCCTTAGAGAAACTAGAGGTCTTGTGTTGGTGAAAGTGGATGAGGATTTTGAGGCTTTTTACAATGATAGAATGAAACAATCGAAGTCACAGTGCTGGTAGTATATCTCCAAAAGGACATATTCAATGGTGAATGATTACTAGGTGTTGGCGGTATATCTTGAGGAGGAGATATTTAATGGAATTGATCAAGGACGAATCCAAGATTTAAAAATTTCTTGCGCTAAATTTACCTTAAGGATACGGGAAATTTCAGTAGTGAGAGAAAAAGATAAAGGCAGAAAAAAAAATGGAGAAACGAAGGAAAAAAAAAAGAGAAAAACCGGAAAAAAAAAAAGGAAGAAAAAGAGAGAGAAGGAAAAGAAGAAAGAGAGATAAATGAGTAAAAGAAAAAAAAAAGAGAGAACATATTGCAAATTAAAATAAATAAATAAATGCATGGGCTGGATTACATAGGTATTGTCATTTAAAAAGAACAATCTGCATGGGCTATAGCCCACATAGCCCAATAGCTGGAGTTGGATTCGTACTTGGAATTGATAATGAGTATATTACCAACATTTTCAAAATATGAAAAGTTGTTCACCCACAACTTGATTGGAGGAATAATTGTTCTTAGGTCTTTGTTAAACGAACCTTAAAATTAATCGAAGACACCCTACTACCAAACTATTTATTGAATTACTAATTTACCCTAATATAAAATGACAAAAAGGATATATTGAATATTGAAATAAAAGTAATTTTAATAAGTACACTGTTTATGCATAAGAAAATCCTCGGCCCATATTGGCCGACCAAACGAGAAAATCCACGGCCAGAGCACTCCTTTTCCAAAGACTTGTATATACTTTTTGAGAACAAGCGCCGAGCGGGTGAAGAAATCGAGAGAGGAAGAATGTCCACAACACGGCAAGCTTCAACCGAGAACATCGACCGAGCCCTTGTCATTCGCCCGCATCAAGGGAACGTCGATTCACCACTTGCTTAGAAGTGGCCCCCATGGCTCATTAATAAGTAATGGGCTATGACGCGAGTCTAAGTCCCAATCGGAGGATTTTCAAATAAGCACGTGGAGAGAGAGAGAGTAGGAGTCACGTCAGTCAATCAAATCGCAATACAGGTAAAGTCAATTTGGTGAGATTATGCCTCTCAAATCTCAGGAATTAAATGCTCCCTTACCTACCAAAGATCAGGGAATTAAATGCTTCTCTAAGCACGAAACCGCCCAACAAGTGCGGCGAGACACTAGGGCTTCACGGCGGTCATACCACCATGCTCCTCGGTTCCAGGCCACCTACTCTTTCCAATCAAGCCACATCATGCAGGTTGTGGTCCCACTCCCTCCTCCAGGGCTTTTCCTATAAATACTAGGCTCAAACAACATTCAAAGGGTTCAACACCACACAAGCCTCTCTCAGAGCAAACTTATCTTTTCTGTCATTTACATTCCCGTAACGCATTTTCAATACATTTACTTGCTTTTCTAGGAGTAGTGGCAAATTGTAAGAAACTCCCATTCATCAATATATCATACGACCCTCGATCTTTCGAGGCGCAGAGCACCATCCTTTCTTACTATTCCGTTCATTTCATATATCATACGACCTCTCGCCACCGTGTGACTGAGCATCACCAAATCCACCATCATTTCCACCGTCAACACGCCACCAACGGCCTTGTAGCTCGGCCGTGAACCTTGCGACCGAGATCGGTTCCTTTCTCGGTCACGATCTCTTGATTAGAAGTCGAAACACTCGAGCGCGCTCCAAACCATCCGTCCTCTCAAAACCTCTCATGAATGCACGGTAGACCATGCGGCACGCCCGCGCAATCGCACTCCCCGACCAAAGAAGGACGACTGTGTTGACGCAGACTCATTCGGCCCACTCGCTAGGCCGTGAGATTTGCGCGATCAACATACACCCTACTCAACATATTGAACCCTAATCAAATTAGAATTTCCGAGTTTGATTTCAATCCATCTAGATTTTCTTCGTGGTTTAGAAAGACCGCTTTTGCCAAGTTTCGTATCGATAACTAGCTTTTGCCTGCACACTTTTGGTTTTGATTTTTATGGATAGGAGCACCTTTTTCATACTCTGCACACGTAACATGACATTGTCGACGGTCATCTTATGCATGTAGCTCCTTTAGTTTGGCTCCATTTTCCATTAACAAGTAAAATTTAAGAGCATCATATGAAAGTCGTAGAGCAGGCATTGCGATTATTTGCTAATATAACCCATCCACTCTATTAAGCATTGTTGTTCTATTTGACAGGCATCATTTCCAAGTATGAAGAAGAGAAGGAAAGGCTCTGCACACGATATGAACAAGCGAGTAAGCAACAAAACTCCTTTACTCCTTATAGTGAAATCCAACACACTAAAATTTTCTCGATGGGTTGATGTCATGTCGAAAAGAAAGAAAGGAGTCGATATCTTAGCATGAGAAAGCTTGTCGATAAAATTGCTAAACCGGAAGAGTCCTTGAAAAAGAAGAAGCAGGTCCTCTCCCCCGAAAAATAAAAAGAAGAAGCTTGTACTGACATCGCCATGTATATATATTTGTGCAAACATGTCTCAAAACTACATTTTCTGTTTATAAACTCGGGATGACAGAACTTTCAGCGTTCGAGAAAGACTCTTGGCTTATTTCTAGAGAGTGCTTCAAACGAGGACATCCCGACTGATGATTGAATGAACATTCAACTGTTTGAGCTCAAGTCTCCAGTTACTTTTTCCGCCAAAAAGATGTTACTTTTTCCTAATTTATGGTTATTCACAGTTTCTAATGTTATTTAAGGTTTAGAGTGGTGTAGTGATAGAGTATATTAGGGTGTATCAAGGGTAATTTTGGTAGTTAAATAGGGTATACTTAGTTAATTTTATATTTTGATTTAATTATTAGAGTGTACTTATACTATAGGGTGTACTCAGTTAATTTTAAGGTTCGTTTAACAACACTCTTGTTCTTAACCACTTAAGTTACAACTTACAAGCTCGTTATTGGTTGAACTATTTTTATACCCCTACATGGACAAAATTGTGGATCCGTCACTGTGTTGGACTTCCAATTTGTGATATTATTGTAACTTGTAACAAAGAAATACAACACATTTGCCAATGATCTTTGAGTTTGACCTATTAGTTTCAACTTTATCGAGAGAGGCCTTGGTTTCAAATCACACATTTGTTTCAATAAACACCATTTCGCTGTCAATACAAAATCGAAACTATTCTCAAGAGAAATAAAAAAGTAATTGTGCTTCTGCCTTCCTTGCTTTGAGAATATGAATGTTCTTGGCGGTGGAGGCCACGGCGGGCTTTGGGGTTGGAACCCTTCACCGAGAAAACCGAAACAACCGAAACAGCAAAGGAAAAGGCGATTTGATTCCAAATCCCAGTCCTCCAATTCTGTGGAGGCAACTGTAGGAGCCGGTCACCGGTTCCCCTTAAAGCAAGCCGCCACAGCTGCCTCACTGGTTCTAACAGGAGACACAATTGCTCAGCTCAGCCAGCGGTGGACAGAAGCCAAGTCTCTTAACGAGCAGGTTTGGTGAACTTTTTCTCGTTTTTGTTTATTGGGTTTTGTTTGGTTGCTGAGAAAATGTAGGAAAAAGTTAAGGTAAGAATAGAAAAAGTGTCCTGTCATTTCTTTTTGGGACCTACTCCGTGTAAAGGAAAATGTTGGGATTTTATGCCGTGTTTGGTTGCTGAGAAAATGTGGGAAAGAGGAACTTGAATGTTTTCACTGTTGGGATGGGGTGAGGGTAATCTTTCCTTTTTCCCTGTTTGGGTGCTCAGAAAATGTGGGAAATGCAATTTTGACACTTCTAGTCATTTTTTATAGCTGGACTGAAAGAAGGAGACATTTTTTATTTCTATGGTTTGGGTATTAGGAAAATGAAGTTTCAGTTCTGTTTGGTTGTTCATAGTTTTGTAAGTAACAGGTAATTGAGATTTGAGAGTTTTTTCTGTAATTCTGAGGGGAGCACCTACATATAAATTTGCAGGCGGATGCTGGTTTTCTTTAGTGCCCCAAAGTTAGTGCAAATGCTCATACGTATGCTCTTTTTGGTTGTATATACTCTGTGAATATTAGGAAACTCTTGGAGTTTGTTTTTATTAATTTGACTAGAATAAGTGCCGAGTATGCCAGAATAAATGGAGTCTATATCATGTTGGATGGCCTCGTTAGACCTTCGAGCTATAGGTTGTTATCTGCTAAGCTAATGCTTGGTTAAAAGATTGTGATTCTAAGGTTGTGGAGGGTGGAATGATGGATCAAGACTTTGTTCTTTGAAAAATTTGGCTCTCCTGGTAGTTTTGCTTGCAGAAAACATAGTTCTAGGTTGGAGACATATTAGGGCTTTCATGGCTTGCTTCCTAGGTGATTTTGGTGCTCCATCCTCCAGACCTGTTGACTCTTTTGTGGCTCAGTCAATTGGCCTTGCCATGTCCAGTCTTTAACTTACGGCACTTCAAATCACTTTGTTATAGTTTATTCTTGTGAGGATGCGCTGTTACATTGTGGTCCTTTGAGTTTGGTGTTTGACCAAAGCCTCTTTCTTAGGATGGAAAACATGCTCTCCTCTCAGATCATGATTGGCTTCGTGCACTTCGGATGACTTCCTATGGGTTTCTTTTATATGGCCCCGGTTCCTATGCTTGGTACCAGTTTCTTGATCATTCTTTACCTGCGAAAACTGTAGGGAACCTACTACTGAAGGTACAACCTTTTTTTTTTTTAATCAATATTGAGGTAGTATCACCCAAGGAATAAAATATCGATGATATCGGAAATTTCGATGGAAATATCGGGATATTATCGATATTTCGGTCCATGTTGTCAATATTATCGATATTTTGGTCCATGGATATCAAAAATATCGATGGTATCGGAAATATTGATAGTCCAAAAATACGGAAATTTCGATGGAAATATCGGGATATTATGGATATTTTATTCCTTGGTATCACCTTATGGAACATTTTTTTTAAAGAGCTTATGGAACCCAAAAAAAAATTTAAAAAGCTACGGAAGCCTTTAAATGTACCTCATAGCTTTCTTTTCTTACAGGTTTTATTAAACCAAATTGTGCTTGGTCCATGTGTGATTTCTGTTGTTTTTGCATGGAACAATTTATGGCAAGGGAAACTCTCACAGCTCCCGGACAAGTACCGGAGAGATGCTTTTCCCACTTTACTTTATGGTAAAAACCGCTTCTGATTGATATTTGTGTTCACTTGATACTCCAGTTCAGATTTCAAGAACTGATAACTTTTCATTTTGATTTTTTTTTTGGTGCAGGATTTAGGTTCTGGATACCTGTCAGTTTATTGAATTTTTGGTACACCTTTTTCTCCTCTCTTTTTTTTCTCCTTTTTCCCACTCATTGGTATGGGGTAGACACAGCATTGAAAACTGTTTGTAAACATTATTTTCTGTATGACCCCCTAAATGCGGCAAATCTTTTCCAAGAGCAACATACTTTAGCATAGATTTCACTTTTCATTGTCAAAACTAAGTAGTTCTTTTGTGTGACAGTTTAACCTCATTGCCTCTCTATACAGGGTGATACCTCTTCAAGCCCGTGTAGCTTTCATGTCTGTGGCTTCGATATTCTGGAACTTCTGTTTGTCTTCAACTATGAGCAAGTAAAATCTGTGCATTTTAGGTTACTGTATATCAGCAAGCAGACCTGTGAGCACGATGTATCTTTTGCATATCCATTCTCTTACTTGGTTTTGAGCTTCTTAATTCTTTCTGGTTTATGTTATTTCTCACTTGTTCCAGGTTAATTTGCAGGTCCGGCATCTGGTGCATTCGAGAAGAAAATGAGGACCAGAAGCACCTCTTTTAATTGAAATGCATTGCTTCAAATTTAAAGACGAATGATTGTTGTAACTGCTTCGACCCGTTGAACTGATCTTTTCCTGCTGGCCAAAAGAAAAAAAGAACAGGAAAACTGATACTTTTTCCTTAATTACCTGGTAATTACTTGATCGTTTGCATAATTTTTCATTGTGGGACTCAAAAGCATGTACGTTTTTGAGATGACGATCTTCAAAGCTATTGTCACCTCTCCTTATGGAGATTGGATTACAATCATATCTATTTTATACTCCTTACTAGCTCAATCTCACCTCCCCAACTACTGCTTTCAGGTTTTTTTTTTTATTTATAAAAAAAATATGAAACCTACCACTTTCAGTTGTAGATTTTTTTCTTTTTTTGTTATATAAAAATACTATTACACTAGTTCTAACCTTGACGTTTAGAAGTGTTCAAATTTGTCATTACTAAATACATGATTTTTGTTTATGAGATTTACACTCGAGACTTCTTCCGCTAAAGTGGAAATTAGATGTCATTAGACCAAATTAAATTTTAAATTGCTTGAACATGCATTGATGCATTGACAAAGTTAATGGGGGCAAAAGGTGACAACTGAAAGCTCAGATGAATAAACTTTTAAGAACAGGCAAATGCAGATTTCACTTATCATTAGAGAATTTCAGGACTGCAATATCAACGGATAGAAAATTCTGTCATTTCTGAACAGAGACCACCGTCACCCTTTACGAGAGAAATTATTAAAGTTTTCTAAAGAAATCAAGAACTTCACCGATCAAACACAATCGTCCATGTGCGCATGAGCAACTGTATACATAAATGATTGTTCAAGCGTGTGTGAAAGCGCATGTGTGCCGACGCTGGGAAATCTCTACCGTAGAATGCATTGTCACCACAATCACATAATCACAGAAACAGGAAAAAAGATCTCATGTGAGATGGGGTAAGAATTGATTCCTACCTTGCTTTCCGTCGAATCTGTAGTAGCTTTTTCACACGAGCCACCAGAAAAAAAAGGCATCTATAGAATAGGGAAACCATCACATACTTCACCACTTGACATTACAAGACAAAAATGTGGAGCATAAAAGCAAAAGATGAAAACATTGAGAAGGTATAAGTATTCCCTAGTGCCTGAATGACCTTCAAGCAGAGGAAGGAATAAAAGCTCATAAAATCCCAAAACCATCAACATTGCATCTTAACCTACACCATGAGGAGAAGCACCAACAATAACACTCCAGCCTATTCTCCTCCTCTTCTTACCTATCATGATCCGTATGACTTTTTCTTTGGAATCGATGACGATATTGGTGAATGGCCTTCCGGACCATCTATTAATCCCCTGTCTGATAATTTTCAAGCCACCCAAGTAAGTATAGTCTCGTTCTCTGTTTCTTTATCGTGCGATTCAAAGATGATGAGATTGTGACATGAATTGTTTTGGTTGCATCAACAGGCTACCAGAACAGGTGCATCGAATTCAAGGCGACCATTTGAGGGAACGCTAGCACGAGCACGCCCTCTTGGCTTAGCAGGGTAATCACAATCGATTAAATGATTAGTATATACATGCATAAGGTTTAACATCAATAATTTTCACCTTATGTGCATAGAAAAGCTGCAAAGTTTCTAGTTCCATATGGAAAAATTTAATAAACCAAAGTTACTAATTTTTGGAATAACTTCATTCCCAAGTCTTCTGAGGGGACCTCCTTTTCTGCCAATGTTTGCACATTTTCTGCTACAAGTATAAAGGGCGAAAAGTGAAATGCATCTCATCTCAACCATAGCATCCATTACTTGTGCATTGTTGTTTATTTTCCATCCATCTCTTATTAATTTGGGATCACCATCTATATATATGAAATTGCAGATCAGCAGCACCGCTAGGTTCCCGATTTCATATTCTGGTCCTTGGCAACGAAATGGCAGGACAGGCAAACCCCTGGACTAGACAGATCATCGGCAACCAATGGAACACAACCACCCCGTCTAGGCTAGCGCTGGACTCAAGATTGAGCAACACTGAGCAAAAGCGGGCATTGCAGAAGCTCAAGAAAGAAATATACAATCCTTTTAGGAGACTCTCACAGAAGGTCAACTTGTATTACAGAGACACGGTTGTGAATGTGAATGAAATGGAGAAGGACGAAAATGGCAAGAGGTGTGCCGTTTGCTTGGACGACTTTGAGCCCAGACAAGAGGTTATGCTCACACCTTGTAAACACATGTTTCATGAAGAATGCATTGTGCCATGGGTGAAGAGCAATGGCCACTGCCCTGTCTGTAGGTTTGCAATATGTGAGTAAAGCAAGGGATGCTGCTCTGCATCACCCCATAACAACAAAAACAACACAAATATCTTATGTTTAGGCCAATGCTTATTTGTTTGGGTTGCCAACCAACTAAGTAATAAAGACACTTGGTCATGTCGCTGCTCATTTTAAGCTTATAATATCAACTTTGAGACATTTTCTGTTTTGCCTCAAAGCGCTTTTAGCCCTTTCGGAAGCGCTCCCCAAACGGATTCGTCAAATGAATAGCTTTTAAAAATCAATTCTGCTCATGCAATGATGAACCAGAAAGAAGCTGAACAATCCCAGCAGCAGTACTTATTGAACTAACCATATATTCAAGATTAAAGGAGATAATTCCTGATATGTGGGGCTCTGGCCTCTATATGTACATCAGATTATCCTGTTGATGAATAGTCCCTGATATAGGAGGAACTGCTGTTTGCGGTTTGATTTGGGCGAGGTTTGGATTGGACTGAATTGTTAGAGTACTATCCCATGTTTAAATGGGATTATATTACTGTCCATTGGATCCAATTTACTCTCCTTCCTTACCCAAAAAAAGCAAAACAAAAAAACAAAAGGCCAAGTGGGAATTCATTCATACCTGTATTTTCAAAGTCTCGCTTTCATGTTGTGGTTAGCAAAAACGTACACGTAACCCTATTGACCCCGAAAAGAAACGAAATTGGGAAAAAATATCATAGAATTCTTTCACATCAGAGGTCGGTATATTGATACATGTCTTTCAAATATCTTCATGTTCACAAGCAAAACTAAATATTAGACTTATAATTTCAGTGATAGTACACTTGCATTGAGTCTTGTTAATGTCAACTATAGGATGAGAAAAATTAAATTATAATCTATACCTCTATTACAATTTACAACAAATAGTTTTGTAATTCAATCAAAATTTAAGGTTCTTTGTGTCATTACGCACAATCTTGCCTTTACTCGCACATCTTTATCTCTCTCCCGCTAATACTTTTTAGAGCTATTTAGTTATATACTTATTCTTAGCATTAATGATATAGATAAACCTTACACAATTTAATTTATATTAAAAAAATCCAAAAAATGACAGTTGACCCTATTGAATTTAATTTTGATTATTAAATTACTTTGATACCATGTTGAGTGTTTTGGGTTTTTTTTATGAGGTTTTAGTGTTAGGCCTGTTTTAAGAAAATGATGACAGTTTTATAATTATAGGAAATTTGAAGTTTCTTTGTTATATTGTAAATGAGCTTTGGGTATGTTTCTAAAAATAATTTCATATATGATTTTTATAATTTGAATTTCTATATTGGGTATAACAGTAAATCGCCCTGATTTTTATGTGTATAAAAATCGTCTTAGTTAACTCGAACTTTAAAGTTTTAAAATAATTGATGTTCAGTTGAATATAATACATTCTCATATGTATGCATGCTTGAGTTCTATAATTATAAAATAATTGTTGATGAGATTTGAACTCAAAATTTTCTTCGACAAAATGAAAATTAGGTGCCTTTCACGAAATGTTTACCGACTGTTTTAGCTGATTGAAAAGAGAAAAAAACTCTCACCAAAAAAAAAAAAAAAAAAAGAAAAAAACAATATTTTTCAAAGTTTTGATTGTGTCCACATGGTGCAAAGTGTGTGACGTGTACTCTTAAGATCCCCAGCATAAGAACAGAAAAATTAAAAATTAAAAACAAAAATCTTAAACGATTTCTAAGTCCTCTGACCGAAAATGAAATTCTTCAAAAACGTCCGATGAAAATCCAAACAGGCGAAAAGACAGGAACTAGCCACTAGCATCAAGCCACGTACGCTGTTCTGAAACCACATCCACTCCTTCTAAAATACCATTTTGCTTCTAATTCTTCTCCTCAGCTCTCTCTGCACCAAAGGGTCCAGAGCTATTTATCTCGCTCGCCCTTCTTAAATCCACCTTCTTTTTCCCTCTCAAAAATTCTCCCTTTTGCAAGGTACAAACTTCTTCTACTGTTATATAGCTTGAATTAGCTTGTATCTGTAATGGGTTTGCTTTCAATTGTTCAGTTTCAGTGCATTTTAGTCCATATGTGTAAACTGTTGTGCATAACTAGCTTTGTACCCATATGGGTTTGTGTTTTCTATGCCTGTGTCTTGATTTTTGGTACGTTGGAAACAAAAAATCTGGAGAGGGGTTTGGTGTGCTTGGCCTGAATGTGAAATTTTTTATTTTTTGGTTGCTGTGAATGGGACGGGATGCTTGTTTCTTGAAGTAGCTAAATATTATTCATAATTAAGATTTTATTTTGCATGTTTTTGTGGGTTTATTGAATCAGAAAGACCATCTTTGTTACCAGTCCTTCAATTTGTCTCTTGATGGCTTCTTTGGTTTTCTCCTCATCCACATGGAATTTATGCTATTGTTTTTGCTTTTGATTAAATTCATTGTCTGAAGAAAACAAAAAGTAACTGAAAAAAATCATGTGTTGGGTAAAAACTACATGGAAGGGTTAGTTGTGTGTTGCAATTGGTTTCTCCGTTTTAAAGTTTATCTTTCCATTTATTAGAAATTGCTTAAATATTTTGATATGGATGAAGATCTTGATACTCATTCATTTTGTTCTATTAAATGTTGAATTTCTCTAATTTCTACTCCAGTAATGTTGATTCATGTCACCTTTTGTCTTAAAGTCATTATTATAATGCTATGTCTTGAGATATTAAGCTCCTGTTGAAATATTGATAATTGATTTTAGCTACTCTTGGAGGTAATGGTTGAGATGCAATCAAAGATTAAGCAGATCTCATCTGTCCCTTATACTGCGATATTGTTGCCTTGCATGGCTGTCGAACTACTTGATTTCATTTCCATAATCTAACAGTCATTCTTGACATTGCAATACATATGCATTTGGGTTTGGGTTTGTCATTAATTCATTAACTTATAAGTTCCTTTCTAATCATACTTACAGATGGCAGCATCATCAGCATGCCTTGTGGGGAATGGGTTATCTACGCATGGTACTAAACAAACATTGAGCAAGGACTTTTGTGGGAGACATCTCTTGCCCCCTTCAGCTCTGCCATCATTGGGTAAGGGGACAAAAACAGTTATCACAAGGGCATCGCTGGACCAAAGGCAACATGATGGAAGAAGAGGCTTTCTGAAGCTGTTGCTTGGAAATGTGGGAGTAGGAGCACCTGCTTTACTTGGAGCAGGGAATGCTATGGCCGCCGATGATCAAGGAGTCTCTTCTTCAAGGATGTCTTATTCTAGGTTCTTGGAGTATCTGGACAAAGGCAGGGTGACAAAAGTTGATTTATTTGAGAATGGAACCATAGCTATTGTTGAGGCTGTTTCTCCTGAGTTAGGGAACCGATTGCAGCGAGTTCGCGTTCAACTTCCCGGACTAAGCCAAGAGCTCATCCAGAAGTTCAGGGAAAAGAACATTGACTTTGCAGCACATAATGCCCAAGAAGATTCAGGCTCTCTTTTATTTAACCTGATTGGAAATATTGCTTTCCCACTAATCTTAATTGGGGGCTTGTTCCTACTCTCAAGGCGTTCATCTGGAGGCATGGGTGGTCCCGGTGGGCCTGGATTTCCTCTACAATTTGGTCAATCTAAAGCCAAGTTCCAAATGGAACCAAACACTGGAGTGACGTTTGATGATGTTGCTGGGGTGGATGAAGCCAAGCAGGATTTTGTGGAGGTAGTGGAATTCTTGAAGAAGCCCGAGAGGTTCACTGCTGTTGGGGCTCGAATTCCTAAAGGGGTCCTTCTTGTTGGCCCTCCAGGAACTGGAAAGACTCTGTTAGCAAAGGCAATTGCTGGTGAAGCTGGTGTTCCATTTTTCTCCATCTCAGGTTCTGAATTTGTTGAAATGTTTGTTGGTGTTGGTGCTTCCCGGGTTCGTGATCTTTTTAAGAAGGCAAAGGAGAATGCACCTTGCATTGTATTTGTTGATGAAATTGATGCTGTTGGACGGCAAAGAGGAACTGGAATTGGTGGAGGAAATGATGAAAGAGAACAAACACTTAATCAGCTTTTGACAGAAATGGATGGTTTTGAGGGCAACACTGGTATCATTGTGGTTGCGGCGACTAACAGAGCAGACATTCTTGACTCTGCCTTATTGAGGCCTGGCCGATTTGACAGGCAGGTGTCTGTTGATGTCCCAGACATACGGGGCAGAACAGAGATCTTAAAGGTTCATGCTAGCAATAAGAAGTTCGATGGAAATGTTTCTCTTGATGTTGTAGCCATGAGGACACCTGGTTTTAGTGGAGCAGATCTCGCAAACCTTCTAAATGAAGCAGCTATATTGGCTGGTCGACGTGGGAAGACAGCTATTTCACCGAAAGAGATTGATGATTCAATTGATAGAATAGTGGCTGGAATGGAAGGAACGGTAATGACAGATGGAAAGAGTAAAAGTCTGGTGGCATATCATGAAGTTGGGCACGCCATCTGTGGGTAAGTGATAATTTAGTCTCTGGTTCTTGTTCTTCTACAAATTCTCTTTATGATAGTTTTCATCAGGCCAAGGTTCATTCTTTACACTGGTTTCCTCATCCCATTACACCCAAAAAATATTTTAAATTGTGAACCTTACTTGTTTGTTTTTGGTCATGTTGTTTTATAGATATAAAATTATATTTGACTGTTTGAATTAGTTGTAAATAATATCATCCAAGGCAAAGAAACCCATCCAAGATGATAGAAACTTGTTTAGGGTTTCTACAAAAGCGTTCATGAATTCAATCATGATACAAGTTCATCAACTAAACTTTATAAAAATGTGTTTAACTTCTGATGGTTCAGCTTTGAAGGTTATAGTTTGCAATGATGCTCACCCTTCTTGCTGTTTTCTTTTCTCTCACTCTCTCTACTCCCTTGTACCCTTCCTGTCATTTGATATATCCAAAGTTATCTTGCTAAGCTTTTTATTATTGTAGAAACTGGAACTTAAATAACCGACACAGTGTTTTTATTTTTCTTGAATGCAGGACATTGACTCCAGGGCATGATGCTGTCCAAAAGGTGACCCTGGTCCCTCGAGGTCAGGCAAGGGGTCTTACCTGGTTTATTCCTGCGGATGATCCTACCTTAATCTCCAAGCAGCAACTATTTGCAAGAATTGTTGGTGGTCTTGGTGGTCGAGCTGCAGAGGAAGTGATCTTTGGTGAGCCTGAGGTGACAACAGGTGCAGCTGGTGATTTGCAGCAGATCACTGGTTTGGCCAAACAGGTAACTGAACATATTCATTATCTGGTTATGAATAGTCTAACAGTCGAATTTCAGTGATCCTTGGTCTCATGAAATATGGCTTGAAACTCTTAGTTCTTTCATACTTTAGAAGCATAAGAGCTTCATTATATTGTAACTCATGTTAGCTTCCCCATAGACTGATTAAGGCAGACATTTGAAATTGCCAGTTTAAATAGTGGTTTCCAGTCCTGTTTGTTGAGTTACAACTGTGCCTCCGTAGTTAACTGCTTTAAGAGCGCCCTCTTGTTAGCTCATTTACCATATTAAATCAACTGTTCTGAGAAACTTAATTGGCGTTGTTGCAGATGGTCACAACCTTTGGAATGTCTGACATTGGACCGTGGTCGTTGATGGATGCATCCCAGAGTGGTGACGTCATAATGAGAATGATGGCAAGGAACTCAATGTCAGAAAAGCTTGCTGAAGACATTGATTCCGCTATCAAGAGATTATCCGATGAAGCATATGAGATTGCGTTGACACACATAAGAAACAACCGTGAAGCAATTGACAAGATCGTGGAGATCCTCCTTGAGAAGGAAACTATCACTGGGGATGAATTCCGGAAACTTCTGTCCGAATTTGTTGAAATCCCAGTTGAAAACCGGGTCCCTGCTTCAGTTCCTTCACCAGTCGCAGTTTAGGTAGTGAACTCATACTGTCATCGGCACCTAGCTAGAAGTCTGTATTTGATTAAATGTATAAAAGCTGTAATTTTTTGATCATATGTGAAGTACTGTAATTTGGAATGACCAAATATACTTGGGCCTTTGGTCTCTAAGAAAATCCTTGTGACTGTGCAAACGTAAACTAGTAGGTTGATTAATAGCCGTGGTTTCACTGTACACACTTTAGGTCAATTCAGTAAGTTCTAGTTTTGCACTACATAAGTTGCATTGAATGTGGTTTCGATTCGATATTGAAGCTATGCTTAAACAAATAGCTGTGGGTATATTGGTACTTCTCTTTCCTTCTACCATCAAAGTTCATCCTCCAGTTAACATTATGTTTTGCCCATCCACTTTTACCCGTTTGATGCGTGAATCATTAACAAAAGAAAATTCCTCACTAGAATGTTTATAGTAATTTTGAAGTTCATATATAAGATTACAATACAATGATGGAGAAATATTATAAAAAAGAAAAAGGATTTCATTATTCATTTCTCTTTTTTTGGAAAAGATCCTTTATTCAAAACGAAAGAAGTTATCATAAGATCATACATAGTAAAATTTTGACACTTGATGGTATATTCTTGACACCCAATATCAAACTTTTGACTCTGCCACTGCTTCTCAATGTTAGAAGAGGTCCCAAGTTCGAATCACGTCTCTCCTTTTTATAAAAGAAAAAAAAAGTGCATGCATGATATTTTTTGTATGCAAAAAAGTTAGAGTATCTATATATTATACTTCATTGAAAAAATAAAATCCAAAAGGAGCAGGTTGTGGTATGGATGGTTATGAAGATTCACGGTGCCATGATGGTAGAAGTGGAAGTTTTGGGCTCTTTGGAGCCCCAAAACTCAGTTCATTTCTTGGTAAAACACGTGTGTAAGCGTGAAAGAGAGAAAATAAATTTCATCACTTTAGTAAAAGTAGCCCATTACCTTAGGAAGTGGCCCAACAACTTGAAAATATCTCAGCAAACTTCTAGCACATAAGCCTAAATCCAAGACAAGCCATTGTTAGAACCATGGGAAGCACATGGCCGTTGGAAATGAAACACCATTTGGACCAATAGCCTGTACCTATCCTTTCCTCTCCAAGCTTTAATAAGAAAACCAAGGAGAAAGCAAGAGGCTCCTCACCCAAAATGAGGAAGTCCAGCTGCGTGAAGGCCTTGGAACCATCGTATCTGGCACCTCACAACCAAGTCAAATGGAAGTCACTGCAAAAACAAGAGGAAACTCATATGCATAGGAAGAATGCCCATTAGACTAACGCCCCTACCCACTTCCCTTTCTTCTTCAAGCTCTAATAAGAAAGCCACAGAGAAAAGTAAGTGGCACCTCACCTACATGAGGAAGTCCAGTTGTGTGAAGGCCTTGGAACTCCAAAAAAGCCTCGTGCCTATGAGCTTAGGGTGGGAAGGTTTCACCAAACAAGATGGCATGGAAGAAAGTGAAGGAAAGGGAGGGGTGACTTGACAAAATTAAGGTTTCCAGCGCCTATAAAAGAAAGCTTCTCCTACCCAACAAAACAATTCATCCGAAACAAGCATCCTCACTCACTGTGGGAACCTTCTATTTCAAGCTTTGTCCTCCCACCTTCTTCCTTTCTCTTTTGGAACCCACACTTAGAGAGCAAGCATCATCTCTCACATCTGAAACTCTACCGTTTCGAGCCATATTCCTCCATCTCCTCCCATTTTCCCTTCTAGCAAGCTATTCCAAAGCTTGACGAAGCTTTCGTCAAGCTGCCGGAAAATTACTCAACCCACCCATTCCTCCTCGCACGTCACTCTCCTCTCTCCTTTCAAAAGATCCTCTCAAAACTCCCTCTCCCCTTACTCTGAACCTCTATTTCGCATAGGAAACCCAAGCCTTCTCTCTCTAATGCTAAACTTATGAATGCTCAGCTCCCATGCCACAAGCTTCTCATGCCAAGCCATAGTTTTGATTTGTAAGCAACCATTGGTTTCGTTGGTGAAGGAAGCCAAGGCGTTTCCTAAGGTTCTACGAACCTTTCGAAGCGCTCTTGGGGCCTGATTGCTCTTGGGGCCTAATTCTTGAACTCAGGCACAAGGGAAATTTCGTCAGTTTGCACTTTACAGCAGCTCAACTCATTCGTCAAGCTGCTAGAATGAAAAGACCCCTACAACTCTCTTTGTTAAAAATTGTATGTTCTGACTCCTCTTTTGTCCACTTACATTCCCTTTTTGATTTTTAATAGTTTTTACTATAACAAAAAAAAAAGTGGGAAAATCATCATCTTTCTTTAATACTTCTGTTTTTTTGGGGGCTCCGTTCATAAATTTTATTTTACACAACAACAAAAAAACCCTGCAAAATCTCAAGTTCGAGTAAAAAAAAAGGAGGAACTTCCCGCCACGGCACCAACTTCCAGTCCTTGCATGTTTTGAATACAACTCGGCAGCCAGATGTATGGGCAAGTCTTGCAATTCCCTATTCAACACTATGCACATTCCCACCCCACGCTTTCTATCCTCCAACACCCCCAGAGTTGTCTCTATGCTTGGAGACTCCGCCGCAGAACAGTTGAGCAGCCTCTGCTCCAAAGGACATATCAAAGAAGCCTTTGAGAGCTTCAAATCTGAGATATGGTCAAACCCATCTCTCTTCTCACACCTCCTCCAAGCATGCATACCCAGCAAGTCACTTTCATTAGGAAAGCAGCTCCATTCTTTGATTATCACGTCTGGGTGTTCCGAGCACAAGTTCGTATCCAATCACCTCCTCAACTTGTACTCCAAAGTTGGAGACTTGGGAGCAGCTTTAACTCTGTTTGGTCATCTGCCGAGGAGAAATATTATGTCTTGCAACATTTTGATCAATGGGTATGTGCAGATGGGTGATTTGGAAAGTGCCCAGAAGGTGTTTGACGAAATGCCTGAGAGAAATGTGGCTACTTGGAATGCCATGGTCACGGGTTTGACTCAGATTGAATTTAATGAGGAGGGGTTGGGTTTGTTTTCGGAAATGCACGAGTTGGGGTTTTTGCCTGATGAGTTCACTTTGGGCAGTGTTCTTAGGGGATGTGCAGGTTTGAGAGCATTACATGCCGGGCGACAGGTTCACGCTTATGTGATGAAATGTGGGTTTGGGTTCAATTTGATTGTTGGGAGCTCTTTGGCTCATATGTATATGAAGTCTGGTAGTTTGGTAGAAGGGGAAAGAGTAATTAAATCAATGCCAATTCGAAATGTGGTTGCTTGGAATACTCTTATTGCGGGAAAAGCTCAAAATGGGCATTCTGAGGCAGTGTTGGATCAGTATAATATGATGAAAATCGCAGGTTTTCGACCAGATAAGGTCACATTTGTGAGTGTTATTAGTTCGTGTTCGGAATTAGCAACACTTGGACAGGGTCAGCAGATTCATGCTGAAGCAATTAAAGCTGGGGCTAGCACAGTTGTTGCGGTGATTAGTTCCTTAATTAGCATGTATTCAAGATGTGGGTGTCTTGAAGATTCTCTAAAAGCTTTCAAGGAAAGTGTAGGTGGAGATGTTATACTTTGGAGTTCTATGATTTCTGCTTATGGGTTTCATGGACGAGGAGAGGAAGCCATTCAGCTGTTTGAGGAGATGGAACAGGAAGAATTGGAGGCAAACGATGTTACTTTCTTAAGTTTGCTTTATGCCTGCAGTCATTGTGGATTGAAGGAGAAAGGGATTGAGTTCTTCGACTCGATGGTAGAAAAGTATGGGTTGAAGCCTAGACTAGAACACTATACATGTGTGGTTGACCTGCTTGGCCGGTCTGGCCGTTTGGAGGAAGCCGAGTCAATGATAAGATCAATGCCCGTTAAAGCAGATGCTATCATATGGAAAACTTTGTTATCTGCATGTAAAATCCACAAGAACGCAGACATGGCAAAAAGGATCGCTGAAGAAGTTATTAGGCAAGATCCACAGGACTCAGCTTCTTATGTGCTACTTTCAAACATTCATGCTTCAGCTAGAAGGTGGCAGGATGTTTCTGAGGTGAGAAAAGCCATGAGAGATAGAAAGGTCAAGAAGGAGCCAGGCATAAGCTGGCTGGAAATTAAAAATCAAGTTCACCAGTTCTGTATTGGTGATGAATCACATCCACAATCTAAGGAGCTTGATATGTATCTTAAAGAACTAACATCGGAGTTGAAGTTGCATGGTTATGTGCCTGATACTGGCTCTGTTTTGCATGACATGGATAACGAGGAGAAAGAATACAACTTGGCACACCATAGTGAGAAGTTGGCAATTGCTTTTGCGTTAATGAACACACCTGAGGGTGTACCGGTAAGGGTGATGAAGAATTTGCGTGTTTGCATTGATTGTCATGTTGCTATTAAGTACATATCTCTAATAAAAAACCGAGACATTATTGTACGTGATGCTAGTAGATTTCATCACTTTAAAAATGGTAAGTGTTCTTGTGGAGATTACTGGTAAGGGGAGGTCATACTGGTAGGTGTTCTTCATCAGATTTAGAAATGTTTTGAGTTTTACTTTCATTTTTGTGTCTGTAACCACACCATTCCCGAATGGGGAGAACTCTATTTTATACAAGTAAATTAGAAACTTCTGTCAACATTAACAGTAACGTGATACTTGTTTCATTTAAACTTGATTTCCAAGTAGTATGCTGTGGGGTTTTCGTAACAACGAAAATAGATAATATGTGGTTAGGTTGTAACGTTCTTTGTAATTAGGTATTTTATGGATACTGTCACAATTCTTGCCACAGCTAGTGCCATTCCTTTCTTATCTTTGGTACACAGCATAATGGTAAGGAAGACGGAATAGAAGGAAGGTGAAGACGACATTGAAACATTTCTTGGAATTCTCGTCATGAAGTTTTCATATGTTGGCTTGCAAGTTGAAACTTTCAATGCCGAAGTTCCAGATTTTGGGCTGTCGAAGCGAATTGTAAGAGATGGGAATCAAGTCCTACCTAGGATGAGAGGAACTCCAGGGTGCCTTGCCACTGAGCTGTAACAATCAATAGTCACTGAGGTATATATCTTTTGAATTGTTCTTCTTGAGATAGAAAGTCACAATAGGGAGAAATGGGGATCGCAGAAAAGTGCTGAAAGAGGACCAAGCAGAGCAGATTTTATGTTAACTTTGGAACTAGATTTGGTGCGGTGCGCCAGGCCCATGCAATAGTGCAACGCTTGGGCGACGCTTGAGAACCCCAATAGCAAGCTACTGTGGTGGGCCCTCCCCCTAAAGAAATTAATTTAATATCGTGTGGGCCATTGGCCCACGTATCAGATATTAAACTGATAAGAACAGATACTACACTTGATCTTAGCCAAAAGGCCGAGAAAGGTATGCTATTTCCTTTGTTTGGTTTCTGCTTTTATACACCAATTCCCCAACGCACTTTCCTCTGCAGCCGATGTGGGATATGAAACTTCAAAATTTTATTTTAATATTACTTTTGAAATTATATATTATATACTTTGTGATGTTGAGAAAGACCAAATTGGAGGAAGAGGAATTGACCCAAAAAAAAATTGGAGGAAGAGGAAGGCAATAATCTTGATGAATGCAAGTTGCTACAAAGGATTTCAAGGGAAAAACTTGGAACTCAAGGTTTTGAAAGAGTTGGGAGCCTACACCATTTTAATATTGTAAGGTTGATTGGATTTTCTGCAGAAAATTCATCCAAGCTTCTAGTATATATGAATTAATATATGACTAATGGGTCGTTAGGCAATTGGATTTTCAAGAGATCAGAGCAGACCAATGGTATAGATATAGAATTAGATTGGGAAACTCGAAAGAAGAGTATACCTGACATAGCCCAAGTGTCGGCTTATCTTCATGAAGATTGTAGGCAGAAAATAAAACATTTTGATATAAAATCACATAACATTCCCTTAGATGAAAATTAAAATGCCAAAAAGTTTCTGATCTTGGGTTGTCCAAGCTATTTGCAAGAGATGAGAACCAAGTTTTATCCTTGGCAAACCTATCTACATATTTATAAACATACATATATGATGCCAAGTCCTTCCAATCTATGAAGATCTCTATATTGAAATTGCCTTCACTACTCCCAAAGCACCAGGTAATCAATCTTTTAACCATGGTGTTACTCTGCAAAAATTGTCGCGTCATACATAACTAACTTAAGCATAAGAGATACTTCGGCCAGTACCACACTGGTGCCAAGGTCCTTACCGATCTTCTCGTTTTGCAGATCCGCTCTAGGTTGCCAAAGGAACAATGAAGCAGCACTTGAAGAATTCATTCCACTTTTAAGTTGACTTCATTTTTGAACATCAACAATTGTGTTCACTTTTGTTTATGCCTTTCAACCTATGCACCATTATTTCCTTATGGGTCAAGCATAGCATCCTCTTGTTTTACAACAAATGAAACTCTCTTTTTTTCTGCTATTGGCAATTTTTTTAAACATTGTTTTAGTTATCAAAGTATAATTTACCTCTTTCGACAAAAAAAAAAGAAAAAAGAGAAGTATAATTTACCTCAAAAGTTTGCCTATGTACTTTAGATCACTTCCACCCATTTGTCATAACAAAGAGCATGGACAAGCAAGAATGGGTACTGTTTACATGAATAGTCCCTTCCCTAGCAATTTTTTGTTTGCTTCCCCACCATGGACGAAGACAACATAGACTCACTGACTGCACATGCCCCCACTCATCTACGTGAAATAATCCACCCAAACCCACTTAAACTGATAGAAACATTCATTTTACACTCCACAAACCCACTCAAATTTTTATATGTAGTTTCCCTTTCCTTTTAATATTATTTTTTGTCAAAAGCATTACAAGTTACAACACCCAATCCCACATCACCCAACCCCACGATATTCAAGTTTATTTTTCTTCTTCCCCTCATTCTCTGAAATGCTGGTCCTTCTTCTCTTCCTCTCTCAATATCACACGGTGGTAAGTTTACTTGAATATGTTGTGCATTTAACATTAGTTTACTTGCTTGTAATATTAGCATTGATTTTGCCAATTTCTACTGCCACAGAGCATTTTCATCCATGAATATTTTGAACAATCGATTACGAAATCGGATGGGAGATAAATGGATGAATGATAAATGGTTATATATATATATATATATATAGAGAGAGAGAGAGAGAGAGAGAGAGAGAGAGAGAGAGAGAGAGAGAGAGAGAGATATTTGATGCCATTGGTAACGAAGTTATCATGCTAACGCGTCGAGGAAGATTGTAATATATTTCATGAGAAACTTTATGCATTAATATATGAACTTTGTCTTTAAGTATGTCATTGAACTTTTTACTCATACTTTTTTGTTTTGGAGATGCTCCCAATGAGTTTTTTTTTTTCTGGCTCCGTCTCTGTTTCCCGCTCATTGCCATGGCAACTCAAGGACAATCACTATTCACATCAAATTAATTTTATTTATACTTATGATATGAGGAGAGGTATTTATAAATATATATATATATATATATATATATAATTTGATAAGAACATTCCTAGGTATTTGTAAAAAAGAATTTGAAAAAATTTGAATTTTTTCCTCATTGTATTGAGAAAAATAAATTAAATTGTACACCCTTGGATCCGCCGCTTGGTACACGCGATGTTGGAGACTTTTTTGTTGGGTGGGACACGCGCACGCCAACGATAAAAAATAAAAAAAATTTCTCTGATATCAGTGCCTTCACCAGTAGCTCGTGTTGGTCTTGCCTGGTTTTGATGGAGCCCACAAGTTGACAACATTGATTTTGCTTGGTGTCGGGGTTCTTTTCAGCCCATGCCACATTTTGCCATGACAAGAGCAATGAGTGGAAGTGCTCTTTGCCATGGCAAAGGATAAGGGCAAGTAAGAGTGATTTCTGTTCACATGAATCGTATATGCCCTAAAAATATTTTTTTTTTGTTTTTTCACTCATTATCATGGCAATCCAAGGGCAATCAATGAGATTAATTTTATTTATATGTATGAGATTAATAAATAAAAATTTGCTATGTATGTATAAAAAAATTATTATGAGTTTTTTGGGTAATTTTCAGAATTATTTTCGATTTTTTAAAAATTATTTTCTTCGCTAACGTCAGCACCCTCAGTCAACAGCCCAATCTTAGTTAAGCACACCTTATGCCCGAGCTGGAGAGTGTTTTTGGAGGGGGCCTTTTGCCCTGACAATTCCACGCGGTAAAAATGCTCTTAGAGCAACTCCACCCGTTAGGGGTTGCCATGGCAAGGGGAGGGGGAGCTAAAGGGGGCTACTATTCACGTGAATAGTGGCTGCCCTTGCAAATGGTAATGTGCATTTCCACCCGTTGTAGGCAAAGGGCAACTACTATTCATTTTTATTTTTTTGTAACCTAAACAATTAATTTGGATAATATTTTCGGATAAGATTTTTGGATTCGTGACGTGTCAATATTTATTAAAAATTCATATCTCATAATCGGATAAAATTTGTCAATAAGATTTTCGGTTTCAAATTTCAGATAAATTTCATATGAATTCCAAATTTCAAAAAAATTTCATTTGAATTTCAAATTTCGGATCAATTTCATCTGAATTTCAAATTTCAGATCAATTTCATCTCAATCCCAAATTTCAAAAAATTTCATCTCAATTCCAAATTTCAAAAAAATTTCATTTGAATTTCAAATTTCAGATAATTTAGATGTATCATTACTCCCTCTCTTCGCCTTCGCCTTCGCCGCTTTTCTGCCAATAGGCCTCGGGCCCTTTTCAATTGGTGAGTCTTCACTCATCGGGGATTCCATAGGTGAATCCGATGCCGTTGAATCATGGAGCGGCGTCTCGCTCAACACGACACCGGGCCCGTGGGAATAATTTGGAATCTTTTACAATTCTTCACCACCTCCCAACATTGCTCATGGTTGAAAGTTTTTCTCTTGCCCAATAGCACCAAACCACATTTGTGCTTGCATAATCTATTTTAAAAAATAGAATGGAAATCAAGAAATATTTATAATAAAAAATGGAAATGCAAGTTATACAAGGCCCAAGTAAAATAAAAAATGCAAATACAAGAAACATTACAAATATTATAGAAATGCAAGAAACATTAAAAAAAAATTAGAGTTGCAACATACATTTCAAAAAACTATTAGAATTGCAAGAAACATTAATTTTTATATTAGGGTTGCAACATACATTAAAAAAAAAGTATTAGAAATGCAAGAAGCATTAAAAAAAATGAGGACATTAAATTTAATAAAACGGAAATTACAAATAATATACCTCATCGCTAAGATTTTGGCCGCCGATGGTTGTCCATCGCTTTTGCCAACGCATCTCTCCATTTGCCCAACTCTTTATTCAAAAGCTTCCACCTACTAGCCAATGCCATTTCCGTACGAATCGACCCGGATCTTTCAAAAATTTGGTATGAATTTTTTCCACATATGAGAGAACTTCATCTCATTGCCATGATCGGACAATGACTAACGTGGACCCAAGACTCACACAACAAAACATCTTCAATGGTTGACCATGGAACTCCGGCTTCAACGGAGGATGCCATAAGATGGGAAATAAAAATGACTCTTGAAAGTGAAAAAAATGTTGTGTAGAAAGTGATAAATATTAGAAGGAGAAGAAAATATATGAGTATTTGGTGTTGAAAGTGAAGGATATTGGTTGGTATTTATAGAAAAAGATTGCATAATTTTTAGTATTTTTATGAATTTTTAAAGATGTTTTTTGGCCCAAAATCACGATGGTCGTTGGATTTCAAAAAAAATTGATCGAAAGCGGCCACGTGGCGTCTTCCTGTTGGCGCAGGCGTGCGTTGATGTCAACGCCGCGGCATGCGCCAACGGTAAAAATTTGAACGCATTCGCCGACGTCACCCCGGGTTCAGTTGGGCTGCCTCCCCGCGGGCTTGCCCGGAGCGTGGGGCCCGCATGCTGGGCTCCCCCTTACCGGGAACGTCATTTTTGGGCTCGGGCCCGTGGGTCCCGCCTCTCCCTGCCTGGGCTGCTACGGCTGGAGTTGCTCTTAGGTGGCCAAATGCTCCCCTTATTCACTGTAAAACTTTTCGCACAATCAAAACTGATCTCATTTCTTTGTATGTTTTAGGCATTTGTTGTTACATATGATTAGCGTTACTTTTGTCGCTAAGTTGTGAAAATCGCCAATGAACTTATACTTTTCGTTCAATTTATCCCATGAGCTTTTTTCCTTAATCGGAAAATTGATACTTGAACCATTGAAAATGATACTAATTGGGTCCTGTCATCCTCCCCCGCTCCATCTCTTGATATAACTACGTGTCGTTTTTGCCAAAAAGGGTTGGCGTATACTGCCGTCTGCCAGCTGCTGTCCTGAGTAGTAAACAGAGACGATAGATTCGGAAAAACCCTGCTCCAACTGGTTTGTTCGCCCCACGGATTCCCTCCACAGTCTTCACAGCTCTGCTTCAAAGCAAAGTCCATCTGATTGTATGTAAACGTTCCTTTCTTTAACCTTTTTATTTCTTCAATGATTTTGAGCATCATATTCAATTCATAGTTAGAAAGAGCAAAAGGTTCATGGCCAGAGCTCCATCTTCAATCTTAATCCTCCTCCGCCAAAACCCTCGTGCCCGCCAAAACCCAAATACCCAAATCAGATACCATACAACAGAAACCAAAGAATGTGAATTTACAGAAGTTGCCCAACATATTTGCAAGATTATTAGAACAAAACCCAGATGGGAGCAGACTCTGCCCTCTGAATACCCTTCTTTCAATTTCTCTGATCCCCAGTTTTTCACCGAGCTTCTGAAGCTCCAAAAGAACGTACTTTTGTCGCTTCGATTTTATTTCTGGTTAAGCTCTCATAAGGGGTTTTCGCCTGACCCCATTTCGTGTAAAGCGCTTTTCAGTGCCCTCGTGGAGGCTAAGGCCTGCAATGCTGCACAATCTTTTCTTGAACATACCAGTTTTAGCCCTGGGCCCGTTTCATTAGAAAGTTATCTTCGGTGTCTTTGTGGGTGTGGATATATTCAGGAAGCGATTGATGTGTTTTATAGGTTGAAAGAGGCTGGAGTGTGCCCGGCTATAGGGACTTGGAATGCGGCTTTGTCGGGTTGCCTTAAGGTTGGGAGGACTGATATTGTTTGGAAATTGTATCAAGAAATGATAGAATGTGGTGTTGTAGCTGATGTTGATGTTGAGACTGTTGGGTACCTCATTCAAGCTTTTTGTGCTGATAACAGGGTTTCAGAAGGTTATGACCTTCTTCGACAGGTTTTGGTAAACGGACTAGTCCCTGAAAATGCTGCTTTCAATAAATTGATATCTGGGTTTTGTAAGGAGAAGCAGTATACTAGAGTATCCGAACTCCTCCACACCATGATTGCAAAGAACCGTGTCCCAGATAATTATACGTATCAGGAGGTAATCAATTGGCTGTGTAAGAAAGGAAAGGGGCTTGAGGGTTTACGGGTTTTTAATGATCTTAAGGATAGAGGCTATGCTCCAGATATTGCCATGTATACGACCATGATTCATGGTCTTTGTACAATGGGTTGGCTTGGGGAAGCTAGGAAGCTGTGGTTTGAGATGATTGAGAAAGGATATCATCCAAATGAGTACACATACAATACAATGATTCATGGGTTTTGTAAGATTGGTAATTTTGAAGAGGCCAATATCTTGTACAAGGATATGTGTAATAAAGGTCATAAAGAAACCACAGTCAGTTACAACGCAATGATGACAGGGCTGTGTTTACATGGAAGAACTGAGGAAGCATATAGATTGTTCCAAGAAATGCACCAGAAGGGTATTGTTCGTGATTTGATAACATACAACACTGTAATCCAAGGTTTCTGTAAGGAGGGCAAGATAGTAGAAAGTACGAACTTATTCCGAGAGCTGCTGGCGCAAGGTTTACAGCCATCAACTTACTCATACACCCCACTTATTGAAAAGCTTTGTCAGGTTGGAGCTGTACAAGAAGCAAAAGGTTTGTGGAATGACATGAAGAATATAGGTTTGGAACCAATTATCGGTACTCATGATTATATCATCATTGGGTTGTGTGATCAAGGAGATGCTGCAGAGGGAATGGAATGGTTCGTAGAAATGTTAAATAGTAAACTTAAACCAAAGCAGGAAACATTGGGAAGACTGGTTGAATGTCTCACACAAAAAGATAGGTTGGATGATTCTTTACTTGTTTTAGACTTTATGATTAGGACAGGTTATGCCCTGGAAAAAGGCATATGTCATTCCCTGGTCAATAAGCTTTGCTGGGAGAATAACCATTTTGTTGAAACATGTCTACGGGAGATCTTAGGAGGAAAGTGATGTTTCAACTGTTTTTGATATGTTCCTTGTAACTTGTGTAAGTTACTTCTTTTTTAAAGGGAAAATTCTGTAAGTTACTAATAATTACAAATGCATAAAGGATTTTTCGCTTCCTTTCAATTATTTTACAGCTAGTTCAATTATTTTACAGCTAGTAATCATTTTGCAGCTTGCTTTGTATGATTACTTATTGTATTATGAGTAAAGGTCCAATCCTATGAAATTTTTTAAAGAGTAAGAGGCTGTTTTTTTTTAAGACTTGAATGAAAGTTATGAAAACATGGGTGCCACGAGTTTAAGATAGTGGGTACTCACTCGTCAAGGTTATGGGAATTGGCAAGTACATTGGGTCCTATTCATTTGTGGCCTGTGGCTATACATGGGCTATATATTTCTACCCAGATGGCAAGAGCGTCGAGGACAATGCCCCATCCGTGTCTTTCTTCATAGCTCTGGTGAGGGAGGGCACAGACGTTAGGGCTTTGTTTTCGGATCAGAGAGAAAAACAACGGCACAGGGTGTAGCCATTTTCTGAAGAGGCTTCACAGTGGTCCCGATATGCTTAAATACTGTGGAAGCGTGTGGTATGCACTGAAAATTGTTATTTGAATGCATATTTTTATTAGTATATATGTATGTATGTATGTATTGGATTCTGATTGCAAATATCTGTTGGAAAGTGAGGCTATTGTTGGATTATTTAGTACATGATGGTATGGTCTGTCTTTGATATGCAATGTTGCACGTTTGTTGAGTTAATATTAACTATGCTTATAGGGATTAAAGGCTTTTTTTATTCTTTTTTAACCAATTTAAGTTGAATAGATGGTAAGCCGAATGCAGTTTATTCCTGATGCAGTTATCAAACTGGACTCCACTCCACTCCCTTCTCACCAGCCATCGTCAAACGATTTCTTGCTTTCTCTAGATTCTTTAGCCGTCGTCGTTGGTTTCTAAACTTTCTATGATCTTCGGTTATTAATCAGGGTGGTAAGCTTAATAGATGTTTCTTTGTTCTTTTTTTTTTGGTCGAATATGTTTCTTTGTTCAGATCTGTATAGTTTTCTTCTTTTCCATGGGCACATAAGGCAGCTATGTATATTTGAATACCTCTGAAACGTGAAAGCAGAACAACCCAGACTTCCAAGTTTTTTCATATTTTACTCTTCACAGATTTTGATACTCAGCTCCCTTTGTCTGATTTTTTTGATCGCATAATTACACAATAGTAAGTATATGAAATTTAACATTTAAAACTAGGAAATCTGAGTAGTCTACGAATACGACCTGTTTGATAAAATGTCTTTTTATTGCTCTCAAGGATCATTTGTTAAATTTAGTTTAAACTATTAATTCATGAATTTTGAATTTTTTTATTTTTCTGTCAATGAGTTGGTCTGGTCTTAGTTCAATAACTCTTTTAGATGCTGTGTTTTCCTGTGCAGGGAAGTCCAGTGGAATTTAGTGTTGGCACCCAGTTTGGTAACTCCCTCGATAGTTGGCTTTTCACTGTGTTGTTCATTGTATTGGGTTGGGGCAGTTTTTTATTTGTCTTTCCTTCTCTTTACACACTATTTGAAATTATTTTTTTCGTTGTTAGTTCTCTTTGTATAGAAGACACCTATGAATGGCAATCTACCATTTTATCTCGCTATAGTGATGCCTTTAAGAGTATAAAACTCAATATTCCTGGGCAATGATGTCTGCTTTCACTTCTAGAACGACGCAACAAAGATCAGGTATATCATTTCGTGTACTAACTCCTTGTGGTGTTTGATAGTTGAGAGAGTTTTTTTGGCTCTGTCTATCCCTTGTTTGGTTTGCTCTGCCTAATGGATTTTGCGTGTTCACTAACAAAAAACCAGAACCAAGTAGATTGAGTCTCAAAGATTAAGCAAATAGGTTTTCAGTTTCAATCTCTTATTAACTAGCTTCTGTCTAAGTTCTTGTTTGGTTACTTTTCTCTAAAGCAACTAGATATTATCTAGACTATGTTGCTTTCTCTGATAATATACTTTACAGTGCTACAATACCCTTGATTAGGTATCTTATGTTTCCCGGACATTGATGAATGGTCCAAAATCAGCAAGAACTACCATGTTTAAGATATTAATCAATTGTATTGGGTTCTGTTCATTTTGGATCGTTAATCTCAACTCCGTTCACCTGCTTTCATTTGGGTGTAGTTTTTAATCTACTTATCTTGATAGTTGTGCAATGAACTAGTTCAGAACGGTTGCATTGACAATATTTTGTTCCTCATCACTCTTTGCTAAGTTCTTAAAGAGGCCCAGCCATGATTTGCCTCGTCTCTGAATGCATTTTGATCGACTAAAATGGATGAGTCTCTTTCTAATGGCCATATACAAAATGAAATATGTCATTTTGGATAATTGCGGATTGTAACATCTATTATATCGCAGAAAGGCAGATTTTATGTCAACTTTGAACTAGTTTTGGTGGGGTGCGCCAGGCCCATGCAATAGTGCAACGCTTGGGCGACGCTTGAGAACCCCAAATAGCAAGCTACTGTGGTGGGCCCTCCCCCTAAAGAAATTAATTTAATATCGTGTGGGCCATTGGCCCACGTATCAGATATTAAACTGATAAGAACAGATACTACACTTGATCTTAGCCAAAAGGCCGAGAAAGGTATGCTTTTTCCTTGCTTTGGTTTCTGCTTTTATACACCAATTCCCCAACGCACTTTCCTCTGCAGCCGATGTGGGATATGAAACTTCAAAATTTTATTTTAATATTACTTTTGAAATTATATATTATATACTTTGTGATGTTGAGAAAGACCAAATTGGAGGAAGAGGAAGGCAATAATCTTGATGAATGCAAGTAGCTACAAAGGATTTCAAGGGAAAAACTTGGAACTCAAGGTTTTGAAAGAGTTGTGAGCCTACACCATTTTATTCTTGTAAGGTTGATTGGATTTTCGGCAGAAAATTCATCCAAGCTTCTAGTATATATGAATTAATATATGACTAATGGGTCTTTGGGCAATTGGATTTTCAAGAGATCAGAGCAGACCAATGGTATAGATATAGAATTAGATTGGGAAACTCGAAAGAAGAGTATACCTGCCTGACATAGCCCAAGTGTTGGCTTATCTTCATGAAGATTGTAGGCAGAAAATAATACATTTTGATATAAAATCAAGTAACATTCCCTTAGATGAAAATTAAAATGCCAAAAAGTTTCTGATCTTGGGTTGTCCAAGCTATTTGCAAGACATGCAATTTTATCCTTGGCAAAGAAAATTACAAAATCATTGAGGTGGTGATGTGAAATAGACAAAATACGAGAGTAGGTTCTTTATTTCTTATCTTTGAGTTTCTATACATTTAATTTCACGGGGATTTTCACCCGTGCTCTACCCTCTTTTTGATGCTTACTCTTTCAATAAAACTTATCAAATGCAGAGACAACCCATCTACATATTTATAATCATTCATATATGATGCCAAGTCCTTCCAATCTATGAAGATCTCTACATTGACATTGCCTTCACTGCTCCCAAAGCACCAGGTAATCAATCTTTTAACCACTGTGTTACTCTGCATAAAAAATACTTCAGCATGTATCACACTGGTGCCAAGGTCCATACCGATCTTCTCATCTTGCAGATCCGCTCTCGGTTGCCAAAGGAACAATGAAGCAGCACTTGAAGAATTCATTCCCCATTTACTCGAAACTCGAAACTAGATTATACTCGACATAGCCAAGGCTTATCTTCATGAAGATTGTAGGCTGAAAATAATACACCTTAATATAAAACCACATGACATTCTCTTGGATGAAACTTTCAGTGCCAAAGTTCTAGATTTTGGACTGTCGAAGCGAATTGTATAAGAGATGGGAATCAAGTGCTAACTAAGATGAGAAAGGAACTTCAGGGTACCTTGCCCCTGGGCTGCATCAATCAATAGTCACTGTTTATAGCTTTGCAATTGTTCTTGAAATAATCAAGAGGGGGAGAGTCATGGGGATTGCAGAGAAGCGTTGAAGAGAACCAAACAGATTTTATGTTAACTTTGAACTAGATTTGGTGGGGTGCGCCAGGCCCATGCAATAGTGCAACGCTTGGGCGACGCTTGAGAGCCCCAATAGCAAGCTACTGTGATGGACCCTCCCCCTAAAGAAATTAATTTAATATCGTGTGGGCCATTGGCCCACGTATCAGATATTAAACTGATAAGAACAGATACTACACTTGATCTTAGCCAAAAGGCCGAGAAAGGTATGCTTTTTCCTTAGTTTGGTTTCCCATTTTATACACCACTTCCGCAACGCACTTTTCCTCTGCAGCCGATGTGGGATATGAAACTTAAACTTTTTTTAAATATTACTTTTGAAATGATATATTATATACTTTGTGGGGTTGAGAAAAACCAAGTGGAGGAACAGGAAGGCAATAATCTTGACGAGCAAGAAGTTAAGGGGAATTTTTTTGTCCCTTTTGGTAGTTTTTTTCATTTCAGTTATTATATGGACCAAGCTTGAGTTGAATTTAGAAGGTTGATGAGCCTACCCAGCAATTGGAATTTGACTGCAATCTGAAAATAGACTTTGTGCATCAACAAGGTATTGTTCTAAAAATGGCAGCTATAGCTCATGAAATTCTTCTTGAAAATGACTAGAACCTCTTACCAAAACATTAGCTAAGGCCAAAAGATAGAACCCTCAAACTTTTAACCAAATTCTTAACTTATATAGTTTAACAGAATTTGGTGTCTTTATTCATATACTTGTTTGGTAACTTCTAATTCTCTAGTATCTGCAATGGCTTAAAACTACATAACCGGACTTTACTAAAAATCCAGATTATAGAACAACTGTATATGTATGTTTTTATGCATGATTATAACACGTAGTTTTAACTGCAATGAAATTGGTGTTGTGCAATTGAATGCACTTCCCCTTAAGATCTTGTTGTTGATGGACTTTGGACAAGCACAAGGATGAACTTGTCACACACACACCCAATCAGAAATTTAACCAAGAACAAATAACACAAGTGTTTATAGAGGTTCAAAGCAATTGCCTACGTCCTCTTTGGTGATCCCCTTGAGAAATATCAATAATGAAGAAAGAGTTACAGATTTGGTTTCAATGGAAACCCCCTTAGAATCCAAACTCACAATCTGTTTCTCTCACACCCTTTTGCTCAACACACTTGATACAAGATGCTCTCTCTCTCACTCTTGGCTTCCCACTTCTGATTACTCAACTTACTACTAGCTTCCAGCTACTTTGTCTCTATTAAAAGATAGAGAAAAGTCACCCACATGCAGCAGGCCAGCCTCCCTCAAAACAAGATCCATAATTTCAGGAAAGCATAAAGAGGTAGGCTATCAAACAACCCACTAATCTACATAAACCATGTTTAAGACTTTTATAGTGGCTGCCAACTGTCCTAAGGCTTTTAACATCTTTGGAGTAGCTTGTAGATTGGTAGGGACCAATTAGCTTCAAGAAAAGGCAGAAAATGTGTTGAAAATTCAACACAAAGACGAAGCGTGCGACGGCCGCCAGAACTTGCGATCGGCCGCTTTAGACAATTCATGGACTTCGACTCTGCCTAAAACGACGGCCGCCCAAAACCTGCGACCGGTCGAAAACCATTCACTGCATACGACCGGTCGCCCAAAAACCTACGACCGGTCGCTCCCTTCGATCCTTGTATCCTTAGGTGAGCCATTTTTCCAACAATTGGAACTCAAAGTTCTTAAGTTTCAGATTCTATTTGTTCATTCAATTTAGAACATAAGTTCTATATCAAATTCAAATAAAACTTGTTGCTGTATATTACTTTTACTTCAAAACCTGAAGTTTTTTTTTCATGTGATTCCTTACACCTCCAAATTCTACAATTTAGAACATGAAGTTCTATAATTTACAAAAGAAAGTAGTATTTCTCAAATATTTCTTGGTTACAAACTGCACTGCAGCCCCATTTTGCTTTGGTTTAACAGAAAAAATTTCCTAGAAATAGTTTGGAAGTTTTTCGTCTTGAAGAAGTTAAGGGGATTCTCTTTTATATATATGGTATTTTCACCTGGCTCCTTTCCCCTCCTTCCTTATCTGAAGACTTTAGCTTGATTATCAAAAGAGAGGAACAACGTACACCAACAAAGTATCATTGTAAACTTGGCAGCTATAGCTCAAGAAATTCTTCATGAAAATGATTAGAACCCGACCAAAACATTAGCTAAGGCCAGAAGATCGAACCCTCAAACTTCTAACCAAATTAGGTTAGACCTTATGATAGTAGGTTCTGATGGTTTTGTATTATTGTGTTGGCCTCTTGAGGATTCGTAGTTGTGATATTTTTGTCCCACATTGGAAAGATTGATGTTTTGCATAAGAGTTTAAAAGATAGGACTTTTTGGCCTATGATCAACTAATTGTGGCTTGGTCCTTCAATTCTATCGTGGTATCAGAGTCAAGTTATTTGCATGTTGCCACCACATACGGGTTGCTCGTATGGATAACTCTGCTCTGATACCATAACAGAATTATGTTACCCATAATAGAATTAGAGGATCAAATTTTTTTGGATTTGGTGTTTTTATTCATATGTTTGTTCGTAACTTATAATTCCCTAATATATACAATGGTTTAATTCTAGAAACCGGACTTTAATACAATGGTTTAATTTTTTGCATACTTAATTTTGGTCTGTTTGTTCTGTTATACCCTCCAAATGTAAGTCATTTTATAATATAGTTTTTAAATTGGGGATATTAAGTTCAGATTGTGGCTAAGCCACATCAGTAGGCAAGGAGAAATTACTCCTTATGGGCAAGGAGGGAAGTATTATCCGTAAAATATTCCATTGTTGGCGTGGAGCATCTGTAGGTGGTTTTCTAAGTACGCCTGCCGTCAAATCTGAGGGCTCAAGACAAGCGGTGGAAACTAAGCTGGAGCACTGGGCATCATTTCAACAAATTGATGCATGTCCTAAGTTCCTGCCAAGCCTAAGCTAAACACTTTCAAAATCTGAACTTTCCAGTTGCCAGAGTGCACAAGTGCACAAATAAAAGAAGTAAAAGATTGGATTCTTCTTCAAGATTGCAAAGCTTAATGTGATAGTTTTATGAAGATGATTACCATGATGAGACTGAATAGTAGAATCTCCCTAGATTGCTACCTCTTGCTTCCATTTTCTTTCCAACTTTATGATCAAACAATCATTCGCTGTTATATGTCTGCTGAGAAACTATATACAAACAAAAAGGGGGAAGCAACATAGGAAAAACTACCGACTTTATACACTATCCATACCCTAAATATGGTAAAGATGCCTCCTGCCTAATCTATACTTGTGTCTCAAACAGTACTAACTTTGTTATTGAAAAAACAAAAAATTTGACTCAATTTTTCATGGAGAGCTTTCATATCCTTCTTCAACAGGTGGTAAAGAATCAAAGGCTTCAGAAAGACATTCAAGCATGTTTATCACGTCCGTTGTATCGTCCAAATAATAAGTAGCCTTGCTAGGCTTTTGTCCAACCGTGCAAGCGAAAACTGAAGGATTGGGAGAGAGAATACTTCTCAGCATAGCATTATCAAATATCTCAAACATGTCCTCATCAGATCTGTCATCACCTATACAGAGCACAAAGTTGGCATGTTTTCCATTCTCAGCCATTGATGAGAAAATCTTCTCTGCTACATGCCCTTTACTAACTCCCTAGAATCATAAACAAACAAATACAAGTGAAAAAAGAATTTTCTTTTTCTGGACTCTAGATAGATATAGCTGTGTAACTTTATACATGAAATAAAACAAGTCTATAAAGAAAAATTTCTCAGACGCACTAATGATGGCCCTTGCCAGCAATGGAAATGACAGCAGGGTAGTAGATCAAAGCAAAGTTTTCTATCAATTATGAGACCATTACCTGGCAGTTAAAAGTCAGAGTAACATCCAAATACATGTCCTAAATGTATATTTGAATCGAAACAAGAAAAGAAAAACGAGGAAGTAAAAAGGACCATATAAGGGGGAAGATGTATCATGTCAAAAAGAATTGAGACATCTCTGAATTACCACAAAAGAAAAAAAATGAGCGGAAACGTAGAAGAAGTTTATTGGAATTGCAGAAGTTGAGATTCATGGATACATACCTGAGGCTTTACTTCTACAATGAACTGACCCCTCTTGACAGCAACAGGTTCATTTGCTAAGACACTCTCTAGATGGTCTAACATCTCCTTTGCCTGGGAGGACCCAAAACCTGGGTCTGCATCACGATATTGCCAAACCAAAGCACTTTCCTTAGTTTCAATAGAAGAACCATCAGTAGACTCGGTATACAATTGCATCACTGGTTCAACGATTTTCATCCAGCCAAACTCAAAACCCTGACGACAGATTTCCCACTCCTGATTTTGCGACCATCTGAGAAGTTTCATAAATTGGTGTTAAAATTTCGTGAAAGTAAAAGTTATTTTTAAGCACTCTCCTAGCACAACTTATTCAACACTTCTTGAAAATAAAATTAAGATCAATCAACTGCAAACAATAAGTTTACTATTGCTCCCACATCTTTTCTTTCATATTTTCACATCCTTGGCAAAAGCACAAGCTATACTTTAAAGAAAATTGTACCATAATTCTAACCTCAAGAAGTACCCATGTTCTGCCGCAATTCCAAGCCTCTGACAGGGAGAAAACCACTTGCTTAAGCTCTCCCTCCCTCTGCCAGTGACAATGAAAACTGTATTTTTTGTGTCCATACAAAGTGTGTTCATAATTGAGATTACCTTCTGACTAGGGGACTTGTCAATTGAGTTCTGGGGCATTACAGTACCATCGTAGTCCAACAGAATGGCCCTAGTTTGTGCCCCCCTATAAGCCGATACAATAGCATCAAGTGACAGCTTTCTGAAATTAGGATCAAGGGCCACAACTCTGAATCCAAAGCCAAAACCAATTCCCCAGCATCTTCTCTTAAAATGGTCTGTACAAGCTCTCTGCATGTCTTGCAAGAAACTGCGGGACCAATAAGCCACATCATGTGTACTTACATACCGATAATGCTTCTCATGTCTTAATTCTTTCTCTGAATCAAGCATTGAAATAGCCACATTCATTGCCTCCCCAGTTGTTTCAACATTCCATGGGTTGACGCGGATTGCCCCACTAAGTGATGGAGAACATCCAATAAATTCTGACACCACTAACATGCTCTTCTTTGGGCCATCGAAATTTGAACAAGATTTAGAACCAGATATTCCCTGTCTACAGACAACATATTCATACGGAGTAAGGTTCATCCCATCTCTAACAGCTGTCACAACAACACACTCAGCAATGTTGTAAAAGCAAATCCTCTCATTAATGGAAACTGCCCTGTCAATAAGGATTACTGGCTCATAGCCTGGTCTCCCAAATTCTTCATTGATCCTCCGGCAGCTTTCTTGTATTTCTGCAAGTATTTCCTCTAAATCTATCCCTTTACCTCTAGCAGGGTTTAGAATCTGGACCAACACAGCGTTTCCCTGCCACTTGGGATGCTGCTTCAGCATTTGTTCCATTGCTAGAAGTTTCAAATTAATACCTTTAAAAATGTCCGTATCATCTACACCAAGCAACATTGTTTTCCCTTGAAATTTTTGTTTAAGCTCCCTCATTTTACTCTCCTCATCCGCCACTTTCATCACCGACTCTATCCAACCCATATGAACCCCAACTGGCATAATCTTGATCCTAATGGTCCTTCCATAAAATTCCAATCCTAAGTAACCTCTCTTTGACTGATATGCCAAGCCCAACATCCGACTGCAACAAGTGAGGAAATGACGAGCATAGTCAAAGGTATGGAACCCAATAATATCGGAGTTGAGTAAAGCCTTAAGTATTTCTTCTCTTACAGGAAGAGTTCTATAGATCTCAGATGAGGGAAACGGACTGTGAAGGAAAAATCCCATCCTAACCCGATTAAAACGCCTCCTCAAAAAGGTTGGCAGCACCATCAAATGGTAATCATGAATCCAGACATAATCTTCATCCGGGTTTATAAGCTCAACTACCTTTTGAAAAAACAACTTATTAGCTGAAATATAAGCTTCCCACAAAGATCGATCAAATCGGCCTCCTTGATCAGCTGAAAATGGCAACTTGTAATGAAACAGTGGCCACAAATGCCTCTTGCAGAAACCATCATAGAATTTTGACAGAATATCAGGGGGTAGAAAAGTAGGAACACATCTAAATTTATCCAATAAGACCTGGGACACATCATCCTGCTCGCTAGGATCAACAGAGACCTTCAAGGACCCTACATAAAGAACCTCCATGTCTTCTGGTAGCCCATCCTTAAGGTGCAACAGCAAAGCATCCTCATTCCAACTGAAACTCCAACCTTTATTATCCTCTCTTCTCTTTGCTTTCACAGGAAGTTGGTTTGCTACAATAATCATCCGATCGGAAGCAATTGATGATGGCTGATCAGATGACACACTACGTGCTTGATCATCATCAAGATCTGACAAATTGCCCGGAGCTGTGTTCACCCTCGGAAACCGTCTCCTTTTCCCCTCCATTGTAGGGAAGTTCCCTGATGCCAAATCTAAAAGATTTACGTATGACTTCGACATTATTTCCCAACCTTTATAAATGGATAATCTCACAAGACTCTTTTCCACTCAAAATGGCAAAATCACACAATCTGCACATAGCCCATCAATTTCACATCAGTAACACAAAAAAGCAACAATCCTAATCCAATCCTACATATTATAAATTCCAAAAGTACTTAACACACAGAAAAATGAAAGGAAAAACGTTCCATAAAAATAAAAAACAAGAATCAGCCAGAGCCATACATGGTTCAATGCAGTGAAAATCAAATACAGAACTAAAGAAACCGAAAGAAGAAAGATTCTCATTCTGAAATTAACAGAAACTACTGACATATCCAACACATATTCTAATCTTACACATGCAAAAAGCCTAAGATTCTTTTTCCCTCTAAGTGGGTTATACCACAGAATGTTCTCAAGAACTCAGCTTTTCCACGAAATGTAACAGAGCAACCAAAAACAGGGACACTGAGATACCACATTCAGATCTGTGGCAACCAGAGACACATTGTACAAAATTCTCATGAACACAAAAAACAGAGCACCCCCCAAAATCAAAACCAAAATGCTATCTATTGACACTCAACCACGAAAAACATGAAATCTAAACCATACCCAGATACTGCAAGGGCACAAAAACAATAACCCAATTCTTCAAAAACCCTAATCTTGAGAAATGATAAACAGATCATGATTGTAGAAGAAGATTGAAACTGACCTGTGTGTTAAAAGCAATAAGAAATGACGCTTTATTTTGGTACAGTTTGATGTTGGAAGCCAAGCTCTTAAGTATTTTTCTCTAGGGTTGCAATGTATATCATTGTTTGACATCTACAATTTTCTTTCCCAAATTGAATTGGGAAAATTAGGACTATGATTATTCAGGGAATGGTGTGTTAGAGATTATTTAGGCAAAAAATTAATGAAAATATTAACTTGCTTTTTATGTAAACGTGGAACAAATCCAAGAGAAAAATTATACGAGCACCCGGCACCCCACTCCGAGAGCCAATGAGAGTGGAGACCGGCACGTGAAAGCGTTGAGCTGAGCCAATGAAACACGACGCCGGTGACGGAATGGTGTACAGTGCGCGTGACTTTATCAGCGCTTTATAAGAAATTGGATAAGGCCGGCCAGCTGGCCTCACGCGGCGACTAGACCCACGTTCAACACGTGAGCTGTGAGAACTGGACATGTAAGACGAGGAGAGTAGGAGAGCCGAGAGTTTAAGCGCGTGAAAACGCCTCGGGCTTTGGTGCGTACGGACCAACCAATCAGGGGCTCGAGTTAGGTGCTGACTGGGATTGACAGCTAGGACGATTGGCACTTGGAAGCGACACGTGGCAAGTGGGCGACAGGTTTGCGTAGAAGGCGCTGCTTTAAGTGGCGACTTTTGGCAGGGACAGCGTGACGTCATTGGAAATGAGCTGTGAAAACTCAAATGATTGTTGTAATCGAAAAAAATTAAAAATTAAAAAAGAAATCATGGAAATGATTGTTGTGTGTTTTGCGAGAGATAATAGTTTAATCCTTTTTGATGTAGAAAGAGTAACTTGGACTTCACCGATGTGGGACAGGAGTGAATTTTTTTTTTTGGTGAAAGCACTAGTGCAAAATTTGGTTCTTTTTAAATACTTGGAATTTTGAAGGTGAAAGTTTGACAAAATTTCGTTTTTGGAGAATGTAATTTTAACTAGGTTAGCTTATAACTAGTAGAGCTAATTAGTGGCACATGTAATACTAGTTAGGAAATTCATCAAAGAAGAAATATTAATTAGGATATTTTAACTACCATCTATATAACTGCCTTGCTTACATGGTCCCCCTTAATGCTAAATTTGTAAAGCCTTTTGGTATTAAATATGGGTAACATTGATCCAATTTAATCATATTATCTAGATGGTTCTTGCAACGTGATAGAGCAATCAATTAGCTCTTAATTTATTGATATTTTTCTTCTTATTATTGGAAAAGTTCGATAAAAAAAAACATGACGAGTGTAAAAAAGGGTATATTTGGATGATAATATACAATTTCCATATTGCATTTAATTACTAGGTTTAATATCACAATTTTTAAAAGTAATAACAGTACTTAAAATTGTAAATTGAGCATATAATGGTGTTAATAGGTCATATTGTCGAGCTTATAATATGGCGTCATGTGGCCAATAGAGTCAGGGGCACCCGTGACCAGACTCGCCACCACGAGTCTACTATATGACGCTACGTGGCTAGTAAGGTAGCGGCATTCGTACACCGACCCGACCAAACTCCCATCATACCACGGCTGGACAACATCCAGTCACGGTCGAGGCCACCTAAGCCATAAACTTAGCCAGAAACTCCCGAGACCCCTCTTGATCAGACTTGGAGAACAAGTCACTTCATGCAATTAATACCAATATGGAGGCTAAAAAGGAGCACTTAATGCACTTCAAATTTAGGCCAGGTGTCGTCCTACTGCTGGTCCCTAATAATCAGCATAGTAACCTGCACCTTTAACCACTCTCTGATCCCAGCATAGAGAATGGCTGAAGATATCTCATTTGCTAGATTTAAGGAGATATGGTCCCCCCTTCTTCCTCTATCAATACCTTTCACCTACATTGAGACCAAGGTAATAACTACTCTTGACCCAAGAGCTCCATATTCACTTCACCCCTTCAACCCAGCTTCTAACTTAGCCATCGGAGGGGGTTTGGCTGGTGTCACACCAGTTTTCCCTTTTCTGATAGTCTTGCTACTTTAGGTGTGCATGTTGTTCTGAAAGACCAAGTGAATCCAACATCACGGATTCTATTTTGGTCCTGACCCAAGTCAGGGCCCCACCCAAATAGGAGAACCACTCTCCCTATCAACAAATGGGATTCAAGCAAGCAAAAAATGGGGTTCCTTCTCTTTAGATGGTTCCATTTGAAATTCAATATTTGTAAGACCTTATTCCCCTTCTCTATGTATGTAGCTTTGAAATTTTCAATTAGACACGTTCATAATCTCAATGAATGATAATACATAGATTAAATATACACTTCCATGATAAACAGAGGCACACAAGAATTATCTGCTAGGAATTAAGATAGCTTTAGAGCAGCTCCAGTGCACCTCAACAAACTGGCAGGAGGGGGCCCAAGGGCTGAAAACCAACTCCACCCCTCGAGATCTAGCCGGGCAAGGGGTGGGACCCACTAGCCTAGGCAGTCCAAAGGCAAGAATAACCTGAGCTGTTGCCTGACGTTAGGCTGACGTCAACAACCTAAAAATTTTAAAATATATATGAAAAATTCCAAAAAATTCAGAAACATTTTTTTATACATACCTAGCAATTTTATTACTATTAATCTCATACATATAAATAAAATTAATCTCATGTGAAAATCTTATCCGAAAATTAAGATGAGAATTTTATGAAAATTAAGATGAGAATTTTATAATAAATAGTGACATGACAACCAAAAATCTTATCCAAATTAGTTATTTAACTTTAAAAAATAAGAAAAAAATAAAATTAAAGTGAATAGTAATTGCCCTTGCCCATAAAAGTGTAAACAAAATTACAAGAACTACCACTATTCACATGAATAATTATAGCCCTTATCTTGTCCTTGCCTTGCCCTTGCCTTGTCCTTGCACATAAGGTGGGAGTTGCTCTTACAAATGCGTTTTGGCCGCATTTTATGCACACATGTGAGCCTTTTATTCATGTACTCTTTCGATGTGGGAGAATGAGTTAGCTGCTTTGCTTCACCTAAATACATCAATTCATATTCCTCTCCACAAAAATAGCCTATTTTCTTCTTCTTCTCAGGATCTTCCCACTAAAACAACACCACAAGGCCAATTGTACTGTTTTGTTTTGTATTTTTTCGAACTTTGCTTTCAAAAGCAACCAAACACTAACAACTCATCTAGTTATGATGGAAATTAGAATGAATGAACAAACTACAAGAAGGCCACTAGAGAGCAACCTCATGTTGGAATAGAAACCAACTATCTCTTTGTCTAATGGTGCTTCTCTTTTTAATGTTGGAAAATGTCCCTAAGTTCGAATCTCCAATCCTCATTGATTAAAAAAAGAAAAAAATATATTAAATGTACAATAATAAGAGCATCTTCAACAATAGTAGCAAATAAAACTCTTTAAATTGAAGTTTGTTGACCTACGTGACAATTTGAAAATCCTTAGTTGCTACTTGAATAATTTTTGCTCCAACAGACTCTTCAATTCAATTAATGCAATATCATGGAAAAGAATAAAAAATATGAAAACATGTGAAAAATGTCTATGTATTTTTTTTTTTTAAAGATGCATGTTTTAAACATTTTTAAGGTAAGTTTTGTTTTTCCAAAGTAAAATTAAATGTTTGAAGAGCCAAAGTCAACTTACCAGTCATGAAGAGAGATAAAGAGTTTGCAGCTTTGATGATTGAGGTTAAAGAGGCTGTTGGAGAGAGTTTTTCTGATGTGGCTCACCTATTTTAGAATTCCTAAGCTGTTGAATAAGTTGTTGGAGATGCTCTAAGTATACTTATTCTACTCCAAATCCAGAAGCATCTTTCCCTTAAAACAATCCAAGTGGTTGTGTTTATGAGGGCATATATACCATGGCAATCACCAATCTGCCCCTAGCTAGTGAAATTTCTATAAACAATAAAAATTTGTCTTCGCTTATGTGGGCAATCTATAAATATTGGATTACTTGGATGATTTAGATGCTGTGAAATGCAAAAAAAAAAAAAAAAAAAAAAGAAGAAGAAGAAGAAATTGCATACTTTGCAAATGTATACATATAAGTGAAACAAGAAATTCGTGCAAATAAAATAAGAACAATAAATTCTTGCAAATAAAATGAGAACAATGAATTCTAAGGTAGTAAAGTTTAAATTGATTGTTCGACGTAGGATTGTGACCTCATAGGGTTAAAGTGTAAAAGTCTCAAAAAAAATAAGAAGAAAATAACACACACAAAAAGAAAGATAGTACTTCCATTTATAATTCATGGCAAAACTAACAATACAAGCTACAATTGTCCACGATGAAATTTTATCTTTTGAAAACGTTGCATTATAGTTTCATTATCAATACAAGCAAAAACATCTAACAATCAAGCTATCATTCAACCATTGATCTCCTATTCTGTTGCGAAGTGAATTTTTGATAATATTCATGGCGGAAAATGTCATCTCCATAGAAGCAGTTGCAACCGGTAAAACCAAAGCCAATGTAATAAGCAAATATACATAAGGAAATATTTTATGCATCCATTTCTCCATCATTTTTTCCGCAAGCGTGCTAATCCCTTGAAATTAAGAAAAATCACTACTCGAACGCATATGATGAACATAAACCCCAAGTTGATCTTCAAGCATCAATAAATCTTCATCCAAAAAATATTGAGGGTAAAATTGAGCAAGGCAAACTAGCTTTCATTTGTCAAAAGCTATATATGAATTCTTCGGACTCAAGCATGTCAAACAAGTAAGCAACTCAGTATTTACATCATTAAAACAATCATTTAAATATGCAAGTTGCCCATCAATGACATGAAGAAAGATCTCCACACGATAATGATGATTGTTTGTCTTGATTTGAGCATTACGTCGTGACGTCCCAATAATTACATATTCCTCATCCATGTTAGGTACTATAATATGATGTTTGCTACACGTAATAGGATTGACAAAATTTCATTTTTGGAGAATCTAATTTTAACTAGGTACCTTAGAACTAGTAGTGCTAATTAAAAACATGTAATATTAACTAGGATATTCATAAAACAAAATATTTATTAAAATACTTTAGGGTTAATTACATAAAACCCCAAACTATAAGGTCATTTTCAAGTTCATACACAACTTTAGAGACATTTACGAGTACATACTCAAACTCTCGAAAAACCTACAATTTACCGCCCACCGTTACACAAACCGTTAGTTAATTTGTTAAATGCTTACTTGTCAAATGTTTGACCCACTTTTTAATGACATGGACTTCCATGTAGACAAAAAAATTAATAAAAAAATAATCTTTAAAATAACTAAAAAGAAAATCAAATAAAAAACCAACACAAAAAAGAGAGTAAAGAAACAAAAAAACTCAAACCCAGCTCACACACCCCCCCAATCTTGTTGTCCCTGACCCTATTCCAATTATCCCACCTCCATCTCCGAAATTGTTTCAGCTGGTTGGATTCTAAAGAACCCAACTCGGTCGTTTACATCAATTTCGGCAGCTTGGCTAGGTTGTCGCTCGCCTAGCTCGTTGAGATCGATCATGGGCTTGAGGCCTCGACCCACAATTTCATTTGGGTTGTTGGGATGATTTTCATATGCGCAGAAAACGAAGGTCGTGTTGGGGACAACGAGAATTGGGTTCCTCTGGGATTTTAAGAGAGGACAAAAAACCTAGCTCTCCCTCGCTTTCTCTCTCTCTTCTCATTTCTTCCTCCCTATTGTCACTCCATGGAAACCCAGATTTGTATCTGGGGCCGTCGTAGAGGAGGGGTGGTTGTTTGGTTCTGGTGTTGGCTGCGATGTTCTCAAAGCTACCTCTCCCAACCTTAACCCCAAACCCAAAGATACTGTGTTCAAACTTCGACAAAGGAAAAGGCTTGGCTGGTCGACCCCAACCCCAAACCTAGCACGAGGTTTTTTTCCTTTTTTTTTCGGGACCCCAACTGATTCTTTTATAATCCCATCTTCAAGCTTCGAATTCACAACCCATATCTGGTCTCAAAATCCAATCTTGCGAGGTTAGGGTGTTCTCGAAGTTGACGAATGCTAACTGTTTGGTCTCCATTGGAGGCTCTGAGAATTTCTACAGCACATTCGAAAATGAAGAACTCCAGCACTTGAGCTTCTGTTTGATGGTTTTTTTGTTTGCTGTTATGACTTATTAAGCTTATGTTTTTATTGAAAATGAAGAACTCCAGCACTTGACATGGTCATGTGTTGTTCAACGCATTGAAGAGAGACTATCTGCTCTTGGAATTCCAGATATGGTCTCCAAATCCAAGCCCTAAAATCCCCGATGTTCCTCTAATCTCATGACCATCATCGTCAGGAAGAACATGAAATTGATTCACGACTAGGGAAGAACATCAAGATTTTTTCTTGAATTGGAGAAGTCAGGAGAGGAACATTGGTTTTTAATTTTTAATTAATACATTTTTATTTGTTTAATATAATTATATTTTTTTAGGCTTAATATCACAAAACGTCCTTAAGGTTTATGAAACTATCAGATTGCATCCTTTTTTTTTTTGTCATTTGTGGTCCTCAAGGTTAGTATGTGTGATCACAAATGGTACCTACCGTTAGGTTCCGTCAAAAACTCTATTAGTTTCTTGACGTGGCATATATATATATCACAAAACATCCTTGAGGTTCACGCACCTATCACAAATGGTCCCTGAGAAATTTTTTTATTTTTCATTTAAAATTCATAAAATTTTAGTTTTCATTTTTAAATTTTATGAATTTTAAATTATTTAAAAGTATATTTTATTTTAAATACACTTGACACTATATTATTGGAGATGTGGGCTCCACATATATGCCACATCAACAAACTAATGGAGTTTTTAAAAAATAATTTAAAATTCATAAAATTTTAAAATGAAAAAACCAAGGGTTTAGGGTTCATAAATGGTCCTCAAGGTTAAAATCCTTCTATAAATGGTTTTTTTCATTTTTAAATTTTATGAATTTTAAATTATTTTTTAAAAAACTTCATTAATTTGTTGATGTGGCATATATGTAGAGCCCACATCTTCAAAAATATAGTGTTAGGTGTATTTAAAATACAAAATATATTTTTAAATAATTTAAAAAAGAAAATCAAAATTTTATGAATTTTAAATGAAAAAATAAAATAAAAATCGCATGGACCATTTGTGATAGATGCGTGAACCTTAGGGAAGTTTTGTGATATATATATATGTCACGTTAGCAAACTAACGAAGTTTTTTACGGAACCTAACAGCAGGGACCATTTGTGATTACACATACTAACCTTGAGGACCACGAATGACACAAAAAAACATTAAGGATGCAATCTGATAGTTTCGTAAACCTTAGGGTCGTTTTGTGATATTAAGCCTATTTTTTTTTAAATTTAAAAAAACAAAAGAATTGTTTACTATATATTTTGCCCACATGGAGTCCACGTCAATTAAAAAATAGGTCCCACAAATGTCATATCAGCATTTAATAGATTAACTAACAGTTTGCCTAACATATGAGGTAAATTGTAGGGTTTCCGGGAGTTTGAGTATGTTCTCGTAAATGCCTTTAAAGTTGGGTATGAACTTGAAAATGACCCTATAGTTTAGGGGGTTTTATATAGTTAACCCAATACTTTAATAACCATATGTTGCATATATGAGCTTAGCCAAGTTGGTTAGAGCTGATGTGCTCCCCACTCTACACCTGAGTTCAAATCCCCCTCCCGTAGTTCACATTAGTTAAAGTAGATTATCGCTTGTAAAAAAAAAACCGTATGTATAACTTAGAACCTTGCTATGTCGTCCCCTTAATGCTAAATTTGTAAGTTTTCATACTTAAAAATGGGTGAAATTGAGTGAAATCTAGATGGTTCTTGAAATGTGATAGAGTAACCAACTAACTCTTAATTTAGTGATGTTTTTCTTCTCATTATTGAAAAAGTTTGAAGTTCAAAATTCCTCATATCATGTTGATAAAAAAATGTGACGAGAGTATAAAAAATGGCATATTTAGATGATAATATGCAATTACAATGTTGCATTTCATTTCTAGGTTCAATATCACAATTGTTAAAAGTATTTTTTTTTTTCCTGAAGTAAGAGTTTACTTTTTGTTTTTTAAGAACAAGCAATAGTCTAAACTATAAAGGATGAAGATTTCACACATACACACACAACTATGATACCAAGGGGTTTGAATCTAAGACCTCTAGTCAAGCAAGTTAAGGCCATTTTCCAATAGGATAGACACTGTTGGCTGAAGAAAGAGTCTACTTAAAATTGTAAATTGAGCATATAATGGGAGCATTATATTCATGCAAACAGAAAATGGGGTTTCATGTCTTTATATTCAATATTTGCAGGCTTAAGTGCTACAGTGCACCATGAAATATTAATCAAATCTCATTTTACTTCCTTAAAGTCAAATTGACCCACTTTTCCCCTTGACCAAGGTTTGATGTTCCACATTCCCCCTACCGTCAACTCCATCAAAAGTCTGTTAAGTTTGATGACGTGACATAGGTATTTTAGTAATTTTAGTAATTTTGTGCGCTTAGGTCATTTACTCCAATTTGAGTGGGTGATGTGGCAAAGCAGAGCCCACCTCCAACATGGATAAAAAAATAAATAAAAAATAAATGACCTTTTTATAATAATTGAAAATTAAAAAAAAAATATTTTAAATTAACAAAACTTGGGTATTGAAAATTATTATTTTTTAAATGAATTAATAAAATAAAAAATCTTTATAAAAAACAATATAAAAACAAGTAACAAAAATAAAACTCAGCCACCATTAATCGCAATTTCTTCTTCTTCTTCTTGTTCTCTCTCTCTCTCTCTCTCTCTCTCTCTCTCTCTCTCTCTCTCTCTCCTACCTTCGCGCTTTTCCATCCTCCCTCTGTAGTTTCTTCTCCCTCTCCCCTCTGTATTTTTTTCTCCCTAGGCCCCTCCCCCGCCCCACTCCTACCCCAACCACAACCCAACCCACCCCACCCCTCTCTCTGCAAATTCAAAACCAACAAGTTGAAAGAAAAAAATTCATTGTTTTTGTTGTTTTTGTACTCGAAAGTCAGCAACCCAATTTAATGGCTTCGAAATTTAGTTAGATGGAGATGGTGGGTTGGAGCTGCTGGAGGTTCGATAGAAAGAGAGGCCATGGCTTATTCGGGTTGTCGGCAACTGTGAGGAGGATTGGGCCTGGGGTTGGTGTGGGGCTTGGGTTGCCACTGAGGCTGGGGGTGGTCTAGGTTGTTGGGGAGAAGAAAATACAGAGGGAGAGGGAGAAGAAATCGGGGAAGGGCTTGGGGATGATGGGTTTTTTAGTTATTTATTTAAATTTCTTATTTTTAAATATCTATGAATATTATATTATACCTAAACAATAAATAAATAAAAAAATAATGGTGAGTAAATGACCTAGGTGCACACATTACTAGAACACCCCTGCCACGTTATCAAATTAATGTACTTTTAGATGGAGTTGACAGTATGAGCCAATGTGGAACAACAAACCTTGGTCAAGGAGGTAAAATGGGTCACTTTGACTTTAAATGGTATAGTGATATTTGACTAATGTTTCATAGTGCACTGTAGCACTTAGACCCGAATCCCCTTTTCTATTTGTAGCTTTAAAATTTTCAATTAGACCATAATTTCAATGAACCATATACAGATTAAATACACACTTCCATGATGATATTTGTACTTTCACGTTAATATAAATAAAGGCACACAAGATTTTCAATTCAAAAAATATCATCTGTAAGCCAAATAGTAATATTATAATTTGAGAACCCAACTTTGTAGTTCAAATCAAAGCTTGAGTCCCATTTCTTCATACAAAAAAATAGTGAACCCAATTAAATATCAACAATTGTAATCAGAGGGCAAATAAGGGCTACAAAAATTTAAAACTAATTGTAGGGCTTTACCTAAAAGGGAGCCCTTGCAGAAATTCTCGAAGGCACAAGGCTGAACCAAGGCCTAAGAGGGGTTTGGAAATAGTTTTCAACCAGCAATAGACGCGCCTCGGTTAGAACCTCATAAGCTGCGTCATTGCCCCAAGCGCAAAGATAGCTTTACACCTCTGTTTTGGCTTTATTTTATACACACATGGCTCCTGATATTTCTGTACTCTTTCGATGTGGGAGAATACTTAGCTGCGTTGCTTCAGCATACATGCATCCATATTCCTCTCCACAAAGATAGGCTAATTTGTTCTTCTTATCATTGTTCAGCCATTAGTTTATTTTGCAAAAGTGTCAGGATCTTCCCACGAAAACAACACCAGAAGGCCAATTGTACTGTTTTTTTTCTTCCAAACGTTGCGTTCAGAAGCAACCAAACACTAACAATTCATCTAGTTGTGATGGAAATTAGACTGAATGAACAATCTACAACAAGGACACTAGAGCCCAACCTAATATTAGATAGAAACCAACTATCGATTGGTCTAGTGTTACTTCTCTTTTTAATGTTGGAAGACGTCCCTAAATTCGAATCTCCAACTCCCATTGATTAAAAAAGAAAAAATAATAATAAATGTACAACAATAAGTATACTTATTCTGATGCAAAAGCATGAGGATCTTCCCTTAAAACAATCCAAGCTGTGTATGGTGTGTCTGTCTGTACTAGAAAAGTTGTGTGGCACCATTATCGTATCCTCGTATCTTCGGCTATTATTCTCTTCCTAGATTTCAGCCAGACCAGTAAAATAGTCTCTATCATTTCCCATTTTCAAAATCTTTACCTACAAAATCCTTCAATATATTAAAAACCAAATCTTTGCCCTTTTCTAAAAAAGAAAAATTGAAGGACCACCATATCCCCATTTGCTCTTGCGCCAATCTTCAACACTCGTTGGACCAAACCAAGAAAAAAACCGTCTTTTATGCTCGTTGCTCTTTGCTCTTTCTTTCTTTCTCTACTTCCTTCTTTCTTTTTCTCCGCTCTCTCTCTCTCTCTCTCTCTCTCTCTCTCTCTCTCTCTCTCTCTCACAGTAAGAAGCATATATCATATATGGCTGGGTACAAAGCTGATGATGACTATGATTACTTGTTCAAGCTGGTTTTGATTGGTGATTCTGGAGTTGGAAAATCAAACCTGCTTTCCAGGTTCACGAGGAACGAGTTTAATCTGGAGTCCAAGTCTACTATTGGGGTGGAGTTTGCTACCAAGACTATGAACGTTGATGGAAAAGCCATTAAGGCTCAGATTTGGGACACTGCTGGCCAAGAGAGGTGTGGCTTTTCTTTTTGCTTTGTTTATTGTCAAAATTATTGGTTTTTGTGATGTAGGGTTTGATCGTTTTAGCTTATTAGACATGGGTTTTTCTAGAGTATTGGAAAAACTTTGATTTTTACTAGTTGGGGTTCGAGTTGGATTGTATGCTCTGGAGGCTTATTATTTCTGAAGGTCAGATATCATAGATTTGTTACTTTTCAAATTCTTCTGTTGATTTTTATAGTTGTTCTTTCTGCTGAAATATTTAGGCATATGAAGCCTTGACAGATTGGTTTGTATATGTTAGTACTGAATATGAGGTAAACAGGACGAATACAACATTCGGTTTTGTCAAAAGGGTTTTTCCATATTTTCTGAAATAAATATCATGGGGATGTTTTTTTCTTTGTCGTCCTAAATCTTAGGCAATTATTTTCAATTTTTATCTGTAATAGATATAATCGCTTGGTAAAATTTTGCATGCTTTAACTTTTGTAGTCCTTTTGTATGCTATCGTGCTCCTATTGTGGCATGATACTATCCCTGGGCACAGGATACTTTTGATATGCAGAATTGGTTGAGCAAGCTAACTGTTACATCTAAATGAAAGTTGATATTAACCTTTCTTATATTTTCACATGGCATTTTATACGGTTAAAAATCATTTAATTCACTTGTTAATAAGTTGCAATTATTATCCCTATTTGCTATAGAGAAAATTAAGTGATTTCAACATCGGCTACTCTTCTTTTAGAAGTCAAGAATTAGATGCTATAGAGAAAAACCATGACTGCCCTTGATTAAAATTTATGAGTTTTATTATTATTATCTGTACTGGAGGGCAAATGGATTTTTTTTTTCAAGTGCTCAATTTTGCTGGTGATGTTGATCATAGTGTTTGAAAATGTATTAGATATTACATTTCAATGTCACGTGCGCCCTGATGAAATGTTTTGTTAGGTAAATTATTCCAAGTTCTTTTTTTTTATATTGTGGGAAGAAAGAAAAAATAATATTATCTAGGTGTAAATGGATAGGTCATTCTAGACCCTATGGGTCTAAAGTACAATAGTTTTACTATAGTGGAGATGTTATAGGTGTTAGGCACAAACATGCATTGCCAGCACATGTTATTTAGGGATTTAGCAGCAAGGCATATTAGGCTGTGTTGGAATATTATGTAGATAGGTAATAGATGAGCATTGTAGAACTAAAGATCAGAGAAGCATGCATTTAGAAGGGCATCAAGTCTCAACATGCTTTGATATTAATTTATAGGAAACATAGAATGACTGGTCACTATACAACTTTCTTCATGTGAGAAGCTGTAAGACACTTTTCTTATTTGTTTCTCATTTCATTACTCGGAAATTTGGGACTTAGAGTAGTTGCTCCTTTGGAAGTGTATCCCTAACATGAACTATTCTTTGTTCTTTTTTATTACTTGGCTTGTTGGCAACGTACGGAGGGAAGGTTTTTCAATTATTCATTGTTTGATCACAATTTTCAAGAATCAGTGAAGCATTTATTTGTCTCCATTATGCCTACTTAAGTGTAATTTGTTGTTAGGCGAGTCTTAAAAGCTTTAATTTGCCAACTTGGTGGCTGGAAAGTATTAAGTCCTAGGGTGAGTTAAAATTTGATAAGGAGATCAGGGAGAAGTCAAAAAAGAGAAAGAAAATAGGCTGACACCATCACAATCTCAATATTAATGGAGAAAGAAAATAGGCAAATATTGCTTGACAAAAGGAAAACTGAACAGAGCCACCTGAATAGTGGCCACAACCAACAAGATCCAAGCTGGCTCTGTTGATGCTGAAGAGGGAAGTCCGGTACTTGTAACACGTTGTGTGCCTTGACTCAGCAAGTGCATCTGCCACCACATTTTCCTCTTTGATAACATGTTGGAGTGTGTGCTCCATGTGGAAGCTGAGTGGATATCTCTCATGACCAGCTGCAACTGCTATAGCATGTTTTTTTGGATCGTGGCGCTCTCAATTACTAGTTTGGAGTCTCTTTAGGGCTTTGCATTCTGCCATTGCAACAGTACCAAAGTATAGGTCTCAAGTGTCTGCAAAGAGTGGGTTTTACTAGTTTGGAGCATCCAAGTTGTTTTTAATGAAGTGCTCCTTTTGGGGTTTCCATTTGATCCTCTTTGTGGGAGGGGATTCTTTTGGTTCTTTTTGTATGATTTTGTATCTCAGGGCGAAGTCTGTGAGACATTTAGTAGCAATAGTAATGGCCTAAATAGGGTTAGGCGTGTGGTTCTTGTATAACATTGCATACCACGTTCCCAGAGCTGCCAGCACAAGGCCGACAGTTTGTCCAACAAATTAATAGTGTCATTCTGTGCTTGCCTTTGCTTGTTCTCCATATCTTCAACTCAATCAAGGAAAGGTAAGTTTGTGTTAGGATATTGGCAGACCATGCCAACACATATCCAGACACTTTTCAGAACAGGACATTATACTAACAGGTGGTCAATGTTTTGACCACCTCTCCACATAAGAGGCATGCCTGGTCTATATTTAGATTAAATATTGCACTCCACAGTTTCGTTTTGAGCCTTCTTTGTATAAACCTACCTGAAGAATTTGATTTTTGCAATATGTTCAAGTTCCAGATCTTTTTTTGAAGAGGTGCTCTGGGGGTGTTCCTCTGCCCCCTCATTTGCATTCAAGTTGTTGTTTTGATAGAAAAATGACCATCTGGCTTGATGTTGTCTTTATATTTTATGTCATTATAAATGAATTTGAAGTAATATGCTAAAGTGCACTTTTGAGGAAAAGAAGGAATTTTGAAAACTTTCAGTTTTGAGTTTTGTTGGTAAAGTGTAATGAACCTCTGCAGTGCTCTTAACAGCCATTTATTTCTGTTTAGTTTCATGGAAATACTTGTATTTGCCATCTGCTGCAGTATGAAACCTTACTTCGATGTTTGGCACTGGAAAACATTTTGTTTTTGAGTTCACTGTATTTCTAGCTTTCATTGTGACAACATTCCTGCCCTTTGAGTTAATTGTCATGTTAGAAGACGAGTTTACCCAGTTAGCATCCGCAAATGCTTTTGACTTTCATGTATCCGTACGCAAAATACACAAGTTACTGATTTAGTTCATTTCATATGTATGTACATTATTGGTGTTAGCTGCGTGTAAGGGATTGATTCCTATCGAGTCCTGGTGGAGAGTATGATTTTTAGGAAAAGCATGAATGGCTAATCACACTCTCTGCATTTGGTAACACCAGCTCCACTGAGGGACAGATAAATAAGTGGGCTGCCTTATTGTTGATACTGTCTAGGACTACCGTGTTTTGTGTAATTCATGGCTCAGTATTATTGTGCCAATAACTAAACCATGGGGCATTTAAACATGAGTTGCATGAATGTTCAATTGGTATCTAAAATGTTATCAGATGGCATAAATGCTTGATTTTCATCCCCAGTCTCATTCTGCCTGCATAGCTGTAAATAGTTGGACTGCTATATCAGAAAGTGTACATAAAGTCACTTCTAGACCCCTAGTAGTGAACGAAAGTGTACATAAATATTTGGACTGCTATATCAGAAAGTGTACATACACCAGCTCCACAATAGTTGCACGTTGGTATTTAAAATTGTGACATTAATGATTTGTGTCAAATTAACAGCTGTTTGGTAGTTTCCACTAATTTCCTTATTCTTATAGGTATCGAGCCATTACAAGTGCATACTACCGAGGAGCTGTTGGCGCGTTGCTAGTGTATGATGTAACACGGCGTGCCACATTTGAGAATGCAGCAAGGTGGTTGAAGGAGCTGAGGGACCATACCGACCCCAACATTGTAGTCATGCTCATAGGCAACAAATCAGATCTTCGTCATCTTGTGGCTGTCTCAAAAGAGGATGGTAAATCTTTTGCCGAAAGAGAGTCCCTCTACTTCATGGAAACTTCTGCATTGGAAGCGACCAATGTAGAAAATGCATTTACTGAAGTCTTGACTCAGATATACCGGATCGTAAGCAAGAGGGCAGTCGAGGCAGGCGACAATGGAAGTGCTACTGCTGTTCCGTCTAAAGGACAGACCATAAATGTCAAAGATGATAGTTCTGTTTTTAAGAGAATTGGATGCTGCTCAAACTAGACTTGGTAACTCGCCTGCTGGTGTTTTTAGTGTTTTTATTTTTCCCTTCTCTCTGTATATGATCACCGGCAGTGAAACGAGTTTGTCAGATATATTGTTTGCAAAATTGCCTACTAGGCCAGGGTCTGTATACGTAACTTTTATCCCCAGGCCCAGGTGATATTTGTTTGCTTGTTAATAATATTTTAGCAAATTCACCCCATTTGTTTTCTTGCAAAATCATGAGGAAACTACAAAAATAGAAACAGAAAAAAAAATGTTACAAATAATAATGGGCCCGAAAAAGTTGCAATTGGCGACCTGGGCTTAAAGAACTTTTTTGCATGTTTTGAAGCCATTTCTAAAAATAACCAAACAAAAGCAAATTTCAATTATTATTAGGGATATGTTACAGTCCCCATCTCATTAACGGTTAGAAATGTTACATACGATTGTGCAATCGGCTTCCTGGTTGCTAATATCCGTGGAAGGAAAACAGTGTTTGGTAACCAAGGGTGCTGTTGTGTCGACGAACGTCGACGGTGGATGGCTTTCGATAACTTAAATACTGGTTTTTGCTCAAGTGGCTTGCTTGTGTGTGCACTGCGCAAGTTCCATGCACATTCATGTCAACATGATAATTAAGCATGAGTCGAAGTTCATTGTTGTATCTGACCTTAACAAAATCCTTATCTTGTGCTTATCTATGGATTGGCTTAGCCAATTTTGCCTAGGGTCCATTCAATCAACAAATAATGATATTCAACACTGAGTAATAGTAGAGTTACCACATTTTTTTATATCACGTGATGCGACAGTTGATGTGTAAACTAACAATTGCCTTGGGCATTTTTTACACTTTAATTAATAGGTGTCTCACCACCATTTCAATGCCGACACGCTGGGCATGCGCTTAACCATAATTAACTTTGCTTTGTATTTATGGAACCAGCGATTATACGTATGAACACGCGTGTCGGCGTTGAGGATGATGGTGACACCTATGATTAAAGTGGTGAGCAAAAATGCACCAACTTAACCGCTTTGTGATTAGAAAATGTGGCATTGGATTCAACGCCTACAATTTTTATCCTCTACTACCGCAACAAGGAACTGCACTTAAACTACATCTCCGGTTCTGCTCGTTCGATTCCACCATCTTGTGTCGGAAAATCACTGAACCCTCTGGTAACTCGCCCAGATCGGCGAACAAATACTCATCCTCCTCATCTCCCAACCTCGTCGCCACGTCATAATCAATGCAGCTACTATTTCCCGCACAAATCGGACTTTCTAGAACAGCTGTCGATGCCACGTCACTGAACCAACCGAAGTCGCTAAGCAACGTGGTCGAGTCGTCACTGAGGTCAAGGTCGACTTGGCTTGCAAAAATTGTGAGCTCCTCATCATTGGGCGTGTCTCTTTTGGCGGGAAGTTCGGGTTCGGCGTTGGGTGATGTGGCGGAGGAGGGTTGGTGTGGTTTGGTGGCGGGCTTGGGGTGGTTGTGTTCACAAGCATAGGTTATCAAGAGCATTGTGGGGTCCACACGACTTCTCTCCACTTGTTTTCTCGCCGGGCAACCTTTGGAGCTACTGCATCGATAATATCCCCTGCAAAAAGATACCAAATGCGGATTAAATAATATTATTAACAAACAAGTAGTCAAAACAAAGGACATCAATAAATAAAAATATTGTTAGTAGTTGATTTAGAAAATATTCTGAAACCAATTGTTCTTTCTCAAACTTCATATATATTTTCTTAACAGAAAGAGACCTGCGACATTGTCTAACCTATATCATATTTATTCATTATATACAAAGAAAACTTCTTTTTCTTTTTTCCAAATTTAAGAACGGGTGGGAGATTTCTCACACACATTATCATATTGTCATGAGGGTTCAAATCGGGGCTTATTTGTCTACAAATTAAGGCCTTTTTCATTGGGCTAGGTTGACATAAATTTATTACTATTGTACCACATTTATTGACGACCTTGTTGACCAATATTACTATTTGTCTAAAAATTTATTTTTACATCTCCAAGTTCAATATTACTATTTGTACCACATTTATTGACGACCTTGTTGACCACCTCTCTAATATAGGTGGACAAAACTGTTGTATGTGGGACTCACTTATATTAGAGAGGTGGTCAGGAATATGGTCCGTAAATGTGGTACAAATAGCAGCAGTTCTATAAATTATTGCTAAATGAAAGTCCTTGGTAATTATATATTGAGCTAAGTTTACCACATTTTAATACCACATCAGATACCACTTTTTCTAACAGAGCAGAAATTTCACCAATACAAATTGTTCCCACCTCTATTAAAGATATGATATACAATGTGAGATATCTAGCATTTTCCTATATATTGTGGTTCAATTAACCTAAAGCGTGCTTTTCACGAGAAAGGGGGAGAGAGAATCTGACATTTTTGAACTGGATCTAGAGCGTGCTTTTCACGCGATGTGGTGAGAGCGTGGATGGTGTTCCCTACTACGACAGCAGGCGCATTTTATAGAGCCGCCTTCTTAGACTAAAATACGCCGCAGTGTAACAAATGAAGACATCAAATAATCAATACAAAGGAAATAAAAATAAATTAATACAACATCCGGCGGCGAATACAAGAAAATTGCATGCCTATTCCACCATCAAACTTATGAAGCTCAATGCATCAATTATTTTCTTTTTCTTCATTTTCCACCATAAATTTTTCTTCAGTGGATTTTTTAGGATTTTCAAAACACTATAAAAATACAATCTCTTGAATTTAAACCATATAATATATGATATTCACATACTAAAATTATTCCAATTATTTTTTTATCTCGAAAAATTCTGAATTCAAATATCATGAACGAGAGTTGTCCAATTTTATAAAAAAATTGTACAGAAAATATAAAGAACAATAATTGAATAAATACCTGGGATATGGAGACCCTTTGATGGGCTTTTGGCCGTACTTTCTCCAGGCCCAAGAATCGGACGGTGGATGTCCCTCCCCTTTGCTCTTGGAACCCTCCACGTCACCGATCGGTACTGTCACCACCCTCTTCTGCACTCCCCTCCTAAAACAGAAACCAACCAACCAACCATTATAACGGTCAATTTAATTTCCAAAATTATAAACAACCCACAATTTTCTTTTTCTTTTTTGCGAAAGAAAAAAAAAACCCCAACTTAATTAATTAATTACCTTTTCTTGGGTGATGGGGCAGTGGCCACCTTTGTCTCCTCCCCTGAGGAGGGCGAGCCCGGACCATTCTCTGACGTCATGGGCTGATCAGGGTCGGCTGGGTCAGTCTCAAATGGGGAAATTCTGTAGAATTTAGGGTCCATATGGTCAAGAGGCTCAAGAGAGAGCAAGAGGTTGATCAACTTTGTTGGCTATATTATTCTTAGGGTTTTTGGGTGGCAAAGACGAACATGGATTTTCCCGGAAAATAGTTAAGAAGTGTTTGGCAGAAGAGAAAGTTGGGGTTGAGGTTGGGGAAGGGGGAGAGAGTGTTGAGGGGAAAATAAAATGGGGTTGGGGTTGGGGGTTGGGGGTGTTTAATATCGTCATGTTGACAGATGGGCAGCTAAGTAGTTTATTAGCGACGTGCAAGCAAATGAGTACTAAAATACACAAAATGTGTGTATAAAACTATAAAGTTGGATGATTGGGTGAGGCTGAGTTCATCGTGAGATGCTGTGGGATCATGAATTGATTGGATTAGATTTGGATTAGATGGGATTGGGATGGGACAACAAACGGTCCAGAATCAAGTGGGGGGAGGTTTGATATGGAAAGGAGAAATAAAAAGGTGGAAGAATAAAAACGTGTTTTTAATAAATAAAGTGACTTTGTTTCATGGGAATGGATTGTGGCAATAGTCCTATAAAAATCAGTACCAGTGAAAAAAATGTCATCAAATTGTTAATATGTGGTGCATCTAGTCCTATAAAAATAAATAAAATAAAATTTGTGGTGCATGTTTATTATAATTTAGTATTATTATTGTTGTATAGCAGATGTATAGTTTATATATGTAAGAGTCTCTTGTTATTGAGGAATTCTTTAAATGAATAAGTTTATTTGAGAGACGCTTTGTGGACTTCATAATCTTATATTTTAATGAACTAAACCGTTTAATTAATTGAATACATGTTTTTCAATTTTGGTATTTTTTTTCCATAGAAAGTTTATTTATTTTTATTTTTAATACAAGTGATATTGGGGAATGAGGTATTTGAACTTATGACCTCAACTCAAGTGCATGGATATACTGCTCTTATCCGCTTGAGCTATAAGTCCTTTGCTTGCACATAAGATCTTTGAGGTCAACGAATTTGATGGTTCACATCATTACAATATAATTCATACGGATCCCTAAATTAAATGGCACTTTATGATGTCTCGTCTTTCTTAAAGGAATAATGCATTGAGAAGTGGGGTTGGGTATATAAATGTATATATATTCTTTGTTACAGTGGTGGAGGGAGCATAGGCCTAAGAGGGGAGAACACTCTCATGCAACAGGAATAACATTATTTGCTATTTCTGGTTAATAACGCAATGACATGTGGAATAAATTTTCCACATGTCAATATGTTTTTGCTGCGGATAGCAAAAATAGTGCTATCCCCATTACAAGAAGTTTTTCTACTAAAAGGGGCACATGCCCCTTCTCTCTTTGTTATTGTCAAAACAACTTATGAATCTTGTAAAAGTAATTGCAAAACTCCTCTTAAATTCTTAACTGCCTCCTCTACCCTCTTTGTTTTCACTATCTCTCATGTAAATAGTCCTCTATAGTTGTAAGTATTTTGTTAGTTTGAAAATGTATCAATAGAAGAATAGATAAAAATATAGGGAAGATCGCGACAAGTAAAATTAGTTTGATTTATCACCCAAAAAAAAAAAAGGACGAGCTTGCAGTTTTTTGAGGTGCTCATTCTTGCTATTCCTCCTGTACGTATGTGTGTATATAAATAGCTTCCATTGAGGGACATATTTGAGGGACACCGTTGTATGGTAGGGCCCACTTTGCATTGTATTTCACTAATCCAAACAGCCAATTTTGCAGATATTCATTCAAAGATCATCTCTACAAAAAATTACTTGAATCTGATATCATTTGACTACTCAATTAAATTATTGAAATTTAAATACTTTTGTGAAGCACCTCGTTCATTGATTTTTTATGCCTTAATGATTTTCAACTTGCATGATTTTTTGCAAGTATGATCTCTAAATGAATATGTGAAGAATAGGTGGCTTGAATTGTTGAAAAAAATTTCGTAGGCCACCATAAAAGGTGTCACTGCATATATATATATACTTGAATTAGTAAATTTGCATATTATACACTTACGTACCTACATATATACGAGTGAATTAGTAAATTCAAGTATTATACACGTACGTACGTATTTTTTAAAAATATTTTTATTTCCCACACACTTCTCAATTGTACAAAAAAATATGCGGTGTTTGAACGCAAACGTATTATTCGCTTGTTATACACGCACATACATATTTTTCATGAATAATAAACTTTTTTCAAATATTTTACAATAATACATGTATTATTCACATATTTTATATGTATATTTCGCATATTGAAAAAAGACTACAAACAATAAAATTAAATAGATAATTTAAATTTTTTATATAATGGCCGGATTTTTCATCGTTCGTTTTTAAGAAATTTTCTTAATAATACGCATGTATTTTATATTGTATTATACTAATCTAGTATTTTACTAAGTATGATAGGAGTACTCAAGCTCTAGGGTAAAAGTGTACAAGCGGCATTTGTATTATACGTTATATGTTAAACCATGAACTCTTTATATGGTGTCCAAAGAAAATTTTGTATTTAACCTCAAAATACATACACAAAAAAGAAAAAACCAAGACTGGAGCATCTTCCAGAAATATTGGAATGATAAATACTTGTTTCTCCTTAAAAAAGAAAGTAGATAACTACATAATGTAAGTTAGTTTACTATCCTAAACTCACTTAAGGATGGTCTTCTAATCATTATCGGATTGCAAAGACTTACGATTGATCAAGGACTCAAAACTATCTCATCCCGTAGCCTACGTATTAGTGTTTTAACAGGATTACAAGGCTAAAGGGGTTCCTATAGTTCTCTAAGGATTAGGATTCATTGTTCTGCTACATTAAGAACAATTAAAGAGTTTCTTGATGGGCATGGCTCTTTGAGGAATGCATATAAATAGAATAGCTCCCTTTAAGAGTCGAAACACACAACTCATACAGATTATTCACCCCATCTAGAATATTGAGCTAAGGTAATTAGTGATCTTAGAGAAGAACTCTCTCTCACAAGTGTTTGATCTAAATGCAGAACAAGGTTAGTGTTCAAGGTTCAATAGCTTAGAAAGTTTACATTTGGTATCAGAGCATGAGTTATTTTATCTTCTACCAAACCAATTTTGTTACAGCATTAAGAACTTGACGATTGAAAGTTAATTTAAGTTTTTCAATATTAAAGGAACTTGGCACGACAACAGTTTAACACCTTGATGTGACAAGAAGGAATTGATCAAATGTTTGTAGAGTTATTGTCGTATTCTGAGTAAGCCAAAGCAACCTAGACACTACAAGATCTATACACTCAAAAGTTTTATGATCAAACTTGTGCTGCAAATAAAGGCATAATGAATGACTCTCTGTCCAAAGATGTGAGTGATTCATTATGCAATTACTTGTAGTAGAACATCATGGGAGATGAAACAAATAAACCAACAAGATTATTTCTTCTGTCCAAAGATGTAGAAATTTTCTTGTGAAGGAAGTTTGTATGTTATTCATGTCCCAGTGTTGATAAACATTTTTGTTTTCTCTACCTAAAGGTGAGAATCGATCATGTTTTAAAGTTTTGGGGTTTGGTTTGATTTTCTCTGCCTAAAGGTGAGAACCAAAGTTTTGGGGTTTGGTTCGATTTGAGTGAAAAAAAAATGAAACCAGTCGGTCCGGTTTGAACTGGTTCCAGTTTTTCCGGTTTAGGACCAAATTATTATTATTATTTTTCAAAATATATTTTTTATTCAAATTCCAACTAAAATTTTATTTTTTGGGCTTGAAAATTAACAAATGATCCAATTTCATGTAAAGAGAGATATTGGGCCTAGAAAAGAGAGATGTTTTGAAGTTGGGCTTAGGGAAATATTTATTATGAGATTAAAAAGTAGCATTATATTTAAATAATTTTGTAAAAAAATAAAATAATACACAACCGGTCCGGTCTGGTTTGGTAAGGTGTAAAACCAAAATCGAAACAGGAATCGGAATCGGAATTGGTTGGAACCTGTCCGGTCTGGTTTGGTGCCGGTTTGTTGACTTTTTTAGTCAACCGGTTTTTTCCATCCGGTCCAGCTCGGTGTTCATGTTTTACGGTCCCGATGCCTACCCCTAGTCCTATAAATGAGGTCCTGTGAGATCTTCTTTAATAAAAGCCCTTGGATTAATCCAACAGCACACATAATTAAGTCTTAACCCTCACTCATACTCCTTTTTTTACTCAAACAAATCTTTTAACTATTCAAACCTGGAAAAAAAAAATTTAGGGATACATACGCGTTCTTCTTCCTTCCTCCCCATCCATCTTCTTCGCCTCATCCTCATCTCTCTAGCTCTTTCTGAACAACAACAACGGTGTGGACAGTAGGGACAAGGACTTTCGCATATGAGAGGTGTGGTTCTTAATGAATATGATTTGTAGGGTTATATTTTTGATAGGATTTTTAGTACCTGTGCAAACAAGGTTAAATCACATAAAATACTTGCAAGAATACAAGGCTATTGTAGTATAGATGCTCATGCAAGGTCGTTTTCTTCAAGGACTATTTAGCAATTTATGTAAAAAAATGATTTCCAATTAACTATTTAAATTAAAAGTTGAGAAATATGATTTGAATTTGTTATTGCTAAGAGCGGATTTTAATTAAAAGCAATTATGTTTAAAGAAAAGAGTTTTAGATACAAATTTATAAAAGTACTAGGGTTTCACCATCACCTAGCAATCCTATGAATTTTTACCAATTACTTATGATTTGCACATGCCACTTTGAAGGTTAGGTTTTCCTAATGTATATTCTACTTGGAACCTCCAACATAGAACGTATATCTAACATGCAACCCATCCGGACGTTTGGATAAAATCTGAACATGAAAGACTCATTATGTTTTGTGAAAACCCTTTGAAAAACCATGCAACCCTTAAGACGTGATGTTCATCTTAAGCGAAATTACAATTATTAACCACAAGAAGCCAGCGTCAATTCCAGGGAACCTTCCGACCAAAATTGCATCAAATTACTTTTCTAAATATCCTAATGGTGATCAGGCATCAAGACAATTAGATAGTTTGAAATTGTGATTAACAATTCAAAGTTTGCATGCAATCAATCATAAGCAATTAAATAAAGATCACATATTCATGCTAAGGCTCAAGGCTTCACCCTAACAAAAGAGAATTAGTTACGCATATTCATAACTGAAATCATGGAAAATATTATTAAGAAGAAAAGGAATAAAAACACCTTAAAGTCGCAAATCTCCAAAACCCTAGCAATAGCTCTCACGTTCAAGAAGCCAAGAAGAATCCCCAAAATTGTTGTGAGAAAGAACTTAAATACCTCCTAAAACCTAGCTGCCCAATACAACTTTTCTTTTCCCACAAGTAAACTAATTAAAATAAAATAATACTAGGATATAGAATCCTAATTGGAATTGGAAAATCTGCCAAAAATCTGTCCAGCCACGTTTTGGGCTCAAAGCTCCTCCAAATCAGGCCCAAGATACCTTGTTTTAAAGATAAAAATATTCTGAACACATCTCCAGAAGGCTACGAATCCATCTGGGGTCATATTGGGCTCCAAAATGCAATAAAAGCCCGAAACGTCACTATTTCAGCACCGCGCACTGCTCTTTTATTTTGCTGCCAGAAATTAACCGCTTGGTAGAAAATTCTGAAATTTTGATATGATCAAGCTAAGTGACTCACGAACGTCCTCCAACTAGAATTACTCCAAAATTTGTCTATTTGATTATGTTTTGCTCCAGATGAAATCGAAAGTCCTATATTTAAAATATAATTCAAAGTATCAAAATTCTTCCAAAATATTAACCAAAATATACTAAGAATAGGGTTAAATATATAATATAAAATATGCCCATCAATTTTCATTCATCATTGAATTTAATTTCCGATGTTTATGTTAAAAAAATTTCGCCATGAAGCAAAACCAGTGCACAACATGTCTCAAATTTGTTTTCTGATGAGTAATTTAATAATAAAAAGCACAGGATGGGAACAACCCATATGCACGAACAGTATGCATCAAAAACCTACAAAACCGAAGAAAGTGGATCAAGTGAAAAAAAAAAAAATCTTTGTCCCAACCAAGGTATTAAATATCTGAAGTTTCGGAAATATCGGTGATTCAAAAACACGGAAATATCGAGAAAATATCGATATCGATAAAAATTGGATAAAAACCACGGAAATTCTAAGAAAAACTTGGAAATTTTTATTCAAACTTTAGAGAATGTTTATTTAGTCAATTATCTATTAGTTTATCACAAAAAATTGGAAGGAAATTCATTGCATGATGGATTTAATTGATTTAAGTTGATTATATAGCTAGCTGACAAACACTGTGACTGTAGAAAATATGTTGCAATTAATGAAAGAAGATTAAACACATCATAATCATTTATATATAATGATTTACTACAATACATTGCATTGTAAGATACATGAGTGACTTAGTACCACATAGAGTTCCTATGAAGTTCAAATTTTTCACTATTTTCTTCATCTCTATGTGTAGAGTAGGTGTATTGTGAAGAGTAATCATTAAATGATAAATCCCTAAAGAATAATTAAATAGGAAATAAATAAAATGATTATAGAGATTTAAGTAATTAAGCAACAATTTGAAGAGTTTTTATCAATAATAGCCAAAATTTAATCCCTAAATTCATAAATGTCAGTTTTTATAAAAACTTTCAAATATAACTAAAAATCCACTTAAATATACCAAAATGCCCTCAAAATCTAAATAATCTAAAAACGTAGTTCATCTCCGTGAGAACCATCTATTCACACCATATTAGTTTTTATTCGATATGTCTTCTCTGCTTCACAAGCATATATTGCCATCTTGCTTAGAAACTAAATTCATGTTGAGATTCATGATGGCAAGAGTGACAAAGAGATTTATAAGAAACTTGAAGAGGATTTTGGGGAGACAGTACTTTGTTCCCTAAGGTTTGATCTACATATTGTAGCCTTGGGGTATCACCGCTTCTCAGTACTGCTTTTGCTGGTGTTAGAGGTGTTCCATTAACCCCAAATGAGAAGCAAACCATGTTAGAGGAAATAGTCCCTTGTGGTGGATAGAACAATGTGTGCCTTTCTTCCACATGCTCTCTTTTAATTTGATGCTTTGAGCTATAGGGTTGAAACTACGAAAATATGGAACAATTGATGTGCCTTCTTCCAGATCCGACATTCTTTGTATCATATCCAGGAAGATCAAAATGATTTGTTTTATTTATATTTGTGATTGCTGACCAACAATACAAGCTATAGATGCAGTTTTTTTTATGTAGCTTTATTTGATTTTTAATTTTAAGAGCATTGGGGTATAATTAAGTGGTTTTTTGGCTATATTTGAAATTTTTTTTATAAAAATTGACATTTATGAATTTGGATGTTAAATTTTAGTTATTATTGATAAAAACTGCAATTTGAAGGGGAATTCTTTTGCTCAATGAAAATTTTATTCCTTTGAAGGAAAAAAAAATCCCGAAAAAATGAAAAAAAATGAAAAAAAGGAAAGCATGTGGGTTTTGCCTCCCATAAAGAAGAGCCCTCTTTTTTTGGGCCTGAACCAAAAACCAAAGCTCAGCACATGGTTTTGCTAAATCTATTAGCTATTACCGTCCCACCCTTTAACAAACAACAAAAAATTGTGTTGTGTTAAAAACAAAATATCTCAATAAAGAAACCCCAGATACAGACTTTCAATTTAAACTCTCCCTTTCAACGCTTTCATCTTTCACCCATCCACCCGTTACCCATAAAGATCTTCTTCAAAATCGGTTACTAGAAAAAAAAAATCTGCAAAAATGGTGAATGCAGCTTGCAGGCGCGTGGATTGTGGCAGCAAGTATTGGAGCTATTAAGGCTCTGAAAGACAAAGGAATTTGCAGGTGGAATGGGGTTTTGAGGTCACTGCAACAGCATGCCAAGAACAAGAGATCATATTCCCAGGCCAAGAAACTCACTGGGTCTTCTTCTTCAGCAATTTCCTTCGATATTTCAGCTGAAAATAAACAAAAATATCGCCCCGAAATTTCGGCGATATTTTCGAAAAAAATTACGAAAAAGTTATGTCCCTTTGCAATAATATCGCCAGTCTAAAATCAGCGAAAGCACGAGAGAGAAGGGGATGAGGAAGAGAAGATTCAGTTTGTGCTGGCTGGTTGTCGATAATTATCATATTTATACACTTTATATTGAAATTATTGATACTAGAAGGAGATACATAAAAAAAAAAGCTGGAGAGAAGGGGATGAAGGGGAAAAGATGGATGGGAAGGAAGGATGAAGAACGTGCATCCTTCTTTTTTGCTGGTTAAATTAAAAGTTTCTCTGCAGCTCTTTCAAAAAGGAAGCATTACAATTGCTACTTCTCCCTCCTTATTTTTTCCTCTGTTCGACGGGATTGAGAAAGCACGAGAGAGAAGGGGATGAGGAAGAGAAGATTGCTAGGGAGGAAGCAAATGGTTGAACGTGTGTGTATTCCTTATTCTGTTTTTTTTACGAATTAAAAGGATTGTTTGAGTAAAACAAGGAGGATGAGTGAGGATTAAGATTACTTTGTACCGTTAAATTAATCTAAGGGCATTTATTAAAGAGAACCTCACAGGACTTCATTTTTAGATCCTTAAGTGAGAGAGACTGCTCAAAAGACTATCCAAAAGAGAAAACATTTGAATTTCAAACTACACTAAACGAATCCTCCAGAGGACTTGGTCTAACATTTATATCCTCCTAAGCTAATAATTTATTTTTACTAGTACTTCCACGAGATCATGGTTTGAAGCTCCTGAAAATGTCTATTTTCTACTGTGGCTAATTCAATATGGAGATGTAAGCCCATGGGGTTAGCTCAACTGGTGAGAAGTAGGGAAATGAGTTATAGGATCATAATATATTTAAGGTTCCATTCCCTCTAATATTCCAATGAAACCGACAAAATAAATCAATATGGAGATGTGACCTACCCATCATTTTTTTTGGGGCCAGATTTTTAAGTACACTAGAAAACAAGGCATTTAAGATATTTTTTAAATAATTTATATGAATTAATGAGACTATGGTTATGCGGTAATTAATAACTTAGGACATGTATGGTCACGTCTTTAGTAACTTGGGCTGATTTCGACATATGGATAGAGGGATATAGGAGAGAGCAAGAAGAGAGAGAAAGAGAGGTCAATAAGGTGGCTTTGCCAAATCCTACGAGATATGTGATTAGATCTCTTTCGAGAACGAGAGGTTGAGGTTGAGGCGGTGATGGTTGTATGCTATGAGGATCAAGGTCAAGGTGGTGGTGGCTATGTAGATATGCCAAATCCGACGATAAAGAGAGGTCAAGGTTAAGGGTGATGATGGTTGTGCGAATCCAAGGCGCTATCCACTATGTCGATCTTCCGAATTCGACAAGAAAGAGAGGTCGAGGTGTGGTGGCACTGCTGTGCATGGAGAAATTGGGTGGAGATTGGTGAGATGTGGAAAGAAAAGAGGAGAAACCAAGAACGGGACCGCTGCAGCCGGTCTAATTAGGCTTCCAACCCAATTTTTAAAAAATCAAAGCAAAAACCGCACGAAATCAAAACCGGTCAGTCCAATTCGGCCGGTTTTCTTGTTTTTACTGTCAAAATCCCCAGCCCTAGGAATTTGAATCCAATACGTATCCGGAGTTTGCCCCACTGGATGTATATAAAAATTTAATTTAATTAAAAAGAAAAGTGCAACTTGTAGATAATATATTACAATATATTCAATATGAGCCAGAAATGAGGGCAACAAGGTTGCCAATATAGGTACGTCAACCCCGTTCTTCTTATCTACAATTGGCAAAACATCTTGAACCTTCTAACTCACACATCTTCTAAAAACTCTACTTGATCCATTCATGCCAAGAAAGAAAAATGGCTGCAGAAGAAGAAGAAGAAGAAGAAGAAGTGCTTCTCAGCCTCTTTGATTCATACTGGTTTGAACATGGAATTTTGAGCAAGAAATCCCCTTCACAACCCCAAGAAGCAACAAACCCAAGTCTCCAAGTGGACCAATCAGCCCAAGAAGCAACCCAACGAGTACCAAATTTCCCCAGCCTTTCATGTTTGCCAATAAGGTCTCTAAGTGATGACCAATTTTTAAACACCAAAGGGAGCCTTTTCTCTGATTCTTTCTCTCCACCCTCAGTCCTCATGAGCACCACACCAAAGCTGCAAGCACTTTTCTCTGGTAAAGAAGTCATAGAGTTCTCCAAACAAAGTGTGAAACAAGAAGTGCCGGCAGCTCAGACAAAAAGGGTACGTGGTGAAAGAAACAGAAGTAGAAAACGACTAGGGCCCAGCAAGAGCTTGTCTGAGCTGGAGTTTGATGAGCTCAAGGGTTTTATGGATTTGGGCTTTGTGTTCACTGAGGAAGACAGGGATTCAAAACTGGTTTCCATAATTCCTGGCTTGCAAAGGCTTGGAAGTATTGAGGAACAAGTTAGAGATGAAGAGGATCAGAGAAATAATACTAATAATAGTGACCCAAGTAGTCATCATGTGGTTTCAAGGCCTTATCTTTCTGAGGCTTGGGATGCTTTGGATCAAAGAAAGAAAGAGAACAAATTGAGGAATTGGAGTTTACCAGCTAATTTAGGTAAGGACATGAAGCATAATCTCAGGTTCTGGGCTCATACAGTTGCATCAACTGTAAGATAACAATACTCTGATCTTTTCTTTTCCCCCTTTTCTACTTAGGTTCCTTGGAATAAATCTTGTTCAATAGCTAGGTTGTTTTTTGTTACGGTCACATCAAAAAATTACGTAGGATCGGATATATTTTTGTGGTTCACGTTACAAAATTTGTAAGTGTAAATTTTTTTTGTCCTTTTTTTTGGTTACAAATGTAATTAAGTGAGTAGGATGCCCCTTCTTTGTGCTAATTTTTTCTTGTTAGGTTTTTTTCTTTCTAAATTTCTCTTTGTTCAAGTTTGTGGGTTTTTGTTGGAAATTTTGTTGTAAATGAAATAAAGAGATAATGTATCACATCACAGCAGTGATATATTTGGTTAGGATATTCTAACTACCACTGATTCATCATGGATTCATGCTCATAGACCGATAAAAAAAAGTTCTTCACAATTAGACCCATCCTAATATGACATTTTGTTTTTTAAAAAAATCCTTAAAGTTCAATACTTTAAATATAAAAAAACTTCATTATGTACTTTCAAGCGAAAAAATTGTAACACACTAAGAACCAATTACAAAATAATAAGTGACTAATTGAGGGTTTTTTTTTTCTTCCAAATAAGCTCTTAAAGGGTTTTTTTTTGGTATAAAATATCATGTTAAAATGGCCTATTTATGAAAACGGCATTTTTCAAGAACCTAAATCAATAATTTCTTAACAATTTTGGTTCAATTAATTAAACTATGTCAATAAAAAAACTAATTTATAGGGTTTTCAAGCTAGGTTCCCTTCTTACGTACCATGAACATTGCATTTAACAAGATTTACTATACAAGATATTTTTTTGCCACATATACAAAGTAATCAAAATGCGGTCCAAAGAATTTTGAACTTGAAATTTCGTCCACTAACTTAGAGGATGAGAATGATATAATTGTAGCTTGAGCAAAGTGGCACCATTACTCTAAAGTAATTGTGGGAGATGATGATATCATTCGAACTTTTTGGCTTTATTACTTGGAACTTAAAACATCACTTAAAAAGAAAAGTATATCTTCTCACGTGGTACTCGCTACTATTTCCCCTTTTTGAATTCTAAAGCACGTTTTAATTAACTACAACTGCAGTTTATACCGATCTATGCATCACTACTAAAAAAACACACACATAGCAAAGTAGGGGTGGATATGGGTTGGGTTGGGTCAATTTTGGTTCTAATTCGTAACTCAACTCATACATAGCAGTATATGATTTTTTAGGCTCAAGACTCGCTTATAATTAGGCCAATCTAACTCAATCCAATCCTTTTGTTATTGGGTTGAATGATTCGGTCTAATTAATCTAAAATTATGCACATTTCTAAATTTTGGTTCCAACCCGTATATAGCGGGGTTTGCATAAACTCTTATTTTATGATATATAGTGGACCGCAGCATCACTTATTGAACTATTTAATGTGTACATCTTTAATTAAAGATCTAATGTAATACAGACAACAAGTATCTTATTATTATTCTACGTCTGTCTAATGTAATACAAAATATATATTGACCTTCTAGTCAACTTTCAGCCTTGACAGATTAATTTCGCACCAAACAGATGCATGTGATTTATCAATAATTTAAAGGAAAACGTTAATATACTTGTCCTAGAGCCTACAGAGAAGTATGTATATAGATACTTCTGACTAATTCTTAATTATGGAATCTGGAAGAATCAATTTCAGGATTGTTGATAATTTCTGATAAACTTCTCTCATAGATACCCTCACTTTGATGGAAAGTCGAAACCTCGTTGACGGTAGGCGGTGGCGGATTCAGGATTTGGAAGTCGAGCATGTGGAACTTACACATTGCATGGATACGGGTACAGGACGTCGATACGGAAAATTTCCAAAAATTAAGATATGTGTGACACTGATACGATGATTAAAATAATATAAATAGCAAAATTGATATTGCATCCATCATGTTATAATCATCTATCAAATAAGAAAAAAATATGAATCAAACGCATGTTGACAAAAAAAAAACAATTAGCATCTATTGGTAAAAAGAAACTAGGCTCTAGCGTACAAGAAATTGGGCTTGGGTGTACAAAAAAATTGGGTGTCCAAACAATTTTACCCAGTCTAAAATAGAGTTCAATACCACCTATATCTAATCACACGTGACTCCCTGTCACTTTTATCCCTCTCTCCTATCTCTCTCTCACTCTCCTCCCCCCCTCCTTTTTTTGTTCTCTTTTCCCTGGGCTAGTTGATTTCTTCTCTCTTTTCTATTTTTTTTTTCCTTCTTCCCTTTCTCTTTTCCTTGGTCTTGTTGCTTCATATCTACCAATTTTTATTGCCTGATAATTTTCGGATAGGCAGCTGCCTACTCAAAAAATGGCTAAATCCGCCAGTAATGGTAGGTAATAGTATGTGATATACTGATATGATATTAGGGGTTCACTCAAATCATGATATGTGTGTACATTTATTAATATCTAAGCTCTTATATAAACTCAGTACACAAGTTATAATTTGTGACTTATATAACACTGTTGGCATTCACGAAGTATTACCATTGTGCACGATAGTTTTTCCTTCTAATATCTACACAATATATGTTGATCTTGATTCTTGCAGTAACTTTCAGACTTAACTGTTTAAATATCTACTTTAATTAGCTATTTAAAACAACAGATAAGGAAAACATAGGTTTGGTTTAAGTTTAGCTTTGTAGTAGCCGTCGGTGTCTAGTCCAGTGGAAAAAGAGACTTTGATTTGCAGACCAGTGGTCTCATGTTCAAGCTCTTATGACACATTGGTAGTGTGTGTGACTATCGCTTGTATTAATAGAAATAAATAAAAAAATTAGGATGCACCCCTTTTAAGTTTTAACAGCTAAAATTGGGGAATATATCCAACTGTCTAACCGTTGACTACTAAACTATGTATAATGTACCTCAGAATACCCTACCATTATTGCACATCCATGGAATTATAAGATATCGAGCACCCACATGGCATAACCATTTTGACATGTGATTGCTAATCTACTTACAATTAAATTCATACAATTGCTTTGTAAGTTGAGAAGGAAAATCACAATTTTAAGAAATTATTTCTTGGTTAGTAGATAGATGTCAAATTATGATTTGATTTACTTATCTCAACTTGTAAGGTGTGGTATTGAAATACTGCCACAAATAAAATTAATCCATTCATGTTATAATATATAAATAAACTCGTTACCAACCCATATTATATAACACTTGAATTAGTTATACCACGTGATCATCTTTTGATGATTTATAAAGAGCCAAGCTGTAATAATCTCAAAAATTATATTTGATTTTATTATTTTTGTGAAAAATCATATTAAGTTATGTGATTTTTCAAAGGACGTTCAAGAAATTGAAATGAGAAAATTAAGCTTCTTGGAAGGAAACATGGTATACCTTGCTACGAGTATGTGGTAATTTTCGGAGAATTTTTCGAAGTTCGGATGTATTTTTAATGAATTATTGAAGTTTGACCAATAGAAGAGTGACACATGGCAGCTGAATAAAATAAAAATAAAATACTGTTCACATACTATTCCTGCCGACACTTTTCTTCCTTTTCATCTGCTTTGTCTTCGTCATTTGGTTTTGACATAAGAAAATTTAATTTCCTTCAAAATCTTCTTAAATTCATAACTTTTTCTCTGGAGCTCGGATTGATCAACCATTTTTACCTACGTGATCGTGAGAATGAAGCCTATGATTTAAGGTAAATTTCGAAGCCTCTTTTGCAAAGTTCGAAATTGCTCAAATAGTGGATTTTTGATACTTTAAGTGTCAAGTTCATAATTCGAGGTTAGGTTAATGTCCTCGACATCCTGAGCATGGTGGTGTGCTGGAAATTGCGAGATTATGTCGTTTGATAGATGATCGGAGCCTTGTAAAATATGGACCGTTAGATCGAAGATGATTAGACCGTTCGATTGTCTCTAATTTTATATATGTTGTAGCTGGTATTGTGAGGAATTTGTAGGTACTAATGGATTGGTGATCGGAAGTCCAGATCTTAAGTTGTGGTGTTTCAAAGTTTGAGGTGAGCGATCGCCGTTCGATCGTGCGTGATTGTGCGATCAGGAATGATCCGACCATTGGATGGGGCCAAATTGATACATGGTGATGTCGGGACTATTTAGAGTCCATTGGTGCAATATTTGAGCTGGCCATTTAGTCGAACAAACAAGTTATCATATATAGTCGAATCAGATTAGGTATAATTTTTATTTTTTCCAAATGTATTTCTGATTTATTAAACTAACGAGTTTTTAGATTCGGATCATAAACAGATTATCATATTCAAATTACAAATTCATATCTATTAGTTACATTATTATGCTTGCTTGAAGCTTACATATAAATTTGGACTAGTTACCATTTCTTTCTAAACAATCTCAACAGCCACCTCCACCTCCACCTCCACAACCGCCCCCACCTCCACCGGCACCACAAGCTGCGCCTCCGCCACCGGCACCACAAGCTGCTCCCCCGCCCCTGTGCAAGCCACCGCCACCGAAAGCTGCGCCCCCTCCACCGCCTCCATGTCTTTTCTTCCTTGATCCTTCATCATCGCCACAAGAAAATATGACCATTGAGATAAGTGAGAGAGACATAAGAATCATGCAGAGCAAAAGTAGCCCAGCCGAGTTGTCTTGCAAGATGCCTACTTCCTCTGCGTGGTCACCACCTAGAACAACATATGCTCTAGCCATTTTTTCTGTATGTTACAAGCAGGGACGAATCCAGCTATAGGGCTGTATGGGCTATAGCCCATGCCCTTTTTTTGGTTGTTAATATTGATGTAGTCTCTCTCTCTAGCCCCTGCCTTTTTTTAAGTTGTCAATATCCATGTAGTCTCTCTCTCTAGCCCATGCATATTTAAAAAAGAAATTCAATACCCATGTTCTCTCCTTTTCTTATTTTCTTCATTTCTCTCTTGCTTTCTTCTTTTCCTCCTTTCTCTCTTCTTCCTATTTCTTTTTGTTTTTCCTCCTTTCTCTTGTTTTTTTCCTTTGTTTCTCCATTTTTTTTTATGGTTTGGATCTACTACGAATTGAGCTTTGCAGTTTCTTCTTCCTTTTTTTGGTTGCTTTTCTTTTGTTTTTTCCTTCGTTGCTCCTTTTTCATTATGCGTGTATTTTTTTTTCTCACATGTGTTTTAAAGTCCAATTTGGTGCAATATGACCCTCACTGTTGAAATTTTCTGTACGTAAGGTAAATTTAGCCCATGGAGTTTTGAAATCCTGGATTCGTCCCTGGTTACAAGATTAGCTAGCTGTTCGTTAATCCAAGCATATATATTTACAATGTAATGTCGACAAATGCCGTGTGCAATTCCGAGTCCTACTATTCAAAGTATTCGCTGCCGTGTGCAATTCCGAGTCCTACTATTTAAAGTATTCGGTTGACGATTCTCGCTGTGGAAAATTCATGAACACTCACTACAAGACATACCTATTCTCGCGACAAATTTTTTGTCGGCACAAGATGTTTTTGGTCAATTATCTATTAGTTTATCACAAAAAATTGGAAGGAAATGCATTGCATGATAGGTTTAACTGATTTAAGTTGATTATATAGCGAACTGACAAACACTGTGAGTGTAGAAAATATGTAGTAATTAGTGAAAGAAGATTAAACACGCCATAATCATTGATATATAATGATTTACTACAATATTTTACACTTTATACATTGCATGGTAAGATACATGAGTGACTTAGTACCACATAGAGTTTCTATGAGGTTCAAAATTTCACTATCTTCTTCATCTCTATGTGTAGAGGAAGTGTATTGTGAAAAGTAGTTGGAAAGTTAAAACTTGAAAAGTAAACTCATTCTTATGTGCAAATCGATATTTTCAATATTATAGCGATATAATGTCGATATTTTGCCAAAATATTGCTGAAGTCTGAGCAAAATTATTGACATCGATATTTCCTCGACATTTCGTCGATATTATCTATATTCATACGATATATGTATGGATATGTTCCAAAATATGTGACCCGAAAAAACGATAATATTCTCCATATTTCGTCAATATTATCGATATTTTGGTCCATGATTGAAACCAAGTATTCTGGTCAAGGTCTAAAATATCAATGGTATCAGAAATATCGGTAGTCCAAAAACACGGAAATTTCGATGGAAAAATCAGGTTATTATCGATATTTTAGACCATGCTTATAGATCAATTTATGGTAATTGATAGCATCTATACTGATTATACAGATCTACGGTCACTTCGAATTTTACATGATTGTATATACAACGTATAGGCTATAAAATAATTACATTTGATGGTAAAAATATTAATGGTGTTAAATGATTAATGGTCACTTATCCTTGTTGGAGATTGCCTCCGGAAGTTTATAGCTAGGAGGCTTATCAGCACCCCTCCTTGAGTACTCTCTCCATCTACGAGCTGCTGCTGCAGCTCTCTTGGCTCTTTCTTTCACTTCCTCCTCTGCAAAAAAAAAAAACACATTTTAAATACTTTGATTTTTATAAAAACATCTGAAACCATGAGAAACATGTCACAAGTTGAAGCATCAAACATGCTTTGCACTAATGTTATTGAAGCAGCAGACATGTTGTACAGGGGCTTTAACTATAAAGTGCTCCCGATCATTGCAACCATGCATCTACTATAGATATTTTGATCAGACAGTTCAAAGTGAGTTCAAATTATCATAAATTTATGCTGAAAGCCTCTTGTGAGCTGAGGCGGGAAGAACCACTAGTGAAGAAGATTCAGAGGATGCGAATCCAGTAGGCACATGAGAAAAAAGAGGAATAAGAACACATGCTCATGGAAGATAGCATGTCGGGATGGAGAGAATCAGAAGGATGAACATTGAATGCCTTTCAAAGTCTGAGGCATTGCCCCTTTAAAAAGAAACATCTAATTGGACGAGGTGACACTGACGTAGCTAGGCAGGTACATGAGGAGTTTTCTTTTCCCTTTTTTTCTGGAAAGGTTTTCGACTAGCATTCACTCCAGAGGCTAACAAGGAAAGAGAGGAACTTTTTGAGAGAAACTTGAATCCCCTCAAGAAGGAATATAATGGTGAGAAATGAATGAATTAAGGGTAAAATGGTGAGACATGAATTAAGGATGGATGAGACTCACATCAGGTACGTTCTACTATGTTTCAAAAAAAAAATTGGGGGCATAGGGAGGGAGGTTTCTTATACCTGAATTTTGATTGTTCTTGGTGTTGCCCCAAATGTTGTCCCAGTATGATTCCGTTTTATCTGAATCCTTCTGATTCATCATCCTCATTTTAGCTTGTTCCTGCAATAAAACCAAGGGTTTGTGAACTGTTAGAATATCAGAATATCAAGGGATGCATCCTTCGTTCTACAACTGACACACCCAGAACCACAGATTTTACTTTATAGTCCCCTTCCCTTTTTCCCTACATATCCCTTCCCACTCGAATTTGACTTTTTTTAAAATCACTCCTATGTATGGTCAAAAGCATTCATCTATCCTATCATGTTATTGAGATGTAAAGCATTGTATCTTTTACTTATCATATTAATATTTTGGGAAAAATATTACTTAGTTGTTGCTTAGGTCACCAAATTTGTTAAGTTCACGTAAACGTTTCAATTCTATATATGCAATCTTAATATATAAAAAATGATAAATTTGGCCTTGAAAAAGTTTTAGAACTCAAAAGGCTGTAATAAAAGGTATCTTAGTAATCATAGGTCTCAAAAGTATGTGACATTATTGAAGTTTTCAAGCTGAAGATCTTCAGGGAAAAATATAATATGAGAATGGTGAATTTTAGGTAGGTCAGACTATTCCAATCCATTATGCATCATTGTTTGTACCTAAACAAAAATAAATGACATGACTAAACTATCATATTCGAACCGCCAAGATGACTTGAAGGGAATATCCCAGAAGCAATAAAATTTTCCAGGTTGACATTTGAATGATCTATTTATTTTTTCTTTTGTTGTTGAAATTTGAATTTTTCTATTTCATGACTTCACGTGCCTTTACAATGTAGGTGATGGAAAGGACGATATCAGAAAAACAAGTAGTAGACAGAAAAATTATTCACAAAAGATTAGATTAGTTGAGGGTGAAGAAAAATACGAGTTCCTACCAAGACTTTTGATTGCCTCTTTTGCCACCGGGAACTTGCCTGCCACATTAATAAGCATAAACGAATAAACTGCTAACGCTAGTTATGGTGACAGTGAAGCTAAGGCTATAAATAACTTTCATCTTAAGATCACCTAAGCAGATGAGTTTGAGAACCAAGTGTAACAAATATTTCTACATTCTTCTTGCAATTTGCCTCTTGATTACATCTGAAAGTGTTTCAAGAGCTTAAAAGGAATACACTTCTCCATTCTATTTCATGATTGTTAGTCTTTTTGATATATATATCACACAAAGTGTAGTTCCATCAACGCACATTAGCTAAGTGAACTGAAGCAAGTAATTTGAAAATGGCTTCAAGTCATTAAGTGAATATTGCTAATATCGAGATAATAGACAGTTTATATTACAAAGAAAAAGTAGCATACCATTCTGAAAACATCCACTGATGAGCCCATACCTGCAAGCATCAGTGCGACCTGACCAATTTACAAAATACTTTTAGCCACGGAAGTTCCAAATGAAACAAAAGGTAGAGAATGCAGTTCTATTGGTTAAAGAAGTTTTAGATAGCTAGGCAGACTTCAAATTGATTTGTACGCTCAAGGAGCTACTAAAACTGTTCAGAATTATGGATTTCAAAATGGTGACATAAGGTAAGAAGATTAAAATAAAACTAGGATGAAAGTAAATATACTGATTATTTGCCTTACATTTACTCTTTCTACTCTACGCATTTCATCTTCCAGTAATGATAGTTGTGCAGCAGAAGTCCAATGAATGCAATCAACAGGACTGAAACAAAGAAGATTTTGTCAACTAACAGTTAAAAGTCATTAATCTACTAATATCCAGGCATCTCACAGTCCAATTCATAACTACCCAACTAGATGAAACTTCTAAACTTCAACTTTACGAGAGAAGTACAAGCATACATAAAAGGCAAGGAATTGATGCCGCAGAAAGATTTGAAGTATTATAGAATAATGATTTGATTGATTGTCAGAAAACAGAAACACTCTAATTGGCTTATGAAGACTTGTGAGAACACTTTTCCGCATTGGAATTGAACAACATAACAAAAGGTGCAACATCAATTGGTTGTTCACAAGAGTTAGGGCAAAGTAACTCTCTTAAGTGAATTGAAGCTAATTAGCATTCATCTTGGAAGTTCATCCTGTTTCTACCTTTTAACAAGTGAACCATTAAAATATAAAGATGCCTGATTTGTAATATTGCAATGTGGTTTAAGGTTTTTTCTCTTTATACCACATCACATATCTCTTTAAATTATTAACAGCATATTAAAGTTGAAGACACAACATAGTAAAGAATAATGGAAGTAGAACTTGATGGTTTTATCACAAATGTTCATCATATTAGCAGGACCTATGAAGGAAGACCTACCAACTATCAATTGCTTGTTGAACTAGGTTTGGGTTCCCACACTGACTGTATACTCTGGCTCTTCCGAAGTCTTCTTCAATTCCAAAGACATCCGGGGCCAAATTGGCACAATTTTTGCAGCCTGCAAAGAAACATAGGTTATAAAGGTCCTACCAATATGAGTACTCAAAGATTTCAAGGAGTCATATATCCAGTCCCAGTTCACAGTAGGCAATATGTCTTTGTCTCAAACATTCATTTACCAGATATAATTAATGTTCATGAAAAGCAAGATCCAATTATCCATATGCATGGATGATATCTCAGCATCTGAACTTACCTATGCAGCTGAACTCATCAACAAATGCATGATCTCTTGTTGTAGAGTCATCCAGGAAAGGATTGACTGCCGTCAATGCATAACCATGAATCTCATCATAAACCATTCGTTGCACGGGGTCACTGAGCACCTGCACTGCAATACTTTATTTCCAGTGAAAGCACACAGAATATCCAAACCAACCCACATAATTGATCAGAGTTCAAAGCATTCAAGTTCAAACGGAAACCCACCTCGTAGACCTCATTAATGAACATGCAGAAATTTGTGCTCTCTGGATCATCACCACTCAAATCCGGATGGCAAGCCTTCATACAATTATAATAGGCCTTTTTTATTTGTGCAGATGTGGCATCTGGAAGCTAGTAACACATACCAATCAATGATCAGACATGATAAATACAAATCAAAGCATTGCACAACAAAACCCAAACTTTAAAAAATTCAACACAACCATTATAATCATAAAAGAAATAAAATTTTCACAGAAAATTCAAACTAATGTGAAGTGTAAAATATCATAACCTTCATAATCAAATTAAATAGACATATAACATTTTGCATATTTAACCAAAACCCAGATCAAATTAAAAGCAATACCAGTCCCAAGACCGAGTAATAATCATCAGCCACTGCGTTAGTTGAAGGTGAGCCCTCGGTTGCCACTCTGACCCTGCCAAAGCCTCTTCGCCTCCTCCCGCCATGACCCATCAAAGCTAGACTGCTGCTGGTCTTGGTTAACATGCGCCATGGGCTTCTGGAGCACCCATTTGGTAATGGGTTTTGGAATTTGAGAGCTTCAGAGAATACAGGGGACAGTAATTGAGCCATTGAACATGCAATGCAATGCAACTCAGCTTTGCCTTGAGCTAATAAGAAACAGAGGAAAAAAAAATTTTAATAAAACAAAATAAATAAAAAAAGAAGTTGGATTTTTTTAATGGAATCTTTGAAAATCCTGAGGCGGAAGAAATTTTGGCGTGGAAGGGAGTGATGCTGACATGGCAGTTTCATAGCCAATTGTTTTCCTAAAAATCTGGACGGACCCGAGATGACTCCATTTTGTGAAGTGGCGAAGTACGTTAGGCATACATGGAACACGTTAAGCATACATGGAACACGTGTCACCTCGTGAATAACTGTTGCTTGACTCTTAACTAGTTAATTTAGGATTTTAGTTGAACAACCAATGAGAAAAGTGGGTGTGGAACCAAAAACAAATACGGCGACTGTTTATTCAATTCATACTTAAAAGTATTGGCAAGGGACTTACTAGTCTAGTGATTTAGAGTATTTACTTCCTCAGATAAGGTCATGGGTTCTAGTTCTAGCATTCGTGTAATGTGTGTGAATTTAGTATGCTATCACCCCTCTCAATAGGAAATGTCCTAAAAAAAAAAGTATTGGGGAGTTTCTAATAGGTCTAGCCAAGTGGAAAATGATCTTGATTTGCAGACTTGAGGTCTCAGGTTTGAATCCACATAGCATCATAGTTATATGTGTATAAGAAATCTTCATCCCCTCTAATTTTAGACTATCACTTGTACATTAAAAAAATGGTACTGATTTTCTCACTCCCCGTTTATCCACTTACACTCCATTTTTTGAAAATTGTATATTCTCACTCATCTTTTGTTCACTTACACTACATTTTATCTTATAGAAAAAAGTATTTTAAAAAACAAAAGAGAGTGTAAGTGGACAAAATGAGAGTGGAAAAGTCACCACCCTAAAAAAAAAAATTGGGACTTTGAGTTTCTTGCCCACTACTGGGGTCTGAAATAGTACAAAACTCACCCATATAGTAATTCAATGAAAAAATCCAAAGCCCATTTTAAAAAACAAAATAGTACTAAAAACCCTATAAATTATATCAATGCCACCAATTGAAGCCCATTAGGGCTGGCAATGGGTTGGGTCGGGTTGTGTCGTGTTGGGATTATATACGTGTCAAGAATGCTCAACCTAAACCCAACCCGCTTAATAATCGTGTCATTTTCGAGTTAACTCGTTAATTTTCCGTGCGGGTTTCGGATCATGTCGGGTTGACCCACTAAGTGATAGCAAATAAAAAAACAAATAAAAATTCTGAATTTTGATAATTTAATCAAGTAATTACATTTTTTTATATATAAAATAGTAATTGTATTTTGCCTCTCTCTATGTATAAAGATTGAGAAACAGAAATAAAAAAATTTAAAAATGAAGAATAAACAAAGAAAATAGTTATTGCATTTTGAACAACTCCATCAATTGTTTTTTTAGTGGGAGAAATCGAAGAGAGAAAATGAGATTGATGATGATGATATGAGAGCTTAAGAGAAAAAAAAAAATTAGACATGAGCATATTTTTGTTTTGTTTTGTTGATTGGAAAAAGCAAAGAATTTTTCCATGATCACAATAATGTGAGAATTGGTTATCATGCGCAAAGAAACATGTGTAAATTACTAAAATAGTTATGCATGTAATTGTTTTGAATATAAATATCAAATAATATACATGTGAAATTCTAGTTCTTTGAAAAACAACTTGTAAAGACATTATAAATATCAAATGTTGTAGCATATAATCACAAAGAAATCAGTATCATGGTGGATAAGGTGTTAGGAGAAGAATGGAAGTGGCAGGGGGTTTGAAACCCCTTATGTGCACTGAAGCCTAAATTTCTTTAATTTTTTTCGGGTTGGCAGGTAATACACAGGTTGACACGACCCGTTTAATAAACGGGTTAAACATGTATGGGTTGGCAGATTGACCCGAAACCCTCCCGTTTATAAACGGGTCAGTGGCGAAATGACTCGAAAATGACCCATTTATTAATCATGCGGGTTCGTGCTATGTTTTTTCTGTATGGGTTTCGAGTCGTGTATCGGATCGAGCCGAAAATTGCAACCCCTAAAGCCCAGCCCAAGTTTCATTTAAAAAAAAAAAACCTAAAACAATGGGCTATAGCCTCCACATATAAATATCTTAAAGGTTGAACATGTTAAGCTCTTATCTGAATTAGCTAGGGTCTGGTCTCTTGAAGAGGTTTATTGGAAGCAACATTCGAGACTTAATTGGTTAACTGCGGGTGATGCAAACACCAAGTTCTTCCACTTGTCCACCCTACACCGGAGACAGAAAAATCGTATTATCTCTCTGCTGGATTCTGAGGGTTCGGAGATTTCGAAGGATTTGTGTGTCCGGGAAGAATTTGAGAAGTTTTTCAAGGATTTATTCTCTGCTAATAGTCCTAGGAGCTGGGGGTGATATTCTTAGCTGTATCCTTCCTAAAGTCTCTCCTGCTAAGAATACCTCTTTAATGAGGCCTTTCTCATTTGAGGAGATTCGCATTGCGGTGAAGCAGTTGGGTATTTTTAAGGCACCTGGGCCGGATAGCTTCCCTGGCCCTTTCTACCACAAATTCTGGGAGACCACTCATGCCTCCATAAATGATTTGGTGAATCAATTTTGGAGTGGACATTGCCTTCTGGAAAAGCTCAATGAAACCAATATTGTTCTTATCCCAAAGGTCCCAAATCCGGATTCAGTGTCCCAATTTCGTCCAATCAGTCTCTGCAACAACTCATACAAGATTCTATCAAAGCTCATCGTCAACCGTTTGAATTCCATTTTGCCATCCCTCATTAGCCAGCACCAGACCGCCTTTGTTCCTGGTCGTCAAATTCAGGATAATATTCTCTTGGCCCATAAAGCTTTTCACTATCTCAGGTTGAAGAATTCAAAGCAAAATTTTGAACTGGGTCTAAAGTTACACAAATAGTGGCCTCATTAGAGTCAAATGCAAAATGTTAAATTTGAATTTGATGGCTTATGCGACAATTTGACACTTTGGAAAAAATTTAACTCCACCCCGAAATGTCAAATATCATTTTATTTTATTATATTTTAAAAAACAAATAGGACACATATGATGTGACAGGACCCGCCCTGAATTCCTCGAAATCCGTGACGAATCCTGTGATTTTTCCGACATCTAACTGATGTCGGGCCCTCATACTAAAGAACAAAATGCCTCTTCCCGAAATAAAGGAAAAATGGTTGAGATTTCTGCCGAAATTTTGGCAGTCTCTCCTGAAAAACGGACATTTCCCAATTTTTCACATGTAGAAAACACATTCTAACATCCCAATCATTTAGCACGCACAAAGTAAAGCACACGCATTTTACAAATAGGCCATCGGCCTCCAATATGAAAGAGTTCCTCACCTTAATTTCAAACGACCCCGAGTTCAAGACTTAGAAACCAATACAAATGCAGGCACAACACATGCAATTTATGACAGTTTACAGAATAGGCTTCCAGCCTTCATGCAATACCAATAGTGAACCCACACAAAATTTAAATATAACCACAAACATGATTCAACAACCAATCAGTAAAACCGGAGTATAGGCAAGCATTCAGACCCACCAAGTTTCAAACGGCTTCAAGCCCACCGACAAGTTCAAGACCAAACTCAACAAGAACAATAAATAAGATTTGATCCAAATTAAAGATCTAGAAATAAAATTTAGTTCGCGGTTGCACCTAGGTAAGATCCCAGGCTACCTATGTACCCCTTTTGTAAGGGATCAAGCCACACCTAGTTCTCGTAACAATTATTACAATTCCTATATTTGATAAGGTTGAAACAACATTACGTTTAAACCCGAAGTTCCTTAACTCGTTATCACAACACAAACCAAAACCAAGATCCATAACTTTTAAATCATATTATTAAACACCCGCAAAGCTCATCTCCTACTATCACCCACCAGGGGTATATGGAACTTATAATCTCACCCGAAGGCAACCGACATAGTTTTCCGAAGGCAACAAATATAGATATATTTTCCGAAGGCAACCGGGGGATGGGGGAAAACTGGCCAACCACCTATGCAATCAAATCAGGCAGGTAGCTAGGGAAAATCTTGGCCGAGTACCTGCAGAGCAAGCTCAATGCATGTACAAGCAAACCATTGGAGGCAACCAGGGAATGGGAAAAACTGTCCAACCACCTGTGCAGTCAAATCGGGCAAGTGGCTGGGGAAAGATCCAGACTGGACCTTGTAGAGCAAGCTCAATGCAGGACCAGCCAAATCACTATGTTTAGATTCTAAACCACACGCCAGAAAGTCCAACACCACGTGTGGGTAACACAATAGTAAACAATATTCAAATGAGCCCACACGCTGGAAAATCCAACTCCACATGTGGCTCGACCAATCCATGTCTTACAAGCGTAGACTGTCCGGCAAGGGTCTACGGCACACCCGACCAAGGGTGCCCGAACCTCTACTATACGCCGGATATTCCAACACCACGTGCAGTAGAGTGAAAGTAACCAATTGGTTCCCCCACACACTGAAAATTCCAACGCCACATGTGGGTACCGTACCAATTATCAACGTGAGCACACATGCTGGATAATCCAACGCCATGTATGGCCCAATTCTTGACAAACCAAGCTCAAATACCAACCCACAATCGAAACATACGTAATTCATTCATGAAGCATTTCACAAAAGCGTTAATTCATAAAAATCGTTTAGAAAGCAAAAGTCCACTCACTACTCAACTATATAAACAACGTAACGAAAATAGTTCTTGAAAACATATCAACCACAATATTTCAAAACCAAAACATCATATAATTCCATACATTAATATTACATCCCATAATCACAATAAACAAAATTCTAAACTCAAAGTTAAAACACTAAGCACAGGCATTCCACAAGTCCTAAGACCATTCTAGTACTTTACAAAGGACGGGACAGTCTCGAAAGACCCGTAGTCAACGGTTTGGTCAAACTTTCCCCTTTTGGTCAACCTAGCCTACGGGGCCCAAGACCTCTGATTTTCGATCCGAAAGTTCATACGGGTTCAACAAAGTTTACTAAACACGTCCTGGAAGTTTGGTCTCAATCGAGCGGTCGAATCGCTCTCGATTAGATGGTTATTATTTTTCTAACCTTAATCTCAATGATCCGGAGTATTCGGGACTCCGATTCTCGATCCGTGAAATCCTACACAGTTCTAAAGGTACGGGAACCAACATACTTGGAATTGGAACCGATCCAATGGTCTGAATGTATCGAACCCGAATAACGCCTAATAGGCATAAATCCGTTCGACTGTCAAACGATAACCAAATTGGAACCCGAGCACACCATCGCGCTCAGGACAATGTGGGGAACATTTTAGGATAGGTTGGGCCACCATATGTGGGCCCATGCCCCGCCACACATGCCGGGCAGATTTGGGTGTCTTGAGAAATTTCCAGCAACGGAAATTTCTCGAAACACCCGGCAATACCTATGCCAAAATGACAAACACCCGGCAATACCTATGCCAAAATGACAATCTCAGTTAGGGGAACAACATAGTCAACTAGCCCGACCTCCAATTTGGCCGTGAAGTGGCCGGAAAACTCACTCAAAGTCGGACAAAAGCTAGGTTTCTAATTGAGCTTCCAAAACACCAAATCGATCGAAACTGCCTACCAAAACATCAAGAGGGCGTCGAGAAGATGAAAATGCATACCTTATTTGACGGATTTCTTTGCCAGAATCGTCGTGGCCGGCATCGTGAAAATCGGTATTTTTCTCTCGTTTCCAGTCTCCAATCTGTGCAAAATCGAGCAAGGAAAACTTATGAGTTGTATAGAGGAGGAGGAGAGGAAGATTTTGCAAGTTGTGGCGTCGAGTTTGGTGGTCGGACAGTGAAGTTCTCGTCGTCCAAAATCTGGAGGTTGCGACGGCGCAAGGGGGTTTTCTGGTCGTGCGCCATCTGAGCTGGGGGGTTTATGTTTTTAAAATCAAAATTTAAAATTACCGTTATGTCCTTTTAGTTTTTAGAGGTTTCCGGGTTCTTTATAACTATGTATTGAGCGTGCCGCTTGTCTACGAGCTCGTATCGACGAAATTTGGGCCGCAACGGTGCAACTCGTTTCCCCAAATTCCTTCAGGATAGTAAAATGCCTATTTTACCCTTAATTAAACCGATAAAATTTTAAAATCCAATATTTATTAATTACTTGAGATTATTTTAATTTATTCATATTATTTGGGTTCGGGATGTTACATGATGCATAACGTTTTAAAAGATAGTAAAATAATATTTGACATAAAGCTTTTTGATATGTTATTTTTGACATATTAGGATTTGATTACTCGGTTAAAGCTAGTTTAATCTTCAATTTTTGTCATTTCATGTGTCCATGTGGCAATTTGACATATCGATTAGAGATGCTCTTAAAATCTTGTCTACCCCTTAATTGTAAAATTCTACTTCATTCTAACAAAATTCCGCTAAGTGGACGAAATTAAGTCATGATCCCGTAATTGCAATACTTAATAAAGGACTAACGACATTTCAGTCTCTGGAGGTTTAGGGTCAGTATTGAAATAGGTCCCGATGTTTCAATTTCTTCAATTTCATACCCAACATTTCAAAATCTAACCAATTTACCCCTGCTCGTTAGATTGACTGTCAAGTAAGACTTAAATGTGGACGTGGTAGCCACGGGACCCACCACATAACCTGACAGCCCAGTCGAAATAGTCCAAACGAAGGGCATTTCCCAAAAGAAAAAACTAATTTTAAAATCCAAGGCTTCGTTGCCCCCTTTAAACCAACATCAAGGTGATAGTTTTAGATTAAAAAAAATAAAAAAATAAAGTCGAGAGGAAACTGGTGATAGAGTATGTCCTAACTCTTGTTGCGCAGAAGATCAAGAAATGATTTTATCCCTGGAATGGATGAAGAGGCGCTGATGTGTTGGTGTGGTAAGGCTGCTATAATTCTAACCTCTTGGACATATTCGAAGCCTGGGAGGTGATTTTCCATGTGTGGAACAAAGGTACGTGAAACTAATAAGGGTTATAAGGGTTGCTAGTTATGGGCATGGGTTGATCCAAAAATGTGTGACCGGTCAAAGGCAATGATTCCTGGGCTTCTAAAATTGCCGAATAAAGCTTCTAAAATCGCCGAATAAGCTCGAGAAATCAATGGCAAAGGCAAGACAAAGGGAAAAGGTCGTTTGGGTGTTGTTGGTGGCTTTGTGGATTATGTTTGCAAGCTTTATTTTGGGAGGGATGCATGGATCTAGAGTGAACAAAAAGAAGAGCTTCGAATTGGCTTCTGCCATTGAATAAAGTGTTCATGTGTTGGTGTGATTTTGTAAGGCTTCCGTTGTTAGTGCCATTTTGTAAGGGTTTAGTTGCTATGTAAGGGTTAATGGTTGTAAAATGTATTTAGTAACTTTATGTTTGTGCTAAATGAGATTGTGAAGGCAACATTTGCAGAGAATTACATCTAAATCAAATGAAAATCAAGTGAATGCCCAAAACAATATATGTGCTAAATCATGTGAAAATATGCATATAACAACTTAGACAATTTTCCATTCAAAATGGGCTCAAAATAGCCAGATAATAACATTGACAATTACATATTTGAAGCTGTTTCAAATCCATTCCAAAATGACAATCAGTGGATGTATTTGCATTCATAGTGGTTCAAGCTTATGTGTCCATAAAAAAAGGTCAGTCATTAAGTTATACATGACCAATTTACCAAAAACAAAAACCATCTGACCACAAAATGCCAGTCTAACAACCCTAAACCCTAATGATTCCATCTTCAGTATGCTTCAATCTACAACATTTGATCCTGCAATTGAAGCACCAGTTGATGCAGTAGAACATGAAGTTGAGGTTTGTGGTGCTTGAGAAGTGGCATCTCATTTCTTACTTGGTTTTGGCTGCAATATGTTCATTAAGTATTTAGGATGTTAAGACAAGATTTGGAATTTGAAGAAAGTTGATTGGAACCGTCATAAAGATAAGTTAGTTACTAGAAGTTTCCGTTTTTGCACACGTCTTGGAGGCTTGGATATTTTCTTTTTGGTGCTTGGACCAGCTGAAGTGATTGCTTGAGATGGGTCAATAGTGGCCTACAACATAAAAAATTTGTCGCTTGCAACAAAAGTAAGTATTATTAAGGGATAGAATTGAACAAGATTGAGTTGCTATTCCTGAGTATTTTCAGCAGTCATCTTCCTCTTAGTTGCAGTTTTGGCTTTTGGGGAAGATTCATATGGCAAGTCTTCCTATTGTGCCCTTTTTTTACCACATTGGCCACATTTGAGAGAGTCATGTCTGTTGGAAATACGATACAATGCGGTTTCAGCTAGGTTGCTTGACTCTCCCATCTTCATTTTGCCCTTGTGTTCTCCATTTTCTTTCTTTCTAAATTTTCTTGGCCTTCCAGGCTGTTTGGAGTAAAAAGGAGGAAGACATGGTGGGAAGTCACTCTTATCCCACATATTCATCCTATTCATAGGCATTATGAAATTATCATATGTATTGAAGTAAGTTGTTATCAAATAGCAGTCATCCACAAAATCCATGACATTAAGACCCATTTTATAATTTATGACTAAAATAGCATGAACACAAGGCCATCCCTGCAAATCCCATGCTCTACAAGAACAACTCCTCAATTCCAAGTCCACAATATATTGTGCATGGCCACCAGTTGACACTTGGAATTTACCTCCACCTGACTACATTAATTGCCACACAAGCACCTGCTTTGGCTTTATTTGCCTCTACATTCTTAAATATTCTTGGGTAGATAGGCTTGTTCCATTTGCGCATTTTATCCTTCTTCCATGTATTCTCCTCATCAACTTGCATCTAATATATTCCAACATTGTCAAAAATGGTCTATCCCTACATTCTAATATGGTACCATTGAAAGACTCACATAGATTATTAAAAAACATATCATACTTCAAATGAGTGTTGAAGTGTGATTTTGACCAAGTCCTTGGAGGTTTATCGAGAGTGGTGAGCCATTCATGTGCATCCTTGGACAATTTTTTAAGTTCTTCCATGGCCCTTGCAAAGTGGGGAACATTGGTTGCATATAATGCTTCCCAAAACTTGTCTCTCAATCTTTTTGCTCTGAACAGTATCCTATAGTCGGTAAAAAGGTGTCTTGCACAGAACCTGTGGTCACAATTAGGGACCACTTGCTCAAAAGCATGCAGTAAACCTTTTTGGTTGTGTGATATAAAGGTGAAGCCAAACTGATTAACAATCTCACAATCTTTAACGAATAGCTCTAGAAACCAAATCCAAGAATCCCTGCACCTTGATTCCACAATGCAATCACCCAGGTTTCATTGTTGGCACCTATACCCACTGCAGTTAACAGTTGCTCTACATAAACACTCTTCAAGAAGCACCCATCTAAACCTATAATGGGCATGCATCCAACTTTGAAACCTTCCTTAGTTGTTCCTAAACAAACTTACAACCTTTGAAACAATGGTTGCCCCAACTCGCTCTTGGAAATCGCACTTAATCATAATTGTGGTTCCTGGATTAGTATTCCTTAATTCCTCACAATAATCCCAATTTCTTGAATATTGTTCATTGAAAGTGCCATCAATCTGCTTTAATACCTTATATTTTTCCCTATACACTTATTGTCTTGACACCCATGTATTATAATATTTCTCAACAGCCTCCTTGAATGACCTGACTGGCCACTGAGGATTGGTCTTCAATGTCTCAACATATTTCTTGCTTATCTAAGTTGACTTGACAGTAGGGTTCTCCCATAATTGTATACATGTGTGCTCACCTACATATGTCTTCACTTGCAACGTGTTCTCATGTTGCATTTTTGAAGCATATATCATCCACTCACAATTTGAGTCACAACAAGCTGCCTTGAGCTTCGAAACCTCACTCTTAATAAACACAACATCCCTATTATGCACGATGGAGTGTTCTCTGATAACTGCCTAAAACACCTTACAATCAGTAAACAACATGCCAATCCCAAACTTTGGATCTGCCATATCAGTTGCAGCATTGAACTCTGGCCAATTCTTATCACCTTCATGGTCAGAATCGTAATCCAATTCAACATATGTAGGCCAATCAGAAGCAGCCTTATTCCCACTTTCTTTAACCCCTGCTCATTCAGTATGGTCATTCACTTTCTTTAAATAAAAAAAATCATCTTCATCACCACTAAAGTTGGGATCCACAAAATCTGATTCGTCAGTATTAGCAGATTCATCATCGAAATCTTCAAAGTCTGCATCATTTGCATATCTCCTTTCACTTCTCAACCTCATGGAATGGCCTTTGGACCCTCTCCTAATGCCCTCAATAGTTCCTTCCACAACTTCTGTGTCAAAGAGCCCCTCATAATCCTTATCTTTATGTTGAATAGTAGTTGTCCTCCTCAAACCCTTGCATCTTTTTTACCAAAAGCACGCTTGACCCTATGTGACATGTCATATGTGACTTTATCTTTGCCTATGCCTTTATCAGATCAACCCTTACTAGCCTTTTCTTTGCCTTTGTTAGAAGCTTAATCAGTCAACCCTTCTTCATTCAACTCTTTGCGTTGTCCATCTGCTTGTTCATTCAACTCTTTGCGTTCTATTCCTATCACAATAATCAAGCCAATCAACAGACACATTCACATAATAATTACCACTTAGTTCACCATTGTGGTACATTTGAGTAGAAAATCCATCATTGTCTCCTGCATGTCAAAAGCCACAAATCAATTTTTCATTTTCCAAATACAAAAGACAGAAATCATTTTACCAAACAAAAAGACACAAATCCACATACAAAACCCAAACTTTCCATGCCAGTACACACATACACAAAACAAAAGCAATACTATCATTGTAGGACCACATACAAAAGCCAAAGTTTACTTCCATATACCACCTACTACTGTTTACACCTAGATTTTTCGACCCAAACAAGTGACGGCCTAGTCGGGACCTTCGGTTTAGACTCAAGCCCGGATACTATAAGCCAACCGACAAGGTCGGCCAGTCATACAGGCTCGGCTCATCATACAAGTTCGACCTGATTGGCAACGTCGTCCTATCAGAACTGACCAACCCAAAGAAATAGCTCGATCAAATGCTCGACCTTGACAATTCTCTTTTTCGGTCAAATCAACCGCGGTCGAAGATTCCATTGGTCGACCCAACCGCATGTTGAACTTCAATTTGCCTTGTAGAGAAAAACACATCCACATGGCTTCACATGGCCATTGTCTCAAAATGTGAGAAAAGACGATGCGTGGAGTCAAATCTAGACTTTTTTTTAAAGAGCAGCGCACCGAAGAAAACAATAAAAAATGATTTTTGGAAAAGGGGACGACTTTCTATATCAAGACAAGCACACGTTTTGGAAATTGTCGAAAGAGTTGCAAAGAATCATCATTAATGCCGAAACGACAAACACCTTTGTCCAAAAATTGTCCATGGTCCTCCAATCGGATCAAGGCAAGAGATAAGAGTTTGGTTTCGGCCACGAACAATGCTCGACCGAAAGCACATTGCTCAACCTGTCTACATCTCTAGAAGTTTGGTAGTTAGCAGCTATTACAGTTGCAAGGAATAAAAAAATCAAAAGCCAGTTGTCCAAAAGTCCTATCACTAAAAGGGAAAATAGTTGCAGCTCCTCGGTACTTTGTCTTCACCAACACAAGCTTTCATCTTCTCACTATAAATACCAAACCACCAGCAACGGAATAAGGGTCCCTTACCAAACAAGCCTCCCACGGAGCAAATTATATTTTCTTGTCATTTATCTTCCAGCAATGCACTTTCAATATCTTTATAAGCTTTCCTAGGAGTAGTGATAAAGTTAAGATCTTCCATCCATCAATATATTATATGACCCTTGATTTTCAAGGCGCCAGAGCACCACCCTTGTTAATTTTCAATCCACTCCATATATCATACGACCTTCGCAATCTAGCGAGGCGCTGGAGCACCATCCAAATCCACCGACTGTCTTTTCCCAACTACCATCATCAACGACCTTGTAGCTCAGGTTGTGAACCTGACGGTTGAGAATTGTTCCTCTCTCGGCCACAATCGCTTTGAGCAAAGTCAGATCAAATAGGCGCACTCTATCAATCAATCCATCCATCCTCATCATCCTCGAATGCACGGTAGACCGTGCTGGCACACCCGCCCACACCCAATCTCACACAAAGTAGGACAACCTATGTTGGCGCATATCCCCTTGGCCCAATACAGCAGGCCGTGAGATTTGCGCAGACAACACCTACCATTCACACCATTCCACCTACCAATTTGCCCTTATTAAATCCACACAGTGAAAGCACATGACACCTAACTTGAAACTCACAATCAAAATCCATTATAAAAACTCTTGTTTCCAACATGCAAGAGACAAAGACTCAGACTCTCTGTTTGCAAGTTTCACTCGAAAAACACAATCTGCCAAGAATCTTAACACAGTAACCCATATGTACCATAGAAATGTTGTCCATATCCTTTGGGACGAAGTTCCCAACTTATATTCTTTAGATCTTGCAGAAACCTCCGTTTGCAATTTGATTTTTGCACTGGATGAACTTGATTTCAAGATTTCGAAGAAACGCTCTCTCAGTCTCTCTCGAAAACTCAGAATTGTAACATCCCGCCCCCAAGATTTAATTTAAATTCCTAACTTTTAAATCAGAGGACAAGTTTACCCATATGGTTTCTTAATGGGTTAGGGTTGATTTTTGTTCGGAAATGAATTTGAGGAATTGAGTTGCACCGTTGCGTAGAGCTCATCGATACGAGTTCGTAGACAGGTGGCACGCTCAATTCCGAGTTGTAACGAGGAAGGAAATATCTAACAAGATAAGGCCGTAAAGGACATTTTGAAAATTATGAGAAAACCCTAAAATTCTCAATTCCTTCTCTCTCTCCCCCGACTTTCTCTCTTATCTCCCCTCTCTCTCTCGCGACTGCACAAACAGGCCGGCTGTTTCGCCGGCCATTTCCTCCGCCCTCCAGCCACCTCAGGCCATGAAACAAGTCCCAAAATCCTCCTCTCTTCCTCCTCTACCTAGCCCACCCTTTTTTCCAACTTGAAAACGAGACGAACTGCGATTGGAATGAGGAGAACATTAGCCAATTTTTCGACGCCGTTTTCGGCGATTCCGGAGGCGAAATCCTTCAAGTGAGGTATGGTTTTTCATCCTCTCAACGTCCTCTAGCAATTTATGCAAGTGGTTAGGATCTATTTCATTGTTTAAGGGTTCGATTTGGAACCCATGGAGCTGGCGGCTTTGGCCGTGATTTCTGCTAGCTCTAGTAACCTTTTGGCCAGGGTCAAAGAACTAAAAACACTCCTTTGAATGTGATTGATTTGTTGGTATAAGGGTTGACAAGTGATTTGGAGATTTTCCGGCAACCGGAAATATCTCCACCCACCCACCGTCGACGGCGGCACGTCAGCTGGATGCCAACGACTTGTTTTCAACCTAGAATAGTTCCCTTGTCATCCCGAGCATGACGGTATGCTCATATTAGCTAAATTTGATAGTTTGAATATTATACCAAAACTTACCTATTAGGTGTTTTCGGGTTCGATAAGTTCGGACCGTGATGAAACTCTTGGGATATGTGAAAGGGATTATGTTGAACCTATAGAAACTTTCGCATTGATAATCGGGAAGTGATAAAATGGGCCTAGGAACTTTATAAGTCGTACACACACATTAAATTCCGGGAATTTGGTTTTTGAATAAGGTTTAAGGCGGGGCAAATTTATTAACTAAATCGTGTATTATTTCAAATAGGTTCACAGACGCCACGTACCGCTCTGAACGCACCCAATTAGGGTTAAGCAAGCTCAGACTCCCAGTGAGTGGACATTTGTTTTATAAATGATTTTTATGAAATGATGCTTTTATTAAATGTTTATGAATGATTTATTTATGCTTTTTACTTTTCGAGCATTCGGTTTTGATTGAGATGATTTTATATTATTATGCATATTGTTAAATGTGATTAGCTTGGAAAGTAGAAAATGGTTTGAGAATTGGATTTGAGAAAAGATTTGGGAAGTAGTTTTATGGACTTGAGAAAATGGTTTTATAACATATTCAGGAAAGGGTTTCAAACCCACCATAGGTACCCTAGTGGTTGCCTTCGGAATATATATTGGTTGCCTTCGGAATATATATTGGTTGCTTTTGGAATATTGGTTGCCTTCATATGTTATGATGTCTACGGACATCCCAGTTGCTTTCAAAAATTTGAATGTCTTCAGACAACTTGGTTACTTTCGGATAAGTTTGCGCACGTATGACTATTGGCCCCACAAGTCTCGGGAACGCCCGAACAGTGTGGTGCTAGGATTTGCGTTTCGGGTTGACCTCGTGTCCCCCGATTCTGCTAGGATTTACGTCTCAGGCTGATCACCCGATTCTGTTAGGGAAATTGACTAATATTACCGGAATTGACGAAACATTACTGGAATTGATGAATTTTATATGGGGTACACTTAGGTGGAAAGTATTTACTGTTTTCAAATGCTTTATATTGAATTTGATTATTAATCTTGTGGCATGAAAAATATTATGTATAAATATGAATCTTGTTTTCTGTACGAATATAGAACAACAGTTTGAATGGTTTCAAAATGGTTTTTAAACGGTGGGATTAGTGCGTTCTTACTATTTTTTAATAACCTTTATTTTTGTCCACTCACGCTTTTACTATTTTGCTCTCCCAGTGTAGACGAGTATCGGACCACCACTAGAGGGCATCCTACCTTCAGCCACTCTTTCCAATTTTCCTTGTGTAGGATTTCATTTGTTGTAGTTGTAACCTTCTTGTTGTATACGTAAATTAACTAGATATGCTCTGATATAGCCTGAACGTCTGTAAGCCCTGAGGCCAGTCAGAATAACTACTTCGATGTGTGTGAACTTATCTTGTGCATGATGAACGATTGAGGTTATAGAACTGCGTTTTATACATGTGGAAATTGTTGGAAATGATCATTTTTCAGGGAAGACTCACGGTTTTCCGGTAGAAGTCAAACTCTTAAGTAGTTTCATTTTGGATTATGGCAAAAATGGCACTTTGGAGATTCGTGCCATGCATATGCCAGGTGTTGGACATGCACGAGGTTCGACATGGATTCCAAAATGGAATTTGGATCGGATCTGTTAGAATGGTGCATCTGCCTATTTTTTCCTCTTTTTCTTGTTTGATTTTATTGTCCAAGCCTTGGGTATTGGAACGATAGCCTTGGAAGGCTTGCCAAGCTTATGAGTGCAAAAAAATGGTTTTTTTTTTCTTCAGGAAATATCCTTTGTCCAGACTATTTCTACTAGGCTGCTAGGTTATGTGGTGGATTCCACGGCTGCCACGTCGGCATTTAACGTCTAACCCGATTGTCTCGTGTTCGATTTCGATACTGATCCTAAACCTCTAGGAATTGAAATGTCGTTAGTCCATTAATAAACTACAAAAATAAAATTGCGAAAATCAAAATTAAAAATATCTTAATAATTGGGCGTTCTTTCTTTTTCGGTCCGAACTTCCGAACTAAGAAAAAGACCAAAGCAGGTAGCTGTCCTCTCTCTCTGTCTGGTGAATTTGACCCCAACCAAAAACTCTAAAGCCCTCCTCCCTCCTCCCTCCTCCTCTCGCTCAATACTCTAAACCCACCATCAATGGCTGACCCAAGCTCCGCCGCTGGTGACGGCGATTCCAAGGACAACTCAATCGCCAAGACTGCCGGGTTGGTGGTCTTCTCGGGCATCGCCATGAGCATTCTCAAAGCTTTAAACCCTTTTAACAAAAACGGAAATGAAGAAACTCCTCCACTCAGTGAGTCAACTCAGCCCATTCAGCTTACTTCTTCGCAGCCTCAGCCTCAGCCTCTCCCTCCCCAACAACAACCCATTCTCAAGGAACCAAACCCTCCTCTGTCCGTACGTCATTTACCAAGTTACTGTTTTTTTAAATCTTGTTTGTGTAAAATATTCGATTTGACATTTTTGTAGCTAACCATTTCTTTGTTGCTTTTGGGGTTTTTGTTTTTGTGATATTCGTTGCTTGCATAATTGCATTCTTGAATTTTTGTTGTTACTTGAGTGATTGACCTATCATTTGTGTTTTTGAATGGTGTTTATGTTTTGGAAAAACCCATTACTTATAATTTGATTTTGTGTAATACATCGGTCATTGAGAGGTGCCACTATTTGCTCATTGCTTGTGCAATTGATCATCAATTATAGTTTGGAGAAAGCCATGGCTCTAAACTCATTTGAAGCTTCTGGCTGTTTTTTGAAAGCTCATTGATTTGATTTGTGGGTGTTATTGTAGAAAACCATTACGAGCATGGACCAAAATGTGCCAGACACACCCAAGTCGTCGCATAAGACAATAGAGATTAAGAAAGGAGATACACTTTGGGGGCTCTCTAGAGAATATGGGGTAAAGTTTATCTTCTCTTTACAGTTTTGGTATTGCGCATGATAAAGTTGTAAGTTTACATTTCCCTTAGAGAAAATTTGCATGAATACAAGTAATTCTGGTGGCGTTCAATTGTGCAGCCGATAATTGAGAACCAAAAGATAGAAGGACCTACATACTTTAAACATATGGAACATGTGTAGAAACACCTCTGAGTACTTGCACCGTCGGAAACTCTTTTCGGAACAATAAACGGCAAAACAGAGTTGAACGTTTACTTTGTTACCAAAACAACATAATGCTGGAATTTGATTTATCTCATTCTGAAATACTTGGGGTGGAGCAACTTGAAATATTTGGTAACCACAATGACATGGCTTATTATTATATTTGTTAGTGAAACAGAGGGTGAGAATTTATTTATGTTGGATGATTGCGAAAACCTTTGAAAGTAATATGTTGCACGTTCAAGTATGAAATTTTGCAACTGATACAAAATGATATGATGCTATTTTTATTTTCAGTGTGATATTTTATTTGGTAGTCATGTTTTGCTTTTAATTTGATATATGATTTCTTTTTATATACGTATTAGGTATCCATTGATGCGATCAAAGAGGCTAATGGTCTTACAGGGGATACAATCTATGCTGGCAAGAAGCTTATCATTCCATGAATACGTTCCGTCTGTGTCGTGTTCGCAGAACTCATTTTAAGAAATTTTAGAGAAGCAATGCAGTTGCCCATGCAATCTCGAGTCTCTTCACTTAAAAGCAGAGAGCAGTCATAGCCTTGTAGTTTCGACATTTCTTGTTTTGATTATTGGTATGGCTGTGCTGGAGTTGTAAGCAGTTCTCAGGACGAGATTGTGCTGGACATCCAAATTTAACTTAACTTGTTTTAAACAAATTTTATAGGAGCAATGCAGTCGCCCTTGGAGTCTTCCATGCCGCACTTAAAAGTAAATGGCTATGAAATTTTGACATTCCCTTGTTTTGATATTTGGTATGTGCAAGCAACATTTAGCGAGCCAAATATTGATCGTTTCATATACCATCTGTTTATCCCGTTTTCCTTCGAGAAGAAACAGTATACCATAGTTGTGTTCTTTATATAATGTGAGGCTACCTTGCATCAATACCTTTCAATTTAACAAATTTTCAGGTTCAGATTTTGTTTTTAAGGCTCAAAGCAAAGTGTGAAGTACAGGGCACTCAAAATTCGAGACAACTCAGTAACTAATCATATGCTGTAACTACAAAAGCTTAAAGGGTACTTCCAAAAACTTATAATTCAAAAAACAACAATTTAACAGAATTTTGTCCACCAAACATTAACTCAAGCTTTAACAAAACTTAAAATTGAAATATGCAGGTCATAAGAGACTGATCAAACTAATTTCACAATCCTAAGGACTTAAGAAGCTGAGAGCTGCTGGGACTTGTTAAGGATCACACCCTCATATTTGACCTGGAACCATTTCATGGCATCATCCTTGGTGACCCTGTGCTGGATCCCAACACGAGACTTGCATCTACGACGACGACCAACACGGTAACCTGGACGCTCCAAAACAACAAAGAAATCCATCCCATAAATACCAGTAGAAGGATCATACCTGCAAAAGAACGAAGATAAATACATAATTAATAAATAGGGATAGAGTAAGAATGAAAGTCAACCAAACCAAGATAGTAACATCCAATTGGCCACAAGACAGGGAAAGCAACAAAAAAAGTAAAATTGCACTGGGCAATGATAACTAATAACAGTGTTTTAAAAACAATGGTCAGATTTATCCAAGTTTCTGTGACAAATCAGTAAACCATACGTAGCAGTCACTTCCAGGACACAATAACAAACAAACTAATACTCAAGTTGCTTTCTAAGACTCAACTGTATAATGACAATACGATACAAACATATGAATTTATAGCAAGATAATATTGGAATCAATGATTCATATTTTAAAGGAATCAATAAATGTATGAACAAATAACCAACGAAACAGCTTACTTGATTCCCAAATCAATGTGCTCCTGGATACCAAATCCAAAACAACCAGTATCACTAAAGTTCCTTCTTAGCAACTCATATTCCTTCACCTTCAATCCACTCTCCAAAAGTTGCATTGCCTTGTCACCCCTAACAGTCACATAGCAGGCAATCTTCTCATTACGCCTGATACCAAAGGATCGAACAGTGTACCTAGCTATATATTGCAAAAGCAAAAATTACATTAGAATACAATATAAAACAGATGAAAGAAGGAACACAACAAACATAACCATATGCATAGATGGTCTAATGTATTGAAGACTCTTCATGGAGTTAATAACCTCAGCAATTACTTAATTGGTCGAATCTTTTGTGTTAGTGTAAGTTTACTGGAGTTAGTAACCGCGGCAATCACTTCAGCTATTCTCAACAACTTTAGACATAAAAGTTTGAATCAAAACTAAGTCATGCCCACCAGTTCACCACCTAAGTCAATACCCAAGGCCTTTAACATATCAAGTAGAAGGGCTAAAAGCACAGAAGCCAGAAACCAACCACACTGTATTCAACTTTCTGCAGCTAAATAATGTATTGTTGCACAAACCACCCTTTCACTAGTCAAACGTTTTCAATTGTAAGCCATTTTTAAAAAAGAAAACACAATTTAGGTACTTATCAAACAATCACAAGCAGATGAGCATACACGAACAGTGTCCAACTATTTATAATAAAATTAGAAAACTCTCCAAGTATTCCAAGAAAATTTCTCATTCCAAAACCTTAACAAGGCAATGCAGTCAACAGATTGAAACATAAACCCAAGATTTAGAATTTCAAATTACATTTTAGACCCAGCCATTTTTAGAAGATTTTTTATTTGCGTTCCCTCTTTACCATCAATCAAAACAATGAGAAACCCAAAACCCGGAACTAACTATAGCATCATTTTCTGTACCTACATCCTATTAGGTATAAATCTGTGTCATTTTGCACTTGAGGGAAACAAACCCAATTAAAGTAAACTAGTATCCAGTAGTATCACACAGGTTATAGGATGCAAAAATGAGTTCCCAATAAAAAGACAACCAGGTGACAGGAAAAAACAATGTTACCTTTGGAGAAAACGGGTGTTTGTCCACTGAGTTGCTCCAACACCTTCAAATAAGAAACAAACAAATAAACCATCTATAACAGTAAATATGAAGTTCTATTTTCTTATAAGCGTTCGTGAAGTAGCATGGTATTTGTGTGAGATGGGTGGTGAGGATAGCAATGGCAACCTTAGCGGCTCTGGTGAGTCGATCTCCACTCTCACCAACAGAGATGTTTAGGACCAGCTTCTGGACCTTGATCTCCCTCATGGGGTTCGCTAACTTCTTCTCTGAAGCCTGCATTTCACAGCAGCCAAACACAAATCAGAAAAGAAAAAAAAAAGGCAAACCAGTAACATTTAAATACAAAACAAACAGAGAAATCGACGAGCAAGCCAGAGCCAAAGCAAGAGAGAGACCATTTGGGATTTTGAGTTGCAGCCGCAGTAGGGGTCTGGTATCAGAGGGGCAGATGGAGAGAGAGAGAGAGGCAAGAACCCTAAATATGACGAGGGAATATGGGGCTAGGGTTTTGATGCGTTCTTTTTTCGACAGACAAAATTGCCCCTTTTAACATTCGAAATTACGGTGTCGTTTCTGTGTTTTAGGGTTTCGGCAGCTTCGCCTGGTCCACCACCTGGGGAAAGTTGTAATTTTGACTTAATCAATGGATTTGGCCCGGACTAGTGGATCCTAGTATTGTATGGGCCATAGACCATCTCCAATCATGTTGGGCTAAATTCAAATTTTCACCCACTAAAATACTACTATTCATGTATTTTTAGGACTCAAACTGTTTTTTCCTCCAACCTTAGACCATCTCCAATGCAAGGACCCAAACCCAAAATATTGCCCCAAACCTCCCCCAACCCAACAAAATGAAAGACCCAAAATTGGGAAAACCCAAATTTACCCAAATAATAGTCCTCTTTACCTGGACCCAAACTTGCGTGGAGCCCACCTGCATATCAAAACAGGCCCATGTGCAATACTTTCTGACATGGCCCCCACCTCCAAAATTTTCAGATGCTTTTTGTCTCATGCTTGGCGCCACTTGTCAATCTCCCATAGAGTAGCCGTTGGAAACCAACGGCTACATTTGAATAAATGTTGATGTTTGCATTTTTTTGTACATTTAACTTAAATCAACGATGGGGATTAAATCTATGCTATTTTAACGGTAAAAAAGATCCAACTACCAAATTTAAATCCAACGGTCAAAATAATATTTAAAATTAATCTAGATCGATTCAACCCCAAAACTCACTCCAAACTCTATAAATACCCATTCATTTCTCAAATAATCTACCAAAAGCATTTTATCTATTTCTCAATTTATTTTTCCTTTGTCAATCTCATCAATCTCCTTTCATTCTTGTTGAAGATGTACACAAAATCTCAAAGAGGTGTGAATTGGAGGCCTGAAGAAGATGAGGCATTGTGCAAAGGGTGGGTTTCTGTCGGTGAAGATGGGGCTATTGGCACCAATCAAGCATGCGACACATTTTGGCAGCGTGTATATCAAAAGTTTCGGAAAATGATCCCAGGGCATTAGTGGACCCGAGCGACGAACATATCAAGCCATTGCTTCTCGGTTCAAGACTATCAACCAACAATATTCTCTTTGGAAGGCATGCTTGACTAAGGCCAATACGAACTCACGAAGTGGCTCAAATTTACATGATGTGGTAAGTAACCATTCTCATTAAAGCTTTAAATTTATATTTGTAATTTTATTCAACTCCAAACTTAAATTTATTTTTTCATGCGTAGGACGTGTATGCGAAAACAATATTTCTTAATGATAATAAGCCTCCAAATAGGCCTTTCAAGTTGTACCATGCTTGGGAAATCTTAAAAGATTGCCCAAAGTGGAACGATATAAATGAGCCTCCCACACAACGTTCTTCTGGAGCTAGTGCAAGTATGGTGAATTTGGATAACGATGCAGACGAAATCACCATGTCTAGTCCAAGGCCTGAGGGGCGAGATAAACAAAAGGCTGCAAAAAAAAAAAGGGAAGATGGCTGACCCTTCTCAACAAAAAAGGGATAAGAAACATTGGTGGCGCAAGGTATTACTTTCGAGGATGATAGGAGACGAAAGCTCAACATATTGGACAAGTTTGTCCAAGATCAAGCTGATGCTTATGCGTATCAGAAGCAACAAGATAAGGAAGCCCAAGAACAAAAAATAATGTCCATGGACGTGTCCAAATTTACTCCAAGAAAGAAGTATTGGGGGGATAAATAAGATGAAATTATGCAAGAACATGCAGGGGTCAACAGTCTACCGTTAATCCTGAAGACAACTCAGGGGACTATTATCCAAGCTCCTACGATGGTGGTTATTAGTTTATTCCTATTGGCATTCATGTATGGTGAATTTGAAGTATTGTGTGTTTTCTTTTAGAATTATGTTGTTTGTTTTCTTTTGAAATAAAATTATATTTGTGGAATTTTAATTTTTTTAGGTCAAATTGTTCAAAAAATTTAATTATGAAGTTATTTAAAAAGATTGAATGAAGAAAAGTTATCCATAAAAAAAAAATTAGACTTAAACCATTTTTAAACAATTTAATAAAGTTGCGGACTTAAAATTTGAGTCTGGAGGGTTGGGAGAAAAAACAATTTGAGTCCGGGCAAAACCCAAATAGTCACTTTTTGGAGGGGGGAAATTTGGGTTTAGCCCCTCATGGGTTGGAGATGGTCTTACAGACTCATAATTTGAGTCTGCAACTTTATTAAATTGTTTAAGACTAGTTAATCTCTAATTTTTTATTTTTCATTAATTTTTTTTACCATATTTTTGTTTCAACATCCATAATTTAACTTTCTAAACATTTTAATCTAAAAAAATTCAAATTCCAAAACATAATAGAATTTCACTTAAAAATAAAAAACAAGTACAACAATTATAGATTATTTCTTAGAGTTTGTGATGAGTTTTGGGGTTTGATATAATTTAGATTCATTATAAAAATTATTTTAATTGTTGGATTTAAATTTCAGTCTTTGAATGTGAATTTTTCCCGTTGAGATTGCCTAAAAATGATCATGGCCGTTGATTTTATATAGTCATTTCAACCTAAGCTATTTGTTAAAAATAAATATTTTTTTTAAAAAAGGGCAGCTTTTGAAATGGAGGCGTTGGATGCCAACGACTCTCTCTCTCCAAGTGACAACACATGTCGCGCAAAGGAGAAGAAGGCCATAAAAGTTGCGGCAAGTGGGGTTGGTGCTGGGCTCCATGCGAGACCCATATGCTTTTCTCCTTAACATGGCTGATGCAACTTTGCTGCTGGGCTCCACCCAAATTTCCAGTCCAGGCAAAACTTGGTGCGAGGATATGCATTCTTGGGTTGACCACGTATCCCCCGAGTTATGAGAGGATATGCGTTCTCGAGCTGACCACGTGTCCCCCGAGTTATGCGAGAATATGCATTCTTGAGCTAACCATATGTCCCCTGAGTTCTGCGAGGATGTAATATGTATGGTATTTGGAATTGACGGATTATTGTGTTCTCAAGCTGAGTATATCTCCCTGAGTTCTGCTAGGTGGATTTAATAGTGCCTTATGGGAATTGATGGATTATGATTGGGGATACACCTAGGTGGAAATTATGTTCAGATTTGAGATGTTTTAAACGGAAATTGATGATTTTATCTTGGGTACTTATTGGTGAGGCATTGAATCAATGTATTTAGCTTCAGTTATAGCTGGTTGATTATAGTGTGAAGAGTTTAATATTAGAAAATGTGTGAGAATATTAATTTATGTACTTTATGGTTTGAACTTAGTTTTCTTGAATAAAGAACTACGTGTGGTTGATCCCTCAGTAAGGATACGTAGGCAATCTAGACTAATCTAGGTGCAGCAGCTAAAGAGAATATATTTTGGGAGTTTGATATGGATATTAGATTCAAAACCTATTTAGTATTTTTGTTGGGTTCAGTTTGAACAGGTCAGTGCTTATTTATTTATCAATTATTACTAAATGGGTGATAATAAAATGTGTATGTGGTTATGATGGATCTAAAACCCGTTTTGGATTGATGAGTGATTTTGGTTGTGTTTGTATGGTGTAACAGGCCTGGGGCCCGTAAGACTGACTTGGATTGTGTATGGATAGTAGGCCTTGCATGCTGGAAGTTGGGTTAATTTTTATGATTGTTTACATGTACCGTTAATTTGGGAAATGTCCATTTTTCATGGGAGACTCTGAAATTGGTACTTAGGTGAAGAGGGGTAAATTTTACGACACTTGACACTTAAACACAACGCAACAATCTTCACACACTTTAGACCTTGACCAAAAAACTTATGACTAGTCAACTGCTAGTCATGAACAATCACAATCAAGAATATACACAGTGCATGCCAAAATGTACCTGCAACCCTAGAAGATTACTAGTGACAACCTACGAACTCAGAAAGACCTGTCAATCTAGGCATCCCTTGTGCTAGCAACAACTATGGTGAAAGTGTGTGTAAACATCATAATCAAGTAAACCACCAAACAGCAGATAAAGATGACTAGTCAACTACAAGAACACAAACCCATAATTCATAGGATGACTAGTCAACCACCAAGAACACAAACCCAGAAAAATCACAGAGATCCAAACCAGAAATTGTTCACCCATAAACCCACCATTGGGAAAAACTGGGAGTCATCAACCGACCAGGCAATCCACTAAGTAGAAAAAGATTCTTACAAAGAAACACAAGCAAGCTCAAGAAAAACCTAGATCTATTTAGGAAGATGAGCTATACCTCCTTTGTGCAATCTTCTTCTCCAACTTAGCAAAGCTTGAAGCTCAGTCTTTCATGACAATGACAGCTCCTTCTCCAGCTCTTTTATCCCATGGCACCAACTTGCAAGCTCAAACTCAGACAGAAACCAAAATTTGGATTCAAGGATAAAAGGATCAATTTCTTCAAGAAACCATATTCTTGAAGAGACCAATCATGAATCTGACCTAGAACTAAATGAGGAAGTGTTTGTCCTAGCTAGATGCAGATTTTAAATCTCAAATGTAGTTTTCAAAAACCCATAGATGAGAAAATATGATGGTTTCTCTTTGAGGAAGAAGAAGCAAAAGTCGAAAGGAAACTTTCCAAAACTTCTTCCCCAAAAGCCACAGCCACCAAATGAGGAAATCTAAGGCTATATCACCAAAGTTGCTAGGTCAGAATCAACACATGGTAGGAGAGAGAAATAGCAGAATAGGACAAAAAAGTTGGGTATCCAGCTGGAAATCCTACAGAGTAAGGTTGACTAGTCATACGAGAAACAGATGACTAGTCATCATTTTATGAAATCAATTTCATGTAATGTGATGCAATGCACAATTTACCTTTTTCAATTTACTTGAACCTCCATAGGATAGCTATTAGTTAAGAACACCTAGAGAAGCTATTCTTACACTAAACTTGAGCTTGATAAATACAATAAAAATCCTATTACAAAATTGTCGATGGAAGCCAAAAGAAAAACTCAAAATGCATACATTAACAATCTCCCCCTTTTTGGCTTTCCTTGACAACACACTCTCTAAATACACTCAACCTAAAACCAAACCTAAGGAGATGATGAAATGAAGTACCTGCAAAAACAGCCAATCTCCCAGGCACAAAACAAGCATATTATATCACAGAAATTTGAAGTAATATGCAATATGGCGTTGAGAGTGTTCTTCCCCTTGTTGATAAGGAAAGTGCAAAAAGGTAATAAGAGAACATCAACACACAAGTGGAGTAAACACAAGCAACATAGCACAATTTGATTAAAGCAAAAGTCACTTGTTCAAAACAGTACAAAACAACTCCCCCTATCAAACTACAGAGGGAACAAGTTCATAATCCCTGAATTCACTTCAAAAACTACACAAACAAAGATTACCCCCACAATGTGATTACAAAAATATACCACCCAACACTGTCCAAATATACTCCCCCTATCTAAGACACATCCTATACCAGAAAAGTAGTTAGAAAACTAGAGAACCAGCAAATAAGAAGGGATAAAGAAAGACATGATGACTAGTCAACCACAATCACACATATGATGGCTAGTCAACTATAGCAACATGCACAAGAGACAACATTTTAGTATAGACCCAAAGGAAGATAAATCGTTTTATCTAAACCCAAATAAGAACTAGCATATATATATCAAGTGGTCAAGAAGCAGCAATCAAGTCTAGTCCAAGTCTTCATGCATAGTTGTGACGGAAAACAATAGCATATGCTTATCAAATGCACACTAACAAGCTGATAGATAGAATATGAATTGAACTTCATGCTTAGAGACAGTGCATATTTCAGAATAAGGGGGTTAGAGTCAAAGGAACACAAAAGATGATATAATGTCATTCTTGGAGAGACAAGTATAGGTATGTAACTTCAAGGCTTAATCAAGGCATAGGCTCAAAATTTTTAAGTTTCATCACTCAATTTGACAATTCAGTTTTGATTTATTCACTTGATTTTTCATTTGCACATCCCGAACTTAAGTGCTTGAGTGGCCCAATTTTACGGCTCTTTGCTCTAACTTCTTCAATCATATCGCCTTATAACTTCCTAGAGCCGTGACTACATTGGTCACACATCCCTTTTTAAAAATATATTTTACAAAAATAGATTGACTAAAAGAGTGAGATGAGATAAGAAAGTACAACAATGACTGTCCAAAGTGAAACATAAACACTTGTCTCACCAAGATGATATAATAGCACCAATTAAGTCACATCGAAGAGCTCAAACCAAGAAAGGGGATTATGCACACATCAGGAAAAACATAAAATAATCCAAGTTTCACACCATCAGAGAGAAGTGAGATTTAAGTGTTAGACATTGGCATAACAGACAAACATTAAGCAAGCTTGACTAGTCAACTATAAGGAAGATGACTAGTCAACATTTATCAAATGTGCTGAAGACAGGGAATAGACATGCTGGTCAATCAATTGAGCAAAGGCAAATGGACTGTCTAAGTGTGACATTTTTATGAAAGTATATCTGCTAGCTGTTTCTCAGAGGGAACAAATTCCAATGATAAAATTTTGTCTTCCACAAGATTTCTAATAAAATGATGCATAATGTCTATATGCTTTGTCCTAGAGTGTTGAACAAGATTTTTGGAAATATCAACATAGACCTCCTCATGCAAGATACTATTAAAAAATGCAATTTTGACATCCATTGATAAAGTTTAAACTTCAAGTGACAAGTAATGGCAAGTAGTAATCTCACTGATTCTAACCTTGCAACCGGGGCAAAGGTTTCATTAAAGTCAATACCCTCCACTTGAGTGTAACCTTGAGCAACCAATCTAGCCTTGTTTCTAACAACATTACCTTGGTCATCAGATTTGTTCTTGAAAATCCACTTAGTACCTATAACATTTGTGTTGGTTGGTATAGGAACAAGGTACCAAACATCATTTATAACAAACTGATTCAACTCATCTTGCATTGCAAGAAACCATTCACCATGGTTTAAAACCTCTTTCACATTCTTAGATTCTTCCTTTGAGACAAAACACACGGTTAATTTCCTTAGCTAGTTGTTTCCTAGTTCTCACTCGTTGATTTAGAGGACCAATAATGACACTCTCTGTTTGAGTAAGGGGACTACGATCAGCTCAAGAGCATTCAAGAGGGACAGATGAGCTAGGATTCTGAGGTTGATTATGACAAGTTGACAGGTCAACTGGAACAGAATTGTCAAGAGTTGACAGGTCAACCGGTTTGCTAAAAGTTGACAGGTCAACCACTAGATCCAGACCTGGAGATTCTCCCTCAAGCATAGGACATAAAAGACCATCCTCATCTAATGCTATCTCAGTAGAGGCAGCGAAATCATCAATATTGACATTTATGGACTCAATGATGGTTCCGGTCCTATAATTGTATACTCTATAGGCTCGGCTTGAAGTGGAATACCCAAGAAATATTCCCTTGTCACTTTTAGAGTCAAACTTAGCAAGGTGTTTCCTATCTCTTAAGATATAACATGTGCTACCAAAGACTCTAAAATAAGACACATTAGGTTTCTCACCTTTCTAAAGCTCATAGGGTGTTTGCTTGGCATCCGACCTCAAAAACACCCTATTTGAAATGTAACAAGCTGTATTTACAGCTTTAGCCCAAAAATGTTTAGCAAGATTTTTGCTATTGAGCACACCCTAGCCATCTCAACAAGAACTCTATTCTTTCTCTCCACAACACCATTTTGTTGAGGTGTAATAGGTGCAGAGAACTCATGTTTAATTCCCATTTCCTCACAAAATTTCAGAAACTGAGAATTCTCAAACTTAGAGCCATGATATGTTCTAACTCTAACAAGAGGCAGATGACTAGTCATCTTCTTTTTGCAAAAGATGACAGACAGATTTAAACCTTTGAAAAGTTTCTGATTTCTCACGTAAGAATGAGACCCAAGTGAATCTAGAGAAATCATCCACAATGACCATAATATATTTCTTGCCACCAAAGGACAAGGTTTGAATGAGACCAACAAGATAAATGTGAACAAGTTCAAAAGACTGTGAGATAGATGATTGAAAGATATGCATGCAATGACCACATTAAAAAAAATGAAATCAATAAGAAAAAAAAAAGAACAAGTAAGGTGCATATGCATGACAATGTATCTAGACTCCATAAAGCACACACAAACAAGAGAATGGTCTAGATACATAAGACAAAGAAACTAGTCACCAACATGAGGAAGAACATGGTCTTCCTTCTTGATCCAAACTTGCTTCACTTTTGAGACTTTATGAGGCAAAGAGACCAATCTAGAAATTTTGACAACTTCACTAATAAGATTTTGCACTTGACTTTGAAGCAAGTTGTCATTTCTTTTCATTTGATGTGAAATAGATTTCTTCCCAAATTCTCTAAGTTGAGAACACCTTGAACTTACTTATGTGTCCTAATATTCCACAATGATGGCATGTAGGAATAAACATTTTAGATTTAGGTGAACCAAATTTTGCAAGAAATGAGGACTTATTTGCTGCTGCACACACACTAGATTTTTCGTTCTTGAACCCATCAGGAGATGTGACATGAGTTTTAAAGCCATGATATTTAGTAACAGGAGACTTACTCCTAAGACTCTTACATTTAGGTCGAATATGACCAGTCAACCCACACCTGTGACAAGTTGGAACAAACTTTGGTTTTTTGATAACATGCTGTGTATTAAGAGGTGCAATGATTTAAGATGTAGGCTTGACAAACTTAGTGGTACAGCTAGACCCCTTAGAATCAAAATGATTGTATCCAAGACCACTTTGTCCCCATGACGTTTTCCCATGTTCAACATTTTGTCAATTTTTGAGGCACCAATGGTCAAAAATATGACCTTACTTTTTGACTCATTCAATTCACTTAGGAGCTGTTTGTTTGAATTCTGGAAGCCAATATTACTTTCCTTAAGCACATTTACTTGATTTTCAAGACTTCTCCTAATTGACATAAGCTCAACAATTTCTTTTTCTAGGAACTCAAATTTGTCACCCAACTCCTTTTTGATTTCTTTTAAAGTGAGAACTTCATGTTGAAGTTCTTGGTTATTGGCCTCAAGTTTGAGACTTTTCTCTTTCAAGGAAAAAGTCTCTTGGAACAAACAATCATATTTTTCACACAATTCCATGTAGTTTAGCTCATCCGAATCAGATGACTGGTCATCATCACCACACTCAAATTCTACTCCAGATTTAGATTTTCCCTCATTACCTTTGTCAACTAGATTAGAGATAAAGTGAGGAATTGAGACAGCAAGAGTAATATGATTTGTCTCTTCATTAGAGGAAAAGGTATATTCAAAAGAATCATCACTATCACTCTCATTTGAGGATTCATTCATATTATTTGCACAATCAGCAGCATAGTGACCAATGCCACCACAAGTGAAGCATTTGACTGATTTCCTAAAGTCTTTAGTGAATGGTTTGACATCCTTATTCCACTCATTAGACCGATCAGTTGATGGTCTAAATTTTCTCTCACTACTAGAGCAATCCTCCCTAGCAAACTTCCCATTATTCTTGAGAATTCTTCTAAATTTTTTAACACACAAAGCCATCTCATCCTCAAAAGCTGAGGATTTTTCTCCACTCTTTAGTGAGGAATCATGCACTCCTTGAAGGGCAACATTCTTTGATTTTTTAGTGTCATTTTCTTCCATATTAAATTCCATCTCATAGGTTTTCAGTTTACCTATAAGCTTGCCAAGCATAATTTCATTTAAATTTTGGACTTCCATGATTGCGGTTTTCTTTGCTCTAAACCTAGAAGGAAGAACACGAAGAATCTTCTGAACAACAAGAAGTTCATCAATAGGTTGACCAAGACTCATGGCTTCATTTGTGATCATCTCAACTCTCCCATAGAACTCAGAAATAGACTCAGTTTCAGACATCCTAAGTTCTTCAAATTGTACAAGCACCATTTGAAGTTTTAGTGTTCTAACTTGGTCATCCCCTTCATGAACTACCCTAAGTTTGTCCCAAGCCAGTTTAGTATTAGGAATGTGTTGTATGTGTGAGAACTGTGTGCTAGACAAGGCAGTAACTAAGACATTTCTGGCCTTCTTGTTGGAATGTGCAGCAAAAGACTCAGTTTCAGTCCATTCCGATCTAGCTTTAGGCACAACTTTACCCTCAACAGTCTTGACTGGAGAAATTCACTCTTTGTGAGATACACACGTGCATAATCATCAAGAGCATCAATGAATATCTCAAATTTTTCTCTCCATACAGCGTAGTTGTTACCATCAAAGTAAGGGGGGGAGTTGCAAGATCCAGCAACTCGATCCCTTTCCATAGTGAGCACACCTAAACACCAAAACAAATCCTAGGATCTCTCTATTTGTGTTAAGAGCTGACGCTCTGATACCAATTGAAATTGGTACTTAGGTGAACATGGGTAAATTTTACGACACTTGACACTTAAACACAACACAACAATCTTCACACACTTTAGACCTTGACCAAAAAACTTATGACTAGTCAACTGCTAGTCATGAACAATCACAATCAAGAATACACACAGTGCATGCCAAAATGTACCTGCAACCCTTGAAGATTACTAGTGACAACCTACGCACTCAGAAGGACCCGTCAATCTAGGCATCCCCTGTGCTAGCAACAACTATGGCGAAAGTGTGTGTAAACATCATAATCAAGTAAACACCAAACAGCAGATAAAGATGACTAGTCAACTACAAGAACACAAACCCATAATTCATAGGATGACTAGTCAACCACCAAGAACACAAACCCAGAAAAATCACAGAGATTCAAACCAGAAATTGTTCACCCAGAAACCCACCATTGGGAAAAATTGGGGGTCATCAACTGACCAGGCAATCCACTAAGTAGAAAAAGATTCTTACAAAGAAACACAAGCAAGCTCAAGAAAAACCTAGATCTATTTAGGAAGATGAGCTATACCTCCTTTGTGCAATCTTATTCTCTAACTTAGCAAAGCTTGAAGCTCAGTCCTTCATGGCAATGGCAGCTCCTTCTCCAGCTCTTTCATCCCCTGGCACCAGCTTGCAAGCTCAAACTTAGACAGAAACCAAAATTTGGATTCAATGATAAAATGATCAATTTCTTCAAGAAACCATATTCTTGAAGAGACCAATCATGAATCTGACCTAGAACTAAATGAGGAAGTGTTTGTCCTAGCTAGATGCATATTTTAAATCTCAAATGCAGTTTTCAAAAACTCATAGATGAGAAAATATGATGGTTTTCTCTTTGAGGAAGAAGAAGCAAAAGTCGAAAGGAAACTTTCCAAAACTTCTTCCCCAAAAGCCACATCCACCAAATGAGGAAATCTAAGGCTATATCACCAAAGTTGCTAGGTCAGAATCAACACATGGCAGAAGAGAGAAATAGCAGAATAGGACAAAAAAGTTGGGTATCCAACTGGAAATCCTACAGAGCAAGGATGACTAGTCATACGAGAAACAGATGACTAGTCATCATTTTATGAAATCAATTTCATGTAATGTGATGCAATGCACAATTTACCTTTTTCAATTTGCTTGAACCTCCATAGGATAGCTATTAGTTAAGAACACCTAGAGAAGCTATTCTTACATTAAACTTGAGCTTGATAAATACAATAAAAATCTTATTACAAAATTGTCAAGGGAAGCCAAAAGAAAAACTCAAAATGCATACATTAACAGACTTTGCCAGTTTTCTAGTAGAAGTCTAGTCTTAATTTTATTTAAATCAGGGATGAAGGGGGTTATGTTAGCATGTAGGCCTGGCATGAGTTTAATGTCGGATAAGAACATGGTTCCTAAAGTTGTTTTAGAATTTGGGCAAGAATGGTATTTTGGTCATTTGTGCCCGACACCTGGCAGGTGTCGGACATGCACACAGTTCGTCGCGGATTCCAAAGTGGAATTTGGGTCGGGTCCTGTCACTTGTGCTCTTCACCATAGCCCGTGATATTTTAACCATTCTAGTGTCTTTAATTGCTTATGAATCAGCTTTTAGCAAAGGGGGTGTGTTATAAGTGTGACCATCAAGCAAGTTTGGGTCCAAATAGTGTTGAAAATGTATTTGTGTAAGGGATTGGATCAAACAAGAAAAAAAGAAAGGCAAGGCGAAAAAGATTGTTGAAGAAGAACAAGAATAGCCAAAGTGGTTCGTCCCAAATGAAGAATAAATATTTTATTTTATGATTATTGTATAACTTGTTGTTTCTGTATTTTGTTTGTTAGAGGTCACCTAGTTTGTACTTTCTCTAGTTTTAATGAAATAAAAAAGAGTTGTTTTTAATTCTTATATATATATATATATAAGAGTTGTTTTTAATCTCATAAATCATAATTGTCGACTAAGTAGTAGTTGTTAAATTTATTTTAATATAATTCAAATTAATTTTTCATGATACATTTAGCAATTATGAGAGGTAAATTTAATTTTATGTTAAAAATTTAAGCCAATAATGTTTTTTTTTAAAATGGCCCTTTTAATAAAGCCATATAGGCCCACCTATAAGTCCGAAAATACTTGGCCCTTTAGTAGGGTATGAGCTTAGTTTATTGAAGATAGGACTCACCCGATCCAGCCTGTTTAACTCTTAAGGCCAAAAAAGCCCGATATTGGGGAGGCCAGGCCTGACCCATTTTACAAGCCTAGTGGTGGGGTGGGTGTGAGAGAGGGTGATAGATGGGTTGAGAAATTCTCGAGATAGTGGTGGCTTTATGTTTTTCCTTTTTTTCTTGTTTAATTAAGTTATAATCTTTCAAAAAATTCACTTAATGTTTTAATGATTTTACAATGTAATTGAGTTTTTTAGTCTGCATCAGCAAAAAATTAGAATCCACATCTGCCACATTAGCATTGAACGGATTTTATAACAGTGTCGATGGGTCTCATTTGTATGGTTTCAGTAAGTTTGGATACCATGTAGCTCCTACATTCCTGCCAATAGCAGTGTCATGTGTGCAAAAGTTTTTCTTTTTGTGTTTTTGATGAATTATTTTTGCATATGTGTCAAATGTGATTAACATGAAGAAGGAGTATCTCTTTACAGGTAAGGCAAACAATATCCTTATCATAATCATTACAATAAATGCCAAGTTTCAAACGGGTCAGCGTGTGTCAAAGTCGAGTGGATTGCCACAATGGTTGTGGCCCTCCTCTTTCCCCCCTTATTGGCACCCAGTCCCAGGGTTTTCTTTCCTCCCAATGTAAAAAAAAAAAAAATTTGATAAAAAACAAAATGAAAAAAGAATGTAATGTAAACTAGGACTGTGCGGTTGGACCGCAAATACCGAAAATCGGCAGTTTCCTATCGATATTTCTGGTCGACAAACCGTTGACTTTTTCGGTTAATGTTCGGTTGCGGTTAGACAACCGAGCCGAAATGTTGCCGTAACAGGATACCAAATTCGTCGGCAACCGCAACCGACCGAGAGAGAGACAAAGAGACGAGAGACGGAGGAGAAGAGCGAGAGAGAGAGGTGAGAGATGATAAAGGCGTGAGAGGAGAGAAGAACAACGACGGTGGTTTGATGAAAAAGAAGAACCGATTTTTAAGTTATTTTAGGGTTATGACTTATAAGTTATAACCTGATTTTATTATTATTATTTGGATTTTTAGCCATTTTGCCCCCTTAACTATTAGGCAATTGAACTTACCCCGAATTATTTCATCTCGATTTAGTCCCTCAACTCGTAATAAATAGTCAATTTCCCCCTTACCGTTAAGTTTATCTAATTCCATCAACTTTCTGTTAATAACAAGGGCAAATTTGTAATTTTAACTTAAAATTCATAAAAATATTGTAAATAATTAACTTTTAGAAGAAAAAAATTTTATTCTCCCCACAAAACCCCACCCCCACCGATTTCTTCTCCCCCAAAGATTTTTTTGCTTCTAAAAGTTAATTATTTACAATATTTTTATGAATTTTAAGTTAGAATTACAAATTTGCCCTTGTTATTAACAGAAAAATGGATGAAATTAGATAAACTTAACTAGAAGAAAATTGACTATTTATTACGAAAAGTGACTAAATTGGCAAACGAAATAGTTCAGTAGTTTCAATCGCTTTATAGTCGTATAAGAAACCGCACTTTACCCTTATTATTTTTGGACCGGAACTGTAAGATGTTAAATATGTTCCGGATGCAATAAAAACTCAATTGAATTTGACACATCAGTGGTTTAGCCTTCGCCAGCTAAGCAGAAAATTTGGAGTTCGAAACATAGTATTTCCTATTTTTTGCTAATTTTAGTTTTGGGCCAATATCTTCTTGCATTTCAACTAGAAAATAGCCCACCACATTTGGCCCAAACCCATAACCATTAAAACCCCTAACCCTAAGACTTCGGCTCCAACTTCTACTCTTTCGCCCGCTATCTTCCTCTCTGGTTTCATCAACCTAGAATCCCCGAGAAGAGTCCGGCTGAAAGGAAAAAGGCTTCAGTTGGAGGGAGCACGGTTTAGGTAGCCATTTCTACGTTTAAGTTTCGGTGAAAAGGAGAGAAGAAGAAGAAGATAGGGTTTGGAATGCAGCCATACGGTATACAATCAATGCTGAAGGAGGGGCACAAGCACCTCTCCGGCCTCGATGAGGCCGTCGTAAAAAACATAGATGCATGCAAACAACTCTCGGCCATCACTCGGACTTCCTTAGGTCCCAATGGTATCGCTTTCTTACTCTAAAACTCACAGTCTCAGTTGATCAGATTTGAACTCAGTTCGTTTCTTAAATTTGTTTTTGTACTCACTACTGCTCAGGTATGAATAAGATGGTTATCAATCATTTGGACAAGCTCTTTGTGACAAATGATGCTGCCACCATTGTCAATGAGCTTGAGGTTCAACATCCTGCTGCCAAGCTTTTGGTTTTGGCAGGCAGGGCTCAACAAGAGGAGATTGGTGATGGTGCTAATCTGACCATCTCTTTTGCGGGGGAGCTCCTGCAAAACGCAGAGGAACTTATAAGGATGGGCCTGCACCCAAGTGAGATCATCAGTGGGTACAATAAAGCCATCAAAAAGGTTTGCCAATGATTTGCTGATTGGTTACTCATTTGGGTTATTAGAATTTTTCCGTTCTGATTATTTACTCGCTTGTTGGAATATTTCAGACGATCGAAATCCTAGATGAACTGGTAGAGCCAGGTTCTGAGAATATGGATGTCCGTAACAAAGAAGAAGTGGTTTCTAGAATGAAGGCAGCTGTTGCCAGCAAGCAGTTTGGACAAGAAGATATCTTATCCTCACTTGTTGCTGATGTAAGTATAACTTGCATACCCTTATGTGTTATTGCTTAATTTCTATGTCAGCTGCTCAGCTATTTTGGAGAAAAGAAAAAGAAAAGGAAAAGAAACGAACAATAATGTGTTACTAAGCAAGTTCTGATGGTAGATTTTTTATTGGACAATATAGGCATGCATACAAGTATGCCCCAAGAACCCAGCAAACTTTAATGTGGATAATGTACGTGTTGCAAAGATTGTGGGTGGGGGTTTGCATAATTGTACAGTAGTTCGAGGTATGGTGTTGAAAACTGATGCTGTGGGGAGCATTAAGAAAATGGAGAAGGCCAAGGTTAGCACACTTTTGTTTTGAAAAATTTGTTTATAGGTATATTGATTTTTGCTTACATATATATGTAATGAAGTGTTGTGTTGTGTTTTGATCATGGTCTGTTATTAATTCTGACAGATTTACTCATTCAGTGAGCTTTGAGTTGTCCTTTTAGTAATTTTTGTGAGTATTCATGGTTCTTTAGCATTGAGTTGTACTTTGATTCTTTTACAGTATGTTAAATGTTTCTTTTGTAGATTGTTGAATTATAAAAATAGGTTGGGTTTGGTTAGCTAAAATTATTGTTGATGTTGTGTTTGTGTTTTGAACTACTGGTTTAGAAAATATTGACAAACTTTGTATCTTTTGGTTTCTGCTTAACAGTATGTTTTTATTGTAGTTTATAGTTCTTTATACTTGGTCATACTTGTTTTCGTTATGTGATCCAGTTGCTGTTTTCTTTATGATAGAATCTTTCAAGCTTTTTATGTGGTGTAAATGTAGGTTCATGGATTTGGGTTTCTAAGCTTCGTATATTTGTTTACACCTTTTCAGGTTGCTGTGTTTGTTGGTGGTGTTGATACCTCTGCAACTGAGACCAAAGGAACTGTCCTAATTCATACTGCTGATCAGGTACTTTTTTAAAGAGACGATTCCTTCTGGATTGCAGTTATCTTTGGGAAGTGTTAACTGTTCGTATTGGATGAGTTTTTAAACTCTCAGGTTTTTATGTAACGATCCTAGTATGTTTTATTGTTAACTGTTTTGACCTTTTCTTTATCTTGGGTTGGTAGTATCTTATCTGATGCCTGTTACTGTAGTCTTTGTATATTAAAGTTGTGTGCATATTAATTTTGATCTTCCTAACTTGCTTGTTTTGGATATAGAACATGCCTTTGCCTTTCTTTTTCCATAATTTGTTTGCAAAGTTAGGTTTTATGTCTCACATGGCTTCTAATAAGCCTTTTATTGGCATCTTCTAGCTAGAAAATTATGCAAAGACTGAAGAAGCTAAAGTTGAGGAGCTCATCAAAGCAGTTGCTGATTCAGGTGCGAAAGTAATTGTGAGTGGAGCAGCAGTTGGAGAGATGGCACTGCATTTCTGTGAGCGTTACAAGTAAGTATCAATTTCTAATGTCTTGTCATACATATATGCATATCCACTAATGTTGTACTTTACTTTAGATACACACTTAAATATGCAATACCCCCTTGAAGTTATTTAGGTCCGTTGAGATAATTTAGTGTTCAACTTTTTGGGCTGTTGATTCCAGGCTTATGGTGCTGAAAATCAGTTCAAAATTTGAATTGAGACGATTTTGCCGTACAACGGGTGCTGTTGCTATGGTAATTTTAATAGAATTTGAAATTTTATGAGAACTGTATTGAATGCTTCCTAATTTACTTTTTATGTTTGCAACAGTTGAAGCTTTGCCAGCCTAACCCAGATGATTTGGGATATGTTGACTCTGTCTCGGTCGAGGAAATTGCTGGTGTTAGGGTATGTTAAAAATCTTTCCATGGGCATCAGTGTTTTCAGAGGCAAGGTGTTGGCAAGAGGCATTACATGTCTTGCAGAACGTGGCATAAGCCTTTTGAGACACATTACTTTTATTGAAAAATCTATAAACTATATAAAGGAATTAAAAGCAAGTATTAACTTTCGTTCGAGGATACTAAGCAAGTATAAAACAGTAATTTACATAGTATTTTGTCAATAAAACTGCTTATTCTTTCCCCATTTGTTTTCCTTTATTTTGTTTTAACATGTCCAATGATTTGTCATGTAGGTCACTGTTGTGAAGAATGAAGAAGGTGGTAACTCTGTATCTACTGTGCTTCTACGAGGGAGTACTGACAGTATATTAGATGACCTGGAAAGAGCAATTGATGACGGAGTGAACACTTACAAGGTAATTTACAAGGAACATTCAGAATTTTGTGTGTTCTTGTTAAGCTGGTTTTGTTTTACCTCTGCAATCATTGTTAGCATATGGTTCTCTGGAACTTTTGAATAAATTGTTTAATCAGGTGTCCAACCCATTGGAATTAATATCTTACTGACGTAATGCATTTCATTTTCAGGCCATGTGCAAGGATAGCCGCATTGTTCCTGGAGCGGCAGCTACTGAAATTGAGTTAGCTAAGAGAGTAAAGGAATTCTCTTTTACAGAAACAGGGTAAATGGCGTGAATTATGATTTTCTCAAGATGTTGTCCCTGAAGCATAAAATAGAATATTGATGTCTAGACCAACTTTTGGAACTTGATTTTGTAATCATTTTCCCAGTCATGGATTTCTGATTGGGCAGTAGTGCAATAATCTACTAAAGAAACAATGGTTTTGCAGATTGGATCAGTATGCTATAGCAAAATTTGCCGAAAGCTTCGAGATGGTGCCTACAACGCTAGCTGAAAATGCTGGGCTTAATGCAATGGAGATCATATCTTCTCTATATGCCGAACATGCATCAGGAAATACCAAAGTTGGCCTCGACTTGGAGGAAGGCCGTTGCAAAGATGTGTCAACTCTTAATATTTGGGACCTCCACATAACTAAGTAAGCTGTTCTTTGTCTTGTAACAGTTCATGCTGTTATGAGAAAGTTCTCAATACATTGAATGTTGTTACAGCTGTGATGCTTGATGCGATTTTGGTTCTGAACTTTTTTGTACATTAATTTTGGATCAGAATTTGTTTGTAGAGGAAGCTTTTAATAGTCATCCCATTTTTGGTGGTTTTGGTAGCCAATTAGTTCCTGTTGCGTACATTAATGGTTCATCTTATTGGTATCCTTTCTGTTGATTTTCTGTATCAAACTTTGACTTACTGGCACTGGGTGTTTTGAGGATTGTGGTGCGTTTTGAAGTCCACTGGCTGGCTATTTGGGCTAGGATGTATAAAATTTAGTTCATGATTTGGTGTTCTAACAACTACATCTTTGTGCTGAAAGCCTTCATTCACCATGGGGCATTCAGTTATTTTCTTTATTATATTCCATTTGTGTAAATAGTTAAGCCACATATCCACTACGAAAGGTTTCTTATCTTTCTTTTTCAGTAAATTGTTGGTTTATAGAGGATAACAGAGTGGCAATGCCAACATTTTAATTTTTTGTTTGTTTTACAAATAGTATGGATGGTTTGCATTTAGGATTTTTACAAATGATAGCATCGGGAATAAGTGAGGATTTGTTTGGGTAACTGATAAATAGTAACTTGGAAACATCTCAACTTCAAACACTTGGATATTTTATGAATTTTAGATAGTTCTGTTTCTTTAATTTATTGAAATCAATGTGTTTAAGTTGGCCAGGAAGTTGGTTCATATGAGATATAGGTATCAATCTTCTTTCTTGGGCTGTTTTTTGCAGGTTCTTTGCTCTCAAGTATGCTGCCGATGCTGCCTGCACTGTTCTACGGGTAGATCAGGTAACTAGTAACTATGTATTTGTCAATGGTTTTCCTAATTTTGGAGTACCCAAATTTGGTAAAAAGTCAAGGCTTTATGAATTAGTTGACTATTCTTTTTATTTTTTGTGAAGTCTTTTTCTCTTTTTTATTTTTATTTTTAAGTTCCCCTAACTTGGTACAGATGCATGTATGCACGTGTGTACTCAGAACTCAAACACCTTTATAACTCAAAAGAACGGTAGCAAATGTTAGTTTTTAACTTGGAAAAATAAAATAAAATTGAAAGTTACTTTTGGGAAATGTTGAACTTTTATAATGGATATGACTTCAGTGCAGAAGGCTTGATAGGAAATAGAAAATCTATATGCTGGGGGTTTTCTGGTTAGCTAAAAATGTGTGAGAAAGGATGAATCTATCTGATTACAGCCTATGTAATGTTTAATACCTTCATTAAAAAAAAAGGTTGTTGACAATGCTTTGACTATCTTGCAGATTATAATGGCAAAACCAGCAGGTGGCCCTAGTAAGAGAGATCAGCCTGCAGGGATGGATGAGGACTAATTTTGTGTGTATGACAATTGACTATCTTTGCTTGTATTGCTCTATGTTAGGGATCTTTTGTTCCATTTTAGTAAAAATTTTGTTTGGCAGAAAAACTTATTGCAGTTCATGCTTTGTAAATGCCACTTTTCTGTTACGATGGACACGTGGTATGCCCTTGTTGGGTGGGTTTGGATTGAAACGATGATCGGGTGCTTGAGCAATGTTTAGCGAGAAGCTTTAATGGATTTTCTTTTCTGTTGTATTTGGCCCTTCTCTTTTCCAAGCATGCCAAAAATCATCCTGGTTTTGTAATATGTGGCTTGTGCACAATTATGGTTAAGGCTAATGCTTGGCATGCTTTCACTAATTATTTTACCGTGGATGGTACTTGCATTTTTGTACCCAATGTTTTGATAGCTGCCTTCTTTTGAACGAAGATTCATTTAGGGAGAGAATTACTTTCCTTTTGAATTCGAATCGATGTGCAACTCCACCTATCATTTGGAAGGTCAACATCATTCATGCTAATATCCTAAAGCTGATATAAGGATGGATAACAATTGTTGTTCGTGAGATTTGAATTCAGGGTTACTTTCAACAAAGTGAGACTGTTATTAGACCTAATGGCCGTTGAGGTATTTTGGTGAAGATGTATGCTTGTAATTCCTACCTATTCTGTAATGTTTACCCCCATTAACCCTAATGATTTTTGGGGTTTGAACTTTGAAGGGAGGTCTTATGCCGGGAAGGGTGAGTCGAATTCTCGTCATGGTACGAAGGATATAAGTGGTTATTCTTGTCATTGGTATGAAAGGGTACAAAGGATAAGTGCTCTACTGCAAAAGTTACAAACTTACCAATTTAATCCAGATATTTAGCGGGCTTAAAGTTGGCAAAGAAATTTGTGTGAACTTTGAACAGATGGGCGCAGTAGAAGAAGTGGTGGCATAAGTCCAAAGTAAATATACAGACAAAACAGTTGGGCAAATTAAGGATGAGCCTAGCAAACTAGTGACTAATGTGTGTGGAAGCTGTTAAAAGCTTCATTCTCTCTCTCTCTCATGGCTTCTCTTCTTTCCTTCTCTGTTCCCAATTCAAAGATGATAAGAGCTTCTTCTTCTTCACCGTCTGTTTCTGCACCAATACTTTCAGCGCCGGAGAACCTTACTGACAAATTTGGGAGAAAAGGCATCAAGTTCTTGGAGTCTGATAACATCCCCATTGTTGAGCTCACAGTCAGAAATGGCAGTTCATTAAGGCTTCAAATACCCAATGCTCATGTGACTTCATACAAGCCAAAGGTGTACTGGAAGGACGACGGCTTCCAAGAAGTTCTTTACACAATTCCAGGCAATGGAACAGATGCTAATTCTACCAAAGCCAAGGGAGGAATTGGTTTGGTCTTGAATGATGTATCAGAAGCAGGCTCCAAAGGCTCACTTGTTTCCACTTCTGAATGGACAGTAAAAGATGTTGATTCCGATTCCATCGATGCTCTCCAGGTTTTTTTTTTCTTTCTTTCTTTTGGTTCCATTTGAAACAAACAAAAATACAGAGACATCAGAAGTTTAAATGACCAAAAGATATACATAAGATTTTGATCATGAAATTTAATTCACCAAAACAAATGCTGTGCACAGAGACCAAACTAAAGACCCTAGAATATATTGAAATGATGAAATTTGAGGACATAGTTTTTGTTTCCTTGGTTTTCCATTGATTTGGCACTTAGATTTGTTGCAGGTTGAATTAAGCAGCACTAGTGGAACACTTGACATAACCTATGTCGTCAGTTTATATCCGGTAAGCATGGCAACGGCTGTTATTGTGAGAAACAAAGGCCGGAAGCCGGTGACTCTGACCAATGCCATACTCAGCCATTTCAAGTTCAAAAGACGAAGCGGGGCGGCGATCCAAGGTCTCAAGGGCTGTGCTTACACTGCACTCCCTCCACTGTCTTCTCCGTTTGAGATTTTGTCTCCTGCTGAAGCAATGAAAGCTGACACTCCAGGGTGGTTTGATTTTGGTTCTCAGCCTGAAGAAAAGCCAGGTTCTTGGACTCACCAAGATGTGCCTTTCACCATCTTGAAAAACAAGCTCAGCAGGGTTTATGCTGCCCCTCCTAAAGAGAGACTCAAGCCAATTTATAACACCCCACCTTCCAAATATGAAACACTAGATCAGGTAACAATTCTTTCGCTAAATATTCTTAATCTAACTCCTAATCAACAAAAATATAGCCCCCTGCTAATTTATCTAATGCTATTTAGTTTCCACTTTTACTATGGTCGTGCTAATTTCGTCTAATGCTATTTAATTTCCACTTTTACTATGGTCGTGTTCGAACCTGAGACCACTGTAAGTTAAAGCCCATTTTTACTGGGCTAAGACTCTTTTTCACAAGGCCCCGTTGGCAGATGATATTAGTTCTTGTACATATTTAGATATACATAATAAATTTGTATTTTTTTTTCCACCTTATTGGTTTGTGAATTTCAGGGGCGTGAGCTGTTCTATAGGGTGATACGCATGGGATTTGAGGATATCTACTTATCCAGCCCTGGTTCGTTCTATGAGAAATATGGGGAGGAGTATTTTATATGCACTGGCCCTGCTTCAATGCTGGTACCTGTGGTTGTCAAGCCTGGTGAGGATTGGAGAGGAGCACAAGTTATTGAACATGATAATTTGTAGTAAATATATATTTTTTTGTTCTAAATATCTGTAGAGCAAGGTCTGGTCTTTTCTTGACCAAAAAAAAAAGTCCGGTTTTTTTTCCTTCTTCTACTAGTTTGATCATCTGGTACGCATGTGACGCAAAATATTTTTCCTACCATTGATTTCATTCATCACAAAATCACACTGATGTATTGTTGATCGTATTGACTTCATCCTACGGATAGTCAACGCAAAGAAAAATACTTTCAGATGCAGAGAGCGGAACCTGGTTCAAAGCTTTATCAACTAGAAGTTGCTACCTGGTACTTCGTTGCTTTTTATTAAAACTTATCTAAATTGTTATGCAAATTTTCTCTGCTATGTAATATGTAAGATAAATGTATCTTATATCCTCAAGCAAGAGTAATTTTTACGTGTTTTGGGCACATTACGTGGCTGGTGTACCATCCAATTCCAATACATCTCTTGCACACTATAGTAAGATTAGATATGAAAAAGGCTAAGAATAAAAGCGTGATGATACATGAAACAAATAAAGATAGGGAGATATGAAAAGAAGCACACAGAGAGAGAGAGAGAGAGAGAGAGAGAGAGAGAAGGAGGTGTGACACATATAAGTAGGGATGGGCACATTTTGGTTTACTCCTCGAATTGGAATCAAAATCAAAACTTACACATGATCTGGTTCGATTCAATTTTGCATACAAAGTGTCTAGAGGAATCGAACTAAACCGACGGTTTATCCCTCGAATTGGAACTAAAATCGAACCTTATATACGATCCGGTTCAATTCAATTTTCATACAAAGTGTCTGAGTAACCGAACCAAACCGAACTTATACGGTTTCGGTTCGATTTAATAATTTTGGTTTGGAAGAAGAGAAAGAGGAAGATGTGAAGAAGGGTGGAAATAGGAAGAAGAGAGAAGTAGAAAGAAGGGAGAAATAAGAAAAAGAGAAAATATGAAAAGGAGAGAAAGAGGTAGAGTGGAGAAAGAGGTGAAGAGATGAAGAAAAGAAAGATGTGAAAAATAGAGAAAGAATGAGCATGATTCACCGAAAAGAAAATGAAGTAGTGCTAGAGTTGTTATTTAGTTGGGGTTATTAATGTGATTTGAATATTAATTTGGCTTAAAAATAAATTTGGATATATATGAATAAGTAAACTTAACATAATCAGTCCGATTCATGTTTAGACCGATTTTTCCAAGGCAAGAATCGAGATGGGAATCGATCCAAAATTGTCCAGTTCAATTTTTGAGCCTCAGTTGACTTTTTTGGTCAACACAATTTTTTTTCAAGTTTTTTTCAACTCGATTCGGCTCAATTCACCTGTTCAAGTGAAGTTCAAGTAAGGCTTGAAGTTTGAACCATGCTTACTTGACATGGGCTAAAGTCAACCCAACCCGAGGTGGACTTCAATTGGGCCGAATTGATGGGATTAAAATTAAAATGTTTATAATATATTCTACAAGGTAAACCTCTAAAACATCAAATTTAAGTTAAATTTGGCCTATTCCATATATGATAAGTTTAGTAATAGAATTATCGCTTTTGAACCATATTCAGATTATCGGATCTAACTCATCAATTCATATATAATAAGAAGTAGATTTAGCTCGGATCAGATTCTCAAATTTACTTTAAGACATACAAAAACTAAAATCTCATTAGCAACATTGTTCATTTATTGCATTTATGCACTTTTAATTTTTAATTTTTATTTCTTATAATAAGTTATAGTTTCAATATATCTTCAATACGAAGGTGGGCAAGATACCAGCTACGAGGGGAAATTTTTAAAAATAAACACATTTTGAATCATCTAAACACATGTAGGCTACATGATGTAGCTCAACTTTTCAGAGTGTTAGAATTCTCAAATGTGAGGTTAGACTTAAATACCCTTAAATGACTTAATTCTCCAAATCATAGATTTGGAAAAATAGCATCCTTTTTTAACATTTTTTTTTCAATTTAGAAATATAGCCACTCGAGTGGTTAAAATTTATTGTTGAGAAATAATGGGCTAATTCATTATTTATGATGTTAAGAGCACTTCCAGAGTGAAACCCTTGCCATGGCAAGGGAAGCTAGGGCAACTACTAATCATGTGAATAGTGCCCTTGCAAAAAGTTATGTGTCTTCAGCTTGTCAGCTGAAAATACTATTCATTTTTTTGTTTTTTTCACAAATTTGTTTACCTAAACAATTAATTTGGACAATATTTTCGGATAAGATTTTTGGTGTGGGAAGTGAAAAATATGACTAAGTATTTATTTAAAAAAATTCTGAATTTTTTGTATTTTTAAAGATTTTTTCGATTTTTTTAATTTTTTTTCATTGACGTCACCGAGTTTTGGACTGGGGCTCGCGCCTTCCAGCCCAGGTTGCTGGGTCCCACACTCTGCCCGGGCAACTTTTTGTTGCTGGAAACAGATTTTGGCCCAAACCCCCCCAGCCCTCCCCTAGCCTCCTTGCTGGAAGCGCTCTAAGTCTCAACTCTGAGCGGGGATTAATCCCCACCCTTCTGATGTGAGGACACCTCGTGGTATTTTAAAAAAAAAAGGTTGAAAATTCATGAAACAACTTTGAAAAAGAATAGAAATACAAACTCTTTTAAAACAAAATTAATAAAAAGTAAATTGATTAAAAATCAAAAAATAAGATTACGAATAAAAGAGGAATTAAAAAATGTGCAAACCCAGTAGCCACCCATCCACAGCATACACCTCCTCCCCATCCCATTCACCATAACCATTATCAGACATTCCCCCACCCGAATACCCCCGACCTTCCCTGACTCATCCACCCCTCGCCATCTCCTGTTCAAACCTCCGCCCGCAGACTTCATCTCGACATCTCCCTGATCTCATCTCTCGCCACCTCCAGCTCTCCCCAACCCAAGATGCTGCCCCTGTGTCTCTCCCGGACCCCACAACCCCAGTCCAATCTTGATTCTATCTTCCTCACAAAAAAAAGTGCCATGTTTAGTTTTGCCTAACGAGAACATACCCATTGCCGTGCCACCTCCTCCACCTCCTAATGCTTGTTCTTATCTTGCCCCCAGAGTTCATTCGTGGGAAAAACTGGTAAAATTCTAAAAATTTCCCATCTACTCTTTGATTTCTATGTTTGGGTTGCGAAAGAGAACATGTGGGTTTGTGGGTTTGTGGGTTTGTGGGTTTATAGGTTTATAGGTTTATGGTGAAGCTTAGGCTGATTGATTGATGGTGGAGGTTGCAGCTAGTGTTGAAGTTCGCATGAATTAATTTGCTTGTAGTTCACGAACTCTATTCGGAGACTAACCAGCTGTCTCCTGGCAATGGAATATGCTATGCAAAAGCAATGTTAATATTTTCTTGGAAGTAATATTTGCTCTTAAATTGTTTTTTTTTTTATGAAAGTCATTTATATCTTAGCAGTGTACTGACTGTTTATATCTTGATGAACAATGTGCATATTCTGCTATAAATACTGTGAAGAATTTATTGCATTCGAATGAGAGAGATCAATAGATGAATAATAGCTTGATAGCATATGTTGGGGAAACACTTTCGTTTATTGCATTGATAATGAAAATGTGATGCTATGATTTCAATACAAGAAAAGGAATATATGGTAACACATTCCGTCTTGGCATCTTGCAGGCTTGGGTTTCTCTTGGGAAGTCATTATCTGTGATGTAAATGATGCTTTGTGGATTATCAACTAAGCTGTTGAACATATGCATAGCTTCATTTTGTAAAGTCCGGCTACTGGAGAAAGCAGAAGCCATTATAATTGATGGTGTAAGATTAGGGGTGATTCCTGATGTGGTAACTTACAATACTTTGGTTAGTGCATATTCTCGGTATGTTAGCGTAGATGCAGCTTATTCTGTTATTCATAGAATGAAAGAAGCTGGGATAAGTCCAGATGTCATTACTTACAATTCTTTGATAGCTGGGGCGACCAGGGATTGTTTATTATCACAATCCCTGGATTTGTTTGAGGAAATGCTACAAGCAGGTATACATCCTGATTTATGGAGTTACAATATTCTGATGCATTGTTTCTTTAAATTTGGAAAACCCGATGAAGCCAACAGAGTATTTCAGGATATTTTACTTAGCAATCTCACTTCTCACCCAGCTACCTTTAACATAATGATTAATGGCCTGTGTAAAAATGAATACATCGATAATGCCCTTATGTTATTTAGAAATTTGCAACGTCATGGATTTGTTCCCCAATTAGTGACATACAATATTCTTATAAATGGGCTATGTAAGGCACGCAGATTGCGGCAAGCAAGGACAATACTAAGGGAACTTGGGGAATCAGATCTTGAGCCAAATGCCATAACCTACACTACTGTTATGAAATGCTGCTTTAGGTCTAAGCAGTATGACAAAGGGCTTGAGATTATGTCGGAGATGAAGAGTAAAGGGTATACTTTTGATAGTTTCGCATACTGCACAGTCGTTGCTGCTTTAGTGAAGACTGGGAGGATAGAAGAGGCAAATGCTTGCATGGAACAGACAATGAGTAATGGCATTGAACTCGATTTAGCAGCTTATAACACCTTACTTAATATGTATTGTAGAGAAGGTAAGTTTGAAGCTGCCTATAAGTTGTTGGATGAAATAGAGAAGGGAGGTCTGCTGTGTGACAAGTATACCCACACAATTATAATTGATGGCCTGTGTAAGGCTGGTAATATTAGCGGGGCTCAACACCATTTACGTTATATGAAAATGATGGGCTTCCATGAAAACTTGGTTGCCCTCAACTGCATGATTGATGGGTTGTGTAAAGCTGGTCAAATTGATAGTGCAATGGAATTGTACAAATCAATGGAGATTAAAGACTCTGTTACCTACACCTCCTTGGTGCACAATCTTTGCAGGGCTGGAAGGTTCCGTTGTGCATCCAAGCTTATGATGAAATGTTTAAAAGATGGCAAGAAAATTCTCAAGGCTACCAAACGAGCTGTCCTTGATGGTCTTTGTAGTTCAGGGTATACAGATGAAGCAAAGAAGCTTCGGTGGAAAATTCAAGTGGCTCGAATATTACAATAGAAACCAGCTATGCTTTTGCTACTGAAAAGGACATAATTAAACAACTGCCCTATTTGGATTGGCATTTTGGTCAGCACCATTCGAAAGCCCCCACTTTAGTCCTATTCTGTAAACATCAGTTGTTTGGGGCTAGTGAGCTTGCTCTACGAAGCACAGATTAGCAGTAGTTAAGAGTAATGGTGACTCTGAATTGGAGGTGAGTAGCTACCCAACTGCCGTGCATTGCTAATCTGACAGTGGTTCTGCCGATGTGTATGAGGGAAAGACACTACTCTAGTAAACAAACACTTGCCATATTCATGCATGACTGGACAAGTCCAGAAACATTTCCTTAAAGTCAGTTTGTCAGTTTGTCAGTTACGCTGGTTTCTTCATTTGATGGGTTCACTGTGAGTTTCTCTTCTTCTTATTCTGATTGATTTAATAGTTTCCCTTTTTTATGATAGCTTTGATAGATTTCCTTTGAGTTGTGAAATGAACTATGCTCTTGGGAAGTTGCTGAAAGAACACCTGCACTATTTTTTTTTTGGCAGGGTAACTGGTTAGCATTATTGGGAGCAGTTTGGATAGAACTCAGAATAAGTACTCCTGAAAGGTAAACTTGTGTATTGCAGCCTACTTTTAACTATACTTCCTAAATCTCAATTCACCCGTATCCTAAATCTTCAATTTGGCATCAGAGCAAGGTTTTTCGTTTTTCCTTGGGTTCAAACTTTTTCGAGTTTTCTTGTTCTTCATGCCGTTTGATGGTTCCCACTATGGCTGGTAAGACATACACTCCAAAGATGGTTTACGAACGGATTGTTCAAATGATGGAAACTCTAACAGAGAAGATGTCATATCGGATCAGTGTCTTTGATGAGTATTTCACAATCATTGAACATTGTCTCGACAAAATAGAAGCATCCAGTCGCCGTTATGTGGATAAATTTGACATTATCAATGTTTGTTCGAAGAAGAAGGAATCTCAAGAACGTGAATTCATTGAGGATTCGATGAGTGCTAAACAAGGAGGAACTTTTCAAGACAATCACATGGAGAATCAAGTAGAAGCTGTTGGTCAAGGTGAGCTTAAGGAACAAGTTTGTAAGCCTGAACTTCCAGCTAGCGATGTGGACTCTGAGATTGAATCTAGTGAGATTGTTCAACCTATGATGACACTAGTAAGTTGCCCATTGATCGAATTAACATTCAACAAAGGAGGGAAAGGTGTAACTGATCAATTGGCATTCCTACAACTCATCGATTCTATCAGATTCAGGAGGAAGGCTGAAGATGAGTCTATATTTTTGCACAATGATTCGGACTTCCCTGAATGTTCCTACAATTCTAACTCACCGGAGTCGAGTTCTTCTCAGCCAAGGAGAATTGATGAGTACATCTTTGATTCTAACTTGCCGGAGTCGAGTTCTTCTAAGCAATGAAGAATTGATGAGGACATCTTTGTCAAACCCATTAGGGTTTACAAAAGAAAGAGATGGAAGAGGAAATCATTTAATTTGGTCTTTAAATCTGGCAATTTCGTACTTCTGCGATTAGTTTCTAACTTGTTCTTCCAGATGTTAGTAGGATTTTTAGTTTTTCCAGATTTCATTAGGATTTTTAACTTTCCTTTTTTATTTGGATTAGGATTTATTTCCTAGAATAAGTTTAATTTTCCTTTTCACTCTAGGATTAGTTTATTATAAATACCGCTTCTATGTAATTCATTATGGAGTTGAGAGTTGAGATATTGAGTAAAGTTTATTTTCCAGAGATTGGAGACTTCTTGGTGTAAAGCCAGACCCCTTTGGTGTGAAGCCAAACCCCTGGAGTGATTATAGACCTATCCGTATTTGTTATATTTTCTGTTTTCTATTGTTTTTGCTTCAGCTAAATTTACGTAAACACTCAATTCACCCGTATCCTACATCAGTAAGGATTGCAAAATTGTGCACGTTTTAATACAAAACAATTATGAGGAAATCCTTGATTCTATTTCAAATTTATTGTTCTGGTTCTCAACTTTTTACTCGAATGATGTTTTGACAATTCTTTTTCAAATAATAAAGCGAAGTAGTTCCAACATTTTACCAAAAACTGTTCATTGGTTACTTTACTTATATTTGTTTTCCTACATGTTTCATCTGTACAAGACTATCTTTTGTCAACTTCTTAAATTGTGCTGATAGAGAAATAATAATTCCAAATATTTGATTTTGTTCTTGTTATTTTAAAGACATTTTATGTTTTGAGGGATTTCATTCAGTTATTGTGCACCATGGGCAGGAGGAGAAGCATTGACGCTGTTATGATGGCAGTGTTTTGGGTGATGTGGATGGAGAGGAACAAGATAATTTTTTTTATGATGCTAAGGGTGATGAGATTGAGCTGCTTTGGGATCGGATTCGTTTCTGGGCGTCATTGTGGGTATCAACTTTGGTTTCATCCACTTGGATTGGAAAGCTGTAGTTTTGTTATGTGCTAGGTTGTTTCGTTGTTTTTCTTTTGTTTGGGGTTTGTGTGGCTTCCTTGGCCGCCCCTGTTTTGTTCTGGGCAATAAAAAAAAAAAAATCCCCCTGTTTCACTATTGATGATTTAAAATAGTAAATTGATAAGCACAAATATTTGACCCATGTGTATTGTATTTGGAGTTGGAAGAACTTAGGCCTGCAGGGCAGCCTTGTAGATGATTGGGACTGCTTTTGAGCTTCCGCTTTCTCCTGAGCGCCAGTTTGAGCTCGTTGTAACTGAAAATTAAAAGGAAATTACTTGTAAGAAAAAGGTTTCAAACCGGAAATTTTCTCTAACTAGACAATTCGACGTACTGTCGTTAGATTGTGAATTTAAACCACTAATCATAACATTATATGCAAGCATATTATAAGATAATTTAGAACAACAAACCTTGTGCTGCAATTAAAGGAGGGTAGCGTCACGTTGACTAACCCAAGGGCGGAACTACAGCCACGGCTGTGGTGGGCTGTAGCCCAAGAAAACTTTGAAGAATAAAAATATTACCTCTATATATGGCCCACCAAATTTGCTGCATTTTGCTTTGACCAATCCTCCAATCAAATTGACCGAATCATGCAATTGTTTAGCAGCCTTGGTTTTGTTTTTTTTCCCTCGAAGCATGCGGCCTTTTACTTTTTTTTCTTTGGCAAAGTCAATAATCTTTTTTCCCCTAAAGTCAATAATCGTTTTTCCCCAAAAATATAAAGGGAAAGCTTCTTAATATTGTCCTCAATAAAAACCCTCACAAGTCTTTAAATTCATAATTACGGACGGCAGTAGGTAATTAAAACTCACAGGTGGGAAGAGGCTTTCAAAAACAGAACAGTAACTTAATTATATTCTTCTTGTGTTAACAACTACTATATATATGTAAAACTTAATTATTTATATTTTTTCACTTTGCATTTGTCTTATTCGATTGATGCCAAGAATCAAGAAACTTGAATAGGTACCCTTTCAATTATATTGTTGAACACATTAATTTTGATAATGTGTATTTTTTTATTACATTTAATGGGGAATGTTAGCAACCTTCTCTCTAACATTCTTTTTTGGACCTTCTCCCTTCCTCATGACACGTGTCAATTTCTACACTTAAAACAATGTCATTATTACATTAGACAACCTTTATGTCAAAATCTCCATTTTTTTAAGTGTAAAAAATGACACATGTCATGAGGAGAAGGGAGAAGGTTAGAGAGAAGGTTGCTAACATTCCTCTACATTTAATATGTATTTGTCTTATAAAGTTTATTGAAAATTAGTCAATGGAAAAAATAATAATTAGAGATTAAGCTAAAAATTTTAGCTAGCCCACCCATCGAAAAATTCATCGTTCCGCCCTTGGACTAACCACCCCTAGAATTGATGGTGACGAAGAGGCATCTTTGGTAGAAGTGCGGCCATGAGCTGCAGGATCTCCACCCATGTAATCAAAGGGGATCTCCATACTACTTATTTCTCCATACTACATACATGAGATTTAGTTGTTCTTCTTCGAACATATGCTCTTGTTACGAGACTAAATCTAGTTAAACATTCATACGAAATTCAAATTCACCGTCTCGCAAGAACATTTCCACTGGCTGGAAAACAACTAGCAACTGACTTCATGGACCATGGAGCTTGTTTCAGTATTTTATCATTCAATTTGTTATCTATCACGGAAAAAAGTGTAGCTAATACTGTATGTACTACTGTCAAATGGTATTAGCTACACTTTTCCGTGTCATATAACAAATGGTTTAACATAAAATTGGTCACTAATGACAGTGGCAAAGTAGATAGCTCAAATGGCATAAGGCTAGTAGCTCAAATGGTTACCACTACGCCCTACTTATTGCTTGTATTTTAAAAAAGGACATTTTTTTTTGGTATTTTGAATATTTTACCATTTTATGTTTTCCTTCCCCTTCCCCACCCCAATTTTCAAATATCGCTTGTATAAAAAAAAAGACTATATATATTATACATCAAACCATTTCTTAACTAGCCAGGAGAGAGAATAATTTTAGTCAAATATTGGTTCTCTTTCTATAAATGATTCAATCTCATTAAAAAAAAAGTATTCAAATGAATGTAGTCTAAACTACAAACAGATATTTACACTATCACTCTCTGATGTTTGGGCATTCACAAAATGCCTAAGGTTTTGAGATTTCACTAACACCCCTTGAGGTTTCAAATTATTTTCACAAAATCTCATTTCCTTAAGATTTTTGTAAAAAAAGAATTGATGATATCATTAAAAAAAACACTTCTTCAAATGACAAAAAATTAACCTGAATGATAGGGTATGTGAAATTGAATATTTGAGATTAGCATCGTCATTTGGAGAAATTTTTTGATGATATCAACATTTTTTTAGTTGGAAAACTAACGGAAGTGATTTTGTGAAATCAATTTGAAACCTCAAGAGTTGTTAAACTCAATGGATTTTACAAATAACTCAACTAAAAAATATTGATAGAGTAGCATTATTGGCCTCCATAATACCCACAAAAAGTTAAAGAAAAAAAAGAAAAAAAAAAGAAGCTTAATGAGTGGCTTGCGAAGTTACGTGTGATCACTAGTGACTATTTATTTAACCACAGAAGCAGACAAAAAAAACCAAATAACTACAAAACAGATATAATCCACAAATTAATCAAATAATTATGGTAAGAGAGAGAGAGAGAGAGAGAGAGAGAGAGAGAAGACAATCCAATTGACAAAGAAAGGAAGGAGATGCCGAAACCGTGATTTATTAATTATTAATAATATTCTGGAAAAAGCGTCACGCACTTCAAGGTCGTTGCAACGAACACAACAGCGAAAAACCCAATCATATATCATTCTATATATATAAATATACACTTGGCTTCCTCCTCTCAATAGCTTCCTTGTTGCTTGGTCTTCCGAATTCCAATGGCGCTTTCCAGAAAAGTTTTTCAGCACCGGAGCTCCGTATCCGTATTCGGAGCCCGATCCATGTCGTGGTGGCGGAGCGTGGAGCCAGCTCCCAAGGATCCGATTCTCGGCGTCACCGAGGCCTTCCTCGCCGATCCCAGTCCCGACAAAGTCAATGTTGGAGTTGTGAGTATCTGTTCTTCTGCCTTTGATCTAACATTACCTTCTGAATCAGGAGCTTTAAGGTTTTGAAAATATTGTTTTTGGATCATCATTTCTATTTTATTTTCCTTCGTCTTCCACTCGACAAGTTAGCTATACAGTATATTAGAGTGGAAGTGTTCAGTATTATTTTAATTATGTTTTTTTTCTTCTTCTTCTCCTGGAAATTGATTAATTTTTTGGTATGAAACCGGACCTGGAAATGAATAGAACAGTAAACATATAGGGTTTATTTTTTTTCGTGTTTGTCCTATAACTTTCTCGGAAGCCAAACAGGAACCAAATCAAGGGTAAAAGAAAAAGCTGAGAGGGTTTTGGGGGGGTTAAATACCCCAGAAACAGAAACTAAACAGTTAAGATATGATGGTTTTTCTGTGGCTATGTTATTTTATTCATCTGCTTGATATTTTTTTTCTTCTAATTTGTTGTTTTATTAATTAAAGGGTGCGTACCGAGATGATAAGGGCAAGCCAGTTGTTCTCGAATGCGTCAGAGAAGCAGAGCGGAGAATTGCGGGAAATTTGAACATGTAAGTGGGTGTATTTTTCTGAAGTTTAGAACCACTGTTGTTATTAATTGATTGATTGCTTTCCTTATATGCATCATCTCATTTTAGATTTTAGATTTTACATTTTTGTCATGGGAGCTGTGACATATGACATTTTTTTGGAGAATGCTAAATAGTGTTTTACAACCTGCCACTTTATATTGCCCAATGCCCACTACGGCCACAAACATATTTGATTCTTTTGTCATATTGCCCACATACTCTGGAGTCATGATACGTTACTGCTCGTACTCTTGAGAATATTTTTCTTTTTCACTATTTGCATTTGGATATAGATTCTTAACTTTATTCTCTGTCTTGATCATTCAAGTAGATTTATTTATTTTTGTGGAGTGGTTTATGGTATTTTTGATATAGTGGAAATTGGGCTAGTTTAGCAACTTTAGAACCATGTTGTACACTCCACACTGGGACTTTTTGTCTCGATAGCCAGGTTGTGGGGAAGGGTAAATCTTTATCTGTGTACCGTTACTCTGCAATTTGAGTTTCCTAACGTTGCGTTTGGTACTTCATAATTGGAATTGGAATTGAATTTATTGGATGTTAGGAGGAGTCTATTAGCAGCAGTGAAGGTTCATGTTGTCATTTTCAGTTGTGAGAGATAGAGGAAGAATTAAGTAGATAGATTACCAGCTACTAAGGACTGGAATATTTGCATATACATCTTTGGAAAATTTGCATATACATCTTTACAATTAAAACTTAAAAACCAAACCTTCCACTGTATCATGTAAGTTCTCTTCTTTTCTTAATTTTTGCCTCGCAATAATGTATATAATTTACAATTGGTTTGTTCTTGCCAGGGAGTATCTTCCTATGGGGGGAAGTGTGAAGATGGTTGAAGAAACATTGAAGCTGGCCTATGGGGAGAATTCTGAGCTCATTAAAGATAAAAGGATAGCAGCAGTGCAAGCTCTCTCGGGGACAGGTGCATGCCGTCTTTTTGCAGACTTTCAAAAGCGTTTTCGTCCAGATTCTGAAATCTACATACCAGTGCCTACATGGGCCAAGTGAGCATTGCTTAGAACTTTTGATTCTCAAGAATCTCTCTCTCTCTCTCTCTCTCTCTCTCTCTCTCCATTTAAACCGCTATTGTGAACAATTTCTGATGCATATGGGCTTACAAAATAAAATATCAACAGCCATCATAACATCTGGAGAGATGCTCATGTCCCTCAAAAGACTTTCCATTACTATCACCCAGAGTCTAAGGGGTTGGACTTTGCAGGACTGGTTGACGACATAAAGGTATAGGACTCATTCTTACTTTCAAATTTGGTTGTTTTAATTATTTCAGGTACGTTCTTGTTTTAAAACAATTAATCAACTAAATTAAACTTTCCTTGTAGATATAATTTGTTTTTACTATTTGCCCTCTACATTCTCTTCACTGACACCCTGTTCCTTCCCCTGCAAACTGGGCATGAATGTTTTGCATAGAATGCTCCAAATGGCTCGTTCTTTCTACTTCATGCGTGTGCTCACAATCCTACTGGAGTGGATCCTTCAGAGGAACAATGGAAAGAGATCTCAAACAAGATTAAGGTAAATTTTACAGAATATTTTCCTAATGTTTTCTCTTCTTTGACCTCTAATACCTTTCATTACTCTTTGGTTGATTTTGATTTTGTGATTGGTTCAGGAAAAGGGCCATTTTCCTTTCTTTGACATGGCATATCAAGGTTTTGCTAGTGGTGACCCGGAGAGAGATGCGAAGGCCATCAGGATTTTTCTTGAGGATGGCCATCTACTTGGAATTGCCCAATCATATGCCAAAAACATGGGACTTTATGGCCAGAGAGTAGGATGTCTTAGGTAATTGTCTGTCATTAAATACGGTTTCAATTAAATTTGGCATTTTTAATACTTCTGTCTTTTATTTCAATCTTAATGAAAGTAGCAACTGCATGCTTCTTCTTGTTCTATCTGTCATCTCTATAACCCATGCCTAAACATTAACTACATGTTCAATTGGCAATTCTGTAAAAAATGACATAAAAGTAGGACATTGTTATACAACCTGTACATTTGATGCTTAAATGATTATACGCAATTTATGTTATGACCAAATGAAATATGAAACTACATGATATATTCTCATATATCACTTTGATTAATGCCAAACTGGTTTTTATCAAAATCTCTTTACTGCGTGCTTTATAAGTGTTTGAATACTCTTGTCTGGGCTTCAGCCTTCACCTGTTCATGTTTTTAACATTGTTATCTACATATAAAGGGGACTTATGTTATATATGATAGGTGAGCATTCTGCATCTCTCAGGTACTGTAAGCTGCACTCATGGTGAATATGACTTTTTTTTTATTTTTCCTCCCTTAAATGGTTGCGCCTAGACTCATACCATACTTTCTACTGGTCTTTAGGTAAATTTTGTAACATAGGGCTTATATGTCAACTTCACTTATAAAGTAGACTAAGAAAGCAGAGGGTCTTTTGGTACATCTATACTGATGTTGCTCTTTATGTTTGCAGCTTGCTTTGTGAGGATGAAAAACAGGCAGTGGCTGTAAAAAGCCAGTTGCAGATGCTTGCCAGACCCATGTATAGTAATCCACCTGTTCATGGAGCTCTTAAAGTTTCAACGATCCTTGGTGATCCGGACTTGAAGAAGTTATGGCTCAAGGAAGTTAAGGTAATTCATCATTCCTTTGCTTCTTTCGTTAGTTAATCATGTAAATCTGATTTTAGAGCAGGATAGATATCTTTTCTACTCTAAAGACAACGGCCTGACTGTTAATTATTTTTGGAAGGAGTTGTATCTTTGTTTCTTGATCATCTGATGCTTATCTCCTCCATCATTCTTCTCTCCAGGGCATGGCAGATCGCATCATTGGAATGCGAACTGCTCTACGAGAGAACCTTGAGAAACTTGGGTCACCCTTATCATGGGAGCACATAACTAATCAGGTGTGGTAGATTCTTTCTAATCCATCATCATCTATGAAGCACAGACAGGAGGCCTGGACACATGTTCACATAATAAATGGTTCCTTGAGGAAAAATTATATCCTCAAAATAATATTTTCATTCTTAATGGAGAAAAGGACTTGGACGTGTGCGAAATTGCAACTATTTGAATCTCAATGATTACGTAATAGCAATGTTCTACTTCTATATTATAAAAATATTGTTTACTGTTATGTCTCTGCCCTAAATTCGTGGTATTTTCTTTGTTTGATGATGATCGAGAACATTAAACAAAACAATACCAACAATTTAGGGCCCAGACATAACAGTAAACAACAATTTTCTTTTGGGGTATTTTCTGTGTCAATGTTCATATGTTTGTACCTATGGATGCTTGTCTGTGCTACATAGTCTGTTCAATTGTGTTGCTTGGCTGCTTTTGATCTCCACCTTGTTTTCTAGTCTATGTTATTTAAAAATCTTGTTGATTCTTGCAAACAGATTGGTATGTTTTGCTATAGTGGAATGTCACCTGAACAGGTTGATCGCTTGACAAATGAATTTCATATCTATATGACTCGCAATGGTCGCATAAGGTTCTCTCTCTCTCTCTCTCTCTCTCTCTCTCTCTCTCTCTCTCTCTCTCTCTCTCTCTCTCTCTCTCTCTCACACACACACACACACACACACACACCATAAACAATGATATGCGTGCTGCAGTCTCTAGTTCAATATGTCTCTCACGTATGGTATTTATATGCATACAGTATGGCGGGTGTTACAACTGGGAATGTTGGATATTTGGCAAATGCTATACATGAAGTCACAAAATCAGCATAGAGATCCAGTCATGGGTCACTTACTCCTAGACAGGATATAGGAACTTTAGCAGATACTGATTTTCTTATCTTCCTCGTCTCCTTATGATAGAGATAAGGAGCAATAAACTACAACCACCATTGATGCGCTCTTCTCAGTTTCTTCTTCCATTTTTTGATTGTACAGGAGGGGAGTTTTTATCTGGGTTACATATCAAGTCCTGTAATTCAAAGAAGCACAAAATAAAGAGTGACAATTTATGCATATCAATTGTAGTCTGATTCCTGGATTTTGCCTTCAGCAATAAATTAGGTCTGAAGCATTTTGTTGAATCAAAATGTCATAAAGAATAAAGATTATACGCTATTTGAAAGCTTTTGTCAGCAAATGGAAAAATTAATATCTGAATGGTGGCTAATCATTTCTCCTATACAAGTTACTTAACTTCCACCAAGCAGCTGTTTTACTTCCAATAGTGCAGATACAACCTCCAAACACTAAGCAAGAATATTGTATTACATGATGCTCAAGCTCAAGCTCTGCGCTGTTAAACATACTTCGAGGCAGGACCACAACAAGCACTGGATTTGAATTCCTTATGCACTTGGCTTCCTGGAATCCTTGCAATCAAAACTATGCACAGATGCAGGAAGACGGTATGTTTCTGATGAACTGGCACAGTAGATGGGATCAACCATTTCCAGGTTAAGCCAGAGAGCAGCCGATTAGACCAAAATACTGAGTGTTATATAGACCACAAAGAGGCCCTCTTGTGCTTCACATCGATCCACTAGTAGAAGAGAGAATTCCTTGTTTCATGACTTTAGCCTGCCACATATGCTCTGGTATGAGCCTGTTGATCAGTTCCGGTGAAGCTCTGTTTAACTGTAAATCAGTTTTGGAGGCAGACTTGAGGGCATGAGTCAATTAAAACTTCCAGGAATAGAAAATGTGATTGCCAAGAAAAACAACTGAAAATTTTAATCTAAACTTCCAGGAGTAGAAAACGTCATCACATTCTCATCTAATCTTCCAGGTTATGCAACCAGACTAAACCTGGGTAAATTTGAAGAAATTTCATATAACTCAAGACTTATTCAACCATACATGTACGTGAAAGGGCATGTCCTCTATCACATAATTCCCCGCAAGCACGTCCAAGTGGCAAAAAGCTCAGCATATCTGAATCAGTGGAGTTCTGTGTTGGTCTGCTTTGAGGCGCCAAGATCGATCATGGGCACCTCTATAGTCCATAAAAGAAGCAAGAAAAAATGCATCTAGGGGCATGAACAAGCAACAAATACATAAACTGACGTACTTTTATGTTTTTTCATGTGATTGATTAACAGATCCAAAAATTAAACCTGAAACTCACTTCTTGTTTGAAGTTGAAAACTGGTGACAATAGGCACCCATTTGGAAGGAGAGCATTGGGCTCACGAAGTTAAACAAAGGAAGAATGTGCGCATGCTTCTATCTGTAATGGGGCGATCAGTGAGAATTTGGATATTTGCATGTCATGAAGTGAAAGTATCAAACTCGAGCAGCTCAGCACCAAAATGAAACTTACCAAATAGAGCCAGCTCATCTAAAATCTTTACTACAAGGCATAATTGCTTGGGCTTTATCTTGAAACAATATATGAGCTCCATGGGAAGAAAGTCCAACCAACTGTGGTTCATCATAGGAGCATTGTCTGCTTCAGGTGGCATTCGCTTATGGGAAACCTGAATTAAGGAGCATTATAGCAGTGCATAAACTACATAAATACTGGCAAAAAGAAAGTAATCCCGCAGATACCAGTAAGTGTTCTAATAGTTAATAATTTTATTGTTACTAGTATGGACAAGCACAAGAACAGCAGTACATGTTCAGGAAATAAAAGGAAAAGGAAAAACCCCCAGTTTCCTTGTGCACAGAACATAGACACATATGTACACGTGTGTACATGTGCGCATGTGCTAATATAAAGTTTGCCCTCTATAACTAACTATAAGCAGCCCTAAGAACCAACTTATTTGAAGGGTTATAATCTATATGCATACCTTATGCCAAGGACGAGCTTTAATATGAGGGAACCTAAAATCTGTATGATTCGGAATTCATGCATCAAATTTCTTCTCTAGTTGCAGTGCCAAGAACCTGCTAGAAGACACCTAAACCGTATGCACACACATTTACACGATCCACTTAGTTCAGCAGCAATAGTGAGGCTTGACCTTGATAATCTCTACAAGTTGGTCCACTGCATCCTCTCCTGGAAACAATGGCTGTAGAAGACTTGGAATTGTTTTGAGTAAAAAATTAAATATTCTTTAACCCAAAAGTTAACTTAGGCCAACAATGAGAATCTTATTGCCAAAGAAGAAGATAACCTGGCCCAGAAGGAGCTCAGCAAGGACACAACCGTCTGCCCAGATATTAATGGGTGTTGAATATTCTCTGCACCAAAGATGAGTTCAGGAGCCTGATAGTGACGGGAACATATGTATGAAATGTTTGCTTCTCTCTCGACCTTAACAAGAAAATCATTGAAATGAAATAATACAAGGAAACTGATCGTAGGAACATAGCAACTCTATAAGCATGAAGCCTCTTCAAAGAAAAGGTGGTTGACGTATAGACAGAAATTAACTCAGACAAGTACTAATATCTTGTGTTGAAGCCAAGCATTAATTTTCACCAAATAGACAGGTATTTGACTATTGGTTTATCGACAAGAAAAGATTAACAATCATTAAAGCAACTGGCTATTCTGCCTCTAAGTTCTAAAAAATAGTGTCATGACATGATTGAATGGAAGTGTAAAATGTCATGTAGACAAAGACACCAGAACTTTTTCACTTCTGAAATCACAAGGCTTCACCTGGTGGTTGAGGGGATCAACCTGCCCAAGTATTTTATGAAACCTCTTCCCATCAAGCTTGAGCCAGACTACCAGTAATTTCCACAAGAGCATTCACCATTCCTAAAATGATGAAACCTCTTTGCATCCCTCACAATTATGTCTCTTCCAACCACTCTTGACATAAACTTAATTGCATTATGGCAATCCCCACAAATCCTAAGATTCTTAAAAACTCTGACTGTGGCTCCGAGAGGAAGCTTCATGAGCCCAAATGCAACTGCAAGCTTCTCACTGTGAGTAGACAAGGAATATTCCTTATGCTCAGATTCCATATCATGCAACACCAACTTTGTGTCAGGGAGATATCCTAACTTCCTCATTTCAAGTCCTAGTTGCTCAAGATACTTGTACACGGCTTGGACCTCAGGGTGCCCAGTATCACCAACTAAGAAGACGTGGACCATGTTTTCAACGTCAATCCAACTACAACCAGGCTCTTTCTTAACCCCTCGATCTCTCATTAGTTGCCGCACCTTAGCCACATCATCCCAACGGCCTATAGCGGCATACAGGTTTGACAAAAGTATGTAAGTTCCATCATGTTGTGGTACCAACTCAAAGAGTCGTTCCGCTGCTTGAATTCCTAAATCCATATTCCCATGAGTCCGACAACCAGCAAGAAGAGCCTCCCAAATCGGTGCACCTGGCTCAAAAGGCATCGATTCAATCAAGTCCTTGGCTTCTGTGAACTCCCCACATCGACACAACAAATCAATCATGCGAGCATAATGGCCTTCATCAGGGCTAATACCATAAGAGACACGCATTGAACTAAAATAATGGCGCCCTTCTTTGACTAAACCAGCATGACTACAAGCTGATAGAATGATGAGGAAAGTTATTCTATCTGGTAGTATATCTGCCTTCAACATTTTTTCAAAAAGGTCTATTGCTTGAACACCGTGTCCATGTTGTGCCAGAGCTGCAATCATAGCATTCCAAGACACTGAATCAATATAAGGCATGCTAAGGAACACAGAGTTCGCATCCTCAACAACTCCGCATCTTGCATACATTGTGATAAGTGCATTTGCAGCTGAAAGGGTTGAATCGAGCCCCAAGCTAATTAGTTGAGCATGGAGCTGGCGTCCATGCTCTAATGCTCCGAGCGCAGCACAAGATGTAATTGCTCCAGAAAATGCATAATCAGACAGTTCAAAACCCTCTAATCGCATTTCGTTAAATAGCTTCATCGCTTCTTCTCCAAATCCATTTTGAGCTAAACCAGATATCATCACAGTCCATGTCAGAATGCTCCTCTCTGGCATTTCCTTAAAAAAGGATTTTGCTTCCTGGATGCGCCCTGCACTTACATGCCCTGAAAGGATTGCGTTCCAAGAAACAAGATCTTTAACAGGCATATTATTAAAAATATACCGTGCTTCATCAAGTTTACCACATTTGTAATATAGTGTAAGCAATGTATTGTTCACAGATAATGAAAAATCTACAGTGGGCTTGGCTTCAGTTCTAAGTATGTAAGCATGCACCTGCTTGCCAAGCTGAAATAGTCCATTATTAGCGCAAACACTAATAACACTAGTGTATGTAAATTCATCCGGACGAATCCCCAGTAAACGCATTTTCCTAAATAATAGCAATGCTTCGTGAAACGAATTGTGGTGAGCATAACCCGAAATCATTGCATTCCATACAACTTCCATCCTTTCATCCATCCCATCTAGCAATTCCCGAGCTGCATCAAGGTCTTCATTCCTTACGTACCCAGTAATCATCGTTGTCCATGATAGTTCATCTCTCTGAGGCATCTCATTAAACAAATTCCTAGCTTCAACCATCAATGATGATGATGATACTAATGGTGAAGAAGCACATCTAACATAAACAGATAGCAGCGCATTCCACACCGAAGTGGCGAACCCTGTTCCTGACTTAATTACAGCACAGTGTAATTGCTGGCACTGCTTTTCATCATCCACTATCTGCGCCGCACCACTCAGTGCAGCCGTATATGTGAAATCATCAGGCCTAAAACCACCTTGCCTCATCTCACAAAATAGTCTAATAGCGGCATAGCCATCATTGTTACGAGAATAGCCTGTGATCATCGCATTGTAACAAACAGTGTCTCGCATGCTCAATGGAGTTTCATGGAATATCTTCCAAGCCAGCGTCAGATTCCCAATGGCAGAGTACGCCGTAATCAAGGTGGTTCTAGCAACAATGTCTGGTTTTGGAATTTGATCGAACAGTTGGTGGGCATAACTAAAATTTGAAGATTTACAGTAGATATCAATCAAGCGGTTAAGAATATGGCCACGTGGCTTGAACCCAGAAGCTATCATGTGGGCATGGGTCGTTCGAGCTATAGAGTATGAGATGGGGCTTTGAGGGCAGCATAGCTGCAGTTGGGCTGCGTAACGGTTAGCCACTGCAAAGAAGATGGAGCGATTGAAAGCGAAGCAGAAGGCACAAGATGGGAAAGCGGGCAAAATTGAAATGGGATTCTCCTCTCTATTTTTTTATTTTTGGATATATTTTTTTGCGCACAAACAGACAGGATTCTCGTACGTACTATGTCCACATAGGACTTCCTATATAATAGGGTTAAGTATATATTTGCCCCCACTAAGTTCGTCCTTAAGCTTTTGATGGCGTGCTTGATGAGGACAAATAGTGATGTTACGAAAAGTGATTAAGAGTACTTACTTATGCACTTGAGACTTTAGGTTCGATTTTCTTATCCCCAATGTAAATTGTATTTGTTCAAACCAAAATTAACCCAAGGTTAAATTGTATAGTTAATGAGCCAATTTCATGGCTTATTAAACTAGGCCCAACCGCCAAGAGCCATCACAGCAGATAGAGAAGGCCTAATCGAAGCTTTCACAGCCCAGGCCCATCAAACAGAAAGTAGTTGCAAAGCATTGACTAGCGCATGGTTAAACATCGGATAGACTTGTGTCCAATGCTACAGTATCACTTTGGACAGAAGAAAGTACGACGTCAGCATATGTCACTATGGACAAAGTGGTGTCCGATGCTACAATCCCATTTTGGACAGAAAGTTGTTTATACCTAGAATTTTCGACCTAGAGCACGATAAGGAATGTCAATACACTTGGCTCAAAATGGCCAAAGCCTTGGTTCAGACCTACACGGTCGTTTCTCGGCTCAAGCTCGGCCCAAGCTCGACCCAACAGATGGGCTTGACCCAAGTGTCAAGTTCGGCCTAACCACCAGATAGGTTCGGCCCAACGGTCAACTTCGTCCCAGCGCAAGTCTCTAGTTTCTCCCTCATGAAATTGGTACTTAGGTGATGATAGGTAAATTTAAAATGGTATTCTAACTGACAGATAAATATTCACACACTTTGAATTAACTAATTAAGTGAATTATGACTAATCAACTACTAGTCATGAACCTAGCAACACACAGAGAATAACAATATGTTCCTGCAAGCCTAGAAGATTACTAGTGACAACCTAGGCACTCAGAAGGACCCGTCAGTCTAGGCATCCTCTGTTCTAGCAACAACTAAGGTGGAAGTGTGTGAATACATCATATTCACATAAATAGCAAATAGCAGATAATGACTAGTCAACCTCAAGAACATAAACCCAGAAAAACATGAACATCAAAACCAAAAAATTGTTCACCCAGAAAACCCACTATTGGGAAAAACTGGGGGTCATCAACCAACCAGGCAATCCACTAAGCAAAGAAGATTCTTACAAAGGAACTTAAGCAAGCTCAAGAAATCCTAGTTCTATTTTGGAAGATAAGCTTTACCTCATTTGTGCAATCTTCTTCTCCAACTTAGCAATGCTAGCATCTTAGTCCTTCATGGCAATGACAGCTCATTCTCCAGCTCTTTCATCCCATGGCACTAGCTTGCAAGCTCAACTCGAACATAAACCAACAATTTGGATTCAAGGAGAAAAATACCAATTTCTTCAAGAAACCATACTCTTGAAGAAACCAATCTTGAATCTGACCTAGATATATATGAGGATGTATTTGTTCTAGCTAGATGCAGATTTCATATTTCAAAAGCAGTTTTAGAAAATTAATTTAGAAAACTCATAGATGAAAAATGGAGGTTCACTTAAGGAAGAAGAAGAGCACAGGAGAAAAGAAACCCTTTCAAAAAAACTCTCCCAAAAGTGATAGCTACCAAATGAGGAATGATTGGGGTTTTACTCAAAAATTACTAGGTAAGAATTGTACACATGGAGCAGAGAAATTTCGTAGAATAGGACAAAAAGTTTCTTAGGATCCAGCTGGAAACCAATGAGCTGAAAATCCTCCAGATGCAAAAGTTGACTAGTCATAATCTCATAAATTCTATTGAATGCAATATGATGCAAAAGATGAAATGCACAAGATACCTTTGTCAATTTGATTGAACCTCCATAAGATAGCAGCTAGATAAGAACACTTAGAGTAACTATTCTTAATATAAACTTGAGCTTGAGAAATACAATGAATGTCCTATTACAATATTGTCAAGGGAAGCCAAAAGAAAAAAACTTAGAAAGTATAAACCTAACAATCTCCCCCTTTTGGCTTTCCTTGACAACACACTCTCTAAAAACACTCAACCCACAACCAAACCCATAGAGATGATGATCATTGAAGTACTTGCAAAAAAAACCAATCTCCCAGGCACAAAAACAAGCATATCATCACAGAAATTGAAAACATTATGGGGTTGAGAGTTGTTCTCCCCCTTGTTGATAAGGAAAGTACAAAAAGATAACAATAGAGAGAAACAATAAGCACATAAAACAATGTGATTAAACAGAGAACAAGGGTCATGTGTTCAATTAAGTACATGTATACAAGACTGAGAAAACATCAAACAATTAAGCAAGGCATGTAATCACAGTCAAATGCATTAAGATCAAGAGAGATACAACAAAGTCTTGCATACAAATTGTAAACAATTTGGCCAAAAACAAAAGTCTCCCCCTAAAGATAGCATCTCTTAGAGAACATACTACCCCTGAGTATAAGATAACATAAAGGAATTAACCTTGGACATACTAACCCAGCAAACTCTCCCTATATTTGATATATCAAAAATAGATAAGACATGAGAACTTCCTTTTCAAAACAAGAAATGCACTCTCCCCCTAAAGCCAACAATCACAAAAGTGCATTAGGATAAAGAGAATAAGAAATGGAGCAAAAATTGCAACAAATCATATCCAACCAATGAGAATCATGTGACTGAAATTGATTTCTATGTGTAAACATTGCACAAAAAGAACCTCCCCCCTAAATAACATAGATCAAGCGCACAACTATCAATCCAAGGGCAGCCAATGAAATTCTCTTTACACACCATAGTGCAAAAACAAGACCAAGTAACAAGATCGCAAAATTTGAAATATCAATCATGGTCAAATATGGAGAAAGCACTAAGCAAGATGAACCCAAAAGTTTGCTCAAAACGGGGAACATGTGAGAAACACAAAAAACATAAGTCTTTAAGTCCTCAAAATAAAAATAAATAGCATGTCACAAAGAAGAAGAGAGTGGACTAGTGAAACGGACCAGTCACGCATGTCTAAATTTGAGGTGGCATCAAAAGACCAACAACCTCATAAACACAGCCAATAACAAAACAGCAAATCAACCAAGATAAGGCTTAGGAAGACAACATTGATGTATGAAAATGATAAAAACAACCAGCAAGAATGTTGCCAAAACACATGCATCTCAAAGAAACTCCCCCAAGATTTAACAACCACAAAATAAATTAGTCAACAATCCAAAACTCATATAGCACAGCAGACTCGTAAGGATTCCAAGAATTATGTTAGGCTAAATCATTAAATGTGGGAACACAACTTATCAAGATGACTGGTCATAGACCAAAGTGGCGTCATCCAAACACGACTATACATAAACACAACACTAGTGTTCAAACAGAGAGTGTAAATGAGACAGGGAGTAAAAAGTTGTGTTCGGAAGAATTGCTGAGTTTTAAGCCACAAAAAAAATGAGAACCATTCAATTCAGATGACTAGTGTAGATGACTAGTCATGCAAAGCAACCATTCCCATAAAAACAAGAGTTCACTCTCCTCCTAAAAAACCAAACAATCACAAAAGTGCATCAGGCTAAGGAGAAAGAGAAACTCAAGGTTCCAAAGTACTGAGAATAAAAGATCTAAAAAGTAGAGAAAACGCATAACCGATCAATCCAAACGAGATTACTAGAACAAGCAACTAGTCCTAAAACATGAGTCTGCAGCCAAAACGACCAACATTGGACTTGCTTTTGGCAGCAACATCAACCTTAGTCTACCAAAAAAAAAGAAGACTTATTGAAACCCTAAAAAGGCTCACATACAACAAAGTCACATAAGGTAATGTGGGTTCAAAAAATAAGAAGGACTAAATACCTTAAGGCCAAAACCATACCAGTGACATATGACTAGGATTTATGACTAGTCATATGGACTTAGAAAACAAACTCCAAAAGTACTTCGACATGTAAACTCAAATATTTAACAATTTTGTGAACAAAACCATGATAAACGAAAGGCATGACATGTCAAGGAAGAACCTTTACTGAAACAACATATGCATATCATCACTACCAAACAAAGATAGGAGAGACGAGAAAGTAGTCAATCAATGCCAGAGTGTGCCTCAACAAAATATGTGACCTTGTTAACAGGTAGTGAATAAAAAGTCAACCAAGCACCAGTGCACAAACACATATGCTCAAATTTTCTCAAACAAACATGAGACATAAGAATCAACAACACCAAACCCCTTTTACTTTGAATAGTGCTCACAACGAACATTAGAATGCAGACAATAAGTCTAAAAGAAAATCCAAAGCACAACAGAAGAAAGGAGTTCAAATGGCATATAAGTGCAAGATACCCCTCAATGCATTAACCACAACAAATGCAACAAACCTTTCATTTCCAAGAAAAGTTGGAAAACACATAATGTAATTGATATAAACCTTCCAACCAAGATTCAAACATCAGAGAACCATAAACATGAATTTAGTCAAAAGTATGGTAGCAATGACCTGGTCAAATCGAAATGAGGTAGATCAAAACAAATAACCCACAACTCTAGCAAAACACAGACCCCAATGACAGATGATTAGTAAAAATGACTAGTCGACCACAAGCAGCAGATGCATATTATGACTAGTCAACCATAGCAACAAGCACAATAAGTAGCATTCTAGTATCAACCCTATAGAAGACGTTTGATTTTACTCAAACACAAATAAGGACTAGCAAATGTATCAAGTGATCAAGGATTTTCAGCAATCATAGTCTAAGCCAAGTCTTGAAGCACAATAGTGAAGGAAAGTAAAAAACATATGCATATCAAAAACACACTTACAAACAACGCTGAGAGATATAATATGAATTGTATTCATGCTTAGAGGCAGTGCATATTTTGGAATAGGGAGGGTCAAAGCCAAAGGAACACAAGAGATGATATAATGTCATTCTTGGAGAGACAAGTATAAGGATGTAACTTCATGAATTAATCAAGGCATAGGTACAAGTTGTTAAATATCATCACTCCCTTTGACAATTTTTTTTGTTTGTATATTGTTATTTTGATTTGCACAGCCCATACTTAAGTGCTTGAGTGGCCCAATTTTACGGCTCTTTACTCTAGATGCTTCAATCATATCACCTTATACCTTCCTAGAGTTATGACTACATTGGTCACACTTACCTCTTTTTTTATTATTATTATTTTATTTTTATATGTGACATTATCTAAGAGAGTGAGATAAGATAGGAACAACAGCTATGACTGTCAAAAGTGAATCAAAACACTTGTCTAACCAAGAAGGTAATATAGCACCACTTAGGTCACATCTACGAGTTCAAAAACTAGAAGAGGGATTATGCACAAATCAGGCAAAGCATAAAATGATTCAAGTTTCACACCATCAGAGAGAAGTGAGATTCAAGTCTTAGCCATTGTCATATCAAGTAAACATTAAGCAGACTTGACTAGTCAACTACATGGAAGATGACTAGTCAACATTTATGAAATGTGCTGAAGACAAGGAACAGACATGCTGGTTAATCAATTGAGCAAAGGCCTATGTACTGTCTTAGGGTGACATGTTTCTGAAAGTCAAGGGTCTTGGTGAGTATATCTGCTAGTTGTTTCTCAGAAGGAACAAATTCCAATGTTAAAATTTCGTCTTCCACAAGGTCTCTAATAAAATGATGCCTAAGTGGACCTTTGATATGTTTCTGATTTTTCACGCAAGAATGAGACCCAAGTGAACCTAGAGAAATCATCAACAATGATAGAATATATTTCTTGCCACCAAGGGGCAAGGTTTGAATGAGACCAACAAAATAAATGTAAACAAGTTCAAAAGAACATGAAATTTTGTTGATCACCCAAGATTCAAAGCACTGTGAGAGAGATGATTGAAAGACATGCATGCAATGACCACATTAAAAAAAAATGAAATCAATAAGACAAAAGAACAAGTAAGGTGCATAAGCATGACAATGTATCTAAACTCCACGAAGTACACGTAAACAAGAGAATGGTCTAGAAACATAACAGGAGGAAACTAGTTACCAACATGAGGCAGAACATGGTTCCTTCTTGACCCAAACTTGCTTCACTTTTGAAACTTTATGAGGCAAAGAGATCAACTTAGGAGTTTTGAGAACTTTATAAAAAAGATCACTCACTTAAGTTTGAAGTGAGTCGTCATTTACTTTCTTGAAATGAACAAAAGGCCTTTGCTCAAAATTCCAAAGCTTAAAACACTTTGGTCTAATGTGTTCTAGTGTGCCACAATGATGTCATGTAGGAATGAACCTTTTTGGTTTTGGGAAACCAAATTTTGCAAGTGAAGAGTGTTTATCTCTTATACAAACCACAGACTTTACAGCCACATACCCCTTAAAAGACGACACATGAGTCTTAAACTTACTTTCTTTGGAAACTTGAGACTCAATCCTAAGGATATGACACCTAGGACGAATGTGTCCTTTCACACCACAATGGTGGCGGGTGATAGCGTATATTCACGTGTCACTCTAATTAGTTAGTGCATGTAGAATGTAGTTAAGTTTGGTAAGAAGCGGTTATCTTTGTAAGTGCACATATATAAGCAATCGTGAATGATGTAATTACAAGTTAACAAAGAAATAAGAAAATCGAGTTTCTAAGAATTCTCTCTACAATTCTTCTAAAGTTTTCATGGTATCAAGAGCCTAACAAAGCTTGACTTCTCGATCGTTTCTTGCTTCACTCTTTCTCTCTCTTGGTTTCTATTGTCCATTCTTGCTCACTGATTTCTTCCTCTTTCTTCTCTCTGTTCTTCGAGTCTTGCAATTTCAATCATGGTGACAATGAGTCAATTAGCCCTAACTCAATCCCCAATTTCTTCCTTGATTTCTAGTGTTGGAAACACTATTTACATTAAGCTTGATGATATGAATTATGTTACTTGGAACTTTCAAATGGAGCTCTTGCTGCGTGGAAATGGAATTCTAGGGTTCGTTGATGGTTCATTCCCATGTCCGCCCCAATTTTTGGTCAATGCGGATGACTCTGTTCTTTCCGATGCATTCACGATTTGGACGATTCATGACACAAGACTCATGACTTTGATTACACGCAACGTTGTCGCCTCAAATATTTCATGTGTTATTGGTTGCTCAACCTCTAACGCCATGTGGCTCAACCTTCGCGACGATTTGCAAGTGTTACGAGCAAGCATTTTTCAATTAAAGACCGATCTTCGTAATATCAGAGAGGCTCGAAACTATTGATCAATATCTGCAGAAAATCAAGGATGTTCGTGATCGGACTTTTCTGCTGTGCGTTGAAATTCAGGATGAAGATCTTGTCATTTTGGCTCTCAAAGGCTTACCTTCTGAGTATAATACGGTAAAGGCTGTAATTCGGTCGTGATCATGGTATTTCTTTGAAAGATCTTCGATCTCAATTGAAGGCTGAGGAAGTCACAATTGAGGAATCAACTCGCAATGTTCCAATCATATGCGCTATGGCTGCCGCGACTCGAGATCCCTCTTCTCGATCTATGAACTCTGTTCCTTATTCCTCTATGCCTTATGGGTCTCATAATTCTTCCTCCTCGGCTTTCGAGATAAAGGCAAAGGCAAGATGTTCTATAATCAACATGGCTATTCTAATGGTTCACGCTTTTATCCCAAGAATCGCCTTATTCTAATCCTCCTCGGCCAATTCTCCAATTCGCCTCCTTGATTTGGTAATAGTGCTAGAGGTATTCTTGGTAAGCCTCATCAATCTTTTGGAAACAATTATGGTTCTCAAGGTTATTCTCCCGTGCCTATCATCAAATTTGCAATAAGAAGGGTCATATTGCCGCTACTTGTCGGTTTCGATCTACAATTTCATCTCCTTACCATTTGAACCTTGTCAAATTTGTTCAAAAACAAATCATCGCCTTGACATGTTTCTACCGAGGCAGTGTTCATTCGGGTTCGTCCCAATCTCCTCCAATGACTGCCATGGCTGCTCGGGCTCCCTCCACTGAGGTTTGGATTAGCGTCCGGTGCCACAAACCATATGGGATCTTGGTCAGAATTCGGGAATCATGCGCTCTACTCCATATATTGGTTGAGACCATTACGCTGCAAATGGATCAAGTTTAGCTATTACTCATATTGGTTCTTCTTCCATTTCTACTCCTACAAGTTCTCTCCGACTTACTAATGTTCTCCGATGTGCCTCGCTTATCCACGAGTTTATTATCTGCTCATCAATTGTGTGCGAGATAACAAATGCCAATGTATTTTTGATGAGTTTCGTTTAACCATACAGGACAAGCGGACAGGGACAATTCTTTCACGGGCCTCGATCATAATGGTCTCTATCCTATGCCTTTTCCTTCCTCTGTCCATATCTTTCCTAGGCCAAAAGATTGCATCGAGCGTTGGCATTGCGGACTTGGACATCCTACCAACTCTATTGTTCAACAAGCTTTGGCCAACCGTATATCCAGTTCTTTTTCTTCGCTCCTCATCTATGTCAACCTTGCTTAAAGGGCAAGTTTACAAAGCTTCCTTTGTTTTAGCTAAGTCTAAATCTGCAATTCCTTTTGAGACCATTCATAGTGATGTATGGGGCCCCGCTCCTAGTTCCTCTCTTGAAGGTTTCCGATATTATGTCACGTTCATTGATGAGTGTACTAGATATACATGGCTTTATCCATTGAGAAATAAATCGAAGTATTTTCCTATTTTCAATCTTTTTTTCACTATGTTTACACTCGAGTTCTCTGTTTCTATTCGAATCTTGCAACCGATGGGGAGGGGAATATCTTAGCTTGTGTTCAGCATTTCTTCTTGTCTAAGGGTATTTTACATCAACGATCTTGTCCCTATACACAGAATGTAATGGTTTGGCGAGCAAGAATAGACATTTGATTGAAACCACTATCACTTTACTTCAAAAGCGATCATTATACGCTCCGTTTTGGACTCATGCTTGTACTACAGCGCATATCTCATTAATCGACTTCCTTGTCAAACCTTGGATAACAAATCTCCTTTTGAAGTGTTATATGGCAAATGTCCTGTTTTGGATCATCTCAGAGTGTTTGGTTGTGCTTGCTATCCCTCACTCAAGCCTTATGTTCACAACAAATTGCAGCCTAAAACAACTCAATGTCTATTTCTTGGTTATGCTTTGCAATACAAAGGCTATATCTGTTACAATATAAGTTCTCACAAGCTGATTGTATCTAGGCATGTTATTTTTGATGAAAGTTGTTTTCCTTCAGCAATTGGGGTCTCTTTTAGTTCTTCATCACTTCAAGAACCTCTCAGGACTTCTAATGTCTATTATCCCCCCATCAGTCCTTTGTCACACTTACCTTCTATGCCAGTGAGTCCCATGGCCTCGGGAATCATCTTTTGTCTCCTCTTCCCCATCGATATCTCCTGTTTCTCACCGATCTGACAGATTTATCACATTCCTCGGTCCTTCTTTAGATTTGGCAACAACTCTCTCCATTGCTCCTCCCAATGTTTATCCTATGCGGACTAGGAGTAAACTGCATTGTCAAAAGAAAGTATTCTTATCTCATTGTTCAAGCCTCTTGCATCTCTCTGTCACAGAACCTTCCACTTATGCTTCTCGCGATTAAAGATTCTAAGTGGCAGCAGGCTATGCAAGATGAATTTGATGCTTTACAAAAACAAAGAACTTGGCATTTGGTACCTTTGCCTCCTAATAGAAATCGTAGGTTGCAAGTGGGTCTATAGGCTAACGCATAATCCGGATGGTTCGGTGGCTAGATACAAGGCTAGACTTGTTGCCAAAGGTTTTTCTCAAGAAGGCTGGCTTGGATTATGCGAGACTTTTAGTCCCGTGGTGAAACATACCACTGTACGTTTGGTGTTAGCCTTAGCTGCAACTTTTGGTTGGAAACTTCACCAATTAGATGTAAAAATGCCTTTCTTCATGGCATTCTCCAAGAGGAGGTCTACATGTCTCAACCACAAGGTTTTATTGATCCTCTCTATCCTAATCATGTTTAGGTTGGATAAATCTCTATATGGTCTCAAGCAAGCTCCTCGAGCTTGGAATGAGAGGTTTACCAGTTATCTTCCTTGTATTGGATTTCGTACATCTCAAGCTGATCCCTCTCTATTTGTTAAGCAAGATGACACCTCTCTGGTTTTATTGCTTTTGTATGTCGATGATATTATCTTAACTGGTTCTTCCTCTACTGCAATTGCTTCTGTGATCACTCTATTAACCAAGGAGTTTGATATGACTAATCTTGGACATCTTCATTATTTTCTTGGCCTCCAAATTCAGTATACAGATGCTGGTATTTCTGTGACTAAGTCTAAATACATCAAGGATGTTTTGTCAAAAGCCAACCTCTCTGAATGCAAGCCTTGTGTCACTCCTTCTCATCCTAATCACAAGCTTCTTAGAGATGGCAGTCTTCCTTTTTCTGATCCTGCTCATTATCGAAGTCTCGGTTGGTGCCTTGCAATATTTGACTTTCACAAGGCACGATATTGCCTATTCTGTAAATCAGGTTTGCCAATTTATGCACTCTCCTCTTGAGACTCATTACCTTCGTGAAAGCGAATTCTTAGGTATCTTAAGGGTACCATGCATCATGGATTAACATTTCGCAAGGGTTCTTTGGATCTTCATGCCTTCACCGATGCCGATTGGGCTGGTGATCCCAATGATCGGCTCTACAACTGGTTATGTTATTTTCTTAGGCTCCCGATCCTGTTTCTTGGGGTTCTAAGAAGCAAGTTAACTGCCTCCGAGATCTTCCACCGAGCGAGTATCGTGCCATGGTGTCACTTGCCGCTGAAGTTACGTGGTTAAAGCGAGTTGTTGGCTGATCTCTCCTTGCCTCTTGCCGGTCTCCTCTTCTCTCTTGTGACAATTTGTCTGCTATGGCCCTATCTACTAATCTGTTCTGCATTCTCGTGCTAAGCATATTGAAGTTGGATCACTTTGTTCGTGAGAAGGTCACACGAGGTGAACTCCAGCCTTCAGCATGTTTCCTCTTCTCAAGCAAAGTTCTTGACATCCTCACCAAAGAGCTTGTGCTCACCTCAGTTCGATTATCACCGCTCCAATCTCATGCTCGAGCCTCTCTCCCATGAGCTTGCGGGGGCTGATAGCGTATATCCACGTGTCACTCTAATTAGTTAGTCTGTTAGAATGTAGTTAAGCTGGTAAGAAGCGGTTATGCTGTAAGTGCACATATATAAGCACTGTAATGATGTAATTACAAGTTAACAAAGAAATAAGAAAATCAGTTTCTAAGAATTCTCTCTACAATTCTTCTAAAGTTTTCAGCAGGTAGGCACAAATTTTGATTGTTGGGGAGACAACTTTCCCTTAGAAATAACATTCATGGAATCAAAACCCAAGTTAAGATCATGAGCAAATTTTGGAGCTTCTTGAGTTGACACATCCTTGATAAAGATTGTCTCAAATAATGAAGGTGTACTAGAAGACTCATCTATATATCCTAAACCTCTTTTATCACCAAATTTTTCCAAATTGAGCATTTTATCAATCATTCCAACACCAATGGTTAAAACTTGAAAATTTTCTTTTTTCAACACAAGTTCATGTTCAAGTCTTTTACTTTCAACTTGTAAGGCATCAAAAGATTCAGATTGTTTAACCATGTTATTTTCAAGTAATTCTACCATCTCAAACAACTTTTGCAACTCAATTTCTTTCTCAATTAACATGTGTTGCAAAACAGAATTTTCAACCACAAAATTATCATGCACAACTTGCTTTTCATGTTCAACTAATGACTTGTCAAACTCAACCAAAATTAGTCTATGAAGAAACAAGGGTCATTTTCAAGTACATTCAACTTTTCAATCAAATCAGAATTTTCTTTTTCAAGAGTGCCAACTTATGATACAATTCATACATGTCAACTTCATGCTCATACAAGCTATCTCTCAACTTCTTTTTGGTCATTTTGAGGGTTTCATTTAGTTCATCAAGTTCTTTGACCTTTTCTTCCAGAATGTGATTATGTTCTTTGAAATTATAGTTTCATTGAGAGCATATCATACTTTTCACATAGTTCTTTGAAATTACAGTTTCATTGAAGAGCATATCATTCTTTTTGGTCATCCTACCCATCATCTCCAGACTCAGATTCATTTCTTGAATCAGATTCTCCCTCATTAACTACATGAACTCTAGCAAGGCTAGAGTTATGAACAGAAATAGCAATGGAAAAATGATTTGCCTTTTCATTAGATGAAGTGATATACTTGTTGGAATCATCACTATCAATTTCGTAGAATAGGACAAAAAGTTTGTTAGGATCTAGCTAGAAACCAATGAGCTGAAAATCCTCCAAATGCAAAAGTTGACTAGTCATATGTAACAAAGATGACTAGTCATAATCTCATAAATTCTATTGAATGCAATGTGATGCAAAATATGAAATGCATAAGATACATTTGTCAATTTGATTGAACCTCCATAAGATAGCAGCTAGATAAGAACACTTAGAGTAACTATTCTTAATCTAAACTTGAGCTTGGGAAATACAATGAATGTCCTATTACAATATTGTCAAGGGAAGCCAAAAGAAAAAAACTTAGAAAGTATAAACCTGACACCTCGATCGAAGCTACCTAAGCCCAACCTCTTCATCAGACAAGTTCAACCTGTAATAACCCAGACCTTAATTAATATTTAATTATAAATTTAATAATGGAAAAAGACAAAATTCCCCAATAATATTTTAATAGGTTTTAAAATTAACTTTATTGTTCTTGAGAGAATTTGGGGAGGTGAGCCACATCGTTACGTCGGGCTCGTCGATACGAGTTGTGGTATATTGTGGGCTCGAATTGGGGTTGTAACGAAGAAAATACAATAAAAATTAAGTGAGGGGCAAAATCATAATTTGCCAGGTCAGAATTTTAAAACAAAAAACCTCACCTCTCTCTCTCTCTCTCCGCCCCACCCTCGGCGTTTGTTGCACCTGACACCCCCACCTCCTCTGCAAGTCACCACCATCGCCGCCATGATGCATCACAAGCCACAGGACCGGAACCAAACGAACCGCCATCTTGCCCCGACCCGTACCCCACCTTCCCCGACGACGCAGCTTGACGGATTTCATCGGAATCTGCTCTAAACGACCGGATTTTGACAGAAACTTCGCCGGCTTCGTTCTCCCTCCTTCGGCCACCGATCGGGACAAGTAAGATATGCTTTCTCACCTATTTTTCATGCTCTAGCTGCCTGTTGGGTAGGTTTCGATCAAATTCTAGCGTAGGTTAGGGATTTTAAACACAAAGTTTCAGCTGGTTTTGAGATTAGGTTTTGGGCCACTTGTGGTACGAAATGGACTTTCTTGTAGTTGAAGAAAGTGTTCGGGAGGTCAAGAAATAGTTGTAGGTGGAAGGGCAGCTCCTGGTTTGGAGTTGGTCTGACGGCGAAAATTATCGCTTTTCAACCCTTAAAACTACCAGCGCATAGACGCACTTTTAGCTGTCAATCTTTATTCCTAAATTATCCTTACATCGTCACGAGCGCGTAGGCGTGCTTGGATTTTAATTTGGAGTTCGTATGACAGTCGAACGGATTTACGCCTATTGCACGTTATCCGGGTTCGATGTGTTTGGACCGTCGGATTGGTCCGAATTCTTAGTATGTTGTTCCTCATAATTCCAGGATCGTGTAAGGTTATGAAAAATCATCCTACCCTCCGATCGTGCGATCGTGAGCAATCCGACCGTCCGATCGAGACCAAACTTTCGGGACATTTGTCCTAGGCAGATTGGAACCTTTGGGAACTTCTGGATCAAAATTTTGAGGTCGTGGACCCCACAGGATCATGTGTTGACTTTTTGGGACTTTATCGCTTTTTGAGTCCCGAGTCTCCAGTAAACCATTCTAAACATTGGAAAAGTTTCTTTGGGCATAGGAATGATCTTAAAATTATTGCACCACTTTTAGGAGCCGGGGGTCAGAGATTTTTATTTAAATATTATATTGAGCAGTATATTAATAAAGTATTCATGATGCTTTAATAAGGCACCGGGCACCAGTTGACCCGCAGGAGGGACCCTCGAAAGGTCCAGTTATCATGGACCAGTAGTGAGTGGACTTTTTGTTTTATAAATGATTTTTGCAATTAAATTCCATTATTTGATCTTGAATAAGTATTTTATGATTGATGTTTTTCCAGCATGATTTTGCTGAGTTTAAATAGTTATTTATATGCTGCCGAGTTGAGAGTACTTAAAGAGTATGAAAAATCAAAATTTCAGGGATTTAATAGATTAAATGGCAGTAGAGTTCAAGGAAACATAAATAAGAATTTATTTTATTTATCATTAACTTTTCAAAAATTATATTTTCTTAGAAACCACCAAAGGTACCCGAGCATAATAAAGGTTGCCTTCAATTTATATGTTGCCTTCGGATTTATCGGTTGCCTTCGGTATATGTGTTGCCTTTGGATTTATTAGTTGCCTTCGGTTAGGTCAGCATACTAGACCCTGCCCCACGAGTCCTAGGGGTACCCGGACCGTGTGGAGCGAGGAATGTGGTTCAGGCTTACTAATGTAACCTTCATCGTGCTAGGAACGCGACTCGGGTCGACTCTGTGCTACCGAGACCTGCGAGGACGTGTCACCAATGGTGACACGAGGAATTGACGGATTATGTGGGGTAAACGGACATAAGGAATTGAGGGAAATAAAATGGGTACACCTAGGTGGTAGGCTAAAGTTGTTTTCAATGTTATCCAGGAACTGATGTTTGATTAAGAGTGTGATTGGCTATATGAATATAGATATGAATGTGTTGATTTCAGTATGAGTATAGATAAAGAAAGTGAGTTAGTTTTTCATAACTGTTTTTACAGTGGGGTTAGTACGTTCTTATGTACTTTCAGAAAACTTTGTTTTTGATTCACTCACAGTTTTAAATATTTTGCGCCCCCAGGCTGTAGGCGTGCACCAGGAGGCCACCACAGGGCAGTTTCCACGCTCCGTTCCTTTCTCACTCTATGTAGGACATCTTTTGTAAACTAATTAAATTTTCTTGTAAACTCTTAGTGGTATGCTCTGATATTGCCCTAGAAGTATGTTTAACTATTAGGATGTAAATATTTCATGCTGGCAGTTGGTGTACATATTTGTATGCTTGTTTGGCAGGTGGAATTTGTTGGGAAACGTTCAAATTACAGGGGAGACTCTGCTGAATTTTCGGCAGAAGTCGAACCTTGAATTTCTTTGAAATTGTAATGGATGGGCAATTAGGTCAGTTGTGTCCGGCACCCGCCAGGTGTCGGGCACGCACAAGGTCCTGCTCGGATTCCAAAGTGGAATTTGGGTCGGGTCTTATCACAACCAGACAGATGAACTCGGCCCAATGCCTAATCTCGTCCCGGGATAGACTCTTGTTCAGCCGAACCAACCATGGCTGAACAACTCCATCAGTTAACTCGACCACAAGCTGAAGTATAATTTGTCTTCCAGTTAAAAAGAGAACACTTTCACATAGTTTCACATGACTTCACGTAGCTATCATGTTGGAAAGTGAAAAAGAGGAGACAGACGGGTCAAATATGAAGTTATTGTCTAAGACAAGCGATGCACTGAAGGAAACATAAGACATGATTTTTGGAGAAGGGTGAAGACTTTTTGCATTAGGACAAGCACCCGCTTTGGAACTTGTCGAAGGAGCTGTAGAGAATCGTCAATAATGAACAAAACGACAAAGACATATGTCCAAAAGCGCTCTCAAGTCCTCCAATCATATTAGGACGAGAGATAAAGAGTTCAGCCTTGGCCTAGGCTGAGACTCGGCCCGAGTTTGTTCTCCTTCCCTGATTTGTCCATATCTCCTGAAATGAAGTAGTTGACAGCCGCCACAGCCACTAAGAACAGACAAATCAAAGGCCAGTAGTCCCAAAAGTCTTGTCAAAGGAGAAAAGCAGATGCAATACCTCAAAGCCTCATCTTCACCAAATGCAAGCTTCATCTTCTTCAGACTTCTCCATTTGCAGTTCCAGTCCTCTCACTATAAATATCAGACCTCCAACAACGTTTAAAGGGTCCCCGACCAAACAAGCCTCCCACGGAGCAAACTTATCTTTTCCAGTTATTTATCTTCATGTAATGTACTTTCAATATCTTTCAATGCTTTTCTAGGAGTAGTGGTAAAGTTAAGTTCTTCCATCCATCAAATATATCATAAGACCCTTGATTTTCAAGGCACCGGAGCACCATCCCTATTACTTTTTTGTCCACCCCATATATCATACAACCTTCGCAATCTAGCCAGGCGGTGGAGCACCATCCAAATCCATCGACTGTCGTTTCCAACCACCATCATCAATAGCCTTGTAGCTCAGGCTATGAACCTGATGACATAGAATTGTTCCTCTCTCGGCCACAATTTCTTTGAGCTAAATCAGATCCAAACAGGCACACTCAATCTATCCATCCAAATCATCTTCGAATGCAAGGTAGATCGTGCTGGCACGCCCGCGCACATCCATCCAACATGAAGTAGGACGACCTGTGTTGGTGCATATCCCCTCGGCCTGGAATAGAAGGCCGTCAAATTTGCGCAGCCAACAAAAGTGTCCAAAGCAAAAACTAAACTAATGCATTGAAAAGATCCATTTTGAGGAGGTTATTAACACAACCCATGCTGAAATCATCAAGACCCAGACCATTCTCTAACTGATTTAATCACTTAAACAGTCAGTGTTGAAGGATTAAAAAGGGGCGTGGTTTGAATAATGATTTGAAAACAATAAAACTGCTGTGCTTTTACAGGTGTCATGCTTCATTGTCTCCAAAGTGGCAATAAAGGACTGGTTGAACAGAAGAATATTCAGCCTAGAATAGATCAAAAGCGGTGGAACGCCCATGCTTGTCAGTCATTACGCACTCATTTGTTCTTTATAATTTACAGTGGCGATGCCTATCCAGCAACCAACAAGTTTGCAGACCTTGAAGCCTATAAATAGGAAGAATGAGCTCATTGCAAAGGAGACACAGAACTTCAGTTAAAAAGCCAGACTCAACGTTTAAAACCAGACTCAATGTCTTCGACTCAATCTCTTGCAAATTGTCTCACTGCAGAGCAAAGCCAAGTCTTGAATCAAACCCCTTCCTATTCATTGAGTTCCCAGTTGACAACTCCTGATTGGAATTCTATTCTTTTCCCAGACACATACTCTGTCTAATTCCCAGTTGACAACTCATGATTGAAATTACATTACTATTGTTTGTAACCTATATGGTCTGCCAGCAACGCTTGGTATGATTTTATAGTTGGTCTTGATTTCCAGCTCACTCATTCAGAACAAGTTTTCCTATCTGTGGTTCAGACGAGTTCTGACTGCAGATATTTCTAACTGATCCTCATTGGGCACTTCAACACTGTCTCAAGTAGATTGCAGCTTCTGCCTGATAAGATTCGTTTTCTGTTCGATGCTTGTGGTTTAGACAAGTTCCAACTGCAAACATCTCTAATAGATCCTCATCAGACACTCCAGCACTGTCTCAAATGAATTGTTGTTCTGTCCGATAAGACTTGCCTTCTGTCCGACAAAGCCTCTTCTAGCTCTGTTGCACCTTATTTTATTGCACTTGAGTTCATTTAAGTCTTTTTGGGATTGTATTTACTTACTGGCAAATGTACCATGTCCTTCAGACAATTTATATACAGAAAGTTGTTATTGAATCCTCTGTCCGATAACGGTTTAAACCACAATCCATCCTATGTTTTATTCCATCATAATTGAGATATTGAAGTCCTCTTCATTGAGGCATAGAAAAGAACCTATATGAAGCTAGATTCCCCTCTTTAAAGTACAGTGGCTTTGATTAGAAGAAAAGATCACAAGAGCGCAATATATCCACAGCATAAACACCATTCCACCTCCTTTTTCTACTAGAAAAGCATCACTAGTAGTGGCACGCCTATCGCAATCCCCCAAGAAATAGCCTCTGAGCCCATCTCAGGCCCAAGTCTCTCTCACTCCATTTCCTTGACACGCAAGCAAAGCCGCTAGCTGCCAAAGTACAGCCTGCTAGATGCCAGGGGCATCACAGTGTTCAGAAACACAACGAACAATATTAAAAACAAAAACAAAAATAAAACGGGAGAAGTTATTTAGAGAGAAAATTAGAGCTTAAAAACAATTCAAGAGGTTGTTGTTGTCCATCTCCTTTTATCCAAATGCACTTTGAAAATTAGTCAAAGTGTTGGGGCGGACAACTTCAAAACCATTAAGACATTTAGTTTTGATTAACAAAATAAACAAACCGGGGATTTAAGAAATATACTAAAATGACAATTATTTAATTAAATACTTATATGATTTTTGGATTCAAGTGATTCTTTATAAAAATGATATTTGAGTGCCTAAAAAATAAACATTTTGGATTATTAAAATACAATCAAGATATCATATATCTTAATCTGAGTGGTGGTAAGTCATTGTCAGCAATGCAAGTCTCAATAAGGTCACCATGGTCAATGTGGTTAAACCATCTCCCAAATCTGACCTTCACTTAATGACCGTGGTTTATTATATAGTCAAATCAATGAAATTCGAGGTAGGCTCAGATACGTACAACTAAGACATTGCTACATTAATGGGGTCCAAAATTTGAAGGGCTTTGATGATTGCATTACTATTAAAATTAACTTACACCAAGCAGTAATTTTCTGTTACTGCCAACACCATAGATACAAAACTAAAACACTCAGCTCTATTAAATTATGAAGCTCAAACCTCTGCCTCATTAAACAGCAGATATTTGAAATTATCCAGAAGAAGGCAGTGTTGAAGAAATTAGAATGAAAAAAAGAAAAAGAAATCAACAATAACAAAATATAATTCGAGACAAGACAGTAACAGGCAGCAGAAACAACACCATAATTTAAAAGGTAAATGACAAGCCGCACTACTATTATGCCCCTCGGGGCACTGCTGGACTTTTACTGCCCCTACCCTAGCTAGATTTGAATAAACTTATACATTTGGCTTTCTGGAATCATTACAATCAAAACGATGTACAGATGCAGGAAGACAGTATGTTTGGGCTAAAATGACATGGAAGACAGGATCAACAATTTCCAGGTTAAGCTGGAGAGCCACTATATGTATACATCATTGGACAGGAGGGCGAGAACAGCAGATTGCCAAAATGCTCAGTGTTATATAGACCACAAAGAGGCCCTCTTTTGCTTCACATCCATCCACTAGCAGAAGAGATAATTCCTTGGTTCATGACTTTACATTCAAGTACCAACTGGGTGTGGGAATCCAAGACCAGTCTGCTGCCCCATATGCTCTGGTATGAGCCTGTTGATCAGTTCAAGTGATGCTCCACTTAACTGCAAGTCAATTTTCGAAGCAGCATTGAGAGGGATGAGTCAATTAAAACTTCCGAGAGTAGAAAATGTGTTCACTAAGACAAACAGCAAAAAAATTTCACTTAAACTTTTCGATGGCAAAGAAAATGACAAGAAGAAATGTATATATGTCATCCTATGCTCATCGAACTGGTACCTAATTCTTCCAGGTTATGAAACCAGACTCAACCTAGGAAAATGGTATATTTGACCTTCATGTTACTGAAAATTTAAAGAAATCCAAATGACTCGGGACTTATTCAACCATCTATCATGTAATTTCTCTCACACCAGGTGGCTACTAGCCACTCTTCAAAGAAGAGTAGAATGAATCAACATCATGTGCACAAGTACCAAGTAAAAATGCCGAAAGGCCCAGCACATCTGAATCAGTGGCATTGAGTATTGGTCTACCTTCAGGTGTCAAGATTGATCACAGTTAAAAATAAATAAATCTGAAACTCACTTCTTGTTTGAAGTTGAAAAGTGGTGGCAGTGGGCGACCATTTGGAAGGCGAGCATTGGGCTCCCGAAGTTCGTCAAAGAAAGGATGTGTGCATGCTTCTAGCTGTAATTGGGCAATCAGTGAGAACTTAGATATTAAGCATGTCACGGAGTGAAACTACCCAAAATTGACAAATAAATCTTTCAATCCCTACAGCTAAGTGCAAAAGTTGCAGCTCAGCACCAAAATGATAGATTCTAAACAGAGGCAGCTCTCCTCTTATCTTTATTCAAAACTACATCCCAAAGCATGATGTCTTGGGTTTTATCTTGAAACAATAGAAGTACTCCATGGGAAGGGAGTCCTACTCACCGCAGTGCAACGTAGACTCGGCGAATATTGAAGAAGTCGTGAGGCAAGGTCAATTGCTTCAGGTGGCATTCGCTTGTGGAAAACCTGAATAAAGGAACATGGGTGCAGATGCATAAACTATAGGACTACTGGCCAAAAATAATAATAATCCCATAGACAACAGTAATTAAAACACTATAATCCTAGTGTAAACATAATTAATAATGTTATTGGTCAGCACAGATAAGTATGGACAAGCACAAGGACATGAGTACGCTCAGGAAATAAAAGGAAAATCCCAGGAAAATTTTGGACAAAAGGTTTCAGCATGTCCAGAACATAATGTCATGAATGTATCTGTGCATTATGCCCATGTACGAATTATGTTATAACACCTTCCTCTATATGCAGCCCTTAGGATCAACTTATTTGAAGGGTTATAAACTAAATGCATACCTTATGCCAAGGATGAGCTTTAATCTGAGGGAACCTAAAATCTGTGTAGTTCGGATTCATGCATCGAATTTCTTCTCTAGTTGGAGTGCCAAGAACCTGCAAGAAGACATTGACAGTGTAAGCACACCCACTTGCATGATCCACTTAATTCAACAGAGAAAGTGAGGCTCGACCTTGATAATCTCTACAAGTTGGTCCACTGCATTCTCTCCTGGAAACAATGGCTGTAGAAGTGCAGGAAATTCTTTTTATAAGTCAAAGAGCAAATATAGTCTAACCAAAAAACTTAGGCCAAGAACAAGAATATTATTTCCAAAGACGTTGATAACCTGGCCTAGAAGGAGCTCAGCAAGGACACAACCAGCTGACCAGATATCAATGGATGTTGTATATTCTGTTGCACCAAAGATGAGTTCAGGAGCCCGATAGTAACGAGAACATATGTACGATATATTTGCTTCCCCCTTGACCTGATAGAAAGAAATCATTAAACTGAAATATAAAAGGAAACTGATTTCCTTAGCAACAAAGAAACTGCATTAGCATTTAGCATATAGATAGGTCATTTAAGTATAGCCATACTGGCAACAATATCTTGCTTTGAAATCATGCATTATTTTTCATCCAATAGACAGCTGATTAATTATTGGTTTATTAAGTGAAGATTAACAACCATCAAAGAAAATTGTCATTTGGACATCAAAATTCCAAAAAAATAAAAAAAATAAAAAAAAATTAGTGCGACAGCATAATTGAATAAAAGGAAAGTGTTAAATGATGTGAAGCAAAACGTACCAGAACTTTTGCACTTCCGAAGTCACAAAGCTTAACCTGGTGGGTGAGGGGATCAACCTGCCAAGGATATTGGAAAATGGGGGATAAATAATCCAATTCATTTTAGAGAGAACAAATACAATAAACAAAAAACACATACCAAAAGATTTTGAGGTTTCACATCTCTATGGCAAACACCAGGAACAGTATGGATATAAGCCAGGCCCCTAAAAATCTGAAAAGTGTTTTTTTAAAAATCCATTTATTATAAAAGCATAAGCCAATATACACGTTTACCAACATAAAAACCAACAATAAGTTAACTAACACAAAACGAAAAAGGATTCATACTTGATATGTATAAAGTTTCACATAGATGAGCGGCATCCTTTGGTTCATACTACTGTAGTGCTTCAGAACCCTGTACATAGTCTCGGGTACATATTCCATAACAAGATTCAAGAAAAGCTCATCTTTACTCGTTGTAGAGAAGAAACAATGCTTCAGGGAAACAACATTTGGGTGATCCATCAAGCGCATCAACTGCAACTCACGATTTTTATACCTCCTGTCCTGCAAGACCTTCTTTATGGCAACCGCTTCTCCAGTTTCAATGCATTTAGCCTGAAAGAAAAAAGAGTGCTAAAGACTCAAACAATGAAAAGAAATTGAGAATACTTTGTTCCATTAAGTAAAATCCATACCTGAAAAACAATTCCAAATGATCCAGTACCTACAACACGCTCTGCCATGTAACTGATCGTCTGCAACCACCATCAGAGGAACACCTCAGAATACAAAAAGAATGGAAAACCAAATAATTCTTCAGAAGTTCAATATATCAAAATCATAGAGGGCCTCCGCTGTTAGCACCTCTTATGACCAAAAGGAACCAAGGAACAGTGTTCACAAAGAATTTATCATCTCTCTCAAGTCAAGTAATCCTTGATTATGAAGGAGAAAAGTGTACAACTTTTTATGCAATAGAAGGAATTAAAGGGGAAGAAGAAAGAGTTTGGTGAAATTGTGGCCATCAAATGGGGTAAAAGAAGAAAGAAAGAACCAGTACTAACCCGTTTGGGTTCACCATTTTTTCCACCAATGGTTGTTGAAATGATGTGACCGGTGACTGCATCATTTCCCTCAATAACAGGAGCAGACATTTCCTGCAATTTATAGCAACACAACATATAAACATCAGCACAAACTGCAGCCTTTCTTTGAAAAAGTAATGAAATGGTATGTGGGTGCTTGTTGAGGAAACACTCCTGCCTAAATGCAATAGAAACCAGTTGGCCACTTATGAGAGATGCCACCCAGAATAGCCATAAAAGGGCGCAAATGAAAACATGGACAATGCCTCTATGTTATTATACCAATTCTAACATTTATCAAACTTCATTCTTTTTCTTCATCTGAGTTTAGCTCTACCCCCCCTTTATATTAGTGACATTTTTGTGTTTGGAAACCTGTGTCCTACACAAAGTGAAAAATTAGTGTAAACTTAACAACAGTCTAAAGCAATCAAATGTTGAATGCATTGATGATAACAAAAGTTAATACAGACAAATTTGAAGGAGACTTAACAATACAACATAACTGCCACAAACAGATGGATATTCAGAATGAGATTTAGGAAAGGGGAAAGCACAAAGATCTCAAACAGACATTTAAACTAAAAGCAAAATAAGGTAACCCTGGTTTACAAGAAAGCATCACATGCTATAAAACTTGCATTTTAAAGAAACTACTGTTGATAAAGAATCAAAGAACATCAACTTCATGAAGCAAACTAGAATACTTTGAAGAACAATCCACCTAGAGGAAAGAAAAAAAAAACATAAAGTTGGCAAAAATTACAACATTATTAAGAAACTGGAAAACCCAAAAGATATCGGATTGACAACAGCCTCCAATGACCACCAAATGAATATCAAATCAATACAAGCATTAGATCAGAAAAAACCTAGTCAAGAATCAAAGATAAAAACAAATAAAAAATAAAAGAATAAACAAAGTTCAGTAGTGTCCAATAAGATTAACCGAAATAATTTAGGGTCAAACTTAAAACAGTAGAGAATTTTTCAAAAATAGATCACAAGAGATAGTTGAAAGTTAATGCGAAAATTGGACAAACGGGCTGGTATGCAAAGGCAACAAAACCCAATTGCCCAGATTGGCAAAATGGGAAAGTTAGAGCAATCACAATTTCTAAATTCAGCTCAATTAAGTCTTTTTATATTTCCATTTTAGGTAACAAAACAGCTAATGAACACAAATAAAACTAGCCAACCCCGCATTTTCTATAATCTGCTCCTCCTAATTTCCCTAGAGTAGCATGATCTCAGACAAAAATAATAGAGGGAAATAAAATTAATGCGAAAGAAAAAAAGAGTAAAATAAATAAAATAAAATCGAAGACGAGTCCGGAGAGAAGCTCCGGCGAGGCGACTCTAACCTCAGAACACAAAGAAAGTTGCAGATCGTTTCTAATTAGCGAGGAAAATGAAGCTTTGAGCTGGATCAAGGGCGATCTAAGCACCGAAACCTACCTCTACGAACTTGAAGACGGAGACAGAAGAGAGAAGGGGAATCTCTAAGAGAGCAAACAGCAAAGCTCAAAGAGGTGGCTGTGAAATGCGAGAGCGAGAGATAGAGAGAGAGAGAGAGAGAGAGAGAGAGAGAGAGAGTACCTTGTCGGAGTCCATATCGGGGGCTCGGCGAGTCACGTGGTTCAGTGGCTCATTGTGGTCTGGCTGTCGCTGTGGCTGTGCCTCTGCTTGTTGATGCTTTGGCCCCAAAGCCAAAGACCCCATGTGATAGTGAGATTGCGACTCTCTCACACCCACCACACACCCAAGTTCTCTCTTTTTCGCTCTATAACTCTCTCTCACACCAAATAGCTTTCGCTCTATAACTCTCTCACACACCAAATAGCTCTTTGGTCTAGTTGCATTTGTCTCCCCTACTGTGGATCAGGGCCTGTGCTATTTTGCTTTGTATTTATGTAATAATGGTTATGTCGGACACGTATTAATGTTGCAAATGGTGGTAGTGAACAAATTAGTTGTAGTATAATTTGACGAGAATCATATTTGTGATGAGTTCAATAAGTATCAATGTTGAGAATGGTGGTAGTGATCAAATTAGTTGTAGTATAATTTGACGAGAATCATATTTGTGATGAGTTCAATATCTAATTAGTTGTAGTATGATGATAATTTTATTGTGAATGTATTTTTTTTTTCTGCCAAATGTTGTGAATGTATTGGCTCATAGGAAATTATTGTGAGTAGATATTACAACACATTACACATTTCCCTTTTAGTTATATTAAAAAAAAGGGGGAGTAAAAGACCCACGCTCGCCTCGTGTAGTGAGATTTCACGCTCCCATCAGGCTGCGGGCGAGAATTGAGTGTCTTTGGGTGCAGGTCAAGTGCTGTGGACAGTTGTTGTCAAAACAGAGAGACAAGAATCACATGGGATGGAACACCCCGATGTTTTACATACTAATAATCTTTTTTTATAATGAAAATAACAAGTTTCATTTCAATCAAAACTAGGAGTACAGAGCACAAAATCATTCATCATGAATGAAAAGGTAAAAGCCAATAGAGTCCTTTTCAACCCGAATAGTGAAGTTCGTACATGGAACAGAATGCGCCAGTTGATTATACTTTTGTCTCTAATTAAAAAAATTAATAATATAAAAGCGAGACTAGAGAGTTCACAAGCTTCTGCACAATCGGTAACCCGACATAAACATAAAAGAAAATTTTAGTAGGCTAATTCAACCTTGACGGATCATGTGCTAACCTTTAAGAACGAGTTACTTTTCATGTTAATCCGTGAACCTCGTTTATGATCCGTTGAAAAATAAAGTACTTTTACTTATTTACACTCTTAATTATGTAATTTGTATATATTTTTTGGACATTAAATATTCACGTCAAATAGGGACGAATCCAGGATTTCGAAATATACTGGGCTGGATTGCCTTTATAACCAAACTCAACGGTACGAGTGAATTTCATTGATATCAACGATTTTGATTCCCATCTAAGTGGCGTGGATATTCCCCTAATGCGGGTTGACATGGTCCTAAGAGAATATATGCTCTTCTAACATTATCACGTTCATTAATTGGATATGTGCATATTTGACGACGTAATCCTGGATCACGTTCAAGAGAATTGGTATCAACTTGTTGATTACAATGGACTCTTTGAAATTCATAAGGAGGTTTCTCCCCACAAATTGGAGAAGACGAAGAAGGGCTAGAAGGCATGCTACTTGATCCATCATTTTTTTTCTTTAAAAAATGCAAAATATTCTTCATCACTACTACAAAAATTGAGATAGACGACGGTAATTTACCGTCGTGTATTCTGTTTTTCAACCGACGTGGAATCGACCAACATCTTTTGATGCAAAAACCACGACGGTAAATCACCGCCGTCTATTCTAATAAAGACGTCACATTTGATAAAATAGGGCGTTGTTATCAATTAAAAAGCGACGGTTTATTTTAAAATACCGACGTTGTTCAAATATACAACGTCGTAGTCAAATAAAAACCGACGTCTACTCAATAAAAATAAACAACCTGGATAACTTTAGACGTCACCTTTAGAAAATAAACGACGCGTTTTAAAAGGAACAATGTCATTATTTACAAAAATACAGACGTAAAAATAAGTAACCACGACACAAATTATAAACTTAAAGACGTTGAAAAGTCATTTTACGCCGCAATGTAATCGTAGATCGACGTAGTTAATAATATTAGATGGCCATTTTATTTTTAAAACTGACATCTATATTTGTATTACCACGTCATTAATAATTTCCAAAACAACGTGATTTTAACTATCCACGTCATGAATAAAACCATAACCGACGTTATTTAGTTTTTCTACGACGTATTTATTTCTAAAGAAGACGTTGTTAATACTTCAAATGTCCTATTTCATAGAAATTCAAACGTGGCTACTACTTTATACTTCGATTATGTAATTAATTCCGCCGTTATTATACTTTTAGACGTCTGTTCTTAACGCCTTATACCGACGCAAAATAAATTTCAAAACTGAAAAGACGACATCTTTAATCAAAACCAACGTTGTTAATGAAAAAACGCCAGTTTTTTTACAAATATGACGTTGTTAGCATTGACAACGCCTTATTCGGATAAAAACGGACGTCTATTTAATGAAAAATTTAATTTTAAATATCCTCTTTGATAACCTTAGACGACCCTTTCGTAAAACCTACGTCGTTTAAAGTAGAAACAATGTCGTAAGTTACTAAAATATAAACTTAATATGATGGAACCACGACGGAAACTATAAATTGATCTTCTTTGAATGACGTCTAACTAAACATTACCACGACTGTCCGTACATTACCGCCGTTGTTCTATTGTTTTCTACGTTCTTTGAATGAATTGACCGGTGATGATAGTTATTATTTAGACGTCGGTACATATATTATGGATGTAAACGTCGTTAAATATCATTGAGACGTCTTATTTTGCAATTTTTCAGATTACCGTCGTGTTTTGCATCTGAATCCAGCTTTTATTATCGAAAGTTATGTTGCCGAAACCTGCATAATGAAAGAGAACGAAATACATTACAATTTCTTGCAAAATTAATGTCATACACAGCCATTTAGGGCATAAATAATTTCATAAATCACAATAGCATCATTCAATCCATATATCTTCACACCCATCTCGAATATTTTCACTCCCAAACTCACGGGCTAGTTCATCAAATGTGTCAACATTTGGCATCCCTCTAGTAAATGGCTCACACTCAATTCTAACATCACCTAAGTCATCATCACCAATAACATCATTATATTCTCTATTAGGCATTGATAACACTACCGACCAACTATGATGCATTGGGTCGTCAACAAAAAAACTTGTTTGACTTGAGAAGCCAAAACAAATTGGTCATTCCTATGTCCAATTTTACTCGAATCTACAAGGGTAAATCCGAGTTCGTCGACTATAAGGCCGTAGTGCTATCTATCCAATCACACCTAAAGACCGTGATTGTAAACTTTTGGTAGTCAAGATCCCAAATATCTTGAATGACACCATAAAAACCCATATTTGAGACAATAGGGTTTTAATCCTTGGCACTAGCAACTTGCATAGTATTTGCAAGTAAATAAACTCCACTATTTTGAACTGCTCGCACATCATCTTGTGCCTTGGTGTTAAATTTAACACCTTTAATAAGATAGCTCTTATATGATGGCACTGTCATGCTTGGACCACTTGCTAGCCACCTCAAATTTTCTGATACGCCATTATTTTCTTTCTCATTGATTTCCCTTTGAACCTGCAAATTAATCATATGTTAATTCAATGCAACATAGATATGACAATAAATCAAACTCCAATGTTTTAATTAATAACATATACCTTAAAGCGTAACCATTGAATGAAAGTGCTGTTGTGCTTATCTTGTAGCCACTTTGTTCTCTTTTTATATTTTGGATAAGTGGTCTTGAGGTGGATCATATGTTCCCTATATGACACAGAAAATTCTAGTATTACTGTCCCTTGTATTTAAGAGAAACATAAGGAATGATTTAAAACATAATGATTAAAAGTCATACTCGATATATGGTTGGACTTCCTCTGTATTCTCCAACACATATAGATGTGCCTGGTTCAAAAGGTCCCAATCAACTAAAGTCATTGAGCAACCTGATAGTGGCTTTGAAAGTCCCATCTTCCTGGTTTAATGGCACTCCAATTGTTCTAATATCGGATAAATGCTCAAAGTGCAAAACTCCACAGCCTTCTTCACTATATAGCACTCGGCAATGCAACCTTCAGGATGATTACGGTTATGAACATACCCCTTTAGCACTTTCATGTATCTTTCGAACGGATACATCCATCTAAAATAAACAGGCCCACATAGACGAACTTCTCTCGACAAGATGTACTACTAGATGAACCATGATATCGAAGAATGAAGGGGGAAAGTATTTCTCAAGCAAACATAAAGTAACTACTACATCTTCTTCCAACTTATCTAGAGAGGAAACATCCACAGTCTTTGCACATATAGAATTGAAGAAGAAGCACAATCGAGTTATTGCATACCTTGCGTGCTTTTCCAAAATGTAACGAATTGCCACAGGAGCAATTGTTGCATCAAGGTATGACAATCATGTGATTTTAGGCCAAGAAGTCTTGAATCTTGTAAAGATACAAGATTTTTTATGTTTGAAGAATAACCTTCAAGGACCTTCATACCATAGAAAGAATTGCAAACCGTTCTCTTCTCTCGCTCTTGACAAATTCCAAGGCCCTGGAGGCAAGCGAGTACGTCTTTCTCCATACTCGGGTTGCAAATCAGTCTTGACCCCCATGTTCAATAAATCTAAACGAGCAGCAATCCCATCTTTATTTTTTCCAGGGATCTCCAACAACGTACCAATGATACTATCGCAAATATTCTTCTCAATGTGCATCACATCGAGGGAATGCCTCACAGAATATATTTCCAATACTCGAGATCAAAGAATTTTGACTTCTTCTTCCAACAAACTCACACCGTCATCTTCACCTCCACCTCCCCTTTTTTCGACCCCCATTTGTAATTAATACCTTCAACCCTTTGTAGCACTTCTTCTCTGGTTAATGGCTTTGGAGGCATGTCATATTCGTGTTCCCCATTAAAAGTCGCACGCTGCCTCCGATATGGATGATTTGTTGATAGCCATTTTCTATGCCCGATGTAACAGATTTTGTGGCCATTTTTCAACCTCGTGACTAGGCGTATCATCGCCGCATATTGGACAAGCTTTATATCCTTTAACGACACAACCAGATAAGTTTCCATAGACGGAAAATCATTTATTGTCCACATGAGTGCAGCTCGAGTGTAAAGTATTCTCCTATGTGTGCATCATACACTCCTCTAATCCCATCCCACAAAGATTTTAAATCATCAATCAAAGGCTCTAAGTAGACGTCTATATCATTTCCGGGTTGTTTAGGACCGAAATCAATAAAGTCAACATCATGAACTTTTGTTTCATGCATAACCATGGTGGGAGATTATATGTAACTAAGATAATCGGCCAAAGAATCGTATTCGCTACTTAGAGAACTGTGGGGATTGAATCCATCAGATGAGAGAGCTAGTCTCAAGTTTCTCAGCTCTTTACCAAACTCGGGCCATTTATCATCAACGAGTTTCCAAGACGGGAATCCGCCGGATGAGACATCTCGACCGTCAATTGATTTTCTATCAAAGATGCCAAGTCAAACTCTTAGATGTCTTACTTGATTGAAACATCCTTTTAAACCTTGGAATTGGTGGAAAATACCACACCACCTTTGCTGGGACACCCTCTTTCAAAACTGAATCTTTGCCTTCCTTCCACCTTGAGATACCACAAGTAGGACAATTAGTTGAATCTTCATAATCCTTCCTATACAAGATGCAGTCATTGGGGCATGCATGGATTTTCTCATAACTCAACCCCAATGCACACAAAGTCTTCTTTGCCTCATACATAGAGGAAGGTATTGTATTTTCTTCTGAAGCAAATCTCCTTGAAGTATCAACAATTACAGAAATGTACATTACTCATCCCATGTTTTGCTTTCAAATTGTATAACTTCACTAATGCTGACAACTTTGTGTACTTACTACAACCAGGGTACAAGGGTTGATCTCCATCCCCAATCACATTGGCAAACTCTCATAAGGATCGGATCCAACATCACCTAAATCATTATCATCCATATCTATTTCTTCAGAAACAAAACTATCCCTACTATGGTTATCATCTTCATCCACATTTCTACTAGCATTAGTAGTTGACTGCCAAGGTTCTCCGTGAAATGTCCAATTCTTATAGCTTTGGTCAACTCCTTTAAAGTACAAGTGGTCCCTTATAATTCCAACCCCAAACAATCGAAAATTCCCACATTTAACACATGGACAATGAATATGTGTTGTAGTTAGAAGATTTCCTACAGCAAAATCCAAAAATGCTTCCACCCCTAACTCATATGCCTTCGATCTTCTATCCGCATGCATCCATGACTTATCCATAACTGACACTATAACCTATAATATATAATAAAGTAAAAGGACAAGCAATGAATATCACTACAGAATATTATGTACATTTTAAAAGCAAGTAATATGAGTTACAGACGACGGTTTTTTCCAAAAAACGACGTATTTTATAAAAGCAGACGACGGTTTTTGTAATAACAATCGCCTTAGGCTACTAAAAGAAAAAAGTGAACAAAGAAGATTATATAAATTTAAATAAGTATAAGATACAAACGACGGTTTTTATATAAAACGACGTATTTTATAAAACAGACGACGGTTTTTGTAATAACAGTCATCTTAGGCTACTAAAAGAAAAAATGAACAAAGCAGATTATATACATTTAAATATAACAAGTATAAAATACAGACGACGGTATTTTACATAAAACGACGTATTTTATAAAAAAGACGACGTTTTTTTAATAACAGTTGTCTTAGGCTACTAAAAGAAAAGAGTGAACAAAGCAGATTATATAAATTTAAATAACACGTATAAGATACAGACGACGGTATTTTACATAAAACGACGTATTTTATAAAATAGACGACGGTTTTTTTTACATAAAATGACGTATTTTAAGATTACAGACGACGTTTTTTTTTACATAAAACAACGTATGCTAAAAAAATAAAAATAAATCTCCTTTGCCATTCCACATCCAAGAACAAATTGAGAACCAAATAAATATAACACGTATCTGAAATATTGATTAAGACCCATAGCAAATGAATTTTTATGAAAAGCATGCAAGTATTAAGACCCATCACGACAGAGAGTGATTAAGAAAACCTATCTGAAGAACCATTCCTATGAGGACGCATAGCAAATGAAGAACATCATTCAATGAATAAAAAAGCAAAGTCATATTACGTTTGTACTTAAGAACCTGCACAGAATATCATTAAATGAATAAAAATTAGAGCTAAAGAGATTAGGGTTCGAACTTACAGTAAGCGCAGAGTCGATAGGATAAGAATTAGAGCAGGAGAATTAGGGTTCGAACTTATTGCATTCGACAGAGGCCGGAGAGCACAACTAAAAATTAGAGTTGAAGCGAGAAAGCGAATTATTTAACACTTAGAGCGGAAAATGAAAATTTTAGGTCACGCGTGAATTTTCAGATTGCGCGCTTCTTTAAACATCGATGAAACAAAATAAAACCGTCGTTAAAGTTTTAATTTTAAACGACAGCTTATTATTTTTGTATCGACGTTATTTAAATTTTCTACGCCGCTATATAATAAAGATGGACGTCTAATTGATAAAATAAATGTAATTTAAATCGACGGTAAATATATAAAATATGACGTTTTAAATACAATATAACGTCATTAAAATAAGAACACCGTCAAAAAATATTAAGTATCCAGGATTGGTGTTGCTGGGATTCAAATTGTGTCGCTTGAGTGGAATTGAAAGAAAACAAAAGAGAAAACCGGCGTCGTTTCAATAAAACCTAAACCCTAACCCTAAACCCTAAACCTTAAACCCTAAACCTTAAACCCTAAACCCTGAACACTAAACCCTAAACCCTAAACCCTAAACCCTAAATTATTTTAAATTAAAAAATAATAAAATAATACAAAAGGTTAAGGGTGGTTTTGTCTAAACCCAAAAATAAAAAAGAAAACTGTTTTCTTTTCAATAAAACCTAAACCCTAAACCCTAAATTATATAAATTTTAAAATATTATAAAAAAATTATAAAGCATAAGAAAAATTAACCAAAAATTGCTACGGACTCCTTATTACAATGCCTTGTGTACTAGGATGATAAAACCATATTTTTAATATATTTGAATTTATCACAAGAATGGATGACACAAGCCCCATAAGAATATGTTATGAAACTATAACTGTTGTAGTGATTTATAAATAAATTTTTTTGTCACGAATTAAATTTAAAATTTTTTACTCAAAAAACATTTTTTAAAGCATTAGAAGTAAGAAAATATATCAATGAGAGCATTATAATTTCTGTTTTTTTTTTTGGAATTTTTTACAATTTATTACAAATATTATAAAATAATTTCAATTAAAATCAAATAAAACCACGTCGTTATGAATTCATAATGGACGTTGTAATATAATTAGACGTCGGTGTAAAGTAAAATATGGACGTTGTATGTACCGACGTTTTAAATATAACTTTGAACGTCGTTATTTTTTTATAGACGACGTATTAATCACTTTACACGTCGGTGTGAAGGAAAATATGGCCGTTGTATTTACCGACGTTTTAAGTACAACTTTATACGACATTATTTTTCTATATATCGCCGTTTTAATAGATTTCGACGTCGGTAATATGGTTATTACCGACGTTTTAAGTGCAACTTTATACGGCATTTTTTTTAATATATCGCCGTTTTAATAGCTATAGACGTCGGGAATAAAATATCGCCGTTGTATTTACCAACGTTTTAAGTAAAACTTTATACGGCATTATTTTTCTATATATCGCCGTTTTAATATCTTTAGACGTCGTTATTGTTGAATATATCGACGTTTTAATATTTGTTGACGGCAATTTGAATGAAAATAATAACCTTTTTTAATATAACGCGAGTTATATTTGTATACATGTCATTTCGTGATACGCATCGACGTGGTTTGGTTGTATACATTTCATTTTGGTTATGTACCGTCGTGTTTTTTAAAAATTCTCGTGATTTGATAATTTTATACAAAATTTTAATTCATACTAAAAGAAAATGTAAATTATAACCAAAATATTTACAAAAATTTTCAATTCTTGTGATTAATGTTTGTCTAATTCCCTAATCCATATGAAGGCTTACAAATTCTGCTCATTCCTTCCTGATTTCATCAATGGCTTCTTGGGGGTATGGTGATTGATCTTTTCCTCAGCATACCGCAAGCCATAAAAATAATAAAAATAAAATGTTAAATAAAAAAATAAAAAATAAAAAATAAAATGTTAAATGTTAAATATATAATTTTCCTTTTACCTTCTTCTCAAATTCCAAAGTCAGGATCCTCGATGATGTCTTTCATAAAGCGCATTACATAGTACCCACACTCTACATTGCTTGGTTGCTTTGGAGTGCCTTTTAGAGTTTTCCAAATGGGTGATTTCTGCCGTGCCTCGCCTATGTGGGTATTATAGGTTCGATAGCACTGTTTCAAGGCAACAAAGTGTTATTGAAAATACGTAAACATAGTTGATAAAAATAAACACCGTACAAACAAAACCGTCGTGGTAATTATATACGTACGTCGGTTCTTAAAATAAAATGACGTTATATGATAATTAAAACGACGGAACTTAGAACCGACGTGGTATGTTATAATTACGACGTAAAATAACAAATTTCAGATTTATCCTTAAGCTTAGAAGAAATACAGATAAAATCAATTGCAGAGAAAATTAGAGTACAGAGAGAGAGAGAGAGAGAGAGAGAGAGAGAGAGAGAGAGAGAGAGAGAGAGAGAGATAGTGGGATCACTTAAGTGAAGAAAGCTTGCTATACAAACACATATGAGTAAATCAACTTACGTGTTCACCATGTTTTTGCACTCGTCATCAATCAATCGGTTTGGCGGTGGATCCAGAAAATAAACAGTCTCTCTCTTTGCTCTCACAATGAACAAGACCCAATGAAAGCTACACAAAAAAAACATAAAGGTTAAACACTTTAATGTACAATGCATCATACAAAGAAAATCTTGGTAAGGTGACTAACCCTGGATTGTAAGGCATCAAGAAAATCTGTTCCCCATCCTGTCCTTTGAAGTCTAGTAGCTAACGCACGTGATCTTTGAGTTAATGAGCCAGAGTTAGCACTAACTTGAGCGGGGTCCACAAGGCCAACCATGTTCAACATATTTGAAGTTTTCAATGTTTCAAATAGGCACCTAAATATATGAAATGATCCAATGAGTTATTCCTTTTAAAGAAAGAAAAGTTTAAAATGAAAATTTGATAAGGACAATTACCTCATGTATACAAAGCAATGATAGTGGCTCCAACTTCTTCCATTGCTGCAATTTGACTAATATCTTCGTGCAAGATGAAGGTTTCACGATCATTTCCAAACACTTCCTTCTCAATTGTAAAGGTCATAATCCTATCATGAACCCTCAATGTCGTCAAAGATAAGAACAAAGGGCTTGTAGAGAAGAAGTCAAGTCTCCCACTTGTTGTTCCTTCTCAGAACATCCATGACCTTGGCCTTCTGTTTTAAAAATACACAAAGAAACAAGTTAAAAAAATTACATGAATACAAAAACCGAAGTGGTATTTATATACGTACGTCGGTTCTTAAACTAATACGACGTTATATTACATTTAAGACGACGGTAAATTAAAACCGACGTGGGATATTATAATTACGACGCAAAATACTTTCCTTTTTCAAATTCACAGATTAACAAATTTCAGGTTTATCAACTTTCTTAGCGTAAATACGTAAAAATCAATTCCAGAGAAAATTAGAATGACACAGAGAGAGAGAGATGGTGGGATAACCTATGTGAAGAAAGCTTGTGATACAAGTAAACTAAATAGGTCACCCTCTATACCGTCGTGGAATGTCTATCTCAACGACGGTTTTTTCAAAATTGTGACGTGGTGTGTTATTTAAAACGTCGGGAACTAATAACCGTCGTTGTATTACATTTATAACGACTCTAATGATAAATAACGACGTCTAAAAATTAAGAAACAGTGAATTTAAATCATTAACTTACCATTTTTTCTTCCCTAGCTTGTTCTGCATTGTTATTTTCTTCCTCAAAATTGATGGCTTTCACACCAATTGCCCCAGAGCAGCTTGCTTTGTCGGACATTGGATTTTTGGGACTTTGCTCTTGAGCTTGGATTTGAAATGGAGGAGTTGACTGTTTGATCATGTTGGCATCAAAATTTGGAAGCGATTGGCGCACTTGATTCAAGATATTCTCCCTCTCACCGCTACCAATTGTTGTGTTCTAGCCTCAAATTTCAGTTGCTCTTCTTGCACAATAGTTCTCGAGACGTTCTTCGAATTTATCTTCAAACTTTACCCTCCGTTGTCTAGGTAAATTGAAGTATTTCAGTAGTGGAAACCCCAGTCCTCGTAGCTCTAACTCTCCCTGGATGCTCGGGACCCAAAGCCAAGGTCAACACTTCATTGCTTCCCGATACAGTGAGAGTGCCTTCAGAGACTTTTGTTGCAATTCATCCTAACACAAAGACACATTAAAGTCAACAAAAACAGGAAGTCAGATCCACATGCAAGTCTAATTAAAAATTAAATGCAGTCTATTACAAATTTAAAACAGAAATTGTCTAAATTTAGAAGCTTACAATTATTTTTGCTTTTTCTCGCAACTTTTGGATCAGGAAAGTTACCCTGTTTGTCTTCTCTGGCTTTCTTCCATAAGGTAGATCGATCGATTTCTACCCGGCATGGTTTCCTCCAAACTCTCCTCCAAACCAACATATCCTCGTCGAGACAACCGATGATTGTACTCGCATTTCTCCCTCCTCTGCTTTTGTTCAAGATGCACACCTCAAATTCTTTGGATAACCTTGAAGCTACAAAGGCATCCCACTCGTGCTTTCAATATGAATGGATATAGTTTAGGGGTTCATTTAACTTCTCATTCTCATTGATGAATGGAAGGATATGCTGCCTAGTTAGTTTATTCTTGAAATCCTTCCATTTCTTTCCAAAGAGAAGATAAGACCATGTTCTTGCCCCCTTGCCTACAACAAAAGCCATGTCAATGGCTTCCCAAATCTGCTCTTTTACATCGTTGTCCACTTGTTTCCATTTAAGGTCGAAAGTGGGACTGGAGCGTGCCAAGACACCAATGTAGGACTGCATCTCCTTATTTGCAAGGCCATATGGTTGACCCTTTTGTTGTACTCAATCACCGGCTTGATTTTCTGAAACTTTCTCTTCACAACACGAGGCATTGTGGTTATACCACGCCCGACTTTGGTTCTTCAACGAAAGTAGTCGTCTTTGTCTGAAGCTTTATCGTGAAGATACAAACTTCATCTTCTTAGAGGATTTGGTTGTAGCTTGTGAAACTTCAAGATCTTTACCTTGATTCTTTTCCAAGGTAGCTTTCTTTTTGCTCAAGCTAGAAGCCTTACTTTGAGATTGAGAAACCATGTTTACAGATAAAAATCAAACCTGCAAGTGAAATTATTTCAGATTATAAACTACTAAACACGACGGTAATTTTAATAATACGACGTAGTATTTAACATCAAACGACGCTATCTAATAAGTAATGACGTAATTTAAATTTATCACGTCGGTAGTTATTTACCGAAGTGGATAAATATATAAAACGTCGTAGTATTTAGTTTCACACGACGCTATATACTAACCACCGACGTTATTACTGTTTTATCACGTCGTAGTTAATTACAGACGTGGTTTAATTAATAAAACGACGTAAAGAATCAATTACCGTCGTCTTATTAACATGAACATCAAAAAGCAGATAGTTATTTTTTGCTATTGAGAAAAAAACATGGAAATGGCAATATTTCATAATTTTCAAACATAGAAAACGATGGTAGAATTTATTTTATGACGTCGTTATTTAAATACCGTCGTCATTATATACTTCCGACATCTCAAATAAGACGGCACCGTCGTCAGATTAACAAGATACAAAAACAGTGTATTGGTACGATACCCTTTCCTTCTTTGTACGTAAAGTGAAAAACGAAAATGATTTTCAAAAGAAAAAACATATAAACATTTCAAAAGATAAAACATATAATGAAAGTTTAAAAAGTACGAAGCAATGGTTACCTTTTTCTTGCAACGAAAGTTTTCTCGGTTTTCTCGTCTTTGAAGTGGTATGTTCTGGTCGATGACGCAGCGAAGTGTGGGAAGACGATTAGTTTCGCACAGGGACGAAGACGAAGAGTGGGGACTTGGGAAGGATAAACGAGAGGAGTGTGAAATTTTTCTCAAGACCGAAACAAAGGCAACTTTAGTAGCAAAATATTTAAATAATGTCGAATTGTTACATAAGACGACGCTATTTATAAAAAATGACGTGGTATAAGTAAAATAAAACGACCTCATTTATAAGATACCGACGTAGATACCAATGGAAAAAATCTTTTAAAAAATTAAAACGACGGTTCACAAATAGGCACCGACGTATAAAAATTAATACGACTCATTTAAGGGAAACGACGTGGTTACTACAACTCTATACGACAGTAGTATTACATTATTCGCCGTTGATTGTTTACAATTAAACGTCATGATTTATAATAGAACCGACGTGGTTAATAATAATAATTTCTAACATGCGATACGTGCATTAATAATACATTACCGTCGTGTTTATTTTATTCTTAACACGTCGGTATTATATGTAAAAGCGACGTCTATAATTACTACGTCGGTATATTTACACATACCGACGTTGTTTATTTGGCTTCGCTTTCTCACCGATTGGCATGTTTCATAAGACGACACTTTTAAAGTTTCATGCGTCGTGTTTTAAAAATACCCAAATGAATTTCCAATTTTTAGGTGTTTTAGTATCTAATCGACGTCGGTTTTTATATTACCGTCGTCGTTTAAAATTTAACGACGGTATTTATTTGGTCCGTCGTCGTTTTACCGACGTCTATTTCGATTTTTGTAGTAGTGCATTCTCTTAGGATTTCGATAATGATATGACATTATAAGTATAACCTATAATATGAATGATGTATGTAAGCATATTCAAAAATCCCCAAATTCAAAAATCCCTAAATGTTGTTTATTAAAAAAAAAATTATAATTATAACAAATCCCTAATAAGAACTAAGTGAATAAAATTACCTCAACAAATAAAAAGAGGAGAAATTAGCTTGTTAATTTGTTGAACTGGACCAACTGGTGGTGGTATGCCTCTGGCTTGGTTGGCTTCTTTGCGTTTTCACCTTCACGAACTGCTTGTTAATTTATTAGCTCCACTATTAGTACCAACAATGGCCTGAAACCAATCCTTTGCAGCAGTAAAAATCAAATCTCTGGGGTTAAAAGGTAAATCAGCTACATCTTTAAAAATAAAGTCATTTCTCCATTTCCAAATATACCAGCATATAAAAACAAACATAATTTTCCAAGGACTATGGACAAAATGAGCCTTATAACACAAATTGCTTAACATCCAAGGTTGAAAATCAGTTTGGAAAAGAGGCAAAGCTTGCGTAGAATTCATAAAGAGATCCCAAACCATTCTAGCTCTAGGACAATCCCTTAAGATATGCAAAGTAGATTCAGAAGGGCACTTATAGTAATCGCAAGCACAATTCCCAATAAGATGTCTTCGAACTCGATGCTCATTGGAGAGAATTTTCTCCTGCAAAACTAACCAAAAGAAGATTTGAAGTTTAGGAGGGATTCTAAGCTTCTATAGGACTCTCCACCAAGGATTTAGCCAATCTACACCTTGAAAAAGCAAACTGTAAGCAGACTTGACAGAGAATAACCCATTAGAAGTAGGCTTCCAGATCTGACAATCCTCCAAGAAGCCCTGAAAATCAGCTGAGCAGCCAATGACTTTTTGAACCCATTCCTCAGGAAGAACACTCCTCAACTTCTCCACATCCCACTAACCATTCACAAAGAAATCAGAAACAAGGAAATTCAAATTGAGATCAGGAGCAAGATCCACTGTCTGCATCAAAGGCACATCATTGATCCATTTATCTGTAACATCCCACATCGACCAACGGAGAGGGGGTGATGTGCCTTATATGTATATGCCCACCTCCATCTAGCACGAGGCCTTTTGGGAGCTCATTGGCTTCTGATTCCATGGGAACTCTAAAGTTAAGTGAGTTTAGGCTAGAGCAATCCCAAGATGGGTGACCCACTGGGAAGTTGCTCATGAGTTCCCATAAACAAAACCATGAGGGCGGGGCCCAAGTGGACAATATAGTGCTAGGAGAGTCAGGTCGTGACATAATGGTATCAGAGATAGACCTCGACCGGAAGTGTGCCAGCAAGGATGCTAGGCCCTAAGGGGGTGGATTGGAAGACCAGTGAGCTTGGGAAAGCGAGAACGGTGAGCAATCCCACATTGCTCGGGGAGGGAAAGGTGAAGTACCTTATATGTGTGGGCACTTCTCTTCCTAGCATGAGGCCTTTTGGGAGCTCACTGGCTTCGGATTCCATGGGAACTCCGAAGTTAAGCGAGTTTGGGCTAGAGTAATCCTAGGATGGGTAACCCACTGGGAAGTTGCTCATGAGTTCCCAGAAACAAAACCGTGAGGGCGGGGCCCAAAGTGAACAATATCGTGCTACAGGAGCCGATCCGGGATGTGACAGAATGGTATCAGAGCCACTCTGTCGTGTGGTGCGAGTGTGCCGACGAGGAATTCAGACCCCTAAGGGGGGTGGATTGTAACATCCCACATCGACCAATGGAGAGGGGGTGATGTGCCTTATATGTACATGCCCACCTCCATCTAACACGAGGCGTTTTGGGAGCTCATTGGCTTCAGATTCCATGTGAACTCCGAAGTTAAGCGAGTTTGGGCTAGAGCAATCCCAGAATGGGTGATCCACTGGGAAGTTGCTTGTGAGTTCCTAGAAACAAAACCATGAGGGCGAGGCCCAAAGTAGACAATATCGTGCTAGGAGAGTTGGGTCGTGACATTATTGAAGGATTTTCAAAACATTTTTGAGAAGTTCATTTGAATATTAAACATGCATTTGATCAAATTAATCGCAGCGGAAGTATATGGTGGATGTTTAAAATCAAAAACAAAACTTCTTTCAAGTATCTTAAGCCATGAACATTGATATGATTTCATAAATGGAAATTTCAAGAGAAAGGATAAGATCTAATTACCCTTGAAGCAATTATATGAACCAATTTGTGTTTGGTCTTCTCTTGATGATTTCCTCTTTCTTGATTTCCTCTTTGATCTTTGATCTTTGCTCCTTGATTTTTCTCCTTGATCTTTCTCCTCCATGTGAGCCACAAAAGTATATGGCCTCTAAGTCTCCACACCAATGGAACCTTGAGATGAGAGGGAAGAATCTTGGGAATACAAGGATGCTAGTGCTAGATCCCCAAGACTTGGTTTCAATCTAAACCTCTTGAAAGATGAAAGTGTTTCACTCTTGAAAACTCTCTTTTATCTCTCTTTGATCTCCCAAACTTATTTGGTTGATGTTGGATTGTGTTTGTGTAATGAGCTTATGAAAGATAGCTTTTGGAAACAATTCCCATACCCATTTACTTGTGCATTTTCGGCCAAATCCCATTGGGCTTCCAAATTGGGCCTTGTGACACTTAAACCATAATGTTTAGGTGTCTTAAGCCCTTGGGCTTAATACCCAACCATTTGGGCTTCCGTTAACTATTACCGAGGCCCAAATACTCTTTTACACGTAGTAAATCTTCCATATCAAATTGATCAAATTTATTTCCACAACATCATATGTATTCCTCAAAGTTAACCATTTAAGGTGTGCGATCCATTAGGTTCTAATTAGCAAGGCGGTGGGAAAATATTAGAACTCTTTCTAACCAACTGAATTAAAACCCCCTTTTAATTTTTCCTTTATATGGATTGATCACAATCAATCCTAGGACTTCCACGAACCAAGAGTGACATCTAGCAATATATCAAGGCTACCCAAGCTAACCAGAATTGGTGAAGAACCTATTCGATTGGAATTACAATGCAATACGGTCCTTCTCTTATACAATGTTTCATATCATATTATTAGGTACGGATTGATTATGTCAAACCCTTAATATGATTTATAACCTCATATGATTCAATAGAACATGATTAAGAACAACTTTCTAAATCAAGTTCAAAATACTTTGGCCAAAGATTTCTTGAATCACATCTCGAAACATTCTCCTTCTTTATCGAAGGTAGAGATTCCTTATTGTACATTCACATGCCCCTATGATGAATTAAGAGATCCCAACAACACTTTAGACAAATCTTTTACGGCTTGCCTTTAAGAGCTATCTAAGATCAATAACGCATCATAGGACAACCATGATGCCTCGTGTCTAAGGACTAATTTGCATTATTGCAACTATGAGTTCTCGTTTGACATGTAGATAAATACTCCATACAAGAACTACGGTTGATCGCGTTCAGTGTACCCATTCACTAATGAGCACCCACATACTTGTATTAGTGTCATCTACACAAATGGTTTGAGACTAACCATCCTCCTAATTGAGCATACATAGTATGTGCTAATCTTGACGGTTTATCAATGCCCATTTGATAATCCTATGATTAGGAACATTTTGGGATACTATAGTAAGAGATTAAAGGTCTCCCTAATCTAACCTTTTTAGATTACTTTATCTCTTATTTAGCATTCCCTGGACATTTGTTTCTTTAATTGATGTAAAAGATAACAAATAAGTTTGCCCTTTATTATCATATACGAAATGTATTCTAAGGAGATTACATCAAATATATTGGCTCTTAGGGCACATTTCTAACAATTATCTCTCCAAAACTTAACCAAATCGCCTTTCCCAAGTCTCCAAATTAATCCTTTGTCAAGTAGTTGAGCACCAAACATAATACACTTCCAACTAGGAGAACAATTTTGTTTTGGGACCATATTAGGCTCGCAGAAGGAATGGCTCTTAATATATTTCTTTTCAAACATTTGGGCCCACAACCCCTTATCCTTCCTCAATAATCTCCAGCCAACTTTAGCTAGGAGAGATTGATTCATATCGCGAGTTTTCTTCAGACTCAAACCACCCTTGCTTTTAGGTTTACACACAAGATCCCACTGACACAAGTGAATCTTATGCTTCTTTTCACTGCCTCCCCAAAAGAAATTGCGATTCACTTTATCCAAATCCTCACAAATGCTCAAAGGAAGTTTAACTGTTTGCATAGCATATACTGGTATTGCTGAAGTGACAACTTGAATTAGCGTTGCCCTTCCAGCAACAGAGAGAACCTTACTTTTCCAAGAAGCCAGCCTAGCATGCACGTTGTCCACAAGATTGCTATAAGTAACCTTAGTTACCCTGGAGTGTAAAATAGGCATCCTTAAGTAATTACCCAGGTTCTCAGTGAGAGGTGATCTACAAATACAACTAATGTTAGTAGCCACCTCTTTGCTAACACTAGGGGAGCAGTATATAGCAGACTTCTTAAAATTGACAATCTGACCAGAAGCTTTACATAAAAGGTCTAAACACTGCTTCATTATTCTTGCTTGGTGAGAACTGGCTTCAGCAAAAAGAATCAAATCATCAGCAATAATAAATGGGAAAAAGCAGGCCTAGCTTGAGAAGCTTTCATAGGTTTCCATATATGTTTCCCCACAACCTCCATAATGAGGTGAGAGAGCTTTTCAATGCAAAGCACAAAGAGATAAGGTGAGAGTGGATCACCATGTCTAATACCATTGCTAGGAGTAAAAGTCGAAGTGAGCTCCCTATTCACACAAACTTGATAGGTGACAGAAGGTACACACTCCATGATCAACTGAATCTAGCTAACAGGCAAACCTACTTCATGAAGAACAACCTCGATAAAGTTCCAACTCAACTGATCATATGCTTTAGATAAATGAATCTTCCAAGCCATAAAACCTATTTTCCCTTTGGTACTCCGAAATTTAAACATAATCGCCTGAGCAATTAAGATATTATTAGTAATATGCCTATGAGGGACAAAACTCACCTAATGAGGGCTAATTAGCTTAGGCAAAATTGGCCTCAACCTAGCAACAATCACTTTAGAAATAACTTTATAAAGAGTGCAGCATAGGCTAATAGGGTGACAATGCATCATAGAAACAGGGCTAGCCAATTTAGGAACTAGAGTGATCAAAGTAGCATTCGAGCCTTTGAGAAGATGACGCTCCCTGAAAGCTTGAACAACCAAACCATAAATATCATTACCACACATATTCCACTAACTTTGGTAGAAACAAGCAGGAAACCCATCCACTCTAGGGGCTTTGAGACCACCTATATTGAAGAGACTCTTCTTGAATTCACTGATATCAATACGAGCCACCAAACCATTCAAATCAACATCGTTGATACTGGGAAACAGATTTAGGCAAGGATAAACCACTGTGATTCCTAGGAGCCATAGAGAATAGGCCAAGAAAATAATTCACAGCAAGCTGTTTTAAACCTTCAGCTTCCTCAACCCACATATCATTGTCATTTTTCAGCTTTTCAATTCAATTTCTTCTTCTTATAACAATGGTAGTTAGGTGAAAGAACTTAATATTATGGTCACCTTCTTGGAGCCATTTTACCCTTGACTTTTGCTACCAAAATAAGGCCTCTTGCTCCAAAACAGAATTATAATCGTCAACAAGGGATTCCTCCAGTTGACTGAGAAACCTATTATGCCTTTGATACAACAACTTATGAATACCATTGAGCTGAGCTAGAAGCTTCACTTTTCTTTGCTTTAAATGCCCAAAAATAGTCAAATTCCATTGCTTAAGAAGTTCCACCAATCCCCATGATTTATGTAGAGCAGAACCAGCCCCTTGTTCCCACTTTGGAGTTACAAAATTTTGAAATTGCTCATGCTTCAACCACATGGCCTCAAATCTGAAAGGTCTACTGTTAGGACAAGAAACCATTTGAGATTTGAGACAAATTTTAATAGGGAAATGATCAGACTTGGTCCTTGGAAGATGCTGAACAAAAGCATTAGCAAAGGATTGCCTACATTGAGTATTACACACAGCTCTGTCTAGTCTTTCAAAGATTCTTTTATTGCTCCAAGTAAATTTAGGCCCCGAATAGCCTAAATCAACCATACTAGGATCATCAAACCACTTCTTAAACCCCTTAAGTCTACATAAAGGATTACCTCCAACCTTCTACATGGAGCATTTCATTAAAATCACCAGCAAGAAGCCAATACATCTTATGATAGCTAGCCATAAAATCCAAGTATTCCCACAACTTCTCCCTTTTAGCATAACACGGGCTAGCATAAACAGCAGAAAACAACCAAGGTTGTTGGCCATGCCAGGAAGTACAAGCATAAATAGTTTGATTAGAGGTACCAATAATCTCCACCCGAATTCTATTTTCATTCCAGAGAAGCCACATGCCACCAGAGAAACCAATAGGATCCACCCCCTCAAAACCAGAAAAACCTAAGGATTTGATTACTTTAAGAGCCTTGCTCCCACCAATCCTAGGCTCACAAACAAAAAGAAGATCCATATGATGTAGACGAATTAACTCCATCATATTAAATTTGAACTTTGTGCAGGTTGCACCATGAACATTCCAACACAAAATATCCATAAAAATAAAATAATAGAAATGGATCACCCAGGGGCTCACCCCACCAATCAAGAGTCATCGGTCATACCTCCAACTGACTTGAAGCTATGATTAGCATCTATCTCACCCTTTGTGTGAACTTGACCTTTAGAAAGATCCATCCCTTCCACAGGACACAAACCATCTAGCATTGCAGAGGCCAGAGAGGCATTATCCACATTAGGCTCTTGCTCCTCTACTTGCTTATCATTCTCAAGTGCAATATTTGGTGGATGATGACCAAAGATATAAGCACCCTTATCCTGGGATAACTTTTGACCCCTTACCCAATCATCCAGTTGATCATTCATAGATCCCCATGAGAGTCCCTCATTTCACCAAGCACCCCCTTACCTTTATTCAAAAACCTAACTGAATTATCACCCTTATCACCCATCATGCTTGGAGTAACAGCTGGCCCTTTAGAGCTCGAAGCTACACTTTTGTTTGAAATATCTTGTAAAATAGGTCTGACCCCTAACTTTAGGATTCTTCAACTTAGTCCACACCTTCTCTCTTAGTCCAAAAGTGGCATGAGCACCAACCTGAGCTCGAGGTAAATAAACACCACCACCACCTTCCACAACATCATGCCCAAAATCATCTCCAACGATTCTCAAAGCATCAAACCGAGATGTTTGATGCTTAATACCATTACTCTGCTCGTTCAAACCTTTAGAACCATTTTTAGGCCTCCTTCTAGGAAGAACGTTCATCCATGGACCCCGTAAATTCTCCACATCATTGTCAACAGTTTCCATTCTCATAACAGTATCTGTATCCATTTGTTCCAACCCAGAACCAGCACAAGCTCTCCCATTCACCTCCGTTGAAGGCTTCTCTCTCAATGTACAGTTCTCACGCTTGTGTTCATAAAGCCCACAAAGATAACACATATCTGGCAAACCTTCATACTAAACATTATACCAAGTTTGATTAATCTGGGCAAAAGCCTCCAAAGGCTTAGTCAAATCAAGCTCAACACACAACCTAGCAAATTTGCCCCTATTTTGACTAGTAGTGAGAGCATCAATCTTAAAAAGCTTACCCAGCAGATTTCCAATTCTCTTAAGAGCCCAGACATCAAAACACTCCAGTTGGATGGCAGACACTCGAATCCACACCGCCATTCAAGTGATATAAGTTGTTGCAGGGCAGAAACCAGGCCGTCATTTCTGAAGAGTCAAGTATTGTCCAGCAATAATCCAAGGGTCCTCAGTAAGCACAAAGTTCAGATCATCTTCCAAATCAAATTTTACCACAAAAGAGTCATTCACTAGATCAATTAATTTCCAATTACCTTAAGACTCCACTTTTGTTGCAAACGGTCATGAAGATAATTGTAGGTATGAGATCTACCCAAAAGCTTGATGATTAGAGCGTTCTTCCATGGCTAGCAAAGCCTATTCATCTGGCGATCAGAGAATTGGATGCTTGGCCCTCGATCCCCACGTGAAATCACCACATCATCATTATTAGTAAGCTCATCATAATATGTATCCAAGGATTCAACAACAATACCCACATTCTTGGCCAAATTCACTCGATTCATGAGCTTATCATGAAAACTTCTAGAACCCACAAATAGAGGCATAGGTACTAGCTGGATAGTTTGAGGCATCGAATCAACCATTGGAACAAACTCGACTTCGTATACTGAATTAGTTTCCTCCGACGATCAGATCCGCTTAGAAAAGAGAGGAGGTTCCATAAAAACCATAGAGGATCCTTCAGCCATGGCTCAAATGAGCATAAAGAGAAGACAAAATGGTTGAGAAAACACCAGATATGGTAGCTCTCATCCTATGAAACTAGCGAAGAAGGAGAACTGTGAAGATGTTGGTGCGTGTGTAAGACATGTGAGCCTTGAATGATGCAAGACAAGAAGGTGTATCAGTTAGCAATCTCACATATCGCTCCACTCCCATCTTTCCTTCATCTCTCCTATTTTTTTTTCTTCTTTTCTCTCTTCCACTTTACCTTTTCTCTCTTCCTCTTTCTTCTTCTTCTTCTTCTTCTTCTTCTTCTTCTTCTTCTTCTTCTTCTTCTTCTCTCTCTCTCTCTCTCTCTCTCTCTCTCTCTCTCTCTCTCTCATTCTGTATTTTTTTTGTTTTATTGTTTTCTGCTTCTCCCTTCTCTCTTTCCCTTTCTCTCTTCCTCTTTCTTGTTCTGATTTTCTTTCTCTCTTTCTGTATTTTTTTGTTTTATTTTTTTTATGCTTCTCTCTTCCTTCTTGCCATGGAACTTTCTACATATGATGGTTACGAGGATCCAAGGACTATCAAGCATCAGAGTCGAATGCAAGACTATGAAGAGCTGCATAAAATATATATATCTTATGTGGTTTTTCATGACATGCCGAATTTCTTTTGTGGTTTCTTTAGATACATGTTTGTGTTTTTGGATTTTGTTTATGTGGCTGCTGAGATATCTGAGAATAAAAAGGATAAATCAAATATTTTGAAAAAAAAAAAACTCAACTGGGCTTATTAGCCGGTCCAAACCGGGAAAATCGAAATCGAACCAGATCTGATCCAGTCTAGGTTGGTTCAGTTGAGTAATTAATTTTTCATCAGAACTGGACCGAATGAACAATATGGTTCCAGTTTTGGATTTGGCTGAGAATTAGGCCAAACTGGACCGTGCCAAGCTCTAGTGTTTGTTGGGAGAATAAGTGTCTCTCCCGAATCACTTATTCACTAAGAAAGCTTTTTTGTTCTTCTTCCTGTTCGAATAATTTAGAACGAAAGCAAAAGAGATTCACTAAAAGATTCAATGGATATGTGAACCCACTTACATTAATATATATACACACACATATATATATATATATATGTATATAATTCAGTTTTTCTTTTATGTAGATGTCCGTAATTTTTTTTATTGTCTTGAGACTCTTGACTTTGTTGTTCCCTTATATTCTTGTGCTAATAAAATTAGCTCAGTAAAACTTTTTCATTTTCATAGCACTATAATAGGAAACACATTTCCACCACTTTCTCATTGTTTCTATAACTTTTGTTAACCGTGTAAGTTCTAGCATGTCTTTGACTTAAACACTAACCTTGATTTGACATGGCTGTTATAGAGGAATAGAAGTCTTCTTCGCCTATGTAGTCCTTTAACTCTCTCTAGATGGGGTGATATATCGATATGAGTGTGTATTGGCTGCTAAGGAAGGGACCTCTATTTATATGCAATTGCTAAAGTGTTTTGCCCATCAAGGAACAGTTAAACAAATCTATTTGCATTAGGATAAGATGTTTTTATCCATATAGACCTAGGAACTCTCCAAGCTCTAGTGTTTTAATTAAAACTGCACTTGTACTAGAGTTTCAGATATGCTCGAGCTCTGCCTCCTGATCAATGCAAAACTTTGATTCCTCGTGTGATTAGAAGACCACATCAAGTGGTTTAAGACAAGTAAAAATGTCTTACAGTCTTCCACTTGGTCAAATGATCACAATAGTTAATTGCATTGCTCACTTTAAGGCCGTGTGAAGTATAAACTGAGCAAAGCTCTTACTAAGTCACTGTCAATTAAGAAGAACAATAAGGAACTATCAAAACTACTTGAACATCTGATATTTCAAGATTTCTATAATCACACTTAAGATCCTTCAAAATCACATAAGGCTTCAATCAAGATTAAAATTGTAGAATAACCATGACTTTATTGTAAGTGATTAAATATGTCATGCTTATTCAATTTCCCTTTAATGACTACCAAGGTCTAGATAGAATAACAAATGTCATGAACACACAGTACCATTGTAGCTATCTTAATTGCTAGCTCTACTACCTATAATGTGTTCAAGTATCAAATATAAACAAACAATGAATTAAGTAACAAATTAACTTAACATAATGCACTTTATAAAACCTCAAACCAATTGAATATCCATCAAATTAACTTCACCTTGGCTCACGAGCTGCTGGGGGATAGAAGCCAACGTCCTTTTCAAGTTGACCAGCGCCTTTACCCAAGATTGCCTTTATAAGCTAACATAGATAAATAATCAGAGAAAGGAGAGATGAGCGTTGTAAAAAATCATAAAAAATTGAAGTTGCTGGAAAGCTTGGCTGTAGGAAATCTTTAGGATGCCAAAGAGGTTTGTCCCATTGTCCTTGGATTCAGCAAGTTTCATTGAAAATGGTTGAATTGGGAGAAGTGAGGAGAAAAGAGAGGAGGAGACCTAGCCAAATGAGGAGAGCCATCTAGGGTTTCCTGGAAATAAGGAGCATTTATCCTATAAAAAGAGGCATATGCTACTTATTGAATTAAGGCAGGTAGAGCGAGCAAGCATCCTCACTCACTGCTTGAAGCTTCAATTTCAAGCCATGTTCTTCCATCTTCTCTTTTTCTCGTCCAGCAACCCATCCAGAGCAGCGTTCCTTCCGGCATATCTAATGTGAACACTTCACTACTGGACCCATCTTCCAATCCATCAACAAACATTGCATCAAGAATGGCATGAAATTCTTCGTCCTTGCACAGTAGCGGTGGATAAGACTCTCTATCCCTTCGTTTGCGTGGGTTAAATTCATTGGATGATTTATCATCCTCTGTCAATGCTTGATGATTGTCATCCTCTTCGTTTCTTTGTTCGGCAACTAGTTTGACATACATGCTCGTTCTTCTGATTGCTTTCAGGAGCCGAGAAAACTGGTTAATACCAATGTTCTCAATGTAAACTCTGTAATCTGCCACAATGTTGCTTATGCATATCTCCACAAGTGCTTCCTCATCCCCTTTATCATAATAGTCTAAAGCTAACTCCCGTAACAAAATCCACAGGTTCTTCTCCATGCTTTTGGTGGTTGTTGTTGTGTTGAGTTATGGTAACTCTCGTCTCCTACTGGAAGTATTTCTTACAAAACATGCTTGCCAAATCTTCCTAAAAAAGGATAGAGCGTGGTGCCAATGTGGTATACTATGTATAGGTACGATCAGTAAGGATTTTTGAAAACTCTCATAGACGAAGGTTATGATCGCCAGTGTGTGGTCCAAAAGCGTCAATGAAGGTGCTAATATGATCCTTTAGGGAGCCCTCTCGCATTCTTCAACCTTGTCGCTCGACTTGGGGATCGAGCTTTTTAGCTCATTGATTGTCTCCACAATCTCCCTATGGGTTTACCCCATAGCCTGAATGGCTGCAATAAGATTTGGGAGGGCGTAACCTTCAACACTCTTGGGCTCTTCTTCTCTACAGGAAGCATTTTGTTTCGACGCCAAGTCATCACTGTCCAGCTCGTCTTGGGAAGCGACGGTATTGCTTTTGGTCTTCTTCTTTGGAAGATAACGGCCTGATCCCAATGAAGTCTCCACGGGCTGCTGGAAGTGAAGCACCCTTTAGACTAGCACCTTTACCCATTTTTGCCTCTACAAGCTCGTGTTAAAAAATAGGAGAGAAATGGAGAAGGAGCATTGCCAAGGATGAAGGGTGTTACAGAGGCCAGCTGCACGAAGACTTTGGAGCTCCAAAAAACTTTGTCCCAGTATGCTTGGATTAACTAAGTTTCACTTAAATGGGCTGAATTGGAGGAAGTTAATGGAAAATGGAGAAGAAGACTTGGCAAGATTAGAGAGAACCAGCTAGGTTTCTTTGGAATGAGAAGCTTCTAGCACCTATAAAAGAGGCATCTCCTACCCATCGTCCGAACACCATCGAGAGAGAGCAAGCATCCTCACTCACTGTTGGAAGCTTCAATTTCAAGCCCTGTTCTTCCATCCTCTTATTCTCTCTCCCATCAACTCATCCAAAGCGGGCAAGTAATCCTTCAAGCTACTGGAAAACGAAGACAGGCCTAATGATCCCTCTGCTCCATCTCTTTTCCTTCATAAAATCTCTCCGTATTTTCCTTTCCCCTTTTTCTAAGTCTTTGTTTTCTTAAGAAATTCAGGCTTCTCTCTCTCTCTCTCTCTCTCTCTCTCTCTATTGCCAAACTCATGAAGACTTAGCTCCCACGCCACAAGCTCCTCAAGCCAAACAATAATCTTGAATTGTCACAACTGTCAATCTTGTTAGTGAAATAGACCAAGGCACTTCCTAAGGATCCATAAACTTTCGGAGTGCTTCAGGGTCTGATTCTTGAACTCAAGTAGGAACAAGCCATACTCTCATTGCTAGAAACCCTCAAAACTCAAGCTTAATCCTTTTATCTTGGTAATTTCCTCTCACAAAATCAAACATCGCTTGCATCTTTTCTCCAGAACTCATAACTCGTAGCAGCAAGAGCAAGCAGGTGACGCTCCGAAAATTTCCAAATATTTTGTTTAAGCTCACACTAAAAATTTCACGGTCCAATTTGTGGTAATTTCGATTTTCATAAATATTTTCATGAAATACCTATTGGTTTATTCAATGGAGGATTTATTTCCTGATATTTTGAAGTTGGAATTTTGGTAATTTTATGTCATTGAAAAATAGTAGACGTCCATACAAGCGTGTGGCATTTTTCGGAGAATTATTCGGAACCTGGAAGCATCTTTAGTGAGCTTTGGAAGTTGGGAAGAAGTTAAAAAGGAAAAGAAAAGCGATAAAATTATTGTGTGGCAGAATATACCCACATGGGCTGCCGACACTCTTATCTCTTATCTTATCCTCTCTCTCTCTTTCCTTCATTTTTCCTTTTTCTCTCTTTCTCTTTCACTTCCCGTTCATTTTCACTTCACTTTCTTTCCTTCATCTTTTTCTTTCTTTTCTTCGTCTTCTTCTCTCCCTCTTCATAAACCAAACCTGTGGGTCTTGGTTATCGCCATAGAACTCCCACCTCTAGACCTCAAATCAGAAACTCTTCTTCATGAATGTTGTTCACTTGCTCGAGGACTATAACATATCCAAAAATCAGCCTGATCAGACCAGTTTAGCCACCTCAAACTGGCTATGAACTTTCAGTGTTCATCCATGGATGGTGAGTTCTCTGCAGCTTGGTTTTCAACATTTTTCTCTAGTCACTACAGCTCGTTTGACAAACTTTCCTTCTCTGAAATTGTTCCTTAGTTTGAGAACTATGACATATCTAAAAATCACAGCAATCCAAGTACTCTAGATATGTCTATGGTAAGCAAATTCGTCTCTTCCTCAGATTTTGTTGTTATTACCATACAACACAATATTCACTCTTGTATGCCAATTTTCTTTACCCATATGACAATAAATTCTTCATGGAAGTTGTTCAAAATTTTGTTCTCTAGAACATATCCCAAAATCGTGGCAATCCAATTAATATAGCCTGCTCGGGAGTTGATGAACTAACACAAGCTTTTGTTAGTTTCCAAGTGTGATTTGAGTTGGTTATTGTCTTTGGAAGCTCCACTCAGAAATTCTGAAAAATTCAGAGGGGTAAGGTAAAGATTTTGGATGGTTTTATTTCTGGAAATTGTTTCTGAATTGTTGCCCGAAAGCCGGTATGAAAATTGAAAGGACCAAAAGACAAATTAAAATAAGTATAATGCCAAATGATAAATAAGGAAAAAGTAAGAACCAAAGTGAAATTATGAATACGTCCAAGGACTGAAAAATGATTGGGACAAAGTATAAGGACAAAAGTGAAATTATTGACTAGTGAGAGGACTACAGTGCAATTAAAGATAATTATAAAGACTAAATTGCAAAGAAGGATTTTAAGCAACATTTTTTTTAATGACTGGATTAGGAATCAGTTGCCAAGAAAGAACAATTTGAGTTCAAAGGGGCAGAATGCAAGTCAGGCATCAGTTTTGGATTCCAGGTAGGGGGACTCACTCTCGAACTTGTATTTGGTGTGTATGTATGACATAGTAAATACTGTGTGTGCGAAAATTGCATTGTTTTTTAATTGACATATTGCTTGGTTTTATGAATGCTTGGCTTTGGTTGTCCAAAGTTTTGAGGGTATACGCCTGCGGGCATTATCCTCGACGACCTGAGAGTGAAAGGGGCATAGCTACTTTCTTGGTTTTCGATCTCCTAAACCTTTGGAGGGGTTATGCAGACAGACTTTACCAATACCCTACGTGTGAGGTATAGTCAATGAGGTGTAACCGGTTGAAATGGACACTCTCGCTTCCGTACCAGAGGACTTGGATTTAATTATAATTTATGGTAAGGGTAGTTGTCCTTAAATGATCGGTTGTCAGATAAGTAGATATTGGAGCGCTCTGAAAAATGTTTACGAAAATTTCTTGAGCAAGCCAATTGGTTTTGGATCCAAAATATATGGACACGGTTTGTGTTTGTGCATATTCTTTTACTGATTTTGAAATAAATCTATGGCCATTATCATTATTATTATATTCATTATTTATTTTGAAACCTGGCCGGGAGCCTCCTACAGGGCAAATGAACGTATGTGATGCTCACCCCTACTTTTGTTGTAGATTCATTTCTTGGGTGACATTTTGGTGTGACCTCCTCACTTGTCAGTATTTGGCTCGTGTCTCACATTGTTGTCAAGTTGTGAACTCTATTTATCAAAGCTGACCATGTTTTGCTTCATATGTAAAAACTTGAATTCTAGATGGTTGGTATATTTTCATTATTGGTTTGTAAAATAATTTCAGAGGCTGTTCATACTAATCCATGACCCTTAGGGTTGGTTTAACTCTCAAATGAATTTTGTAAGATATTATAAATTATTTTTCCGTTGTTATTAAATACTCTGATCCAACCCGTTTTAATTTGTTTACAAAGGCTTAGGGTATTTTGGGAATCTTGGGAGCATAACCCTTGGATTTAGGTGTTATATTCTCTGGATCCTCAAGGTACGTGCCACTGTCACGTGTCTCGATTTTGGGGCGTGACAAAGCCCATCCTCCAGTTGCTGGAACCATCGATCCCAAGCCTTAACCCCTTCCATTTTACTTCTAATCTCAAGCCTCAACCCTTCATAAGGCTCGTTTTCCTTCCAAAGCACCACTTCAAGTCTTAAACATCACTTAGATTTCTTCCACAATATACTATCTCAACTCCAAGCAACACAAACTATCTCTCTCATGCTAAAATTATGCGCTCTTAGCTCCCACACCACAAGCCTCTCAAGCCAAGGTTAATCTTGATTCGCAAAAGCTCTCATGCCAAGCTAACATGGTTATTGCACAACATCACATATCGTCTTCCAATGTTCCAAAGCCGTCGAACTATAAAACACTTCTAGCACTTGTTTCAGTTAAGTAAAGACTCCAAACTTGAGTACCTGCCATACACCAAACTTGGAACAAACCAAGGAGTCATTAAAGATAACTGAAGCACTCCCTAAGGCTTAAGCTCTTTCGGAGTGATTTGGGGCCTAGTTCTTGAACTCAGGCACAAGGGCAACATCATTCACTTGCCTTTTACAATAGCCCAGGCCCATCTGGAGCTGCCGGAATGAAAAAGCCCTTACATAAATTGGCGACTTCACGGATCAGACCTCTATCTTCAACAATGCCTCCAAAGAAGAAGACCAGAAGCAATACTGTGGCTTCCTGAGACGAGCTGGACCACAGTGACTCGGCGTCGGAACAAAATGCCTCCTGTAGAGAAGAAGAGCCCACGAGTGGAGAAGGTTATACCCTCCCAGATCTTATTGCAGCCATTCAGGCTATAGGGCAAACCCCGAGGGAGATTGTGGAGACAATCAAGGAGCTAAAAAGCTCGATCCCTAAGCCGAGCAACAAGGTCGAAGAACATGAGAGGGAACCCCAAAAGGAGTCTGCTGCTGCTTGAAAGGGTTCTGAGTAGAAGGGGCCATCTTTTATTACCCAGGAAGATGTCATTGCCATGTTGGAAAAAAGCTAAACCGAAACTAGCAGGATTGTAAATATTTCCCTCCTCCACCGTATCCATCAAACCTACTCCATTAGCCTTATCCCAATGGCTAAGAGACACCAAGCTTTGTCTTTTTCGATGGGAGGAAAGGAAGCCCAAATGAGCATATTAGCCGCTTCATTGATGCTTTGGGACCAAGAAATACTTCCGGGAGGATGAGAGAGTTACCACAACTCAACTCAACAACACCCGCCAAAAGCATGGAGAAGAACCTGTGAATTTTGTGCTTCAATTACGGGACTTAGCCTTAGACTATTATGATGCAAATGATGTGGAAGCAGATGTGGAGATATGCATAAGCAACATTGTGGCAGATTACAAAGTTTACCTTGAAAACATTGGTATTAACCAATTTTCGTGGCTCCTGGAAGTATTGAGATGGACGAGCATGTTTGTCAAACTAGTTGCCAAACAAAGAAATGAAGAGGATGAGAATCACCAAGCATTGACAGAGGATGATAAATCATCCATCGACTTTAACCCACTCAAACGAAGGGATAGAGAGTTGTATCCACCGCTGCCGTGCAAGGACGAAGAATTTCATGCCATTCTTGATGCAATGTTTATTGATGGATGAGAAGATGGGTCCAGCAGTGGAGTGTTCACATTAGATATGCCGGAGAAACGCCACTCGTGGGCTTCATTTGGTCAGTAATATTATCGAGAGACACCTGCCTTAACCTCTCATAATCTCACAAAGGTTGAAGCAAGTGTAATGGAACGATGCCTGGGTCTAAAATAGGGACCTATTGCCTCACAAGCTCTCCACAAAAACCCGAAATTCAAATCACTCTTTGATTAGCTAGGTTATGAACTGCATGCAAGGAAAGTAGCTGCTATGGCTGTATTAAATATCCATGCAGTGCAGGGTAGCCTATTACAATACATGCCAAATCCATGCCAACCTAAGCCAGAAGCCTTCACGCTATTGCAAGACATGCACACTCATTGGCCCTTTCATACTTGGGGGCTTGATTTGATTGGACTATTCATCAATGCAAAATGGCTAAAGCCCTACTACTCCATATGTATTCTTACCATATGCTTTCGCAGCTTTTGTAGAACGCACCACCATGGTAGCATGACAAGGTGTAAGATAAACTTTGCAACAGGAATGGAGTATTTTGAAAAATAAAAAATAAAAAATGAGTCTCTAGTTTTCTTTCCTTGCTTTTACCTTATTCTATTTTGCAAGACATGTTCTGAAAAAAAACAAAACTGAAAAAAAAACAAATATACAAGGAAACTTGTCTTTAAAAACTAAACCTCTCAACAGTGACTATACCAAGCAAAACCACTCAGATGGGATCCCAAGCTGTTAAGAAGCACCATGCATAGACAAAAACATACATATGTTCAAAGGAGAACAAATGAACAATGGACAGCAAGCAAGGCCATGCTATCAATGAAAGTCATGCCAGACCCTACAACATCTGAAGTGAATATATGCATTGAGGTGCTAAAAAAAAGCATATGCCCTGTTTTAGAGTCACCCAACCTGTTAAAATTCAAATGATTCATTTATTCTAGAAAATAGCTGCTTTTGATCAAGAAAACTACACAAGATAAGCAGAAAGCTCAAGCATTCTAGAAGCTAACCAAAGTTCTAGCCTTCAGTGATGCCGCAAGGGTATTGAAAAAACAAATGAACAATTGGAAACATGCCCCTCTCTATACAACACCTAGAAGCGGACGCAAGATCAATAACATGAGCAATTTCCAGTGCTTGTTCTATGCCCACAACCAAATCTTCATAAGTATTCTTAAGCAAAGGATGCGGTCGTCCCCTCTTCAACTTATCATTGAGAGAGTAAAAATTATCCCTCATGACCGGTGGATGTAATGTGTTGGAACTCATTGGAATTTATTTTACGAATCCCTGAAAGGTAGCGAAAGAAGAAAAATGATAAGTGCACAAAACAAAGAAAATAGGAACAAAAGTGCAAGATGTAAAGCTAGTCCCATGCACTATAAGCCACAACTCTAAGCAATGTTAGGCCATTGAGATCATATAATCTCCACACTATTATGCGAGCAACGTACATTACATATGCCAAGCAAAACAAGCTATCTCATGCCAAGTAGAATGCATAAACAAAAACTATTTTCAGAGCGTCCTGAAATTCTCATTCCATGCTCGATCTATCATTCCAGTAGTATATTAAAAAAAAATATATAGCCATCTCCCGTTCCATACACACGTTTTTGCCTATCCCCACAAAGCCAAAAATAAATAGTTATCCATGTCCAAGCCCTAAGCTCATAAAAAAGAAACCAATGTTGTTTTCCTCAAGTTTTCAACAACCAATGATCCTACGTATTGTTCAATTAATCATGCGGTTACAAGCATACACTTTCGATGCATATAGTTCAACAACAATCACATAAAAAGGGTAAGAAGCAAGCATTGGTGAATCACATGCTAGCAAGCAAATAAAAGCAAAAACGAAAAACAACAAGCCAAAGAGATGCCCACTGACAAGCAATCAGAGCAACACTCCAGAGTGAAATAACTAGAGGTCTAATATGAATTCAGAAAGTGATTTTATCGAAAGTATGAGTAGGCCTGAATGCCAAAACTTCCAACATAAAAAAAGCAAACAAACAAGGCTCAAAGCTTCCAACGACAAGACAAACAAAGCTCGAGCACATTGGCCTTCCCAATGCTAAAAAGTTATAGTTGCGGAAAAAGGCATACATCACGCAAGTTTCAATTCACAAGGACACCTTTCATACAATAAAAAGAAAAAAATACAAAGAGAAAAAGGGGAGTGATGCTTACCAGCGGCTCTTCCTCATGGTTTCGGTGAGAGCACCTTTCCAGTAGCTTACAGAATCAAGAAGAAGGGGGCCCAAGCTCGTGCAATTCTTCCCTTCCAGTGGCTACGACGTAGACTCCCTCATCATCACGACAATAATGAAGATTGAATGAGTTGGGGAATATGGTGCTTGGCTGTCAAAACAAAAATAAACCCCCATATGAGGATGAAGAATTCATTAAAGCTTGCTACTCCTCAATAGATTCAGAAATAGCGAAGGAAGAGAGGGATACCTTGTTTCACAAAGAAATTCTCCCCACAAGCTGGCTTCAGATGAACGAAAAAAGTAGAAACTATAGGGATCCTGGAAGGGAGAGTCCATGCAAAATGCTATTTCCACTAGCGGCTGTAGGTGGGCTTCTTCACATGAGAGATGAAGGAGTTTGAGTTTGGCTTAGCCTTCCTTCCAGCAATTGTAAATGATTGTTTCTCTTTTTTATTTTTTTTCCTCTTGCTCTGGGTCGCTCAAAAAAAAGAAGAGAGAGAGAGGAGGGCTGAGATTTTTTTTTTATAAAAAAAAGGAAAAAGGAAGATAAGGTTTTATCTCATTCTTCTTCACATGAAAAGAAAAGGGGTCATCATATACGCGGGAACGAAAAGGTCACGTCACTGCCAAGGACTTGATTTTTGAGCAGGGTTTGATTATTTAGCCCATTTTAGTACCCCCTCCATGGCCCCAATAATCAAGGGGGCTAATGTTGAGGCCCCAAAAAGTCCAAAGAAAGGCTCAAATGTATTTGAAGCCCAATACAACGCTTACACAAGCTACGGTCCACGTGCCACCCCAAGCAAATATTCAACCCGCCACGTAGGGAGGTTGCAAGAAGCCTATAAAGATGTTCGGTTATTTGAACCCGTGCCCATTGTCTCATCAAGCACCACCTAGCCCGGCCATAGCCTATTACAATACAACGAAGCTCAAGTACAAACATGCCAAATAAAGTGCAACGCCAAGTGAAAACCTCTATTTTGGTGCCAAACCACGCGACAAACTTAAGTGGGCCCAAGCCACGCGAAAGCCTGGGGCTTCATGAGCGGGTTGTGGTATGGATGGTTATGAGTGCTCATGAGGCCCATTGATGGTTCAAGGAGTGGAGGTTTTGGTGACAGGACCAGACCCAAATTCTCCCTCGGAATCTGTGTCGAACCCTATTACCCGTCCGACATCCAACCGATGTCGAGCCCACTTACTAATTTACCCTCTTCCCTGCATTCATAAAGAAAAAAGGTCAAGACTCCTACCGAAATTTCAGCAGTCTACCCTGAAAAATAGACATTTCCCAAAATTTTCACTTGTAAATCGATACACAATAACAATTCCAAACTTCAGCAAACACAATACTGACACACACGATTACAAAATGGGCCTCTAGCCTCAATTTCACCCCTACATGGGCATATAAGAGCAAATCTAGGAATATCGTTTAGTTTACATAACCAAAATATTTCGAAAATGAATTGAACATAGTACATCCTACACTGATGCCGAATACACGGAAAGAGTTGCTCTCCTTGAACTATGGCCTAGGGGGCGCAAAATAGAAATGTGAGTGGACAAAAAGAAAGTTTTAAACATAACTTTTCTTGAACATACTAATCCCACCGTTTTGTGAAAACGATGCAAGGGAAATCTTTTATCATACTATACTTTGATTTGAAATCCTTTGTAATCCCATGCACCAAATATGTATGATGGGTACACACACTATCTTTCTCCTCCCTTGTACCCATCATACATACATATATATAAATATACATACACACCATCATTTTGTACCAGGGGAAAACAATCCAACACGAGGACTGTTTTAATTAGCCCACATGGCAGACTCCTCAATACACATGTGGCTAGGGACGAGTAGTCCAACCAGGGGACTATTGCTCCCCAGACATGCGCAGCAGAATCCTCAAAGCCCGTGTGGTTGAAATAAATATTCCGCTTGCAAATCCGCCTCACTAAGGGCCTTCGGCACACCCAGCCAAGGGTGCCCGGATCCTCATCATCAACATCACCACCACACGCCGGCATCCCTCATTGCACGTGTGGTTACCAACCAAGCAGAATCGGGGGAGTACATATTATGGTAAACTCACACATCACCACCACAAAATATACCCTTTACAAATTACAATTCCACAAATACCACAATATCATCATACACATTCAAAGCCCATTATACCTGGCCATTCGCCATAAATGCTAGTAGTATCATCACATACTATAAAACCACAGTCAAACATGCATAAAAGTCTCAAATTCCCATAACTTGATTTAAACCATAATTCAAACAAAACCTCATTCATTTTGGGTCAACCGGGCCAACAGGGCCCAGACCCCTGATTTAATATCCTAAAGTTCATATAGGGTCCAACAAAATTTACTAAAGAAGTCCCGAGGGTTTGGTCTTAATCGAGCGATCAAATTGCTCTCGATTGCATGATCAGACGGTAACCGGTTCACCTAACCCTAGAATCATTGCTTCGGAGTATCTGAGATTCCAATTCTCAATCCACAAGTTCCTAGAAGTACGAGGCATGACATATTTGAAAATGGGACCTATTGAAAGGTCTGAACTTATCGAACCCGGATATCGCCTAATAGGAGCAATATCAGTTCAATAGTCAAACGGCAACCAATCCTTAATTCGAGCATACCGTCATGCTCAGGACAACGTAAGGAACATTTTAGAACTCAACGGGCCTCTACAAGGTGGCCCACGTGCGGCCACCCACCGTCGGCAGTGGTGGGTGCCTTGAGTAATTTCCAGCGATCGGAAAAACTCCAAATCGCTGGCAAATAACTATACCCACAGAACAATCACACATAAGGGAATCTTTAACTCTTGGACCCAGGCCAAAATGTGGCCGGAACCAGCATGATTTTACGACCAAAGCTACCGAAAATGTGGGTTTCAAATCGAACGCTCAAACCTCAAACTCGATCGAAACCAATTACACAAACAGCTTGAACACGAAGAGAGGATCAAGATCCATACCTGGATCGACCTGAACTGCTGCAGGAGTCACCGAAAACAGCTACTGAAACTTTGAAAATTGCCTGTCCTTCTTGGAGCTCTTGCCAATGTCGGGATGGCTGGGCTCTCGAAGAAGGGGAGGGATGAGGTCGCTAGTCAAACGTGGTCGGCCTCGTTCAGTCACGAAGAGAGAGAGAGAGGGAAGAGAGAGAAAGTGTCGGAGGTGAGCGAGAGAGTGTGTCGGGCGTCTGGGGGGGATAAAACCAGGTTTTTTTAAAAATGGTTTTTAACAATTTTGAAATGAATTTTACGCCATTTTAGTTTTCAGACTTTTTCCCAATCGTTATAACTCGGAATTGAGCTTGCTGCATGTTTACGAACTCGTATCAACGAGCTCGACACAACGGTGCAATTCAATTCCCCAAATTCCTTTTCAAACAAAAAGTGACTCAACTACCTCCACCCCCATGGGCAAAAATGTAATTTCATAATTCATAATTAAATTAGGTTGGGATGTTACATTTGGGCTGTTTGGGAGCACCAAAACCCAGGCCCATTTCTTAAGCCCAATCACATGGGTAAGCATGCTAGAGAGAGAATAATTCCCAAACATCAGTGTTAAAACCAAACCAAGGATGGAGGGTGTTGCAAAGGCCAGTTGCAAGAAGACTTTGGAGCTCCGAAAAACTTTGTCCCAGTATGCTTGGATTAACAAAGTTTCACTTAAAGGGGGTGAATTGGAGGAAGTTAATGGCAAATGGAGAAGAAGACTTGCCAAGATTGGAGAGAACCAGCTAGGGTTTCTTGGGAATGAGGAGCTTCTAGCATTTATAAAAGGGGGCATCTCCTACCCATTGTTTGAACCCCATCGAGAGCGAGCAAGCATCCTCACTCATTGCTGTAAGCTTCAATTTCAAGCCCTGTTCTTCCATCTTTTCCTTCTCTCTCCCAGTAGCTCATCTAGAGCAGGCAAGCAATCCCTCGAGCTATTGGAAAAAGAACTCAAGCCCCTGATCCCTCTGCTCCATCTCTTTTCCTTTATAAAATCTCTGCGTATTTTCCTTTCCCATTTTTCTAAGTCTTTGTTTTCTTAAGAAATTCAGGCTTCTCTCTCCCTGTTGCTAAACTTATGAAGACTTAGCTCCCATGCCACAAACTCCTCAGGCCAAGCAATAATCTTGATTTGTCACAATTGTTAATCTTGTTAGTGAAAGAGACCAAGGCACTTCCTAAGGATCCACGAACTTTTGGAGTGCTTTAGGGTCTGATTCTTGAACTCAAGTAGGAGCAAGCCATACTTTCACTGCTGGAAACCCTCAAAACTCAAGCTTAATCCTTTTATCTTGCTAACTTGCTCTCACAAAACCAAACATCGCCGGCATCTTTTCTCCAGAGCTCACAACTCACAGCAGCAAAAGCAAGCCCATCCTCCAGCTGTTGGAACCATCGATCCCAAGCCTTAATCCATTCCATTTTACTCTTAATATCAAGCCTCAACCCTTCATATGGCTCATTTTCCTTCCAAAGCACCACTTCAAGCCTTAAACATCACTTAGATTTCTTCCACAATACACTATCTCAACTCCAAGTAACACAAAATATCTCTCTCGTGCTAAAATTATTGGCTCTTAGCTCCCACACCAGAAGCCTCTCAAGCCAAGCTTAATCTTGATTCGCAAAAGCTCTCATGACAAGCTCACATGGTTATTGCACAACATCACGTATCGTCTTCAAATGTTCCAAAGCCGTTGGACTATGGAACACTTCTAGCACTTGTTCCAGTTAAGTAAAGACCTCCAGACTCCAATACTTGTCGTACACCAAACTTGGAACAAACCAAGGAGTCATTCAAGATAACCGAAGCAATCTCTAAGGCTTAAGCTCTTTCGGAGTGATTTGGGGCCTGGTTCTTGAACTCAGGCACAAGGGCAACATCATTCACTTGCTCTTTACAACAACCCAGACCCATCTGGGGCTGCCGGAATGAAAAATCCCTTACACCAAATAAACTGCAGTACTTTTATCATTCCACAACTACATAGGTCTTTGAATTGAGGCTAATATTCTCAATTATGTTTTTAAATTCATGTGTTACATAACATATAAAGTATAGCCTCCCCAAACCTGTCATGACTAAAGATTTAAACAACCTTTCTTTTGAATGTCCAATCGAAACAAAAAACAAACTGCTCCCACTGATCTTGGGCATCAAAATTGTCTTGCAAATTCATGTTTGTGACTTGTCTTTAAAATAATTACTTGGCACCTTCTTTAGTCAATAGTGGTGTAGTCAAAGAATTTGTTCCAATCTTGTATGTCTGCATTCACTTTGTTCTTGGAAGTCCATACTGTAGCCTAGAATTAGTCTACTCTTGTTACCTTGAAACAAATAAGCTATAACACTGTTCTCATTTCATTACTGCATAAGTCTTTGAATTTAATCCACTGTTCTCAATTTAGTTATGAAAATATTGTGCTACATAGCATGTGTAGTAACCTTACAGTATGCCATGAATTCAACTCATTTATTGCAGTAAGTTATTGTCCAATACTTTCCCAGATTATTGCACTACTAATCAAGCAAAGCTTAAAACCAAATGTCATCGACTTCTGGGAATCTTAATATCACTCTCTTGTGTAGACATAATTTGTACTTCTTAGTTCTGTACAAACACCTCAACATGTTCTTTTCTGCTGCCCAATAAGCTTTGGTTTATACACATATTAGGGTGCCTATCATTTAGGTCTAAGCCTTGTCTTGCATCCGTAATTTTTCTAGTGCAAGTCCTTCATTGTATCTAACTTAATTTGCTATTTGCACATCACATTTGGAGAAACCTTGCATGCTTAAAGGTTTCTTGAGGACATTTCTTTTATATCAACCTTTGAAATAAAACAAGTAATTTTCTTTTTCTGTCTTTGGCAATGTCATTTTTCAATGCAAAAGTAGCATCTCTCAAAACTGTCGTGGCAAAGTTGAGATAATGTCCCTTGACGTCATTTAGAACTAAAATTGTTGCCTGCCAAAATATACCATGAGTCATGCATCTGTTAACCAAAATGAATAGATGTGGGAAGAGGATATTGACATATTTCAGAAGTTGTTGACAGGATGACTTGGAAAACAACTTATGATTTCGGAACAACTTCCGGTAGAAAATCCTCATGGCAAACAACTTATGATTTTATGAAAAATTGTACTTTGAACAACTTCCGGTAGATTATAAAGATTCAATGACTCCCATTGAGTTTCATACATAAGTATAAGTCCTAGGAATTCTCTACAAAATTTTGATACTTTAATACCCCATTAATTATTAATCACAATTTCCTTGAAGCTCTCTTCTCCCCTTTCTTGAACGAAGCCATCCAGTTACATCACACAAAATTTCTTACTCATTTCTTCATTCAAGAGATAAAGCTTCAACTTTCATTTAGCGTAGATGTAGGTAAAAAAATTACTACCAAGGTCATGACAAAGTCCAATAAGCTATTAGATTGCTATTGTATGAAACTTTTGGCCACCAATTTTTCTTGTTCCTCCTTTTCAAATTTCTTTGATTCTGCAAACTTTACTTATAACCTAGGGGCAATTGGTCTAAAATTCAAGATTCTAAACTTTTTCATTGAGTCTAAATCTGATCTCTATGGGATATAATTACTTTCACTGGTCATCCCTTTTGTGGAATCCCTATCCTCAATTTCCTGGAAATGTACAGTGATCACTTAGCGTAACTTGGTTTCCTTGATTATTCTAGTTCAATAATTTTCAAACTAAACTCTTTCGATCACTAGGTGAAACAAAACTACTGTGTCAAGTCTTCCTCAACTATTTTCTTGTGGTAAGCTCAAAACTTTTCTTTTCAGTCTTTTCCACAACTCCCTCAATTAAATACTACTGTTCTGCATTCATACAAACTTTTGCAAAATATATTGGTCAACGAAATCTTTTCGCTTTTACTTTTCTAGATGATCCATGAAAATGACAGTCCATGGAATTGAATCCAATTTCCTTTTCAATTTATAAAGTTCTCTCCAATTTCTTGTGTCCTACAATTCCAACCTTCTGTATGATTTTGGCTTGGCTTCCTATGGTCCCTTTTCATCCTTCAATTTTATTTCACACTTCTTTCTGCTCATAACTTTCCATATTATGGTGGCAATGCTTTGCAGGAATTATTTCACACTTCTTTCTGCTCATAACTTTCCATATTTTGTGCCAAATTGTCTATAGTTTTCTTTGCTAGTGACCAGTTTCATGTCTATGATAATGCTGTTGTTTAGAACCGTGCAGCTTAACCGAAATATCCAAATAGGCAAATAATCTTTGCCTACCAAAACTTTATTTATGAAAATTCGAAAACAAATATCAAACTAGTTTGATCTTACAAGCCTACCAACTGGTACTAAATTCCATGTTGCAGAAGGAATGCTAACTTCATAAACTGACTCCAAAATAAGACAAAACCACTGAATACTAGCTACTTCAGTGAATTCGATCTTCACTTATCCATGAACATTTTATCCTTGTTTTGTGGCATCTAGATTGTTAGTTCCTTTACCTTTTTCAGCATTGTTGATCATTAGGTGAGAACTATTCATTCATACCCATGTCGAGTGCTTCTTTACTATGTTTCTGCTGCCTTCTTTTATTTCTAAAACTTTGTAAAAATTGCTTGGACAACCTATAGCAGTTCACAGTTCTTGATGAATTCGGTTTCTCTTTCATTATGTTTTGTTCCTCTTGCACACATATTGCAATTAACTCATCCAGTGACCATGATTCCTTTTGTGCCTCATAGTTGCTTTTAATCCACCTAAAGTCATTAGGCAGTGAGCTAAGTGCTAGATAAACCAGCATAGCATCATTTATATATGTCCCATAGTTTCTCAAATTCATCCCAATACAAATCATGTTCAGAATGTGCATTCTTACACATCCATTTCCTTCATATTTCATATATGTCAGCTTATTTATTAGAAATCTCATATATGTCAGCTTATTTATTAGAAATCCCATGTTAGGATAAATCCTTAGCATTGTTTGAAAGTGGCATTCCACCTCTCACAGGAGGTGACATTGATTTGAGTATGATAAGAATATTTATCCTATTTGCCCTTTCCCATTTGGCAAAATGAGCTTCTGGTTTTTTCTGGAGCTGGCTCTCTTATTGCCATATCAACATCCAAAAGTCCTAGAGCTATCTCAAGATCCATTTTCCATATCTTGTAGTTGGAATCAGTCAAAGTTTTGATGGAATGACGGTTTGAGGTGTTCACTGTAAATGACAAACAAATAAACTTTCCCCAAAATCTTAACTTAAACATTATTAACTCATAGCTATGGAATTTGAGTTAAATATGTTCTAAAGCACTGAAAAATTATGGTTTGAATAAACTTCATGTACAAGAAAACATTCCCTTCACAAACCTTTTCATGTACAAGAAGTTTCTTGTTCGTTTATGCAGACCTTTTCTTCATGATGTTCCATCACAGTTGTTATGAATTCATGCCCCTCCCATCTTTGGATCGAGAAGTGTATAGAAGGCTATCAATTGTGATGCAATCTTTTGATCAATCTGTCGATTGAAAATTGCATCTACAACAGTTAAATAATTCAAATCCCTGAAACCAAATAATTCAAATCCCTAAAGTCAAATAATAAATCCTATCAATTGGGGATTATTTTATTCAATTGGGAATTTATGCTATAAATTAGGGATTGCCAAATTAAATCACTAATTTGATTTAATTTTGCAAAATAGGGGAAGAAATAATTCCCTTCCATGTGGGGAATTATTTCTCTTGAAACTCTAGTTCCTGAGACCACTATATATTCGAGGCTACACCAAAGCTTGAGGTAAGTCCGAAACTCTGCCAAAATTCCCTCTTGCCCTAGCCTTGTCGCCACCTCCCTCTCTCTTTCTCACATGGCTCTAGCCACCACACAAACTCCGTACCCTCTTTAGCTATTGTTTCTCTACGAATCAATCAAACTAGCTTAGGCATCTAAGGGCCTTTGGCCAATACCCCCTCGGTTGTCGTCTTTTCACTCCATAATTGTTTTGCAAGGATTGAGAGGCAAGAAGGAAGAAAGGGAATCACAGATGAATATTCATAGGGAGGAAAATCAGTCCCATAATTTGGTACTTTCATTGAGAGCACGAGTGATACTCAACGCGTGCTCCAAAACCATTTTCACACTTTGTTTGATCAACCGAAGCCTACCAAAAAACCATGGTTGGAAGCAAGCGCACTAGGAGCAAAACTGTAGCGATGACGAGATCCGAGACGGTGGAAACATCTCTGCCACCACAAGGGGCAGTGGCTGGACTAGTTTTGCAACCACTCCCCGCGGTTGCAAGTGGTTTGTAGCCACTTCCTGTGGCTACCAGCACTTTGCAGCAGCCTCCTGCCGCTCCCAGCACCTTGCCACCACCTCCAGGGACTTTGTAGCCACTGCCAACACCTCCTGGAACCCTTGTATAGCCTTAAACGACTGCTGGAACAACTGTACAACTGCTAAACCATGCGGCTGGAGCTGCCGTACCACTTGCAGCCGCACCAATCCAAGGTCCAGTGGCCTCCTCCACCTTGCAACCGCAACCAAGCGATGACGCCGTTTTGGAACAAATTCGACCGTTCCCTTCTTTGCTATCACACTTGGCGTACGCCCCAGCGTATGCCACCAATGAAACCGTAGCCTGTGTGTACTTGTGCTCCATACCATTCTCTCTCCTGATCCACAAATTCAAGTTGACCTAAGTCTTAGAGTTGATCAACTCACGTAGAGGCTGGACAACCAAAACGGCCTGGTTGGTCAGCTTCTTAGGTGGATCAACTTGGCTCAGGGCCCTGGCCTTAGACCTTAGGGAAAAGAGAGAAGAGCAGACGAGCACACCAGCGCGCAGTGCTACAATGTTAGACCAGGCACTTGACAGTGTCAAGCCCTATCGACAACTTAGTGCTACAATGTTAGACCGAACAACCATAACACCACATTCTCAATAGAACGTAATGCTTTTGAGTTAGAAATAAGACTTTGAAAATGGTGCAGAAGCGTACATCATAAGGTAGGCCAAAATAATCGAAAACTCGATTTTTATTTCATACGAGTCATTTTACAATGAAATCAGAGTTACACAAAACGAAACAGATTTTTACTGTCGCCACTGCCATGTCATATCGCACACCAACTCCACAGGATCAGATTCCTAAAGAAAATGCAGTTGTAGGGGTGAGCAACACGTACGATATTGCTTCCCCTCAGGGGTCGCCCCGATTGGATAAAAACAATTAGAATTTTATAATAACATATTTGAATAAGTTTCTATTAACATGAGTTTAAATCAATTTGAAATATCACGAGCATGCTCAATTTATCGAATAAAAACAGTATAGGAGAGTTACCTGAACGTCACGATATACTCACACTACTAGATGACCAAACAACACAAAACATATATCGCACACCATGCGAAATATCTAGGATACTGCACTCCGGCCATATATCCAAGCATTAGACGGTCATCATACAGGCTATACGTGTGACCCATACGGCGAAACTCAAGACCACATTCAAATCCAAAGCCAAACATATAACATTTCAAACTTAAGGCCAAATCCAGTATTCAACAATATATTTCAGAATATATTCAATCATATAAATCGATTTATCAAATACGCAAATACATTTAGTTGGGAAAACGACTAGTGAGGCAAGTGAAGACCCCTTACCTCGATTCCACTCTTACTTGGATTCACCATAGTCCACATCACATTTAAATCACCAAAACCACTGACTCATATAGGCCAGCCTTCAAGAATTACCTCGAAGACAACATAAGGCTAGTTAGAACTTAGGTTCCTCAAAGGCAACAATATCCAACCTTTAAGAGATTAATTCACAACCTAAATGTCCTCTAATATCCAATAATTAAATTATGTACCAAAAATACAGAATTCATCTTCCAAATTAAATCTCAAGATCAATTTAGAGAACCTAACTCAAGTATTACTTAATAAAGTTCACAAATTTCACTTAACATTGTATCCAACTCCACAAAACCTCAAGAATACAACCTTTAGAACATATTTTCATAAATCAAACATCTTAAATATTTACCTCAATCCTCTAAACTGTCTGAAATCCTCAATTCACTTCCCAAGGAGAGCAACAACCAAAACAACACCTGGAAACAAGGAGCTTGTTCCAGTGTGTACCACTTTTGAGAAGGCTAAACTTTCTAGATGACCATGAATTTTGGATATGTTGTAGAGAACATAATTCTCAACAACCTTCATCAAGGAACCTTTCTCATCTGAGGAAGGGAAAGAGACATGCAAGACAGAATCCGAGCCTACATCAACACAGCAGACAAGAGCGAATAAGTTTACACCATTGTGGAACTAGCAGACAGGAAGAAAGAGAATATTAGTCTCACCTTGGACAGGTTTTCAGGTGGCTACAAAATTCAAATAGCTCTCAAATTTGGATATGTTAGAGCTCTCGACCTTAGAAACAAATTTCAGGAAGACATTGACACCAAAAGAAGAATAGAAATGGCCATGCAAGGCCAAACCCGAGCCTTCAGCAAAACCCAGGTAGTGACGAACAACTTGTACTAAAATTGAGTTGTAGGTGTCTAGATTGATTAGATTAAGCTCGATTTTTGATATGTTCTAGTAGACAAACAGATGAACAAGTCTGAAGAATGCAATATTTTGATTCAAGCTGAGGAGAGAAGGGTTTCGAAGCAGTCAACAAGACTGATGTGAAGAAGGAGAGCTAGAGCTCTCATCTTTGAAGTGAATAATGGGGAAACTTGTGTGAGAGTTATCAATAATCAGACTTGGGAACTATAAGAGGAAAGCATGAGAGTTATAAAACTTACCAATAAGGGGAATAATGAATAGGTATGTGTGGGGAGGAAACCAACAAAGGAATATCAGACCTCTCTAGTATTTTTATAGCACACAAAAAATGGTGTCTCACTTGGCTAAGATACAAGTGTAGTTAATTGTCACCAAACCACAAATTCTCTATCACAGGATTACACATCCTCTCTTCCACTAAATTTCAAGCCTAATACTTAATTCAAAATCAAGCTCAAACTTATCTCCCAAAATTTCAATAGAACCACAGAAAAATGACAACGTATTTTCTAAGCATCTCAAAAAATATCAAGGTCACACATCTCGAGCCTGTTAGACAGGGACTAGCAAACAAGGAAAAGAATGAGAATGTGTTGTTCAGCACCAGAACCAGACCCAGACATCTACAAGTCAATCTTGAAGCCGATCGAATATCCGTTCGAGATTAGGTCCAAGGACCAATGTGCACGAGATGTTGGGCCCATAGCCTGATGTCCACTCCCGGTTGGGCCCACAAAGAAGTATCCACGCAAGGTTGGGACCACAAGGACCCCGAGTTCGTGAACTTCTGCATGGAGAACGCAGTGGTAGACACCTACCAGCCTGCTCGGGGCAAAACAACTCACAAGCTCAAGGCACACCCCAGAAGCAGGGCACCCAAGGGGATTGACCCATAGAAGCTGAGGAGGAAGTTAGCCAACCGCGATCGAAACATAGAAGACGTCAACGCAAGCCGCAGTCCCTACGAGCAGGAGATTTCGAGAAGCTCGTGAACAACTGACTTAAAAACCTCCAGCTCAAAGGAGATTCAGAGGAGGCTTTATGCAAGGAGGTCGAGCAGGTGAACTTCTCACCATCCATCACATCATTCAAGGGAGACTCTAATCGTGAGAGCCATCTAAAGCACTTCAAGAGTGCAATGATCCTGTAGAAGGTAGACGATGCCTTGATGTGCAAGGTGTTCGCAATGACCTCGAATGGAGCTGCCCAAGATTGGTTTCACACCCATCCAGGTCGATCGGCGGCTTCAAGGAGTTCGCCCTTACTTTCACCAAGGAGTATACCTCCTACCGGACGGTTAGAAGGTAGGCTGACCCCCTACTCAACTTGCACAAGAAGCTCGATGAATCTCTTCGTGATTACATCCAGAGATTCAAGGTAGAGAAGGCGACCATCATAGGGTGCGATGATCAAATCGCATCCTCAGCTTTCAAGAAGGGCTTGCCAACCGAACATGAGCTATACCAGGACTTGATCATTGCTTTGAGCCAGACATTGGAAGAAGTCTTCGCAATGGTAGAACACTACGCACTTTGGGATGATGATCGAATCGCCACCAAGAAAGCTGCCAAGCAGGTTGATCAACTAGCTAAGCACGCAAGCTAAAAGAAAGAAAATTCCGACAACAAGAACGGAGGCAAGCGCAGGTAGCAGCCCCAAGGTGGTGCCCAAGCCGATGAGAACTTTACTGAGTTTACTGAAGGGAAATCCAAACAAGAGGCCAACCAACAAATCCTGTGCTTTCCACGGAACGCAGGGGCATACCACAAACAACTGCATCACTTGGAAGCGGCATCTTAATGAGCTGGTCAAAGAGGGCCATTGCACAATGTTCGTGGCCAAGAAGATAATTCAGTAGATTGAGGACCGCGATGCTGCTAAGGAGCCTCCACAAACGATCATCCGGATGAATACAATCCTGGCTAACTATAAGGAGTCCAGGCTGAACAGCCTAGAGAAGAAGAGAAAGATCAAGCAAGCAACTCTAGTCTCTCAAGTCACAAATAGTTGTCCAGCCACTGAAGACAATCCTGTCATTGGCTTTTCAAAGAATGATTTGATCGGCCTGGACCTACCACACAATGACGCCCCGTCATCTGCATACAAATTGAACAAGCTGTGATTTAGAGAGGTCATGAGGACCAGGGCAGCGCAGGCCACATCCTTCAACTATCTGTTATCCAGCAAATGGGGTTGGAGAACAAGATCACCAAGTTGGCCTGATCGCTCACCGGATTTAACGGTGCAACGTCGATCACCGTGGGCACGATAGACCTTGACATCTACTCACCACTTGTGGTCAACTCACAGAACTTCCTGGTCATCGATGAGTCTTCTTTTACAACGGCTTCCTGGGCAGACCATGGATCAGCAAGATTGATGCAGTCACATCCACCATGCACCAAAAGATCTGTTACCCAATCTCTGTGGGCAGACTCAAGTAGATCGAGAGTGACCAAGCGGACAACAGATGAAGACGATTGAGTTTCTGATGATCGAGCTGACTTGAAAGGGAAGGGAGTCGCCACCTCCCAATAACAATCAAAGAACCAAGATTGAGATACATTGAGTTAGTACCCCTTGATCCGGATAAGCCATATAGAAAAACGCTAATCAACTCGCACCTAAGCCTAGAAGAGAAGGTGGAGCTAACCACCTTCCTCTAGAACAACAAAGACGTGTTCATGTGGTTGCTGTCTAACATGACCGGCATCGACCTGTGGATCTTTTGTCACCGGCTTCACGTCAACCTAGCCAGCAAGCCAGTGACGTAGAAGATATGCAACTTCACTCCCGAGCGAGTTGCGATCATTGAAGCCGAGATTAACAAGCTCCTAGTTGTCGGCTTCATCGAAGAGGTCTCCTACTCGGAGTGGCAAACCAACGTTGTTCTGGTAGATAAGCAAGAAAATGGCAAGTGATGAAGACCTCTTTCATCATTGAAAAAGGGACCTACCAGAAGCTCATGTACAAAATTGTCAAGGAGCAGATCGGCAAAACTATGGATGTCTATGTAGACGACATGCTGGTCAAAGCTCCTAAACGAGTAGACCACCTCAAGAACCTTGTCGAAGCCTTCAGCCTGCTCCGATAGTATCACATGAAGCTGAATCCAAGTAAATGTACGTTCAGTGTATCATTCAGCTGATTTCTAGGATACCTGGTGATATATTGAGATTTTATATATTTATTATACCTTTGTTACCTGTTATATTCCTATGATTTTGAATTAAACTGTTGGTTTTAATTATTTTTGTGAGTGTTTTGAAGGATCTAAACCTAGGAGCAATTTGGAGCTTAAATGGGAAATTGGAGACCAAGCCAAGCATCTTGTTTTGACCAAATCTCACGTTATCTACTACTAGAATTAGGACTTCTTGTTATTTTCCTATTTAGACTAGAAGTCAGAGGAGGGGAGATTTTGATTGGCCATGTATTAATTCCCAAACATAATAGGAAGTGGAGATAGAGTTTCTATAGGAGGACAAAAGCATGTGATATCTAATGTATATCTCATCTTGTAACAAAATTGACGTGGGTTCTTTGGGGGTGCTTTGGGCTTTGAGGCTTGGAGTTTCCACACGCACAAAAGGAAAGAGGGAGAGCTCTACACCCAGCGCATGCACAGACTCAAATACAAAGATAGAGTTGAAGATTTATTCCATGTCGTCGAATTCAACCATGTTTGTTATTAGTTTGATCATGAACTAAGTCCTTTTGCTAGGACTAGGGTGTACTCTTATCATGAACATCTAATTCTTGTTATTTTATATTAAACTCGGTCATTGTCCATGTTGAGTAATTGTTATTGTGTTTTATCATTATCAAATAACTGGCCATTATTTGTGTGGAGAGCTAAATTGTGACTGACAGGTTGAATTTAGTAGATTGCTTCTCATAACAATTACCATGAATTACATAATCGAGTAGACATACTGGTTATGATTTGTGTAGTATTGTGTAATTATCCATTTAGCGTAAAGGGTTTCAAATATCTGTATCTGTGGCTAGACATAGCATGGGTAGATAGTTAGAAACACGGTTAGTATATTCTGAAAGGAAATATTGACGAATCAAGGAATAATTGCTAGCAACATGGGAATAATTTGATTTTAATATGAATAACGGGATTAGATGGGATTGAGAATGAGGAACCTGATGTCCTAGTGCTTCATTATATTAATCTTTCATAATTCATTCACTTTTTACTTCGTGTTCTATCAATTGTTACTTTCACTTTCGTTCGGTTTCCTTGCATATTTTGAGTTTGTCAACGTAATCCTTCTTTTATTCAAGTTTAGTTTAGAGTCAATCTCAATACTAAAGTTAGGTTAATCGATCCTTGTTTGAACGACACTCTACTTATCACTATATTACTTGAACGATATTGTACACTTGCAATTATCAACAACACCTGGTCACCCAACGAAGCATTGAGGCACACCCACGGCAAATCAAAGCCATTCTTGAGATGAATTGCCCTTCAACAATGAAGGAAATACAAAGTCTGACGGGTAGAGCAGTAGCTCTCAATCGATTTCTCTCAAGATCTACCGACAAGTGTAAGCCATTCTTTAAAGCATTGAAGAAAAGACAAAGAGACAAGTGGGATTAGGAGTGCGAAGTAGCTTTTCAGAATCTGAAAACCTACCTCACTTCACTCCCTACTCTCGAAGCCTGTGCCTGGTGAAGACTTATTCCTATATTTGGCAGTGTCCAGCTCAGCTCTCATCTGAGAAGAGCTGGGGGCCCAACATCCGGTATTCTACACATCAAAAGCTCTCCTTGATATAGAGACTCGCTACCTAAAAATGGAGAGGCTTATTTTGGCACTTGTAGTTTGCTTGAGAAAACTGCGACCCTACTACCAAGGTCACTGGATTATTGTCATGACTGACTTTCCCCTGAGATCAATTCTGCACAGCCTTGATGCATCTCAACGACTCATGAAGTGGGCAATAGAATTGAGTCAGTATGACCTCCTCTACCTACCGAAGACAATTATAAAAGCCCAGGCTTTAGCAGATTTCATGGCAGAATTCACTCCATCAGCCGAAGAAGAGAAGCTGGTCAACCAAAACAGGGAAAGTTCGAGAGCAGACAAGGCCTCCTCCGTCGAACCTGACCAACCCAAAGATATGTGGCAGTTGCTCGTAGACAAAGCATCAAACCAAAAAGGATGGAACCCTGTTCAAGCAAGCTATTATGGATGGAACCCTGTTAGAGCAAGCTATCACACTTGGCTTCCCAGCCTCAAACAATAAGGCAAAATACGAGGCATTGCTCGCTGCCCTGCGCTTAGCGAAGGAGCTGTCAATCAAGAAGCTGGCCATCTACTCAAATCCCCACCTGATCATAAATCAAGCCTCAAAAGAATACATGGAGAAGCACCCAAGAGCTATTGAAGGCATTTCCTACCTTCACCATCCAACAGGTGCCCCGGGCAAAGAACGCACATGCAGATGCATTGGCAAGCCTAGAATCAGTACTAGATACCCAGTTCAGATGCTTCATCCCAGTTGAACATCTTGACCAGCCAAGCATTGAAGAGGCAGAGCAGCCGGACCTAATGCAGATCGATGAGGACGCTAGCTGGCAAGACCCCATCATCGACTACTTGATGAACGAGAACCTCCCAAGAGAGAAATCCGAAGCCAGTAAAATCAAGCAGAATGCTGCAAGATACTACCTGTAGGACAACAAGCTTATTTGCAGATCATACTTCGGTCTTCACCTCACCTGCATCAAGTGCGAGCAAATGCTTGAGGTGCTTTGCAAAATACATGACGACAAATGTGTAAACCACGCTAAGGGAGGTCACTTGCTCAGAAGGTACTCAGCGCATGCTACTTCTAGCCGACCATGCGCCACAACTCTACGGAGTACTTTCAAAACTGTGATATATGCCAATGCTATAAGACGATGCCCAGCTTACCAACCGAAGTGTACCATCTGCAGAACAGCCCTTGGCCATTCATGCAATGAGCCATCGACTTGGTGGGACTTATGTTACTTGCACCTGCCAAGAAAGATATGATGATCGTCGCCACTAACTACATCAACAAATGGATTGAGGCCGAAGCCCTGTCTTCTAGCAGGGAGGCCAACATCGAGTAATTTATCTGGAAGAATATCATCTGCCTATTTGGCTGCCGGCAGTCGATTGTCACTGACAATGGCACACAGTTCGTGGGTAGGCAGATCACCGTATTTTTGAAAAGTATAGCATCAAGCAGCACCTGTCATCTCCCAGATATCCGCAGGGCAATGACCAAGCAGAAGCATCCAACAAGATCATGCTAGACTTCCTAAAGAAAAGACTAGAAGGCACTGAAAGGAAATGGGTCGATGAGCTACCCGGAGTCCTATGGGTTTATCGCACAACCAAAATGAGATCAACCGAGGTGATCATCTCCCCTCACATCACAGTTCCATCCTTAAGCACTGAGGTGGGCAACTTGGACCAGAACTACGAGCAGATGAAAGTCAACCTTGACTTGCTCGAAGAAGAATGAGAAAAAAGGCCATTATTTGAGTTGTAGCTTACCAACAGCAGTTGACGTCCTATTATAACAAGAAGGCCAAGATCAGACAATTCTGACTCGGGGACCTTGTGCTTAGTAAAACCTTCACTATGGTACCAAGGTACGGGTCGAAAAAGATGAAGCCCAACTGGGAAAGACCTTACGTGATCAACCGGTCTGGAGGTAGAGGAAGCTACATACTTGACACCTTGGAAGGGAAGTAAGTTCCAAGACAATGGAATGCCCATCACCTCCGAAAGTATTACCCTTGAAGCTTCCCACTCATCGGCTCAGTTCCTAGCAGACGACCGAGTCCTCTCCACCTCTATTGAAGAAGAGTCACTTTTGATGTTGTTTATGTTGCCCATCTTTTTTAGCAATAAAGATATAATCACACAAATATCAATGCAAGTTCAAGGTTCCCATTCAAGTGACGTGTTCTAGAAATGCTAATCCAGAACGCCCTAAGGGATGAACATGAAGATGCCCAAAAACGTCCTAAGAGAGACGTAGGGCACCCCCTCAAACATCCTAAGGGAGATGTAGGACACCATCCAAAACGTACTAAGGGAGACGTAGGACCATCGTCGAAAAACGTATTAAAAGAGAAGTAGGACACCGTAAAAAAGTCCTTTGGGAGACGTAGGACACTATCTAAGGCATCCTAAGGGTGACGCATATCAGCATCCGGAGCTTTCTAAGGAAGAAGCAGAAGAGAACCCTTCAAGCAGGCGGTGGGTAAACATTCCACTTTCCTTAAAACACTCAAGCAGTTCATAAGAAGCAATGCGAATGAAAGTTTGAAAAATAACTGAAATTCCATAGCAAAGTGGCCAACTGACCAAGTTCAACAAACATGGGATGGTTAACCGAGACCAATTATTGAAACAAAAGAAAGCAAAATTTGAAAGCTCATAAATAATAAAGGAGCCTTCATCTACTTTGGGATTTCAGCAGATGACCCTTGGCCGACGACTCTCTCAACTCTCGCCTAATTAGCAGCACTGCTACCAATTTCGCTCTATTCAGCCACAGTCGCTCACTGTATAGCCTCGGTTGTGCCATCCTTTACATCATCCTCATCTACCTCTGCCTCATCAGTTGCATCATCCTTGGCATCCTCTTCTTCTGCTGCTATCTCATCAGCAATTTGCTCCTCGACGTCTACATCTTCGATAGGGCTACAAGGAGAGGCACCACTCTTGCAGTCCAAGTATCGTAGCTTGTACGCGTCTCCAGCCACCTCGTACTTAGACTCCTCAGCAGCCTCACGGTAGGCGTCAAACTTGGCCTGCAACTTGTCATAACTTTGGGGCAGATCATCATACTTGTTTTCGAGGCGAAAGTAGGCCTCCTTGCAATCATGGAGAAGGGCAGCAGAGGACTTGAGCTCGTCATCTTTTTGGCCAAGTGATCTCTTTAGCGCAGACAGGTTCTCCTTCATCTCGAACATCTAAGCTTCATGGCGAGCCCGCTCGATCGAGAGCTTGTCGATTAGGTCAGCATTCTTCTTCATTAGCTCATCGAGATGAGCATAAGAGAAGGCAACAACAAGTGAGTTCCGAATGGCTTCAGCAGCAAAAACTACCCCGTTTTGAAGCAAATGCATGGCAGCTTCCATTTGCTTGTCCAGTGAAAGGCTTGAGAACGTGCCCTAATGTATGTGGTCAACTAGCTTGGCACATGCAGATGAGCTTGACATGAAGTTTGACTTGAGCAAATCAGACACGTGCTCATCCCCAGCAGAGCTATCACCAATTCTCGGACTAGAAGTTCGTAAAATCGAATGACTTTTTGCCCAAGTAGATAACTCTCAAATTTGCTTGGTTGTTCGTGGCTTGGCAGAAGGATCATGATTGCTAGATAGGGGCGCAGTCCTCTCAGTTTGATCCCCAGATAGGAGCAGATGACTCAAACTCTGCTTCTCAGCAATCGCTTTGCAGGGCAGCTCACAGGTCTTGGGTTGTTCGGGTGGAGACTTGAGCAGAATACTCCTAAACTTTTGCATACTGCACATGTTCTTGCTGTCCACGCTGACTAGATGCTTGATCATGACAGACGAAGAATGCACAATTCCTGCAAGAGCCTTCTCAGCAAACGAGACCCCGATTAAAGAAGATTTGATCGTGGCAAGAGGAAGTTTCAACTTCTTCCTCAATGGGGATGCGTCCCCTGATCGCAAAGTTGTAGCTTCATCTCTGAAGGAACTGGTACCACCCTTTCTCTTCTTAGGGAGTTTGGTCGAGGACTCCTCCCATTCAGCAAGCAAATCATCCTGGTCCAGACCATACAACTTCTATCTTTCAACATCTTCGACAGAGGGCAGACCACCAACCTCATTCCGATGTTCACTCAACAACCATCGTTATTCACGGAACTTGGCAAGGATGTTCAAAGCCTGACAAACTTTAGTCATGTCCGGCTGAGTTCGAGCTTCTTACTGATGTCATTTTCTGCAAGCAGAAGATGAAGGTGAGTTAGATACACATCAAATAAGTCAAGAAAAATTGAAGCAGATTAATGAAGCAGGACATACCGTTGCAATAGATGAAGGGAACTAGCAAACCGTCGCCAACCTCCCTTTCCCACTTGCCGCTGACCTCCAGCACGTCTGTATGCCACACATGATCGCCTTCGCTCAAACTATCAAATAGATTGGCGTTGCACACGCGAACATGAGCATACTTCTCATAGCGCCTTACTTCGAAAAAGTAGAAGAACTCTCGTATCGTCAGACCAAAGCGATTCAGATTCTCAAAGTAGATGACCGCCCGATAGACGTTCAGGGTGCGCTGACTTGGGGCACATTCCATGGCGCAGAACACCTACCTAAAAAACTTTGACAGAGGAAACGTAAAGTCCAATGAGAAGTATAAGGGATAGAATGTGATGATCCTAGCACCCAGATTGTTGGGATCTGATTGAGGCACATCGTTAGTCGACAGCTCCGCTAACCTGACATGCACATCCTCCGGTTGGCATAATTGAATGTGGTACACCATGCCTGAAACTGGGGCTCGGTCATGACACGATGCAGATTAGCCACGAATCTTCTCTTGTGTACCTTGGAGCCACCCCACAGGTACAAAGGTTAGTACGAGCTTAGTGATTTGCTTCTCTTGTCAAAAGACATGGTTGTTTAATAGTTGCAAAACAAAGGAGAAAAGCGCATATCAAAACCCTAGTTCGTGGTAGGAAAAAAAATAGCCGTATCAGCAACAACAAAAAAAGAAGGCAAAATTATTGGGGCAGCTTGGACCAGGCCAAACTGTAATGTACCAGCCCAAGCAACCAGCTTGCCAAGACAGGCCCACCTCACCTGCCTGGACCGCTTTAGTCCAGCTCCAGCCTACCCACGCGCACTAGCCCAGGCCTGCGCCACGCATGCTCCAACTTAGCCCATCCACGCAACTTCAGCTCCAAATCGCGCCTCATGCTGCGCATGTGGCCAGCTAGCCCCAACTCCAGCCATGGCCCATGCCATTCCCAGCCTGGTCTACCCGCATGCAAGGCCTGCCATCAACACACCAGCATGGCTAATCCTTTGCTGCCAATCACCACAGGACCGAAGTATCTCCATCACAGAAATTCCAACAATTATTCAGGCCTCTAGTCAACCCACATCTGGCAACCGAAAATCAAAGAAGGAATTCAAGGAAAATAAAATCCAAGCTAAACTACCTTGGATTACACGGCGACTCCTCTATTTGACAAAGCAGTACACTCCTCCAAAATCTCTCTCAAGCAAAAAGTAGAGAAAAGAGCAAAGAGAAGTCCTATATATATTTATAGCAGTTGGGGTTCCTTGACCTACAAGTAATCTCAAGCCCGTTCCAATTGGGAGCCCAATTTTAGAAAATTAGCAAGTCACAAGCCTCCTCCAATCAGGAGCCCAAGTCATAGAAGGAAGCCCAGATGCAGTTGGACAGTCCAACAATTAATCCATACCTCCTCCATGCCGTCATGCATCACATCAAATCCCTAAAGCCAAATAATTAATCCCATCAATTGGGGATTATTTGATTCAATTGGGAATTTATGCCATTGTTGTGAATTTATTGCAAGCGCACAATCCGCACAAGTAATATAGAAGTAAGTAGAGTGTCGTTCCCACGAAGACTGTAATTTCCTATTAATTACCAATTATGATTAATTCTTAAGTTTATTTGAACAGTTGTTTGAGAGGATTAATTAATTTAATTAAACTAAAACAATTTATAAAACAATAACGATTTAATTAACACTAGAAAATAAATTTTATGGAACACTAGAGCATCCAATTTCACCATAACCAATTTCAGTTAATTCTTATAGCCAATTAACCATAATTACTATCCATGTGGACAGTTGGTTTTTCCTAATTTATTTGATATCCCCTCTCGGGCTCAACCAAAAGTATTCTTAATTAACAACCCACTCTCTCTCGAGCAACGGATTTAGAAAATCAAGAACCCATTAAGTTCTATGAGAACCTACATGAGTCATGTTAGTCTCTCTCGAGCACTTATTCAAGTCATGGTATTTGTTACAAGAAGCAAACACCAAACATCTCCTCTCGGCCTCCATTTGGATCATCAATTAAATATTGGCAATATATTTAAAGCATTAAGAACAGTAACAAATACTCAACACAGATTAATAATCAGAAATTAACATAACTATAAAAATTAAGTGTTCATGGTTAGGCTACATCGTAGCCTTAGCAAGAGAAATTAGTTCATGACAAAAGAAAAGATAAAGAAGAGAATTATTGTCATAAACCTGATTTGGCCGATGGACTTGATCTTCAGAATCTCCACAAGAACACCGTCGAAGGCTCCTCAAGCACAGCAGCAGCAAACTCAAAGCTCTCTCTCTCTCTCTCTCTCTCTGATATTTCTGTGGGTGTATGGAAAATATGATGTAGAGATTTATGGTATATGAAGCCCTAGTGTAGAGATATATTTATAGGCAAAAGAGAATTACTCTCCAAGAAAAGGAAAATAATATTTATTTAGGAGGGATTTGGGTAGTTGAGGAAAAAATAGGAAAATAAGAGAAAATCAATGTGAAAGGGAATAAATAGGTGCGGCACATTTAATTGGGAGGGGACTTGGGAACATCCAAGTCAAAGAAATTGGCTTTGTGGCTTTTGAGGGAAACTTAATGCAGCTTGGAGCCAACTCAAACTAGAAGACATGTGGCTGGAGAGAAAAAATATTATCCAAATCAAAGACCAGACCATGGAGGTATTGCACTTGCCGACAACTCCTCTCCAGTACAGCCAACCTTCTCATTCTCCCAAATAGCTAATTGCAAGCCAGATTTCAAATGGCTATTTGCATCTTGCATGTGGCTTGTGTTCTTCATCTCCAAAACTATTAGTTTTAGCTCCAAACCTTGCTAGGAACGATTGCCTACAAAATCTTCACTAAACACATTAAATTAACCAATTTCACACAAGAACAATGCAAGTAGAGATAGATTATATATGCAAAATATTAATCTATCAAACTACCTCAAATCTATAAAATAACCAATTTAAATCTCTAATTTGATTTCATCTTGCCAAATAGGGGAAGAAATAATTCCCTTCCATGTGGGGAATTATTCCTCTTGAAACCCTAACTCCCGAGACCACTATAAATTCGAGGCTACACCAAGGCTTGAGGTAAGTCCGAAACTCTGCCAAAATTCCCTCTTGCCCTAGCCTTGCCGCCACCTCTCTCTCTCTCTCTCTCTCTCTCTCTCTCTCTCACGGCTCCGGCCACCAAACAAACTCCGTACCCTATTTAGCTATTTTTTTTCTACGAATCAATCGAACTAACTTAGGCATCGGAAGGCCTTTGGCCAACACCCCTCGAGTGTGGCATTTTCACTCCATAATTATTTTGCAGGAATTAAGAGGCAGGAAGGAAGAAAGGGAATCGTAGACGAATATTCTTAAGGAGGAAAATCATTCCCACAACCACATCAAGTGGTTTAAGACAAGTAAATGTCTTAAAAACCAATCAATTGGCAGCTGCCTTTGTTTCGGTCTTCCATTGACAGATGACTGAAAATCTGCATTTCAATACCTTTTTTTACTGTTCAAACTTTTGTAAGTTTCTTGTTTCAAATTAATGTAATTAGGTTTGAATTATCTTAAAGTAGTTGTTAGATGAAAAAAGATGCCTAAAACAACACATCCGTAAATTAAAAACTATTTAGACCTCCAGACACAATAATAGACAACGGTAAATCATCGTCGTAGTTTGATATTTGACGATTGATTTAATGACGATTTTCAAAAGAAAATGACGATGTTTTTTTCGTTGTCTATTTCAATTTTTGTAGTAGTGACTTTTTTTTTTCCAATTTATTATGCATAAGGATAATTCAAAAAGCAGCGTCCGTATAATATATGCCACCTGGAGATATTTGAAAAAGAGAGGATATATACCAGTCATACAATCTCAAATCAAAACTTTACTAATAATTAATTAATTAATTCCAAAATTATTAGAACACTACACCATTGACTGTGCTTGAATTTCATTGCCAATACTTCTCCAATGGGCATGAAAATTTTTACACAAAGATTTGATGCACTTTAATTTGAAATAGCAGTTCCAGACGAACAATATGAATATCATATTTATCAGTTGCGCAAAACTAAACTATAAAATTAGTTCACCAGTCTGCAATTCTTCCTGATTTCTCCATTTGTCCCAGTTAGAGGACTAATAGCGCTCATCTTCACCATGGCTGCAGCAAAATCTCTCGAAAACGCGGCGGGGTTGTTACTATATGTTCTAACCAAGGCATCCTGACTCCCACCGTTGAAGAGCTCCTGATCCGAATGAAGAAGACCGCGACGAGTCACAAGGGCCCTGTAGTAATTATTATCGAATCGAGTCGGCGTTATATCGAAGGGAGCAAGATTTGTATCGCCGCCGGAAGCCGGACATGTAGCCTTACGAGTGGTGGCAAAGCTGGGGTCAATGTTGGTCTCATTGTATATGCGGGTTTTGAAGAGAAAACACTGAGACTGGCCTATTGTGTGGCCACCGGAGAGCACGGTCAGGTCACTGGCGGTTAAGCCTTTCGCTGCAAAACTCGAGATTAGGGTTGCGAGGTTGGCCAAGGGGGAGGGGAGTTGGTTGTTGGCATCGCTTTGGCTTGCTGTTCTTGCATCTCTTCGGCCTAGGGCTACCGTCCATGAGGTTCCTCCAAGCTGCACAAGGAAACAAAGTATTGAGCATGTGAGTTTCACGTGATCAAAACAAAAGAAAAGGCAAAAGAGATATTTTCCTATAAATGGGTAGAATGGAATAGAATATTTATGATATTTTGGTATGTGGACTGGGCATTATGTCCATGCAAATTTTAAAATGGGTAAATTCAATCATTGACTAATCTGAAAATTTAAAATATGTACGTAGCAGGTTAGTTTGTCGCCATGCATGCATGTTGTTGAGTTGGCATGCAATATCAGACCAGACACCATAGTTGAAAAAATTACTCTCGTCCAAATAACAGAGAAAATAATAATAATAAATTGAGATCTAAAACCTCACATTTATTAGGCTTTATAGGTAGCTTAGTTGTGAACAAAATCGATGTTACTAGTGGTGGGCCGAGAGTCCGTTTCTCTGAAATCTTAACAAAATTTTATGTATGTTATATGGATAACATAATTAAAACTCCAAACTAATGTCGATAAAAGAAATTAGGACTACTCCCAAACGTCCAAGTGAGATTTTCGTATTTTCTTAAAAATAATAGGAAATTAAATTGTTAGGACAAAAAATAACAGCTTGAAAGCCAATGTACCCCAAAATATGGCTAAATTAATATGCATGGAAAAGCTTGATGCCTCACAATCACGAGATGCCTATTACGTGAAATTAATATAGTAGCTAGCTACTAACCAAGACAACTCCATCCCGGGAGGCGAGTGCTAAAATATCTGCACAAGATACAGTAGCATTACAAGCAGCTTCCACTCGGGTTTTGATGGTGTCGATGACTTCAAAACCCCTGACTGAGTTCTGGTTTGGGGCTGCATTCTTTTCACCTGTGAAGGTGGCCGTGTCATCCAACAGTATGGAAGCGTCGCAACCCTATTGAAAAACAGCAAAAACGTGTGGGATATATTAGTATTAGAGACAATCGAATATATGGTAATGGGACACAGTCGTTTGTCAGAGCGTGAATTAAGATTGTATATTTAAACATGATTCCAGGTATAGTAATTAACAATCTTTGTCTGCAATAATACATATCAGATTGTTTGATACAAGAAAACACTACTGTATTGTTCTCACATTTACAAAGCAGTCGTGGAAGAATAAGCGTAGGATCGAGGCACCCATCCGAGCCTCCCTAGCGACAGCCTGACTCATAGCATTGCGAACGATAGTCGGAAGGCTTGGACAAGTGCTTGCATAGAAGTTGGGAGAGAGTTGTGCATTGGCACAACAGCCAAAGAAAGGGATGATGAAGAGTAGTGTAACAACAATAAAGAAGTAGTTCAGAGAGGCCATTGTAAGCTTCATCAATATGAGAGCTGAAGAGATGAAGCTGGGCTTTGTGGTGTAAGGAGAAGGATTGAAGAAGCACTCTATATATAGAGTAAGATTGTGCATGCATGGAGTGAGAGATGAGAGGTGATTTTGAACGTTTTCTGTGAAGGTGTTCCTATTTTCAAACTTTGCTGCAGTTGCATAGTTAACGCGTTTACTATAAGGTGGAGGGGACACCATCAGGCTCCAGTACAAAAAGAGAGAGCATATCCAACTAATAAAGCAAAGGTTTGACTTCTGTACACCACTTTCCAAATCCATGTAAAACACGAAGAAGAAAAAAAGAAGAAGAAGAAGAAGATTCGCAACACGAGGTGATCAAATTAGGTATCAAAACTAAGCAAAATGTGACCTTCTTTCATTCTGAGGTGATCGTTTTGTTTTTAATCAGAAGGGTGTGACTTGTGACCAAAAGAACAAAAAACAAGGGTGACTTTATGAAATTAGGCAAATGGGTGACACCTGTATCAGCAAATAGCAAGCAAAGAGGATAAGCCAACAAGGGCCCCCCAATAATACATATCGTTCTCAAAAATTCAATGATTCCCCATGTAAGCTTATGAGCCACCAAAGTTGCCTTCATGGATGAAACCCATTTTGAATAGGTACTTGCTCATGGTAATTATAATTTATATATATAGGGATATTTTTAAGTTTGGACGTCCGGATACTTCTTAATGTCCGTAATTATTTTTATTTTTTTGCATAATCAAAATATGAAAAGAAAGCCATGTTCATTTTGTTTTGTGTATCTCTCTTCTTTATATAGAGTGCTTCTTCAACATATCATATACACATATGTAGAGTAAGTAAGTATTCAATCGTCTAATTAATTTAATTGACTCTTATTACAAAGCTCCAATTATAACCTAAACGTCTCTGTTTTTTAGAATTAGATGGGAAAAGTCTTTGTTGTTTTGTCAATTGGGAAAAAGTCAGGAGACATGCATGCTGTACTAGTTTGACTGGAATCGGGTTGTCTCTACATTGACGAAAATACACTCCAAGTGGGAGTGGGTACGGACTATTTTTCTCTTGTGTTCAATTCATCTAACTCCCGGACTCAGTGGCGGATCCAGGAGTAATTTTTGGGTGTTAAATTGCAGCGCGTGGTTGGTGTCAATCCAATTAGGTGTAGGGCGTATGGAATGTTTCGTCTGGCCATGTGTGTCGTAAAAATAATGCGATAAATTAGAAAGTAATTCCAAATGTCACCAGGTCTATTGGATGACACCAAATGGCGTGGTGTACCGTACATTTAAAAATTTCTCCCGATCCAGTCAACGCCCAAGGAGTCATAGTGTAAATGTTCCAATTTTTTTTTTTCTTTTCTAAAACTAAAACTACGCCAAAGACAAAGATTTTCCTAAATGGCTGGCACACAGATGTCCAAAGAATAACCCTATACTTTTGAGTGATTTGATTCAATTAAAAACATCATACATCATCGTTAACACTAATGAAATGCAGAAACCTCAACTGATGAAATGCTAAAAAACAGGGCAGCGACGAGCCACCCAACAAGCCCCAGCCAACACTAATCTAATCCAAGTACTAACATCAATCAATATAAACTCTAATCCAATTATCCAAATAACAAAATCAATCAATATCAAAATCAAAATCATATCAATAAATTCTAATTTTTATAAAAACCACCACATATAACAATCAACATAAATTCTAATCCAAATAAGAAAATCAATCAACGTCAATATCATATCAATAAATTCTAATTCATAAAAGATATATCAATTTCATTAAAATTATATATCCTAAGCCCAAAATAATATATGTAAAGGATTATCACTCACTTGACCTTATGAGAGGCGACGTCGTGGAGGTGCTTCGGCGGCTTGAGTTGGGCAGCAACACCGTGGAGGTGGTGGTGGAAGTTGGGGATTAGTTAGGGTTTGAGAGAGGAGAGGGAAAATTGGGTTTGGCTTTGGAGGAGGTTGTTGGAGGAGTCAGGTAATAAGGCTAATGTTGGGTTCTTTTTTCTTTTTTCTTTTTTTTAACCTGGCTCAAAATGACCCCATTTTGAAGCCAGGTTTTAAAAAAATAAAATAAGGCGCTTGGACAAAAATGGTGTTGTTTTGGCTAAGCATTAAAAAAAATTAGAAGCATTGAGCTGTTCGGAACAGGTGGTGTGAGCTTGGGGTCGCACACCAGCAAGGCTTGCGGTTGCCTTTGACCTCCACAACCATTTTTCCTACTTCCATGGGGTGCCTGACCCCATTTGTCCCTCTATGCGTCCACCCTTGCTCGGACTGGGCATGGACCAGTAGGTAATTTCCCTTTCTATTCTTTCTTTTGTTTTATTTTTCACTTCTTTTGCTTTGATAGTAGAGAGTACAGAAGCACGATGGTTGCACTATTAGAAAACCTCATTATAAGTCACAGTCAACATGTGACCTATATTCATGTTCTCTAATACCAACTGTTAGATTTTCTTTATATGCGTGTTCATGATCTTTCACACAAAAACTGAAATACGTAAAGACATACCTGGCACCATCTATCTTGAGTGCATGACCTCTGAACACATTCAACTGCAACAACAATAATCCCAGCAAGAACATGAACAGCTGAAGACTTCTGCTCTCTCTCAGAATCTGTTTATGCTCTCTCTTTATGATGAGATTAGGGTAGAGAACGTATCTGATGAGAGGAGGGCCTTAAGCTTATATAGACTAAGTCAAGTTGTCTCTACTCATCGCCGAGGGCCGACTTGTTTAATCTTTCAAGCTCACCAAGCAACGGTTCATGCAAAAAGAAATAAATAGGACCCCTTAATAGGCCTCAAAACCTTTCCTTATTCCACAAGGTTATGGGCCTCAAGGTATAACCTAATTTAAACTCTTATCAAAACTTGATATAACTTAATATCTAGTGCACCGATCTAAATAGGAAACATAACATTCTCCCACTAGATCAAGCACTAGAGCACTAAGCTTCTGTATTCCAAATGGTTTGATAATCTTTATTGGCCATGAGTTTAAAATAGTTAAGTTCTTCCCTTCAAGCTACAGTGAAAATCGATTAGACAAAACGAACTATAGACAAGCACTGCTCTCTTTATTAAAAACAGGCCATCTATAATCACATAATGCAATGTCAAAACACATGAAGCACCTACAAACGTGAACCTTAATATGTACTGATCCGTAATGTGAATCTTTATGCTTTTTCCGTACATGCACCCCTTTACGACTTAGCAAGAGTCAATCCGCAATGTTATTAAAACAATAGTATCTCAAAAGAGACCATAAATTCACCTGCATAAACAAAAATGCATAACAAGTTTAAACAGCTAAATAGTTAAAATGGTAGAAATTATTCAATAATGAATAAAACCGTCAACCAAATTAACATCCTTAAATGCAAATCCCTCAATCTAGAAAATAACAAAATTAGACATACTAGTAAAATATCAGAATGTGAACAAGACTCCCACTAAATTGCAGCATCAAAGCTAGGAAAAATCCCATGCTCTCAACATGTCTCAGAAAAGCTTCTGAAGACAGAAACTTTGTGAACGGATCTGCAATCATATCTTGAGTTTTAATATGATCAAACCTGACTAGTTTGTTCACTACCTTCTCCCTCACTATTAAATATTTTATGTCGATATGCTGAAGTCCAGACGACATCTTGTTGTTCATGCAGTGAAAAACAATCGCAATGTTGTCATTGTATATCTGTATTGGTCTAGAAATCGAGTCCACCACCTTAATGTCTTTAATAAAATTCCTTAGCCATACTGCATGAGTAGTGGCTTCATAGCAAGCTATGTATTCTGAAAACATGGTTGAACTCGAAACGCCAGATTGTTTATCACTCTTCCAAGCAACAGCTGCTCCTGCCATCTTGAAAAGAAAACCTGAAGTAGAGATGTAATCATCCTCTGCTTTTCCAAAGATTCGCATCAGCATAGCCAACAAGCTCTAAATTCTCTGTGCGTCTGTAAATCAACATATAAGCCTTTGTTCTATGTAGGTACCTTAGAATCTTCTTTCCAGCTATCCAATGTTGCATTCCCGGATTTGATTGAAATCTCCCCATCTTGCTAATGCACAAAGCTAGGTTTGGCCTTGTATGCACTTGTGCGTACATAATGCTTCCAACTAGAGAAGCGTACGGCTTATTCCTCATCTCGTCTCCTTGTTCTTTATTCTTGAGGCAATGCTCATTCTTTAAATCTCCTTTAGCTAATCGAAACTTTCTGTTTAGAACACATACTCATGTCAAAACGCTTGAATTTCCTTTCAATATATGTTTTCTGCTACAGGCCTAGGAGACCTCGAGCTCGGTTTCTCTAAATTTCAATACCTAACACAAAAACAGCTTCTCCCAAATCATTCATCTCAAAATTGTTTGAAAGCAGCTCCTTAGTGTATTTCAGTAAATTGTTGTCATTTGTAGCAAAAAATATATCGTTGACATACAGCACTTGAAAAATAATCAGCTCCCACACTTCTTCCGATAAATGCATTGATCGGCTATGTTCTCTTCAAAATCATAAGATGAAACAGTTTGATGGAATTTGAAATACCACCTCCTACTTGCTTGTTTCAGTCCATAAATTGCCTTCTCAAGTTTGCAAACCATATGCCCTTTTCCCTCCTTTGCAAACTCTTCATGTTGCCTCATAAAATTTTCTTCTTCAAGTTCACCATTCAGAAAAGAAGTTTTTACATCCATTGGATGTAAAATTAGGTTATAATGCGCCACCAAAACCATAATGATGCGGAAAGAATATTTGGTGGAAACTGGAGAAAACGTCTCAGTGTAGTCGATTCCCTCCATTTGGGTGAATCCTTTTGCTACCAATCTAGCCTTAAATCTTTCGATTTTTTCCATCCTTATCCTTCTTTGTTTTAAACACCCATTTCGAGCCTACCAATTTCTGGCTCTTGTGAGGTTTAACTAGTTCCCATACTTGATTATTCTTCATGCTTTTGAGTTCATTCAACATTGCTTCCCTCCATTTGTCTGCATTCTGACTCTCCATAGCTTCTTTAAAACTTGTTGGATCAATCTCATCTCCAATGTCAAAATCTGCTTCTTGTAAGTACACATAATCCGAAATTGCTGTGGATCTTTGTGTTATGCAGTTTGTTCTTGTTGTTGGTCAACTGGTTTTTCATACTGAAACAACCAATCTCAACAATTTGAGTATTATAATTTGGACAGTAAAATCTAAAACCCTTTGACCTTGCAGGATAACCTATAAAATGACAGCTAATTGTTTTAGGATCGAGCTTCTTCTCTTGAGGGTTATAAATTCTAGCTTCAGCCTTGCAACCCCATACATGAAGATGTCACAGGCTAGGCTTTCTGGTAGTCCAAATTTCAAAAAATGTCTTAGGTACGGACTTACTAGGCACTCTATAGTTTGTTGTTTTGATCGCCTCCCAAAAAAATGCATAGGCAAATCAGTTTTGGAAATCTTGCTAAGAACCATATCCTTCAAAGTTCGATTCCTTCTTTTAGCTACACCATTCTGTTGCAGAGTCCCTGGCATTGTGTACTGAGCAGCTATTCCATTTTCTTGTAGATGCCTAGTAAAAAGGTATAGCACGTCTTCCTCCTTCATCCAAATGTCCATAATATTCACCTCATTTGTCTGACCTCACAATTTTGACCTTTTTCTCAAGTTGCCTTTATACTTCAGTTTGAAAAATTGTGAACATTTCAAAAGCTTGAGACTTTTCTGCTATGAGATATAGATAACCAAAACGAGAATGGTCATATATAAATGTGATGAAACAGTGATTTCCATCAATTGTTTGATGAGGGAATGGCCCACAAATATCTATATGGATGATTTCCAAAAGGTCCCTACTGCAAGTTGCACCTTTCTTTTTATTCTTAGTAAGTTTTCCTTTAACACATTCAATACAAATTTTGTCATCACCGAAATTCAGTGATGGCAAGATTTGTTCCTTAACAAGAATCTTCATTCTTTCCTTTGAAATGTGCCCTAAACGTCTATGACATAATCTAGTGGATGTTCCTTCACTTCGAATCCTTTTCTCACTAGATTCATCCATTAAGACTTCACCATCTTTATTGTAAATGAGACAATATAATCCATCTTTACTGTTTTGAATTCTAAGATACAAAACATCTTTATTGAATCCAAAATAAAACCAAGTCTTGATAATCTTGAAAATAGAAACTAAATTTCTCTTTATTTAGGGTACTGAAACTACATCATCCAACTCTAAAATAAATTATGAATCCAAACTTCAGGTTAACAACTCAAATGGCTTCCACATCTACTTGCTCTCCATTCCATATGAGCATCCAAAACTTTGCAACAATCATAAGACTGTCCCTTGTAGTAGTGTACCTCTTTATGGGTCCTTGATAAAGTCAACGTCGTCGCTGTGCCTCAACCCTATTTCGCTCCAATTCATCTTTATTCCGTTTCTTATTTAGCTCCACTATATTCTTTACTAGAATGCCATTTGTGACAAGTTGACACGAGTGACACCCATTAAAAGCCAAACGCTTCTCCTTTTCCCCAAACTTTTGGAGTCGTTCTACAAGATACATAAATGAAAAACGGCTACCTTGAATTAAACTTAATCATGAATGAGATCATAATCGATCTCATTCATTCCGAGAATATCTTTAAAAAATCAAACTTCCATCTTTTTGAAGTTTGACTGGTGAGTGTTTCAATTTGCGAGAAATTGATTGAGGAATGATTCGATGCTGTAAGGATTTACAATAGAAAAGCATAATTACTTTCCAAGAAACCGATTCTCAATTTGTTAAGAGAAAATAGTTTTTCCGTTTAACTTTATTCACAAAACTAACAAATAACATATGCAAGCTTCCTTAATTAAGTATCACACCTTTGTGGCAAGAGATTACTTATAGCTCACACAAATTACTTGTTATCTTGCGTCATCATAAGCAAATTACAGGATAGATTCTATTTGTTGAAGAAACTTATCAAGTAATTTAAGTATGATGCAATTTTGGTTATTTATTTAGGGTTTGAGTATTTAGGTTTGGTTTTGTTATGAAAAATGATTCTCAGAACAAAATCAAGCACATAAAATAACCAACCAAACACAGTTCAAGAGAAAACCCCTAAAAATTGTAGTGAATAGTGTTTCTACCATGAACAGAGTTTCTGCTTCGAACAGTGTTTTAGACGCGAACAGTGTTTTTGTCGTGAACAGTGTTTTAGGGGTTCTTGATGTTCATTTTTGATGCAAAATACCTTTACAAATAGGGAATGACCTAATTAACCTAACTCACAGTAATGTTGTGACCTATGGTTAATTTTAGGGTTTTAAGGTCATCTAGTAGGTCAAAAACGTGTTTAAAATTTTGAAGATATGAAAAAATCAAATTAAAACATGCTTTTCCAGATTCTTTAATGTTCTTGATATTTAGGAAACACATGTAATCTATCTTCAAATTTTAAAACATAACTAAAAACACAACATGACATAAACAGATAAGAAATCGTAATAGGCATGCTTGAAAATGATCTCAGTGTGTGTGAACAACCATGTGCTCTGATACCAACTGTTAGATTTTCTTTATATGCGTGTTCATGATCTTTCACCCAAAAACTAAAATATGTGAAGACATACCTAGCACCATCTATCTTGAGTGCACGACCTTTGAACTCATTCACCCGCAACGGCAATAATCCCAGCAAGAACAGGAACGGCTCAAGACTTCTGCTCTCTCAGAATTTGTTTGAGCTCTCTTTATGATGAGATTAGGGTAGAGAACATATCTGATGAGAGCAGAGCCTTAAGTTTATATAGGCTAGGTCAAGTCGTCTCTACTCATCACCGACGGCCGACTTGTTTAATCTTTCAAGCCCACCAAGCAACGGTTCACGCAAAAAGAAATAAATAGGACCCCTTAATAAGCCTCAAAACCTTTCCTTATTCCATAAGGTTTTGGGCCTCAAGGTATAACCTAATTTAAACTCTTATCAAAACCAGATATAACTTAGCATCTAATGCACCGATCTAAATAGGAAACATAACATGCCACAACAATCATGGCCAAAGGATGTTGGCCACAAATTGGCTGTAGAATACGTAATTGTGGTAGATGTGTGATGCGATTAACTTTTGGCAACAGGATATTATTTACGTGGCCTATAAGTGGTGGATCCCACCATGCCTTCTCACCCTTTCAAAACTACCCATCCACCAATTAACCTATGAAGAATTAGATCTAGGGGTGGGCATCTCAACCGAAAAAACCGCGTACCGACAGTTTGGTTTGGTTTGGTGAATTTATTATTTTATTATTTTTTATTCTCCCGATCCGATCCGAACCGAAGCCTTTGGTTAAAGAACGGTTAACAATATGTCCAACCAGCGAAAACCCGTACCGAACTGCATATTAATAATATTTTATTATTTAAATACAAATATACATGTGTCAACATTTTAGTGGCTTTGAGGAATATAGTGGTGGGCTGCGCAACACTTGAACAACCCACTGAAACCCTAAAAACTTAACTAGCTAAGTCTTTTCCCTCTCACATCTCCATTTAGCCGCACCACACACAACATATTAGAATTGATCTCTCTCTGAACTCATCTCATATCACCCAAATCTGCGCCACTATCAACATCATCTCATCCTCATCAGCAGCAACACCACTCTAAATATCCAAGAAGGTATTAACTAAAAACCCCAAATCTGCCAGAGTATATTTTTGTTTGAAAAGATTTTTTCCATATATACTTTGTATATCTATGTGTCTGTTCATGAAAAATGCGCTATATTATATTATATACAAACGACATAGATCAATTGATGTAAAAGTTTATATATATATATATATATATTATATCTTTGATGTGAATGGAAGGGTAGAGTGATAAACGGGATAATGATGGGAGCTGGGTCATAATCAAGCTCAATTGCATTCATATGAAATATATGTTTTTCTAACTATCATTGTTGATTCAATCATGTAGAAGTGGACACTTTATCTCAAATGGCAGAGCAAGTGGGCACAACCTAGTACTTTGTTGAAGCTGCTGTATTGAAAATTGGCCTCTGTTTTTATGGGATGTTGTATTTTGTTGCTGCATTTGACAGTTTGAAACTTTAAAATAGTTTCATGTTGGTTTGTAACATTATATGCCATTTTATTACTTGGATAGTTTGGAGTATTCATTAATGAACTTATGTTATGTGAAATGGTTATAAATTGTATTTGTATTACACGATTAATAGGTACTTTGTTAATTGGTACTACCTGCGTACCGAACCAATCCGACTCGAAAGTTTGGTTAACCAACCGAACGGTTAAAGGGTTCAATGGTTGGTTAATGGAAGAGAAATTGTTCTACCGAAAGGTTTGGTACGGTTAATGGAAGAGCCTTCTACCGTTCCAATCCCACCCGCGCCCACGCCTAATTAGATCTATTAAACTATGCATCTACCAATTAACCTATGCATCCACCGATTAGACTATGCATCTACCATGCCTTCAATCAACTAATCGCCATGTACATCTCAATTAACCTATGAAGAATTAGATTTGATTTGTGAAGAGAACACCACCGTACAGCTAGCACCTGCCCACACGACCAGCCATGATTCCTGTTATGATGGGCGTGATTTTGGGAAGGGATTTGAAATCCTCTTTACTGTAACAACATATATAAATGCTTAACCATTCCATCATGACCCAATTTATGGAAACAAAGAAAATGAAGACCGAAATGATAAAAAGAAGGGCCACAACAAACAGAAGGAAGAATTCCTGTTTTTGTTTTTGTTTTTTCCAATTAATTTTTTTAGAAGTCTTCACTAAAACAAAAGCTCTTACAACACCACCACACTTCAAAAGGCATGGTTTAAATTTTCTACATAAAGCAAAAATGGATGTTTCTGTCCCAAAAAAAAGGAAAAATGGATGTATGAGAATCTAGCAATATGTGCTTTCTGAGAATTGTTGAAGCACATCTTTTTTGTCCACTATTCGTGTTTGTTTGTGATATTTTCTTTCAGTTCTATGACCTAAGCTGGCTTTTCCAGGGCTTGGAGGGGTGGTGTCCTTATATGGTAAAGCCCTAATGGATTTCAAGGTGAGATCCTTTTGTTCGAGAAAGGAGTTTCACATAGGGTTTACATATTAGAAAGACTAAAATACCCTTAAAATGGATGAAAATTAAATGACGTTAATGTCAGATGATAAATTATGAACTCTGAAAAATTAAACTGACATTTCTCTTAAATTTTTCTTTAAGATGACAAATTGAAACTGATGTATAAGTTTAGGTGACATTTCTACAATAAAATAAAATAAAATACCACACATTACACGCTGAAATATAAATAGGAGTATTTCGGGAATAAAAAAATTACAATAAATCATATATTGAGTTTAATAATGTAACTTGATGAGTTGGATCTTAGTCATGGGTTTTTACTTATAAAAATTGGGTATGATATAGGAACAAAAAGTGAAGGGTTGCAAGTAAGGCAAATTGAATTAAAAGGGTGTAAGCAAATTTTTTGCATGACTAAGTTGTGAGTCTGATATTTTTGTGTCTAAACATATAAGTCTTCATTTTAATTAGGTATTATTTCACTATCTATCAAAAGACTTATAATAGGTATTAAGAATTCTTTCTCGAATATCGCTTATCTAAAGAAAAATATTTTTCTATATAAAATTGTTCAGACCAAAATTTACCCACGTATAAATTCTACAGTTAATGAGCCAATTTTATGGCTTCTTAAACTAAGCCCAACCGTCAGGGAGACATCACAGCAGAAAGAGGAGGCCCAAACAAAGCTTTCGCAACCCAGGCCAATCGAGCAGAATAAAGTCGCAAATATCGACCAGTGCATGGTCAAGCATCGAACAGACTTGTGTCTGATGCTACAGTATCACTTCAAACAGAAGGGCGTATGACGTCATCATACGTCACCTCGGACAAGAGTAGTGTCCGATGCTAGTCCCATTTCGGACATAAAATGTCTGAAGCAGTAAATAAACTAGTGTATTAAATAAACCATTAAAGGGATTTATTAATACAGCCCATACTGAAATCATCAAGACCCATGCCACTCTCTAACTGATTTAATCTGTGACGTCCCTGACATAAAAATAAAAAGAAAATAAATAAAAATAATGAAATAAAATGAATAAAGTAATTTGGGTAATTAAAATGAATTAAAAAGGAATTAAATAATAATTTAATAATTAAAGGGACTTTTTGGTCAACTATATTTTCGGGAATGAATTTGGCGAAACGAGTTGCGCCATTGCGTCCGGCTCGTCTAAACAAGTTTGTTGACGGGCGGCACGTCTCGATCGGAGTTATAACGAACAAAAGGACATTTTGGTCATTTTGGAAATCGAATAAAATATTATAAAAGGACAAGTGGCCCAATTAGAAGGAGATCCGTTTTCTCTCTCTTGCGCGCGTGTCTCTCTCTCCTCGAAACGACGCTGTCGCCTTCTCACCGTTGAATCATCACCGTCCGGTCGCGGCCGGCTCCGATACCGGTCCCAATCGACACGTCTCATTGTCCCGGTCAACGCCCGCCCAACTTCCCCGCCGATTGCCTAGAGTTTAGCAGGGAAAATTGACTTTTTTCGATGTTGGTTCAGCCGTGTCCGGTCGTCTCCTTCGTCACGCACGGTATGTTTTCGAACCTTCTCCTCCTCCTCTAGCTGCCTGTTGGATGGGTTTGTGCCGATTTGGAAAGTAGGTGATCGGATCTAGCTCTCTAGGGTTTGGCTGGTTTGGTTGGAAATCGAGCAGGGTTTTGAGGTCGTTGCCGGCCGGTTCTGCGGCGGCTTTCACCGGTTTTGAGATCCTCCCTTGGAGGCAGTTCGAACAATATAGATATCTTGGCCAGATTCTCAGTTTGGAGGGTGGTCGGATTTACTCTAGCCACCCACCACCCACGGCGGCGCGTGGCCAGGTTGTGGTGGCGGTTCAGTGTTCCGTTGAATTGTTCATGTTGTCCCGAATGTGTACGTGTGCGCGGATTTCGATTCGGACGTCGTTTGACTATCGAACCTATGGACGCCTATTATGCGTTGTTCGGGTTTGATAGGTTCGGACCGTTGGATCGAATTTGATCTCACGTATGTCGTTCCTCGTATATCTAGGATCGTATAAGAATTGACGGATCGTGATTTGGAGTCCCGGTTACTTCAAAATCGCAAACCCTAGGTTTAGGTTAAAATGTAACCGTTCGATCGAGACCAAACTTTAAAGGCCTAATATTTAAACTGTAACGAACCTACTGGAACTTTCAGATGTAAGTTTGGAGGTCATGGGACCCACGGGCCCGATTTGACCTATTCGGGTCGGTTTGACCAAGTTTGACCAGGTTTGACCGAGGTCTCCTGAGGTCGCCTTACCACGTAGTTGACATTGTTGGACTTCTAGGAATGTCCGGAACCTTTTGGAGGTAATGGGCCCAATGGGCACGGGTTGATCGAAAAGGGGGTGCTTGACCGCCGGTTGACCGTGAGTCTTCAGAGGCGATCCCACTGGTTAAAAGAGGTAGTTTGACCTTAGAATATTTCGTACGACGTACGTGCACGTTAAGTCAGATTTTGGTAGGATTTGAGTTTAAGGTTCTCGTTCGGTTCACGGTACTAATCCAATCCTCGTATCTATCGCTTTAGGTACTTTGACTCTGCTATGCAGCAGGAGGGACCCTGTCAGGGTTATGCAGCGTAGGACCAACGGTGAGTGGACCTTGTTTTCAATGAGCATGATTTCAATAAATTGCATGAAGTGCATGAAATGAGATTTAATAAATTCATTTAAATCTTGGATTTAATATTGTTTAAATCTTGCATTGAGGTGTTATGCTTGATTTGGGTTTCCAGTATTTCTATGTGGGGCCTTGATGGCTATATCTTATCATTATTTATACCTTTGGGTATTGAAGGGATGTGGTGAACGCTCGGTGGTTTTCGTATTGAAATTGGATTATAAAATTGAGCTATTCTAAGGTTGAAATCATTATACTTTATTAAATATAGATTTAATGGATTATTATACATAAATGGGAATTTAATGATTTTCTTGGATATTATATTTAAAGATTTGTTATATTATGTTTTAATTATATACTTGGGTTTAAGGGGACGTTGGTATCGTCCGGGTGATTTCATACTTGGTTTTGGAGTTTATATATATAAACTTTACGAATAATACTTATACGTTGAATAAAGGTTTTTAGAAAATTTATATTTATGGTTTAAGAAACGGTGAACTAAACTTTGGTTATATATATCTATACACTTCGGATATTTATTTTGAATATTGGATTGGAAGATTTATGGTTTTAATGGAATTTATTTAATAATTACGTTTATGAACTTCGGGTTTTCGGTTTAAGTATTTGAGTTTTCATGGCTATATTTTATGATATGTATATCATCGTGACTTACGTTTTATTTGGGTGTTGAACTGATATGCTTGGCTTGAGCATTGATTGGGTTTTGAATATGGTTTTAAAGGAATATGACGTTTCATTGATTATGAATTTGATATGCAGTCGTTTGACCCTTGTGACTATTTTGATTATAGAATTATATGTTTGGACGGTAATGTCCTACTTGTTTATAGGGAAAGGCTCCGTTGCGAACTTCAAGGGTGTGAACTCATTGCGAACTTGTGTTTTCACCGTTAGATGTGCTTGTTTAAACAAGGGTCTCATCATTACGCAAGATCCGACGGTGAAAACACAAGTTCGCAATGAGTTCGCAACGAAGCCCTCTCCTTGTTTATATATATGTGTTCATATATTAGATATTGGATTAACGGACTTGTATATGTCCGGTGGTGCGATGTTTTGGGTTGGGTACATTGTGATTGATTATATTTATATATATTGATTATCGCATGGCGATTGATGTGAGTGCGGTTAGCACCTTGTTATGTACCTCCCCCTGTTCTTATGATACGGTTACTGATTATGGTTCGATCCGGTGCATACCTTAATGAGGTGTAGCTGTAGACCCTTAATTGGGTAATTAGTCTGCGTGTAGGACTTGTCACGGACGTATGGGTATTGATGGTCCCTACCCTGCGTGCCGGCGAGCTTACTCCCATTTGGACGGCCTAACCCTGGGCATGGGGTCTCGAGGAGACTGTACCTGTGTCCAGTTAAATGATCCCCTGTTGGATTGTTTCCCTGGTACTTGTGTTTGGTGTTGAGGTTGTTGGAACTCATTGTTGTCCCACATCGGTTAGAGGGCCAAAGAGAAAGTAGTTTAAATAGAAATACCCCTCTCTAACTAACACCGAGGCCTTTTGTGATAAAACCCCACACCTGAGGATTGTGCAGGTGGTAAAGTGGGGACAGTATTGGTGTTGTTGGAGTGGGCCCTCGGCCCGTCGACCTGGAAAGTTCAACAGAGGTTATATTTGTTAGAAATGTGCCCTAAGAGCCAATACATTTGATGTAATCTCCTTAGAATACATTTCGTATATGATAATAAAGGGCAAACTTATTTGTTATCTTTTACATCAATTAAAGAAACAAATGTCCAGGGAATGCTAAATAAGAGATAAAGTAATCTAAAAAGGTTAGATTAGGGAGACCTTTAATCTCTTACTATAGTATCCCAAAATGTTCCTAATCATAGGATTATCAAATGGGCATTGATAAACCGTCAAGATTAGCACATACTATGTATGCTCAATTAGGAGGATGGTTAGTCTCAAACCATTTGTGTAGATGACACTAATACAAGTATGTGGGTGCTCATTAGTGAATGGGTACACTGAACGCGATCAACCGTAGTTCTTGTATGGAGTATTTATCTACATGTCAAACGAGAACTCATAGTTGCAATAATGCAAATTAGTCCTTAGACCTGAGGCATCATGGTTGTCCTATGATGCGTTATTGATCTTAGATTGCTCTTAAAGGCAAGCCGTAAAAGATTTGTCTAAAGTGTTGTTGGGATCTCTTAATTCATCATAGGGGCATGTGAATGTACAATAAGGAATCTCTACCTTCGATAAAGAAGGAGAATGTTTCGAGATGTGATTCAGTGGAAATCTTTGGCCAAAGTATTTTGAACTTGATTTAGAAAGTTGTTCTTAATCATGTTCTATTGAATCATATGAGGTTATAAATCATATTAAGGGTTTGACATAATCAATCCGTACCCTAATAATATGATATGAAACATTGTATAAGAGAAGGACCGTATTGCATTGTAATTCCAAGCGAATAGGTTCTTCACCAATTCTGGTTAGCTTGGGTAGCCTTGATATATTGCTAGATGTCACTCTTGGTTCGTGGAAGTCCTAGGATTGATTGTGATCAATCCATATAAAGGAAAAATTAAAAGGGGGTTTTAATTCAGTTGGTTAGAAAGAGTTCTAATATTTTCCCACTGCCTTGCTAATTAGAACCTAATGGATCGCACACCTTAAATGGTTAACTTCGAGGAATACATATGATGTTGTGGAAATAAATTTGATCAATTTGATATGGAAGATTTACTACGTGTAAAAGAGTATTTGGGCCTCGGTAATAGTTAACGGAAGCCCAAATGGTTGGGTATTAAGCCCAAGGGCTTAAGACACCTAAACATTATGGTTTAAGTGTCACAAGGCCCAATTTGGAAGCCCAATGGGATTTGGCCGAAAATGCACAAGTAAATGGGTATGGGAATTGTTTCCAAAAGCTATCTTTCATAAGCTCATTACACAAACACAATCCAACATCAACCAAATAAGTTTGGGAGATCAAAGAGAGATAAAAGAGAGTTTTCAAGAGTGAAACACTTTCATCTTTCAAGAGGTTTAGATTGAAACCAAGTCTTGGGGATCTAGCACTAGCATCCTTGTATTCTCAAGATTCTTCCCTCTCATCTCAAGGTTCCATTGGTGTGGAGACTTAGAGGCCATATACTTTTGTGGCTCACATGGAGGAGAAAGATCAAGGAGAAAAATCAAGGAGCAAAGATCAAAGATCAAAGAGGAAATCAAGAAAGAGGAAATCATCAAGAGAAGACCAAACACAAATTGGTTCATATAATTGCTTCAAGGGTAATTAGATCTTATCCTTTCTCTTGAAATTTCCATTTATGAAATCATATCAATGTTCATGGCTTAAGATACTTGAAAGAAGTTTTGTTTTTGATTTTAAACATCCACCATATACTTCCGCTGCGATTAATTTGATCAAATGCATGTTTAATATTCAAATGAACTTCTCAAAAATGTTTTGAAAATCCTTCAATTGGTATCAGAGCCATAGGTCATGAACTTGATATGTTTCTAGGGTTTAGAGATGCATATATGGGTTGTAAATTCATTTAAAAGTATAATGGTTATACTTGATTTATTTTGATATGATTGAATAAAAATCAAATGGAGTGAAAGGGGTTGTTTGGGATTTTGGATTTCGGATTTATGTTTTGATGATTGATGCTCTCTTTGTATGCATATGTGTATGTATGAACATTAGAGCATAATTGTATTAAAATCCCCATGATTTTAACTTCATGAAATATTTGATATTAAGAGCATGAGATGGTTAAAATGGAATATGGATTTTTCCGGAAATAGCATGAACATTCATATTAGTTCATATGCATGTTCTTGGTGTTCTTGATGTTCTTGTTATGGGATCTTTTGATCCATAAGTTAGGTGATTAATCTTGATGATTGTGTTAGTGGATTTTTCCACCAAAATTAGTCATAATGGTTATGATGATGTTTTATTATAAAATTGAAAGTTTTTTCAAAATGTTTCCACTTAATAAACTTTTATCCACCACACTAAAATTAATAAGATTACTTTGGTGAGTGTGTAGGGTCTATATAGATGTAAATGATAGTGATTTGATATAAAATGAAAAAGTTGATCAAATTATTCCTATCACTAATTATTTACCCACCACACTAAAATTAATTTTGATTACTTTGGTGAGTGTGGTTGGCCTACCTAGTCACATTCATGATTATTCACTTAGTTGGAAATCATGATCACCACTTTGTGTTATACAAATGCATGCTTTAACCCCACACCCTAGTGGATTAACTTTGGATCCATTATTAATTGTTGAATAGTTTTGGACCTAGTTGCAATATATGATAAGTGTAACTATGCCTAAAAGGTTTCTACAATTACATTTACTATTGTAGTAAAATGTTTTCACTCCATGGTAAATTTCTTTTATTTGAACATGGTTACCACTTGAATTAAACCCATATATATGTATGCAACCCAAGAGCATGTATTTACATTGCTAGTTTAATTGTTTAAAGCGTTTAAATAATTAAAGGATGGTTATGGACTTAGACCAAACAATTGAGCTATGTGATTGGCCGCCTATTGGATATGTAATTCGATTTTGATTGGCTATGTAATAATGAAATGGCTTTCATGCCTAATTTATTTTTATGCGCGCGTAATTAAAATGAATCACCATCCGAGACCATGATCCAACATGGTGGCTCGTGTTGGATCAACAAGAAAGTCCATAATCATCCTATAAGCCCAATGCAATTGGAATGTTCGGTAATGACAATAATCAATCAATTAGTAATACCATGTATTCTCACTATCTTAAGCAAATGGTTTCTAAAATATTTAGTGGGAGTATTATGTGCTACTAATATGTTGCATTGGGAACCATTTAATGAGATTAGATAGGTAATTTTAACAGGATTAAAATTGGATTAAAATGAGACCAATTTAACTACCCTCAAAGCAATATTAAGTTGATAAGCGAAATAGCACTTTGAATGCTATTTTGTGGCCTTCCACCGTGGTAGTCTCTTATTGGGTGGCACATTTGCACCTTGTTGTACCTCAGTGAGGCAACATCCAGTACTTGTAACCATCCAAGGGAAGCCTATTACACATACTTGATGTAGTGCGGATAGATAACGAGTATGGCCAACAAACTGTTAGGTTGAGGACATACTTGAAACCCTATACCCACAAGCACGGTGGGAATAACTTAACTAAGACGAACGAAACCAACAAACTGTTAGGTTGAGGTCTAGTTCTCTAGAGGCCATAGTGATGGGTATTCACATTATGATGTGATTGGATAAGAGTATCCTCTCATTAGTAACATAGCAATCCAACAAACTGTTAGGTTGAGGAAAACTATGTAAAAGTGAGTCTCCCATCCCCACTAAGAGTTTCAACGGAAACTCTCGGATTTCAGGAGGGATATGAAATTTGCCAAAAATAGTGGGAGCTACCATCATGACTTAAAGACCCTAAGTCCTTGGTAGAAGATTAATCTAAATTAAAATCTATTTACGTTATGCAGAATTTCAAAATAACCATCACAAACCCAATCTCAAAGATACTTGACTCAAACGTCCAAGATGACACGAACTATCCGGTTTGATTGCACAAACACCAACTTATCCTATAATTGGATGAGATTGATTGTGTATAAGAAAAACCCCACCACATACCCCTCTTGGTCCATATGCCATTGAGGAGGAGACAAAGGCTTATAAGAAGCATGTGTCGATGACAACCGAGGTAAAAGTTACATGTTGGCATCCATGAAAAGGTGAAGCTAATCTTAGCTTACAATACCATATGTAAACTTGTTATGACAAGAATGGTAAGAGGGTTCCGGTTAATCAACATTATATCAAAGTAATTTAATTACTTAAGAGATCGAAAAATATGGATTTTTCTTTGATGTTGAAGTTCAACAAGATTCTTTCTTTCATCCCTATCATCAATTAATCCCAGTATGTTATGAACTATAAAATGGGAAAGATGAACAACACCCTATCTGAGCTACTCAACATGGCTATAGTAGCTTAAATGAATATCTCAAAAGATAAAGGGTTCAAGGGGATAGTTGCAATTTTAGAAGGGTTCTTCTTCTTCCAAATCCAAACAAAAGATAAGGATAAAGGAGAGAAGAAAGGTTTTCTAAAAAAACCCAAGGGAGAAAGAATACAAAAGAAAGACAAGTGACTGAAAGGTACTTGTTTTCACCTGTGACAAGGATGGACATTGGAAGAGGAATTGCAAGAGATGTCTTGCAAGCCTCAAGAGAAAAACCTTCAGAAGGTAACTCTCTTGTTCTAAAATTAGTAATTACAGTTAAAAGCTTCTAAATTGAATAGTTGATTCGAAGCTAGTCAAAATGCAATTGTGTGCATGGACTAGTGGGAAGTAGAAGACTTGGAAAATGAGAGATGGTGCTAACTATGGGGAATTGCACTAATGTAGTTACCAATGCTATAGGCACCTAACATCTCGGACTACCCTCCAAAGAGGACCTGAATTTGAAATAATTGTTATTTCATTTCTGGATGTGTAAAGAACTTAGTATCCGTCTCTATATTTTTAAGAGATGGATTTGATGTTTTGTTTGACAAAATACTTTGTTCTATTTCACATATTAATCGAAACGTTGCTTATGCAATTTTGATTGATGGTCTCTTTTATTTTAGAAATGAATGGTAGCATTAATCGTATATGGATTAAGATGCAACTAGACCTAAGAGGCCTAGAAAGAGGATAACTCAACCAAATTGTGGCACCTTAAACTTGGACACATTGGCCAAGATAGGATTCACCAGATGGCAAAATATGGATGCCTTGGATCTTTAGATCTTGCTCCTATGCCTACTTGTGAATCTTGTCTACAAGGTAAAATGACCAAGTCTCCCTTTCTTTGGTAAAGGAGAAAGAGTTCTGAGAATTGTTGGGGCTAATCCACACAGATGTTTGTGGACCTTTGTCTACAAATGCAAGGGGAGGTTATTCATACTTCATTACCTTTCGATGATCATTCACGGTTTGGGTATTTGTACTTAATGAAGCATAAGTCTGAATCTTTTGAAAAGTTTCAGGAATTCAGAAATGAAGTTGAAAACCAAACAGGCAAGGGTATTAAAATCCTTAGATCCGATCGAGGAGGTGAATACTTAAGCACGTAGTTTCTTGATTACCTCAAGGAACATGGCATCTTATCACAATGGACTCCACCAGGGACTCCACAACATAATGGGGTTTCTCGAAAGGAGAAATCGAACCTTAATGGATATGGTTCGTTCCATGATGAGCTATACTGATTTACCTATATCCTTTTGGGGATATGCACTTGAAACAGCAATTCATTTGTTAAATAGAGTGCCTTCCAAATCCGTTCCAAAAACTCCATACGAAATGTGGTTTGGGAAGAAACCAAGTCTTGGTTATATCAAGATTTGGGGTTGTCCAACATATGTCAAAAGACAAGATGGGGATAAACTAGATGCAAGGTCGGTGAAGTGTAGATTTATAGGATATCCCAAGGAAACTATGGGATATTACTTCTATCATGTCGACGAACAAAAGGTATTCGTCGCAAGGTCAGCTACCTTCCTAGAAAGGGAATATGCTCTTGATGGGAAAGGGGGACATGAGATAGAACTCAAGGAATTGTCCAATGAGCTAGAAATCAACACTGAACCAAATGCAATCCCAGAACCACAACATGTTGTAACACAGACTCCACGTAGTTCAAGTAGGGTTAGAAGAATGCCTGAAAGGTATTATGGTTTCCTTTACGAAACGAAGGAGAGTTAAATCTTCTAAGTGATTGTAAGGATATCGAAGACCCTTCCAACTACAATGAGGCAATGTCGGACATTGACTCACGAGAAATGGCTTGGAGCCATGAAATCCGAGATGGATTCTATGTATACCAACCAAGTCTGGACTCTAGTTGATCCGCCTCCTGGTATTGTACCAATAGGAAATAAATGGATCTTTAAGAGGAAGATAGGCTCGGATGGGAAAATAGAAACCTATAAGGCAAGGCTGGTAGCAAAGGGCTACAAGCGAGAGAGAATGAATTGACTATGAAGAAACCTTCTCTCTGTCGCTATGACAAAGTCTATTCGGATTTTGCTTGCAATAGCTGCATACCATGATTATGAGATTTGGCAAATGGATGTGAAGACGGCTTTTCTGAATGGCCACCTTCGGGAAGAACTATACATGGATCAACCTCAAGGCTTCATTTCTAAAGCTGATAAGCATAAGGTATGCAAGCTGCATAGATCCATTTATGGATTGAAGCAAGCTTCTAGGAGTTGGAACATCCGCTTTGATGAAGTTGTCAAATCATTTGACTTCATACAAAACATGGATGACCAATGTGTGTACAAGAAGGTCAGTGGGAGTTCCGTGGTATTCCTAGTGTTGTATGTAGATGACATACTAATTATTGGAAACGATATAGGAATGCTATCTTGATGAAGTTGTGGCTCACTAAATCATTCTCAATGAAAGATTTAGGAGAGGCATCTTATATACTTGGAATAAAGATTTACCGTGATAGATCTCAGAGAATAATTGGATTATCTCAATCCTTATATGTAGATAAGGTGCTAAAGAGATTTCGTATGGAACAATCTAAGAAAGGGTTACTTCACATGGACTTCACCTTTCTAAGAACATGTGTCCGAAAACTCCCGAAGAGATACAGCAGATGAGTGAAATCTCTAATGCATATGCAACAGGGATTCTCATATATGTCATAGCATGTACAAGACATGATATTGGTTATATGAGTATAACTAGAAGATATAAATCGAACCCATGATTAGATCAATAGGGAGGAGTCAAGCGTGTTCTTAAATACTTAAGAAGGACTAAGGACATGTTCCTCGTATGGGAGGAACATCGAGTAGCAAGTGGAAGCATTTACTGATTTGGATAATATATCTAATATCAATGATTGCAAATCCACCTAAGGGTACGTCTTCATTTTGAATGGACACGTAGTTAGTTGGAGAACAACTGAAGTTGAATAAGTTGTCGCTTTAGAAGCTACAATAAAATCTGTTTGGATAAAAGGTTCATTACCGAACTAAATAAGGTTCGACCATAAATGTCACAAGTACCTTTACTGTGTGATAACAATGGGGCAATAGCTCAAGCCAAGGAACCAAGGTCTCATCGAGAGATCCGGACACATAGAAAAATGTTACCATTAGATGGGACGCGTTTTGCATCCTAAAGGTTGCATCTCGCAAACAACGTAATGATCCACTCACTAAGCCAATGTCACAGTCACAACTGGATAGACATACAGAGATAATGGGTATTAGATACAGGGCTATGTGGCTCTAGTGCAAGTGGGAGATTGTTAGAAATGTGCCCTAAGAGCCAATACATTTGATGTAATCTCCTTAGAATACATTTCGTATATGATAATAAAGGGCAAACTTATTTGTTATCTTTTACATCAATTAAAGAAACAAATGTCCAGGGAATGCTAAATAAGAGATAAAGTAATCTAAAAAGGTTAGATTAGGGAGACCTTTAATCTCTTACTATAGTATCCCAAAATGTTCCTAATCATAGGATTATCAAATGGGCATTGATAAACCGTCAAGATTAGCACATACTATGTATGCTCAATTAGGAGGATGGTTAGTCTCAAACCATTTGTGTAGATGACACTAATACAAGTATGTGGGTGCTCATTAGTGAATGGGTACACTGAACGCGATCAACCGTAGTTCTTGTATGGAGTATTTATCTACATGTCAAACGAGAACTCATAGTTGCAATAATGCAAATTAGTCCTTAGACCTGAGGCATCATGGTTGTCCTATGATGCGTTATTGATCTTAGATTGCTCTTAAAGGCAAGCCGTAAAAGATTTGTCTAAAGTGTTGTTGGGATCTCTTAATTCATCATAGGGGCATGTGAATGTACAATAAGGAATCTCTACCTTCGATAAAGAAGGAGAATGTTTCGAGATGTGATTCAAGAAATCTTTGGCCAAAGTATTTTGAACTTGATTTAGAAAGTTGTTCTTAATCATGTTCTATTGAATCATATGAGGTTATAAATCATATTAAGGGTTTGACATAATCAATCCGTACCCTAATAATATGATATGAAACATTGTATAAGAGAAGGACCGTATTGCATTGTAATTCCAATCGAATAGGTTCTTCACCAATTCTGGTTAGCTTGGGTAGCCTTGATATATTGCTAGATGTCACTCTTGGTTCGTGGAAGTCCTAGGATTGATTGTGATCAATCCATATAAAGGAAAAATTAAAAGGGGGTTTTAATTCAGTTGGTTAGAAAGAGTTCTAATATTTTCCCACTTTGCCTTGCTAATTAGAACCTAATGGATCGCACACCTTAAATGGTTAACTTGAGGAATACATATGATGTTGTGGAAATAAATTTGATCAATTTGATATGGAAGATTTACTACGTGTAAAAGAGTATTTGGGCCTCGGTAATAGTTAACGGAAGCCCAAATGGTTGGGTATTAAGCCCAAGGGCTTAAGACACCTAAACATTATGGTTTAAGTGTCACAAGGCCCAATTTGGAAGCCCAATGGGATTTGGCCGAAAATGCACAAGTAAATGGGTATGGGAATTGTTTCCAAAAGCTATCTTTCATAAGCTCATTACACAAACACAATCCAACATCAACCAAATAAGTTTGGGAGATCAAAGAGAGATAAAAGAGAGTTTTCAAGAGTGAAACACTTTCATCTTTCAAGAGGTTTAGATTGAAACCAAGTCTTGGGGATCTAGCACTAGCATCCTTGTATTCTCAAGATTCTTCCCTCTCATCTCAAGGTTCCATTGGTGTGGAGACTTAGAGGCCATATACTTTTGTGGCTCACATGGAGGAGAAAGATCAAGGAGAAAAATCAAGGAGCAAAGATCAAAGATCAAAGAGGAAATCAAGAAAGAGGAAATCATCAAGAGAAGACCAAACACAAATTGGTTCATATAATTGCTTCAAGGGTAATTAGATCTTATCCTTTCTCTTGAAATTTCCATTTATGAAATCATATCAATGTTCATGGCTTAAGATACTTGAAAGAAGTTTTGTTTTTGATTTTAAACATCCACCATATACTTCCGCTGCGATTAATTTGATCAAATGCATGTTTAATATTCAAATGAACTTCTCAAAAATGTTTTGAAAATCCTTCAATATTATACCTATACGCATGTGTTAGTACCTTCGTATTCATATTTCTTTTAGTGAGGATCTTTCCTCGCTTGTCGTGCATACGAGCACGTGGTTGTGAGATTGGGAAATAGTACTTGTTTTTACTACAGTACTTGATGTGTTATGTTATTTGGATTTTGAATCCTGAAACTGATTTCTTATATATATATATATATATATATATGATTTGAACTATAATTGATTTCTATACTGTTGTTAAGTTGGTTTTCTTGACACATATGAGACCTTTGATATTTTAAGGTTGTTTTACCTTTTGGGAACTTTATTACATTTTATGCTTATACGTTTAACAAGTTCTTTGTGTATCTTTTATATACCTATATGGGTTTGATTTGAGAGGTTATGCCTTGGGAAAAGCTAAAGGTTAGTTTTATTCAGAAAAAGGTTTTGAGCTAGTAGGTTTTCACCTATTTTGAGATAATGTGGTTTTAAAATCAATCAGGTATATAAACGGTTTCATATGCATGGTTTGCATTATTTTGAAACGGTGGGGTTAGTACGTTGTTTTGAACTACTAAAACTTTGTTTTTGTCCACTCACACTCTTCTTGTTTTGCGCTCCCCAGGGCGTAGTCGTTGCTTCGTTACTGTTCAACCGTGTGCTTCTCTTCTCGAGCATCGTTTGATGGGTAGGACTTGCTGTCTTTGACCCTAAACTTTGTATTCAAGTGTTTATTTCCGCTGACTCTTAGATTGCTTTGTTATAGCCCATTTGGGTTGAATTTAAGGCCAGAAGCCTATTGTGTATTTTTAATGCATGATGGCATTTGGGGATAGTTTTATGTTGTGTTTTAGCAAGTTGTTAATTTTGGGAATGTCCTTATTTCAGGGGAGACTCTGCCCGATTTTCGGCAGAAGTCTTGTCCCCTTTCTCTTTTGTTTCGGGAAGAGGGAACTTGTTTTAGTTTGTGGGCCCGACATTGCGATGATGTCGGTAAACCAGCAGGGTCCGGCTAGAGTTTCGAGGTGGAATTCGGGTCGGGTCTTGTCATAATCACTTAAACAGTCAGTGTTCAAAGATTTAAAAGGGCACGGTTTGAAGCTCTGATTTGAAAACGATAAAGCTGTCGTGCTTTTATTGGTGTCACGCTTCATTGTTTCCAAAGTGGCAGTAAAGGATTGGCTGGACAGAAAGAATATTCAGCCTAGAACAGATCAAAAGCGGCGGAACTCCCATGCTTGTCAGTCATTAAGCACTCATTTGTTATTTATGAATTACAGTGGTGGTGCCTATCTAGCAGCCAACCAGCTTGGAGACCTTGAAACCTATAAAAAGGAAGAAGGAGCTCAGTACAAAGGACACACAACTTCAGCCAAAAAGCCAGACTCAACGTCGAAAAACCATACTCAACGTATTCGACTCACTACAGACCAAAGCCAAGTCTTGAATCAAATGCCTTCCTATTCTCTGAGTTCCCAGTTGACAACTCCTGATTGGAATTACATTGCTATTGTTGGTAACCTATATGCTCTGCCAACAGCACTTGGTATGATTTGATAGTTGGTCTTGATTTCTAGCTCACTCACTCAGAACAAGTTTCCTATCTATGGTTCGGACAAGTTCTGACTGCAGATATTTCTAACTGATCCTCATTGGGCAATACAGCACTGTCTCAAGTAGATTGTTGTTTTTGCTCGATAAGATTTGTTTTCTGTCCTATACTTGTGGTTTAGACAAGTTCCGACTGCAAGCATTTCTAGCAAATCCTCATCGGACACTCCAGCATTGTCTCAAGTAGATTGTTGTTCTGTCCGATAAGATTTGCATTCTGTCTGACAAGGCCTCTTCTAGCTATGTTGGACCTTATTTTACTGCACTTAAGTTCATTTCAGTCTTTTTGAACCTGTATTTACTTACTAGCAAATGTATTGTGTCCATCACACAGTTTATATACAAAAAGCTATTACTGAATTCTTTGCCCAATAACGGTCTAAAACCATCATTCAACCTGTGTTTTATTCCATCATAATTGAAATATTAAAGTCCTCTTCATTGAGGCATAGAAAATAACCTATCTAAAGCCAGATTCCCCTTTTTATAGCACAGTGGCTTTGATTAGAAGAAAAGATCACAAGAGCACAATACACCCACATCATAAACACCATTCCATCCCCTCTTTCTACAAGAAGAGTATCACTAGTAGTGGCACGCCTATCTCAATCCCCCAAGGAATAGTCTCTAAGCCCATCTCAGGCCCAGGTCTCTTTCAATCCACTTCCTTGACACCCAAGCAAAGCCGCTAGCTACAAAGTACAGTTTGCTAGTGGCTAGGGGCATCACAGTGTTCAGAAACACGACGAATAAAAATTTAACTAATACTGTAAATACCAAGACGACTAGTTTAAGATTTTATTTTATTTTTTTCGAAGATCTCAAATTTATAATATCGTCCTACTTAAATAATTTGGATGGAAAACGAATTTGGATCTAGATTGACGAAAACAATTCCAAGTGGGATGAGCACGAGGTATATGGTTTTGGAGCTTTGTTTTCCCATGGGTGGGTTGACTATTCCTACCCATGCACCTGACGGTTGATCGCCCAATTGGAGTATGTATTTAACACGACCTTCAAGTCACCTATCTACAAATTCAATCACCATAAAAGTAAAATAAAAAAGTAATATATATATATATATATATATATATATGTATATATATATATATATATATATGTATATATATATATATATATTAGTTGCCCAATAATCAACAAGTCTCTGAGAAAAGCCTAAGGAAAAAGTCTTAGCAACCACTCTCTTTGGGGGTTAGCAGCCTCCTTCCCTACCTCCTCCCCTCTCCTTTCATCCATTCTTTTCTCATTCTGTCCCTTTTCCCTCAAGATTTTCAGTTTATTTTTGTGGTGTGGAAGCAGTCACCATGAAATGACACAAAAAGTTTGGCCCTCATACACAAACTCTAAAGATTTGATATAGTCACAGTATTTTGGCCCTCGTACACAAAGAGTTGACTCTCTTCGACATAGTTTGGACTTGGAGCTTTAAAGAGGGGAAGATGTCTAGTTGCATTGGGTTCGGGTTTAGCCAATGCGGGACTATGGGTTTCGCCAGTATGACACTATGATTTTCTTCGGGTTGCCCGAAAGATGTGGAGCGGTGGTCATGTTTCTTAGTTTTGTTTTAGACTAATAATTTTCAGAACTCTTTACGAGTTTGTTGTGATTTGTTTTATATGTAGAATTTTTATTTTTATCTTAGCTTTTGGCTTCGATATGGATTTTTCGTTTCTGCCGTTGTGCGGTTGATTTGTATAATTGCTAACATATAGTTTTTAAGTTTTATTAATGCTGCCTACAGTTTAACGAGCGACAATCAATTTATCGACACTCTTGGGAGGAGCCACAACACGGCCTAAACTAACCCTAGCCCCAATTCACTTTACCAACCCTTGCAAGGTACATATGCTATAATCCTTCATTGAAGAGAAAACTATGTGCAAGTCGTTTGAGCAAATTTCCTCTGGGGAGAATATTCGCGGATGATTCATTTTCCCTTTGTTTTTCTTCTTCTCCTTCTCTCTCAATCCTTGAAAAACATAACGGAGTAAATAGACCACACCCCGGGGTGATGGCCAAAGGCCCTTTGATACCTAAGTTAGTTAAATGTTCCTAAAAAAGATGTGGAGATAACTGAAAGGATGGTGGTCTTTTTCTCATGGGGAGAATCGGGTGGCGAGCCTTGTGAGATGTAGAGAGAGAGAGAGGCAGCAAGAGAGAGAGAGAGAGAGAGAGAGAGAGAGAGAGAGAGAGAGAGAGAGAGAGAGAGAGAGAGAGAGAGGGGAGGGTTTTCACAAGGTTTTTGGAAGTACCTCGTGCCTTGTATGCAGCCTCGTATTTATAGACCCCTTTGGTTGCTAGGGTTTCAGGAAGAATAATCCTTTTATGGAAGGGAATCATTCTTTTCCTAATTTGGAGGATTGAATCAATTAGGGATTGAATTAGAATCAAAACCCTAATTGATGGAAAGTATCCCGATTTAGGTCGAAATAATCCCCAAATAAATGGGATCTTCTCTTTCGCAGCGCAGATCCCGCTCAGCTTGCTAAAGGGAAGCTGTTACCGAAGGTAGATCTGATCCCTCTATCATCCACCTCATCTTTAAGTTTGGCCCATTACTACTAGTTTAGTTTTGAGAACCAACATATTGGTGCCGTCTATGGGAATCGATCATCAATCAGCCCATATCTCTCTTGAGCGAAGATGAATCCACATTCATACCTCATAGTCGATGGCCTCATCTTCGGCCTCGCTAGCGGAACGAGCCCCGCTCCTCCGCCTAACACGCCGCGACAGGACATGACGAAGTTGCCGGAGCACAATAACATCATCTCTTCCAAACTCGACGACACTCAGAGGCAGCTCTACGATTAGCAGTCGCATTCAGCCCAGCTGTAGAACGGTCTTGAACAAATAATGCAGCTTCGGAAGGCATTCCCACGGGAGCGTGCCCAAGCCCAATAGTCCTGACAAAGGAAAGAAATCGGTAGCAGGCATTCCCTTCGTCTCTCGACCACTGTTCGTACCCTCCCCGGAGGAACGACGTCAAGATTTTCGAGTCTAATATGATTACAATGACCTGTCGTCTACCAATCCAGCCATTCGACTCCTCTTCCAAAAGAACAGCTGGATCGAAGAGGAACATAATCAATCTCGGTAACCGACATGGGGAAAGGTCCAACCAGACCATTCATTGATCGAATCAAAACCTTCAGGCATGAAAAGGATGTCCAAGCCCTTAGGGTACAATTCTACACAGGGGTTGAGGATCCTTTAACCCACATCCACACCTTCCAATCGGCATTGGGTTGCAAATGGCTCACTGACGAAGGCCAATGCCTAATGTTTCCCTCCACATTAGCTCGAGCCGCCCTGAATTGGTTTTACCGATTGGAGCCTAGTTCGGTTAACTCTTTCGATCAATTACAACAAATTTTCCATAATTATTTTATGATACATACCGATCGTCTTTACTCTTCCGAAGATCTTTACACTGTCCAGCAACGAGACGATGAACCTTTAAGGGAATATGCGGCCCGGTTCAGTCACGAATACTCTCAAAGTTCAAAGACCGATGACCGAGCTGCATTCGACGCCTTTAAGAGTGGCCTCCGATTGTCCCACTTTCACCGAGTCCACATTAGCAACTGGGCGACCTATGGCAAACTAATAAAACAAGCAGCCATCCATGCCAAAGAAGAACATTTCAACTCCAAGGGCGGACCTTCAGCACCCCCCAGCCGAATGACACCCACGGATCAGCCCCGAGTGCCAGCCTACTACCACTTCCCATCTGCCCAAAAGTCGAATCCCATGCCCTGTCGTTTGGCACCCCCTGTGTCCGATCCTTACACAGCAAAGGACAAGTGGAAGGACAGCTTCCAGAATTGGCAGGATAGGAACAAGCAAAGCAAAGACTCGGGCAACCGAAACAACTTCAAAGGTCTAAGGCAGAATCGGCGAGCGGAAGTTTTCACCCTGCTTAACACCACTTACGAGCACGTTCTCATGAACGAAAATCAAATGATCCCCAAGCTGAACAACCGGAAGCTTCCTCGCTAGAATGGCAAGGACACCGGTGTTTTATGCCGTTTTCACCAATACAATGGCCATGATATCGAATCATGCCACGCCCTCAACAAGATCGTTGAATGCCTCATCAGTGAAGGCAAGTTGGTTCAACATCTGAGCGACCGACCAATCCCAAAAAAACCAGTGAATAGGCAGATCAATATGATTAGCGGAGGAGCACCTCTTGCCGATGCTAGCAATCGCGCCATCAAGAACTACATACGTGCCGTTCGGTACCCTGGAGTTCTTAACAAGGTCCAACGAATCAGCTGGGAACCCATCACCTTCCTTGAAGAAGAAGAGAATGGAATCATTTTCCCCTATTCCGATCCCATGATCATCTGGGCCGACATTGCCGATTATGACGTCAGCAGGATCCGCATTAATACTGGAAGCTCGGTCAACGTACTCTTTGCTGATGCCTTCAATGCCCTAGGGATTGAGCATCAACATATGAACAAAGAAATCACTCCTCTGCTGAGCTTCTCAGGGGACGTCATGGAGCCAATCGGTAGTATCCAATTACACTTGGCGATTGACGTTGCCCCTTGAAGGTCAGTAACCTACACCCATTTCTTGGTCGTCGACTACCCAACGACCTACAATGCCATTATGGCAGGCCTGCACTGACCAAAATGAAGGCCATGTTGTCACTGCACATGCTCCTCCTCAAGTTCCCAACGCACTCTGGCATTGCCCAAGTACATGGGGATCAATTAGGTGCACGGACCTGTTACGTGTCGTCAACCAAGGAATCGGCAAGGGCGACCCCGAAGGAAACGTACTCCGTTTCATCTGCTCCCCGGGTCACACCATTCGACAAAGGGACTGAGCAACCCAATGACCCGTGCGATGAAAAGGTCACCCCTAGGCCCAACCTGTTGAGGAAATGGAATCTGTTGCCCTAGCTGAAACCCGTCCAGATCGACCGGTCAAAATCGGCACAACCCTCAGCAAGACTCTCCGGCACCAAGTTCATCGCCTTTCTCAGGGCTAAGTCGGAAGTCTTCGCCTGGTCATACAATGACATGCATGGTATCTCCCACGATGTCATCAGCCACAAGCTTAGCATCAATCTAGGCTTCAAGCCAATCCTTCAAAAACAACGAGCATATGACGCCGAACGGTATGAGGCCATGAGGCTTGAAGTGGAGAAACTAACTGCAGTCGGCTTCATCAGGGTGGTCACTTACTCAGTTTGGCTTGCCAATTTAGTATTGGTAAAGAAAACAAGTGGAGCATCACGCATGTGCCAAGATTATATCGATATGAACAAAGCCTGCCCCAAGGATAGCTTTCCCTTACCAAGAATCAACCAACTCATAGATGCAACGGTAGGACATGAACTCCTCAACTTCATGGATGCCTACTCAGGATACAACAAGATCTTCATGCACCCTGCCGATCGTGAACACTCCACATTCATTTCCGACAAAGGCCTCTACTGCTATAATATCATGCCATTCGGTCTAAAGAACACAGGTGCGACCTACCAATGGTTGGTCAACAAGATCTTTACAAAACTCATAGGCTCTTCAATGGAAGTCTATGTAGATGACATGCTGGTCAAGGGCAAGACTGCTGATTAGCATGTACACCACCTTGCACTCAAGTTCGAACAAATGTGCCTTCGGCGTCTCTCCTGAAAAATTTCTCGGCTTCATGATCAACCAACAAGGTACTGAAGCTAACCCTGAAAAAATAAAGGCATTACTCAATATGTAGGTACCAAGGACATAGAGGGACATCCAGAGCCACGTTGGTCGCATTGTTGCCCTTACGAGATTCATCTCCAAGGAAACCGACTGATGAGTTCCCTTCTTCAAAGCTCTCAAAGGAAACAAATGGCAGATCACATGGACTACCAAATGGGACTAGGCCTTCCGAGATCTCAAGGAGTACATGAGCAAGGCATCATTGTCAAAACCTCTCCCCAGAGAGAGCCTCATCCTCTACCTCTCTGTCTCTGTAAAACCCGTGTCTTGGGGAAGCAAGAACGGTGAACAATCCCACATAGCTCGGGGAGGGAAAGGTGAAGTGCCTTATATGTGTAGGCACTTTTCTTCCTAACATGAAGCCTTTTGGGAGCTCACTGGCTTCAGATTTTGTAGGAACTCCGAAGTTAAGCGAGTTTGGGCTAGAGCAATCCTAGGATGCGTGACCTACTGGGAAGTTGCTTGTGAGTTCTCAGAAACAAAACCGTGCGGGCGGGGCCCAAAACGGACAATATTGTGCTAGGGGAGTCGGGTCGTGACATAATGGTATCAGAGCTGAACCTCAACCGAAAGTGTGCCAACAAAGATGCTGGGCCCCAAGAGGGGTGGATTGTAAGACCTATGTCTTGGAGAAGTAAGAACGGTGAGCAATCCCACATCGCTCGGGGGAAGGTGAAGTCCCTTATATGTGTGGGCACTTCTCTTCTTAGCACGAGGCCTTTTGGGAGGTCATTAGCTTTCGATTCTGTAGGAACTCCAAAGTTAAGCGAGTTTGGGCTAGAGCAATCCCAGGATGGGTGACCCACTGGGAAGTTGCTCGTGAGTTCCCAGAAACAAAACAGTGAGGGCACGGCCCAAAGCGGACAATATCGTGCTAGGGGAGTTGGGTCGTGACAGTCTCAGCAACGGCAGTCAGTGCCATGCTCATATGCAAGCCCGAAGGTACCAAGCATCCAATCTTTTACACTGGCTATGCCTTTCGAAATGCTGAGCTTGGGTATACGCAAGCTCCAGCCCTACCTCCAAGCTCACACTATCACGGTGCTCACCAACCAACCATTGTGCGAAGTGTTACAGAAGCCAGAAACATTAGGTAGACTAATCAAATGGGCCATCGAGCTCGGCGAGTTCGACATCCACTACCAGCCCAGACCTACTGAAAAAGGTTGGGCTGTACCTGACTTCATCTATGAATTTACGCTGCCTTCAGTAGATGAACTCCTGCCATAGCCATCTCCATCATTGCCGAAGCTTCCCGTTGCCGAGGGACCATCCGACCCGAAGCTCCCCTTCTTTAGACACTCCAGGTTGACGGTTCCTCAAATCAGCGTGGTAGCGGTGACTATCCCGATGAATCAGCATGGACACTCTACTCATAATTTGGCGTAGACTCTTCAGCAGATGAATCTCTATCAAAAGCTCGGGGACTATCCCTATACTCTGACTCGCTCTCTGACATCTACAAATAGAAACGAAAGGAAACTAAATGCCATGCTCAAATCAAACTACCGATCCTAATGCATCAGAGCCAATGTTCATACAAGTTCATCCATGTTCATGCACATTCATACATGTTCATGTAAAATTTCAAAGAAATTCAGAAGTTTGATTCAAAAGACAATGAGATGAGGCAACATAACTAGTTTTGAACGGTGGTTTAAGTTGTCGAAAATGACCTCCGCCTATTGAGTGATTGTGGGAAATTGCCTCCCCTCAACTCCTTCGCTAGAAATTGCCTCACTCGCCATAATAAGCTCTGCGGAAATCGCCTATCTCAAGCTCTGAATTTGCTCTCAAAAACGCCAAGTAGTCTTCTTACTGTTACCCTAACCCTTTTTATAAGACGAAGGTTGCATCGGGAGACGAAATGATGCGACCTCTCTAGCCTCTCTACGCCACGTGTCAAACAAAGCATTAAATGCTTCACTATGGACAGAAGCGTAAACGACAAGCGATGCAACCATTCGCTCATGCGAACCAACACCATATGTCGAATGGCATGCCGAATGGAAGGCGTGAAGGGTTGAGTTTTCACTCACCCTCCCAAACCGTTCCTCTTGGCATGTCGATAGGCTGGTGTGCAGGGTCGAGTTTTCACTCACCCTCCCAAACCATTCCTGGCATGCTGAACGGCAGACGTGTAGGGTTGAGTTTTCACTCACTCTCCCAAACAGTTACTCTTGGCATGCCGAACGATAGGCGTGCAAGCTTGAGTTTTCACTCACCCTCCCAAACCGTTCCTATTGGCATGCCGAATGGCAAACATGCAGAGTCGATTTTTCACTCAACCTCCCAAACCATTCCTCTTGGCTTACCGTCACTACCCACAATACACCTCCATAAGCCTACCAATCAGTAGCCAGGGTACAAGCTCCCTCCTTCCAAGTGCCCCCTTACTCATGAACTTGGGGGACTATGGGACTATCATCGGTAACTACGAAGAATCGGCTAAAATCTCTAAATTGAGGTCCGGGTTAGAATGAAGAAGACAAATGCAAGTCCTCAACCAAGAAGTCTCTTCTCAAATGGGAACTTGGAGGACGCCTATTTGTACCATATCTGACCGGCCTCTCATGCCATGACACATGGAAAGGACCTCACACCAAGAAGGGCCTATACTGGCCAACCTAGCCTTACAAACGGTAGGTACCATTGGTACCCACGACCGATTGTAAGGTTAGGATAGCCCAGTAGCCCACACCATGAAAACCCCATTCAACAATCGGCAGGTGTCTCGGCATCCAAGACCGATTGCTCACTGGTCGGCCTAGCCACGAAGGCTCTCAATCTAAGATCGACAATTTCTCTCGGCAACCCCTGCCAACCAAACCCCCTATAGGGCATCTTTCAGGGATTTCTTGGGTTCCTCCGAGTTATATTCGCTGGTACACATGGCAGCCTCCCAGGCCGCTCCCACGAGTACCACATTGGAACTCCACACCCAGAAGACACCTAGAAATCCCTACAAATAAAGGTCGTTACCCCAAATACACGGTAAGAGTTTCGAATTGACACTTATGCCTGTGCATTGTCAATAGCTTAGGCCTTTGGCTGGTACCACATCGGTGCTTAAGGCCTTACCCGCTGCTTCCTTCTCTTTCTCAGCGTAGATCCCGTTCAACCTGCAGAAGGGAAGCCATTACCGAAGGCAGATTCGATCCCTCGATCATCCACCTTATCTTTAAGTCGGGCCCACTACTACTAGTCTAGTTTTGAGCACCAACATATTCATTTGACGACGGCCAAGGCAATAAATGGTGTAAGCATAACAGGGATAGACTGGGAGTGGCACCTTTGTGTTGAACGAATGATGTTGACACAGCCCTGATGGAGTGAATTAGGAGTTGAATGGTGCCAAACTAATGAGAAAATCCAAATTTATTTTGACATGTGATTGAACACAAAATGGTTTTAAGAGCTGCCTACGTACCCTTCTAGGAAAATAAGAGATCAAGTCATGACGTAGTTCAATGTTTTTTTTTGTTTTTGCAATTTGCAGTTTTAGCTCTTGCAGGTGAAGGAGGGATTCATTGCCTTGTGCAGTTTCGGCTTGTGCAGGCGAATAAGTGATTTGGTGCCTTGCGCAGTTTCGGCTCTTGCATGCAAAGGAGCGTTTCGATGCTGACCGCTTGCAAAACCCCAGTGTTGGTATTGCCTAGCAGTATAGCTCGAAATTTCGAGTGTCGTATCCACAGAGAGCAATGTAAAGAAAATTGGAGAGTTGAAAAAAAAAACTAATATGCAAGAGAAGTAGATTTCAATAGGATTTAATTTAAAAGACAATTTAATTGATTAAAACACTAAGGTATTGGGGTTCAACCTTCAGCATAAGCATGCAACTTTTATTAATTTGATCCATTTAACAATATTTTCCATTGTAGTTGTTCAAGATTTTAAAGCTCTTTCAATTTCCTTTAGAATTATTTTAAGCATAACTTGTACAATTAGCGACAAACTATCAAAAAATAATCTTCATTGAAAATTTATTAGTCTATTAATTTTCTCCTCTTATAAAAGTATGAAAGTTTTTACTACACTATGGGAAAAACATGATTGAACCCATGAAATAGATGATTAAACATTCATCAATTAATTAAAAAGAAAAGTACAAATTCCATTTGAACAAAAAGCACAATTTCATATGAAAGTTTAAGTTTGGATGAAACTAAATAAAAATTACACACTTATATTAAAAGCATTCCCCCTAACCTTAGTTAGGGAGTTAGTTCCCCATAAAAACTAAAACCTAATTTGAAACTTTAAAACTAGAAGAATAGAGGAAGGAGAGATCTTGAAAAGTTTGCAAGTTTTCGGTGTAGTTTTTAAGTTGTGAAGGACTTCTCAATTTATAGGAATTGAGATGCAGCCTCATTGGTTGAAATTTGCTATTCATTGCCAGCTTTCTCTTCAAATTGCAGCCAGACGTATTTCAATTCTTCTTTGCTTCTTCACTGCATGCTAGCACTTCATTCAATATTTATATTTCTTTTGTTGGCTGGTCACTTCAATTGGTCTCACCATTCATGTCGGGTAGGAGAACAAATAGCAACACCAAGTATTCTTTCATTTCTTCTTTTCCTCTCATTGGTTGCATAAGGATTTAATATTGTTTCCTTCTTTCATTTTGCATGCCAAGTTGTCTGGCTTTCTTTCAAGCTTTGCTTTCTTACGTGGATGACTTCATTCTTTGCATTTGGTTTCATCATTTTCCTTATTTTATATTCATCAAGTTGCTTAACTTCATTCTACCCCACATGAATGATTTTTTTTTCTTCAATTCCTTCTTTCTTTACGTGGATCCATGCATGGTTCCTTGGTTTGAATTGTTGACATCTTTCAACATTCCATTCTTTTACCTAAAACAAACACAAATAGTATAAATTCACTCACAATAATAAATAAACAAACTAACAAATGTGCTTTAGGATTAATAATTGTATATATGTTAGCTCTTATCACACCCCCCAACTAGCTTATTGCTAGTCTTTACCAATCAAAGGGATTCAAAAGAATTGAACACTTAAACTAAAAAACAAGAAACAAAAGTACAATTATTTAAGGCACTTTCGCAGGTATTTCGATTGCATTTAGCATATTCAACAAGCCTTTAAACCCCTAGGTTGCCCTAGTGGACGAGTATAGTCTCGTGAGAGTTTTCAATGATGATACTCACAAACATCAAAAAGCCATCATCAAAAAGAATAACAAAGTGATAAAATTATGGATTTTCAACTCATGGACAATTTTTAAAAGAACAAACACGCCCAAAATTAATCTCATATTTAGAGTCATAGTCACTTATAACCATTTAGTAGTTTTTCATTTGTTTCCTTTGGTGTAAAATGAATAAACACAAATGAGAGACAAAAAGTCAATTTTATTAACACTAACCTGATTATTCCAAGTATAGTCAAATTTCATTGTAAATAACTAACCAAGGTGTTGTTGTTTTTTTTTTTTTTGGGAAAATGTTTAACTCCATTAAGCTTTCTAGTTAACCCATGTAGCAAGTTTTAGGCCAATGACTCTCAAACCAAAAAGGTCTTAAGGCATTAGGTGTAGAACACTCCTAAGGGCTTACTAACTCGAGTTAAAAAGGCTACGAAACTAAACTAGTCACAGCACAAATTTATACAAAAACCCCACAGTTTGACGTAAACACTCACTGCTGTTTAGGCAAGAGGCTCAGTTACTAAGTAAAGTTTGGATAAATTTTTTTTTCTCTTTTTATTTATTTTTATTTTATTTTATTTACAATTTTATTATTTTATTATGCCAAGGTAGTCAAGAGCAATGTCATCTAACTCCTCTCAAAACAATAAAGTTAAATATAATCAATCTTTACTTTCAATCTCAAAAACATTGTTGATGTGACATGTGAATTCAAAGTATAACTCATGAGTCATCCACTAAATAGAAATAAGGGAAAATACTAAAAATAATGGGATAAAATAAATTATATGTCTCTAGTCAAATCATCCATGAGTATTGAATTCGAATTTAAATGCAAAGAATCCTATAATAAGTAAAAATAAATATATAAGTATAGACATAAAACTGTTTTTTTTAAAAATAATTTATTTATTAACAAATTGCTAGAACTTAAAGAAACAATTCCACTCCCCCCAACTTGAATGAAACATTGTCCTCAATGTGAGCATGTAGAATATATAAAAGAGAGACAATATGTGATAAAGAAAAACAGAAGTAAAAGGGAAAAAGGATTAGGAACGAAGTTACCTAAAAGGCAAAAAAGTATTCAACATGATTCTTGCAACTTGTTAATATCCAAAAAAACAAAAAAAACAAAAACAACACTAAAAAGAAATTGAAAACTAATACTAGATTAAGAATAATCTCCAACATTCAATCTTGATAAACAAGATTTTCCAAGTGAATAGTTTCATCCTGAAAAACAAAATTCTCCAAGAATGTGGTTTAAGACGTTGACCATTAACTTTAGAAACATTACCATTCTTTGGATCTTCAATCTCCACAACTCCAAAAGGAAAAACTCTTGTAACCACAAATGGACCTGTCCATCTGGAACGAAGTTTATAAGGAAAAATATGTAATCTTGAATTATATAAGAGAACTTTCTGTGACGGTTCAAAGTTTTGCCTCAAAATTTTTCTATCGTGAAAAACTGTCAATTTCTCTTTATAAATTCTCGAATTTTCATAAGCATCCTTCCTGATTTCTGCAACTCATTTAACTGAAGCTTCCTAGGTGAACTTGCATCATTTAAACCAAAATTAAACATTTTAATAGCCTAGTATGCCTTATGTTCAAGTTCAACAGGTAAGTGACAGGCCTTACCGTAGACAAGCCTATATGGTGACATCCCAATGGGTGATTTGTATGTTGTACGGTAGGCCCATAAAGCATCAGTTAATCGCAACAACCAATCTTTACGGTTAGGGCTCACAATTTTTTCTAAGATTTGTTTTATTTCCCTATTAACAAGTTCAACATGACTGCTTGTTTGTGGGTGATAAGGGGTAGCGATCTTATGAGTTACACCATATTTTTTCATTAAAGATTCAAAAGCTCTATTGCAAAAACGTTTTCCCCCATCACTTATAATGGGTCGAGGTGTTCCAAATCTTGAGAAAATGTTTCTTTTAAAAACCGCAAAGCAGTTTTGTGATCATTATGTCTACAAGGAACAGCCTCTACCTATGTGGAAACATGATCAACACCCACCAAGATATAAAGGTATCCAAACGAAAAAGGAAATGGACCCATAAAATCAATGTCCCGACAATCAAATATTTCAATTACCAAAATTGGGTTCAAAGGCATCATGTTTCTACGGGTAGTTGCCCCTAACTTTTGACAACGTTCACAAGTTCAACAAAAAACATTAGTGTCATTGAAAAGAGTAGGCCAATAAAATCCACACTGTAAATTTTTTGCAGCAGTTTTCTTTACCGAAAAATAAAAACCACATGCTTCATTATGACAAAAAGAAATTATTGCATGGATTTCATTATCAGGCACACATCTCCTAATGATTTGATCAAGGCAATATTTAAACAGATAAGAAAATTAACAATATTAGCAGGCCAATCAATTGAAATTTTGCCTGTGGCAAGAAAATTAACAATATTAGCAAACCAAGGTAATTCTGAAATAGCAAAGAGCTGCTCGTCTGGAAAAGAATCAATCTTTGGTAATAATTCAAGAGAATCATCAAATATCAGTCACGATAAATGATTTGCTACAACATTCTCTACTCCCTTTTTGTCTTTGATTGTGATATCAAATTCTTGGAGTAGTAGGATCCACCTAATCAATCGAGCCATCCTTCTTCGTGAGAAGATACTTTAAAGCTGCATGGTCAGTAAAGCTAACGTTAGAAAATTAAATTATAAATATTTAATTTTATAATAATGTGAATGGAAATTATAGTAAGTTGTGGGACCCGTGCCTTTTCAATTTGGTACATCATGATTGGTTTTTTGTACATGACCGTTGGCTTTTGTGTGACTCTTTGGGTTACATAAAAATAAAAATAATATTTTATTATCAACATCTATGATTGATGGGGTGAGACTTTCTATGGAAAGTCACTAATAAAATAATATGAAAGGTTGCAAATTGCATAGAAGTGACGTTGTTATTTGCTTGATGTACTGTTGTATCTGTTGGGTAAAGGTGTGGATCAAGAGACAACCAAAGATGGTGTCTGCCCAAATCTGAAAAGTTGCACTGTTTCTGTATGAAAACACACGACTTTGTGCAATTGTTCAGTCACATCTTTTCTGAACAGATGCCTAACTCTCTATAAATAGAGAACAGTCCCAGACTTCTAAATGATTCATTGTTCATCCAATAATAGTAGTTCTAGTTTTAGAGCATTCTTAGCATTATATTTCCAGAAATATGGTGAGATAGTAAGAGAGAGTTTATACACAAGTTTGAGTTCGTTTTTCTTGGGCATTCGAGTGCTACTTCCGCAAGAAGTCGATCGTTGTATCCTGGGAGACATTTGCCAAGAAAATCCTATAAGCACCTGTGAGGAGGCAATTTCGTCTTAAGGAGATAGAACCAAGTTCTAGACTCGATCATCTGTAAAGTATTCTTAATTTTTCCTTGTCATTATTTCCTTGTATTTATTTCGAATTTATAGTGAAGTTTTTATTTTCGAAATTCTGTAAATATAGCAATTATCCTACTATTTTACCGACAGCTAACAATAGGTGATCCAACCAAATAAGCAAGAAATTTATCCAAAGAAAATACCATTGCAAGCAGTTCTTTTTCAGTTGTAGAATAATTCATCTGAGCATTATTCAAGGTTCTGTTTGCATAATAAATGGCATGTGGCTTCTTATCCCTTCTTTGCCCTAACACAGCTCCAATTTCAAATTCACTAGCATCACACATAATTTCAAAAGGTAAAGTCTAGTTACGTGGTTGCATAATTGGAGCAGATGTGATGATTTCAATTAATTTCTTAAAAGCCTTTTGACAAGAGTCAGACCACTCAAATTTATTATCTTTTAATAGGAGACTACACAAGGGTCTAGATATTGCACTAAAATTATGAATAAATCTCCTATAAAACCCAGCATGACCTAAAAATGATCTAACAGCTTTTACAGTTTTTGGAATTGGCAAATTCAAAATCAATTCAATTTTAGCTTTATCCACTTCAATTCCATTAGAAGAAACAATATGACCAAGTACGATTCCGAGGGAGACCATAAAATGACATTTCTCCCAATTTAAAACAAGGTTTTTCTCCTGACATCGCACTAATACTTTTTCCAAATTACTCAAGCAATCATCAAAAGAATCACCAAAAATAGAAATATCATCCATGAAAACTTCAAGAAATCTCTCCAGCATATCACTAAAAATACTAAGCATTCATCTTTGAAAAGTAGCATGAACATTACATAATCCAAACGGCATTCTATGAAAATCAAAAGTACCAAAGGGACATGTAAAAGTAGTTTTTTCTTGATCTTCAATGGCAATTTCAATTTGATAATAACCTGAGTATCCATCTAAAAAGCAATAAAATTCATGACCAGCTACCCTTTCTAAGATTTGATCAATAAAAGGTAAAGGGAAATGGTCTTTTCTAGTTTCAGAATTTAGCTTCCTATAATCAATGCACATGCGCCAACTAGAAATAACTTTAGTAGGTATCAATTCATTTTTTTCATTTTTAACCATAGTTATGCCAGATTTCTTAGGAACGACTTGAGTAGGACTTACCCATTTACTATCAGAGATGGAGTAAATAATACCCGAATCCAATAATTTCAGTACCTCGGCTTTAACAACTTCTTTCATGGTTGGGTTTAACCTATGTTGTAACTCTCTAGATGTTTTAGCATCATCCTCTAAATATATTTTATGAGTACAAAAAAAGGACTAATTCCCTTAATATCCGTAAGAGTCCATCCAATGGCTAATTTATGAGCATTTAACACATTAAGTAACTTACCTTCCTGTAATGAGTCAAGTTCCGAAGATATTACCACTGGGAAAGTGTTGCTGGATCCCAAAAATGCATGTTTAAGCCCGTCGGGTAAAGGCTTCAATTCTAGCTTAGGAACCTCCACATTTGATGGCAATATCTGTTTATCTTGAGGTGGAAGTTTCTCAAACTTTGGTGTCCACTTATGATCCTGCAAGGAATTAAACAATGAATAAAGATGAAGAATTTTTGGATGTTCAAGTAATTAATATTCACTAGAATTCATTAAAAAGACTTCTAAAGGTTTAGAGATATTGGTCTTCTCTAATTGATCATCCACAAGAGCTTCAACCAAGTTCACCACTACACATTCGACATCTTCATATGATTGCCTGAAAACATTAAAAATGTTCATCTCCAATGTCATATTACCAAAACTGAGTGTCATTACCCCACTCCTACAACTAATGTGTGCATCACATGTAGCAAGGAAGGGACGCCCTAAAATCATAGGAACTTCTTTTTTAGATTGTGAAACAGGTTGTGTGTCCAAAACAACAAAGTCAACAGGATAATAAAATTTGTCTACTTGAACCTGATATAGTGATATTTTATATATTTATTATACCTCTGTTACCTGTTTTATTCCTATGATTTTGAATTAAACTGTTGGTTTTAATTATTTTTGTGAGTATTTTGAAGGATCTAAACCTAGGAGCAATTTGGAGCTTAAATGGGAAATTGGAGACCAAGCCAAGCAAGTATCTTGTTTTGACCAAATCTCACGTAACCTACTACTAGAATTAGGACTTCTTGTTATTTTCCTATCTAGACTAGAAGTCAGAGGAGGGGAAAATTTGATTGGCCATGTATTAATTCCCAACATAATAGGAAGTGGAGATAGAGTTTTAGTAGGAGGACAAAAGCGTGGGATATCGAATGTATATCATCATCTTGTAACAAAAGTCGGGGGCTTCTTTTTGGGTGTGCTTTGGATTTGAGGCTTTGAGTTTCCACACGCACAAAAGGAAAGAGGGAGAGCTCTACACCCAGCGCATGCACAGACTCAAACACGAAGATAGAGTTGAAGATTTATTCTATGTCGTCGAATTCAACCATGTTTGCTATTAGTTTGATCATGAACTAAGTCCTTTTGCTAGGACTAGGGTGTACTCTTATCATGAACATCTAATTCTTGTTATTTTATATTAAATTCGGTCGTTGTCCATGTTGAGTAATTGTTATTGTGTTTTATCGTTATCAAATAACTGGCCATTATTTGTGTGGAGAGCTAAACTGTGACTGACATGTTGAGTTTAGTAGATTGCTTCTCATAACAATTACCATGAATTACATAATTGAGTAGACATACTGGTGATGATTTGTGTAGTATTGTGTAATTATCCATTTAGAGTAAAGGGTTTCAAATATCTATATCTGTGGCTAGACATAGCATGGGTAGATAGTTAGAAACACGGTTGGTATATTTTGAAAGGAAATATTGACGAATCAAGGGATAATTGCTAGCTACATGGGAATAATTTGATTTTAATATGAATAACGGGATTAGGTGGGATTGAGAATGAGGAACCTGATGTCCTAGTGCTTCCTTATATTAATCTTTCATAATTAATTCACTTTTACTTCGTGTTCTATCAATTGTTACTTTCACTTTCGTTCAGTTTCTTTGCGTATTTTGAGTTTGTCAACGTAATCCTTCTTTTATTTAAGTTTAGTTTAGAGTTAGTCTCAATAGCAAAGTTAGGTTAATCGATCCTTGTTTGAACGACACTCTACTTATCACTATATTACTTGAACGATATTGTACACTTGCAATTATCGAAAACGGAACCAACACATCCTCAATCACCCCTCTCGGCATTCTTACAGAACGATTAGCGAGTTGTAACTTCATTGTGGTGGGCTTCAACTCACTAAGACCTAACTGCAAATATACTGAATACGACAATAAATTTATATTAGCCCCCAAATCAAGCAAAGCACAATTGCTAGAATTTTTTCCAATTACACATGAAAGAGTAGGGCTTCCTGGATCTTTATATTTATGGACTTTATGTTTCAATATTGCACTCACATGCTCTGTCAAAAATGCAGTTTTCTTTACTTGATGCTTTCTTTACTTGCAGTTTTCATATCTTTGATTTTGCTTTTGTTGTTCATGCATAAATGTTTGAAGAGTATCGCTCAAATATCTATACCTGAGGTTGATTTTCATTACTCCAACGAAAATTCGGATGATTCCTTGTTGCTGGATTATAAGTATTTGAGAAAGGGGAATATGGTTTCCCAAAGTTTCCAATAGCAGCACAATGCTCCTCATAAACTCCTTTCATTTCCTGAAACGTTGGACAGTTTTTAACAATGTGACCAATCTCATAACAAGAATCACATACTTGATTGATATCAGCTTGATAAACTGTTTGAGGCAGATTAGATTTGTCCATTTTTAAAACTTCAACCTCTTTAGCTAAAACCTCATATTTTATCTTCAAATTGTTTTCTTCCTTTATTGATAAATTCCTTTATTAGTTGAAGATATGACATTTTTCGACCTATCAGTGGTCTCAACTGGACTAGGGGCAGTCCATTGATGAGCTTTTTCAGCAATTTCATCCAAAAACTCTAGGGCATCATCATGGTCTTTGTGCATAAAATTTCCATTACACATAGACTCAACAAATTGGCGATCACGAGGGAGAAGTCCCTCATAGATATAACTGGCAAGACGCCAATTCTCAAAGCCATGGTGTGGGCACAAATTCAAAAGCTCTTTAAATTTTTCCCAAGTTTGATACAAAGTTTCATTTTCTTTTTGAGAAAAATTTGAGATTCTTTTCTTAAGAGTGATTGTCTTATGATTAGGAAAATATTTATTGAAAAATGCCTGAGTCATTTCTGCCCAAGAATCTATAGACCTAGCCCTTAATGAGTATAGCTAACTTTTTTTATTTTTCTTAAGAGTGATTGTCTTATGATTAGGTTGACCATTATAAAAGGTGCCAATAGCTTCCTCAAATTCCCTAACATGCACATAAGGATTTTCAGTTTCCATGCCATGAAAAATAGGTAACAATTGGATCATTCCAGCTTTAAAATCATAGTTTGGCATGTTAGGTGGGAGCATTATGCATGAAGGATTAGATGCACGAACAGGATGCAAATAAGTCTCTAAAGTTCTAGGTGCAACTACTTCTTCATTTAGTGGAATCTTATTATGCACTATCTCAGCATTAATCTCTTGTTCAATATTCACAATGTCTGCCATGCTTTCAGATTTGTTAGATATTTCATATCAAGAACTTGAAACAGAATGTTCCAAATTAATAGTTTCAGACTTTTTAACAAATCTCCCTAGATGATCTCTAGGTCACATAAAGATAAATAAGTAAACAAAAAAAAAACTAAATAAACAAACATAAAAGTGAGATGAGTTTGGAAAGAATGTACTAGAAGTGAAGAATTTCACATAACAAGCAAACCTCCCACCAACAGAGGTTTACTTTGACTTTTGAAAGAATGTACGTTGACTTTTGACTGTTGATTTTGACATTTGATCATTGACCATCGACTTTTGACTCCTCATTTCATTTCTCTTCATTTGCACATCTAATCACATTCTTTCAGTGTTCAAATCACGTTCTTCCTATTAATAAAGGTTAATTGAAACATTTTAGGACTTCCACAAACCATGGTTGTCGCCTAGCAGCGAGTCACGGTTATCCGAGCTAAATAAGACGTTGTGAAAGAACCTATTCAAGACTAACACAACCATGTAAATATTTCACACATAGCACAAAAACTCTCCTATGCCGCCACCCTCTCTTAGTGTTCTCTCTTGATTTTTCTTTTCATCCTATATCTCATATCCCATGAATAAGTGACATGAAAAATAAAATCTAACACATATATCATATAAGTTTGAAAACAAGCTCTTATTAAAACCAATAACCAAAATAAAAGGCTCAAAGAGACTTGACCTTGGCTCCTGATACCACTTGAAGGAAACATGCATCTAATGCTTAGGAAATGAACTTTAGCCACAACCTATAACACAAAATTATTCTAAATGTCGGATTCATTTTGTTTATGCTAGTTGAGCTAAACCTTTTTCATTATAACCCAAGTATCTTTGGCCTAGTCTCTTTGAACACAAAACAAAAGGGGGAAAAGGAATAGATTTTACCCTTGATGACCCTTTCTTGATTTCTCAAGAATGAACACCTTTGTTGGAAAGGCCTTTTCTTTTTCTTGGAATGTTGATTCCTTCACCTCAACGCTCCAAGATTGGAGTCCTCTACCTCACCACACCAAATGTGTCTTAGAGATGAAGAGAAGGCAACCAAGAGGTATGGATGCTAGTTTACCTGTTGATTGGACCAATTCTTGGCTTATGGAAGATGAGAGGCAATGATGATACTCAATATGGCTAAAGTAACTGAAAAGAATATCTCAAAGGATAAAGGGTTGAAGGGGGACATTTGCGGTGTTTGAAAAGGAAGACGTACCCATATGTGGATTTACTGAAGGAAGACGTACCCATATGTGGATTTACTGATTCGGATATGTCTTCCATTGAGTAGCTCAGATAAAGTACTTTCCATGTTTCCCATATTATAGTTCATAACAAATTGGGAAAAATCTGATGAGAGGGATGAAAGAAAGAAGTCTTGTTGAACTTCAGCATCAAATGGAGAATCCAGTTTTTCCAATTTCTCAAGTAATGATATTATCTTAAGACCATGCTGATTAACTGGAGTCCCTCTTGTCATCTTTGTATTGACAAGTTCACATATTGTATTGTAACACAAGCTACGAGCTGCTTCACCATAAAGCTCTTTAAGGTGAAGCAATATGGAAGTACAATGATCCATATCTTCATGTTGTTTGAGTAGCTCATCATTCATGGATGCTAGTAAGTAACATTTACCTCTACTATCATCCTTGACATGTTTGTCATAAGCAGTTTTTTCTTCTTGAGTGGCCGTTGGGCCAGGAGCAATATGTGGTGGGGCTTGTGTCAACACATAATCAATTTCATCCATTTTAAGGACAAGTTTGACTTTGCGAAGCCAACCCAGATAGTTCGTGCCATCAAGGATGTAATTGTTAAGTATCATTGAGATTGGGTTTTTAGCAGCCATTTGAAAATTCTGCAACAACGTAAACAAATTTTAGTTAAGATTAATCTTCTACCAAGGACTTAGGGTCTTTAAGTCATGATGGTAGCTCCCACTATTTTTGGCAAATTTCATATCCCTCTTGAAATCCGAGTGTTTCTGTTGAAACTCTTAGTGGGGATGGGAGTCTCACTTTCACATAGTTTTCCTCAACCTAACGATTTGTTGGATTGCTATGTTACTAATGAAAGGATACTCTTATCCAATCACATCATAATGTGAATACCAATCACTATGGCCTCTAGAGAACTAGACCTCAACCTAACGATTTGTTGGTTTCGTTCATCTTAGTTAAGTTATGCCCATCGTGCTTGTGGGTATAGGGTTTCAAGTATGTCCTCAACCTAACGATTTGTTGGCCATACTCGTTATCTATCCGCACTACATCAAGTATATGTAATAGGCTTCCCTTGGATGGTTGCAAGTACTGGATGTTGCCTCACTGAGGTACAACCAGATGCAAATGTGCCACCCAATAAGAGACTACCATGGTGGAAGGCCACAAAATAGCATTCAAAGTGCCATTTCGCTTATCAACTTAATATTGCTTCGAGGGTAGTAAAATGGTCTCAATTTAATCCAATTTTAATCATGTTAAAATTACCTATCTAATCTCATTAAATGGTTCCCAATGCAACATATTAATAGCACATAATACTACCACTAAATTTTTAGAAACCATTTGCTTGAGATAGTGAGAATACATGGTACCACTAATTGATTGATTATTGTCATTACTGAACATTCCAATTACATTGAGCTTATTGGATGATTATGGACTTTCTTGTTGATCCAACACGAGCCACCATGTTGGATCATGGTCTTGGATGGTGATTCATTTTAATTACGCGTGCACAAAAAAAATTAGGCATGAAAGCCATTTCATTATTACATAGCCAATGAAAATCGAATACATATCCAACAAGCAGCCAATCACATAGCTTAATTGTTTGGTCTAAGTCAATAACCATACTTTAATTATTTAAACACTTTAAACAATTAAACTAGCAATGTAAATACATGCTCTTGGGTTGCATACATATATGGGTTTAATTCAAGTGGTAACCATATTCAAAATAAATTTACCATGTTGTGAAAACGTTTTACTACAATAGCAAAAGTAATTGTATGTGACGTCCCTGACCTAATTTAGGTCTATTAAATTTAAAATAAATAAGTTAATGTAATTGGGAATTAAAAAGGAAATAAAAAGAATAAAATGATTAAAATTGGAATTAAATAATTAAATTGAAATAAAAGGGGCATTTTGGTCCAATTAATTTTTGGGACTGAATTTGGTGAAACGAGTTGCGCCATTACGTCCGGCTCGTCTAAACGAGTTCGTTGACGGGTGGCACGTCTCGATACGGGTGTCGGATCAATTTAAGGACATAAGCGTCATTCAAAATTTGGCGATAATCTGATATAGTCCACGTGGACCAATCAGAAATGCAGAACCACTCTCTCTCTCCTCCCAGCGACTTTCTCTCTCCTCACCCTCGATGCCGCACCTTCTCTCTCTCCGATCTCTCTCATTCCGGCATGGTTGAGGTCGGCACCGGTCGGGATCGAAAGCTCTCCTCCTCCTGGTCATGGCCGTACCCATCTTCCTCGGCGTAGCTTCACCGTTTGTCGACTGGGAGCGACTGAAATTTCGGCCGAAAACCTCCATTTTAGCCAGTGATTGCTCCGGCCACCAATCGCGACACCGCCTCTTGCAGAAGGTAGATCTCCCTCCCCTCTTCACTTCCCCTGTGGTCCGCGACAAAAATAGGAAGTTTTGCCGCCGTTCTGATCTTCTGAAATTCCGGCCAACACCTAGGCGGTTTGGCCATGTTTTGCTCGGGATCCGCCCGGTTCTTGGCCGGGTTTGGGCGGTTTGAACTCCCCTCCACCACCTGATTTGATTGCTATAAGTCTTGTACCTCAACTCCACAATTTTTCCGGTATCCTGAATTGCTCAAGACACCCAACCCACTGCGGCACGTGGGCTGGGGTGTGGCGGCGGTTCGACGTTCCTATACCACCCTCATGTCGTTGTGAACGCGTATGTGTGCGTGTATTTCGATTTGGACGCCGTTTGAACATCGAACCAATGTACGCCTATTATGCATTGTATGGGTTCGATGTGTTAGGACCGTTGGATCGAATCCGAATTCACGTATGTGGTTCCTTGTATTTCAAGGATCGTATAGGAATTGTCGGATCGTGATTCGGAGTCCCGGATACTCCAAAATCAACAACCCTAGCGTTAGGTGTATTAGAAACCATCCGATCGCACCATCGCAAGAAATCCGACCGTCGGATCGAGATCAAACTTTTGGGACAGGTTCTATAAATCGTAGTGAACCTATAGGAATTTCCGGATCTAAGTTTGGAGGTCATGGGCCCCCCACGGCCCGGTTTGACCTATTCAGAGTAGTTTGACCGAGGTTTGACCAGGGTTGACCAAGAGTCTTCCGTGGTCATCTCGTCGTGTAATGAATGCAGTTGACCTTAGAATAAGTCGTACAAGCTCACGCTTACGTTGAGTCGGATTTAGTTAAGGGTTTGTTTTGAAGGTTATCGTTCAAGGGTTCGGTTGTTAACCTTGTATTTATATTATTGAAATAGGTACCCAGGCACCTTGTACTACACAGGCGGGACCCACACAAGGCCAAGCTGCTTGGGATTACCTGTGAGTGGACTTTGTTTTTGAATATGCATATCTTCCAACCAATAAACAACCATGCATCTGTTTGAGTGTTTATTGATGCTTGTGACTACTTTTAGTAATTATATTAAATTGTTTAAGTTTTGGACGTGTGTCCTGATATCTGATACTTGGGGGTTGGGTACTTGTATATATTGGGAAATGGAAAGTGTTGATCATGTGATTGATTGGAGTGTGTTGTCACCTCTGTTTGTACCTCCCTTGTTATGTGATACTGATTTGGTTACATCGGATACCTGGTACACCCTTGACGGGGTGGAAGTTTTATCATATAGGCCTGTGAGTTTAGTCCCATTTGGACGGCTCAACCCTGGGCCCGGGGTCTCGAGAAGACTGTACCTGTGTCCAGACAAATGATCCCCTGTTGGATTGTTTTCCCCTAGTAATTATTTTTGGTGTTGAGGTCTTATATTACTATATGTATGAGTTATTATCATTGTATTCGTATTTTCTTTGAGTAAGGATCTTTCCTTGCTTGTCGTGCCTACGGGCTGTGGTTATCTGAGTTAAGATCGAAGGGGAAACAGTATGATGATATGTTTATCATGTTACTATGTTACAATTATTGGATTTTGAATCCTGACTTGATTATTTATTTAAATGACTTGAACTGCATGATTGCATCACGTTTTTGAAACGATGGGGTTAGTATGTTGTTTTGAACTACTAAAACCTTATTTTTGTCTACTCACATACTTTCTATTTTGCGCCCCACCAGGCCGTAGTCATAGCCTCTAAGCGGTTTGGCCGAGCACACCTCCTCTGGGGCACGACTTACTTGTAGGGCACTTGCCCCTATTATGTAAATTCTCTTTCTGCTACTTCACTCTGAATATTCTTAGAATTGCTCTGTATACCCGTTTGGGTTGAATTTGATGGCCAGAGGCCTTTGATGTATACTGTATGCATGCTGGCACTTGAGTATTGTATATATGTTGTGTTTTAGCAGGTTGAATTAATTTTGGTATATCCATATTTCAGGGGAGACTCTGCCCGATTTTTGGCAGAAGTCTTGACCCCTTTCTCATTTTGTTTGAGAGAAGGGAACTTGATTGTATGTGGGCTCGACATTTGGGTAAATGTCGGTTTTACCACAGGACCTGGCACGGATTTCGAGGTGAATTCGGGTCGGGTCCTGTCAACTTGGTATCAGAGCATTAGGTTCAATTTCTTTCGGACTATGCGTTGCTTGTGTGCACTCTTGTCGCTAATGATTTCCTTGTTTCTCTCTTGCAAGAAATATGCCTCTGAGACGTGGTAGGCCGAGGACTCGTTTCCGTGGAGGAAGGGGACCTGCACCACCTCCACCTCCATCTCCGCCTCCATCGCCACCACCTGAACCTGCACCATCTCCACCTCCATCGCCACCACCTAAACATGTAATTGTTGAGCAGGCTGGGGAGAATGAAACGGATTTCCGCCAGATGTTTGAGCAGCTCACCAGGTCAATGTCTTCAGCTTTTTAGGGGAGAAGAAATTCTGAGGGTGCTGATATAAAAAGGGTTAAGGAGTTGGGAGCCCAAGACTTTTATGGCGGTACTAATTCATCCATAGCTGAGGCTTGGCTCACTAATCTTGAGAGGGTATTTGATGTATTGCGATGCCCTGATGAAGATAAGGTTCGTATGGCTGCATTTCTACTAAAGGGAAATGCTTATCACTGGTGGAAAGTTGTGAAAACAGGGTACACCGATCCTGCCACCCTCACCTAAGAGGAATTTCAGCGCATTTTCTTCATCCAGTTCTATCCTCCCTCCTACATTGATGTGAAGAAGGACGAATTCCTGGCACTGAGACAGGGGAACATGTCTGTACTTGAATATGAGCACAAATTCATTGAGTTATCTTGGTTTGCCCCAGAGTTAGTTACTACTGAGGCTGAGAAGTGCAGAAGATTTCTAAAGGGTCTGTGGCTGGATATCCAATCTAGGGTCACGGCGACTGTGTTCCCGACTCTGAGGGATTTCGCTCAGGCTGCTGACAGGTGGCTGAGACATTTAGGGCTAGTGCGAGGTCTGGGGTTACCTGTTTCAATTGTGGGCAAGCTGGACACTTGAGAGGAATGTTTGCCCTTATCTGATGGCCCAGCAAGGTTCTATTGCCCAGCAGGGGCAAGGTTCTGTTGCCCAGCAAGGGCAGGGTAGTCATTCTCAGGGACAGGGTCAGAGTGATGCCTCATCTGCTGTTGCTGGTACTTTTACTAGCAGTGGGGTTCAGTCCACCTCCCGTGGGGTCAGACTGGGGGTCCTACTGCTCGAGCCCATGTATTTTCCATGACTCAGCAGGAGGCTCAGGCCACACCGAATGTGATCATTGGTATGTTACCTGTCTTTGGTTTTCTTGCACGAGTTTTAATTGATCGGGGGGCCACACACTCATTCATTTCACCTAGTTTCTTACCCTATGCAAGTGTCAGACCTACACCTATTGCTGGGAGTTTTAGCATATCTTTACCTACGGGGGATGTCCTTTTTGCGGGCATGGTTTTGAGAGATAGTTTCATCCAAGTGGGTGACGCGGTGTTAGATGCCGACTTGCTTCCCTTGGATATCGTTGATCTTGATGTTATCTTGGGGATGGATTGGTTGGAAAAGCATCGTGCATCTGTTGATTGGTTCCGAAAGGAAGTGGTATTCCGTAGCCCAGGGCAACCTGAAGTTACTTTCTGTGGAGAGTGTAAAGTTCTCTCATCTTGTTTAATTTCAGCCTTGACTGCAAGGCGGTTGCTCAAGAAAGGATGTGTGGGTTATCTAGCCCATATCATTGACACTCGTGATATTACAGTGAATCTAGAGGATGTTCCTGTTGTTAATGAGTTTCCTAATGTCTTTCCAGATGATCTTCCTGGTTTACCTCCCCAGAGAGAGACGGAGTTCACCATTGAACTTATTCCGGGAACAAACCCTATCTACCAAACACCTTATCGAATGGCGCCTGCTGAATTGCGTGAGTTGAAGAACTGGTTGATCTTGGCTTCATTAGACCTAGTGTATCCCCTTGCGGCGCACCAGTGTTGTTTGTGAAGAAGAAAGATGGTTCTATGAGATTGTGTATCGATTACAAGCAACTAAATAAGGCGACAATGCGTAATTGATATCCTTTGCCTCGTATTGATGACTTGTTCAATCAATTGAGAGGTGCCAAGTACTTTTCCAAGATTGATATGAGATTGGGTTACCACCAGCTCAGAGTCGGACCCGCTATGGACATTATGAATTTTTGGTGATGCCTTTCGGGTTGACTAATGCTCCATCAGCGTTTATGGATCTCATGAACAGAGTGTTTCGACCATACTTGGATCGCTTTGTGATTGTGTTCATCGACGACATTCTGGTTTACTCACGGACTATGGAGGGTCATAGGAAACATTTGAGATTAGTATTGAAGACTTTGAGGAGACGGCAGTTGTATGCCATGTTTAGTAAGTGTCAGTTCTGGTTAGACAAAGTTGATTTCCTTGGGCATGTGATTTGTGCAGATGGAATCTATGTGGACCCTAGGAAGATTGAAGCAGTTGTGAATTGGGTGCAACCTACTAGTGCGACTGAGGTACGGAGTTTTCTTGGGTTGGCTGGCTAATATCGTCGTTTGTGGAAGGGTTTTCTTTTATAGCAGCGCCTCTTACTCAGTTGACTAGAAAGGATGTCAAGTACGTGTGGACGGAAGAGTGTGAACATAGTTTTTAGGAGTTGAAGAAGCGGTTGACCACCGCACCTGTTTTGGCTCTTCTTGACAATCGTGGTAATTTTGTGATTTTTAGTGATGCATCATTACAAGGTTTGGGATGTGTTTTGATGCAACATGATCGGGTGATTGCTTATGCCTCTAGGCAACTTAAGAAGCACGAGCAGAATTACCCTACCCATGACTTGGAACTTGCTGCAGTTGTGTTTGCCTTAAAAATTTGGTGACACTACTTGTATGGAAAGACTTGCCAGATCTTCACTAATCACAAGAGTTTAAAGTACATTTTCACTCAGAAGGAGTTGAATATGCGACAGAGGCGTTGGCTAGAGTTGATTAAAGATTATGATTGTACTATTGAGTACCACCCCGGGCGAGCTAATGTTGTGGCTGATGCGTTGAGTAGGAAGACTACTGGTAGCTTAGCTCACATCAAAGTGGCTTACCTTCCACTTTTGATGGAGTTGAGAAATGATGGTGTTGAATTAGAAGTGGTTCAACAAGGTGGGTTACTTGCTAGCCTTCATGTGAGACCCATACTTGTTGAGCGGGTGATTGAAGCCCAATATGCAGACCCTACTCTATGTATGATAAGGTTAGAAGTGGAGAATGGTACACGAACGGACTATGCTGTGAGAGCTGATGGCGCCTTGGTGGCTGGGAACCGTTTGTGTGTACCAAAGAATAATGAAGGTTTGAAAAGGGAAATTTTAGATGAATCTCACTGTTCACCCTACACTATGCATCCTGGTAGTACCAAAATGTACCGCATTATCAGGGAGTATTATTCGTGGCCGCACATGAAGGGTGACATTGCTGTGTATGTGAGCAGGTGTTTGATCTGCCAACAAGTGAAAGCGAAGCGGCAGAAACCATTGGGGCTTATACAACCTCTTCCAATTCCAGAATGGAAGTGGGAGCATATCACCATGGATTTTGTATTCAAACTTCCTCGTATGAAGAAGGGACATGACGGAATTTGGGTGATTGTTGACCGACTCACCAAATCCGCTCACTTCCTGCCTATCAAAGAAACCTATACCTTGGCGAGACTTGCTAAACTCTTTGTTGATGAGATTGTGAGATTGCAAGGAGCAGCTGTGTCCATTGTGTCGGACAGGGATCCTAGATTTACATCGCGTTTCTGGAAGAGTTTGCAAGAAGCATATGGTACTAAATTGCGGTTTAGTACTGCTTTCCAACCACAAACTGATGGACAGTCGGAAAGAACGATTCAGACTATGGACGATATGTTGAGGGCATGTGTGCTTTAGTTTGCAGGTAGTTGGGTTACCATATAGCCTTGATTGAATTTGCCTACAACAACAGTTATCATTCGAGCATTGAGATGGCTCCGTTTGAAGCTTTGTATGGGAGACAGTGTCAGACTCCTATATGTTGGAATGAAGTGGGTGACAAGACGTTAGAAAAGTTAGACATCATTCGATTGACCACAGAAAAAGTTAAAATGATTAGAGCGAAGTTGAAGACGGCACAGAACAGACAGAAAAGCTATGCAGACAATAGGTCCAAGGATCTTGAGTTTGCAGTTGGGGATTGGGTACTCTTGAAGTTATCTCCTTGGAAGGGTGTGATGAGGTTTGGGAAGCGTGGGAAGTTGAGTCCCCGTTACATCGGACCTTATGAAATCACGGAGCGTATCGGACCCGTTGCTTATCGACTTGCTTTGCCTTTTGAATTATCTCGGATCCATGATGTATTCCATGTATCCATGTTACGGAAATGTATGCCGGATCCATCTCATGTACTTGAGTATTAACCCATGGAGTTGAGAGACGATCTGACTTATGAGGAAGTACCAGTACAGATTTTGGATAGAAAAGAACAAGTGTTGCGTAACCGATCTATCCCTGTTGTGAAAGTATTGTGGAGGAGTCAAACAGTTGAGAAAGCTACTTGGGAGCTTGAGGCGCAGATGCGGGCCCAGTATCCTTACCTCTTCGGATGACATGTATGAATTTCGGGGTGAAATTTCTTTAAGGGGGGTAGGTTGTTACGTCCCTGACCTAATTTAGGTCTATTAAATTTAAAATAAATAAGTTAATGTAATTGGGAATTAAAAAGGAAATAAAATGATTAAAATTGGAATTAAATAATTAAATTGAAATAAAAGGGGCATTTTGGTCCAATTAAGTTTCGGGACGGAATTTGGCGAAATGAGTTGCGCCATTGCGTCCGGCTCGTCGAAACGATTGTTGACGGGTGGCACGTCTCGATACGGGCGTCGGATCAATTTAAGGACATAATCGTCATTTAAAATTTGGCGATAATCTGATATAGTCCACGTGGACCAATCAGAAACGCAGAACCGCACTCTCTCTCCTCCCTGCGACTTTCTCTCTCCTCACCCTCGACGCCGCACTTTCAATCTCCGATCTCTCTCATTCCGGCACGGTTGAGGTCGGCACCGGTCGGGATCGAAAGCTCTCCTCCTCCTGGTCACGGCCGTACCCATCTTCCCCAGCGTAGCTTCACCGTTTGCCGACTGGGAGCGACTGAAATTCCGGCCGAAAACCTCCATTTTCGCCAGTGACTTATCCGGCCACCAATCGCGACACCGCCTCTTGTAGAAGGTAGATCTCCCTCCCTTCTTCACTTCCCCTATGGTCCGCGACAAAAATAGGAAGTTTTGCCGCCGTTCTGAGTTTCTGAAATTAAGGCCAAAACCTAGGCGGTTTGGCCGTGTTTTGCTCAGGATCCGACCGTTCTTGGCCGGGTTTGGGCGGTTTTGAACTCCCCTCCACCACCTGATTCGATTGCTATAAGTTTTGAACTACTAAAACCTTATTTTTGTCAACTCACATACTTTCTGTTTTGAGCCCCACCAGGCCGTAGTCGTAGCATCTGAGCGATTCGGCCGAGCACAACTCCTCTCGGGCACGACTTACTTGTAAGGCACTTGCCCCTATTATGTAAATTCTCTTTCTGCTACTTCACTCTGAATATTCTTAGAATTGCTCTGTATACCCGTTTGGGTTGAATTTGATGGCCAGAGGCCTTTGATGTATACTGTATGCATGCTAGCACTTGAGTATTGTATATATGTTGTGTTTTAGCATGTTGAATTAATTTTGGTATATCCATATTTCAGGGGAGACTCTGCCCGATTTTTGGCAGAAGTCTTGACCCCTTTCTCATTTTGTTCGGGAGAAGGGAACTTGATTGTATGTGGGCCCGACATTTGGGTAAATGTCAGTTTTACCACAGGACCTGGCACAGATTCCGAGGTGAATTCGGGTCGGGTCCTGTCATTGTAGAAATCTTTTGGGCAAAATTACACTTATCACATATTGCAAGTAAGTCCAAAACTATTCAACAAATAATAATGGATCCAAAGTTGATTCACTAGGGTGTGGGGTAAAGCATGCATTTGTTCAACAGAAAGTGGTGATCATGATTATTCCAACTAGGTGAATAATCATAAATGTGACTAGGTGGGCCAACCACACTCACCAAAGTAATCAAAATTAATTTTAGTGTGGTGGGTAAATAATTAGTGATAGGAATAATTTGATCAACTTTTGCATTTTATATCAAATCATCATTATTTATATCTAGATAAACCCTATACACTCACCAAAGTAATCTTATTAATTTTAGTGTGGTGGGTAAAGGTTTATTTAGTGGAAACATTTTTGAGAAACTTTCAATTTTAAAACAAAACATCACATCATCTTTATGACTAATTTTGGTGGAAAAATCAACTAACAAAATCATCAAAATTAAATCACCTAACTTATGGATCAAAAAGATCCCATAACAAGAACATCAAGAACACCAAGAACATGCATATGAACTAATATGAATGTTCATGCTATTTCCGGAAAAATCCATATTCCATTTTAACCATCTCATGCTCTTAATATCACATATTTCATGAAGTTAAAATCATGGGAGTTTTAAAGCAACTATGCCCTAATGTTCATACATACATTTATGCATACAAAGAGAGCATCAATCATCAAAACCAAAAAAGTTGGAAATCCAAAATCTCAAACAACCCCTTTCACTCCATTTGATTTTTATTCAATCATATCAAAATAAAATCAAGTATAACAATTATACTTTTAAATGAATTTACAACCCATATATGCTTCTCTAAACCCTAGAAACATATCAAGTTCATGACCTATGGCTATGATACCAATTGAAGGTTTTAATACATTTTTAAGAAGTTCATTTGAATATCAAACATGCATTTAATCAAAATAATCGCAGCAGAAGTATAAGGTGGTTGTTTAAATTCAAAAACAAAACTTCTTCCAAGTATCTTAAGCCATGAACATTGATATGTTTTCATAAATGGAAAATTCAAGAGAGAGGATAAGTTCTAATTACCCTTTAAGCTATAATATGAACCAAGTTGTGTTTTGGTCTTCTCTTGATGATTTCCCTTTGTTGATCTCCTCTTTGATCTTTCTCCTCCTTGTGAGCCACAAAAGAATATGGCCTCTAAGTTTCCTCACCAATGGAACCTTGAGATGAGAGGGAAGGATCTTGAGAATACTAGGATGCTAGTGCTAGATCCCCAAGACTTGGTTTCAATCTAAACCCCTTGAAAGATGGAAAATATTTTCACTCTTGAAAACTCTCTTTTATCTCTCTTTGATCTCCCAAACCTATTTGGTTGATGTTGGATTGTGTTTATGTGTAATGAGCTTCACTTAGCTTATGGAAACAATTCCCATACACTCTTACTTATGCATTTTCGGCCAAATCCCATTGGGCTTCCAAAATTGGGCTTTATGACACTTAAACCATAATGTTTAGGTGTCTTAAGCCCTTGGGCTTGATACCCAACCATTTGGGCTTCTCGTTAACTATTATCGAGGCCCAAATACACTTTTACACATAGTAAATCATCCATATCAAATTGATCAATTTATTTCCACAGCATCATATGTATTTCTCAAAGTTAACCATTTAAGGTGTGCGATCCATTAGGTTCTAATTAGCAAGGCAGTGAGAAAATATTTGAACTCTTTCTAACCAACTGAATTAAAACCCCTTTTTTAATTTTTCCTTTATTTGGATTGATCACAATCAATCCTAGGACTTCCACGAACCAAGAGTGAAATCTCGCAATATATCAAGGCTACCCAAGCTAACGAGAATTGGTGAAGAACCTATTCAGTTGGAATTACAATGCAATACGGTCCTTCTCTTATACAATGTTTCAAATCATATTATTAGGGTACAGATTGTTTATGTCAAACCCCTAATATGATAAACCTCATATGATTCAATCGAACATGATTAAGAACCACTTTCTAAATCATGCTCAAGTACTTCGGCCGAAGATTCACTGAATCATATCTCGAAACATTCTCCTTCTTTTTCGAAAGATAGAGATTCATTATGTTGTGCAATTCGCTTCCAACACGAGACTCCTTGGCACCTTCTCGTTTAGACCAACGAGCCCGGATGCCACTCGGTGAGCGACAGAGCATTCCAAGACCTCTTGGATTGCGGAAACTCCCCAAGAACTTGTTATCAATGGACTTTGTGACTGGCACACACACGAACATACACGGATGAATTTAATGCAAACACCTTTGGAGCAAGCATACAACCATGGACACAAAGATTTATAGAGGTTCGGCCAACTCTTGCCTACATCCTCTTGGTGATCCCCTTGAGAAATTTCACTAATGAAAGAGTATGTTACAACTTTGTTTTACACAGAAAACCCCTTAGAACACTACTCTCTCCCCAAGCTCACTTTTCTCTCACACCCTTGCTCAAACCCTTGATGCCCCTGCTTTGCCCTCTTGCAAAGCTTACAATGCTTGTTTCCCTTGTGTTTCCCCTTTGCCCCATAGCCTCAGCCCTCTTGCCTTAGCTCTCTTGGACACCTTGCATTTTCACCTCTCTTGCTCTCTAAGCACTTGGAACTCCCAGCCCCCCACTTGGGGCTAGAAGCTCCCCCTTGTGCTCTTCAAGCCTTTGCTCTCAAACTCTAGCACTTGGCTCCTCTCTTGAGCCTCTCCTTGTGATGTCTGCACTTCCCACTTAAGTAGACAAGTGAGAAGCCTCCCACCAACCTCAGCCACCCTGTAAAAGTCTTCCAACATGTGGCAAACCAGCCACCCAAAAAACCAGATCCATGATTCAAGGAAAGCACAAAGTGGTAGGTAATCATACAACCCACCAATCTATACTTAATGTTGTTTAGGACTTTCCCAGCAGCTATCATGTGTCCTAGCACTCATAAAAGTCTCTTGGAGGCACATGGAGTTGGGTAGGACAATGACCCATGTGAAAAAGCACCTTGAAAACACGTGGAAACATTCAGCACAGGCAGCATGCGACCGGTCGCCAGTTCTTTGCGACCGGTCGCTTTTATACAGATTCAACACCTTCGAATCTGCCTCCATGCGACCGGTCGCCCAAAACCTGCGACCGGTCGCTTCCTGCGAATTTCCCAGCTTTTCGACTCTGTCTGAAAACGACCGGTCGCACCAACCTTGCGACCGGTCGCATCCTGCGAACACTTCGGAATTCCCTCTTCTGCTTGCATCTATGGTGAGCCAAATCTCCAACACATTATTGTACATTCACATGCCCTTATGATGAATTAAGAGATCCCAATAACACTTAAGACAAATCTTTTATGGCTTGCCTTTGAGAGCTATCAAAGATCAATAACGCATCACAGGACAACCATGATACCTCAGGTCTACGAAATAATTTGCATTATTGCAACTATGAGTTCTCGTTTGATATGTAGATAAATACTCCATATGAGAACTACGGTTGATTGCGTTCAGTGTACTCATTCACTAATGAGTACCCACATACTTATATTAGTGTCATCTACACAAATGGTTTGAGACTAACCATCCTCCTAATTGAGCATACATAGTAGGTGTTAATCTTGACGGTTTATCAATGCCCATTTGATAATCCTATGATTAGGAATATTTTGGGATACTATTGTAAGAGATTAAAGGTCTCCCCAATCTAATCTTCTTTAGATTACTTTATCTCTTATTTAGCATACCCTGGACTTTTGTTTCTTTAATCGATGTAAAAGATAACAAAATAAGTTTGCCCTTTCCTATTATATACGAAATGTATTGTAAGGAGATTACATCAAATGTATTGGCTCTTAGGGCACATGTTTTAAAACCTTCATGTATCCCCTGACACAAAGAATCCTTATCCATTCAACTTAATCCTTTATTTGTCAATTTAAGAATGAAACAGTTATACCATCAGGAGAAAAGACTTGCAACATAAAGTGATGCTGAGTGTATATTCGGATTTGGTGTAAAAACTATATTTTGAAAAGTATTGTTTCTTGTTTTGTAACAGGAGAAAAGTGGCGAAGCACTTGTGGCTCATGAAAAATTTTCAGAACCAAGAGAAGTAGAGGTAAAGTTTTATGCAGATCATGTACATCATTGATTTAGTAAACAGGATTTCCTGACTTCATCTGTAAGAACAGTCCACCATTTTTGACTTGTTATATAATTTCAGGTATTGGTTATATCTCCAGTAAAGAAAGGGATCGGCCTTGCTTTCAAAGGGAGCCAAAAGAATGTAGTTGAAGCTTTGGATGTGAATATAGAATACCGTCTTCTGGTTTTTCATTTTCTAACTTTTAATAAATATATTTTTGTGTTGATGTATTACCTCATGCATTTTTTTTGTGCTTTGTGGTACTTGGCATATGAATTCTAAGATCCAAGCTCTGGTAATCAGGCTGTGTTAGGAAATGGCCAATGTAGGGCGTATACTTGGTAGAATAAGGAACGGTAATACTCGGCAATTGAAGTACAGTTCATGATAGATAAAGTTTCCATCTTGCTTAATGGTGCAATATTCACTCAAACAGGTTATAGGAAGGAGAGATATGGAGCCAAGCCTTTGCCATTTAAAGTGGAGGCCAGTGGCCCATGGGGATTTGCTGGAGAAGGCAACCCACGGATTACTGCTGAGTTTATAGCGCCTTGTTATTATTTGAACAAGTAAGTTCATCACCCTCGTATAAGTAGTAAAAGATTTTATGAGTTATGCGTAGGACTTGGATGTTATCAGCACCTTGTTATTTTTCATCATACCTAATTAATGTACAACATTGGTAAAGTATAGTGCTTGTAGGTTAGAAGTCTTGGGCTGTTTCTTAGTTCGTCTTGTAAGAATCACAACCCAAACCCAAAGAAGAATAAAAACCATCCATCCAAAACATTAAAAAAATGTGACGCTTAAGGATCAATGTTCCTCAATGAAGAAACTTCTTACAAGACTATTTGCAGAGGAGAATTATAAAGTTTGAGAGCAATATGGCATATCCTAGAGGCATTCTCTAGTCCGTTACCTGTACATCCATAATTCATGAAAACTTTGACCAACATCATTTTCTATATCAATTGAAGTTAATGAACCTGCAAGAAGTTATATCGAGTCATTGTAAGTAATTACTTGCTTCTAAAACTAAATCATGTTTTTCTTTCTTCTTTTATCCAGAATAGAGATTGACACAAAGCTTCCACTAATTGGTGATAAAAAATGGATTATATGGATTTGTTCCTTCAACGTTCTAATGGCACCAGGGAAGACTCGTTCTATTGTTTGTAGTGCTCAAAACTTCTCTCAGTTCAGCATGCCGGGGCCTGCTTGGTGGCAGGTATGAACTTTGTGTTATCTTATGTCGTAGTTTGTACTTCATAACAACAATTTGGTGAACCAGCACATGTTGTCCAGCAGGATCCTTATGATGGTGACTATTATGGTGACTATTATGGTCTCTTGTGAGGATATGTGAATTCCCGATTTTCTCCATATGACACTTGATGTTTAGCTTTTCTGGTGGTTGTGATGCAGGATGCGTATGACCTAAATTTATTAGTTTCCTAATGTATTTGTTACTTTCCTAGATTCTCTAGTTTTACAAATTATAGTAGGATTTATACTTTTCCAGATTTCTAGATTTCTAGTTTTAAGTTTCCTATTTTATTTGGGTTAGGATTTCTGTTTAAGCAAGGGATTTTTATCCTATTATGTCTAGGTTTTAGTTTGCTATAAATAACCCCATGTAGTTCTTTAAAATTGAGATTTGGATATTGAGTAAACCTTCTCTTAAAACCATGTGATTTCTGTCCTTCCTTCTCGGTTCTCTGATTTCGGTCCTTTCTTTCGTCCCTTCGATCTATATCACTACTACAAAAATGGAAAAAGACGACCAGAAAACAATGACGGTGGAACAAAATACCGCCGTTGAGTTTAGAAAGACGACGTTAACATTAAAACCGTTGTGTTTAATTAAAATAAACGCCTAAAAAATGGAGTTCGTTTGGACATTTTAAAAACACGACACAAAAAAATAAAAAGCGTCGTCTTATCAAACAGTATTCTTCAGAGTTAAATTCTGACCCAAAAAACAACAACAGTAGGAACTGAGAAACCGATGTAGAAATGAAAGACGATGGTTTAACATAATAGCAGACGTGTTGATTCCTAGAGAAACACGACCAACTGTTCTTAATCATCGTCGTATAATTTTAAGGAATCCACGCCGGTATATTACAAAACAGTGACGTATTAAATCATCGTACCATGGCCGTAAATATAAACGTATCGACGTCTTAATTTTTTTCCTTTTATTATTGACTACATCTTACGAGTGTGAGCTCTGTTCCTCATCATACAGGCAACAATGTGAGAAAGACAATATTTGAGATATTGATGATGTATGTGTCTTTGAATCTTTGTGATACACAAAGGCACATACACAACGAAATCAAAAAATTCGCCTCTAAACCAAACCCGATCTGAACTGACGACAACAAGCTTTGAGAAAAACAATTTACTGAGAAAGAAAATTTGAGAACGAGAATTTTTTGAAAGTTAACGATGTGTGTGTTTTGGTGTCTTTGAAAATTTGCCTACGTGAAAACTGAAAGTGAAAGAGATCATGAAAAGAACAAATTTATACTAAATATCTTTGATAACCACAGCGGCTCTTTATAATTTACGACGTCTTATATCATAATCCACGTCGTGAACTTAAATATACCGACGTGAAAAATTATTCAAAAAGTTTATATTGAATAAATCAACATCAGTTATTTTTGAAAAACACACGTATAATTTGATAGACCATGCCACAAAATATACAATCCTGTCGTATAAAATTGTATTAACTACGTCGTTTTATAAGAACTCGTGGTCGTATTTTTAAAGTCATCGTGTATGAATAGGAATACTATGTCGGTTTTAATTTATAGCGTCATCTTATTTAACATATCGTCTATATTTAAAAATTTTGCCTAACCTACTATACTTTCACTGTTTCCAATACCGAGAAAAAATTTCACACTCCTCTCATTTTTCCTTTCCAAGGCGTCGTGTCTGAAATTAGTCGTATTCCAACTCTTCGTCTTCGTCCCTGAAAGGAAAATCCCATTTCAAAGCCGCGAAAACGAGAGAAAACTTTCATTGCAAGAAAAAGGTAAACATTCTTCTTTCTCTGATTCTCGTTATTTTTGTGAATGGTTTATATAATTGTATTTTAAAATCTATCTACATTTTTTCTTTTGAAAATCATTTTCAACATTTAAATATACAGACAAATAACGAAAGTGTTATGAACAAATACTCTGTTTTTTTATATATCATTTTAATAAGATGACTGTGCCATCAAATTTGAGACGTTTGAATTGTAAAATGACGACGGTAATTAAATAACGACGTCATAAACACATTATTATATCAATATTTTTAATCGAAAGTTTCCAATTATGTCTCGAAACGGGCCTAGTTGTCTCACTTTTGCTTCTTTGAGTGAAAGATAAAGTATTTTATCTTAATTCCTCCCCCACATCGTGTGCAATCCTTGCAAGAAACGTTAGTGCCTTTTGACTCATTTGCTGGGTCAGAGTTTGATTTAAAATATTGGACCATGGGCCTGGTAATTAAACCAAATTCTTGGTCCAAGTAAGCCTTTTGGAGAAATTATGCCAAGTGAACTGGGATTGGGCCTCTGAAATAGCGAAAGAGGATAGTTACTAGGCTTTTTCCATTTTTGGCACAAACATTGCCCCCTAAATCTGATGGACTTAAGCTAAAGTCCATTAGATTTACCCTTTTCTGAATGGAAAAGCCCTTTCGAAATAAAAAAACGCGCCCTAAATATGTGAAAATATCGGAATGCCCCTGTTGTTTAAAACATTTTAAACGATTCGCGTCCTTTCCCTTTATCATCTTCGATTTCAATTTCTATGAATTTTGTGAAACCAGTATCTTAGAACAAAACCCTTCTCCGATTTTCATTATGTGAAGCAACTTTCCAGAAATGGCTCCAAGAAAACAGAAAATGAAGAAGCAAGTAGCACTGGTTCAATCGCCTGAGAATGCTCCCAATTGGATTTTGGGCTAGGGAGTTGAAGAACAAGTTGTGAAATTCCAGCTTACTCTTCGGGCAGAACAAGAGAAAGGTAGTGACTGTTTCTACATTCCGTTCCCTCTATCAATTTCTGAGGATTCGAAGATTCCCCTGTTAGGACCGAGGTATTTTGGTGCTAAACCGACGAGTTTGAGGCCCTTGGATACCAATGGGGTTAGAGGTTTTCACTCCTATACCCTCTCAGAAATAGATTGGAGTTTGTGGGTGACTAATTCAAGTATCCTTGGCTCGAATCCTGAGGTAATTCCTCCTGGCAAATTCAAGCCTTGCAGTGAATGGGTTGAGGATTTATGCCCTAGGTTCGGGGCAAAGTGGAAAATCAATGGCATAAATGACGCAATTATGCTTTCGAAGTAAAAGATAGCCCTTAATATGCCCGTGGTGAGTGCTATAGTGTGTTATTGGAACAGCACCTCCAATACCTTCGATTTCGGGCTAGGGCCGATGAGTCCCACAATCCTAGATATGGAATTAGTGTTTGGGTTTCTCCCACACGGGGTAATCGTTCCCCACATGGGGTAATCATGGACACTCTCAGGGATTATGAAGTCAGAGGGCAAAAGAAAAGAATCTCTCTTCGAGCTAGTAAGATAGAATTGTAGAGGAATAGAAAATTTCTTGCCTTTCTGCACAATTATCAAGACATGGCGGAAAAGAGAAAGAACACATGTTGTTCTCGCTGTTTTGGTTGAACAAGTTAGTTTTCCCTAATTCATAAGGATTTTCCCAACAGAAGTATGTGCATTTGGCAGAGGCCTTGCACAACAATGATGATGTGGGCACAGGTCCGTTTATATTTGCTTCACTCTATCATTGCTTCATCAAATCACCATGAAATCAATGGACCTAAATATGAGCAGGCCTTTTTGGATTATCCAAATATGGCTAAAATGGTATTTTCCTGAGCTTGGTCTAGGTGAGTTGGAGTATCCTGAAGATGAAATCCCAGCCCTCACAATCATCAGTAGCCCGATAAAGTCAGTGAAGACTGAAGAATGCTTATGTTTCTTATGTGAGTGCAAACAGTGAGAAGAAAGGCAATGGTTACGCTCAGTGCTCAGAGGATGTCCACGGTTTATGGATAATGTTTTTTTGAGTTGGATGCAAAAGAAGCCAGCTCCACATCGGGACAGGCTGCTAATCAAGCTAAAAAAGCCCTTTCTTGCTTGATAGGCAGAGACCTTTTATTTGGTGTCAATGACTCATCAGAGAGGTGCTCGTTTGGTGCATAAGCTTACAACCCCCAGTTTGTGTGCAGGCAATTCGGATTGACCCAATTAATCCTAGAATTGCAGTATGAAAGTCTAAATCAGGGAAAGTTCTTGGCGAAGAACTCATCTGCTCCCACAGGACATCGTGGAAATAAGAACATCTTGGCAGGAGTACATTCAAGGGAGGAGTGTGCAGTCATATTTGCCCAATCCTCTATAGACCAACTCATTCCATGAGTTTTGGTGTGCAAGAGTGGACACCTGGTTTCGAGAGATTGCCAAACTCTTCCACTCTTATGTCTTCGGTGAGTGCCTATTCGCCCAATCCATGACAGAATGTGAAGAGTTGGCCTTGTTTCGGGTGCTGAAGAGCATAGGCAGCATATATCTAACAGGTAACTTCAAGACCTTTCTAAAATTATTGTCTTTCATTTTGTTTGAATTTTTCTTAAACCTAACAATCTGGATTGAAACCCAAGAGGAATATATATCCATAAAGAAATTCAGAAAAAGCTGATGAGTAAAGCGGAGTCTAACAACGACTCTTCCAACTCTTCTTCCTCTTTCGATGACAACCCAAAACGGCCACTCTATATATCAGGCAGAGGGATAGACGTTTTCCCAACAGAGATGGGAAAGTTGATCATCAGATTTTCTGGTGAATCTCCCGGATATCATATATGCGAAGACCATATCAGCTTCCTCGATCGTTCATGCATATCGGGGCCTAGGTATGTGGAAGAGAAAGCCAGCCAATTGGTCAGGTATGAGTCTCACCGTGTTAGGGCTCCTCTTCCTCTCAAGAATCTGGAGGGAATTAACTGGGGAAATTGGATTAAGTTTTTACCCAGTCTCTACCCCAAAACTGAGATCAAGGGTTGCGAGATGAAGTGGGCAAACTTGGTTAAGAGGATGGAACCCAAATTTAGGGACTCTTGGATTAGCAATGGCATCTACTACGCCATTATGGCCTCAACCATTCAACCCCAAGCTGAAGCGCCTTTGCTGAGTTCAACATTGATGTTCTGGAATAGTACCACCAACACATTTGACTTCGGGGTTGGTTCGATATCAATTTCTATCCTTGACTTGGCCGTTATTTTTGGATTTTGTCCCCATGGTAGGAGTGCTGACTACCTGATCGATTTTGAGAGGACACCAGAAGAAATCAAGCAGATTAGGGCAAGGGTAAATACGATGAACCAGCTGATCAATGCCAGGGTGTGGAGACCGCTGATTGAAGAATAGAGCACATGATGTTTCTGCTCTATTGGCTCAACAGGTTCATTTTCCCCAACGCTTCTAGCAATATTACCATGGAATGGAACTTGCTAGTAGAAGCCTTGGCATATCATGATGACGTGGCCATCGGGCCACTGCTCCTGGCCTCAATCTATGGGAACATTTTTACTCATCACTTTAACTATATGTGTACCCTCACCACCACTTTCAATGCTTGACACGTGTCCATAGGCATAATCATAGTTAACTTTTGCTTTGTATTTATGGAACCATGGTTATACCTATGGACACATGTCAAACATTGAAGGTGGTGGTGAGGGTACACCTATGGTTAAAGTGGTGAGCAAAAATGCACCCCTCAATCTATAGGTGTATAAGGGAGATAACGGTGACACCGTTTAACATGAACATGAAGGGACCTCTTTGGATGGTCTAGGTTTGGTTGCAATGGAAATTCCCAGATTTGAGGGCCTCACCACTGGAGTTTGCTGAAGACAAGGCTCCATTGGAATAGTTGCTTTCTAGTCCGATATCGGGCAAGACCACTGAGGAGTGCTTCATGTTCTTCTTCAAAAACAAGGCCAGGTCGTCCGATCAATGGGCCCTGAGTGTGAAGAGAAGCTATCCCTAATTCTTGGGCACTATGTTTCATCTAGGCCCTAAGGATGAAAGCAAGCCAATAGCATATGAAAATATGGACATATTCTCATGCTTGAAGACGAGGGATCTGATATTGGGTGGTAGGTGTGATTTGGGGCACTACGGATTTGGAGTAGAAGCCTACTACCCCCAATACTTCAGTAGGCAGCTTGGATGCCTTCAAGTAATCCCAGAGATGGATTACTCTCTGTTAAATAGAGGTTCCTCCTTTCGAACTCCAAACTTGTCAAAGGTAACGCTCTTGGAGGTGAGGGAAAAGTCTAAAGCTGATGCCCTGAGTCAAGACTTGAAGCCCTACTAACTCAATTTTGATTGCTCTAAGGCTTTCTAGAGGTGGTAGTCTGAGCATATGGGAAAGCTAAGCCTCACATTTGTTGACCAAGCATATGACAAGGGTTTTAGCCAATACCCTTTCGGGAGAAGCTTTCTCCAGATGCTAGGCTAAGGCCTCATGCTTAGCTTGATGAAGGGAACAAACAGCTGAAAACTGGTAAATCCTCTTGGTTCTTCTGTATGTTGTTTGAACTAGTTAGAAAATCTTTTATTTTAACCAAATTGTCTTATTTTGTAGTGGCAGCTGATCATATCAGGCATTCTCCTCAACGACTTTTTGGGCTAAAGGAGTTAAGTGCTTGTTCAGAACCTAACTGGTATTATCATATTTTGCTTTGAATAGATGACTTCTTCGATTCTTTCAGTTCAACCGAGTGATGCTACTCCAATATATGTTCCTCGTGCCCCAATTCTTGTTCAACGGAGGCATAGGCTAATCAAAAAGGCTCCAACAGTCTCAAAAACTCCTAAGGCTATTGAACAATCTGAACCTGCAGAGGCTGTGGTTCCTCCTTCATGTCCTCCAAGTTTGAAGAGAAGTAAGAAGTTTTTTTTTTAATTTGATTATTTCTGTATTAACTAGCTTTCTAACCTTTCTAGTTTGATCATGTTAGCAAAACAACGAGCCAAAAGAGCCCGGCTAACAAGAGATGAAGACAAATTGGCCACTGCTGGGGGCCTTGATGATCAAGAGTCTGGTGAGGGTGGATCAGGCAAAAGGAACATAACTCATAATGATGACTCTGTTGCTCCTCCTCTGGCCCCTGAGATATCTGAGCCTTCATTTAGCCTTTCATTGGCTGAGGTGAGAAACTACCAAAACTTTTGATTATTTTCTAAGCTTATATAATTTTTCCTTTTTACTAAGGATTTGCAATTGATGTAGGTGATTCTTTGTAGGTGCACACTAGGCTTGTACTGGAGAACGTGGCTCATGGAGGAATGATCTTTATCATATGTCCACTTTCTCAGATTATCCAAGTCTAGAGCTAAGCTTCAATATCTTGAGAGCTTGAAAGGGAGTGTGAAAAGGAAAGCTGATGGGGTCTGCAAGGACTTGGACTCCAAAGGAGTGGAGCATAATTGTATAGATGAGAACACTTGCAAATACTTAGGGAAAGTTACGTATAAGGATATGGTCTTGGAAGAATTCTTCCAAGACCATAAGAGATTTACTTCCCGTTTGCAAGATCTCATGCTTATGATGTAATAAAAATTATTTATTTGATAAATATAAAAGTTTTACCATTACTTGGCAACAACTTTCTTTCTTACATTTTAACTTTCAACCAAAACCTGGTCAAAAGATTATTTATTCAGATTTCATATTAATCCCTTGAATGGGCAAATAATAAAATCAAAATATGGACAAAGAACTCCAGAAATACATGAAAGAGTTGCCTATTTATCACTCATATCTATCTCTCTTTCTTCCCAAAGTGAAGGGTGGTATTTCTTTAACCATTGGCCATTGATGGGGTGTTGGTGTACATCTCCATCTCTGCCCATCAATTGGTAGGCTCCTTTTCCCAGAATTCTTTTGACGACAAAGGGCCCTTCCTATGTCGGGTTGAATTTCCCCAAGTCTGTGGTATGAGCTCTGAGTGGCAAGATTGGTCTCCAGACTAGTTCTCCTTCTTCAAAGTTCTTTCTTAAGCAACTGCCTGTTTTCTAATCATCAAGTGGTTTAGAGCCTTAGCCCGATTTGCACTTAGATTATCCAGTTCTTGCATCATTGTTTCCAAATACACTTCTTCATTCATATCAAGCTAGCACTCTACTCTCAAAGATTGAACATTTATCTCTACTGGTAGAACCATTTCGTGACCGTAGGTTAAAGCAAAAGGAGTAGTACCTATTGCTGTTTTCTTACAAGTCCGATATGCCCATAAAGCTTTAGATAATTTCTCATGCCAGTCCCTGGGATTGTTGTCTGCCATTCTCTTGATGATGTTAATCAGAACTTTGTTGGTAGACTCAGCTTGCCCGTTAGGCCTTGGAAAATAAGGACTAGACTGTACAAACTTGATTTTGTATGAATTTGCAAAGTTTTGGATTTCCTCTGACATGAAGGAAGTACCTGTATTTGTAGTGATTACTTATAGGATTCCAAACCTGTGGATGATATGACTTTTGATAAATTCAATCACTGTCTTGGAGGAGATTGTTTTCAAGACTTCAGATTCCACCCACTTGGTAAAGTAGTTAGTGGCCACAATAATGAAAGTATGTTCATTGCTTGATGCTAGAGCCACTTTTCCAATGAAGTCTATAGCCCAACCTCTAAATGGTTGTGGTTTAACTACTAGATTTAAAGGAAAAGTATGGGCATGCTGGATTGGGCCATTCCTTTGGCAATCCTCTCACCCTTTTGCGTACTTGACGCAATCTTTCTCCATGGTTTGCCAAAAATAGCCATACCTGTTGAGAAGCCATCTCATTTTCTTGCTCGATCGATGAGCACCACAAGAACCTTCATGTACTTCTCCTTGAAGGAAACATGCATCTAATGCTTAGGAAATGAACTTTAGCCACAACATATACAACAAAAACATTCTAAATGGCGGATTCATTTTGTTTATACTAGTTGAGCTAAACCTTTTTCGTTTTAAACCAAGTATCTTAACCTAGTCTCTTTGAACACAAATAGAAAAGCGAAAAAGGGAATAGCTCTTTACCCTTAATGACCTTTTCTTGATTTCTCAAGAATGAACACATTTGTTGGTAATGCCTTTTCTTTTTCTTGATTTTGACTCCTTCACCTTAAGGCTCCAAGATTGGAGTCCTCTACCTCACCACACCAAATGTAACTTAGAGATGAAGAGAAGGCAATCAAGAAGTATGGATGCAAGTTTACCTCTTGATTGGACCAATTTTTGGCTTATGGAAGATGAGAAGCAAAGATGATGCACTCACTCATCAACCAAAGTAGGAAACCAAAAACCCTAGCTAGGTTTTTCCCTAACTTTAGAATATATAGGACAACGCAAGCCTAAGGAAGAGACTTCCCTTGTGTGGCCGGTTTTGGGGTGGGCTTTTTGGCGTCCATTTGGGTCCATGGATAGTGTTATCTCATAACACTTATCCCTTTAGCCCAATTGCCTTTTTGGGCTATTTTTTCCCTTTCATTTTAAATCATATTTAAAGGCCCAATCCAATATTTCTATATTTCATAAATAATTCCATAACGTAGTTCTCATGTCCACTTTTATGTTCCTAGGACTATAGTTGTTTTACTGTTATGATAATTAATCAAATATCATGGTTGAAGACAACTGATCTTGCCCCTGAATAACTTAATAAGTCATTACAAAAGATGTCCTTAACATTAATTATCATGTAATTAGTTGGCTTTAAGGGCATACTACTAACAATCTCCCACTTGCACTAAAGCCAATTAGATGTCTATCTTATACAACTATGATGATAGGCATTGTAGGCTCAGGCAGTGGATCTGATACGTTATCCGCAATAGCTACTTGAGATTTCTGACTTTATCCCTACTCATAATTCTTTAATCATGTGGTTAAGTCTCTCACTGTGTTTTGGACTCCTTACGAGACCTTGGTTCCTTGGCTTGAGCTATCTCCCCATTGTTGGAGTGTGGGTACACTATCAACCTTATTGTTAGAACTTAGAACCATTCAATAGTTCATACATGAACTATTCTTGTCCAAACACGTTAGACACCTTCGTGCTTTGTTGGTGAAAGGAACCAAAGTGCTTCCTAAGGATCCACAAACTTTTGAAGCACTCTTGGGGCCTAGTTCTTGAACTAAGGCACAGGGGTAACTTTATCGTTCGCTCTTTCCAATAGCTCAGGCCCATTCGTCAAGCTACTAGAACGAAAAAGACCCCTACAATGATCTCAGAAGTTGTCGACTGGATGATCTGAGTATTGAGTGAATTGGTTGTTCTGAAGGCTTTTGAAGATAGTTTTTGTGTTTATAGACGTTGAGTCTTGTTTGGAGAGAGAGTCCCCGATTGCTGCTGCAAAGGCCTCTATTTATAGACTTGATGGCTTGAATGTGCTAGTGATGAATAGTCAAAAAGGAATGTAGGGATCCCACAACATCATTACAGTTTTTATCTTCTTGCTTATTAATCTTCAATGGGGGGAAGAAAGTGAAGATAGTTGGATGAGCATATATCGAAAGTTTCTAATTAAGCCTCCAAACGGGTCTGGTTGTCTCACTTTTGCTTCTCTGGGTGAAAGATAAAATATTTTATCTTAATTCCTCCCCCACATCGTGTGCAATTCCTGCAAGAAAGGTTAGTGCATTTTGACACCTTGCTGGGTCAAAGTTTGATTTCAAATATTGGACCATGGGCCTGGTACTTAAACCAAATTCTTGGTCCAAGTAAGCTATTTGGAGAAACTCTGCCAAGTGAACTGGGCTTGGGCCTCTGAAATAGTGAAAGAGGATAATTAATGGGCTTTTTGCATTTTTGGTACAAACAAGGACCCTACATGATAACCCTACATACTAGCAAAGAAAAGAGTAAAAAACAAGTATAAACACACACAACATACATTCTTCTTCCATTTAACTTGAATGGAAGGTCACAAAATGTTCTACCAAGCAAAATAAATTAATTTTGTGTATAAGTTGACTATTAATTATTACCTTGTAGGAAGCCCAGTTAGAGTTATTTTTCTGGCCACCAGCAAAGTCACGCCCGTATGGCTTGAAATTGCTCTTCAGAAGTGTAGAGATCCTGTTGTTGTTTCCTGAGTCCACAGATGAGTCACCGAACACAATAACAGCTGGAACTTTAGCCTCATACTTTGCTACTTGCAGTAGGATTTGAGTGAACAAAAGCCATAGAGTGTATGAGTATGCCATTAACTCTTAGCTACTTTGTGTCAGTGGCTACTAGCAAGGGCTGGAGATATTTGAGATGAGATTGCAGTATAAAATAATGAGAGGAGCTGAGAAATTGTGGAACTTGTGGAGAAGAGTGGTTTGGTGGGGGGAGAACATGTAACGGTGATTTGTAGCCTAGGACTAGGAGCCTACTGCCTACAAGGCAGGCAGGCATAGTTATGTCCAATGAGTTTTGCAGTAATGAGGCAGAAAATTTAGAAAAACTTGTGTGATACAAGGATAACATTGTTTTACTATCCCAGTCAATCACGGCATGCCACGAGTGATAATTTTTCCACTTGGCATATTGTGATTGGTCGGAGATAGCAAAACAACGCTATTCCCGTTTCTCACAAGTATTTCTCCAGAAAATTAACACTACTTTCCTCAAGAGGTAATTAATTAGGAACCAAGGAAATAAAGATGAGGAGAAGCAAACACACCTACAAGTAAAACCAAGCTGCAAGGCCATGAGTTTGCAGGCCAATGCAATTATGTCAGTTGTTGTGTTTGGTAGTGTGGTTTAAAATTCAGACAGTAACCCATTACATATGCAAGAGTTGTAGTTACAGGAGGAGCACCAGGTGGACATTGCATAAGTCCTAATCTTATCTGTTTAAACTTCACAACTCTAGATATATATGACAAATTAAGATCAAAACAGATATAGCAAATGATAATTAATGGGTTTTTAATCCAAAAAATTGTTGTTGAATTGTTCTGAACCCAAAAGAAAGCTGGCTTTTCTATATGACGCTCATTTATGGAGCTTTTTCTGTGCTATGAATTGGCTACTACAAGTTACAAGGACTTTAAATCCTAAACCAGCCAACTGTGAAAGGGATTTCGTGGCCCAGGGATGAACTTGATACAGAGTTTGGGAGAAAAGGCTAAAACAACTACCCCAACTGCATCAATGGCTCCTAAAATCTACTCATCACAATACTGATATACATGTATGTAACAACAAAAATTAATTTGAACTACAATACAAATGCAACATCACTATTGACAGTTATGGACTCTGTGTACAAACTACCCACATCATAATGCTACTGCAACTGCAAAACCAAGATGGATGACCATCTAATTTCAAAACAAATAACCAAGACCAATCAAATACCAATTTCAGAGAAACCCACACAGATTAACATTTAACCATCAACAGTAAATGAAGGAAACCAAACCAATCAAAACTATACCCACTTTATAGAAACCCATAGAGATTTAGAAAAGTACATGAACCGTAATAAAAGAAGACAACTTTTTTGGAGCTCGCCGACGGAGTTAACGTTCGATGTTGGAACTAGCTGTGACCTTAGCCTAGGAAAAAAAACCTAAAAGAGAGGAAGAGAGAACCGAGACAGTGAGTTGAGAGAGAGAGAGAGAGAGAGAGAGAAACATAGAAACATAGAGGAATTTCGAGACAGAAGTGTTAGCTGGGCAATCAATGACCAATAACTGCCAAAGTTATTATATCATATTAACCTAAAAGATGGGGTCTATGGTGGGTTTTGCTATTAACAAGAGAGAAATGAGATGATGAGATGGTTTTCGCGACGGAGGGAAAAAGAGAATGGTGCTGGTATGGAGACAGTGAGTTGAGAGAGAGAGTTGAGAGAGAGAGAGAGAGAGAGAGAGAGAGTGAGTGCAGAACAGAGAGGAATTTTGAGGCAAAAGTATTATCTGGGCAATCAATGACCAATAACTGCACAATGGATATGTTTATATATAGAGGGCAATTAGAAACTTTTGCATGCCAAAGTTATTATATCATATTAAAATTTGTAAAGTGATTATATGGGAATAGGTCTTTGCCAAAGTGACTATATGAGCCAATTCCCCTACATTTTTTTTTGTTTTTAATTTTTTTTAATTTTTAATTTTTTATAATATTTTATAAGTTTAACTTTCAATTTTCAATTATTATAAAAAGGTAATTAATGTTCTATTAATGTTTTTCCCATGCTGGAGGAGGGTTTCACTTTGGCACATCCCCCACCCAAATTGAAGTAAATGACCGAGGTGCGCAAAATTAGTAAAACACCATTGTCATATCATCAAACTTAATGGACTTTTGGATGGAGTTGACGGTAAGGGGCATTGTGAAACATCAAACGTTGATCAATGAGGCAAAATAGGTCACTTTGACTTTAAGGTGGTAAATGGCGATTTGACTAATGTTTCAGGGTGTACTGTAGCAATTAAGCCTTTTTTTTTGGTAAATACCACGAGGTGTCCCCACATCCGAATAGTGGGATTAATCCCTGCTTGGGGTTCGGCCTGTCCCTGGCCACAAAGTGTTTCCAATGGGTTTCCAACCCCTACTATTGAGCCACCAGATAACTCGTCAGCTGGAGATGGCAGTTTACCAACCACACCACACCTTGTGGTTTAGCAATTAAGCCTTTTAATTATTTAAAAGATACACAACTTTTTTATAATGATTTTTTCATTTTTAAAATAGCATTGAAAATGGAAAGACTAAAATACTTTTTAAAATGGATAGAAAATTGAATGGTGTTAAAGTCAGATGAAAATCATAGATTTTGAAAATTTAAAGTGACAATTCTCTTAAATTTTCCTTTAAGGTGGCAAATTGAAATTGAGGTATAAGTTTAAGTCTTAAAAAATCCCAATTCTCTTTATACAAGTTGATACTTTGAATGCACTTCTACGTCACCGACAACAACTTTATGTACTTTATAATAAAATCCTCTATTTTTTTTTTAAGAAACCTCGACTGTATGAAGGATAATTTATTTAACTAGCAAAATAATACAACGACGGACATAAAACCTGACCGCGTTCCAATACATCTTCCAAGGCCGTCCTGCACAAACGCAGGGCACCTCTGTCGTAGCCAAATCAACTCAATTCCAGTCATTTGAGGAAAAAAAACAAGTACACAATCTAATGAACTTTATTACACAACTCCAACTATTTGAGAAAGAAAAGGCACATTAATTTTTCAATTAACTTTATTATGCTGGAAAAGCTTCTAAACTAGTGTTCAAACCTCATGCGTGCACATGGTTTTCCAAATACTCCACACATTTGTCCATGTATCTATCATGGAGTTCCTTATCTTGGAATAGCACACTATATTCTTTGGCTCCATCTCTGTAAGGCTTCCCTACCTCATCCACCACAAGCAAATTCAGAGACTCGGCCAACGATTTCCTGTTAAACGATCCATCTTCTTCATTTCTCGGAACTTCAATCCCAACCTTCTTGTCCCAAAACCTAGCAATAAGCCCTTGGTCATACAAGCAAGGCAGCATGAGAAGAGGACGTCCATTTAGAAGTCCCTCTATCAAGGAACTCGCCCCGCAATGTGTCAAAAAAACCCCAACTGAGTCGTGAGCCAATATTTTGGTCTGAGGTGCCCAAGTTGTCCAAACCAGGCCACGACCCTTGGTTCGCTCCTCGAACCCATCTGGTAGCTTCCCCGAGCTACCGTTTCCTGACCAACTAGGTTTTCTCAGGACCCAAAAGAATGGCAACCCAGATAGCTCTAACCCAAGAGCCAACTCTATGAAGTCTTCTTGGCTGAGATTAAGCTCACTTCCAAGGGCAATGTACACCACAGTCGCTTTCTCTTTTTTGTCCAGCCACTGGGCAATTGTAGACCAATCTTCTTTGTCTTCTCTAGCTTGCACTAAAGGTGGCATTAAGCCTGTTGGAACCACAGGTTTTTGTTGAAGCTCTTGTAGTAAATCAAGCCACTCCCCCTCAGTCTCTCTACAACTTCGAATAAAATAGACTTGGCAACCTTGGACTGTTGACTTCACACGAAACCAATCCGAAACGCTGGAAGCGTCTTGTTTCATACCGTCAAACAGGTTCTTGGCCTCAAAAGACTTTAAAACCATATTTGAAGGAAAAGGAATCCATTCAGCAGGGACAGTAAAGTGCTCTGGTAGTGTTCTAACACCATAGCGATCTAGTCCCTGCGGTGATGTTGGTCCATAGAAACATAGAGAGGACGCGTTGAAAACACTGAAATGTGCTCGTGAAATGCCTAGGCTAGAAGCTATAGATGGTAACCAGTAAGGGGCAAAATCGTGAATAATCCAATCCGGCTTGTGAGTTTGTAGGAAATTGGAAATACCTTGTTCGAGTCCATCATGAGCTATTTTGAGGTATGGGATTATGTGGTATGGCACGTCCATAGTGGCCTCTGCATTCTCCGGCAGATTTTCAACACGTGGCAGTGGGATCTGCACTAAGTTGATCAAAGGGGTTAAGTGTTGAGGGATTTTGGGGAGGCGTTGGATGTTTCTTGGGGTGGATATGAAGGAAACTTTGTGACCTCTTCGAGCTACGTGCTTGGCAACCTCAAAAAATGGAATTATGTGACCAAAGGCCAGCCATGGAAACAAGGCTATGTGAAGGTTCTTAGGCTCAGCTGTGGAGCTCATGGTGGTGGAGGGTGCTCATATTGGAATCTCTCTTTGCGTATTATAGGCGCAACTTGTAGGACATCATCAATGTCGTCCTTGTCATGCATTGATGAATTTGTAGGCTTGCGAGTCGTGCTGTCTTTGTTACCTCCATTCAATCCAATGCAGCTTCACAATAGTCGTGTAGGCTTGCGAGTCGTGTTGTCTTTGCGAGTCGTGTCGTCCTTGTCATGCATTGATGAATTTGTAAGGCTGATTATGATTGATAAAATGTTGGTTTTAATTGACAATTTGTCAATATAAGCATATTTTTTTAGTCAAATTTTCTGGCACAATCACAGTGACATTGTGTTTATATATATTGTCTTATCAATCATATGCGCACTAGGTTTAGAGATACTATCATTTACATTACCGTTTTTTATTTGTTTTCGGGTGTCTTAAATTTCCCTTTCTGGCTATTGTGATACCTACCCTCTCTAGCAACCTACCCTCTAAGGCCAAGACACATGTTCCTACCTACCCTTTCAAGCTACCTAAGTTTGACATGGTAGGGCACATTGGTGACATTGGGCCAGAGTTGTTGCTTTCAAGCCTGCGGATGAAGCTGTCAAGATAATTATTGATGCAATAGAGCAAGTGGGTAGAATTTATGTCAGTACTGATTACTGAAGAATGACGACAACCACCTCTTGACAAGAGTGGCAACATTTATATTCTTCCGTCCCACACTCTTCAGCCAGTCCCAACCTCTCTCTCTTTCTCTTTAGCGTTGTTTGTTTCTGTGTCTCTCCCTAAACAGCTGGAATGGAATTGCATTTTATAATTTTTTATAATATTTTATAATTTTAAATTTAAATTTTCAATTATTATAAAAAGGTAATTAATGTTTAATTAATGTTTTTCCCATGCTGGAGTTGCGTTCCACCTTGGCACATCGCCCATCCAAATCGGAGTACATGACCTAGGTGCGCAAAATTACTAAAATACCTCTGCCACGTCATCAAATTTAACAGAATTTTGGATGGAATTGACGGTAAGGGGCATTGTGAAACATCAAACCTTGGTCAATGAGGCAAAATAGGTCACTTTGATTTTCAGGGGGTAAATGGGGATTTGATCAATGTTTCAAGGTGTCCTGTAACAATTAAGCCTTTTAATTATTTAAATGATACACAATTTTTTTATAATGATTTTTTTATTTTTAAAATACCTTTTAAAATTGATAGAAAATTGGATGGTGTTAAAGTCAGATGAAAAATCATGGGTTTTGAAAATTTAAAGTGACAATTCTCTTAATTTTTCTTTAAGGTGATAAATTGAAATTGAGGTATAAGTTTAGGTCTACAAAAATCCCTATTCTCTTTATACAAGTTGATACTTTGAATGCACTTCCAGGTTACCGACAACAACTTTATGTACTTTATAATATCATCCTCTATTATTTTAGGGTTAGGCGAATCGATCACCGACAGATTGCGCAATTGGTGTAAATCCGACCGCTCGATCGAGACCAAACCTTTTTGACGTGGTTAGTAGACTTTGTTGGACCTATAGGAACTCTCAGATCGGAAATTGAAGGTCGTGGGCCCCGCGGGCCTAATTAACCAAATTCCGCGATCGAGGTCAAACTGATCGTCGGATCGTAATGAAATTTCTAGGATGAGTTTAACGTATTGCCATGGGCCAATAGAAACTGTTGGATAGAAAACTGGAGGTCGTGGGCCCTACGAGCCCAGTTGACTTAGATAGTGGGCCATGTCTGCTTAGTTGAGGTCATTTAGTAAGTTGTGATTGTGAGTGGGCATTTGTTTCAAATATGCATTATTTTCCAAATATTGAACTGCATGCGTAAATGGGATTTTCACAGAAAAACTTGATTTATGAGGGACGTGGAAATTTTGATGAGTTATGCATGCTTGATGTTGGGCAATGGTAAAAGTATTATGGATGATGATATTGTTATTGTGGTTATAGCGTGCAAATATAGTGTTGGAACTTGAATTTGATTATGATATATAAGGACGTTGAGGATTCCATCGTGCGTGTCTTGGAAAAGTGCATCAGTCACACGGATGTTGAGGCTTCTATCGTGCGTGTCTGGGAAAATGGTATCAGCCACACAAACGTTGAGGATTCCGTCGTGCGTGTCTGGGAAAAGTGTATCAGCCGTACGGACGTTGAGAATTCTGTCGTGCGTGTCTGGGAAATGTGTATCACCGCATGTGCATTGAGACTACTCTACACAAGTATGAGTAATTTTAAATAAGGTGTGGATTGGAAACTTGGATATTCGAAAGTGTACTTGACATAATTGTTTTGCAATATACACATTGGATAGGGTGTGGTTGCGGGGAAAAAAGGATTTTGTGCATGTGCTTGATGTTGGTTTTCCAATATCGTATGAGATTACTAGTATTGATATGACAAGTATATGGTTTGGTTTGAAACTTGGTTTATTTTGATTTATTGGAATTATGAGATTGATGTTTGATTAACTATGACTATGCTAGAATTTATGGATAATTATAAAGTTATGGAATTTGTTGTTGGATTTTGGTATTAGCGAAATTGTCTAGATTTTTTAAAACTATGAATTTGAGAATACAAAATTTGAAATCGAGATAGGGATATTTGGAAATTGGATTTTATGTGAACGATATCATTATTGAAAGAACTACGTGTGGCTTGATGTTAGATATATGTCATAGAAGCCACTATAAAAATGGATAATTTTAAGGAAAAAAATATATATATATATATATATATATATATATTAATCAAAGGGTCAAGAACGTTGCTTTAGGTACATAACGTAGGCAAAGTAACAAGTCCATGGATTAAGATATAAATGGAAAGTGGTTTAAAGAAGTTAGATGCACGAGACCTTTCCATACATATGAATATCGTATCCTAAAATGTTCACGATCATAGAATCACCAATTGGACAATGGTGACCTGTAAAGACTAGTACACATTATGTCTGCTCAATTGGGAGGATGATTAGTCTCAAGTCATTCGTGTAGAGACACTGAGACAGATGTGTAGGTCCTCTATAGAAGATGGAGTCCACTGAACACGATCAACTCTAGAATTCTTGTATGGAAGTCCTACTCACAAGTTTCAAACAAAGAATTTTAAGTTGTGATAATGCAAATTAATCCTTGGACCTAAGACATCACAGTTGTCTTGTGTATATGTTGTTTCTCTTTGAGAGCACTATACGGTCGTATCAAAATGATATGACTTAAATGTGTACCTCAAGATTCTTAGCATGTACACAGAGACAGGTGAATGTACAACAAGGAATCTCTGTTCTTAGTAAGAAGAGAGAATACTCTAAAGATATGATTCGTGAATCTTTGGCCAGAGTATCGGATGGAAATTGAAACAAGAATGTTTGCAATTTCATCAAATTGAATCATATAATCTAGAGATGTCATATTGGGGATTTTGACACAAGTTTACCATATCACGAGAATATGACATAGAGTATTGAATTAGAGAAGGATCGAATTGCATTGTAATCACAAACTGACTAGGTTCCCTAAATGAATTCTTTTTAGCTTGGGCAGCCATGACATATTGCTAGGTGTCACTCATGACTTGTAGAAGCCCTGTAAGAACTAATTATAATTAGCCTTCGCCAATAGGGAGAATTGTATGGAGGGATACAATTCACACATGATTCAGAGTGAATCATTCATACCCACTGCCTCGCTAATTAGAACCTATAAGATCTCACATCGAAAAGGAATCAATTGGAAAATTAAGAAGAGAATTAATGATTTTGTGACTTGGTCAAAGTCAATGTGAAAGTCAAAGGTCAAAGGTCAAACAGTTGACCCAATACTTAACACAGTCAACTAAAGATGACTTGGATCAACACTTGTTAGACAAGGGAGTGATTAAATTAGTTAAGTCACTAGAGTAATAAAATTGATTAGATTAATTTAATTATTCAAATGAAGTTATGAAACTTTAATTAAAGGTCCCATATGACTTGAAAATTCAAAAGGGAATTGACCATATGGACTTAGGCACAAGTGTGACACATTATAGGATAAATATGGTGGACCAAGATAGCACAAAAGATGGCACATAAGGGGGTGGTGCGCACACATGTGGGTTTTAGGGTTTTATTGTCACATGTGTGACATTTTGGTCCTATAAATGTGTAGCTATCGCATCATATCATCCTAGGGTTTCAAGTTGGTAACTTTGGAAGAGAGAAAGCACAAAACTCTCTCTCCCTCTACCCCTTGGCCAGCCACACCAAGTGAGGAGGCTAGCAACCATTTCTCATTTGTTGTCTTCTCATTTTCTCATCCCATTCAATCCTTGGTGAAGAGCTTTGGGGAGGTGCATATCTTTGTACCTATTTGGAGAGCTACAAAGTGGAGAGTCAACATCAAAGGGAGAGCCAACAGCAAAGGGACCATTCTCTCTACTTGAACACCATTCTTGGTTTCAAGATTTGCTCCAAGTGTATGAATATCTTATCTCTCTGAAATAGGATTTAGAGAGTTTTTGGTGCACACTTTCATAGACTTATAAAGATTGGGACTAAATGAGACTTGCATGAATCCCTAGTTTATTTAATGCTTCTACTCTTACCTTGATTTCCCATTAGATACGGTATGCTAGGTGATTTATACTCTCAAAGTTTGGTTGTAGAGTTTTTAGAAATCTCTACACTACACCATTCCCATAATTTTCCTTAGCCTATAAATATTCAGTTTTGACCACATACTTAGGGGGCCTTTTGCCATATTTTACCATATTTCGTACACCCAGAGAAATATTGGAGAGAACCAAGAATTTGCTGCTGCACTACTTGAGGAGCTTTTGAAGGTGTTTTTGTGGAGATTCCGAAGATCAAGTCCATCGGCCAAATCGGTTTTATGACAATAATTCTCTTGTTTATATTTTCTTTTGTCATGAACTAATTACCCTTGCTAGGGATGTAGCCTAACCATGAACACTTATTTTTATAGTTATATTAATTCCTGATTATTATTCCATGTTGAGTATTTGTTTCTGTTCTTAATGTTTTAAATATGTAGCTAATATTTAATTAATGATCCAAACGGAGACCGAGAGGAGATGTTTGGTGTTTGCTTCTTGTAACAAATACCATGTCTTGAATGAGTGCTCGAGAGGGACTAACATGACTCATGCAATTCTTGCAGGTTCTCATAGAACTTAATGGATTCTTGATTAATTAAATCCATTGCTCGAGAGAGAGTGGGTTATTAATTGAGAATACTTTTGGTTGAGCCCGAGAGGGGATATCGAATGAATTAGGAGAAACCAACTGTCAACATGGATAGTAATTAGGGTTAATTGGCTATAAGAATTAATTGGAATTGGTTATGGTGAAATTGGATGCCCTAGTGTCTCATCAACCTGATTTTCCACTGTTAATTAAATTGTTATTCTTTTATAAATTGTTTTAGTTCAGTTAAATTAATCACTCTTCTCAAACATTTGTTCAAATAAACTTAAAAATTAATCATAATTGATAATTAATAGGAAATTACAGTCTTCGTAGGAATAACACTCTACTTACTTCTATATTACTTATGCGGATTGTGTGCTTGCAATAAATTCACAACAAGTTTTTGTCACCGCTGCCAGGTGTTTTATTTTCTAATAATATCAATATATTTTAATTCTGAGTTTAATTTGAATTTCTTCTTTTTGTTTCAGGTACTTTGATCCATGTATGCAACGTTCTCGTACCCTAGAACTCATACCACTTGACCCAGAAATCGAACGTACGTTTCATAAGCAGAACAGAGGAAGCAAAATGAAAACTTAGGTGGAACCACCACCCCCACCTATGGAGGATGAAGATGAAAGAGAAGTGAGGGAATTTGCCACCCATGACAGGACCCGACTCGAATTCCACCCCAGAATCCTTGCCGGACCCTGCTAATAACCGACATTAACCCAATGTCGAGCCCAAAATCCCTCTTGCCGAAACAAAAGAGAAAGGGGCCAAGACTTCTGCCGAAAATCTGGCAGAGTCTCCCTTGAAATATGAACATTTCCAAAACTTTCAACTTGATAAAACATATAGAATATGTATATCTAACTGCCAGCATGCATACATAATACATCATAGGCCTCAAGCCAACAAATTCAACCCTAATGGGCAATACAGAGCATCTCTAAGAGTATTAAAAAGTAAAGTGGCAGAATATAAAGTTTACATAATAGGGACAAGTGCCCTACAGTCACGTCAAGCCTGAGAAGAGGAGAGCTCGGCCGGACCGCTCAAACCTTACGACTGCGGCCTGGTGGGGCGCAAAACAAAAAGAGTGTGAGTGGAAAAAAACAAGGTTTTCATAATTCAAATCAATATACTAACCCCACCGTTTCAAAGACGATGCTAAAACCATGCAGTTCAAATCATTCATATATACATAATCAGTTCAGGATTCAAAACCCAATAAACGTAACATAAAAACATGATAATCATATCATAATACTGTTTCCCATTCCTTTCCACTCTCAGTTAACCAAATGCCCTTGGGCAATACAAGCAAGGAAAGATCCTTAATGAAATACGAATACGACAATAATAACAAGTACATATAGTAATATAGAACCTTAACACCAATCACAAGTACCGAGGAAACGATCCAACTGGGGATCGTTCGACTAGACACGGGGACATCACCATGGTGGCCCCGTGCCTTGGGCTGAACCGTCCAAAAATGACTAAACTCGCCGGCACTTATGGCAGAATCCTCAATACCCATACGTCCGTGACAAGTTCTACTCGCGCAGACTACCCCGTTAAGGGTCTACAGTCACATCCCGTTAAGGATGTACTAGGTATCCGATGTAACCGAAACATATCACGTAACCGTAACCAAGAACAGGGAAAGGTACATAAAGTGGTGCCGACAGCACTCCAATCACACATATACTCAATAACCACATTTCACATATTCGTTCACTTTCACAATCTCTAGTCACACGTATGTACCCAACCCCAAAACATCATACATTCGGACGTAAGCGTCCAAGACTCATTGACTAACATAGATATTGAAAGTAGTCAAAAGCATTGAAATCATAAACTCAATATGCTTGTTTGTTTATTCATTGAAAGATGTGTATTCGAAAACAAAGTCCACTTAGAGGTAGTCCCAAGCAGCTTGATCCCAAGAGGGTCCTGCATGCGGATCACGAGGTGCCTGAGTACCTAATTCAAGAATACGATGAATAATTAATAAATCGAACCGAAACGATAACCTTAAAACGAACCCCTAACTAATCCCGACTCAACGTGTGCGTACGCTCGTACGACGAATTCTAAGGTCAACAACGTTCGTTAGAAGGCGAGACGACCTCCAGAGAAGTACGGTCAACCCTGGTCAAACTTCCCGAATAGGTCAAACGGGGCCCGCGGGGCCCACGTCCTCCAAACTTAGATCCGAGAGTTCCTACAGGTTCATTATGGCTTACAGAACACGTCCTGAAAGTTTGGTCTCGATCGAACTGTCGGATTTCTTTCGATCATACGATCGAACGATTTTGGTTTAACCTAACCCCAGGGTTTGCGATTTCAGAGTAGCCAAGACTCCAAATCACGATCCGTCAATTCCTATACGATCCTAGAGATACGGGAACAACATACGTGGGATCAGATTCGATCCAACGGTCCGAACACATCAAACCATACAACGCATAATAGGCGTACATTGGTTCGAGGTTCAAACGACGTCCAAATCGAATTCCGAGCATACGTACGCATTCACGATGACACGAGGATCGCGTAAATGAAGGGTCACCACCACACCACCGCCACGCGCCGCCACACGCACCGCCAGCCGGTGGGTGTCTTGATCAAAAATCGATCATCGAAAAATTGTCACACCAGGCCACAATACCTATACCAAATGAATCCACGTGCCCTAAGGAGTTCAAAACCACCCTGAACCACCCAAAAACAGGTCGGGATTTGAGGAAATCACAGCCAAACCACCTAGCGTTTTGGCCAGATTTCTGGATGTTTGGAACGGCGGCTACGCCGTCATGTTTTGTCGTGGACCCAAGGGGAAAGAGGGAGTGAGAGGTAGCCTACCAGATCCAAGTGGATCCGCCACCTGAAACTGCCGGAGCTATCATTGGTGAAGACGGTGATTTGGTTGGAACTTGCAGAGATCACCGCCGACAAACGTCATCGATTCAGCCGATGATCTAAGGTGGGTTTTGACGAGGAGGAGGATAGCTTTCCAACGCGACCGGTCTCGTGTGCCGCCATGGCCTGTGTCGCTGAAACCGAAGAGAGAGAGAGGGTCGGGGAGAGAGAAAATCGAAGAGAGAGAGGGAATTCTTGAGTTCTGATTGGCCAATCCCTATTTTTATAATATTTTATTCAACTCCTCGAATTACCAAAATACCCCTCACACTCCAAGACTCGTATCGAGGAGTGCCGCCCGTCAACGAGCCGGACGCAATGGCGCAACACGTTTCGCCAAATTCGCGTCTGAAATAAAGTTGACCAAAATGCCCTTTAATTTGAATTTAATTATTTATTTCCAATTTTATTAATTTAATTCCTTTTTAAAATTTCCAAATTTAATTACTCAACTTATTTAATTATTTTAATTAAAATAAAGGTCCGGGACGTCACAAATGGTAACTCCCTGAGCAATCCGATATCCTACTATTGCATCCAACAATTTTGAGATCAAACCAGCCATGATCACCATGCTGCAACATGCATCCATATTTTGTGGTTTGCAGAATGAAGATGCAAGTATACATCTTGTAGTATTTTTGGAGATTTGTCACACATCCAAGTTCAATGGGGTAACTGACGATGCGATTCGTTTAATGCTATTCCACCTTCTCCTTGAAGGATAAAGCAAAACTTTGGTTACTATCACCGCCACAAGACTCTATCCGTACTTGTGATGATTTATCCAAGAAATTCCTTGCTAAATTTTTCCCACCAGCCAAAACTGCAAAATTCTGTCATTTGCTCAGAATGATAAGGCGCCTTTATATGAAGCCTGTGAATGATTCAAAGATTTATTGCGCATGTGTCCTCACCACGAGCTACCAACCTGGATTCAAGTTCAGACTTTTTACAATGGGTTAAGTCAAAAAAGCAGGACATTAGTTGATGCAGCAGCTGGAGGGGCTTTAATGGCAAAAACGACTACCAAAGCATTTGAACTTTTTGAGACCATGTTGTCCAACAACTACCAATGGCTGAGTGAGAGAATGAATACAAAGCCATCTGGGGTCTTGGAAGGTGATGATATGGCTTTGCTAACTGTAACGTCCTTGACCTAAAAACAAATAAAAATGAATTAAAAAGAATGAATTTAATGAAATTGGAATTTAAATGGAAATTAATAAATTAAGGGGTAATTGAGGTCATTTAATTTTCAGACGAGAATTTGACGAAACGAGTTGCGCCATTTCGTTCGGCTCGTCGAAACGAGTTCGTGGATATGCAGAACGCCCAATTCCGAGTTGTAACGAACATGTAACGGTTTAGAAAAGAAATAAAAATTAAATAAAAACTAATTTCTGATTTTTACTGTAGTAGCTACAGTACCACTACAGTAAAAATCGGGATTTTCTTCTTCTTCTTCCCAGCTTTCCCTCATTTCTTCTCCCTTCACTTTGATTAGTGATTTCTCCTTGGTCCGATGTTCGTTTCGGGTGATTCCAATCCCAAAAGTTTCGTCTCTTTGTCCTCTACCTAACCTACCCAATTTCCGAGCTCAAAAGCCCACTGATTTTAAACTGGAGCGACTGAAAGTTCGGTGGTTCTTGAACTTTCCGATGGGTTTTCCGGCGACTCCGGCCACCATTTCCGTCGAGTGAGGTATGAAGCTTCATCTACTCTTCATGCTCTATCTATTTATATAGGTATTGTAGATCGATTTTGAGGTTTTGTTGTTCGTTCAATATACCCATATTTGGCCGGTTTTGAGGTTGAGTTTTGGGCCACTTGCCGTCGTTTTTGGACGTTCCCGTAGTTGAATAAGTTGTTCCCCTCATCAAGTAGTATGTGTAGCTGGAAGGATGGCCATTGGTTTGAACTTTTTCCGACCGACGGTATTGCTTTGGGCACCCAATGCGCTGCCAGTGGGGGTGGTTGTGCGGGGCCCACTTTTAATTGTCAATCTTCATTCCTAAATTATCCTTACGTCATCACGAGCACGTAGGCGTGCTTGGAATCCAATTTGGAGTTCGTAAGACAGTCGAACGGAATTACGCCTTTTGCGCGTTACTTGGGTTCAATGTGTTCGGGCCGTCGGATCGGTCCCAATTCTTAGTATGTTGTTCCCTGTATTTTTAGGATAGTGTAGGATTTGACGGATTGTGGATCGGAGCCCCGGAGCCCTGGATGCTCCGGATCATCGACTTAAAGTTCGAATTTAATGCAAATCGTCTGATCGTGCGATTGTGAGAAATCCGACTATTCGATCGAGATCGAACCTTTGGGACTTGGTTAGTTGACTTTGTTGAAGTTCTAGGAATGTCCGGAACGTTTTGGAGGTCGTGGGCCCCGCGGGCCCGGGTTGACCAAGTTTGACCAAGTTTGACTCGGGAGTTGACCGTGTGTCTCCCGAGGTTGTTTCGCCTTTTTTTGAGCGTCGTTGACCTTAAAATCTTTCGTTTTAACGTGCACGCACACTTGGAGTCGGGAAAAGTTAAGGTTTATTTTTAAAGTTTCTCGTTCGCGTTTCTATCGTTAATCCGGTTCTCGTATTCTGAAATAGGTACTCAGGCGCCGTTTACCCAACAGGCGGGACCCTGATAGGACCAGACCCAGATTCCACCCCGGAACCCATGCCGGACCCTGTTGACATGCCCAACATCAACCCATGTCGGGCCCACAAACTAAACAGTTACCCTCTTCCCGAAATTTACAAAGAAAGGGGCCAAGACTTCTGCCAAAAATCGGGCAGAGTCTCCCCTGAAACAGGGACTATCCCAAAATTAAAACATGCTCAAACAAGCAACAGTAATAATTATCCCAAGCACCAGCATGCTACAGATAAATTACACAGGTCTCTGGCCAACAAATTTAACCCTAACAAGTAATACAGAGCAATCTAAGAGTTTAAGAATTCAACAGCCGAATAGAATAACAGAATACAAGTTTAGGGTTCAAGGACGACAGATCCTACCCTTCAGTCGAAGCTCAAGAAGAGGAGCGCATGGCCAAACAGTGTCGACGCAACAACTACGGTCTGGGGGGGACGCAAAATAGAAAGAGTATGAGTGGACAAAAATAAGGTTTTACATACTTAAATCAAAGTACTAACCCCACCTTTTAAAACAAAGCGAACTATGCATATGAAACCATTTAAATACTTAATTGATTTAAAAACCATACTATCTCAAAGTACGTGAGAGAAATCCAGCTCAAAACCTTTTTCCGAACAAAACACCCTTTTACTTTTCCCGAGGCATAACCTCTCAAATCAACCAATGCAGGTTTATAAAATATAAACAAAAGGACTTGTTAATGTAAAAGCATAAAGATTGAATAAAATTCACATAAGGTAAAACAAACCTTAAAAATGCCGATTAACTCGTTCACGTCAAGAAAACCAAACTTGACAACAATATAGAAATCAAATGTAATTCAAAGCATTTATATAAATATATATAAATCAGGATTTACAATCCAATAAGTAAAACCTATCAAGTACTGAAATCCAATCAAGTACTGCAACCGAAACAGGTAAACAGTTTCCCAAACTTCCCCACACTCACAACTACGTGCTTACGAGCACGACAAGCGAGGAACGATCCTCACTAAAAGAAATATGAATACGAAGGTACTAACACACGCGTATAGGTATAGTATAATCAACACAAACACAAGTACCAAGGGAAAACAATCCAACAGGGGATCATTTGACTGGACACCGGTATAGTCTCATCGAGACACCGTGCCCAGGGTTGAGCCGTCCAAAGTGGGACTAAACTCACACGCCTATATGGTAGAAACTTACCAACCATAACTCCGAAATCTGTCCTACGCGCGCAGACTACCCAATCAAGGGTCTACAACTACACCCCGTTAAGGTATGCACCAGATCGAACCATACCAAATCCAGGTAATCATATCATATCAATCGCAATGCAATCATCAGTATCAAAACAGGGGGAGGTACATTACAAGGTGCTAATTGCACACACATCAATCGCCACTCGATCACCAGTATATATACATATAAATATACATAACCAATCACTATGTACCCAACCCAAAACACCAACATCAGGACGCAAGCGTCCAAAACCCAATGACTAACATATATATCCAAAGTAGTTATAAGCATTGAAATCATAGATTCGTATTAAAACCATAATCAAATATACATTCAATCAACGTCAAAACGTATTAAAGTCTCAAGTAGAAACGTCAAATGGTATGAGAAACCCAATATATAAATATATCAAAATAGTTACATAAGGGACCTCACGTCCCGACACAGGGCATGCCAACCCAAAGGTATATAATTACAGTATAAAGAACTCATTTGTAAACACATGCAGTTAAGCCAAACGCATAACCTAAAATAAGTGGTTAAGTTATAAATACAACTCTTACGAGTATAACCCAATAGTATACATATAAATTCCCAATATATAATAATATGATTTCCCAAAGTATAGAATATACATATATATATATATATATATATATATATATATATAAACATATATATATATATATATAAATATAACAACCCGTTAAACATCAATATCCGGACGACCCCAAACGTCCGTATCTCATACCCAAAATATATATATAGTATACAGACTCCAAGATCAAAATAACCCAATAAATAATCCAAAATCCGATGCCAAAACCCACCAGACATCACTACGTCCCGTTCAATACTCAAAGGTATAAATAATAATAAAATATAGACATCAGGGCCCCACAAACAAACCGGCAACCCAAATCAAGCATTAAACTCAAATGCTAGTTCTTTTAGTATTTTTCAACCAAAATCAAACAAGGCTTAAACCGTTATCAAATTCAAGATTTAAAACTATTATTAAATCTCATCTCATGCATTTCATGCAATTCAACCAAATCATGCTCATTTGAAAACAAAGTCCACTCACCGTTGGTCCTATGCTGCACAACCCTCAAAGGGTCCCGCTTACAGAGTACGCAAAGTCAAGGTACCTAAAGCGTTAAATACGAGGATTGAATTAGTATCGTGAACCAAACGAGGACCTTAACTTCAAAACGAAACCCTAACACTTCCGGGACTCAAAGTAACCACGTACGTCGTATGAAGAGTTTCTAGGGTCAAACTACGTCTTTTAACCAGTGGGACCACCCCGGAAGACTCACGGTCAACCGGCAATCAAACACCCCGTTTCGGTCAACCCGGGCCCGCGGAGTCCACGACCTCCAAAAGGATCAGGACATTCCTAGATGTCCAACAAAGTCAACTACATGGCAAGGCGACCTCAGGAGACGCTCGGTCAACCCTGGTCAAACTTGGTCAAACCGGGCCAGTGGGTCCTATGACCTCCAAACTTAGATCCGAAAGTTCCTACAGGTTCAACACGGCCTAAACAATGTGTCCTAAAAGTTTGGTCTCGATCGGACGGTCGGATCGCTCACGATCGCACGATCGGACGATTACGATTTAATTCAAACTTTAAGTCATCGATCCGGAGTATCCGGGACTCCGAATCACGATCCGTCAAATCCTATACGATCCTAAAAAATACGAGGAACAACATACTAAGAATTGGGATTGATCTGACGGTCCGAACATATCGAACCCGGATAACGCGCAAAAGGCGTAAATCCGTTCGATAGTCATACAAACTCCAAATTGGAATCCAAGCGCGCCTACGCGCTCGTGATGACGTAAGGATAATTGTAGCAGAAATTTTGACAATTAAAAGTGGGTCCCGCACCGCCACCCACATTGGCAGCGTATCGGGTGCCCAAAGCGATAACCCGTCGTCGGACAAACTCCAAACCAAGAGTTGTCCTTCCACCAACCTATACTACTCGATGAGTGGAACAACTTATTCAACTACGGGAACTTCCATAGACGTTGGCAAGTGGCCGAAAATTGAATCTCAAAATCGGCCAAACTTTGACTCACAGATCGGGTTACCTATGCTACAAATCGTTCAAAACCTACCCAACCATCAGTTAGAGCATGAAAAATAGGTGGAAAAGCATACCTTACTCGACTGAATTGGTGGCCAGAGGAGGGAGAACGAAGGGGCCAAAGTTTCAGAAAAACTGCCCGAAACCGCCTGTTTCGGGGCTGATTTCGGCGACCACAGCGGTGTATTGAGGCAGCAAAGGTCTGGGACAGGAAGAGGGAAGTGTGGTGGTTCGTTTACCACTGGTATTGCCTGAAACGGAGGTCGGAGAAGAGAGAAATCGCGATCTGAAGTTGGCAACTCGCGAACCCGAAGGAAAAATTCTGGGTTTATAAAACTGAAATTCGAAATATTTACGGTTGTGCCATTGAACTTCATTTAATCGTCATTTCTTCGTTACAACTCCGCTTTGAGCCTACAATATACCCACGAACTCGTATCGACGAGCCCGACATAATGGCTCAGCTCATTTAGCCAAATTCCCTTCCAGAATTAATGTTGACCATTTTGCCCCTTAATTAATTATCTTAAATATTAAATTCTATTTTATTATTTTAATTCCTTTTAATTCCTTTTAATCCATTTTAATTATCCAAATTAATTAACCAAATTAATTAATTCATTTTCTTTAACTTTTTAGGTCAGGGAGTCACAGACCCTCTCGGGGTCAAGCAGCGTGAGACTATTTGTGAGTGGACTTTTGTTTGAAATGAGCATAATTTTGAAAGACTGAATTGAAATGCATATAAAATGGTTTATTTTGATTATCACGGTTTTTAATGCGGTTTTGGATCTTGAAATTGATATTCTTGGAAATTATTGGAATTTAATTTCTATTCGATGCTTATGCATGATTTGGGTTTCCGGTTTGTACATGGGGCCCTGAAAGCTATATTTTATTAATTTGATTATCTCTAAGTATGGATTTCGGTACGGTAGAATTTTATGGATTTTCGTGGGTTTTATATTAATTACGTTGAGGCTTATGGTTATATTGGATTTCGAGTTTTATAAGTTGATTTTGTTGATCTTGGGATATTTCTATGGTTTTTAAATTATTGAAACGTTCATTTGGTATTATTACTTGGAATTATAATTTGGTCTTGAGTCGGGAATTTATATTTGGTTATTCTATTTTATTTCATATTGGTTATTCTAATTTTAATACTATGCCTTGAATTGAATAATTGGGTTAATTGACTTTAGAGTTTTTATATTATATATATATATATATATATATATATATATATATATACACTTAATATTTGTGAAATTATACTTTTTATCTTGGAAACTTACATCCTATACTTCAGCAAAGTTATACTTAATATTTTCGGGAATGTATGTTCTATACTTTTGGGAAGTGTATATATTATATTTTGGGATACTTATATCTATAAAGTGAATTGATTATTGGAGCTATACTTTTATGAGTCACATTAATATCTTGTGTATATATTTTGGGTTATGTCTTCGGGTTGGAATCATATGTTTACGGATTGGTTCCTTATACTTCAATTATCTATATTTTGGGTTTTGAATGCCCTGTGTCGGAACGTGAGGTCTCTTGTGTAATTATATTGATATGATTGTATTTTGGGTTTTGACATTGAATTTCAGGGTATGTGGATATGGTCGGTTATGTAAGCGAATCTTTGGAGACTCGGCTTTGGTTTGGGGTACAGTGTTATTGATTTGAGGTGTCGGAGTCGCACCGTGGTTGATACCCTCCCTAGTACCCACACATGGCGTTGGAAATTCCGGCATGTGGGGAATGTTCATGGTTACTGTGTTTCACTATACGTGGCGTTGGAATCTTCGGCGTATAGTGAAGGTCCGGTACCTTTGATCGGGTGTGCCTAAGGCCCTTGACTGGGTAGTCTGCGCGCGTACGACAGTGGTTTGGTTTGTACGCACATGGCGTTGGATATTCCGGCGTGCATACGGTAGAGCGATAGTCCCTAGTTGGATAGCTCATCCCTAGACGCAGGGTGGAAAGTTGGCCCTGCGGGCTAGTCAAGCGATCCCCACAATAGATCGTTTCCCCGGTACTTGTTATGGTGCAAGGATGATTTGGGAACTTTTTATACTTTATACTTATCCAATTTTGGAAGTTCGTCATGGTGTATAACTTTTCGTACTTATATACTCATATATGTCTACTTTACGGTTTTGGGAATTCAATTATGTTTCGTATATGTATATCTACGTGGTTCGTTTTGGAGGCTATGCCTCGGGGAAAGAAAGGTAAAAGGTTAGGTTATTTAAGAAAGAGTTTGAATTGGTTTATGCTTTGACTATTTTGAGATATTGTGGGTTTTGAATAAATGAGGTATATAAAGGATTTGATTTGCATGGTCTTACATTGTTTTGAAACGGTGGGGATAGTACTTTGGTTTAAGTATGAAAACTTTGTTTTTGTCCACTCACACTCTTTCTATTTTGCACCCCCAGGCAGTAGTGCTGTGAACTGTTCATTCCAGCCGAGCTTCCTCTTCTCGCGACTCGACTGAATTGTAGGACTTTCATGTCCATTACTCTAAATTTTGAATTCCCGCAGTTTTATTTGATTACTCTTAGAGATTGCTCTGTTATCTCCCATTAGGGTTGAATTGAAGGCCAGAGGCCTGTTGTGTATTTGTTATGTATGCTGGTAGTTGGGATATTCTTATCAGTTGTTTTCTAACAGGTTGAACTTTTGGGATTGTCCTGTTTTCAGGGGAGACTCTGCCCGATTTTCGGCAGAAGTCTCAGTCCCTTGTAGATTGTTTACTCGGGAAGAGGGTTTCTTTTAGTATGTGGGCCTGACATTGGGATAATGTCGGAACATTAGCAGGGTTCGACACGAGTTCCGGGGTGGAATTCGGGTCGGGTCCTGTCACTAACAACACAAATTTATAACCTTACTAAAAAAGTTGATTCTTTGAGTGTTAATGATGTGAACACTAATACTAATTTTGGTTGTGAATTCTGTGCAGGCCCTCATCCAAGTTCAGAGTGCACCACAGGGAACTCATTCACGTCCGCTGAGCAAGTCAATCAGGTTGGAGAATTTAATCGACACAGGAATAATCCTCATGGGACAATACAACCCCGGTTGGAAAAACCATCCAAATTTTTCATAGGGCAATAATCAGAATGTGCAGAGACCACCACCTGGCTTTCCACATCAAGAGAAGAAAATAAATTTGGAAGATGCGCTTACTCAATTGACTATGTCTACCACCCAATTTATGACTGAAACAAAAACCCAATTTCATAATCAGCATGCTTCTATTCGGAATTTGGAGGTGCAAGTACGCCAATTAGGTAATGCAATAAGTGGAAGAAACCAAGGAGTATTGCCAAGTCAATCCGAAGTTAACTCGAAAAATCAAGAACAAGCAAAGGCAATCATTCTTCGTAAAGGGAAGCAAGTGAATATAGCAGTTGACTTGGAAAAAGAAGAATTAGAAAAAGAAAAAGACGCTGAGAAGTCTACAGCGGAAGTGGAAGAAACCACTGCCGAGAAATCCCTAGAAGAGGAGAATTCTATACTGGTTCCTTCCCCTCCATTGAAGCCATATGTCCCACCAATCCCTTTTCCGCAAAGGTTGAGGAAAAATAAAATTGATGGGAAAATTTTGAAATTCTTGGAGATGTTCAAAAAGTTGCATATAAACATTCTCTTTGCCGAATCTTTGGAACAAATGTCAAGTTATGTAAAATTCATGAAAGTCATCCTCTCCAAGAAGAAGAAATTTGGATAGCACGAGAAAATCCAACTGACAAAAGAGTGCCGTGCCATCCTACAACGGAAGCTTCCACCAAAGCCAAAATATAGAGGGAGTTTCAAAATTCCTTGCACTATTGGAAATAATTTCTTTGAAAGAGCTTGATGTGATTTGGGTTCTAGCATTAACTTACTACCTTTATCTGTTGCTAAAAAAATTGATATTGGTGAAATTAAACCCACTACTATTTCCTTGCAGATGGCGGACATGTCAATTACATACCCATACGGAATTATGGAAGATGTTCTAGTAAAGGTTGATACAGTCATATTTCCGGCAGATTTTTTGGTTTAGGATATGGAAGAAGATTTTGCCACACAACTTATTTTGGGCCACCTGTTCCTGACTACTTCCCGCACTCTGATTGACGTAGAAGAAGAGTTATTAAGTTTGAGAGTTGGGAATGAAAAAGCGACATTCAAAGTTTTTGAAGCAATAAAATTTCCAAGAGAAGCGGAGGATTGTTTTCGCATGGAATTAGTTGATAAAATTGCTTTATACACATTCAAAAAGGAGAATCCAAGCCATCCATTGGAATCTACATTGGTCCATGATGCTACCTCCCAAGATGACAACCCCATGATTGCTGAAAATACACATGAGGAACACAAAATTTCTCTTGTAGACGCCTAAATTCTGAGGCACTAAATAGCTGCTGCAATCTTAATCATGTAATTTTTCTCCGTTGTAATATAAACTGCAAGTTCCAATTCTCCATAATAATATGAACATAGTATCCACTAAATCTTTAAATCATATGAACTTATGGTGATATCAAAAATATAGAACTTCAGATTCTATGTAAACATTTTGTATGTTGTTTACATAACTTCAGAATTTATCTTTTATATATAGAACTTCAGGTTATGTGAATTAAATTCCAAATAAGCATACATAACCAATGAACTTCTAGTTCAAACATGTGGATTCAATAATGAATTAATAATTATGCTTTGAACTACAGATTTACATTTATGTAAATGCACTCAAAACTTCTGATTTTAGATTACACATAATTAAACATTATAACTTAGATGTTTGAACTTCATATCGTATATTTGAATTTCTAATCCATACATATAAAATATTGAAATAAAAAAAAAGAAAATACAATAGGGAAAATAAAACAATAATTAAATTGTTGAAAAATAAATGGTTGGAACTTCTAGTTTCTCATTTAATTGTTCTTCCATTAGTTTAAGGAACTACAGGTCCCCTTTTCTATATAGTAACTGTTCACCCAAAATGGTTACTATTCATGTATACAATACTATTACAATATCAAGGAACTTCATGTCCTCATTTACATGTCAAGGATCAAGGTTTTTCAAGTCCGATCACTTGTTTACAAATATAGTATTGAAGAGACTGTTAGCTCTTATTTCATCATCAATTATCTTCAAGTCTCGATGTAGTTGTATGATGAGGATCAAGGAACTTCTGGTCCTGATCTATGTATGTTGTAAGACTCATTATCATCCACTTGTAAATTAATTCACAAAATATATTGCTTGTAAGTAAATTGCTAGTAAGTAAATGTGCGATAAAGGAAATGTGCATTAAAGTAAATTGCTGGTATGGACGTTAATTTCGCACCATACTTTAAATAACAAAGTAAAGGTACGATAAAGTAAATGTGATTGTATGGGTACTAATCCTATTCAATACTTTAAATAAAAATAAATAAGTGTGGGGATAAAACCACCACTTAATATAAAAGGATCTTCTAGCCTTTTTAGATGTACATGAATTTAGAGACTTCTGGCCCTTCATTATATATTGAGGATCAAGATCTTCATAACACACATGGAGTGTAACCCATATCATCTTTTCGTATAAATGTGAACCATATATAATAAATAGACATCATTGCTTCTGGCAATCGTGGGTTATATATACCAGATTAAGACCATCATAATATATAATATTCTATAAATATCATCACAAGGACACACACATTTATATATACATAATGCCGTGTATGTCTATATAAATAGCATCACAAGGACACACACATTCATGGTATATTACCATTATGTATATAATATGTTATACCAACATATATAAATATATACATATAGTAAAACCGCAACTGTTCATATATATATATATAACCAAACCGAGAATTGTGTATATGTATAGATTATATAATACTAGCCTCCCTGCACGAACTTTTGTGCGTGCGGGAGGCTTTTTTTCCTTCACGTGCGCTACGCGCAACTTACAATTTTTCTATTTTTGCAATTGTATTTTTTTGGATGACCGTCTCAAGTGTTTTCTTTTATCGCCCTTATTTTTCTAGATGTGAGTCTAAATAGTTTCTTTTTTTCTTTCATCGCATGTAAACTATTGAGACACACATCTAGAAACATAAGGGCGATCTTAAGACAGTCATCTAAAAAAATACAATTGCAAATATAGAAAAATTGTAAGTCGTGCGTAGCACTAGTGAAGGAAAAAAAAACCTCCCACACACACAAGAACCCGTGCAGGGAGGCTAGTTGTTAGGAAACAAACAACACTTAATTTTTTTTTATGAATATAACTAAATTTCAAGACTGATAAACCTCAAGAAGTTGAAGACTGACACTTGGAGCCGATCTATCTACAGCAACGATGAAAGAGAAGAATAACTCATGCACATCAATTATACAAAGTTAGAAAATTGATAAAGATATTAACTACCAAAGCAATGAAAGTAACGAAAGTAAAAAAAAAATAACAAAGTTCAATAGCTACCAAAGTAATGTTCTTCTAGACAATAAGAAACTCTTAAGGAAAAAGTACAAGAAAATAAAGGAGAATACCATTGGTTATTGTATGAGGCTGTTGGCAATGGCAAGTTTAACATGATTTCGTTGCCTGCGATTCAGCTTCCAAATTCAGCATCAAAATTGAGAGTTGTAGTAGACGTCCACACATATTGCCGTCGCTTAGAAAGGACACTGGTAGCTGCTACTTCCTTTTGTGACCCCAAAAGAGACACTAAAAAGAAATTCATCAGGCAAAAAGAATTTCCCAAGCTTTTCTTACGTAAGCTTTACTTCAAAGAATTCATTTGGTAAGCAGCAAGTGAAGAAATTGACCTCATTTAGGTAGGTGTGATATATCAATTGTCCTTCTTCAACTATTGATGGCCACTCCCCTTGTAGCAATTGTAGCCTATTGGTGGTCTAGTTCAGTAAACAAATGACCTGCATAAATGAAACTACATAAGAACTTTCTTGCTGTATACAAAAAAGGCAAACAACAATATCCAAATTAACATACCCAATTTTTGGAAAACATTTCATAAAGCAATAGATGATAGACAAAAGTTGGAAGAAAAAGAAAAATAGAGTATGTATTTTACTAAATAAAAAGTAAGTATAGCTGAACATATTCTTTTACAATAGATAAGAAACAGATAACACAGATCTGCAAAAAATACAGATATATGACATAATGGAACAAATACAGCAGAAGGGATTAAGAATAATCCAACCTCTAATTTCAACTGCTCCATTGACTGAAATTGTTGTGAAAGCCTGTCTAACCAACTATATCTGCAAAAGAAAACATTTGTAATTTATGTATACCTAATTCACAAAAGCAAATTTCATTGTAATTTATGTATACTCTATTACTCTATTACTCCATTGCCAGCAGGCTTCTTTTTTTTTCAGTAATTCTCCTTTCTTCTTCACACGTGCAATAATTCTCCTTTCTGCCCTTTTCATCATAGCAAATTAGCAACAATAATCTTGTGGCCCAACATAGACCATCAAATAAATAATGCACCATGTCTTACATCTACTTTGCAATCATGGTACCAAAAGAATGCATCTTTATTTACTAAGAGACGGGAACAAACCTGGCCTAACATAGGATCCTCGACCACGGTACCATTACAACAGAACTCTTTCTTGAGGTCCTTTAGTATCTTGTTGTAGCTGTATTCCTTGTTCAATCCTTGCACAGTAGTCAGGCTTTTCCTCCCGTTACGCTGCTGCACACGCACATGCACACTCTTCTGTCCCAGCACCTGAGTCCTCAGCATTTGCATCAGCAAAGGGATCTGCACATACAATCCACAAAGACACAAACCACCAAAAAGTTAATAATGCTTAGATTGCTTGGACCTGGGATGTCGAATTCAGACAACGAAACTTGACTGTTGGAGGAAGAAGATCAAGTAACCAGCAAAGGGTTTTCTTAAAATATTAATTAATATCAAATCTGCTACACAAAAGGGTAGAGAAAACCCAATCAGCCAAATCCAAAAAACATTGAAACAAAATCACAATTTGATAATTTCATGATATTAATAGGCCAAAAAGCAACAGTATTTACCAAAGTATAACATGAGTAAACCCAATCACAATTTGATAATTTCATGACATTGTTCCCGATCAGCCACACCAACAACAAAAAGAAGTGTGGACAATGAAGGGAGGATGAAAGAAGACACAAACCCAAGAAAAAGTTTTGCAGGAATTAAAACATGGCAAACAGTGGATTGAGAAATCAGAAGGGTACCTTCAATCCCTTGCCTTGATCTCTGAGATTTAATCTGCATAAGCACAAGAAAGGCATATGAGCCTAAACAATTCATATGAGTGAATGACATAGACTCCATTGATCGACATATGATCCTAAACAATTCATAACATGTAATAGCACTTGAAAAATATGCAGTCATAAGATTTTTAGGATTTCTAAGAATGTATTCAGACTGTACACTGAGTTCGTTTTTACAACAGAGCATGCCCATTGCCATAAACAAATATAAAAAAGAACATTAGAAACAATGAAAACAAAGCAAATAAAAAAGAAAGCAACACATGGGAGACCCAAATATTCAGGCAGAGTGAGTTCATTGTGCAGCCAAGTTCATGATATGATTGACAAACCTGTAGCACCTCAAGTTAGGCTTGTTCTTGTTCTTCTTGTATCAAGTCAGAAACTGCAATCGTTTTCGGGAAAATACAAACAATTAAATATCACTGATTAAAAAAAAAAAGCTTTACCAAACCTTAATAGTTAATAACTCATACGATAAAAATCTTTGCCAAAATGAATGGAATCCTCTACCAAATTGAAAACTGCAATTGAACTCATAAAACTATTCCAAGAATTTTGTTCAGCCAAATTGCTCAGCCACAAACCCAAGACATACTGAATTAGAAGGGTACCTTAAGACTACGCCTTAGAATGATAATTGTCACATCCATAATTTTCTGTCATCTATTCTTTCTTCGTCAATCACATACAAAGAATGATATAAGGGCGAGTATTGAATTTCTGCACAACAATTATATAAAGTTAATAAAGATAATAAAAAAAACTATTGGATAATCACTAACTTATCAAGAGATTTCCCTTGAGTTATTTATTCACAAATTTGACAAATTTGAATTAAGCTAAAAAGGATAACTCCTGCCAGAAAATTTGTATTATCTATTCACTTGCCTCATTCATAACAGAGCCTCTCTGCGGAAGTCGCGAAAGTGCTGGAGCCAGCGCTAGAATGTGGAGAAGTAACCGTCAAAAATGGGGGGAGCATGAGGGAGCGATACGGACAGTGCCTTGTTCTTCCACAGATCGCCACGGTCGACCCTCGAGGCAGCCATTTGCAATCACCCACGCACAATTACAGAGAGATTGAATCAGAAGAGAGCAAAAGAGAGAATCGGAGGTTCGAAGAATAAGAGAGTAGCCAAGCTTACCTGCTACACCACCACCACCACCCCACACGGCAACCACCACACACACCCCAACTCCACCATGGAAGTTGGAGACTCCTCTTCAATTTGTTGGTGGGGTTGCTCTTTAATTTCATGAGAGGAAAATGAGGGCACTTCAATCAGAGAGAGAGAAGAGCACCGAAAAGGATGAGGAACTGCTAAAACTAATTAATAGACAAGTTCCAAGTCTATTAAACTAATTAAACTTATATTTGTAAGCTAAAACTATGGCAAGTTCCAAGTCTTTGGCTTTACAAATATATATTATCATCATTTCACAATAGACAGATGAGTGGGTTATTTTCAGTTCCAAATTTCCAATCAAGATGCAAACAACTCCACACCAAACTTTGATATTATTTCAATGTTAATGGTGGACACTTGTCAATCCCCAAATGTTGAACCTTAATTGGTTGCCAAAACCGCACCCAAAAAAAATGAAAAGACAAATGAAAATCAGAGCCAGAGACAACTTAAATATCAACAACCACATCAAAGAGCCCAAGAAATATTTATGGTTATGAAATATTTATGTTGACTCACCATGAAAATATGCCTCTTGCTTATTGGTATCAGAAAATCTATACGATGCCAACATTGGTCTTTATGAATAATTAGACTAATAAAGGTATAGGCATTGCTTTATTTACTCAAATTCTTTAAGGGAAGACAGACCTCCTTTTTTATTTCTTCAAGCCTATCTCTTGAGCTGTTCTTTTACCTAATATTTTTAGTAGAAGAAAATGCAAGCAAAAAAGTATTATAATTAAGATGACACAAACTTATATATGTATGGCACTATCTTAGCAAGAAAAGCTAAAAATGCCGAACTTGCCTGATCATCGTAATCATCATTGGGATGGGATAACAGGTCCCTACTTAGTCGGTCAACAGAATTTCAACTGCAGGAAAAAAAAAACAGAACATCATGAAAGACGACAGAAGGGCATCTTACCTGTTCCTTCTCCTTGAATGTTGATCTCTATCCTTGGCAGCTGTAGTAGTATGATTTTTGTTTTTTTTCTATCTCCCTATCTCTGTCAGAGTCCAATGCTCGATCTCTTTCCCAACCCTGATCATGGCTCTTGCTCTGTCCTTGCTCGTCAACTTCAAAATCTCTGTCTTGATGACGGTCTCTATCCAAGAAATGATCTCTTACTTGATCATAATCACTTTCACAGTCATACCCTCTATCCCTTTCTCGATCATCCTCAAGGGACCAGCCACGGTCATGTTCACTTGATCGATCACTGTGCTCTCTAGACCGATCACTGTATCGATCCTTATACCGATCTCTATCATGATCATACTCCCTCTCATGATCTCTATCTCTATCCCAATTCCTGCCCCTCTCAACATTCCGTCCAAAACCTTCTATGTCTCGACCAAAACCCAATCTTCCACCTCTAATCCTTACTTCATTTACTCTGATAACTCTTCCATCAACAGTCTAATTCAAAGCTCAACAATGTCACTCAAGATTTTGAGAAAACAAACAGATCACAGACACCATAACTACATATAGTTCAAGTATAAACTTAAATAAAAAAAACATACCCTGCCATCCATCTCATTGATGGTGTGGAACCATAAATCTCTAGGTCAAATAATTTCCTTATTTTGGGGAGTTATTTGATTTAGGGACTCTTGCCAAAGATCATGGGTTTATCCTAATCCTTAATTTCTTATTTATTTAAACCCTTAATTCCTTATTTATCCAAATCTATAGCCTCTGATTTATTCAAACTCCTTTAATTATCTAAACCCTATTAATTATCTAAACCTTATCAATTATCTGAACTTCAATAATTATCCTATTATTATGGAAGGATAATTCCTATCTCTACGAGGGTTTATCTCTCTAGAAACCCTAGCCCCCGAGGCTCTATAAATAGGAGGCTACACAAGGCATGAGGTAACACATTCTAAGCTCTCAAAATACTGCAGAAATTCCCTCTCCTTTTCACACCTATCTCCCTCTCTCTCACAAGGCTCCGGCCTTCACACACGGCTCCGGCCACCCGGTTCTCCCCGAGAGAAAACTCCGTACCCTTTTTAGCTATTGTTGTCTCTTTACGGAGATCCAATTGAACTAACTTAGGCATCGGAGGGCCTTTGGCCAACACCCCTCGGGTGTGGTCCTTTTTCTTCAATTGGTTTTGCAGGAGAAAGAGTTCGAGGAAGGAGAAAGAGGAATCTATCGATCGAATATTCTTTGGGGACGAAAATCACTCCCACAAATTGATGCTTTCATTGAGAGCTCGAAACAATACTCAAAGCCTGCTCCAAATCCATTTTTCACACTCTATTCAATCAACCGAAGCCTTCCAAACAACCATGGCTGGAAGCAAGTGCACTAGAAGCAAGGCCGCCGCCAAAACACGATCCGGAATGGCCGAAACATCGCTGCCAACGCAACGGGCAGCAGCTGTACCTGTTTTACAGCAGCCTCCCGCGGCTGCCAACGCATCTCAGCAGCCTCCAGCGGCTGCCCGCACATCGCAACAGCCCCCCGTGGCTGGCCGTGCCTTGCAATCGCCTCCGGAAGCCCTAGAACGGCCGCCAATTGCCGTCGGGACGGCCACACATGCGGCTGAAATTTTTGCACCCATTGTGGTCGCACAAAATCAAGGCTTAGTGGCCTCCTCCACCTTGCCGCCGCAAGGAGCAGGCGACGGCGCCGTTTTGGAGCAAGTCCGGACGTTCTCTCCTTTGCTGTCACACTTGGCATACGCCACCAGTGAAACCCTAGCCCGTATGCACTTGGGCCCAACACAATTCTCTCATCCCGATCCATGCAGTCAAGCAGACCTCAGCCTTAGAGTCGACCAACTCACGCAGAGGCTGGACAACCAAAACGACCTAGTTGGTCAGCTCCTTAAGCAGATCGACTTGGTTCGAGGCCTTGGCCTTGGGCCTCAGGGCGAAGAGAGAATGGTGAACCAGCAGACCGGCCCGCAGTTCGAGATATCTCGAGCTGGTCAGGCAACGGCAAGCAGTCGAGGAAGAGAACAAGAGCGTGCTGTTCAGCACTCGAACCAGACCCGAGCTGTTCAACACTCAAACAAGACCCCAGTTGTTCAGCACCTGAACTAGGCCCAGATATCTACAAGGCAATCTCGAAGCCGATCAAGGGTCAGTTCAAGATTAGGTCCAAGGACCAATGTGCTTGAGAGATTGAGCCCACAACCAGGCATTCACTCCCTCTTGGGCCCACAGAGAAGCATCAGCTCTAGGTTGGGACCGCAAGGACCACAAGTTCGTGAACGTCTGCATGGCGAACGTAGTGATTGACGCTTACCAACCTGCTCGAGGCAGACCAGTTCACGGCGACAAGTCGAGGAGGAATCCTTGCAAGCTCAATCTCCAAATTTGCCCTATGGGCAGAGCACCCAAATGGATCGAAGGCGCCGGCACAAGCTACGGTCCCTGCGAGTAGAGGATGTCGATAAGCTCGTGAATGACCGACTCAAAAGCCTCCAACTCAAGAATGATCCAGAGGATGACTTATGCAAGGAGGTCGACCGGGTGAACTACACCCCTTTCACCGACGAGGTAGAGCAGGCAACTCCCCCGAGACGGTTTATAACGCCATCAATCACACCATTTAAAGGAGACTCTGATCCAGATAGTCACTTGAGGCACTTTAAAGTGCAATGATCCTGCACAAGGCAGACGACGTTCTGATGTGCAAGGTGTTCGCAATGACCTTGCATGGAGCTGCCCAAGAGTGGTTTCACACCCTCCCGTCGGGGACGATCAGTAGCTTCAGAGAGTTTGCCTTAATTTTCACCAAGGAGTATACCTACTACCGGACGGTTAGAAAACATGCTGACCACCTGTTCAACCTGCACAAGAAGTCCGACGAATCTCTTCGAGATTACATCAAGAGATTCAAGGCAGAGAAGGCGACAATCATAGGATGCGATGATTGAACTGCGTCCTCGGCTTTCAGGAAAGGTTTGCCAACTAAGCACGTGCTATACCAGGCCCTGACTGTTGCTCCTAGCCAGACACTGGCTGAAGTCTTTGAGACCGCAGAGCGCTACGCACTTTTGGACGATGATCGAATCGCCTCCAGGAAAACTGACAAACAAGCTGATCAACCAACTAAGCAGGCAAGCCAAAAGAATGACAAGTCCAACAACAGAATAGGAGGCAAGCGCAGGTCGCAGCCCCGTGAAGGTGCCCAAGTTGACGAGAGCTTCACTGAGTTCACCATCCCGATACACCAGATCCTGGACCAGGTGAAGAATAAGTCATGGCTGAGGACACCACCTCCACTGAAGGGAGATCCAAACAAGAGGCCAACCAATGAATACTGTGCTTTCCACGGAACGCAAGGGCATACCACGAACAACTGCATCGCTCGGAAGCAGCATCTTGAGGAACTGGTCAAAGAGGGTCATTGCACAGAGTTCGTGGCCAAGAAGGCGATCCAGCAGATCGAAGATCGAGATGCTGCCAAAGAGCCCCAGCAAAAGGTCATCCAGATTAATACAATCCTGGCTGACTCCAGGGAGTCAGGGGTGACCAGCTGGGAGAAAAAGAGAAAAATCAAGCAAGCAACTCTGGTCTATCTGGTCACAACCAGCTGCCCAGCCTTTGAAGACGATCCTGTTATCGGCTTTTCAAAAAAGGACCTGATCGACCTCGACCAGCCACACAATGATGCACTCGTCGTCTGCATACGAATTGAACAAGCTGTGATCGAGCGAGTTCATGTGGACGAGGGAAGCGCAGCCAACATCCTCCCCCTATCTGTTATCCAGCAGATGGGGTTGGAGAACAAGATCACCAAGCTGGCCAGATCGCTCACCGGCTTCAAAAGAGCAACGTCGATCACCATAGGAGCGATCAACCTCGACATCCACTCACCACCGGTGGTCTGCTCGCAGAACTTCTTGGTCATCGACGAGGTCTCCCCGTACAATGGCATCCTAGGTAGACCATGGATCTCTAAGATTGATGCTGTCACATCCGCCATGCACCAGAAAATTCGTTACCCCGTCCCTGGAGGGGGAGTCGGGCAGATCGACAGTGATCAAGTGATGGCTAGAAGATGCTCAGCCCAAGGGCTAAAGGAGAGTAATCAGCTACAGTTCGCGCCGGAAACCCAGACAGAGCAGATAGCACATGAAGACGATCGAGTTCCTGATGGTCGAGCAGACCTAAAAGGGAAGGGAATTGCCACCTCCAAATAGCAATTAAGGATCCAGGGTCTAGGCGAGGGAATTCGCCCGGAAGACTCCCCTGAAAAGGGTCGAAAGCCTGAGGATGACGTTGAGTTAGTACCCCCTGATCCTGGCCCGCCAAACAAAGAAGCGCAGATCGGCTCGCGCGTGAACCCAAATGAGAAGGATCAAGATGAGGGAATCCGCCCGGAAGGCTCCCCTGAAGAAGGTTGGAAGCCTGAGGAAGACGTTGAGTTAGTACCTCTTGATCATGATCAGCTAGACAGAAAAGCGTGGATCAGCTCACGCCTAAGCCAAGAAGAGAAGGTGTAACTCATCACCTTCCTCCAGAACAACAAGGACGTGTTCGCATGGTCGTCATCTGACATGCCCAGCATCGCTCCCGAGCGAGTTGCAATCATTGAAGAAGAAATCAACAAGCTCTTAGCACCAGGCTTCGTCGAAGAAGTCTCCTACTCAGAGTGGCTGGCCAACGTTGTTTTAGTAGCAAAACAAGAACAAGGAAAGTGGAGAGTCTGCGTTGATTACACCGACCTCAACAAAGCATGCCCGAAAGACAACTTTCCACTGCCCAGAATTGATCAGCTCGTGGATTCAACTTCAGGGAACCAGCTACTGAGCTTCATGGACGCCTACTCCGGCTACAATCAGGTCCTGATGCACGAAGATGATAAGGCAAAGACCTCTTTCATCATTGAAAGATGGACCTACTGCTAAAAAGTCATGCCCTTTGGGCTGAAGAATGCCGAAGCAACGTACCAAAGGCTCGTGAACAAAATCTTCAAGGAGCAGATCGGCAAGACTATGGAGGTCTATGTAGACGTCATGCTGGTCAAAGCTCCTAAACGAGCAGATCACCTCAAGAACCTGGCCGAAGCCTTCAGCCTGCTCCGAATGTACCGCATGAAGCTAAATCCAAGTAAATACACGTTCGATGTATCATCCGGCAGATTTCTAGGATACCTGGTCACCCAACGAGGCATTGAAGCACACCCACGGCAGATCAAAGCCATTCTTGAGATGAAGTCGCCTTCAACAATGAAGGAAATACAAAGTTTGACTGGCAGGGCAGCGGCCCTCAACCGATTCATCTCAAGATCTACTGACAAGTGCAGACTATTCTTCAAAGCGCTAAAGAAGGGGCAAAGAGACAAGTGGGACGACGAGTGCGAAGTAGCTTTTCAGAACCTGAAAGCCTACCTCACTTCACCTCCCCTGCTCTCAAAACCTGTACCTGGCGAAGATTTGTTCGTGTACCTGGCAGTATCCCGCTCAGCCATCAGCTCAGCTCTCATCCGAGAAGAGCTAGGGGCCTAACATCCGGTATTCTACACGTCAAAAGTTCTCCTCGATGGTGAGACTCGCTACCCAAAAATGGAGAAGCTCATTTTGGCACTTGTAGTTTCCGCAAGAAAGCTGCGACCCTACTACCAAGCTCATCGAATCATTGTCATGACCGACTTTCCTTTAAGATCAATTCTACACAACCCTGACGCCTCCTAGCGACTCATGAAGTGGGCAATAGAATTGAGTCAATATGACCTCCTTTACAGGCCAAAGATTGCTATAAAAGCCCAGGCTTTAGCAGATTTCGTGGCAGAATTCACTCCATCAGCCGAAGAAGAGATGTTGGTCAGCAAAAACAGGGAAAGTTCGAGAACAGACAAGACCTCCTCCGCTGAACCTGACCTGCCTAGAGACATGTGGCAGTTGCGCGTAGACGGAGTGTCGAGCCAAAAAGGAGTTGGAGCAGGTGTCGTCATCATCACCCCAGACGGTACCCTGTTGGAGCAAGCTATCACGCTTGGCTTCCCAGCCTCAAACAATGAGGCAGAGTACGAGGCATTGCTCACTGGCTTGCACCTGGCAAAGGAGCTGTCAATCAAGAAGCTGGCATCTAGAGGGAGACGTAGGACCCCGCTCTTAAACGTCCTAAGGGAGACGTAGGGCACCATCTATAGCATCCAGAGGAAGATATGTATCAGTATCCGAAGCTTCCAAAGGGAGAAGAAGCAAAAGAGTAACCTTCAAGCAAGTGACATCAAGTATCCAAAGAAACACTCAAGCAGTTCACAAGACACTATGTGAATTGAAGTTAGATAAACTGAAAATTCCATATCAAAGCGGCCAACTGGTCAAGTTCAACAAAACAAGATGGTGAAATAAGATCAATTATTCCAAACAAGAAAGCAGATTACAAAAGCTGAAAAGAAATAAGGAAATCTTCATCTACTCTGAGATGCTGACAGGAGACAACTGATCTGTAACCTCTTTAGCATCCACCTGATCAGCCACACTTTCAGCAGTTCCACCTGCCTATTCCTCGATATCTGCCACCATTTCATCAAACGGCGCCCACCTCTGCTCCATCATTTTCAACTACCGCCTCCTCAGCCGCCTGCTCTTTAGCTCATTCCATGTTCGCAACATCACTTTGCACATGGTACAAGTCAGGGCAGAGCGTCTCGATGTCTTCATCTCCAATGGCATAGAAGGGAGCAGACCCATTTGTGCAGTCCATGAGCTTGTCATAACTGAAGGAGATGTCGGCAATCTCGCGCTCAAGACGGAAGTAGGCATCTTTTCGACTAACCAAGTCAGCAGCCCCAGCTGCCTGCTCTGCAACATTTGCACCACCATCCTATTCAGTGACCTGCTCAGCAACTCTAGTCACCTGCTCAGCAGCCCCATCGGCCTGCTCTGCAACACCTGCGCCTCCATCCTGTTTAGCTACTGGCTCAGCAACCCGCACTATTCACGGCACTTGGCAGGGATGTTCAGAGCTTGATGAACTTTGGCCATGTCTGAGCCGAGGTTGAGCTTCTTGATGATATCATCCTCTGCAAGCAGAAGACTGAAGTCAATCAGTCACACATCAAAAAATTCAAATCGAAGCAGATCAGCAGACCATGACCTACCTTGGTGTGCACGGCAACTCCTCTCCTTGACAAGCAGTACAATCCTCCAAGATCTCTCTCACAAACAGAAAGTAGATGAAGCAAGTTTGCAATTTGGAAAGGAGCGAAGAGAAGCCCTGCACTTATAGCAATTGAGGCTCCTTGACCTGCATGAAGTCACAAGCCTCCTCCAAACAGGAGCCCAAATCAAAGAAGGAAGCCTAAACACAGCTGGACAGCCCAACAATCAATCCACATCTCCTACATGCCACCACTCGCCATGCAGAAGCTGGGGGGGCATTTGTGAAACCATAAATCTCTAGGTCAAATAATTTCCCTATTTTGGGGAGTTATTTGATTTAGGGACTCTTGCCAAAGATCATAGGTTTATCCTAATCCCTAATTTCTTATTTATTTAAACCCTTAATTCCTTATTTATCCTAATCTATAGCCTCTGATTTATTCAAACTACTTTAATTATCTAAACCCTATTAATTACCTAAACCCTATCAATTATCTGAACTTCAATAATTATCCTATTATTATGGAAGGATAATTCCTATCTCTACGAGGGTTTATCTCTCTAGAAACCCTAGCCCCCGAGGCTCTATAAATAGGAGGCTACACAAGGCATGAGGTAACACATTCTAAGCTCTCAAAATACTGCAGAAATTCCCTCTCCTTGCCACACCTCTCTCCCTCTCTCTCACAAGGCTCCGGCCACCCGATTCTCCCTGAGAGAAAACTTCGTACCCTTTTTAGCTATTGCTGTCTCTTTAGAAAGATCCAATTGAACTAACTTAGGCATCGGAGGGCCTTTGGCCAACACCCCCTGGGTGTGGTCCTTTTACTCCGATTGGTTTTGCAGGGAGAAAGAGTTCGAGGAAGGAGAAAGAGGAATCTATCGATCGAATATTCTTTGGGGACGAAAATCACTCCCACAGATGGCATGAATTGCAGACCGAGGGTTCCTGAAACAAAGCCATAGCATTTTCCTCTGGTCGAAGCATCATTGATAATCTGTAAATTAAAGAATTGAAGAAGCAGCAGATGAGGGAAATAAAACCTAAATAAAGAAACTCCAAATTCCTAAAAATACAAATGAAATTGCACAAAACATCATTCGAACATAGAGGAATACCTGTAAATGGTGATTGGAACCACTGAAAAAAATAAAGCAGGTTATTACACCATTTTCCCTATTCCTTTGAGTTCATACAATTCACCACCAATCCCACTCAAAACCACTCCCAAAAATAAACGCAATCAAAATTGTTCACAAAAACAATTATCCCATACGTACCTGTTCGGTGGTCAGAAGGTGGAGATTTTTCGGAAGATTCGTAGCCGAAGCATTGTTGCCATGTTGGAAAGCTTTTCGGTGGTGGCATCGAACGCGGAAGCCATTGTTGCTATGGCTGAGAGCGAAGAGGCTTAGGGGAAACTGATGGCACTTCAATCAGAGAGAAAGAGAAGAGCACCAAAAATGAAAGACAATCGAACTGATCCTTCAGAGATTTGCAGCAAAGGAACTGCTATTGGGAGAAATTATAGAATGGTACAGTATGGTGATACAGCTGGATATGAAATTATACTTTTACCCTTTCAAATAAAATCTAAAAAATTGAAAAAAAAAAGGAACGAGGTACCTAAACTATGGGAGCATTTTTGCTCACCACTTTAACTATAGGTGTACCCTCACCACCACCTTCAATGCTTGACATGTGTCCATAGGCATAATCATAGTTAACTTTTGCTTTGTATTTATGGAACCATGGTTATACCTATGGACACGTGTCAAGCATTGAAGGTGGTGGTGAGGGTACACCTATGGTTAAGTGGTGAGCAAAACTGCACCCCCCAAACTATCTCCCTCCGCCGCCGTACCCTGCTCTTTCACTCTCTCTCTCTCTCTCTTCTTGCCTACATCTCTCTGTCCTCTCTCGATAACATATGAGAAAACTTTAGACTTTTTAATTGAATATGCAGCTCACATTCAATAGAATATGACTTGCCCAAAAGCTAACTTAGGATCAATTGGAATATGCAGATTTCATTCTTCTAAATTAGAGAGAGAAAGCTGAGTGCAGTGGTTAGTGTACAATATTCTAGTTTTTTCAATTTTTTATTCTTTTTATTTGGAGGGAGATGAATAAATGGGCAAAATTTCAATGTGGAAATAAACAAGTGTAAGATAAAGTAGTTGACAAGACCCGACCCGAATTCACTTCGGAATCCGTGCTGAATCCTGTGATATACCGACATCATCGCGATGTCGGGCCCACCCACTAAGTAGAAACCCTCTTCCTAAATCAAAAGAAAAAGGGGTCGAGACTTTTGTTGAAAATCAGGCAGAGTCTCCCATGAAAATAGGACATTCCCAAAAGTTCAACCTGATAGAAATACACAATATTTGTATACAACAACTGTCAGCATGCATACAGAATACAATGAAGGCCTCCGGCCATCAAATTCAACCCTAATGGGCGATAACAGAGCAATCTAAGAATATGCGGAAAGTACAACAACAGTGTTCAAGTCAAGATAAGGGACATAAAGTCCTATAGTCTAGTCGATGCTTGGGAAGAGAAGCACTCGCCCGGAGAGTACCGATGCAACGACTACTGCCTGGTGGGGCGCAAAATAGAAAGAATGTGAGTGGACAAAAGAAAGTTGTAATAGTTCAAATCAACGTACTAACCCCACCGTTTCAAAACAAACGATGCTGAAATCATGCAATTCAAATCATTTATATATATAATCAGTTTCAGAATCCAAAATCCAATAACATAACAAATCAACATTGATAATCATATCATAGTAAACTGTTTCCTGTTCTTTCCCACTCTCACATAACCACGTGCTTGTAAGCACGACAAGCGAGGAATGATCCTCACTAAAAGAAATACGAATACGAATGTACTAACACATGCATATATGTAATATAGCATCTCAACACCAATCACAAGTACCGTGGAAACAATCCAATAAGGGATGGTTTAACTGGACACAGGGACAACATCGTAATGGCCCCGTACCCTGGGTCAAGCCCTCCGAAAAGGGACTAAGCTAGCTAGCCCGCATGGCAGAATCTTCAATACCCATACTACCATGACAAGCCCTGCATGTTGACTAAACTACCCAATCAAGGGTCTACGACTACACCTCGTTAAGGCATGCACTGGTATCGAACCATATTCAAGCAACTGTATCATAAGAACAAGGGGAGGTACATAACAAGGTGCTAACAACACTCACATCAATCGCAACGCGATATTCAATATACACATATTCATACACTTTCCAATTTCCAATCCATGCATATGTATCCAACCCCAAAACATCAAACACCCGGACATATACAAGTCCATCAATCAAATAACCAATATATATACTCAAAGTAAGGATATCACCGTCCCAAACATATATTTCTATATTCAAAATAGTCACAAGCATCAAATGACCGCATATCAATCCATAATCAATTAAAACGTCATATTCATTTAAAACCATATTCAAAACCATATTCCAATCTCAACCAATGCTCAAGTCAAGCATGTCAAATCATATGCATGGTTATTTGTCAAAAAGATGCATATTCAAAACAAAGTCTACTCACAGATAGTCCCAAGTAGGAAGACCTTGGGACGTCCCACCTGCGAAGTATGCGGTGCCTGAGTACCTATTTCAAGGATACGAACACGAGATTAAGAAACGAACCTTAAACGATAACTTTAAAACAAACTCTTAACTAATCCCGGACTCAAGGTGTGTGTACGCTCGTACGAAGGATTCTAAGGTCAACTATGTTCGTCAGAAGATGAAACGACCTCGGGAGACGCACAGTCAACCCTTGGTCAAACATTCCCGAATAGGTCAAATCGGGTCCGGGGGTCCCATGACCTCCAAACTTAGATTCAAAAGTTCCTACAGGTTCAACATAGCTTACTGATCACGTCCTGAAAGCTTGGTCTCGATCGAACGATCGAATCGCTCACGATCGCATGATCGGACGGTTATGGTTTACCTAACTCTAGCGTTAACGATTTCGGAGTATTTGGGACTCCAAATCACAATCCGTCAATTCCTATACGATCCTAAAAATATGGGGAACAACATATGTGAATTCGGATTCGATCCAACGGTCCGAACACATCGAACCCGAATAATGCATACTAGGCGTCGGTTCATTCGAGGTTCAAACGACGTCCGAATCGAGATCCAAACATACGTATGCGTTCACGAAGACACGAGGATCGCATTGGAACGAAGAAATCACCTATCTACAGTACTCACGAGGTGCCACAAGCGTTGGCAGCGAGTGGGTGTCCAGATCAATTTTGGGCGTTCGGGTTTTCATTGATACTACGTACAAGGCCTATACCAAAATGATCACCACGATGAGGGGAGCTCAAAACAGCTGAAACCCGGCCAAGAACCACCCGTTGACTGGCCGAAAAATCGAATCGAAAATCCGGCCAAACTGGGGTTTCAGATCCGATCCAAAACGGCACAAACGATCCAATCCAAGGTTACAGGAAGCTTAAGCACGAAGAGGAGGTAAGGTTTCATACCTGGTTCGACGAGAGAGGTCGTCGGAGTCTCCAGATTGACGGCGTGAAAAACCTGGCAAAACCAGTCGAGATTACCGGCGAATCTCGATGTCTCAGGCAGGGTTTTCGGGTGGCACATGACTGAGATGAGGTGGGGGCTCAATCGTGACCAACGCCGTGCTTACCCGTGGTCTGTGCGCTCGGAAACAAAGAGAGAGGTGATCAAGGAGAGAGAAATGAGAGGCACAGGAGAGGGGAGAGAGAGAGAGAAAAAAAAATCATTTCTGATTGGCCAATGGGCTTTTATCAAATTTTGAAATTACCAAAATATCCTCCATACGATCCGAAGCTCGTATCGATGCGTGTCGCCCGTCAACGAACTCGTTTCGATTAGCCGGACGCAATGGCACAACTCCTTTAGCCAAATTCTCGTCCGAAAATAAAGTTGACCAAAAAGCCCCTTAAATTAAATTTAATTATTTAATTCCAATTTTATTAATTTAATTCCTTTTAATTACCCATTTTAATTAACTCAAATATTTTATTTATTTATTTCTAAAAGTGGGTCCGGGACGTCACAATAGTTGCTGGTATAGTAGAGAGAGATGGAAGGAGGATTAGAAACTCATAGAGAAGGGGCGGCGAACAGGAACTGGTAATTTCAATCGGGTGGAAGTCTGGTGCAATTTTCTTCTTTGTGGTTTTTCTTTTATTAGTTTTATTGTTAAGGGTAAAATTGGATGTGAAAGTCCAGCTGTATAAAAAAAATGTAGTTTTCTTTAAAAAGTGACAAGTGGCATATTTTGAGTGGGTGTATCACTATCTGACGTTATGATATCGTACCATTCTATAATTTCTCCTGCTTACTGGACCGTGGGATACGATGAAGCTGAAGTTTGCGGCCGGTTTTTCTCTACAACTAGCGTGTTTTGTGTTTTGTTTATTTATTTTATTTTATGCGTATTGACTAAAATACCCACATGAAGTTTGGATATTAAATTTTGCAAGGTTGGTTTTTTTGTTTCAAGGGTGTTTTTTGGTAAAAACTATGACCCCAACAGTAAGATCCTAAATTAATTTAAAATTTGGATTCCTAGTTACGTGTGTGTGTGTTTTTTTTTTTTAAATTCCTGTGTAGTTTCTTAGTTTATTATTTTTATTATTTCCTCTCTTAAAGTTATTTTGTGTTTCAGGTAATACAAGATTCAAAGAAAACAATTTTTCCCTTGACAAGTGTTACATGCCACTTTCCAACTTCATTAAACAAAAATAAAAAGAAAAAAAAATCAATAGAAACCAAAGGGAAAGCAGAGACGAAAATAGAGCATCCAATAGAAGGCCAACAATCTCTACAATTTTCCCTTGACAATTCAAAAGAAAACTCACCAAAGCAAAGCAAAGGACGCAGCCAACAAACAGGCAAGTCGTGAAAAGGTAGAGAGAAAAGGAGAGTACATTCATGCAGCTACTCCTTGTTCCAATTGGAGAACCCCATCGTGCCAGTCCAAATCTCCAATTCAATTTGGATTTCAAAGGGAAGACAACAAAAAGGAGAAACTCATTCAGACCCCTTCTTGAATTGGGAACTATTTTCCCAATCTAACCCAGGCTTTAATTTTTTGTTTTCTTTCCAATTGAATTTGGGTTTTGACATATGGCAAAAAGTTCACTACTTTTATACAGGGTTGAACCCGCAAAGCAGGAGCATGGTAGATTCAATAGTTGGTGGAAGCTTAATGGACAAGACTGTAGATGAAGCCATAAGCGCATTTGAGACAATTTGTGAAAACTCTGAGTATTGGGACTTTCCTACAAAAGATTCAAGAGCTATACCTACATCATCGACATAGAAAGGAGGCATCTATGAAGTTAGTGCAAGCACGGGTTTAGAAGCACAAGTTGCAGCTCTCACAAAACTTCTCATGCCACTGGTACATAAAGTAACTAGACAACCATGTAATTTATGTGCTAGCATCGCCCACAACACTACAAATTGCCCATCGAATCCTACCCTAGAAGATGTGCAAGACGTCAATGCGTTCAATGGAAGGCCCCGAAATGATCTTCCAATACCTATAATCCGGGGTGGAGACAACACCTAAACTTCTCTTGGAGCAATTCACATAATACAAATGGGACATTCCAATTCCTCAAAGCCGTACCAGCAGCCCTACCAAGCTTCTCCCACACAACACGAAGATCCTTCTATTAAGGAGATGCTGTCTCAACTCTTGAAGAAATCAGAAAGATATGAACAAGAGGGTTTTATCACTTAAACAAAGTCAATCAGTGTTGGAGAAGAGTAAATCCAAATTCAAGGTTCAGTTGAGACAAATAGCCAATACTAACAGATTAGAGAGAACACAAGGTCAATTTCCAAGCCAAACAGAAGCCAATCCTAGAAATTATGACCAAGTCCAAGCTATTACGACTCTAAGAAGTGGAAAAGTGATTGATAATAAGATTGGAAATCCAGAGATCACTGATAAAGAAGAAGATGAGGTCGTGACAGAAACAGGGCGGCAACTTGATAAGCAATCTCAAGACTCCTTGAAGTCTGACAGTCACGACGAATCTTTGCAGCATGCCCTTCATACTCCAAACACAACAACTCACGGCCCTCTTCCTTTTCCTCAACGTGGCAAACATGCTAGAAAAGAGAAAAATAAGGGAGACATTATGGAGCAATTTAAGCAGGTGCAAATTAATATTCCTTTGCTAGACGCAATCAAACAAATCCCTTCATATGCAAAGTTTTTTGAAGAGCATGAACAAGTGATGTTATCGGAAACGTGAGTGCTGTGCTTCAAAGAAAGTTGCCACCCAAGCTTCAGGATCCCGAAAGCTTTACAATCCCGTGCACCATTGGAAAAAGAAAATTTGACAAATCTTTACTTGATTTGGGAGCAAGTGTGAACTTAATGCCCTATTCGGTATATGAACACCTTGGGCTAGGGGAACTAAAGTATGTCCCAATTTCTTTGAAATTCGCTTATCGTTCTGTGAAATACACAAGAGGCATTGTTGAAGATGTACTTATCCATGTTGATCAACTTATTCTCCCTGCTGACTTCATCTTCTTGGATATGGAAGAAGCGGAAATTTGGGATCATGAACTCCCTCTCGTCCTTGGTAAATACTTCATGGCTACTGCAGGTACAAAAATTGATGTTAAATCAGGTTTACTGATCATGAATGTGCAAAATACTAGTATAAATTTTCAGGTGTTTGAAGGTTTGAAAAGACCCTTGGATCCTTATGATTGTTTTCACGTTGAAGTTTTGGATCAAATTATAGAGAAGAAATTCATTGAATCAGGCCTCACAAATCCGATAGAGAATATCGATACTTTGACGACACAAACCAAGATGATTGAGGTGATGTACCTCGATGATCCCCCAGATATATGATGGTCGCTTAGTTTGGCTGAAGACTTTAAATTTAGCGCTTCTTGGGACGCATCCCATGTTTTGGATGCATGATGACGAATCAGAGGATCTTGGCGTTTGCAACACTTCCTACTTGAGATTATATGCCTAGGGAGCTCTAATCTTTACTCTTTACTCTTTATTTTATTGTTTTAATTATTTTTTTCCCTTTCCTTGATTCATTGCATGCATTTTGATTCTTTTTACATTCAGGATAATGTTTCATTTAAGTTTGGGGGGAATGATTTAGCTTTATTGGTTGTTTTTGTGTTTTACAAATTTCTAATGTCTGAAAACGTAGGGTTTATTTTTTCTTAAAACTGTTTTAGTTGGTAACTATTATGACAATTTGGTCCGCATTGCATTCTTTGTTTTTTTTGTGCTAAATCTAACCATATAAAGAACATTGAATTCGGACCAGCAGTTTGCAATTTATGAGCTAAAATCAGAACAAAGGTCGAAACTGTCAAAAAACTGCATTTTGAAACTCTTTGTTTTCTTGGTTTGTTTGAGTTTTATTTTGTTTCTTTTGCGTTTTTAGGTAGTTAAGTAGTTAATTTGTTGTTTTTAAAGTCACAAAACCCATAAAAATTTACAAAAAAATCCAAAAAGATTTTCTTTTTCGTTTTCTTGAGTTATTTTAGTTAAGCTTTCCACAAGTCAATTATAACACTCGAATTGTACTTGTTCTATAGCTTTGGAGGATTGGTAATCATTATGTGAATTTTAAGTGTGATTCTTTAGTTAACTTTTTTTTACATGATTATTCTCATATTTTCAATGCACGTAGCCAATTTAATGCAATTTGCTTTTGACTTAGAGAATTATATGTGGATTTTAGTGTAGACTTGTATAACCCTTGTGATTTTTTGAGCCTCATGCATATTTTTTCCTTGAGAGTTACATATTCTTTTCATGATTGCATTATCATTTACTAGAACTTGCTTCAATATCTTTCAAGGCTTTGTATTGATTCACATGATTCTATCTAGGACGTGATTAACGCACCTAGGATCACCACCATGGCCAAACAAGCTTTTATCCCTACTACTTTATCCCTTAGATAACCCCTTTGAGCCTAAATAAGCCTTTTCTTTCATGAACCACATTCTCCTTAACCGTAAACTTAAACATTTAATCCTACCTTATTCTATGAAAATTGGTGAAGTTTTAAGTTTGGAGGAATTGCACCTTACCTTGTGAGTATCAAAGTTGTTGTAAAAAAAAAAAATAGAAACAAAGTCAAGTACGAGGTTGGTGTTTATTAAAAAAACTTTTAAAAAAAGATAATGAAAACAAAAAAAAAAGAGTAAAAAAAAGAAGAGAGAGAAGAAAAAAAAATGGTTGAAGAAGTTTGAGAAATATGTTGATCAAAATAAAGTTGAAGCCCAACAATGAAATTTGGCTTCCAATGAAGTGCATAATTGGTGATACCGCAAGAGATACAAGAGAATTTGCAATCCTTCATGGTCATCACGTGCTCTACTAATTCTCATAGAATATTTTTGTTTTCCATACCCTTTCTTTCTTTTAACCTTAACCCATAATCCAATTACAATCGTAATTTAAGACCTTTTGATCCTAGGAATTGTGTGAATTTAATTTGTGGAGATGTGATATGAAGAGCAAGCTTATGGGGTTTGATTTTGTTTCCATGCATTCATTTTTCTTGAGTGAAACACGTAACCCAAACTTTGAGCATTTTTCTTTGTGAGTGATGTTCTTGGTGAGATTTGGAGTTGAAGCTTTGATTGCATATACCTATCCGGGTTGAGTGAGTTGTATTGGCATTGGCTATTTCACACACTACACTTGAGAATGTTATGTATGGTTTGGTTAACTTTTGAATCATGCTTGTGGTTTATATGATGGTTATTTGATTCTTGAGAGTTATATACTTTACGCGATTTATTGAGACTAATATGTGGAGGCCTAAAAATCTTTTGAGTCTTTGTGTTTGTTTTATTTTGTTTTGCTTGAGGGCAAGAAAAGTCTAAGTTTGGGGGTATTTGATATAACCATTATTTCGTACATTTTTATTATCTTTCTCTTAGATTCTTGCCATGTTCTTGAGTGATTTTAGTCCATTTTTATTTAGTTTTGTGCTTTACTAGGTTTGAAGAGTAAAGATGGAAAACCAAGCAAAAGGAGCATTTTGGGATTAAAAGATGTTTCGCAAGAATGTCCTGTGCAGATCAATCAACTTGAGAGACTATACTGTACTTTCTCATAACGAACCAGATGTTCAGTCTTATATCGTTGGAAAGATATGGATGTTAGCTTTCTGTAGAATTTTACGGTTCATGATTTGGATACAAGGTGTGGGGTAATTTTCAAGGTGTAAATTGCATTTGGCAAGTATTTACAAAGTGTGTGTAACATCCCGAACCTTAAATTTATAAATAAGGGTAAATTTCACTTTACTACCCTTAAGTTTCTCAAAATTGACTTTCTTCTTCAAAGTTTTTCCTTCTCACTTTCATACCTAAAGTTTACTTTTATTACTAATTTAAATACTTAGTCCGTGTTCTTGTCGGAACCCGTTAAACGCCGATGTGTCATATTTTTTAATTTTAAATTAATTAAAATATTAAAACCAACTATAAAAAAAACCCAATCATAATCTCTCTCTCTCTCCTCTGTACTTTCTTCTCCCTTTCTCTCTCATCCACCATCGCCCCCTCTCTCCTCCCTCTCTTCTCAACCCCGATCACCAGCAACCCACATCCCAACCCATTCCCACATTTCCACAGTGGGGATGCTACTATACTTGAGCAGCTGAAGAATGGAATTGCTCAGTTCGAGCTCGTCTCCTCCTCTGCTCTCTCAATTTCATCTTCGAATTCTCAGGGTAACCCAACGGCCTTGTTTGGAGACTACAGCCACCGGTTCTTTGCTAGAATTGGACCGTCACTATAAATTTCCTATAGTATTCGGTGACTACAGCCACCGGTTCTTTGTTAGGGGCCGGAGTCTCTTGGTTGTTCATCGATTCGATTCGTTTTGACCGTGACAACGATTGTTGGAAAATTGAAAGAATAGGTATTGAAAACCCTAAAGCTTTTGATAATTTGTGTGCACTTTTTTTGTTGTTAATTTTTTCTTTATCATCATCATCCTCTTCGTCGTTCAAGAAAACTACTACAAAGCAAAACCATGAAGCGCTTCTTATCGACTCTGGATTTGTGCCAATGTTTAATTCATTAGGCTCTGTAGTCACTGCCTCCGTTGAAGAACTAGTCCAATTACAGATCTTGAAGAACTACATCTTTTTCTTCAAGTTGTCCCACATCCCGGTACTGGATTTCACGGAGGTTAGTGGTGATGGGCTTTTAGGATTATATAACCATAGGTAGAGGCACAAGACCGAGATCCATGAGTTTTTTTATATCGTTTTTTTTTAATGACTGTGGCTCTCAAATCTTGATGTTTTGATTGAAGGGTTTCGCTTGCTGCAATAAGGAAAAAACTAGTTGGGGTTTCTCCAAGAGGCATGCCCTGTTCTATGGATGCTAAAATTGTTGATAGGGAATTTGAATAAATAATTTTTAATTTTATATGGCTGGATCTATGGGTTATGGCGTTGTTCGGGATGTGGGTCGCTGGTGGTCGGGGTTGAGAGGAGAGAGAGGAGAGAGGTGGCGATGGCGATGGCGGATGAGAGAGAAAGGGAGAAGAAAGTACAAAGGAGAGAGAGAGATATTATGATTGCGTTTTTTTTCTCTGATTTTTAGTTGGTTTTTTAATATTTTAATCAATTTAAAATTAAAAAATATGAAATGTCAGCATTTAACGGAGGTTCTGACGGCAACACGGATGGAAGTATGAAATTGGTAGTAAAAGTAAACTTTAGGTATGAAAGTGAGAAGGAAAAAACTTTGGATAGCAAAGTCTGAATTTTGGGAAACTTAAGGGTAGTAAAGTGAAATTTACCCAATAAATAAATTAAAATATAATAAACGAATTAAAATAATATCAACTAATTAATAAAAATGGAATTGAATTTTGAAAATATTAAATTAAGGGCAACAAGGTAAATTTAATTTTTGGAAAATAATTTGGCGAAACGAGTTGCGTCATTGCGTCCGACTCGTCGAAACGAGTTCGTAGACGTGCGGCACGCTCGGATCGGAGTTGTAACAAACAAAAAGAACGTATTGGATATTTAGAAATTTGTTTTGAAACCCTATCTACCCCCCAGCCAATCAGATGTCTTTCTCTCTCTCTCCCTCTCGCGACCTCACGCTCCCTCTCATGACATCAGCAGCCACCTCATCCGACCACCCCAGGCTACGGGGCCGGTACCAAAACTATTGAGTCGCCGTCCTCTTCTAGTCCTGCCCCATCCTCAATGCCGGCAGCCATTCCAGTCGTCGGGAAACAAGAAAAATAGGCCGGAATTTCGTCAAACTTTCATAGTGTCACACCGCCACTTCCGACCACCTCCTCCGTCGAACCAGGTATGTAAACTCATCTACTTTTCGAGCCCTAGCTGTCTGTTGGGTAGGAATTGATCAATTTTGAGTGTAGGATCTCCGATCTGTGACAAAAGTTTTGACCGGATTTAGGGTTGAAATTCCGGCCACTTGCCGTCCAAATTGGACGTTCCCGTAGTTGAAGAAAGTGTTCCAATCATCGAGTAGTAGCTGTAGGTGAAGTGGTGGCCGGTGGTGACCTTGAGTCTTCCGAGGCGGTCCCACTTGTTGGATGACGTGGTTGGACCTTAGAAACTCTCTTTTCAACGTAAACGTACTTTGAGTCCCGGGAAAAAATCAGGGTTTTGCTTTAAAGTTCTCGTTCGGTTCACTGTTATTAATCCAATCCTCGTATTTCTCAAATTAGGTACTTCGACTCTGCGTACTCAGCAGACGAGACCCTATCAGGCGTCAAGCAGCTTGGGATTTCCTATGAGTGGACTTTGTTTGTAAACGAGCATTACTTTAAAGAACGAATTGCAATGCATATAAAACGGTTTATCTTGGCTATTGGGATTTAAATATTGTTTTGACTCTTGGATTTGACATTTTATCGAATTATTGAAATTTGATACTTATGCATAATTTGAGTCCTGGGTTGTACGTGGGACATTGATGGCAATACTCTAATTATTTATATTCTTGAAAATTTTATCTGATGAGTTAAGATAAACGGTTATCTCGAGTTTCAATTTATTTAATTTGGTTATTTTAATCTTGAAGTTTTTCATATTGTTTTAATTATGCAATGGTCAGATGAATTTAATATTTGAAATCTATGAATGTTGTGGGCTCAGAATTTATGTTTAATGTGACATCTCAAACCTAAAATAAATAAATAAATAAAAATAAACTTGTTGGCGCTAAAACTAAACATATAATAGTTTAAGGCAACTTACAAGTGAAGTGGACGGTCGGGAGACCGAATGAGCCCTGGAGCAGCATTGCCTCCTTCTTCAGCAGATGATGTCGGATCCTTGACCAAGAGAAGAGAATAACGGGTTAGACCTTTGATACCGGTGTGGTACAAGCCAAAGGCACTCCGATGCTGAAGTTAATTTCGAAGGAGGAGCAAACTTATTGATAGTGCAAAGGTGTAAAGTCAAGTGAGTAGTCCTTACCTCGTAGCTGGGGTGAGAGGCTTTATTTATAGAGCAACCTGGGGATCCTCCGAGCACTTAGTTTTGATGTGGGACTCGAGAGAGTGCATTCCGAAGCTGACAAGTGTTGGAGTAAATATCTTGGCGGAGAACTCGATAAAGATATGGAAGATATCTGTGAAGAGATAGAATCGGCATGAGATGCCGAATACCAGCGATGTCTGCAGATCGGCTAGAGGACAATCGGCATGCTGGGTAGAAAGTGGCTGCCGATTGCAACGTTGGACCAGCTAGGATGGTAGCGAGGTCGTACTAGCGACGAATCTGGCGTGCACACCGAAGAGACCCGCCGATCCGTCCAGCTGAGTTAGTCAATGTGGGCCATGGGCCATACCACGTGTCATGATATGGGAGGTGGGTCAGATATGGTACCAACAAAACTAAATTAAATAAATGTGGTTTTAAAATAAAATAAAATGAATTAAAGGAATTAATTAAAGAAAAATTGGAATTTAATAATTAAAATAATAAAAGGGGCAATTTGGTCAACTATATTTTCGGTCGAGAATTTGGCGAAACGAGTTTCCCCATTGCATCCGGCTCGTCGAAACGAGTCCTTTGACGGGTGGCACGTCTCGATACGAGTTTTAGCACATAAGAGGGCATTTTGGTAATTTGAGAAATTTAATAAAAAAAATTATAAAAAAGGCGTGGACCAATCAGAAAAAGAGATCTCATTCTCTCTCTTCGCTCAGTCTCTCTCTCTCCTCGACTGTCGAAACAACCCCGTCCAGCCTCCATCGTCGAAACATTGCAGTTTGGGCACCACTGGCCACGACACCTGTCGCGTTTGAACTCCCATCACCGTGCGGTCAAAACTGACATGACCCAACCTGAATTCCACACCGGAAGCCGCGCCGGACCCTGTTGATTGTTTCAACATTATCCCAATGTCGCGCCCACATACTAAATAGAAAACCACTTCCTGAAACAAATGAAAAAGGGGCCTAGACTTCTACCGATAATCAGGCAGAGTCTCTGTTGAAAAACGGACTTACCCAAAATTCAACTTGTCAGAAAACAACTGAATAGAATATACCAACAACCAGCATGCATACAACATACATCACAGGCCTCCGGCCTTCAAATTCAACCCTAATGGGCGATACAGAGCATATCTAAGAGCATTCAAATTCAAGTAGCATAATTTAAAGTTTGAGTTCATGGACATAAAGTCATATAATCAAGTCGAAGCTCGAGAAGAGGAGCACTCGGCCGGATGGGGCGCAAAACAGAAAGTTGTGAGTTGACAAAAACAAAGTTTTAGTAATTCAAATCAAAGTACTAACCCCACCGTTTCAAAAAAAATTCTGAAATCATAAATCATGCAGTTCAAATCATTTATATACATAATCATTCAAATTCCAATAATCGCAACATAACAACATAATAATCATATCATAGTACTGTTTCTCATTCTTTCCCACTCTTAGATAACCACATGTCTGTGGGTAATACAAACATTGAAGGATCCTTACTGAAAGAAATACGAATACGAAGGTACTAATATATACATATAGATAGTACATAACCTCAACACCAAACACAAGTATTGGGGGAACAATCCAACAGGGGATTGTTTGACTGGACAACGGACAGCACCGTGGTGGCCAATACCCAGGGTTAAGCCGTCCAATTGGGACTAAGCTCACAGGCCCGCATGGCAGGAACTTCAATGCCAATACCTCCGAAACAAGTCCTACGCGCAGACTACCCTGTTAAGGGTCTACAGTCACACCCTGCTAAGGAATGCACCGGATATCCGACATAAACCATTCAGTATCACAGTATCAGTATCATAAGAACGGGGGAGGTACATACAGTGGCCCCAACAACACTCCACTCAAACACAACTCAATAATGTATAATCACATATTCAATCATATGTACCCATACCCCAAAATATCAGACAACCGGAGATACATACGTCCACCAATCCAATAAACATCACATAAACTCAAAAGAAGGACATCACCGTCCCAAACATATATTTCCATAGTTAAAATAGTCACAAGCGTCAAATGACATCATCTCAATCCATAATCAAGTAAAATATCAAAATCACTGAAAATCCACATTAAAAATCGAATTGAAAGCTCAAGTCCAGAAAACGTCAAATCATATTAAAGTCTCAAGTCGAGAAACGTCAAATCATATGCATGGTTGTTTATTCATTGAAAGATATGCACATTCAGAACAAAGTCCACTCCCAGTTAGTCCCAAGCAGCTTGACCCTGAGAGGGTCCAGCACGAGGATCACGAGGAGCCTGAGTACCTATCTCAAGAATACGAGGATTAAGATTAATAACCGAACTTTGAACGACAACCTTAAAGTCAAACCCTAACTAATCCTGACTCAATGTGTGTGTACGCTCCAAATGGATCCGAACATTCCTAAAGATCCAACAAAGTCAACTAATCACATCCCAAAGGTTTGGTCTCGATCGAACGGTTGGATTTCTCGTGATCGTACGATTGGATGGTTTTCGTTAATTTAGACTTTAAGTCAATGATTCGGAGCATCCGAGGCTCTGATCTACGATTCGCAAATTCCTACACAATCCTATAAAAACGAGGAACAACATACATGAAATTGGAACTGATCCAACGGTCCGAACACATCGAACCCGGATAACACCGAATAGGCTTAAATCTGTTCGACTGTCATACGATCTCCAAACTTAGATCTGAAAGTTCCTACGGTTCGAACTCATCGAACCCGAACAACGCATAATAGGCGTAGGCTCGATCGAGGTTCAAACAACGTCCGAATCAGAATTCAAACATACGTACGCACTCATGACAACATGAGGATCGTATTGAAACGGAAAAACACCATCACACCCTGGCCCACAGCTACCACATGCGTCGGCCGTGGGTTGGGTGTCTTGATCAATTTCCGACCAACGCAAAACTATTGAATCGAGCTATAACCCATACACCAATAGAATCTATACGTTGCGGGGAGTTCAAAACCGGAGAGAACTGGCCAAGAATAGACCGACAACTAGCCGGAAAATCGATCCAAAAACCTACCAAAACTGAATTTGAGATCGAACGGTTTTGAGGGCAAATCAATCCCCACAAACCCCAAAAAACTTAAGCAAGATGAGAGGACACGATTACATACCTGGTTCGCCGCGAATGGTTGCCAGAATCGCCGGATCAACGCAGTGAAAATCTGAGTGAAAACCGGTCGGTTTTCGCGTCCCTACGGCGGCTCCAGTGGCTGAACGAGGTGGGGATGGGCTGGGGTATGACCGGGTGGTCTAGTCGATCAGTTTGGTACCATGCCGGCCCACGTGGTGGCCGGTGGTGGCGGCGGTGGCCAAAAGCAAATCGTAAATAATAGTCCTGGGGGTCGTGCGTGGGGAGAGAGAGAGAGAAAAAAGCTGGCCCAATAAGATATTATCATATTTTTCTCAACTTATGTAATGACCAAAATACCCTCCTTACGTACTAAAACTCGGATTGAGGTGTGCCGCCCGTGAACGAACTCGTTTCAACGAGCCAGAAGCAATAGCGCAACTCGTTTCGCCAAATTCTCGTTCAAAAATAACGTTGACCAAAAAGCCCTTTAAAAATTAAATTCCAATTAAATTCCGATTTAATTGAATTCATTTAATTTTTATTTTAAAACCTCATTTTATTTAATTTAGTTTATGTTTATTTTTTTATCATTTTTGAGTCCGGGACGTCACAACCTACCCACCTTATAAGAATTTGGCCCCCAAAATTCCACTATTACTTCGGTTCCCCAATCAAACCACACTTCCACCTTTACGACAACCAACTTCCTAGGTTAACAAGTTTAATTTCTTAATTTTTAATATGAAATCCTCAACAAATTTTTCAAATCTTATTATTTTCTTTAAACTTAAGTGCACAACCACCGTTGGGTTCGGGTACGCCCCTAATTGTCCTAACTCCGGGATCTAATGAAACTCGTAAAAGACAAACAAAGAGAGGTAACATACCATAGACAACATCGAGTGTGGCCTGTGCCTCTTTCTGAGTCATAGAAAACACCCGAGCCTGAGTAGTCGAATGCCCTGGCTGACCCCTCTGATTCCTTCCGCCTCTTCCACGGAAGGTGTATTGAATCCCACTACTGGTTGAAGTACCAGCCACAGAAGATGAGGCATAACTCTGACTCTGCCCTTGACTAAGGTTACCCTGCCCTTTCTGGCCTACTGACCCCTGCCCCTGCTGGGCCGTCAGATAAGGGCAAACACTCTTCAAGTGTCCAGCTTGCCCACAGTTGAAATAGTTAACCCCAGTCTTCAAACCAGAACCACTACCCTGCGCACGAAAAGGGCAATCCCTCCTGAAGTGCCCAACCTCTCCACAGTGATAACAACCTGTGCCATTCCGCGGTGAAGAATCCCAAGTCGTACCGGCAACCGACTGTTAACTAGCACCCTGACTCCAGTTTGACCCAAGTTCAGACCTTCCACTTCCTGGACTCGAACTGTAACCTCCTGACCAACCACTACCAGCAGAACCCGAACTAAATCCTCCTCTCTTTGATGAACCATGACTAGGTCCACCAAAGTCAGTTGCATCCCTACGACGCCTTCCTGCACCAGCACTAGACCTCTGTGACACTCTGTCAGCAGCTTCAGACAAAGCTCTCATGGTAGGATAGACAGTTGCAGTGACCACAGCTTGAATATCAAGCCACAGTCCCTTCTCAAACCTTCTGCACTTCTCAGCCTCAGTAACAACTGACTCTGGGGCAAACCTCGACAATTCAATAAACTTTTGCTCATACTCCAGCACAGACATGTTACCCTAACTAAGCCCCAATAATTCATCCTTCTTCATGTCACAGTAAGAGTTAGGGTAGAATTACCACTACAAAAAAAATGTCTTTTTATGACGCAGATTTAATGATGCATCGAATATACACGTCATTAAATGTGATAAACTATGACATGTTTTTAAAATGTGTCATTGAAGTGAGTTTATGACACCGTTATCACGACATATGCTTGGTGCATCATTAAAATCATTTTCAATGACGTGGGATGTGTGTCATCGATTTGAGTACATTTAGACGACGCCTATCATACGTCGTTAACATTGTGAATTTAACGACGTCTTCTACACGTCATGAAGTACTTATATGACGACGCAAAACCTGTGCCATAGATGTATCTTATACGACGACGCAGAACCTGCGTCATAGATTTTTCTTAAATTAACGACGTCTTCAACATGTCATGAAATATTTATACAACAACGCATGATGTACGTCATAGATGTACCCCAAAAATTTTCATCCTTTGGCGCTCTTTTTTTTCACAGAAATTTAATTCCCTCGCTTCTTTCTGAAAACCCTCTTGCTATCTCCAACTCCAATTCAGGCCCAAAAGAAAAATAAAAGGAAAAAAAATTCCCCAAACCCGTCAAAATCTAAGGCCATCGCTCTAAACCTAAGACTTCCTTCTTCGTCCTCTACATCAGTTCTCGAACCACCGGCTACAACCACTCCGCTCCTCGTGCTCCTCTCCGGCAACGAGCACTCCTCCTCCGCCTCCTCTCTCTCTCTATCTCCCTATTTCCCTCTCTCCCCAACTTGTTCTCTTGGTCTGCCCCTTCGCGTGACCCGTTGTCTCCGACATTCAATCACCTACAAATTCTCTTCTCAATTACCAACTAATTAAGTCCACCTTCCACTTGTAAGCACCCATTGACCCCCAAACTAAAAAAACCACAAGTAAATACTGCTCTGGTGTTTTTTAAATTCTTATTTCTCTAGATCTGTTCAATTGTTGGATGTTATTTGATATATTTTCGTTGTGTTTTTTTTTTTGGATATTTGAGGTAAAATAGAATTGGAAAGCTGCTAAAATGTTTCTTGGTGTTGCAGTTCTTTTACTTTTTCGCTTGTGTTTAATTTTTGCCTTAATTTGTAATTTGAACATCGTGGGAGAGCTAGAACTTTTGCCATTTGTATTTTTACCAGTTACTCTTCTATGAATCTGGGAATTTTTTTGGGTACTTAATAGTTTTATATGTTCAATCGATTTTGGTTTATATATCCCAAGTATTCAATTTGATAATGGTGTTATATGTTCAATAGGTTGCTCTTGCTGCCTTGGATTCTACATTCACCCTCATATATTTACCATACAACCACTATTGCTGCCTTGGAGTTTGGACATGATAAGTTTAACTTATTTATTTTATATTGTTTTTGTCTCTTGTATGATTGCTATTTGATAGTTGATGGAAATGCGCCTCAATGTTTTGAACAGTTAGATAAAAGTGTCTAAGTTTCTACACAATTAAATTTTCAGAGAAGATTTAAGAATACCCCTTTTACTGTATTTTCTGATGATGATGACCCTAACACTGAAATTTTCAGTCAATTACAATGATCAATTGGTATCAAGATGTTGTTGATCTTGCAATGAGGATGCTGTGAATGTTTCTATACCAACTACTTTGGTTGATGTTGAGGGGGACTGAACGTTTTGTGAGGTTTTCAATCACGATTTAGGGAATCTTGCCAACAAATTGAAGGCTGGCACAAAGACTCTGTTTTATCGAAGGAGGGCCAAAATATTTATGACATCCAATGAAAGTCAAAGACCCTGTTTGTTTTCTTATAAAATAATAATAGTATGGGTCAGGAATACTAAGAAATTATTTATAAATGTTAAATAGTCATCAATGTTTTGTGGGAGCATTAAAAGTCTGTTTAGGGAAGAAGAAGAGGTATTAGTAAAGATATTTTGATAGCGACATAGTATCTTATAGAAGTTTTGGTATTTTCGGGTCTTAGTATATCAAACGTTTTTGAGATTTCTCCTTAAGAATCGAGGCTTGAACAATGGTTGAACTTTGAAGAATGATTAGTCATCTACCTACTGTGTAGGAGGGACTATGCTATTTTCTATTTACATCATACACCAAGAAGTTGTTGACCATTTAGGTAATCAAAGGCCTCATTCTTTGCTTAGGCATCTACTTTCCCATAAAAAAGATTCTGATGTTGAAAATTTTCATTAAACAAGGAAAATTCTGATGTTGTATGTGTTTCAAGCAAATGGGTATATGAGTTGTAATACATGTTCATACAGTTGTTGGGCTCTCTCTCCCCCATCCCTCCCCCTCTGTGTGATCTCTTGAGTGTTCCATAGGTGTTCCATAGGTGCTGGTGGGATGGCATGTCTGTTTGTTAAGAAGGCAAGTAGAGCAGATTGGGGAACTGTTAGAGAGGAATGATAGTTTATTTGAGAGGCGGATACTATTTTGGAAGCTAGATAGAAGATTTTAGGGAGGAGGTAGAGCTTTCCCTAGGTTAGAGTTATATTGTTTTTGCTATTTTGAACTTTGTATTATTAGGGATAGTTGGGGTTGGGGGGTTGTTGTTTTCTAGCTGATGTGTTCTTGATGGACTTCTGGTCCATCTTGCGCTGTAAATTTCTTTTAACAAAATTGCTGTTTCTTATCAAATAAATTCTGGAAGTAAAATACATTTCTTGTGGCTGCATTCTCCTGTTCCTTTAAGATTTTTTTGTAGCTTTTGTATTTTCTTTTTGTTCCTTGGTTATATTTCATAAAATCTTTACTTATTCCACCAATAAAGAACAGATTTTCCTGCAATATTAGGTGGCATTTTTAGATTTATGACTAAGCCTTTAGAACCATATGTGTGCATAATTTATTTTTTCCAACCTGAATTATTCAACATACACATGCTTAAGCTTTACCATTACTACCATCAATTGTCCTATTTTTCACTAAAAAAATTGGGCATCTGATGTAACTTCCAATGATTTATGGTTTAAGGTGTTTGCTTGTGCATATAGTACATATTTGTAATTTTATGAGACTTTTCCGCTTGAGATTATTTCCATATATTTGATTGAAGATGGTTTCTCCATTGTTTATGATTTGGTATAGAAACTCTTCAAGATAATGATATCATGCTCTCTAAATGTTTTAATTGTCACCCAGATAATAGAGATTGACTGGAGAAGGGGACAGATTTCATCCTCCTTGGAGTATTTTGACTTTCCAGGTGAAAGTAAGTGATATCCGTTGGTATGTTTCCTCAATAAGGATTTTTTTTTTTTGGGGCAGGGGTGGTAAACGCTTGTTTGAGGAGTTTAAGTTCACTATGTTATGCACATAGGGGTCATTTAGTACAGCGGACTGTCATGGACTGGACTAAATTCTAGGACTGTCTCGGATTAGCTCGGGCTGGCCTAAGTTGGATTAAGTCCTGACCTACGTTTGGTGCTGCGTCGGACTACGAAGCTGGATTGTAAAAATAGTGAAGACTTATGTTTGGTGCTGTGTCGGACTAAAAAATAATTTTATAAATATTTAAAAATAATAATTTTAAAATAATTAAATGTAAGTTTTTTTGTTATTATAATTACCAAATTGACATGCACATTTCTTTTCCTCCAAACCAAATTGACATGCACATTTCTTTTCCTCCAACCCAAATTGACATGTACATTTCATATATGCAAAAGTTAGAAATTCTTCATATATGCAAAAGTCAGAAATTCTTCATGTATGCCAAGGTCATCTGCATGAAGAATATCAATGGCCTTATGATATTCACTAAAGAGCAAGCTTTACTTTCCTTCCTTTGCAATGTTTGAAAGCCAAAAGCTCATATATATCAATCTACAAGAAGAATATCAATGGCCTTAAGATCTTGCTGCAAAGCTCATATATATCAATCTCCGCACGTGTAGGCCATTTTAGACCATTTTTGTTTGCTTCACAAAATCATTTCCCCCAAAACAAAAAATAATAATAATATGACAAACTCTTAATAATAAAAAAACTTGTTCAAGAGACAGAACAAACAAAAGCTCAAATAAATCTGATTTTTATTCCCTACGAATGTACAAATGAATCACAAGTTACATGTAATTTAATTTAATTTTCCAGCTGCTAAGCTTTCATGACCCAGTAAAACAACAGTATCTACAATAAATTGTATGAAGTGGCGGATCCAGAATTTGATATTCAGCTGGGCGAAACTTACTTACTAATGCATCTTTATACATAAATAAAAACTTAACAAAAACAAAAAACACAATTAAATGCAATGCAAAACAACACTATTTAAATATAAAATTTTACCCTACAAGAAGCTTAGAAGTCTTAAAAAAATTCTTCAATTATCGCTGCATTATTGTTATTATTAGCAAATTCTCTTTCATATATGTCAAGTACATATGCAACTTTTTTTTTCTGAAAAATCTCGGCCGGGTGGCCGCCTAGCCCAAAAAGGGCTGGATCCGCCTTCATAATGAAGCCTTGTACTACTATGGCAAATTCTATTTCCCCTCGGTGAAAACCCCATATGTCAGAATCTTTCAGCTTTGTTATAAGCAGCTTATAACAGAGCACTATCTAGTCATCACTCTTCCCAGATGCACAAAAGAATCCTTCACAGCCAATAGTCGATCCAAGGCGCTCAGGTCTAAATATGAAGCTCCGAATGATTGACTGAGGTGAAGCGGCCTCCTTTAAAGTAGAGAAGACTTCTTTGACTAATAGAGTCTCATTGATGAAAGTAGCATTATAGGCTGGTTATATTTCCAGTCTGGTTTGAGCAGAGACAAGACCAGTCTCGCACATTCAAATCCCTCTTGACAAGTCATCTGTCTCGGTTGATTGACATTTTAATAAACGGGAGCTTCTGTACAACCTAGCGCCAGATTTCATTCACTGTTCCGTTTGGTACTCCATATTGGAAATAGCGCTTCACCTGAATCAAGAAATTAAGATATATACAGATTAATATTTAGACATGGCATTACCTTTGCATTGTAATTACTTAATAGATGCATCAGTATTTCATTACATTTCATCCAAATGTGAATAACAAATTGCAGCCACAGTAATTGGCATGCACAAAACGTCAATTGTAGAACTCTTATGCTTAAACAACATTTGCCACAAAATCCGCCTCATTATTCCAATCCACCTAGACACTTTACAAATACCGGCCCAGGGTTCTCTAGAGATGGCTGTCGGTTTCTATTCAGCATACCCCACATCTGCCAGAATATCTTGCAGAAGGCATAACTAATACGTGAGAGGATTGCAGAATATGTGGGATGTTATGATTTTACCCTGTAGGACACCTCCTAGCAATGGAAATACAATTGTTCTTTGGGCCACTACCGCTTACCAACTTCTAGGACAAAACACACCAAGTAATTGTCTTTGATAGGAAAAAAAGACTTTCTTAAACAAGTCAGAAAGTACCAAGAACTAAAGAATTTTCACTAAAAAGCCTATAATCCCAAATGGTCCAAATAAAAAAAAGGCCAAAACAAAAGCATGTTTATTCTATGCATAACTCCCCAAAGGGCAGAACTTTATGAGATCTGCTAACCATACAATCAATATCCCGTCATTAGACACCAAAGTGGAATTTCTAAAACTATCAAGAAGCTTTCCAAATATGAGTGGCAAAACAGCCCACAAAATGTGTGGCAGATCATGCTTTGTTTGTGCATAATAAGAAAATGACCAATTGCAAACCTTGAACAAGAAAATGGAAACAAGTGCAATGCAATAACATCATTGACATTATATATATATATATATATGTATAGCTATGTTGCACGGATACGGATACGGGTACGGCGATACGATACGACACGATACGCCGATACGGCAAATCTCCAAAAATTAGGATACGGGTACGGCACCGATACGGCAATAAAAATAATATATATTTTTAAAAATAATATAAATAGAAAAATTGACATACCCCATTACCCAACAGCTCAGCCATATACCCAGCAGCCCAACTATGTATACCCAACAGCCCATACGCCCAACAACCCAGCCATATACCCAACAACCCATATATACCCCTCCTTTAATTCTCAAGAAGAAGAAAATCTGTTCCAGACCGAAAATGAAAAAGAAGAAGAAGAAAATCTGTTACAGACCGAAAAAGAAACAGAAGAAGAAGAAAATCTTGAGGAACGACGGTGATTGAATCGGAAATGGGGCCGACGGAAATTGATGGCGGTGAGTTATTCTCTTCCTTCTTCTTCTTCCTTCCTCTTCCTCTGCTTCTTCCTTCTTCTTCCTCTGCTACTTCCTTCTTCTTACTTCTTCTTCTTCCTTCCTCTTCCTCTGCTTCTTCCTTTTCATCTGCTTCTTCCTTCTGCCGTATCGGTGCCGTATCAACAAGTCAACATCCCATAAAAGTCTACGATACGCCACCTGGCGTATCGGATACGTATCGGTGCCGTATCGAAGCCGTATCGCCGTATCGCCGTATCGGATACTCGCATACCCCTAAAAACTGCCGTATCCGTGCAACAGAGATGTATAGGTAAAACTTCAAGGAAAAAATAAACAAAAAGCACTGACCTTGCTTGAAACTGCAGAAGAACGGATGCAAAAACCAATGCCAGAGAAGACTACCAAGACAAGTCCCAAGAACAAGGAATTGGGCAGGCGAAGAGGCCTCTGAGTTTCCATAACAAATATAGCAAACAACTCAAACAGAATGCTCAAAGGTGCAAGCAACGATCCTGAAACAAAATGGTTTTCAGTTTCAAGAAGAAACTTTGTATCTATGAATTCATTTTAAAATTGGTATAGTCAAGATTAACAAGCTCCCGATAAACCAAATGGAAACAACTAACAGTCTAAGGATTTAAGTTGAAAAATTCAGTGTGTAAAGCAATAACTCGTACAGGTCCCAAGCAAAACAGAACATAAAAACCTTGATTGCCAATTTACCATTCACTGCAAATCAACAAAGAGAGTCCAAAAACAAGAAACCATTTGAGTGGAACTATAACCAGAGTAAACTAACTGAAACAAAGATGGATCAATCACAATTAAACGCTAGTTCTTTATTACCTAAAGCCATCACATTTCATTGACAGAAAACATCTTAGATTTCATTAACAAATATTCAGATGGCATGCCTCAAGTGGACTGACATAAGGCTTTTCAAGCCTAAGACCAAGCTACCAAAGGAAATCCCTATTGGGAATGTCCAAATTTCGGCTGCTCTAAGATCAAATGATTTCTGTATTTGGAATAAGTTAAAACTCTGGACAAATTTTCTGAAAAGTGATCTGAAGACTGATCTATTGAACCTGAGAGTAAATTTTGACATTATAAAAGACCAGGCCAAGGATATGAACACCGCACTTTTGACAATGGGAGTATGGCAACCTGTTATATATATTTCACTTAGTATGGCTCATAGAGATTCCAAATCTCCAACTCAAGTCACTTCCAGTGCTCTACACTAGTTTGAAGAGATAAAACGATTCAAGAGGGCCTCTTGCACAACAATAATTCTTTTTGATTGCCCAATGTTTATATCCCAATTCAAGCATCCCAATATCTATATTTTTTATATATCAAAATTTGCTAATTTCAGTACAAAATATGGTTCAATATATTGAATCAAACATCTACAGCAAATCAAAATGTAGAAATCAAACTACAAGATTCTGCAAGAAAGATCTAATCATCATATCTTTATCAAAGAAACAGATTAATGATGGACATAAAATGGATAATACATATATTTATGTAATTTCAGAACAGGGGCAAGTAATGACAACCCAATAAAACCAAAGCTTTAATTGAACTAAGCAAAGGCATAATTCAGTTTCAATTTCTCAACTTTCTTCTATTTCTTTATCAATCAAAGACCCCACTACCAGAAAAACCAAAATCCACACTGCAGGTTGGCCTAAGATCTATCCCTTTACTACCAACTACCAAGGTGAAGGAAGGCAGAAAAGATAGATCAAGAAGAAGAGAGATGGGTAAGCGAGTCGGAAGCAGGAACTCGAACTTAGTCCTTATTGACTACGTGGGTTGAGTCGATCTTTGGGTTTGAGGGGAGGATGTGAGGGAGACAGAGAACTGAGGTAGGGAGCTCGAAAGAATAGGGAGGAGGCGGAGCAAAATCAAGAGAACGAGGGTTGAAAGTGAAAACTAAAATTAGATTTTGAATCAATTTCCCCTTTACCCTAAAACCAGAGGTATCCAAAGAGAGAGACCAAGAAAACTTGCCTGGGTCAAGAGTCGAAGAAGAGCACGCAGATGTCGAAGGAAGCAGAGGCGGAGTCGTGAAACCAGAGAGAGCCGGACTCATGCGTTCAATTTAGTGAACGGCTTATTTTGCGATGCCAATTTCAGCTTCTCAGTATAACGAAAGCGAGTGAGGAGGTTATTTTACTGTTGGACTCTACAACACCATTTAACTGAATCCCCCGTCTTACCAAATATGGGCTCCTAAGTTCTATTTAGCACAGTCCAAGTTAATTCAAGCCAGTGAAGCCTACCAAACAGGCCCATAGAGTTTAGCTGGCAGAATGAACAGCGCACTCTTGTTCCCATTTGTGTTCTATATTTATGTTAATTTGCCTGTACATGATTAATTGTACTTTGATTTTGAGGATCATTAGGTAATTTATTATGTAAGAATTGCATATACTATCAAACAATATGGTCTGTGAGACGAAAATAGTAATAGCTGCCTAGTTTTTATTTATATCTATGAAGGCTTTGTTTCTAGTTATCAAGTATAATAAATAATTTTGTGAGAGTGATGGCTCTCTTTTTTCCTTTTTGTCTTCGCATATTAAAAATGTATCAAAGGAGATGGGGAGATCTACAACTGGGAAAGACAGAGTTGACAACAATGGTCCTTAAAGAGATCAAGGCATAGTTTTAAATTCAATGAGCTCTGATACATTAGAAGTTGCGATTTTAGACATGGAGGAACTTGTAAACCGGGTTAAATGGATGAAGGGTGTCTTGGAGATTGGAATGCCTTTGACAAGTGCCATGCGCCCCACTTGGAAGTTTTTGTGACATCATCCCTCGTCCACACCAAAATGACTGAGCATTTTCACTCACAGTAAGTTTACCTTGTACACTGCACACAGCTATAACATGAAAAATTCTGAATGGCATTTAGATTGTTACCAACTCTACTCATCTGTTTTCGCCGTTTTCTTTTTACACACTTTCCTTGGGGTTTGGTTGTTATTTGTTGAAAAACTGAGTGTACTGTGAAGCACATATTGAAATGAAGGATGAATTTTATGCACGACTTTATTGACAAACGAACACTTCTCTTGTACCCACACTCTGTATAATTTTCCTCGAGTAGAAACTTAAAGTCTTTGGCCAGTGAATATACCGTCTTTTACAAGTATGACTTTGTGAATTTCAATCTTTTCTTCTTCAATAAATTAATAGTCAAAAGTCATGACAAGAAGGAGTTTACTAAAGTTAACTTCTTCGGGATTTCAAAAGAAAATAGATGAGAAAATCTTATTAGATTTTTAGTTTGTTTTTTGTTTGGATGAGAAAATTTTAGAATAGAGTTTGAGGTAGCTACAGATTGTTATTCATATTCTTTGCAATCATTTTATATATTGAATGCACATAGATGATTTTTGGGTGTCCATGACCCACTCTCGACAGATTACAAAATGGCCCAACTCCACTGTCCCATCCCAGTTGCATTCTTTTAGCTTAATGACCTACATTAAATCTCTATTTTTCTTTCTCTCATGTATTAACCTAATATATATTGTATATTGTATGTTTTATTAACGAAGATATGCTTGTAATGTTATATTATATTTGATATTAATTGTGTTCTAACTTTTTTCATTTCATTTTATAGATGGCAACTCCTGGGCAGCGAGGAAAGAGGTGGAAGAGAGTTAAAAGGTTGAGGGATCGCACTTAGCACACATCCCCTCTCTGGCCTCTTCTGAATTAATTCTCAACTTCTTTTTGTTTAAGCATGGTTCTAGTCTTTGGGTGCATTGCAGTCTCGCTAAAAGTTTCACTTGTTTTTTTTTCCTTCCCCATTTTGTAGGAAGCATTTTCACAGGAATTGCAGTGAGGACAAGGCTGTAACAGTGAGGTAATTGCACTTGTCCTCTTTTACTTTGCTTTGTAATTGCTTTTGGCTTCTTGCGTGACTTGAATTTTGGAAGCCGTTTTTGGTGTCTTTGAAAGCCAAAAATCTCAAAATTTTCCTTATGCTTTAGTAGATTGCTTAATGCTCTTTCTATATGAGTACTTCTATAGAGTTAGATTGTGGGGTTCCCTGTGGGCTTCTGTTTCTGGGCAGTTTAATGATTATCATTATTCTATTATCATGAGAGATATGAAAGTAGTCTTAAGATAGCATAATCTCATGTCCTTTAAGCTGTATTAGCAGTCTATTTTTTTTTCTTCTGTTTTTGAAGTAGTTTTAGCAGTCTGTTTTCCCTTTGTAGTAGCTTATCAATTTGGTCCTTCTGCCTCTATGAGTCTTGGTTTTCTACTTGTTTGTTGTTTGATCGAGGATAACTTATCCTCTTGTTTATTAATACAATAGTTTCTATTCAAAAAATATGAGCTTGTTTATTTGTTCATATGTGGTGTTGAAAAGTGCGTAGTAGTTTGTAGTTTATATCTGGAAATTTCTCTTTGGAATTGTTTTCGGCTTCTATGTGGCTAGCAGTTCATGCTATATAAATGCATACAGTGTTAAGGAAGCAACCAAAATGGGGGATTTGAGGACAGTTGACCAAGAAAAGAGTTGTATGGTCCAAAAACAACTGAAACTAATCTATACATCAAGCCTTGTGAATGTTGAATTGCCATTTTCTGAGTCAGTTTTCAATTTTTTTTCTTTTGGAGTTAAGAGTTACCTTGATTTGAATGAGTTGGTTTGAGTTACTTTCCTCCTGCTTGTTTTGAAGAAAAGCTAGAATGTACAATAAATAAGGTATATAGTCTATGAATTATATCAATTATTAGGACTTTTAGCAAGCAGTGACTGAAACATAATTAAGAAAAGGTGGAAGAAATCACAGAGTATGGATTCACAATAAAGGCACCAACAAGGAAGAAACTGAACAAACTGATCCTTCTGCTAGTTTTCAACGATTTTCATTGTCTTTTTGTTTTTTCGTCTGGGTTTAATCTGGTTTGCCAATTCAGCAATTCCTAAACAAACCAAACCATTTAGCAGCTTAGAAGCTTTAGGTTTTCAATCTTGCGTGACTTTGAATTTCTGTTTATGCAACTAAAACTAAACAAAACCCTTTCATTGAACAAAAGAACATATATTTCTGGCCACACAAATTCACTGATGCTTTCCTGGTTTCTAGTGATTTTCATTCTGTTTTTTTTTTCTTGGTTTAGTTTGGTTTCTCAATTCAGCAATTCCAACAGCAAAACTAATTTACTTTGAGGGGGCTGAATTGTATTGCCCTGGAATAAAAAATATTGATGCTTTATTTGGTATATTTATACTTGCTTTCCATTTGTTCCTCATCATGTTTTCTTTATTCGGCTAGTTGAAACTTACATAGTAGACAAATTTTCAATTAGTGTAGCCTAGCATCATAACAACCATCCTCAATTTGATTTCGCACTTCATATTAAACACAACTTGAGATGCATTTCCTTTTTTATAGAAAATTCAGAGCACATACTTGCTCTTGTAATTTCTAGACCTTTAGTCTCATTTTCTGATTGTGTTTTAATGCAGGTGTGGTTGTAATTATTTTAGTATGATAGTGAGGAAGTGATGCTTCATGTCCAAAATCACATCCTCTCAAACTATCATAGAGATCATCTTTTCGGATGTTTACTTTGTTTTGGACAGTGCTTGTATCAAATCTTCTCAAACTTCATAGGATTGACTTTGTGGGATTAGTTAAAGACAATTTTAATGTACTAGAATCATTTTGAATAATAGAAATATAATTTAGAGTACTTTGCCTTTGTGTCTTCATTTTTGCTTTTATATATTAATTTCTTTTTGCATAATTAAAATGATGAGATATATATAGATTAAGAATTTTTATTAAAAAAAATTAAAGAATTTCAACGACGTCTACACAGTGTCATGAAAAAGATTCCAATGACATCACATTAGCGTCGTTAAGTTCAATGACGCCTCGTCAGTGTCATTGAAATCCCATTCCATGATGCGGAAAAGATGTCATGTTTTGAAAAAGTTTCCACGACACGCTATACGTGACATTGAAATCTCATTCCATGACGCGGAACAGACGTCGTGTTTTGACAAAGTTTCCACGACACGCTATCTTTATCATTGAAACCCTATTCCATGACGCAGAACAGACGTCGTGCTTTGAAAAAGTTTCCACGACACACTATCCGCGTCATTGAAACCCCATTCCATGACGTGGAATAGACGCCATGCTTTGAAAAAGTTTCCATGACCCCCCATTTAGACGACGCGGATTACGACGCCTGATCAGCGTCATTAAATGTCTTACATGACGCAAATCAGACGTCATAGAAAGGTTTTCGTGTTGTAGTGTACTTAAAGAAGATACGCTGAAATTCCTCCCAAGTGATGGTAGTAGGATCAGCATTGTGACGTCCTGGACCCAAAATTAAAAGAAAATAAATGAAAATAATTAAGTAATTAAATTTGGTAACTTAAAATGAATAAAAAGGGATTAAAAGAATAAAATTGGAATTTAATAATTAAAAGGGCATTTTGGTCAACTTTATTCTCGGGACGGAATTTGGCGAAACGAGTTGCACCATTGCGTCCGGCACGTCGAAACAAGTTCGGGGACGTGCGGCACGTCTCGATACGAGTTTTAGAACTCAAGGAGGATATTTTGGTCATTTTGAAATTTGGTAAAACCCTAGGGCCAATCAAATTTCAGAATTTCCCTCTCTCTCCTCTCTCTCTCTCTCTCTCTCTCTCTCTCTCTCTCTCTCTCTCTCTCTCTCTCTCTCTCTCTCTCTCTCTCTCTCTCTCTCTCTCTCTCTCCCCTCTACGAGTGATCGTTCACCTCCCCCTTCCCCCTACTGTGGCAGCGCCACTGTTTGTGGCTGCCATCTCCTCCACCGGCCACCACGTGGGGCGGGACCACTCCCAAAAGATCAGCGACACCTCCCCTGTCCAACCTCGCTGTAGCCCAACCACTAGAACCGTCGGGATTCGCTGGAAAATCGCGAAACCACTCGGTTTCCCTTCAATTTTTCTGGCGTTCGCACGGCCGCCTCCAGCCACCTCTGCCATTGAGTAAGGTACGATTTTTAATCCTCTCCTCCTCCTCCAGCTTCCTGCATACTTGGATTTGATCGATTTGGCCTTGAATCGATCGAATCTCAAATCCTCACTTTGGCCGAATTTTGGTTTTATTTTTTGGCCGGTTCAGACCGGTTTTGGACTCCCCTCCATGTCTATATTTGTTTGGTATAGGCAGTGTAGGTTGATTTGACGTTTTGAGTTTGGCCGGAATTACTCAATACACCCATCACCCACGGTAGGGCGTGTGGCGGCGCGTGGTGGTGGTGTGGTGGCGGTTCTGTGTTCCTATACAACCCTCGTGTTGTGATGAACGCGTACGTGTGCTCGGAATTCAATTTAGACGTCGTTTGAACCTCGAACCAATGTACTCCTATTACGCGTTGTGTGGGTTTCAATGGGTTCGAGCCGTTGGATCGAATCCGATTTCACGTATATGGTTCCTCATATTTCAAGGATCGTATAGGAATTGACGGATCATGATTTGGAGTCCCGGATACTCCGAAATCGCAAACCCTAGGGTTTGGTAACCCATAACCGTCCGATCGTACGATCGTGAGCAATCCGACCGTCGGATCAAAACCCAACTTTCAGGACATGTTGGTTAGGTTGTGTTGAACATGTAGGAACTTTCGGATGTAAGTTTGGAGGTCATGGGACCCACGGGACCGGTTTGACCTATTCGGGTCGGTTTGACCAAGTTTGACCAGGTTTGACCGAGGGTCTCCCGAGGTCGCCTTGCCACGTAGTTGATGTTGTTGGACCTCTAGGAATTTCCGGAACGAATTGGAGGTAGTGGGCCCAGCGGTCCCCGGTTGACCGAAAAGGGGTGTTTGATCGTCAGTTGACCGTGAGTCTTCCGGGGCGGTCCCACTGGTTAAAAGAGGTAGTTTGACCTTAGAATCTTTCGTACAACGTACGTACACGTCTCGTTCGGTTCACTGTACTAATCCAATCATCGTATTTATCGCTTTAGGTATTCTGGCACGCTTACGCAGCAGGCGGGACCCTTTCAGGGTTGGGCAGCATGGGACCATCTGTGAGTGGACTTTGATTTTAAACGAGCATGATTTGAAAGATTGAATGCGATGTATATAAATGAGATTTGATAATTGTTTTATAGTTTTGGTTTTGACTTTGGTTGAAATATATTAAAAGTATTGGCATTTGAGTTTAGGCATGATTTTGGTTTCCAGAATTTATGTGGGGCCCTGATGGCTATACTTTATTAATATAATTATCTTTAAGTATTGAATTTGGGACGATTCAAGTGTCCGGTAGTAATTGCGTACGGATTTGGGTACGGTAGAACTTTATGGACTTTCTTTGGGTTATACTTTAAGCTTTTGGAATTTATACTTTATATTCTTTTGAGAAACTTCTACCTATTCTTTGAATTGAATATTTGGGCGGTAAGATTTGGACGTTAGTATAGTCTGGTGGATTACATATTCGGTTTTGGCGTTCAAACCTTATGAATAATAATACTTATACTTATATTGGTTACATATATATATATAGCTAGCTACTTTGAATATATACATCTATATATCTACTTTAAGAAAGGGTTATCTACACTTTGATTATGGGGTTTTACTATTGGTTTAATTTGGGTTTTGATTCGACATTTTCTTGACTTGAGTTTTGAATACTGTTTTGAATATGCAATTTCGGTGATTATGACATTTTACTTGATTATGGTTTGATATGCTGTCATTTGATGCTTGCAACTATTTTAACTATGGAACTATATGTTTGGGACGGTGATGTCCTTATTTTGAGATATAGTTGGTTTTGAATCAATTACGTATATAAATGATTTCATATGCATGGTTTACATTGTTTTGAAAAGGTGGGGTTAGTATGTTGATTTAAGTATGTAAAACTTTGTTGTTGTCCACTCACACTCTTTCTGTTTTGCTCCCCCCAGGCCTTAGTCGTTGCTTCGACATTATTCGGCCGAGCGCTACTCTTCTCAGGCTTCAACTGAATTGTAGGACACTTGTCCATATTCTGTAAATGTTACTTTCTGCTACTCTGAAGTTGTACATTCATAGAATTGCTCTGTTATCGCCCATTAGGGTTGAATTGTAGGCTGGAGGCCTGTTGTGTATTTGTATGCATGCTGACAGTTGGTGTATACAAATATTATGTATTTCTTTCAGGTTGAACTTTTGGGATTGTCCTGTTTTCAGGGGAGACTCTGCTCGATTTTCTGCAGAAGTCTTGTCCCCTTTCTCTTTTGTTTCGGGAAGAGGGAACTTGTTTAGTTTGTAGGCCCGACATTGCGATAATGTCGGTTTATCACAGGATTCGGTGCAAGTTCCGGGGTGGAATTCGGGTCGGGTCCTGTCAAGCATACCCTCTATAAACAATCTTCCACCAGTGGTATGTATTCCCCTTTAGTAAGAATGCAACAAGACGGACTCTATTCTCATCAAGGCATCTCAGGACATCAAACACCCTCTCAACATCTATGAGCCAGGCCTCAGTAATTGTTGGATCAGCTTTGCCATAGTAGTCCTGAGCTCCCAACTCTTTTACCCTTTTAATGTCTACACCCTCAAGGTTACGCCTTCCACATAGGGCTGTAGACATCGACCGAGCGAATTGGTCAAATACTTGGCGAAAATCAAGTTCATTCCCACCATCATACTCATCAACAGGTGGAGGTGAAGGAGATGGAGGTGGAGCAGGACCCCTTTCTCCACAAAAATGTGTTCTTGGCATACCATGTCTCGGAGGCATGATTCTTGAAAAAGAGAAAGCAAGGAAATCCTTAGCGGAAAGAGTGCAAAAAGAAAGCGACGTCCGAAGGAAATTGAACCTAATGCTCGGATACCAAGTTGACAGGACCCGACATGAATTCCACCCCAGAACCCGCGGCGAACCTTGCTGATTGTTTCGACATTATCCCAATGCCAGGCCCACATACTAAACAAAAACCCTCTTCCCGAAACAAATGAAAAAGGGGCCGAGACTTCTGCCGAAAATTGGGAAGTGTCTCTCCTGAAAAACGGACTTACCCAAAATTCAACCTGTCAGAAAACAACTGAATAGAATATACCAACTGTCAGCATGCATACACCATACATCACAAGCCTCCGGCCTTCAAATCCAACCCTAATGGGCAATATAGAGCATATCTAAGAATATTCAAATTCAAGTAGCAGAATTTAAAGTTTGAGTGCATGGATATAGAGTCCTACAATCAAGTCGAAGCTCGAGAAGAGGAGCGCTCGGCCGGATCGCACAGAAGCAACGACTATGGCCTGGTGAGGCGCAAAACAAAAAGTTGTGAGTGGACAAAAACAAAGTTTTAGTAATTCAAATCAACGTACTAACCCCACCTTTTCAAAAACGATGTTGAAATCATGCATTTCAAATCATTTATATACATAATTATTCAAATTCCAACAATCGCAACATAACAACATAATAATCATATCACAGTACTGTTTCCCATTCTTTCCCACTCTCAATTAACCACATGCTCGTAGGCAATACAAGCAAGGAAGGATCCTTAATGAAAGAAATACGAATACGAAAGTACTAATATATACATATAGATAATATAGAACATCAACACCAAACACAAGTACCGGGGAAACAATCCAACAGGGGATTGTTTGACTGGACAACGGACAGCACTATGGTGGCCCATGCCCATGGTTAAGCCGTCCAATTGGGACTAAGCTCACATGTCCGCATGGCATGAAATTCAATGCCAATACCTGCGAAACAATTCCTATGTGCAGACTACCCCGTTAAGAGTCTACAGTCACACCCTATTAAGGAATGCACCGGGTATTCGACATAAACCATTCAGTATCACATTATCAGTATCATAAGAATGGGGGAGGTACATACAGTGGGGCCAACAACACTCCACTCAAACACAACTCAATAATCTATAATCACATATTCAATCATAAGTACCCATACCCCAAAATATCAAACACTTGGACATATATACGTCCACCAATCCAATAAACATCATATAAACTCAAAATAAGGACATCATCGTCCCAAACATATATTTCCATAGTTAAAATAGTCACAAGCGTCAAATGACAGCATCTCAATCCATAATCGAGTAAAATATCATAATCACTGAAAATGCACATTAAAAACCAAATTGAAAGCGCAAGTCCAGAAAACGTCAAATCATATTAAAGTCTCAAGTCGAGAAACGTCAAATCATATGCATGGTTGTTTATTCATTGAAAGATATGCACATTCAAAACAAAGTCCACTCACAGATAGTCCCAAGTAGCTTGACCCTGAGAGGGTCCTGCACGAGGATCACGAGGAGCCTGAATACCTATTTCAAGAATACGAGTATTAAGATTAATAACCGAACTTTGAATGACAACCTTAAAGTCAAACCCTAACTAATCCCGACTCAACGTGTACGTACACTCGTAGGAAGGATTCTAAGGTCAACGACATTCGTTAGAAGACGAAAAGACCACGGGAGACGCACTGTCAGCCTTTGGTCAAACTTCGTCAAACTTTCCCGAATAGGTCAACCCGGGCCAGCAGGGCCCACAACCTCCAAATGGATCTGAACATTCCTAAAGATCCAACAAAGTCAACTAATCGCATTCTGAAGGTTTAGTCTCGATCAAATGGTCGGATTTCTCGCAATCGTACGATCGAACGGTTTTCGATAATTTAAACTTTAAGTTAATGATCCGGAGCATACGGGGCTCCGATCCATGATCCGCGAATTCCTATACGATCCTAGAAATACGGGGAACAAGATACATGAAATTGGAACAGATCCAACGGTCCGAACACATTGAACCCGGATAACACTGAATAGGCATAAATCCGTTCGACTGTCATACGATCTGACAGGACCCGACCCGAATTCCATCTCGGAACCCGTGCTAAATCCTGTGGTTGTTCCGACATCAACCCATGTTGGGCCCACATACTAAACAAATACTTCCTCTTCCCGAAACAAAGGAAAGAGGGGCGAGACTTCTGTCGAAAATTGGGCAGAGTCTCCCCTGAAAAATGGACTTTACCCAAAATTTCAACCTATCAGAAAACAACAGAATAATATTATCCCAACAACCAGCATGCTTACAAATACAACATAGGCCTCCGGCCTTCAAATCAACCCTAATGGGCGATAACAGAGCAATCTAAGTGTATTTCAAATTAAACAGCAGAATTTCAAAGTTTACTAATATCCATTAAATTCATAATAAAAAACAATATAAAAACTCCAACGCCAACATAATCCAAGGAAATCCAAACCTGACGTTTATCTGAACAAAACCGCCCAAATGTTCAATTCAAAAATAGATATAATTTCTCAAAAGCATACGTCATAGGCTCCCAAAAGTATAAAATATAAATTCTCAAAGTATAGATTATAATTTCTCAAGAATATATTTTATATATATATATATATATATATATATATATACCTATACATATATATTCCCAAAGTATGGAATATAACCCACGATACTCATATAGTTCAAATATCAAAGTACCCAAATCCGTACACACTTACCACCAGATGCTTGCCTCGTCCCAAATTCAATACTTAAAGATAATCATATTAATAAAATATAGCCATCAGGGCCCCACATACAAACCGGAAACCCAAATCATGCATAAGCCTCAAATACCAATTTAATCATAATGACTTCATCAAAAAGTCAAAACCAAGATTTAAAACAATTATCAAATCCCATTTATATGCATTGCATTCAATTCTTTAAAATCATGCTCATTTGAAAACAAAGTTCACTCACAGATAGTCCCACGCTGCTTGAGGTCCCGCCTGCTGTGTACGAAGATCCTGAGTACCTATTTCAGAATACGAGAACTGGATTAACGAAAGTAACACGAATGGAAAGAGTGTGACTGGATAAAAAGAGTGTGAGTTGACGAAAACAAGTTTTCATAATTCAAAACAACGTACTAACCCCACCGTTTCAAAAACGATGCCGAAATCATGCAGTTCAAATCATTTGTATATATATAATCAGTTCGGGATCCAAAATCCAATACTAGTAGCATAATAGCATGATAACCACATCATAGTACTGTTTTCCATTCATCCCCAATCTCAGATAATAACGTGCCCGTAGGCATGACAAGCGAGGAAGAATCCTCACTAAAAAAATATGAATACAAAGGTACGAAAGCATATATAAATATATAGTATAGCACATCAACACCAAATACGAGTACCGGGGAAAACAATCCAACAGGGGATCGTTTGACTAGACACTGGGACAGCACCAAAGTGGCCCCATGCCCTGGGTTGCACCGTCCAAAATGGACTAAGCTCGCCGGCACATATGGTAGAATCCTCAATACCCATACGCCCGTGACAAGTCCTACGCACACAGAATACCCGTTAAGAGTCTACAGTAACATCCCATTAAGGATGTACCAGGTATCCGATGTAACCAAATCATAATCAAATAACCATAACCAAGAACAGGGGAAGGTACATAAAGTGGTGCCCACAACACTCCAATCAATCATATATTCAATCAACAACATTTCACATATTCGCTCAAAATTCGAATCTCAATTCGTACATATGTACCCAATCCCCAAGACATCAGACATCAGGACGCAAGCATCCAAAACTCAATGACCAACGTAGATATTCAAAGTAGTCATAAGCATCGAAATCATAAAATCATATGCATGTTTGTTTATTCATTTAAAGATATGTGCATTCGAAAACATAGTTCACTCATTGGTAGTCCCAAGCAGCTTGACCCTGGGAGGGTCCTGTCTACGAAGTATGAGGTGCCTGCATACCTATTTCAAGAATACGAGGATTAATTGATAAACCGAACCTAACTAATCCTGACTAATCCTGACTCAACGTGCGCGTACGCTCGTACAACGAATTCTAAGGTCAACGACGTTTGTTGGAATGTGACGTCCCTGACCCTTATTTAAGAATAAAAATGAATAAATATAATTTGGTAATTTAATTAGGAAATTTAAAAAGGGATTTAATATAATTAAAATATTAAAATTTAGAATTAAATATTTAAATTAGAATTAAAGGGCATTTTGGTCCACTTAATTTTCGGACTCGAATTTGGCGAAACGAGTTGCCCCATTGCTTCTGGCTCGACGAAACGACTTCGTTGACAGGCAGCACGTCTCGATACGAGTACCGGATCAAAATAAGGACACGTGGGTCAATCAGATTTCTCCTTTTCTCTCTCTCTTCTCTTCCCTGACGAAACCTTCTCTCTCTCTCTTTCTCTCTCTCCTCAAACCGGTCGACACTGTTCACCAACGAAATACCTCCGTCCGGTCACGGTTTGTGACACCGCCACCTACAATCGAACCCTCTCCCTCTCCTGATCACGTTCCACCCTCGATATGCGCTCATAAACCTCGAAACTAGTCGAGAGTATCGGCTGGTTTTCTTCAAAAATTCACGGCTTCGAGCCGCCACCACCGTCCACCTCCTCCGTCGAATCAGGTGAGATTCTCTGACCTTGAGGGCTGCTCTAACTGTTGTGAGGGTGGGTGACTCTCGATTTTACCGTTTAGCAAACGGATCTGAAAACCCTAATCTGGCCGGAATTTCAATCCGTTTTTCTGGCCAGTTCACAGCCGGTTTTGGGGTGGGTGTGGCCGGTTCTGGACTCTTGAGGGTGAGGGGAGTGTTTTGGTATAGGCTGTGTCGATGGGATCGGTGTTTGGTATAGGCTGTTGCCCGTGGGCTGGGGTGTGGCAACTAAAAAGTGTTCCATTGCCATCCTCAAGTCGTCGTGAACACGTACGTGTGCTCGGTTTGCTAATCGGACGTCATTTCAACCTCGAACAAATATAAGCCTATTGTACGTTGTGTGGGTTTTAGGTTTATCGTGAAGGCAGTAGGTCTAGGAGTGTTGAGGGAATTGGAAGAAATATCTCATTAAAAACCGGGGATTGGGACGGGTATGGGAGGCACTTCCCCGACGGGGACGGGGATGGGGATTCCCCGAAAAGCCTAAACCGGGGATTGGGGCGGGGACGGGGACGGGGATGGGAAACAAGGACGGGGATGGTATTGCCATACCCGGCCCCTAACCGGCCCATTGCCATCCCTAGCAACGAGGTAAATTATTTGTAATTTCCGTTTTATTAAATTTCATGTCCTATTTTTTCCAATTTTTCTTCCATTTCTAATATTTTTTAAAATAGATTATGCAAGCACAAATGTGGTTCGGTGCCATTGGCAAAGACAAAAAATCTTTCACCTATCACCAATGTTAGGTGGCGGTGAAAAATTGTTCGAGATTCAAAATTATTTCCACAAGTCCAACCATTGTGTTGAACGAGACGCCGCTCTACGATTTAATGTTATCGGATTCGTCTATGGATTCCCTGATGAATGAAGACACACGAATCCAAAAAGAGCCGAGACCTATTGGGAGAAAGGCGGCGAAGGCCAAGAGAGGAAATAATTCCACCAATAATAGTGCAAAATTTTTGGAGCAAATTGCTCTGCAGAGAATTGAGAGAGATGTGAAAAGAGATGCGGATGAGAAGGCAATGCATGAAGAATTTGTAAGAGAAAGGGAGTATATATGCAAACAAGACATGGAGAAGAAGGACCGGGAAACCATGGCCATGGATACAAGCCATATGTCCCCTGAAACAAAGGCATATTGGAAGCTTGAACGAAGGGATGTTATGAGAAGAAGGCTTTTCCGTGACGATGGACCTAGTAACACCGATTGGTTAAATGATAAAAACCATTAGGTTTTATTAGTTGTCTAATATTTAATTAGTTGTATTTCTTTTCTTTTCTTTTAATTAGTTGTATTTCTTTTGTATTTTTGTATTTTTTTAGTGCATAAAGAAATCATTAAATAAAATTCATTTTTAGTTAAGACATTGCATACATCAAAACAAAGCACAATCCGATTCAAAACATAAAGAAAGCATAATTCATTACAAAACACACCCAAAGCATAATTCAAAACAAAACACAAACAAAGCATAATTCAAACAACGCATACATCAACAGAAAACATAATTATATATATGTATATATAAAAAGCTTCTTCACTTCACTTCATTCACTACCATTGCCTCACACTGCCCATAAGTGCTCCAACAAGTCAACTTGACGTCGTTCATGCATATAAGAAGATTGCATCTCCGTATAATGATTAATCATAGGTGAGTTGTAACGACCGTCCCTAACCAATGGTTTGTGCTCCAATGGTTGTCCATTTGCTCCCATGGACCTTTCATAAATTCTTGTCAATGCTGTGTTCATGGGATCCGGTTCGAACACATCTGCAGCATCATAATCATACTCATCCTCCACAATCATGTTATGGAGAATGATGCATGTCATCATAATGCTCCAAAGCACCTCTTCATCAAGTATTCGAGCAGCCCCCCCTAATGATTGCCCACCTAGCTTGGAGGATACCAAAACACCTTTCCACATCTTTCCTATAACTCTCTTGATGTGCAACAAATAATTTTTTCTTCACCGATTGGGCATATGGAATTGTTTTCACGAATGTTGTCCACCTCGAGTATATTCCGTCTGCTAGGTAGTACCCACCCTGGTAGATGGTATTGTTGATTTCATAGGTGACCTGAGGGGATTGACCTCTCAACACATCGTTGAACACCGGGGATTGACCAAGCACATTGAGGTCGTTTTGAGATCCCATAACTCTGAAAAAGGCAGGCCAAATTCATGTATCGAATGAAGCAACGACTTCTAGAATGATACTTTTTTGCCCCTTCATATTCCCATAATCTCCATGCCAGGCAATTGGGCAATTCTTCCATTGCCAGTGCATATAGTCGATGCTTCCAATCATGCCTGGGAAACCTCGAGATTCGGCTTTTTGTAGAAGTGTTTAGAGGTCCCTAGGTGTAGGTGTGCGGAGGTATTCCCTCGTGTAGGGAGTTTCGATTGCATCACAGAATCTGACCAAACTCTCTAGGATAGTGGACTTCCCCATCCTAGCAATCTCATCCACCTGGTCTGCAGCTGCCCCATACGCAAGCATCTGTAAAACAGTAGTAAGTTTCTCCTCTGGAAGAAGCCCCAAAACCCCATCAGCATCACACTTCTAAACGAAGTATGTGTCGTAATTGAAAACATCTTACATGACTTTATTGAACAAATTTCGCTGCATTCTATATCTCTCTCGAAAATAAACATTAGAGTACAACGAATTTGGGATAAAGTAATCTTCCAAAAGATTCTTACCCCGAGATTGCCTATGTCTGTTGACGTTCGAGCCACGACTGACTTGTGAACCACCATGGCGGTCTTGCCTTGATAGTTCCAACATACCCATTGCCATGAAATTTTTTGCATCATCTTCTTCCTCCTCCCTTTCTTTCTCAGCTCATTTGCACCTTCTTTCTTTCATTGCTCGCTCTTGCCTCTCCAAGCATCTCCTCATGTTGGACATTGAGAATGGACTATGAAATCTAAAATCTGAGAAATGAAAGGATAGAGAGGATATGGTGTGAGAGGTCTGAGTTGAGCCTCTGGTTTTATAGAAGGATTTAGAAGATAGAGATGACATGTGGCGCGATTTTACAGGAAGAAAATTTTATCTGAAATATGATATTTGTATTTTATAATAAATATCGACACGTGGCAACCGAGAATCTTATCCAAAAATTTTATCTAAAATTTGAGAGGTGAATTTTATAATAAATATGGACACGTGGCACCTGAAAATTTAATCATGATAATTTTTATAATAAATATTGACACGTGGCAACCAAAAATCTTATCTGAAAATCTTATCCAAATTAATCGTTTATGTAGAAATATATATATAAAGTGAATAGTAATTGTCATGGCAAAGGGCAATGGGTGGAAACACAACAAGCATTTTTCAAGGGCTGCCACTATTCATGTGAATAGCAACAACCCTTGCCTTGCCCTAGCCCCTTGCCATGGCAAATGGGTGGAGGTGCTCTTAAGGTTTGTTGAGGGGCTCTTGACGGTGAAAGAGATTATATGGGTTCTCTACAGTCGATGTCAGCTCTCTCTCAGCCCTCTCTTCGCTCTCTCCCTCTCTCCATCGTATTCCTCTCTCTCTCTCTCTCTCTCTCTCTCTCTCTCTCAGCTCTATCTGAAACCCAATTCCTCCTAACTCTTCCTTCCTCTTTTGCAGTCCTTTGTCGTCCCCATCGCACATCTAGAATGGCGCATCAATTCATAGCATTATAGCGCATCTGGACGAAAGGCATAAGTAAGAAGGTCGTTTCCAAAATTTCTAGAGAATGGTAATGACAATCTTCTCTCTTCTCAATCCCTAGTTTTCTTGTTTTTCTTTTTCTGTGCTTTTATTTTATTATTTTGTCAAAATACATCATTTAAGTTTGCACAATTAAGGTGCTAGGGTTCCTAATATTACAACTCATATTCAACTCAAAACTTTTGCATTTGTTGTATTTAGATTTGTTCCTAACTCCATGATTTTATTTCCGTGTGTAATGAATGAGTTACATAATTAGTAACCCACCACATGACCCACCCAACTACTCAGATTGATCACCAATTGCAAGTAATTAATTGGATTTCAGTTGCTGGCATTCTTTAATTGGAGACTAGTTCGTGTTTAAATTGTGTTATTTCAATCATCTGCTTATGGGAGTTTGCATGATATTTTTTTTTACCAATTGGATGGGATTTAAATTTATCTGTAATTTATTTTCACAATTTACTTATAAGGAATTGGTAACAAGCTTTTCACATTCAAGAGTGGTTGTGAGTGAAAAAAAAAGAAGAAGCAATGAGGGCATGAGAGGATGCATAATCAATGATTTTAGCCTTTTTCTGTCGTCTTGCAGCATTTTGTGCTTGAGGAGAACATGGTGGAAGTTGACTGTACTTGTGTGACACCTAAGGTGGTTCTAAAGGCATCAGGACATGTCGAGAAATTCGCTGATCTTATGGTTAAGGACAAGAAAACTGGGACTTGCTACCGGGACGATCACTTGCTTAAGGATTTTTATAATGAGAAGCTCCAGAAAGACCTCAAAATTACTGCAGAGAAGGCCAAAGAGCTTAAACATGTACTTGCGATGTTAGATGACTTCTCAGCTGAAGAACTAGGTGCAAAGATAAAGGAGTATGGATTGTATCCCTTGACACAAAAAATCCTTATCCATTCAACTTAATCCTTTATTTGTCAATTTAAGAATGAAACAGTTATACCATCAGGATAAAAGACTTGCAACATAAAGTGATGCTGAGTGTATATTTTGATTTGGTGTAAAAAACTATATTTTGAAAAGTATTGTTTCTTGTTTTGTAAATGAGAAAAGTGGCGAAGCACTTGCGGCTCATGAAAAATTTTCAAAACCAAGAGAAATAGAGATAAAGTTTTATGCAGATCATGTACATCATTGATGTTATTAGTAAACAGGATTTCCTAACTTCGTCTGTAAGAACAGTCCACCATTTTTGACACAAAGCTTCCACTAATTCGTGATAAAAAATGGATTATATGGATTTGTTCCTTCAATGTTCCAATGGCACCAGGGGAGACTCGTTCTATTGTTTGTAGTGCACAAAACTTCTTTCAGTTCAGCTTGGTGGCAGGTATGAACTTTGTGTTATCTTATGTCGTAGTTTGTACTTCATAACAACAATTTGGTGAACCAGCACATGTTGTCGAGTAGGATCCTTATGGTGGAGACTATTATTGTCTCTTTTGTAGAAATAAATTACTTTCACTCATTATAACTTCGGTATAACTTGATGAGAGGATATGTGATTCAGGATGTGTAGGACCTAAATTTATTAGTTCCCTAATGTATTTGTTAGTTTCCTTGATTCTCTAGTTGTCCAAATTCTTGTAGGATTTCTACTTTTCCAGATTTCTAGATTTCTAGTTTTAAGTTTTCTATTTTATTTGGTGTAGGATTTCTGTTTAAGCAAGGGATTTTTATCCTATTATGTCTAGGTTTTAGTTTGCTATAAATAACCCCATGTAGTTCTTTAAAATTCAGATTTGGATATTGAGTAAACCTTCTCTTAAAACCATGTGATTTCTGTCCTTCCTTCTCAGTTCTCTGATTTCGGTCCTTTCTTTCATCCCTTGGATCTATATTTTCGTCTCCTCAATCTCTGATATTCTTCTTGTCCTACTATTCTACCTTTTCTTTCGTCTTTTTTATCTATATTTTTGTCTCCTCGATCTCTTATATTCTTCTATGTTCTATTGTTTAAGTGCTTAATCTACTACCTACAGGCTGTACTACATCAATATGTGAATTCCCGATTTTCTCGATACTACACTTGATGTTTAGCTTTTTTGGTGGTTGACACTGAGATAAGTTGTATGTGATTAGTTATTAAGCTATAGAAGAAGGGATAAGGCACCAGTCCAAATTATGAGCATCAAATACCATATGAGCTAAGAAGCAATATCACTTTCGAATGAGCTTCCAAAGGTTCTTACTTTGATTTTTGTGTGAAATATATTGATCTTACTTGCTGTCAGTCCTTTCTCTTGCGGATTTCTTATTCCCAAGTCAAGTTAGGATTTTGTCAAACAATTTAGCAGTAAACCATTCTGAATGTTACGCTCATAGTAGGCTTCAAGTTAAGGTTTTTTAATATCCTTTTTCAATGCTTATATCCTTATAATCTTGGATTTTCCTTATTTCTCAACTTGCAAATATTTCACGTGGTTCCTAGATGGCAACAACATTGGACTTCAAATAAGGTGTATGATGGAGACATGATTGTCCTTCAGGGTCAAGAGAAGGTCTTTCTTTCCATGTCCAAGGAGGAATATGGTGATGTTAATAAGCAATACACAAAGATCACATTCAGTCCCACACAAGCAGATCGCCTCGTCTTCGCATTTCAGAATTGGTTGAGGCGACATGGCAACAGCCAGCCTGAGTGGTTTGGTAAAAGTGACCAAAAGCCTTTGCCATCAATGGTCTTATCAAAACGTCAAGTGATAAGCAGTTCTTTCCTTTCTTGAAAAGCAAACTAAGCAAATTCAATCTGAAGCTGCTATTTGACGGATAATTTATTTCGATTTCTTGGGTTTTATTATAACTTTGTTTTGCAGAAGTTAGATAGATTTGAACATCATACCCTCAAAATGTTCCACATGTAAGCGAGCTGATGCAGGATGAATAGGACCTAAATTTATTAGTTTCCTAATTTATTTGTTAGCTTCCTAGATTCTCTAGTTTTCCAAATTCTAGTAGGATTTCTACTTTTCCAAATTTCCAGATTTCTAGTTTTAAGTTTCCTTAGGATTTCTGTTTAAGCAGGGGATTTTTATCCCATTATGTCTAGGTTTTAGTTTTCTATAAATAACCCCATGTAGTTCTTTAAAATTTAGATTTGGATATTGAGTAAACCTTCCCTTTAAACTATGTGATTCCTATTCTTCCTTCTCGGCTCTCTGATTTCGGTCCTTTCTTTCGTCCCTTCAATCTATATCTTCGTCTCCTCAACCTCCGATATTCTTCATGTTCTACAGTTCTGCTCCTTATTTCATCTTTTCGATCTATATTTTCATCTCCTCGATCTCTTATCTTCCTCTATGTTCTATTGTTTGAGTGTTTAATCTAATACCTACAGGCTATTCTTCATCAATCGGTATTCAGAGCCTCTTGATCCGCTGCTATTACTCTGCTTTATTGCCTCTACTTGTCGTCATGGCTCCCAACATCACCGTTGCCAATTTGTCTGAACAACATCAAGAATTCGAGGCAAAAATTTCTGCAGATGTCACCAAATTGGAAAATCAGGTCACCAAATTAATGGCTGATCAAAAGACTGAATTTTTGTCCATGTCAACAGATATTGCCAAGTTACAAGCTTCCATGAAATTGCTCGTCAACCACATCTCAACTGCGACTTTTGAGCCATCCTCCACATCCGCTGTTCTCTCTGGTTCGTTCACACCTTCTCCACAGGCTGGTCTCTCTGGTTCGTTCACACCTTCTCCACAAGTAGGTCTCTCTGGTTCGTTCCCTTCTCCACAGGCTGGTCTCCTTCCCAATCCATCCATGGATTCCAAGTTCCAAGGCCACCTGGGCCTTCCATCATCTTCTGCAGGGACGTCTTTGGTTCGGTCCGAACCAATTTTTTCAACGGGATCTGCGCCTAAACCCTGTTATACCCAACATACGATGGGATCTCCTTTGGTGGATGCCACTATTCCTCCCCTGTTGCCCCGACCTCATGAACATAACGTCGTCCACCGAAGCTTGGATTTTGAGATCGCCCGTCATACCAAGCCTACTGTTCCCGTCTTCGATGGTCGCGGGGATCCTACTCTCTTTGTTGATTGGATATCGGCTATGGGAGATTATTTTGAATGGTATGATACGTCTGATGCACAACGGATCCAGTTTGCCAAACTCAAATTAGTAGGGGCCACACATCAATACTGGAAGGTTACCGAGCACCATCTTCAATAACTCGGACAAAACCCTGTGATTTTATGGGATGATATGAAATTGAAACTCCGGGAACAATACCTCCCATCTTTTTATCGTCACCAATTGTTAGATCAATTATGGACTCTTTCCCAAGGTACTTCAACTGTCCAAGACTATTATTCCCGCTTTATAGAGCAAAAATTGCATTCTGCTGTGTAGGAAGAGCTCGCAATTACAGTTTCTCATTTTATTCATGGCCTCAGGGATGATCTCAGACATGAGGTAAGTAGGTCACATCCGGATGTGTTGGAGGACGCCTATTGCCAAGCCTTGGAAGCTGAGACATATTTGTTGCCACAACAGTTAGGATATTCTGGTCAACTTGCAATTGCCAACCAAACTCTTCCCACTATGGGTATGCAGACGGGGTTTTCAGGACCGTCTAACCCGCCTGTACCACCACCTAACAAAGGACCGACTGTTTCTACTAATGCTCGCATGGAATGTTTCCATTGCCATGCCAAAGGACATATTGCCTCTCGTTGTCCACAGCGAAATTTAACTATGAACACTCCTGCTAGTGAGCTTTGTGAGATTGTGGAGCCTCTCGAAGGTCTCTATGATCTGGACATCGATGATTCCTGACCCTCGTCCCCTATTATTCATACTTGCAGTCGGTGTTGTCGTCATTAATTTAAAATTTGTGGTTGTTTACTCGTTGGAGTCAAGTTCTTTTCACCGGGAGAGAATGATGCAGGATGCATAGGGCCTAAATTTATTAGTTTCCTAATGTATTTGTTGGTTTCCTAGATTCTTTCATTTTCCAAATTCTAGTAGGATTTCTACTTTTCCAGATTTCCAGTTTTAAGTTTCCTATTTTATTTGTGTTAGGATTTCTGTTTAAGCAAGGGATTTTTATTCTATTATGTCTAGGTTTTAGTTTGCTATAAATACCCCCATGTAGTTCTTTAAAATTCAAATTTGAATGTTGAGTAAACCCTTTCCTAGAACTCTCTGATTCGTCCCTTCGAACTATATTTCTTCTCCTCGACATCCGATATTCTTCTTTGTTCTACTTTTTCTGCCCTTTATCTCGTCTTTTCGATCTATGATGCAGGACGCTAGGGCCTAAATTTATTAGTTTCCTAATGTATTTGTTAGTTTCCTAGATTCTCTCATTTTCCAAATTCTAGTAGGATTTCTACTTTTGCAGATTTCCAGTTATAAGTTTCCCATTTTATTTGGGTTAGGATTTCTATTTAAGCAAGGGATTTTTATCCTATTATGTCTAGGTTTTAGTTTGTTATAAATACCACCATGTAGTTCTTTAAAATTGAGATTTGAATGTTGAGTAAACCTTTTCCTAGAACTCTTTGATTTCATCCCTTCGATCTATATTTCTTCTCCTCGACATCCGATATTCTTCTTTATTTTACTATTTCTGCCACTTATCTCGTCTTTTCAATTTATATTTCGTCTCCTCGGTCTCCTATATTCTTCTCGGTTCTATTGTTTGAGTGTTTAACCTAATACCCACGGGCTGTACTACATCAATTGGTAATCGAGCCTTCTCTCACTTTCGCTTGCGTTTGCTCTCTACCATGGCACCCCAAACCGTGGCCAGCCTTGCAGAACAATGTCATGCGTTCCACGACAAAGTTTCCAAGCTCAGCACTGACCTCAAAGAAAAGTTTTCACAGGCTCACAAACATCGTGCGACGACGCACCTTGCCATCAACAAACTCCAAGACTCCGTTCATATGCATCTCAATCACTTTTGGCTTGGAACGACTGAGCCTTCTCTACCTCAGCATTGCTCTCGAGTTCGTCTACGCTGCCGCCACAAGGTAGCCTTCTACCCAATCCACTGATGGATCAAAAACTCAAGGCCGTGCCACAAGGTATTTCGAATCAGTCAACAGGACTATCAATTGACATGCCCAAGGCTCAACCGGAGCCCATCTTTTCTTTTGGTTTTATGCCGCAGCCTGACCATACGCAACATACGATGGGTTCTCCTCTGGTTGACGACAACATTCCCGTCTCTACCCCTCCACGCCGACCACACAACAAGAACTTCATGCACCGACACTTGGATTTTGAGATAGCCCGACATGCCAAGCCAGGTTTTTTTTCCTGAACCAAGGCACTCTGGCGACGAGTTACGAACACAATGGATTGAGGGTCTACCACACCCGCATACCCGCTTGCATTCGTTGGCCGATCATGTTCATCATGGGTCTAGGCAGAGTTCTCAATTTTCCATTCTTCCAAGGACTAATGTTCCATGCTTGCGGAACGGCTGGTTTCAAGGTGGCAAATATGATGCTGATCTTGAAGAAATAAAGAATGCCACATGCCTCTTCACACTTCCTTGGGATTTTGATTTTGTCGTTGTTTACTCGTCGGAGTCGAGTTCTTTTCGGTGGAGGAGAATGATGTAGGATGCATAGGACCTAAATTTATTAGTTTCCTAATTTATTTGTTAGTTTCCTAGATTCTCTAGTTTTCCAAATTCTAGTAGGATTTCTACTTTTCCAAATTTCTAGATTTATAGTTTTAAGTTTCCTATTTTTATTTGAGTTAGGATTTTTGTTTAAGCAAGGGATTTTTATCCCATTATGTCTAGGTTTTAGTTTGCTATAAATAACCCCATGTAGTTCATTAAAATTCAGATTTGGATATTAAGTAAACCTTCTCTTTAAACTATGTGATTCCTATTCTTCCTTCTCGGCTCTCTGATTTCGGTCCTTTCTTTCGTCCCTTCAATCTATATTTTCATCTCATCGACCTCCGATATTCTTCTTGTTCTACTATTCTGCCCCTTCTTTCGTCTTTTTGATCTATATTTTCATCTCCTCAATCTCTTATCTTCTTCTATGTCCTATTGTTTGAGTGTTTAATCTAATACCTACGGGCTATTCTACATCACGAGCTTATACGGCATTCCAGACTTGGTATAAGCTGCTAACGGGGCAACCATTTTCTGCGCAACAGCCGGGATTCCTTCAGATTTGCAGTTAAGGATCATTTTGGCTGGCTTTGCCCTTCTAAGTGTTGGGTTGGCTTAGATACACTGTTGGCAACTAAATTATTATGTACTATTTATTATTTGTAGCAACTAAATATTGTAATTTACATGAAGAATCATCCCTTTTACGCTTGCAACTGCTTAAGCCAAACCAACCAAAACAAACCCAATAATCTAAAATGAAACCAAGCAAGCCTCAAAGTCAAATTCACAACTTGCAAACATAACCAAAACCCAACCTCTAGTGTAAATTCTTTTAGTTTACAAATATAATCTCCATTTCAAAGTGAAGTTAATAATGAAACAAATTATTAAGAGGGAAGAGAGTTTACCATTATTAAGAGTGAAGTTAACTGTCCACCACAAAGCAATAAAATGGTAATGAACAAGCAATAAAATGGTAACATAATGACAATAAACAAGCAATAAATTGGCAACATAATGACAATAAACAAGCAATATTGTCATTAAAACTCAAAATATAAGCTACATTCCAACACCGATAACAGTAATTTGGTGCCGACTAGACCTGCAAAATTCAAGAAACCCACTACTCAATCCAACTATTACAATGTTCACCCAAAAATTTTAAAATAAAAACTTCACAATCTCACAGTATACCTTCTCTATGTTGGCATTTGATAACTGTTGGCATCTTTTCTCGCCATAGAGGGTGGGGACTGTTCTAACACCAATGTCTCGAGTGCTCTCTTGAGTTAGCACTGATGGTTCTTGGTGGTGAGCAAGCTTCCAACTGGATCCAATTGAAAGTTGGATCGGGCTTGAATGAGTGAGAGAGGCCCGGCCCTTGGTTAGGCTGGAGATCGAGCTGGCTCTCTCAGTTCGTTGGATTACGTAGGCGTGCCACTATTGGGATCGGAACTGACACAATAGAACTGTGATGAGTCTGTGTTTACTTGCTTGTACACTAGATTTTGCACTTGTTCTTGACCTCTAATCAAGCCATTGTGCTCAAGGGGGGGAAGTCTTGGCTCAAATTAGTTCTTTTTATGCCTCAGACGGGTTAGGACTTCAATATTCTTTCATTTTCATACGTGTGGGATGATAGCCATGTAGGCGCATGCCCAAAGAGGAAGAGAAATCGTGTTTTGGTCACAAAATCCCTTGATCGGGCTTACCAACCTTGATATAAACACATGGAAAAACCTTGAAACAAGTTGGTTTATATTGAAAATGCACTTAACAATATTAAACAAGCCCTAATTACCCTTTATCGGGCAATTTTTATCTTGATCGGGCAAGGCATTGTTTATCGGGCATTAGCAAACCTTAGATCGGGCTGGACCGAAGCCCCATACAGGCCAGCTACTGTCGAGTAAACGGGCTTGCCCTATGAGATAAAGTATGTATAACTTTAATATAATTCAAGATAAATACTCAAAGTAAGTTACTCTACAAAACAAAGATAAACAAATATTTGAAAATGAAAGACTTCTCTGTCTGGTCTTTATTATGACGATAAACAAACAGAGATATTAAACATTGCAAGTCTGAAAAGTAATAAATATTAACTCAAAACTGCAAATGTTCCCATTTGTTCTGAGCATATTATGTACAGTATCTGGAAAAATATTAGCAGTGATGCTAACAAATCATACCAAGTGTTTGGCAGAGCAATAAAAGAGAAGATCTCAGGAGTTGTCTACTGGATGATCTGAGTATTGAGTGAATTGGTTGTTCTGAAGGCTTTTGAAGATAGTTTTTGTGTTTATAGACATTTAGTCTTGTTTGGAGGGAGAGTCCCCGATTGTTGCTTTAGATGCCTCTATTTATAGACTTAAGGTCTTGAATGTGCTGGTGATGAATAGTCAAAAAGGAATGTAGGGATCCCACAGCATCATTACAGTTTTATCTTCTTGCTAATTAATCTTCAGTGGGGGGAAGAAAGTGGAGATAGTTGGATGAGCATATATTGAAAGTTTCCAATTTAGCCTCGAAACGGGTCTGGTTGTCTCACTTTTGCTTCTCTGAGTGAAAGATAAAATATTTTATCTTAATTCCTCCCCCACATCATGTGGAATCCTTGCAAGAAAGGTTAGTGCTTTTTGACTCATATGCTGGGTCAAAGTTTGATTTCAAATATTGGACCATGGGCCTGGTACTTAAACCAAATTTTTGGCCCAAGTAAGCCTTTTGGAGAAATTCTGCCAAGTGAACTGGGCTTGGGCCTCTGAAATAGTAAAGAGGATAATTACTGGGATTTTTCCATTTTTGGCACAAACATTGCGCCCCCCTAAATTTGATGGACTTAAACTAAAGTCCATTAGATTTACCCATTTCTGAATGGAAAAGCCCTTTGGAAATAAAAAACACTCCCTAAATATGTGAAAATACCGGAATGCCCATGTTGTTTAAAATATTAAACGATTCGCGTCTTTTTCCTTCATCATCTTCAATTTCAATTTCTGCACATCTTATGAAACTAGTATCTCAGAACAAAACCCTTCTATGATTTTCATTATGTGAAACAACTTTCCAGAAATGGCTCCAAGAAAATAGAAAATGAAGAAGCAAGTGGCACCTGTTCAATCGCCTGAGAATGCTCCCAATTGGATTTTGGGCGAGGGAGTTGAAGAACAAGTTGCGAAATTCCAGCTTACTCTTCGGGCAGAAAAAGAGAAAGGTGGTGACCATTACTACACTCTGTTCCCTCTGTCAATTTCTGAGGATTCGAAGATTCCCCAGTTAGGCCCAAGGTATTTTGGCGCTAAATAGACGAGTTTGAGGGCCTTGGATACCAGTATGGTTAGAGCCTTTCACCCGTATATCCTCTTAGAGATAGATTGTTGTTCGTGGGTGACTAATTCAAGTATCCTTGGCTCGAATCCTGAGGTAATTCCTCCTGGAAAATTCAAGCCCTGGAGTGAATGGGTTGAGGATTTATGCCCTTGGTTCAGGGCAAAGTGGACAAACAATGGTATATATGACGCCATTATGCTTTCGAAGAAAAAGATAGCCCTTAATCTACCCGTGCTGAGTGCCGTAGTGTGTTATTGAAATAGCACCTCCAATACCTTCGATTTCGGGTTGGGGCCGATGACTCCCAAAATCCTAGATATGGCGTTAGTGTTTGGGTTTCGCCCACATGGGGTAATCGTGGACGCTCTAAGGGATTATGAAGTCAGAGGGCGAAAGAAAAGAATCTCTCTTCGGGCTAGTAAGACAGAATTGCAGAGGAATATAAAATTTCCTGCCTTTCTGTGCAATTATTAGGACATGGTGGACAAAGAGCAAGAACACGTGTTGTTCTTGCTGTTTTGGTTGAACAAGTTTGTTTTCCCTAATCCAGCAGGATTTGTCCACCAAGATTATGAACATTTGGTAGAGGCCTTGCACAACAATGATGATGTGGTCACATGTCCGCTTATATTAGCTTCACTTTATCACTGCCTTCATCAAATCACCACGAAATCAATGGATCTGAATGTGAGCGGGACTATTTGGATGATCCAAATATGGCTACAATGGTATTTTCCTAAGCTTGGTCTGGGTGTGTTGAAGTATCCTGAAGATTAAATCCCAACCCTCACAATCATCAGTAGCCCAATAAAGTCGGGGAAGACTAAAGGATGCTTCTATTTCTTACGTGAGTGCAAGCAGCGAGAAGAAAGGAAATGGTTACGCTCAGTGCTCAGAGGATATCCATGGTTTATGGATAAGAAATTTTTTGAGTTGGATGCAGAAGAAGCTAGCTCCATATCGAGACAGGCTGCTAATCGAGCTAAAAAAGACCTTTCTTGCTTGATAGGCAGAGACCTTTTATTTGGTGTTAGCGACTCGTCAGAGAGGTGCCCGTTTGGTGCAGAAGCTTACAACCCCCAGTTTGTGTGCAGGGAATTCAGATTGACCCAATCAATCCCAGAATTGTAGTATGAAAGTCTAAATTCGGGAATTTCTTGTTGAAGAACTGATCTGCTCCCACATGACAACGTGCAAATAAGAACATCTTGGCGGGAGTACATTCAAGGGAGCAGTGTGCCTTCTTATCTGCCCAATCCTCTGCAAACCAACTCATTCCATGAGTTTTCATGTGCAAGAGTGGACACTTGGTTCCCAGAGATTGCCAAACTCTTCCACTCTTATGTCTTCGGTGAGTGCCCGTTCGCCCAATCCATGACAGAACGTGAAGAGCTGGCCTTGTTTCGGGTGTTGAAAAGTATAGGTAGCATATATTTGACAGGTAACTTCAAGACCTTTATGAAATTACTGTCTTTCATTTTGTTTGAATTTTCTTAAACCTAACAATCTGGATTGTTTTTGGTCTTTGACAGAAACGAGCTCTGGCTTTAAAAGGGCTAGCCATCAAAAATAGGGTAAGCCCTCTTCAATCTTGAGTACTTTGTTGTAAAGCCCCTTAAATCTGTTTTGCTATGTCTAATAGATTTTGACTTCGGGTTGTGATGTAGCTTTGCCAAAGGTCTCCAATAAAGGAGGGAAATCGAGCAAACAAGCCCTTTCTTCTCAATCTTCATCAAGCTTAGTTCTAGGGCGATCAGTGGTGTTCCCCATCATTGAAGAAGAACTTCCAAAAGAAGAGGAAGCTCCCCTCATCAAGAAAAGGAGAAGATTGGGCGCTAGTGGTCTAGCTCAAGAGCTGACTGTCATGAGCCAAGATGAGGCGGATCAAGGAATGGGGCCAGATTTGCTCGATTTTAAACATGTTGTTGGTAAGCACAAGCTGTTCTCTTTATTGGTCACAGAACCCCTTGATGATTTTGAAGCGTTTCTAATCATCTTGATGTTTCTGTTTTATCAGTAGTGAAAAGGAGAGAAAAGAGGCGAAAACTTATCTTGCCTCCAGATGAAGTAGAGGATAATGAAGTCAACCTCCTAGCTCAGGTTTGTTTTTTTTTTTGGTTTTTGCCCGATCTGTTACTTCAAGCAAGAACTAACGAGCTCTTTCTTTGTAGGTGGTTGTTTAGGAGACTGTAGTAGCTACAAATTGTACAGAGGCTGTGGAAGTTGGAATAGAGATAACTTCTCCTAAGGTAACTCTAAGTTTACCTTGATTTTGATTTTAGTAGAATTCTGATAGAATCTACCGTTGTTTTATCTGGTGAATAAAACAGTGGTTGCCCCAAAAACTCCTAAGGCCAAAACAATGAAAATTCATGCTAAGCAAATGGTCTCTCCAATAGTGAATCAGGAGTCGTGCCCGATCCTGGACCTAGGAGAAGGTTCTTCAAGAGTGGAAGTTTTCTGCTCTAGTGGTTGAGCTCAAAAGGATGCCATAGCCATTGTGCATGATAGTGCAGTTGGGAAAGCATTTTTGTAGAATTTCAAGAGTGCAGATGAAGCCTGCAAACCAATCAAGGAAGAATTGGACCAATTGCTGACCAAATTGGAGACTTCGGGGTTTCAAGTTTTGCAGAATTTGGAGATGCTTCTCAGAATGAAGACCTTGCTCCAAAGAACCTCTGAGATCAAGCCATTCTTGGCTACGACCGGGTGGTTTTTGATGCAGTGGTTGGACCAGATCCTGGGTAAAGCTCTTCAGCTTCGAGAGGTGCCTGATGAAAAGGTGGATCATGCTGACCTTGTGAGGAAATATCGAGCACAACAGGCTAAATGAATGGCTCTTCTTAGTGAAGCAGAAGCCAGCATAAATAAGATTAAGATGATAGAAGAGAAAAAAGAAATGCTCCGTCCACAATTAGAAGTTGATGAGTACGATCGGATACAACTTCTACTGGAACTACAAGGAGTCGTGGCGCAAATTGGTGCAGGTGAAGCAACAATTGATCCGCTAGCCTCTCAAGCCATGGTAACCACAATAGCAAAATCAGAAGCCAAGTCACTTCAGAAATCTTTAGATTTGGAAATTGACAATGTAAAAGACTTGGTTTCTTCCACTTTGGCATTTAGAAAATAAATAAATTACTAATTGATTCAATTAGCAATTTTGTTTTACCTTTATTAAACTATTTTAAGAAATTTCAAGATTTTATTTAAAAAATTATCCAAAATTTTGGCTAAAGTCTTGTATAAACGAGAAGTTTGATAAAGTCAAGGCCCTGTTTGTAGGCCCATATATTACTTTTGGGCTTATTTTTAATGAAAATAAAGCCCTTTTTAGTCCTTTGAATTTTCAAACTCGCACAATTTCTTGCCCCGTGGACAAAAAATAATTGACGGCTCAAAAAAGCAAGTGCCACCAATCTTTAAAATTTCTTAGTGGCAACCTTTCTTGTTCCATATCTTCTTCAACCTCTGAACCAGTTTGAAGAACCTTGCGAGAAACCATAACTATCATTCCTTCGATCAAAACACAAACAAACTTTCAAATGGCTCACAAGAGGAATTCCAGAAAGAAATTCAGAAAAAGCCGGTGAGTAAAGCAAAGTCGAACAACGACTCTTCCAACTCTTCTTCCTCTAATGATGACAACCCAAAACGACCACTCTATATGTCGGGCAGAGGGATAGATGTTTTCCCAACATAGATAGGAAAATTGATCATCAGATTTTCAGGTGAATCTCCCTGATATCGTATCGGCGAAGACCATATCAGCTTCCTCGATCGTTCTTGCGTATTGGGGACCAGGTATGTGGAAGAGAAAGCCAACCAATTGGTCAAGTATGAGTCTCACCGTGTTAGGGCTCGTCTTCCTCTCAAGAATCCGGAGGGAATTAACTAGGAAAATTGGATTAAGTTTTTACCCCGTTTCTACCCCAAAAGTGAGATAAAGGGTTGTGAGATGAAGTGGGCAAACCGAGTTAAGAGAATGGAACTCAAATTTAGGGACTCTTGGATTAGCAATGGCATCTACTACTCCATTATGGGCTCAACCATTCTACTCCAAGCTGACGCACCATTGCTGAGTTCAGCATTGATGTTTTGGAACAGTGCCACCACCACATTTGGCTTTGGGGTTGGTCCTCCTTGACTTGGCCGTTATTTTCGGATTCCGTCCCCATGGTAGGAGTGTTGACTGCCTAGCCGATTTTGAGAGGACACAATCAAGTAGATTGAGGCAAGGGTAAATAAGATGAACCAGCTGATCAATGACAATCGAGCCTTCGGTAATTTCATGAAGAATTTCCAGCATATGGAGACTGCTGATCCAAGAAGAGAGCACATGATGTTTCTGCTCTATTGGCTCAACAGGTTCATTTTTCACAATGCTTCTGGAAATATTACCATGGAATGGATCTTCTTGGCTGAAGCCTTGGCATATCATGATGAAGTGGCCATCGGGCCACTGCTCCTAGCCTCAATCTATAGGTGCCTAAGGGAGATAACGGTGACACCGTTTAACATGAACGTGAAGGGACCTCTTTGGATGGTCCAAGTTTGGTTGCAATGGCAGTTCCCAGATTTGAGGGCCTTACCACTGGAGTTTGTTGAAGACAAGGCTCCATTGGAAAAGTTGTTGTCTACTCCGATCAATGGGCCCTGAGTGTGAAGAGAAGCTATCCCTGGTTCTTGGGCACTGCGTTTCATCAAAGCCCTAAGGATGCAAGAAAACCAATAGCTTCTGAGAATATAGATATATTCTCATGGTTGAAGATGAGGGATCTAATATTGGGTGGTAGGTGTGATTTGGGGCACTATGGCTTTGGAGTAGAAGCCTACTACCCCCAATACTTCAGTAGGCAGTTTGGATGCCTTCAAGTAATCCCATAGATGGATTACTCTGTTAAATAGAGGTTCCTCCTTTAGAACTCTAGACTTGTCAGAGGTAACTCTCTTGGAGGTGAGGCAAAATTTTAAAGTTGATGCCCTGAGTCAAGACTTGAAGCCCTATCAACTCAATTTTGACTACTCTGGTTCTTCTGTATGTTGTTTGAACTAGTTAGAAATCTTGTATTTTAACCAGATTGTCTTCTTTTGTAGTGGCAGTTGATCATCGGGTATTCTCCTCAATGGCTTCTTACATTGAAGAAGGTAAGTGCTTATTCATAATCTATATGGTATTATCTGATTTTTCTTTGAATAGATACTGACTTCTTTGATCCCTTGATCGGGCTTACCAACCTTGATATAAACAGATGGAAAAACCTTAAAACAAGTTTATTTATATTGAAAATGAACTTCACAATATTAAACAAGCCCTAATTACCCTTTATCGGGCAGTTTTTATTTAGATCGGGCAAGGCACTGTTTATCGGGCATCAGCAAACCCTTGATCGGGCTAGAGCAAAGCCTCATACAGGCCAGCTATTGTCGATCAGGCTGAGTAAAAAACCCTTAAATGAGCTTGCCCTATGAGATAAAGTATGTATAACTTTAATATAATTCAAGATAAATATTGAAAATAAGTTACTCTACGAAACAAAGATAAACAAATATTTGAAAATGAAAGACTTCTCTATTTGGTCTTTATTATGACGATACAAAAATTAAGATATTAAACATTACAAGTCTGAAAAGTAATACAATATTAGCTCAAAACTACAAATGGTCCCATTTGTTTTAAGCATATTAAGTACAGTATCTGGAAAAATATTAGCAGTGATGCTAACAAATCATACCAAGTGTTTGGCAGAGTAATAAAAGATATGATCTCAGGAGTTATCGACTGGATGACTAAGTATTGAGTGAATTGGTTGTTCTGAAGGCTTTTGAAGATAGTTTTTGTGTTAGATGTTGAGTCTTGTTTGGAGAGAGAGTCCATGATTGCTGCTGCAGAGGCCTCTATTTATAGACTTAAAGTCTTGAATGTGCTGGTGATGAATAGTCAAAAAGGAATGTAGGGATCCCACAACATCATTACAGTTTTTGTCTTCTTGCTAATTAATCTTCAGTGGGGGAAGAAAGTGGAGATATTTGGATGAGCATATATCGAAATTTTCCAATTAAGCCTCGAAACAGGTCTAGTTGTCTCACTTTTGCTTCTCTGAGTGAAAGATAAAATAGTTTATCTTAATTCCTCCCCCACATCGCGTGCAATCCCTGCAAGAAAGCTTAGTGCCTTTTGACACCTTTGCTGGGTCAAAGTTTGATTTCAAATATTGGACCATGGGCTTGGTACTTCAACCAAATTCTTGGTCCAAGTAAGCCTTTTGGAGAAACTCTGCCAAGTGAACTGGGCTTGGGCATCTAAAATAGTGAAAGAGGATAATTACTGGGCTTTTTCCATTTTTGGTACAAACAAGGACCCTACATGATGACCCTACATACTAGCAAAGAAAAGAGTAAAAAAAACAAGTATAAACACACACAACATACATTCTTCTTCCATTTAACTTCAATGGAAGGTCACAAAATGTTCTACCAAGCAAAATAAATTAATTTTACGTATAATTTGACAATTATTACCTTGCAGGAAGCCCAATTAGAGATATTTTTCTGACCCCAAGATTTTAGATTTCCCTGATGAAATTTTCAGAAAGTCCAACAAGGAAATCCTCATACCGTTGGACTGTGAATTCCATTTGCCGGGTGGGTACTGTGAATTCCATTCTGCCATTCGAGAACTTTCCTGTGGGTTGGGGATGTAGTACAGCTCTGGGTGTGTTAGTTCAAACACTCGGAGCAATAGGATAGAAAAGAATATGAGAAGTTGAAGGGAAAAAAAGATAGAAGGAAGGTAGAAATCTAGGAGTTTAAGAGAAGGTTTAATCAATATTCAAGTCTGAATTTTAAAGAACTACATGGGGATATTTATAGCAAACTAAAACATAGAGACAATATGATAAAAATCCCTAGCTAAAACAGAAATCCTATTCCTAATAAAATAGGAAACTTAGAAATCCTACTAGAATTTGGAAAACTAAAGAATTTAGGAAACTAACAAATAAATTAGGAAACTAAACAACATAGGTCCTACGCATCCTGCATCATTCTCCTCCGGTGAAAAGAACTTGACTCCGACGAGTAATCAAAATGAAGATTAACAATGACGGCGCCGACTATAAGTATGAATAATAGGAGGACGAGTACCAGTAACTTCAGCTGCTTCCAAGTCATCTTGAACTTGACGGAGAAGAGAAGGATCAAGTTGACAAAACTCATCTTCAGTAATCCAAGCAGCATCTGTATCTAGATGTCCCACCCAACGAACCAGAAAATGAGAAAACCCCCTAAGGGCTGAACCCACCACTTCATGATCTAAGACTTGTGAGATCTTATCTGTAAGAGCAACACGAGAAGCAGGAATGCGAGGAGCAGCAGGAGGAACGATAGTGGGGGTTATTTCAGTTGCAATAGGAGTAAAAGTACCCTAGTATGGAAACAAATCAAATACGTTGAAAATGGGACTGATATGAACATCAGAAGGAAGTTCTACCAAGTAAGCATTGGCACCACACTTGAGAAGGATATGATAAGGGCCCATCGATCAAGCATGAAGTTTCTTAAAAGAATGTTTGGGAAATCTCTTAGGGCAAACACGTACCATAACATAATCACCTTCCTGGAATTCTTGAGAGCGACGATGGGTATTGGCAGCAAGTTGGTATGCTTTCGTACCAAGCGAAATTTTCTGACGAACCTCCTCATGTAGGTGACGAATGTGCTCAGCAAAGGTAGTTGCAGATTCCGAAGGATGGGCATCAATAGGAAGGGGAGAAAGATCAATGGGTGGACGTGGAAGCACACCGTAAATAATTTTGAAAGGACTTTTACCGGTAGTTCGATTGGCAGAATGATTATAAGCAAATTCTGCTACTGGAAGAATGAGATCCCAATTACCTTGTATTATAAGAAAATTCTGCTACGATCAACCACATCTATTTGACCATCCATTTGATGCTGAAATGTAGACAAAAACTTTAAAGAAGTACCAAAGAGCTTCCACAAAGTCTTCTAGAAATAACTAACGAACTTGACATCACGGTCTGAAACAATAGAAACAGGAAGCCCATGCAGATGAACAACATCTTTAAAAAATAACTTGGCCACATAAGAAACATTAGCAGCTTTGGAACAAGGCAAAAAGTGAGCCATTTTAGAAAACCTGTCAACGACAACTAAGATAGAATCATGGCAACGTGCAGTTTTAGGGAGGCCAAGAACAAAGTCCATGCTCAAATCTTTCCACGGAGTATGTGGAATTGGCAAAGGAGTGTATAATCCATTATTTTGCTTTCGAGCCTTGGCAAGCTATTAGGTGCGACATTGGGCCAAGATGTGAGCGACATCTCGCTTCAATGAAGGCCAATAAAATCAATCGGCAACTACAGTAATGGTCTTATCTTACCAAAATGGCCAGCTAGGCCTCCAGCATGGAATTCCCACACAAGGAAATCACATAAAGAGGTACGTGGAATGCATAGCTACGTTCCACAAAAGAGATAGCCATCACGTAGCAGAAAATCAACATGATCACTACAATTTCTAGCAGTAACTTCCTGAAAAATGAGACCAAAATATGGACAAGAAGAATATTCAGTTTTGATTTTGTTAAAACCCACAACTTGTGTTGGCTGCGCAAAATCTCACGTCCTAAGCTTGGGCCGAGGGGATATGCGCCAACACAGGTCGTCCTACTTTGTGTTGGATGGGTGTGCGCGGGAGTGCCAGTACGGTCTACCGTGCATTCGAAGATGATTTGGATGGATGGATGAGTGGATTGAGTGCGCCTATTTGGGTCTGACTTCGCTCAAAGCGATTGTAGCCGAGATAGGAACAAGACTCGGCCGTCAGGTTCACGGCCTGAGCTACAAGGCCGTTGGTGATGGTGTTAATGGTAGAATTTGGTCGGTGGATTTGGATGATGCTCCAGCGCCTCACTAGATTGTGAAGGCTGTATGATATATGGGGTGGATGGAAAAGTAACAGAGATGGTGCTCCAGCGCCTTGAAGAATCAAGGGTCGTATGATATATTTGATGGATGGAAAAACTTAACTTTACCACTACTCCTAGGAAAGCATTTAAAGATATTGAAAGTGCATTGCTGGAAGATAAATGACAAGAAAAGATAATTGGCTCCGTGGGAGGCTTGTTTGGTCGGGGACCTCTTGAATGTTGCTGAGGATCTTGTATTTATAGGGGAAGCTGGAGCTTGGAAATGGAGAAGTCTGAGTGAAGAAGTCCACTTGAAGAAGAACCAGGTCGTGGCTTGCATGGCACGAATCATTAAAGATGGTAGGTGGCTTGGGCAACTTGAGCAACATATGGATATGGGGAATATGGTATTGGCAGAAGATGTCCCCTGTAATGTCAGGGAAAACTCTTTGTGGAGGTCAAACCCACATGGTTGTGGGTTTAATCAGAATTTAAGGTGAAAATCTTTTGGGACCAATGAGGATCAACTGCAGCAAGGATGGTTGAACCATGTCTGACACGTGGGAGGGATATTTAACTCCTCTCAGCTGAAAGTTGACGACTTTTTGCCCCATCAATTAATACTCCATGATTTCCTTGTCAACTCAACTTGCCCATCAAAAGATTATTCTAATCATCTTAGTGTCATTTTTTCTTCTCGCTGACTCTTTCTATACTTGTTCGTACGCAGAAGATCTTCTCCTTTTTCAAGAAGCATGTCTCATGTCTCCTTCTGCGAGTTGGTTGTCTCAGAGAATCACTCAGGCTTGACTTGTGTGTCTGCCCTTTTCCACTCTTTCGAATAATAGCCACGTGAAGCCACGTGAAGCCATGTGGATTCACGTGAGAATACATCCCTTTGTAGCTGGAAGACAAAACGTACTTTGTCTTGTGGTCGGGTTGACAAACGGAGTCCTCGCCCATGGTTGGTTTGGACGAGGCTGGACATTGGGCCAAGCTCACGTGTTAAACCGATCTTGTCTGATGGAGGCTTGGTGGAGGTAGAACTTGAGGACCTATCTTGGGCCGAGGGTAAGGCTAGACCGAGGGTCGAGAATCTAACTCGAGCCGAAGGCCAAGAATGAAGCCTGAGGCGAGGTCAATACCTAAATCGAGGTCAGAACACTTCTTCAAATTAACTTGTTCGTGAAGGAAAGAACACTTCTTCAAATTAACAAACAACTTCTCTTGGCATAACACATGAAAAATTGTCTGGAGGTGTTGCAAATGGTCCTCTTTCGAATGGCTATAGATAAGGATATCATCAAAGTACACCACCAAAAACTTACCAATATAAGGACGCAAAACATGGGTCATCACGTGCATAAATGTGCTAGGCGCGTTAGACATTCGAAATGGCATGACAAGCCACTAATACAATCCATCAAGAGTTTTGAATGTTGTTTTCCATTCATCACCTTCCCTAATATGAATTTGATGGTAACTGCTATGAAGGTCAATCTTGGAAAACCATTGGGAACCTGCCAAATCATCCAACATATCCTTAAGTCGTGGAATGGGAAACCGATATTTAACTGTGATCTTATTAATAGCTTTACTGTCGACACACATTCGCCAAGAGCCATTTTTTTTGGGAATCAGAAGCACCGGTATAGCACATGGGCTCAGGCTATGATGAATAAATCCTTCACGTGGTAATGAGGAAGATTCGGAAGTTGTGATTCGGGTACAAGATCAATGGCATGTTGAATGTCCCTCATGGGTGGTAATTCGTCTGGGAGATCATCAGGCATGACATCAGAGAACTCATTGAGGAGTTGATGTAGAGGTTCAGATTTCTTATAAGAATGGGCCGCAGATATCTCTTTGATCATGAGAGCAAATACAACCCCTGTCTCCCGACTTTCTTTCTCAAAATAGCCATAAGATAATAGAGCCAACCGATGACCTGGTGCATTGTCTTTCTACGATGCATAGGAGGTGGTTACATTAGTTTTGGTAGGTTTAATCGCAAGATTGGCACTGGTCGCAAAGTAATACTTTTGCCTTCATGTTGAAAAGTGCATGTGTTTTCACCACCATAATTTTGCACGCGATGGTCATAGAGCCAAGGTCGGCCAAGTAATATGTGTGCAACATTCATAGGTAGTATATCCAAAATAAATGTCTTCATTGCAGGTCCCTAGCTTAAGGGAAACAAGGCACCACTCAGTGACCGGTAGTTTAGTTTTATCAACCCAAGCTACGTGAAAAAGGTGGGGATGTGGTTCGGACTTAAGATTAAGACGAGTAATAGCAGACTTGAAGATGACGTTCATGGTGCTACCCCCATCAATAACCAGCTTACATGTTTGGTTATTGCATGGAACGTAGGTATGGAAAATACTGGTGCGTTTCCAGGAATCAGGCGACACGGGTGCGGAATAGATACAACGCATAACAGAAACCTGATTTAGTACGTCTTCATAAAAATAATCGTCAATTTCGAGATCATATATACCCTCAAGAGGATCCACAATCTCTACATCACAAAGCTCATCCGTGTTAGCGCTGATAGTTAATGTGCGCTAGCTGTGGACACGAGAGGCAATATGTCCTTTGGCATGGCAATGGAAACATTCAATGTGAGAATTATTAGAGAAGGTTGGTCCTTTGATAGGTGGTGCAGTAGGATTAGATGGTCCAGAAAATTCGGACTTCATACTTGAAGTGGTAGTGCGGTCTTGGGTGGTGGTCGCAGGCTGACCAAGATATCCTAGGTATCAATGTTGTGGGCGTAGATATGTCTCGGTTTCCAAGGCTTGGCAATAGGCATCTTCTAACACATTCAGCCGTGACCTACTTACCTCACGTTTGATAAAAAGATGGAAGGTATTGTTCCCGGAGTTTCAATTTCATCTTATCCCATAAAATCATAGGGGTTTGTCCTAGTTGTTGAAAATGATGCTCGGTAGCCTTCCAGTATTGCTTTACGACTCCTACGAGTTTGAGTTTGGCAAACCGGATCCGTTGTGCATCGGACATGTCATACCATTCAAAATAATCTTCCATAGGGGATATCCAATCAATAAAGAGAGTAGGATCCCAGCGACCATCGAAGTCAGGAGCACATGACAGGCGACCTCAAAATCCAAGTTTCGGTGGACGACGTTATGTTCGTGTGGTCGGGGAGGTGAGGGAGGGAGAGTGGCGTCCACTAGAGAAGAACCCATCGTATGTTGGGTATAATGGGGTTCAGGTGCAAATCTCGCGGAAAAAATTGGTTCGGATCAAACCGTAGATCTCCCCGTAGAAGATGATGGAAGGCCCAGGTGGCCTAGGAACTTGGAATCCAAAGACGGTTTGGGAAGGAGACCAGCTTGTAGAGAAGGTGTGAACAAACTGGAGTGAACACCGGATGTGGAGGATGGCTCAGGAGTCGCGGTTGAGATGTGGTTGACGAGTAGCATCACGGAAGCTTGTCACTTGGCAATATCTGTTGACATGGACGAAAATTTAGCCTTTTGATCAGCCATCAATTTGGTGACCTGGTTTTCCAGATTGGTCACATTTGCAGAAATTTTTGCCTTGAATTCCTGATGTTGTTTAGCCAAATTGGCAACGGTGATGTTGGGAGCCATGATGACAAGTAAAGGCAACGAAGCAGAGTAACAGCGGCGAAGCAAGAGGCTCTGAATACCAATTGATGCAGTACAGCCCTGGGTGTGTTAGTTTAAACACTCTGAGCAATAAGACAAAAAAGAATATGAGAAGTTGAAAGGAAGAAAAGATAGAAGGAAGGCAGAAATCTGGGAGTTTAAGAGAAGGTTTAATCAATATTCAAGTCCGAATTTTAAAGAACTACATGGGGGTATTTATAGCAAACTAAAACAGAGACAATAGGATAAAAATCCCTAGCTAAAACAGAAATCCTACTCCTAATAAAATAGGAAACTTAGAAATCTTACTAGAATTTGGAAAACTAAAGAATTTAGGAAACTAACAAATAAATTAGGAAACTAAACAACTTAGGTCCTACGCATCCTGCATGAGTTGGCCACCAGCAAAGTCACGCCCATATGGCTTGAAATTGCTCTTCAGAAGTGTAGAGATCCTGTTGTTGTTTCCTAAGTCCACAGATGAGTCTCCGAACACAATAACAGCTGGAACTTTAGCCACATACTTTGCTACTTGCACTAGGATTTGAGTGAACAAGAGCCATGGAGTGTATAAGTATGCCATTAACTCTTAGCTACTTTGTGTCAGTGGCTACTAGCAAAGGCTGGAGATATTTGAGATGAGATTGTAATATAAAATAATGAGAGGAGCTGAGAAATTGTGGAACTTGTGGAGAAGAGTGGTTTGGTGGGGTGAGAACATGTAATGGTGATTTGTAGCCTAGGACTAGGAGCCTACTGCCTACAAGGCAGGCATGCATAGCTATGTCCAAAGAGTTTTGCAGTAATGAGGTAGAAAATTCAGAAAAACTTGAGTGATACGGGGATAACACTGTTTTACTATCCCCGTCAATCATGGTATGCTACGAGCGATAATTTTTCCACTTGGCATATTGTGATTGGTCGGAGATAGCAAAACAACACTATCCCCGTTTCTCACAAGTGTTTCTCCAGAAAATTAACATTGCTTTCCTCAAGAGGTAATTAATTAGGAACCAAGGAAATAAAGATGAGGAGAAGCAGAAGCAAACACACCTACAAGTAAAACCAAGCTGCAAGGCCATGAGTTTGCAGGTCAATGCAATTATGTCAGGTGTTGTGTTTGGTAACGTGGTTTAAAATTCAGACAGTAACCCATTACATATCCAAGAGTTCTAGTTACAGGAGCAGCACCAGGAGGACATTGCATAGGTCCTAATCTTATCTGTTTAAACTTCACAACTCTAGATATATGACAAATTAAGATCAAAACAGATATAGCAAATGATAATTAATGGGTTTTTCATCCAAAAAATTGTTGTTGATCAAAGCTCAATAAACCCAAGTTTGTGGTCCTGATGTTAGGAAGGTGATTATAAATTCCCAACTAGTTTTGAGTAAGAGGGACAGAGGGTAGTCGTGGCATTTAAGGGAGGCAGAGGCAGTGACAGGACAGGCCCTTGTTAAATTGTTCTGAACCCAAAAGAAAGCTGGCTTTTCTATATGAGGCTCATTTATGGAACTTTTTCTGTGCTCTGAATTGGCTACTACAAGTTACAAGGACTTCAAATCCTAAACCACGCAACTGTGAAGGGGATTTCATGACCCAGGGATGAACTTGATACAGGGTTTGGGAGAAAATGCTAAAACAACTACCCCAACTGCATCATTGCCTCCTAAAATCTATTCATCACAATACTGATATACATGTATGTAACAACAAAAATTAATTTGAACTACAATACAAATGCAATATCACTATTGACAGTTATGGACTCTGTGTACAAACTACTCACATCATAATGCCACTACAACTACAAAACCAAGATGGATGACCATATATAATTTCAAAACAGATAACCAAGACCAATCAAATACCAATTTCAGAGAAACCAACACATATTAACATTTAACCGTCAACAGTAAATGAAGGAAAACCAAACCAATCAAAACTATACCCACTTTAGAAACCCACAGAGATTTAGAAAAGTACACGAATCGTAATAAAAGAAGACAACTTTTTTGGAGCTCACCAATGGAGTTGACGTTCGCGGTTGGAACCAGCTGCAACCTTAGCCTAGGAAAAAAAACATAAAAGATGGGGTCTATATGGTGGGTTTTGCGATTAACAAGAGAGAAATGAGACGATGAGATGGTTTTCAAGATAGAGGGAGAAAGAGAATGGTGCTGGTATGGAGACAATGAGTTGAGAGAGAGAGAGAGAGAGAGAGCGGAACAGAGAGGAATTTCGAGACAGAAGTGTTAGCTGGGCAATCAATGACGAATAACTGCACAATGAATATGTTTATATATAGAGGGCAATTAGAAACTTTCGCATGCCAAAGTTATTATATCAGATTAAAATTTGTAAAGTGATTATATGGGAATCTGCCTTTGCCAAAGTGACTATATGAGCCAATTCCCCTACATTTTTTTTTGTTTTTTGTTTTTAATTTGTTTTAATTTTTAATTATGTATAATATTTTATAAGTTTAACTTTAAATTTTCAATTATTATAAAAAAGGTAATTAATGTTCTATTAAAGTTTTTCCATGCTTGAGGAGGGTTCCACTTTGGCACATCACCTACCCAAATTGGAGTAAATGACCTAGGTGCGCAAAATTACTAAAACACCATTACCACGTCATCAAACTTAATGGACTTTTGGATGGAGTTGACGGTAAGGGGCATTGTGAAACATCAAACCTTAGTCAATGAGGCAAAATAGGTCACTTTCACTTCAAGGGGGTAAATGGGGATGTGACCAATGTTTCAGGGTGTATTGTAGAAATTAAGCCTTTTTTTTTTTTGTAATTACCACGAGGTGTCCCCACACCCGAAGAGTGGGATTAATCCCCGCTCGGGTTCGGCTTGCCCCTGGCTACAAAGTGCTTCCAACGGGTTTCGAACCTCTACCATTGAGGCACCAGATAGTTCGCCAGCTAAAGGTGGCAATTTGCCAACCACACCACACCTTGTGGTTTAGCAATTAAGCTTTTTAATTATTTAAAAGATACACAATTTTTTTATAATGATTTTTTCATTTTTAAAATACCATTGAAAATGGAAAGGCTAAAATACCTTTTAAAATGGATAGAAAATTGGATGGTGTTAAAGTTAGATGAAAATCATGGATTTTGAAACTTTAAAGTGACAATTCTTTTAAATTTTTCTTTAAGGTGAAAATTTGAAGTTTAGGTCTAAGTTTAAAGTGACAATTCTCTTTATACAAGTTGATACTTTGAATGCACTTCCAGGTCACCGACAACAACTTTATGTACAGGAAAGATGACTGAATTTGAATGCAAGAAGTTTGTCACACTACCTTAACCAATTGACCTAACTCACGTATGTTGTTTCTTCAACTCCTTCACCTTATTTCTCTTACTAAAACATTAATGCGTGTTTTTTTGTGGGCTTATTTAGTGTAATTTTCCTAAGCAAATTGTCTTGAAGATAAAAGTGGCAAGAAGTTACAACACTAGATTCGGTTTGGACAGAAGTATTTAAAAAATATCTAAATTTGAGTAATTTGGAATCCATTAGGTTTAAGGAGCTGCAATTTAAAACATCTTAAACTCTCTTCAAGTTTGATGGTAATAAGGAAAACGTGCAAATATGCATATGAGATAAATTCAAATGGCTTTGTGCTCGTAAAGATTCGAACCTAAAACGTCTACATTTTTACCCTCTTCACGAATTACAACTTTAATCAAGTTAATTGATGAATGGTAACAATGCCAATCAAAACCAAATTTTTACCATATAATAAAATCCTCTAATTTTTTTTTAAGAAAACCTCGAATGTATGAAGGAAAATTTAACTAGCAAAATAATACAACAAGGGACTTAAAATTTATTTAACCGGCAAAATAATACAACGACGGACATAAAACCTGACCGCGTTCCAATACATCTTCCAAGGCCGTCCTGCACAAACGCAGGGCACCTCTGTCGTAGCCAAATCAACTCAATTCCAGTCATTTGAGGAAAAAAAACAAGTACACAATCTAATGAACTTTATTACACAACTCCAACTATTTGAGAAAGAAAAGGCACATTAATTTTGCAATTAACTTTATTATGCTGGAAAAGCTTCTAAACTAGTGTTCAAACCTCATGCGTGCACATGGTTTTCCAAATACTCCACACATTTGTCCATGTATCTATCATGGAGTTCCTTATCTTGGAATAGCACGCTACATTCTTTGGCTCCATCTCTGTAAGGCTTCCCTACCTCATCCACCACAAGCAAACTCAGAGACTCGGCCAACGATTTCCTGCTAAACGATCCATCTTCTTCATTTCTCGGAACTTCAATCCCAACCTTCTTGTCCCAAAACCTAGCAATAAGCCCTTGGTCATACAAGCAAGGCAGCATGAGAAGAGGACGTCCATTTAGAAGTCCCTCTATCAAGGAACTCGCCCCGCAATGTGTCAAAAAAACCCCAACTGAGTCGTGAGCCAATATTTTGGTCTGAGGTGCCCAAGTTGTCCAAACCAGGCCACGACCCTTGGTTCGCTCCTCGAACCCATCTGGTAGCTTCCCCGAGCTACCGTTTCCTGACCAACTAGGTTTTCTCAGGACCCAAAAGAATGGCAAACCAGATAGCTCTAACCCAAGAGCCAACTCTATGAAGTCTTCTTGGCTGAGATTAAGCTCACTTCCAAGGGCAATGTACACCACAGTCGCTTTCTCTTTTTTGTCCAGCCACTGAGCAATTGTAGACCAATCTTCTTTGTCTTCTCTAGCTTGCACTAAAGGTGGCATTAAGCCTGTTGGAACCACAGGTTTTTGTTGAAGCTCTTGTAGTAAATCGAGCCACTCCCCCTCAGTCTCTCTACAACTTCGAATAAAATAGACTTGGCAACCTTGGACTGTTGACTTCACACGAAACCAATCCGAAACGCTGGAAGCGTCTTGTTTCATACCGTCAAACAGGTTCTTGGCCTCAAAAGACTTTAAAACCATATTTGAAGGAAAAGGAATCCATTCAGCAGGGACAGTAAAGTGCTCTGGTAGTGTTCTAACACCATAGCGATCTATTCCCTGCGGTGATGTTGGTCCATAGAAACATAGAGAGGACGCGTTGAAAACACTGAAATGTGCTCGTGAAATGCCTAGGCTAGAAGCTATAGGTGGTAACCAGTAAGGGGCAAAGTCGTGAATAATCCAATCCGGCTTTTGAGTTTGTAGGAAATTGGAAATACCTTGTTCGAGTCCATCATGAGCTATTTTGAGGTATGGGATTATGTGGTATGGCACGTCCATAGTGGCCTCTGCATTCTCCGGCAGATTTTCGACACGTGGCAGTGGGATCTGCACTAAATTGATCAAAGGGGTTAAGTGTTGAGGGATTTTGGGGAGGCGTTGGATGTTTCTTGGGGTGGATATGAAGGAAACTTTGTGACCTCTTCGAGCTACGTGCTTGGCAACCTCAAAAAATGGAATTATGTGACCAAAGGCCAGCCATGGAAACAAGGCTATGTGAAGGTTCTTAGGCTCAGCTGTGGAGCTCATGGTGGTGGAGGGTGCTCATATTGGAATCTCTCCTTGCGTATTATAGGCGCAACTTGTAGGACATCATCAATGTCGTCCTTGTCATGCATTGATGAATTTGTAGGCTTGCGAGTCGTGTTGTCTTTGTTACCTCCATTCAATCCAATGCGGCTTCACAATAGAAAAGTGGGCCAAATTCTCCCCCTGCCCCTCAAGTGCATTCGGATTCAATTCACGTAGAAGACAATCTTGAGACAGTCTAATAATATAATAATCCACATCCCCTGTCCTAACAAATGACAAAAAAAAAAAAAATCCAATATTAGTAATTCTTCCTTCACTCATTGATATAGAAGACAAAACTCTACCAAGAGAATATATAATTACTGTCACCTTGATGAGTCAAGCACATGCTATGAACATTTTATGTCTTTGATTTTGCCGCATATTATGACAACACAGTAAGGCTGATTATGATTGATAAAATGTTGGTTTTAATTGACAATTTGTCAACATAAGCATAATTTTTTAGTCAAATTTTCTGGCACAATCACAGTGACATTGTGTTTATATATATTGTCTTATCAATCATATGCGCACTAGGTTTAGAGATACTATCATTTACATTACCGTTTTTTATTTGTTTTCGGGTGTCTTAAATTTCCCTTTCTGGCTATTGTGATACCTACCCTCTCTAGCAACCTACCCTCTAAGGCCAAGACACATGTTCCTACCTACCCTTTCAAGCTACCTAAGTTTGACATGGTAGGGCACATTGGTGACATTGAGGCCAGAGTTGTTGCTTTCAAGCCTGCGGATGAAGCTGTCAAGATAATTATTGATGCAATAGAGCAAGTGGGTGGAATTTTGTCATTACTGATTACTGAAGAATGACGACAACCACTTCTTGACAAGAGTGGCAACATTTATATTCTTCCGTCCCACACTCTTCAGCCAGTCCCAACAAGTCCAGCGGTACAAGCCCGGGGGGTGTGGGACCCAGCGGCCCGAGCCCAAAACCACGTTCCAGCGGTAGGGGAGCCCAGGCAGCATGCGGGCCCCACGCACACCGGCAGTTCATGGTGAGAGCCCGAGGCCCACCGGGGATGACGTCAATGACGCTGCTCAAATTTTTTTTTTTCACGCGCCAACCAGAAAAATTTGAACTCGAGCGCCGACGCCACCGCTGCCAATGAACACGCCACGTGTCACCTGCTTGGTGGCTCCGATCGTTTTTTAAAAATCCAACGGCTACAGTGATTTTAGGCCAAAAATCTTTAAAAATCTTTTAAAAATTCAAAAAAATAAAAAGTATGCAATTTTTTTCTATAAATACCAACTAATATCCTTCACTTTCAACACCAAATACTCATATATTTTACTCTCCTTCTAATATTTTTCACTTTCTACACAACATTTTCTTCACTTTCAAGTGTCATTTTTTTTTCCCATCTTATGGCATCATCCGTTGAAGCCGGAGTTCCATGGTCAACCATTGAAGATGTTTTGTTGTGTGAGTCTTGGGTCCGCGTTAGTCGTTGTCCGATCACGGGCGATGAGATGAAGTTCTCTCATATGTGGAAAAAATTCATGCCGAATTTTTGAAAGATCCGGTCGATTAAATGCGGAAATGGCATTGGCTAGTAGGTGGAAGCTTTTGAATAAAGAGTTGGGCAAATGGAGAGATGCGTTGGCAAAAGCAATGGACAACCATCGGCGGCCAAAATCTTAGCGATGAGGTATATTATTTGTAATTTCCGCTTTATTAAATTTAATGTCCTCATTTTTTTAATGCTTCTTGCATTTCTAATACTTTTTTGAATGTATGTTGCAACCCTAATATAAAAATAATGTTTCTTGCAATTTTAATAGTTTTTTGAAATGTATGTTGCAACTCTAATTTTTTTAATGTTTCTTGCATTTCCATAATATTTGTAATGTTTCTTGCATTTCCACTATTTTTTTTTTAATGTTTCTTGTTTTTGCATTTTTTATTTTACTTGGGCCTTGCATAACTTGCATTTCCATTTTTTTATAACTATTTCTTGATTTCCATTATATTTTTTTAATAGATTATGCAAGCACAAATGTGGTTTGGTGCTATTGGGCAAGGGAAAAAAACTTTCAACCATGAGCAATGTTGGGAGGTGGGTGAAGAATTGTAAAAGATTCCAAATTATTCCCACGGGCCCGGCCGTCGTGTTGAATGAGACGCCGCTCCATAATTCAACGGCATCGGATTCACCTATGGAATCCCGATGAGTGAAGACTCACCAATTGAAAAGGCCCCGAGGCCTATTGGGAGAAAAGCGGCGAAGGCGAAGGCGAAGAAAGGGAGTAATGATACATCTAAATTTTTGGAAGAAATTGCAAGGCAAAGTGCAATGAGAATTGACATAGACATGAAATTTGAAATTCAGATGAAATTTTTTTGAAATTTGGAATTCATATGAAATTTATCTGAAATTTGAAACCGAAAATCTTATCGACAAATTTTATCCAATTATGAGATATGAATTTTTAATAAATATTGACACGTCATTTAATCCAAAAATCTTATCCGAAAATATTATCCAAATTAATTCTTTAGGTTACAAAAAAAAAAAAAAAAAGAATAGTAGTTGCCCTTTGCCATGGCAACGGTGGAAATGCACATTACTATTTGCAAGGGGGACACTATTCACTTGAATAGTAGCCCCCTAGCTCCCTCCCCCTCCCCCTTGCCATGGCAACCCCAACGGGTGGAGTTGCTCTTAGCCTTGTTTGTTTCTGTGTCTCTCCCTAAACAATTTGGAATGGAATTGCCGATAATTATTATTTTTTAATTTGTTTTAAATTTTAATTATTTATAATATTTTATAAGTTTAAATTTAAATTTTCAATTATTATAAAAAGGTAATTAATGTTTTATTAATGTTTTACCCATGCTGGAGTTGGGTTCCACCTTGGCACATCGCCCATCAAATTGGAGTAAATGACCTAGGTGCGCAAAATTACTAAAACACCTCTGCCACGTCATCAAACTTAAAGGAATTTTGGATGCAGTTGACGGTAAGAGGCATTGTGAAACATCAAACCTTGGTCAATAAGGCAAAATAGGTCACTTTGACATTAAGGGGGTAAATGGGGATGTGATCAATGTTTCAAGGTATACTGTAACAATTAAGCCTTTTAATTATTTAAAAGATACACAATTTTTTTTATAATGATTTTTTTATTTTTAAAATACCTTTTAAAATGGATAGAAAATTGGATGGTGTTAAAGTCAAATGAAAAATCCTGAATTTTAAATTTTAAATTGACAATTCTCTTAAATTTTTATTTAAGGTGACAAATTGAAATTGAGATATAAGTTTAGGTCTACAAAAATCCCAATACTTTGAATGCAGTTCCAGGTCACCGACAACAACTTTATGTACTTTATAATAACATCCTCTATTATTTTTTTTTGAAAAAAACCTCGACTGTATTAAGGAAAATTTATTTAACTAGCAAACTAATATAACGGGGACATAAAACCTGACCGCGTTCCAATACATCTTCCAAGGCCGTCCAGCACAAACGCAGGGCACCTCTGTCATAGCCAAATCAACTCAATTCCAGTCATTTGAGGAAAAAAACTAGTACACAATCCACTGAACTTTATTACACAACTCCAATTACTTTCTTTGAGAAAGAAAAGGCACATTAATTTTGCAATTAACTTTATTATGCTGGAAAAGCTTCTAAACTACTGTTCAAACCTCATGGGTACTGCACACGATTTTCCAAATACTCCACACACTTGTACATGTATCTATCATGGAGTTCCTTATCTTGGAATACTACGTTCTTTGGCTCCATCTCTGTAAGGCTTCCCTAACTCATCCACCACAAGCAAATTCAGAGACTCGGCCAACGATTTCCTGCTAATCGATCCATCCTCTTCATCTCTCGGAACTTCAATCCCAACCTTCTTGTCCCAAAACCTAGCAATAAGCCCTTGGTCATACAAGCAAGGCAGCATGAGAAGACGACGTCCATTTAGAAGTCCCTCTATCAAAGAATTCGCCCCCGCAATGAGTCAAACCAACCCCAACTGAGTCGCACTACAAAAAAGAATGCCTTTAGCGAGGGCATTTTGTCGTCGCAAAAAGCCTTTTGCCGTTGGAAATACCATTTTTCGACGGCAAAAGTTCATCGAAAGTTGGTAAAACTCTGGTTTGAAATACTTTTTTTTCCGACCATTCCGTCGTAAATGATGTATTTCCGACACCCATATTTCGTTGATATTGCTTATATTTCTATCGGAAATAAATTTTCAAAACGACCATACAAATTCATTTCCAACCATAAATGTGGTCGCAAATACTTGTGCACTTGTCGGAAATAAGTTTTGATCGAGATCTTTTGTTTTTGCCATGCTATTTTTTCGACCAATGACTATTAGTCAAAATAGTATTTCTGACCCTAGATTACTATTTGTGCTAAATATAATTCGCTGGAATTGTGCTTTTTCGACATGGAAGTTTGTCGAAAAAATATTTTTCCAACTACATTTATAAGCATTAAACGTATAAATATTTTGTCAAAAAATATAATAATATTTCAATTGATAAATTTTTGTTCAAAAAAATTAAAAATATTCATTACAATCCTATGCCATTCCTATATTACTAGTCCCAACCAGGGCACGACCCTTGGTTCGCTCTACCCAACTAGTAGCTTCCCCAAGCCATCATTTCTTGACTAACTAGGTCTTCTCAAAACCCAAAAGAATGGCAACCCAGATAGCTCTAACCCAAAAGCCAACTCTATGAAGTCTTCTTGGATGAGATTATGACAGGACCAAGCCTGAATTCCGTGGAGCCCGGAACTAACTCTGTGGTTTTTTCCGACATCCAACCGATGTCGGGACCAATTACTAATTTAGAACGTTCCTTTTTTCAAGTTAAACAAAAAGAGGGCCGAGACTTTTGCCAAAAATTCGGTAGAGTCTCCCCAGAAAAACGAGCTTTACCCAAAATCTTTGACCTGTTCAAACTTAGAAATTTAACCAAATGGCACCACACACAAGTTAAAATCGCGCAGTTTATAGTTTTGGCCTCCGGCCTTGGATTCCAACCCTAATGGGCAATATCAGAGCATAATAAGTTAAATTTAGAGTTATAAACCAAATACAAACTTAAAAAGGAAGTTTACAAAAAAAAAGTACTGCTTAGGTTCGGGGATCGGAAGATGAAGCTCGGCTCAATTGTTCAGCTCGGATCACTACTGTCTGGGGGCACAAAACAGAAAGAATGTGAGTGGACAAAAATAAAGGTTTGCATACTCAAAACAACATACTAACCCCACCATTTCGAAAACAATGCTAAAAACATGCAATTGAAATCATTCCTATATACGTAATCAATTTAAAACCGGGATATCATAAAATAGATAAAGGAAAACCCAAACTCGACTCAAACACCCCAAACTCGACTCATATAGATATATAAATATGTATATATAGATACCCAAAACCTCCAAAACGTTATAATGTAAAATAACATAACTTTCCCACCATATAAAATAATAATCCCAAAACAACCTCACACCAATCACATGTACCGGGGAAACGATCCAACACGGGAACTGATTAACTAGCCCGTAGGATTCAACTGGCTACCCTGCATCTAGGGATGAGCTGTCCAATCGGGGACTACCACTCTATCGTACACATGCCAGTACTATCCAACGCCACGTGTGTACGTACCAAACCATATTGTCCTAAGCGCATAGACTGCCAGCCAAGGCCTTCGGCACACCCGACCAAAGGTGCCTGGACCTCTACTACATGCCAGAAAATGTCCATAACTCAACCCAGACATATATAGTGATATATATTTATAAGACAAACCTCAAAGCCGCCAAACACATATTCAAACCCCAAATTAACCCAAGTCATAAAATATCAATTATAATCCTAGCAAATTCATAACACCCTTGATTCAATATCAAAACATAATTATAAATTCAAAGATCAAGATATATCAATTTTATATGCAATGCAATTCAATCTTTAAAATAATGCACGTTTAAAAACAATTTTGAATGACACGAGGATTGGATTAGAAACCATACTTCAAACGAAACTTTAAAACAAACCTTAACTTTTCCCAAGACTCAAAGTGTGTGCACGACGAACAGAGAGTTTCAAAGGTCAAACTATGTCTTTCCACAAGTGGGACCACCTCGGAAGACTCACGATCAACTGGGCGGTCAAACTTCCCGTTTTGGTCAACCAAAGGCCCCGGGGCCCACGACCTCCAATTTTCTATCCGAAAGTTTCTATAGGTCCGAAAACGTTTACTAGGCACGTCCCGCAAGTTTACTAGGCACGTCCCACACAATCGGACGGTTTCCGTTAATCTAACCTTTAAGTCAATGATCCGAAGTATTTGGGACTCCGATTCATAATCCACAAGTTCCTACACGATCCTAGATGTTTGGGAACCAACATATTTGAAATTGGAACCGATCCAACCGTCCAAACGTATCGAACCCGGATATCACCTATTAGGCATAATATTGGATTGACTATCATACGATAACCAATTTCAAATCCGAGCATACCGTCGTGCTCGAGATGACATGGGGAACATTTGGGAATGAAAATGAGCCTCCACAACCTCGCCCACGCACCACCACACATGCGGGCAGGTTGGGTGGCTAGAGAAATTTTTCGGCGACGTAAAATCTCCAAATCGCCGGTCAAGACCTATGCCAAAAGATCAAGCACAAAGAGAGGAGCATGTTTCATATCTGGCACGACAACCAATTTGGCTAGCAACTGCCTCAAATTACCAGATTTGTTGCTGGAAAAACCTAGAAAATTCTAAGGTTTGATTTCGAGATTTTGGCTCAAATTCAGTTTGGATCTTTGATGGAAAATCATATAGAGAGGGAGGGGAGTGTTTTGGGAGTGGTGGCACGGCTGGTAACAGTCGGAGTTGGCCGGAAAACCAACTGGAACAACATGCTGTTTTTGACCGGTTTTCCCTTCGACGCAGTCAGCAAAGGGATATGGGGTGCGCTACGTAGATGGGAGAAAGAGAAGAAAAATGGAGTGGTGGCGTCAAAAACGCCATCGGCGTCAGAAACGCCATTGGCGTTTTCTGTGTTTCCGGCGAAAGAGAGAGCAAGTGGGATATGAGAGAGAATGTGGAGGCTCGGTGAAGAAAACATGCATCTAATGCTTAGGAAATGAACTTTAGCCATAACCTATACAACAAATTCATTCTAAACGGCGGATTCATTTTGTTTATACTAGTTGAGCTAAACCTTTTTAATTTTAAACCAAGTATCTTAGCCTAGTCTCTTTGAACACAAATAGAAAAGGGAAAAGATAATAGATCTTTACCCTTGATGACCCTTTTTTGATTTCTCAAGAATGAACACCTTTGTTGGAAAGACCTTTTCTTTCTCTTGCTTTTGACTCCTTCACCTTAAGGCTCCAAGATTGGAGTCATCTACCTCACCACACCAAATGCTCCTAGAGATGAAGAGAAGACAATCAAGAAGTATGGATGCTAGTCTACCTCTTGATTGGACCAATTTTTGGCTTATGGAAGATGAGAGGCAAAGATGATGCACCCACACATCAACCAAAGGAGGGAACCAAAAACCCTAGCTAGGTTTTGCTCCAAACTATAGCTTATATAGGACAACACAAAAGCAAGGGGAAGGCTTCCCCTATAGGTGCCGAAATTTTGGGTGGGAAATGGGGCTCCATTTGGGTCCATCGGTCATGTCATCTTATGCCACTTATCCCTTGGGTGCAATTGCCTTTTGGGCTATTTTGTCCATTTCCTTTTGAATCATATTTAAATGCCCAATCCAATATTTTTATATGTCAATATTAATTCCACAATTAATCTTTTAATTATAATTTAACTATTAAATTATAATTATAGTCTTAATTGACCCAGTCGAACTATTTGACTTTGGTCAATTGCTCCGGTCAACATGTTCACTTTTGACCTTTCACTTTGACATTTGATTATCAACCATTGACTTGTGTTTCCTTGTTTCATTTCTCTTTCTTTTGATTCTCTAATCACATTCTTTGGGTGTACAGATCCGTAGGTTCCCTTTAGCAAGGTAGTGAGTTGACTCAACTCCTCTGAGATGATATGCGAATTAAATTCCACAATTAAATTCTTCCTATTAATAAAGGTTAATTGAAACCTTTTAGGACATCCACAAACCATGGTTATCGCCTAGTTAACTCTTATCTGAGCTAAATGAGACGCTGTGAAAGAATCTATTTAAATTGGAATGACTGTGCGATTGAGTCATTCTCTTATATCAATACTCCTTATTCACATTCTTAGATCATGGAATCCGATTGTCAATATCCTAATGTGAATCATTCCTTTTATATGATTATTCTGGTAAGATTTGAAGACTTCTTCTTTCAAGTTTTATCCACTACTTTGCGCAGAGGTTTGACCAATCATATCTTGGAGTATTTTTTCTCCTTTACTGAGAGTAGAGATTCCGTGTTGTACATTCATTTACTTCCATGACTCTATTGAGGATCCTGATGAGCACCTTTAAGCAATGCCTAATTCAGCATAACCATATAGTACCCTCAAAGATTAACAACATAGCCACAAAACATCTATGATGCCTCAGGTCTAAGGATTAGTTTGCACCATTGCAATTTATGAGTTCTAGCTTGACATGTGAGTAAAGACTTCCATGTTGTAACTCATGTATTGGATTGCTTTCAGTGTATTTTTGCTTCTACAAGCACCTACACACATATCGATGTGTCTCCACACTTAAGTTCTTGAGACCTTACCATTCCCTACATAGAGAGACGATACTGTGTGTACTGGTCTTTGAGGAATATTGATGCTCAATCAATGTTCCTATGACTAGGAACATATTCAGGATTTAGGGATGATGAGAAGTCTCCATGTATGTAATCTCATTACATAGCTCTCATATCCACTTGTGCATTCCTTGGACTATGGTTGTTCTACATATTTGAAAGATAACATAGGATGATTTATGCATAAAACAACCTTTCTTGCCCATTGATAACATAATATGTCTTTTATCAAAGATGTCCTTAACTCTAACTATTACATAATTAGTTGGCTTTAAGGGCATATTTCTAACATTCGGGGCACGCGCGATCTAATTGGGTGTTTGGGGTTTTAAATAATTTTTAAACAATTTTCATAATTACCATTATGTGCTTTAGGTTTTCAGATGTTTGCGGGCTTGTTATAACTCGGAATCGAGCGTACCGCCTGTCTACGAACTTGTATCGACGAGCTGGACGTAACGGCGCAACTCGTTTCCCAAATTCTTTTCCCAACTTAAAATGACCTTTTTGTCCCTTAAATTAATAAATAATATTTTAATTCCAATATTTATTAATTAAATAATATTATTTTATTTAATTCCATTTATTTTAATTAATTTATTATATTTTAGTTTATTTCCATTATTTTTGGTTCGGAATTTTACAACCTACCCTCCTTATAAGAATTTCACCCCCGAAATTCCACAACTGTTTTGGTTAACCAACACCGCACCTTTCAACTCCATTACGTTGGTATATTTCCCAACCAATCCACAATTACATCCTTTCTACTAATAACTTCCACTGCCAACAAGTTTAATTCTTATTTCTTAGTATGAAAACCTCAATAAATTTTTCAAAAACTTAAGATTTCTTCTGTTAATTCGTGTACGTCCAAAATTGGTATCGGGCACACAACTAACTGTTCTAAACAAGTGTGACTCCAGGATCTACTAAAACACTTGGAAGATGAATAAAAACAGGTAACATACCATAGACAAAATCTGGTGTGGCCTGTGTTTCCTACTGAGTCATAGAAAACACACAGGCTTGAGTCCCAACTGAGGCCGGAGAGATGGCCGTCGTGGAGGAGTCGACCGAGCCCTAGGCGAGGGCGCCACCGAAGAAATAGTTGCACATCGCCTTGTCCTTTTGAGAGGACAAGGGCGAGTATGAAGCTCCTCCACCAGGGGTAAGTGGGCAATTCCTCAATCTATTTGTTTCTTTCACCTGCCTTTAGAACTTTTAACGACTTGGTTGTTTCAGGATGAGGCATTAACCATGTTGACAACAGGTGGTGGGAATGGCTCTGTGTCAACCTTCACAGCAGGCTTCCCTGAAAACTGGAGTTTCTTCTCATCAATCAGCAGGCTTCCCTGAACGACACAATTGTTGGTGCTGTAAGACCAAGAACTATGGTACTTGTAGAAGGTCTTCCCCTTGAGCTCTTCAGCCTTCGGAATCTTGTGGCTGAAAGATAGCTTGACCTTTTTCTCGGCAAGCAATAGATCAAAGATCCCCTCGCCCTGGGTCAAATCGAAGGTGTAGGACTTGGGTTCCCGGACCGGGAACTTGGTGTCCAGAATCTTAGTCCTGCTGTTGTCGGCCTTGATAAGCTCCTCACACACAAAAGGCTTGTCAATACTGACCTCGGTTGAGTTGACCTCAACCTCGGCATCACTTGTCTCAACGTGGCTGTCCGCCTCGACGTAACTGACGACGGGATTCTTGTAGTATGTCCCTTTCGTGGCCATTTTCTTTTGCTGCTCTTCCTGCAGGTCATGCATATCCCGGAATTCGATCCCTTGGAACTTCTTTTAGTATTCGAACTCCAGCCCTTCTTCGGCCATTTTGACGAACTCCCTCTCTGGTAGGCTAGTTTGGCACCAATTTCTACATGTCTTAAAACGCTGTAGGTAATCGTGGGGCGTCTCGCCGAATACCTTGCTCATTCTTGCCAACTCGGTGATGGTTATCTCCTGTTAGTGTGATAGAAGTGTTCATGGAACACCCTTTCCATGTCGGCCCAATCTCTCATAGAATTCAGCAAGAGGTTAATGAACCAAGAAAACGCTGCACGGTCGGAGTGAACAAACAACTGGAGTTTCTGGGCGTCAGAGTCTGCTTCCCCACACTGGGCTGTGAAACGGCCTATATGTTTGATAGAAGAGGTATGCCCATCCCCGGAAAATAATATGAACTCAGGTAGTCGGTAGTTCTGGGGAAGGGCGATGCAGTCAATCTCCGGCGGATAAGGTTTGATGTACCTTGGTGCCTCCAGCCATCGTCGAGCCAGGCCGTCCTCTATCATTTGTCGGACGTCCTCAATCTGGAGCCCCAGAGCAGGTGGCTCGGGCCGTGCTGGGAAAGTCTGTCGAGCCTACTGCTCCTCGTTCTGAGCAAGTCCTTGCGGTCTCACCATGGGCTACCTGCGTCGTTGTCTTGGCAGGGCCAAATTGCAATTGGTAAGCGTTGTGGACTTGGCCGGGGTACGTCTGGTCTGCCTGCCGTTGTGGTGCGGTCATCTGAATCTGTCGGACTGGGCCGGGCTACACATACAGACCGAGTGGCTGGGCCAAGCCCAAATGCGGATGGGTCACCATTGGGACCACCGGGCTGCCCTAAACTGAGAGCCGAGCAGAATAATCTGCGCCTGCAGTGGTCGGACTGCCCTGACCGTACTGTTGCAATTGTGTCGAGGCCATGTTGCTCGGGCCGACTTGCGTTTGTACGGCCGCGGTACGAACTGGGCCGAGTTGCTGGTCTGTGAGATATGCTTGACTGCACTGCCCTGGCGATACAGCTGTCTGAAGTTGGCCGTGCAGCACCTCCACCGTGTAAGTTGGGCAAGGATTAACCCACGTCTGCTGGGGTTACCCCCAGCTATTCGTCGTCGATTGAGAGTACTGACCGTAGCTCGATGGTCGTGTGTGGCAAGAGGTACTAAAACTGCTACCTTCTGATCGGTGCATAATTACATATCATTTTGTACCCTTCTAACTTATGATTTGGTTACGTTTTTGAGTTAAACTTGTGCTTTTAATTTATTTTGTGTTTGTTTCAGTGTAATAAGCTTGAGACTCATTAAATGCATTTTGGAGACAAGTTAGCTCAAACGGTGTCTGCAGATCAGTCAACTTCACGGATTGGACTGTACTTGCTCAAGAAGAACCAGATAATGAGCCATACGTCATTGGAAAGATACGGAAGTCTATTTTCTGGATCATTTTACGGTTCATGATTCCGAGTCCTCTAGAGGAAGTTATGCAAGTTTTGGCAGCTTAAGGTCAAAATCGGCAGGATCTGCGTTACTGGGCCAAAAATGACTTTTGAAGGCCTTCCCGAATTTTCCTTGAGTTGGGCTGCATATGCTTGGAAAGATAAGACAAAGAGCTTCAAGATCCATATTTTTGAAGATTTGTTAGAGTGAAGGAACAAGCCCAAATCGAGCCCACAAGCTGACTGCAATGCATTGTCATGCATGAGCTAATCATTTTAGTGGTGAATTGAGTGGTGTAAGTTGGTGAAGTGAGTGTGATTAATAAATTCAATTGTATAATCAGATTTATACTTCCCTAGGCCTATAAATAGTGAGTTCTCCAAACATGTAAACACACCCCAAGGGGGGGAGCTCTCAAACATCTCTCTAGAGCTCCTCTCCCTTCTCTCCCTCAAATTCTCTTAGTTTTCTTTTTAGTTCTCAATTGTTTCCTTTAAGTTTTTCTTAGTTGTAATTTATTTTCCATTGTAATGTAATTTCTTTTCTTAAGTTTTCAAGTTTAATTAGTTTCCAAGTTTCAATTATAGTTCTTGTTCTTATTCATTATGCTTATAAGTTAATATGCTTGTTTGAATGATTGATCACCATTAAAACTTGTATGTTAGCTATCTTGGTTTGAATTAAGAGTAGACACCATGCATTAATTCAAATTGAACTATGAATAGGAAGAGTATGTATGGACATTCGACAATAAGGATTAGATACATGCTTGGTTGTTTAAAACATTCTTCTATGCTTAATGGATTTCTAATGCTTAATTTAGGTTCGACAACAAGGATCTAATTAGGGAATTAGGAATACAAGGTTAGGACCAAACACCATGGCTTAATCATATTTTAGCTAGAATCAATCCGTGAATCTAAATTGAACTTGGTAACTAATTAGCTTGGGTTAATTTCTTTTCTTTCTTTCTTGTTTTACTTATTTTCCTTTCATTTCTATTTTGTGCAGGGAATCAAATTGAATCAATCTATCATCAATCCTCGTGGGATCGACCTCGTACTTACACAAGCTATACTACCCAACGCCTCGTGCACTTGCGAGTTAACACCTTCACCATGCCTCTCGAGACGCTGCCCACTCTGTCTGGAAGGCGTTGATGACGACACGAGAGGTAGCCTTTCCTGAAAAAGGGTCTGCAACTCGGATGCAATCTTGTCCATTGCGGCCATGAAGGATGTTTCTATCCTGTAGGCTTGCTTTGCCATCAGCTCTTCTATCGGTATTGCCGTCGCTTAAGAAGGTTGGCCGAAAGCATCGTAGCCTCTGCGCTCGTGGAAAACAGATTGAGCTGCCCTCGGCGTTCCCCCTCCTAAGAACGGGGATCGCTCCTGCATGAATTCGGCCACATAGGCCGATATGGCAGGGCCGGAGGTCGAAGCGCTGGTAACTACCTCTACCTCGGTATCTCTAGCTGGTGAAGTTGACTTGGGAACTTCAGAAGACATCTCGATCCTTTTGTTCTTGAGCTTTGCTTGCGACCGAGTTTCCACCATAAGTCGTCAAAATGTATGGTCTCATCGGGAGTGCCAAAGATGTTGACCGCGCAGAATCTCACGGCCTTGGGTTCCGGGCCGAGGGGATCTGTGTCAACACAGGTCATCCTTCTTTGGCATCTGGGTGTTTATGTGTAGGTGTGCCAGCACGGTCTACCATGCGTTCGAGAGTGATTAGGATGGGTGAGTGGGTTGGATGCGCCTGTTTGAGTCTGACTTCACTCAAAGCAATTGTGGCCGAGAGAGGAAATGATCTCGGCCGTCAAGTTCACAGCCTGAGCTACAAGGCCATTGATGATGGTGTCAATGGTGGATTTCGGACGATGCTCCGGCTTTGCTGAATCGCAGAAGTAACAAAAGATGGTCCTCCAGCGCCTTGAAAAATCTAGGGTCGTATGCTATATTTGATGAATAAAGTTTCTTACAATCTACCACTACTCCTAGGAAAGCAAGTAAATGTATTGAAAGTGCATTACAGGAAGATAAATGACAGGAAAATATAATTTGCTCCGTGGAAGGCTTGTGTGGTGTTTGAAACCTTTGAACGTTGTTGGGGGTAGGGTATTTATAGGGAGAATTTTGGAGCAAAAGGCTGGCCCACGACCTGGTAAGACGTGGCTTGATTGGAGGGAGTGGGTAGCCTGGAACCAAGAAACAAGGTGGTGTGACTGCCGTGATGTTCAGTCTGCCATCTTGAGGGCTGGTCCGGATCTTGCGCTTGGAGAAGCATTTAATTCCCCAATTTTGGTAGTTTGAGGGAGCATTCAATTCCCCTGAGAGTTGGTAGCTTTTCCACGATTTGAGGGACTTAGCCTCACCTAACGAAATCTGCCCATCACATCTTATTAAAAATGTGTCAGCGTCAAAATCTTCTTCTCTCCACGTGCTTCTTTGAGGGAGACTGTCGCTTCAGACCTTTGTGAACACGTCTTTAGGCATTACCCATTTAATGAGCCTTAGGGGCCACCCAAAGCAAGTGGCAACAGATATTTTTAACCTTGGTCGTGGATAAGGAAATTCTCGGCCGAGTTGCACCGTGGTTCAAACTGTGGTTGTGGCCATGCATATTTCTGCAAGGGTCGTGACTCAGGACCTTGATACTCTTATGCTCAGGGGATTAGCCGTGAGTACTCGTCCCTCGGCCATAAATCTCGGCCATATGAAGCCGTTATAAGATCAGTCTCTTGGGCCGAGAATTTCAGGCACAAACAACATTTGGTTGGATATATGGCGTACTTTTTTTTTCTTCTTTCAGTCTCTTTTGATCATTTTCTTGTATTGGATATTTGGTAAAAGTTTAGATGTTATATTGTTAGGTTGTATTTCATGTTCTGACTAGAATCTCATTGCAAATCTCTAATTGAGCTGCTAGTTTCGTGTACTCGTGATTAATTTGTTGATTGATTATTAGCATTATGTTTCTTGTAGGGCATGGCTATTGGTTCAACAAATTTCAAATGATGTGATTATAGACAAAATTGAGATGATATAATATTGGGTCAACAAAATAAGTGTAGCACAATTTTCCTTAAAATTTTGACTAATATATGTTTACATGTCTTTTAGCATGTATGTATGGACAGAGCTTGATACTATGTAGATTTATTTCGGATTTAACTTTTCCAAAATAAATACTGAATCTCCTTGTTGTTGTTGCTTCATCGCTGATTTCTTTGTTTTGTTTTTTTTAGGTTTTCACAGTTATGATTTCTCTGTCAACCTCTCATCTGGATATGTGTTTCTACCTTTCTCTCAACCTCTCTCTGGCAGGTAAGAACTCTAATTCTCTCCCTCTCTTTCTAACTATGCGATTTACATGATTAAAATCAAAGTAGAAAGTATTTCAACTTTGAATTATGGTCTAGGCTTTCTAACAAAATGATTTGTATGTACTATTTTAATTTAGGGTTTAATGATTTGGGTATTGAATCGCAAGTCCTTAATTTTTTTTTTTTTTTTGGTAATATCTTGGATATTTATATAGGAATTTGGTAATTTTTTGAAATTATAATTCTATTGTTTTTACTTTTGGGTACTTAAATCATGGATGAGAAGAAAAATGAAATGACAAAGGTCGTTTGGCAATTACCATTAGAACGATTGACTTTCGCAAATTAGAATGGAAATTACCTGGTGCCTATTTGTCAATTGCCAACATGATGTGGCTGTGCTGTACCAAAATAAAGGAATTTTATATGAGCTTGGTGACGTAAGGCATGAGCTGAATTGAAGATGAGAGTGTAGTGGATTGTAGTTAAATTTTTTTTTTTCTATTTCTAATGTAGTTATTTAGGCTTCAGATCTTGATTGTAGTTCAGTTTTTTTTCCATTCTTGTACTTGGCATTTAGTTTGTTTTATTTTTTTTGTGTGAAATACTTGGCATTTAGTTTCAGTGTGTTTCTTTTGCTGGACAACTTATCCAGTGCCATTTTATGTATTTAGTATGATATTTTACTAAACTCATGTTTATGAGAAATATAAATAATCATTAAAACTATTGATTTGTTTTCTTTATTTTATTGGCAGCTTTTTCAATTTTGAGAATGTATATACAGTATGTGATTTGTCAATACAATTGACAAACACGTAGTGCCATTTGCATTTCAGTCTTACAATTGCCAAACAAAGTATTCTCATTTGCATTCCAATCGCGTAATTACAAGCTATATCATATCAACATAAATAAAGTTACAAAGTATTATAATTTTCACATAAAAATTATTTATTTGTTTTCTTTATGTTATTGGCAGCCTTTTCAATTTTGAGAATGTAAATACAATATGTGATTTGTCAATGAAATTGACAAACAGGTAGTGCCATTTGCATTAATGTCTTGTAATTGACAAACAAAGCAATCCCATTTGTATTCCAATCGTTCAATTACAATCTTATAACGTACAAGTTCAGGGATCATGTTTATGACATTATGGTACCATAATATCTAAAACCTTGTAACCCTTGTCATTAATCTTGTGAACGCATTTACAAGCATAAGGACCACATTTTACATCATCGAGGTCCACCCTTACCAATTCACTGTAATGTGCATCCACATCATTGTAAAAAGGTAATTTACAACATTATGGATTCGGTGAACCCAATATTATAATCCAAGTGCAAAAACTTGTAAACCAATTCCAAAATCTTGTAACTTATGTGTTTTTGGTACCTCTTTACAACGTTGTGGCACCCTTATATCCAAAAGATTGTAATATCGTTCCTTAATCTTGTAAACCTCATGTTTACTAGAATAAGGACCCCATTTTACAACCTCAAGGTCAACACTTATTAATTCCTCGTAATGTAGATTCATGTCCATGTAATAAGGTGATTTGCAACATTATGGATTGGGTGAACCCTAACGTTATAATCCCGGTACAAAAACATGTAAATCGTTACCATAACATTTTAGCTTACGTGTTTATGGACCCTCTTTATAACGTTGTGGCATCCTCATATCCAAAACATTGTAATGTGGACACATATCCTTGTAAATATGGGATTTACAAAGTTATAGTTCTTACGAACCCAAACATTGTAATACAGGTGCCCAAACTTGTAAATGGTTACCCAAATCTTGTAACCTACAAGTTTAGGGAGCCTCTTTACAATGTTATGGTACTCTTGTATCCAAAACATTTTTACACAGATCCTAAACTTGTAACCCCTCATATTTACTAGAATATGGACCCAATATTATATCTCCAAGGTCCGTATTTACCAATTCGTTGTAATATGAACACATATCCTCGTAAATATGGGATTTACAAAGTTATGGATCGCACAAACCTAAACTTTGTAATACAAGTGCCAAAACTTGTAAATGGTTACCCAAATCTTATAACCTACCAGTTTAGGGAGCCTCTTTACAACCTTATGGTATCCTCGTATCCAAAACATTTTAACACAGGTCCTAAAACTTGTACCCCCTCATATTTACTAGAATACGGACCCAATTTTATATCTCCAAGGTCCACATTTACCAATTCCTTATAATGTGGACACATATCCTTGTAAATATGGGATTTACAAAGTTATGGATCGCATGAACCCCAACATTGAAATACAAGTGCCAAAACTTGTAAATGGTTACCCAAATCTTGTAACCTACAAGTTTAGGGAGCCTCTTTACAACCTTATGGCATCCTCGTATCCAAAACATTTTAACACATGTCCTAAAACTTGTAACCCTTCATATTTACTAGAATATGGACCCAATTTTACATATCCAAGGTCCACAATTATCAATTCCTTGTAATGTGAACACATATCCGTGTAAATATGGGATTTACAAAGTTATGGATTGCACGAACCCCAACATTGCAATACAGGTGCTAAAACTTGTAAATGGTTACCCAAATCTTGTAACCTACATGTTTAGGGAGCCTCTTTACAACGTCATGGTACCCTCGTATCCAAAGCATTTTAACACATGTCCTAAAACTTGTAACCCCCCATATTTACTAGAATATGGACCCAATTTTACATCTCCAAAGTCTACATTTACCAATTCCTTATAATGTTGACACATATCCTTGTAAATATGGGATTTACAAAGTTATGGATCCCACGAACCCAAACAATACTGGATACAGGTGCCAAAACTCGTAAATGGTTACCCAAATCTTGTAACCTACAAGTTTAAGGAACCTCTTTACAACGTTATGGTACCCTCGTATCCAAAACATTTTAACACATGTCCTGAAACTTGTAACCCCTCATATTTACTAGAATATAGACCCAATTTTACATCTCTAAGGTCCATATTTACCAATTCCTTGTAATGTGGACCCATATCCTTGTAAATCCCCATATCCTTGTAAATAGGGGATTTACAATGTTATGGATCGTGTGAACCGAAATGTTGTAATACAGGTGCCAAAACTTATAAATTCTTACCCAAATCTTATAACATACAAGCTTAGGGAATTTCTTTACAACATTCAAGTAAGCGTGGACCGTGGAGAAGTAGATCTGGTCCTTATTCATGTAAACACAAGGGTTTACAATAGTAAGGACTCATTTGACAAGAGTTCAAGTTTAGGGAGCTTCTTACCCAAATGTAAATTTATAATACTTCTAGGATGTCTACGAAAGTACAACCATGTAACATAGAGTTCAACAATTAATATAGTTCTTATTTTAGAAATTGATTTTACAAATGCAATTGCATAGTTCTTTTCAACCGATTACATAGACAAAACTCAAGGTGAAAAAAATTGATGGATAAAGACTTCCAAGCTCTCAAATAAATGTTGATGTGCATTCACCAATTCTATGAAACAAAAGAAACAAAAATTAAAACTATCAACCTCAATTGATTTTTAAAAACTAAGCATAAAAAAGGGAGGAATTAATCACAACTATCCATCATAATTTATATAAATAAAACCAGCAACTCATAATGAAAAGCTACAATGAGGTGACATATCGAAATCAGAAAAAAAACAAAAACAAAAAAACAAAAAACAAGAGAGCCTAAAATGGTTCTCATAAAAAAGAGTCTAAAACGGTTACTTTATATTTATAAAAGTAAACAAATATCATTACGAAATTCATAGCATGTCATCGTGAGTCAAATAGAATAAACTCAATTGAAAAATAACATGTCAAATCATATGCCAATTGCTAAACAGGGAGCCCGTAATTGCATGAGCCTTATGCAATTTTATTTGCTTCAAATATTAACAAAAGGTGGAAACTGGACAACTTGTAGAACTGGTAAACGTTTTAAAAAAAAAAATCTGGCGCATCAATGCACCTGGTGCACTATAGACGTTGCCTTAAATTCTTACCTCCCACACTCTTCAGCCAGTTCCAATTGCAATCGGCGGCACAATTGGAGTTGCCGTCATTCTTCTTTTTTTTTCTTTTTCTTTTTTTGTGGAACTAAAAGACTTGTAATGGGCTGGAACTTGTTTGGGTTTTCCTTCTCTGAGTTGGAAATAAGTATTTCCATTGGCAGCACCTTTTATTCTTTTCTAAATGGGTATGGTTTTCTCAATGCAAATATTCTAAACTTCCTTCTTTGACTTGGAAACCTTTATTTCTAAGTCCCAGCCGTGATTGCAGTCCATTAATTTCCTATTGTCCCTCTATTTTCCAATTACATCCTAATTAGACATTGCCCTTCCTTATTTTTGGAGGATTCCCTTTTGCTTATAAATACAAAGCTTTAACCTAGGAGCCAAAATGCTTTCCACCACATATCTACACCATATTTTGTCACCAACTTTCATACACCTAGAGAAATATCAGAGAGAGCCAAGAATTTGCTGCTGCAGTACTTTTGGAGCTTTTGACGGTGTTCTTGTGGAGATTCTGAAGATCAAGTCCATCGACCAAATCTGTTTTATGACAATAATTCTCCTGTTTATCTTTTCTTTTGTCATGAACTAATTTCCCTTGCTAGGGCTACAATGTAGCCTAACCATGAATACTTAATTTTTATAGTTATATTAATTTCTGATTACTATTCCATGTTGAGTATTTGTTACTGTTCTTAATGCTTTGAATATTTAGCCAATATTTAATTGATTTGATGATTCAAACGGAGACCGAGAGGAGCCCAGCCCCTCCACTCGACGGCTCTAGCCCCTCCACTCGACAACACTAACCCCTCCAGTTGACGGCACGAGCTTGGAAAGCTTCAACTATTGAACGGATATTGCACCTATTTGGAGATATCCGGGTTCGATAGGTTCGGACCGTTCGATTGGTCCCGTCTACAAATATGTCAACCCCCGTACCTCTAGCATCGAGTAGGAACTTGTGGATCGAGAATCAGAGTCCTGGATATTCTGAGATGACAATTTTAGGGTTAAGCGAATCGATCGCCGTCCGATCGCGTGATTAGTGTAGATCCTACCGCTCGATTGAGACCAAACCTTCTGGACATGGTTAGTAGACTTTGTTGGACCTATAGAAACTCTCGGATCGGAAAGCAAAGTTTGTGGGCCCTACGGGCCTAATTAACCAAATTTCACGATCGACGTCAAACTGATTGTCGGATCATGATGAAACTTATAGGATGAGTTTAACGTATTACCATGGGCCAATAGGAATTTTTTGGATAGAAAACTAGAGTTTGTTGGCCCTGTGAGCCCAGTTGACTTAGATAGTGGGCCATGTCATCTCGGTCGACGTCGTTTAGTGATTAATATTCCCTTGCGAGCCCAGTTGACTTAGATAATGAGCCATCCGCCTGTCCACGAACTCATATCGACGAGTTCGACACAACGGTGCCACTCAATTCCCCAAATTCCTTTCGGAACAAAAAGTGATTAATATTCCCATACCTCAAGGGCAACAGTGCCACTCAATTCCCCATACCTCGGGATATTACAAACTACCCCCTTACAAAAATTTCGTCCTCAAAATTCGTTCCTGTCACTCGAAGAGGTAAAGATACTGGGCCCGCATTACTCCTCATCCCAAGTAGCTTCCTCCACGGTCTGACTCATCCACAACAGTTTTACTACAAGAACGGATCTAAATCGCAACATTTACTTCTTTCAATCCAAAATCTGTACAAGCCACTCCTCATAAGTTAAATATCCTCTAACTCCACTAGTTGATATTCCAGAATACGTGAAAGATCGGGTACGTACTTCCATAACATAGACACATGAAAAACATCATGAATCCGAAATAGCTCTGGATGCAAAGCATGTCTACAAGCGACAGGTCCAATTCATTCAGTGATTTCATAAGGTTTCTATACAACCAGGGCTTAACTTCCCACGTTTCCTGAACCTCATCACACATTTCCACGGAACATACTTCCTAGCAAATGTAGAAGTTCCACACTGTCTCCGATGCAAAGCTTCATACTGAGCAATTGCAATGCTTGAATGATTACTACTGTTGTAGGCACACTCTATTAGAGGAATGTGGAAATCTCAATTCCCTTTGGACTACATCACATAAGCTCTCCATACATGTAATGTGGCCAAATTAAAGGGCAAACACTACAGCAATAAGCTCTAAGTCATGGATGAGGTAACTCTGCTCATGCTTCCTGAGTTTGCCTAGGGGCATAAGCAGTCACCCTACCATATTGCATCAACACGTAACTTGGACCCTGCAATAATGCATTGTTGCATATCACCACATTCCCTTTGTCATTGAAAAGAGTTAAACTAGTGCGGTGGTCAACCGCTTCTTGAGTTCCTGAAATCTCAGTTCACACTCCTCGGTCCAAACAAACTTGATTTCGTTGCTCGACGACCGAGCAAGGTGTGGAACTATCGAAGAGATGTCTTCCACAAAATGACAATAGTCACCTTCCCAAACCAAGAAAACTTCCTACTTCAATCACACTGGTAGTTTACACCCAATTTGCCATTGCTTCCACTTTCTTATGATCCACAAAAACTTCATCCGTCAAAACACACGCCCAAGGAAAACCCTTTCAAATACACACCGCTTCTAGGTATGCCAACCCAACTTGAATTCTCAATCATCCACTCTAATGGACATGCAAAGCAATACTTAGTGCCTTAACTACTTTGGTTCACCAACTTTCTTTGTCGGCCTTAGCCGACTCAAGCACTTCCCTTATGATAATACCTTCACTGTGTTATGTTACCACACATATCCCGGATGCAATCTCCAGCATCTTCCTTTTCTTACACTATCATCATTCCAAGACTCAATGGGCTCTCGGACATGAGATACCCACGACTACATTATTATATTAATATGTATATTTCTTTTTCTTCTCTTTTTATTTTTTATTTTATTATTATTAATATTTATCTTTTTATTTAGTTTTATTAATTTTTTATTCAAAAACAAAGTTTTCATAATTCAAATCAACGTACTGACCCCACCGTTTCAAAAACGATGCTGAAATCATGCAGTTCAAATAATTTATATATATAATCATTCAAATTCCAATAGTCACAATATAACAACATATTACTCATATCAGAGTACTGTTTCCCATCCTTTCCCACTCACAGATAAACACATGCCCGAGGGCAATACAAGCAAGGAAGGATCCTCACTAAAAGCTAATACGAATACGAAGGTACAAATACATACATATAGATAATATAGACCAACGACCCCAAGCACAAGTACCGAGGAAATAATCCAACAAGGGATGGTTTGACTGGACATCGGGACAGCACCGTAGTGGCCCGTGCCCAAGGTTAAGCCGTCCAATTGGGACTAAGCTCACAGGTCTGTACGGTAGGAACTTCGCTGCCAATACCTCCGAAACAAGTCTTACGCGCAGACTACCCCATTAAGGGTCTACAGTCACACCATGTTAAGGAATGTACCGAGTATCCGACACAAACCATTTAGTGTCACAGTATTAGTATCATAAGAACAGGGGAGGTACATACAGTGGCGCAAATAGCACTCCACTCAACACAACTCAATAATCCAATATCACATGTTCAATCATACGTACTCATACCCTAAAAATATCAGACACCCGGACATATATACGTGCACCAATCCAATAAACATCATATAGACTCAAAATAAGGACATCACTGTCCCAAACATAATTCCATAGTTAAAATAGTCACAAGCGTCAAATGACGGCATCTCAATCCAAAATCAAGTAAAACGTCTTAATCACTGAAAATCCATATTTAAAATCGTATTCAAATCTCAAATCAAGAAAATGTCAAATCATATTAAAGTCTCAAGTCGAGAAATGTCAAATCATATGCATGGTTGTTTATTCTTTGAAATAGGTGCACATTCAAAACAAAGTCCACTCACATATAGTCCCAAGAAGCTTGGCCCTGAGAGGGTCCCACCCGAGGATCACGAGGAGTCTGAGAACCAATTTCAAGAATACGAAAATTAATTAATAAACCAAACCTTGAACAATAACCTTAAAGTCAAACTCTAACTAATCTCCCGACTCACAACGTGCATACATTCGTACGATGAATTCTAAGGTCAACGACATTCATTGGAAGGCGAGATGACCTTGGGAGACACACGGTCAACCCTGGTCAAACTTGGTCAAACGTTCCCGAATAGGTCAAACTGATCCATGGGGCCCACAACCTCCAAACTTAGATCCGAAAGTTCATATAGGTTCATTATGGCTTAAGAAACATGTCGTGAAAGTTTGGTCTCAATCGAACGGTCGGATCACTCACGATCGGACGGTTACGGTTTAACCTAACCCTAGGGTTTGTGATTTCGGAGTATCCAGGACTCCAAATTATTATCCGTCAATTCCTAGAAATACAAGGAATAACATACGTGAATTTGGAACCGATCCGACGGTCTGAACACATCGAACCCGGATAACGCTCAATAGGCGTAAATCCGTTCGACTGTCACACGAACTCCAAATTGAAATTCGAGCACACCTACGCTCTCGTGACAACGTAAGGATAATTTAGGAATGAAAATGCGCAATGAAAAGGGAACCCACGAGTGGGAACACGCGTTGGCAGATCCGACGGGTGTTTACAGTGATAATTTCGATGTTTGGACAAACTCCAAACCAAGAGCCATCCTTCAACCTACAGATACTACTCGATGAGTGAAACAACTTATTCAACTACGGGAACGTCTAATTTGGACCGCAAGTGGCCCAAATCTCTTACTCAAAATCGGCCAAAACTTAGGGTTCAAATCGAGTTACCTAGGCTCGAAATTGATGGAAACCAACCACGCAGACAGCTAGGGCTTGAAGATTAGATAGATTTACATACCTTACTCGCATCGATAGGTCATCGGAGATGGGAGAACGAACTTGAATTTTCAAAGAAAACTGGCTAGAAACCGGGGTTTTCCGGCGAGGAGCGGCAGCGGGAACGGCTGGGCTGCGATGGGGTTTGACGGCAGGGACCAGACAGTCCTTTTGGGACCGGTGCCACCCCAAGTGGCGGCCGGAGGTGGTGGTTGCCGGCCAAAACATGAGCGGTTGTGTGTCTCGCAGGAAGGGGGAGGCGAAGGGTCGCATGCACGAGAGAGAGAGAGAGAGAGAGAGATTTTTCTGAATTTTGATTGGTCCAAGTGTTTTTATCAAATTTAAATTTACCAAAATATCCTTTTTAATTGTTACAACTCCGAATCGAACGTGCCGCACGTCCCCGAACTCATTTCGACGAGCTGGACTCAATGGCGTAGTTCGTTTCACCAAATTCTCGTCCAAAAATTAAATGACCTCAATGCCCCTTTAATTACTTAAATTATTTAATTCCAATTTTTATTAATTTAATTCCTTTTTTAATTACCCATTTTAATTAATTAGTTTATTAAATTTTATTTCATTAATTTTAGGTCAGGGACGTCACAAAAAATGTACAAAAAATGTAAATGATGAAAGTAGTTGACCTTTTTTTTGTAAATAATGTACCTATATTTTGTATAAAGAATGTACTGATATTTATATATGTTTTTATATTATTTTTATAGGTACATTATTTATTGGATATGTAATTTAGGAAATTTTGTTTCTATGATTCAAAATTAAGAGTGCTGTTTTTTCCACCCTTCTCTTATTTCCCCACCCACCTTATCTTCCCACCCACCATGTAAATTTGAAAACACACAATCATATATTTCCACCCACCATTCTTTCTAAAATACCCTTTAATTATTAATTAAAGCAAGTTTTCTCGGTCAAAACACTCAAGACACTAAGCTTAGATAAATATGCTTATTGAATTTCAAATAATAACTTATTAGTAAATAGCGATGAATATCTTGAACTAAATTAATCTACTGTTTTTTTGGTTTACATTGTTTTAAAATAAGCGTTAGTATATTATTGATGAACAAACAAAAGTACAAAGCAACTATGTGCCGAATATGGGTAAATCTTCTTTAGTGACCAAACACAACAACATGTTGAATTCATCTGGAGAGAATCACGCACAACTCAAACAATTACTAAATCCCCGATCTAACAACCAGAAGCACATGTACTCAAACATACAATACAAATCCGCCATGCAACGACAGAAACGGAAAAACCGTATTGAAAGCAAAAAGCTAAAAAGAAATAAAATCCTAAATAGAAAACAAATCATAGCAAACTCCTAAAGTGTTTCTAAAAATTATTAATCTAAAACAAAACTAAGAAACAAGACCACCACTCCACATCTTTCGGGCAATTCGAAGAAAATCATAGCACCATACCGGCTAAACTCATAGTCCCGCACTGGCTAAACCCGAACTCAACGCAACCAAGCATCTCCCCCTCTTTAGAGCACTTCCAGTGCAAGGGGCCAGCCCAGGCATGAGGGGACCCTAGGTCCGCAAAGCGCTTCCAGTGCGGAATTGAAGCCCTGTCAACAGGTAGGGGCCATTAACCCTGGCAAGCCCAAAGACAAATCGAGCCCATGCTATTACTTGAAGACTAATGAAGTCACTGCTGACACCAGGCTGGCGTCAGCACACGGGTTTGAATTTTTTTTACCATTGGTTGTGCGCTGACGCCAGTCTAGCGTCAGCTCTGCTTTTCCCTAACAGATAGAAGCCACGTAGCGCTTCCTGGTGTGTCCTATCCAATATTTCTCCTCCAATCCAACAGCTGCCAATTTTTGTGCAAAAAACAAAATTGTAAAAAATACCACAAATTTCTGCAATTTTTTTTCTATAAATACCTACCAATATTCTTACTTTCCACACCAAATCTTCATGTAAATTCTTCTCCTTCCAATATTATTCACTTTCCACACCAAAGTTTCTACTACTAACTTTCATTTGTATAAAAATACAAATGGCCTCTTCCATCAAAGTCGAAGGCTCGTGGAGAACAATGGAAGATGTTCTGTTGTGTGAGTGTTGGGTCAAAGTTGCTTAGTGCTCGATCACGAGGAATGAGATGAAGTTCTGTCATATGTGGAGAAAACTTCATGGAAGAATACCCAAAACCCCAGTAGCATCGTACTTCTGAACGAAGTATGCTTTGTAATTGCAAACATCATGCATGATTTTATTGAACAAATGGATGTGGCACAATTGGGGCAATTGTAAAGGGATTTAGAAGATAGAGATGACACATGGCACAATTGTAGCAACTGAAAATTTTATCCAAAATCTGATAAATAATTTTTTTAATAAATATGGACACGTGACAACCGAAAATCTTATCCGAATATTTTATCCGAAATTGGAGATGTGAATTTTATAATAAATATGGACACATGGCAACCAAAATTTTATCAAAATAAATCTTTAAAGTTTAAAAATAAAATTAATTTTGTGTGAAAAGTAATTGCCCTTTGCCATGGCAATAGGTGGAAAACCAACCAAAAAATTGCAAGGGCAAGCACTATTCTTGTGAATAGTGATAGGCATTGCCTCCCCTTGGCCTTTGCCATGGAAAATGGGTGGAAATTAAGGCTGGAAATTTCCGCCTAGACGCGATACATGACTCGAAACCTGCAAGAAAAAAAAGGGAGCATTTTTGCTCACCACTTTAACCATAGGTGTACCCTCACCACCATTACCAATGCTTGACACGTGTCCATAGGCCTAACTATAGTTAACTTTTGCTTTGTATTTATGGAACCATGGTTATACATATGGACACGTGTCAAGCATTGGGGATGGTGGTGAGGGTACACCTATGGTTAAAGTGGTGAGCAAAAATGCACCCAGAAAAAAAATGACACGAACCCGCACGATTAATAACGGGTCATTTCGGGTCAACCCACCACTGACCCATTTATAAACGCGTGGGTTTCGAGTCAACTCGTCAACCCGCTAAAATACCTGTTTAACCTGTTTATTAAATGAGTCGTGTCAACCCGTGTACAACCCGCCAACCCGTGAAAAAATCAATCCACCAACCCACTAAAATACTTGTGAACAAGTGTACCGTCAACCCAAAAAATCAACCCACCAACCCGCGCAAAAATTAAAGAAAATTGAGACTTCAATGCACACAATGAGTTTCGAACCCCTGCAACTTCCATCCTTTTGCACCTTATCCACCATGCTACTGATTCTTTGTGATTATATGCTACAACATTTGATATTTATAATGTCTTTACAAGTTGTTTTTCAAAGAACTAGAATTTCACATGTATTATTTGATATTTACATTCAAAAAATTACATGCATAACTATTTTAGTGCATGTCCAATCAACAAAACAAAACAAAAATATGCTAATGTCTACTTTTTTTTTTTCTCTTGAGCTCTCATATCATCATCATCAATCTCATTTTCTCTCTTTGATTTCTCCCACTAAAAAAACAATTGATGGCGTTGTTCAAAATGCAATAATTATTTTCTTCGTTTTTTCTTCATTTTCATCATTTTTTTAATTTTTAATTTTCTCTTTCTCAATCTTTATACATAGAGATGGGGAAAATGAAATAACTATTTTATATTTTAAAAAATATAATTACTTGATTAAATTATCAAAATTTAGATTTTTTTTTAAAAAAATTTGCTATCACTTAGCGGGTCAACCCGAATATGACCCGAAACCCGCATGGGAAATAAATGGGTCAACCCGAAATTGACACGATTATTAAACAGGTCATAACGGGTTGACCCGAATTTGACACGTATATAATCCCAACATGACACGAACCCAACACAACCCGACCCATTGCCAGCCCTAGTGGAAATGCTCTTAGAGCTCCAAACTATGTCGAAGGGAGCCAACTCCTTCTGTACGTAGGCCAAGATACAGTGATTATTGAAGAAAACATTTTGGATCTTATATAATGGAAATGAATTTAGCCACAACTTATAAAACAAAAACATTTTATGATAGGACCCGACCCGAACTCCCCCTCGAAATTCGTGTCGAACCCTGTTACCCGTCCGACATCCAAACAATGCCAAACCCACCTACTATTTTACCCTCTTCCCCGCAATCATAAAGAAAAACGGGCAAGACTTCTACCGAAATTTCGGCAAAGTCTCCCCTGAAAAACGGACATTTACCAAATTTTTCACATGTAAATGTCATAAATAAACATCCCAACAGCAGCACACACAAATTACAAAATGGGCCTCCGGCCTCAAATTCGATCCTTTAATATAACATACTAGAATAAATCAAACAAAACTCAAATAGTTTATCCTGCACCTAGGTTAACCTGGGTTGCCTACATACCCTTACTGAGGGATCAAGCTACACGTAGTTCTTCAAACCAATGATCACGTTTAAGATAATATAATATTGTTTAAAGTAAAAATCCAACAATTTAATTCTAGAATCATTCTTTCACTTTATATTAAATCACAATAAACTCAATCCTTTAAGATAGACCCATTTTTCTTTAGTCACGCAGTTCTTAAACTCATAAACCTTTCCAGTAGTCTTGTCTCAACTTTAATTCCTTTTGTATATAGTTAATTACAAGTCCCCTTTTCCGGCAGCCATACCCTATCCAAGGCGTATGTTGCAATACCAATATGTCACATAATTTCCCACTATCAATTCTCACTTTCCGAACAGTAAATCAAACGTTCATACCTATCCAGAGTACTCTCAAAGCACATGTTCAAGAAAACTCAATCCAGAAACGAATCCACATATATAAATATATATATATATATCCCCATTATATAACAATATAAAACTCCTACTGACATTCTCCCACTGTTGTACCCATTATACATATATATATATATATATATATATATTACACACCTCACACCATCATTCTGTACCAGGGGAAAACAATCCAACAAGGGGACTGTTTTAACTAGCCCACATGGAAAACTCCTCAATACACATGTGGCTAGGGATGAGCCGTCCAACAGAGGACTATAGCTCTTAACACACACGCCGAAATTCTAGCATTGCACCTGCGGCTAAATCTCATAATCAAGTCCTACCCGCGCAGATTGCCCGTCAAGGCCTTCGATACACCTGGTCAAGGGTGCCCGGATCATCATCATTATCATCATCATCATCATCATCCCCACATGGCAGCATCCTACATCGCACGTGTGGGTATAATCTATACCATCATCATCATATCCACACGCTGGCATCCTACATCGTACGTGTGGATATGATCCATACCATCATTATCATCATCACCACACACCGACATCCCACATCGCACATGTGGGTATAGTATCAGTATCCAAGGGAAGGTACATGTGATGGTGTATGACCCATAACCTAATATGTATACATATATATATATATATATAACCCAACATCCGACTCAACACCCAATCCTTTACACATAATAATAATAATAATGACAATAATAATGATAATAACAATAATAACAATATGTTCTCTGAAATTCTCATGTCACCTTGCAAAGGCCAAAACAAAACTAATAACATAATTCGTACCACAATATCATCATATCCACTTAGACCATGCATAACAGTCTCAAATTCCCATAAACCAATTTACAATATTCATATACTTAATAAATATAATAAACTCCGATAAACACATAAGACATTTATAATAATATCCAATATCGAAATAATCCAATACCCAAAATCCACATAGTATATACATGATATTAACAATAATAATAATTATCCTCTTGATCATAACAATCCATAACCCACAAAATATTAATTTCGATGAGCCATGATTGAAAATCAAAGCTAAATAGAAGACACTATCCACTCACAAATACAACTTACTAAACGACTTCAACCGAGCCGACATGACCCACTATCTAAGTCAACTGGACACGCAGGACCCACAACCTCCAGTTTGCTATCTATCAATTCCTATTGGCCCATGCTATCTATCAATTCCTATTGGTCCGAACCATCGAACCTGGATATTGCCTAATACACGTAATATCTTTTTGATAGTCAAACGACATCCAATTACTAATCCGAGCATACCGTCGTGCTTGGGACAACATGAGGACTATTTTGGAATTCAATGAGCCACCATTAAGTGGTCCATGCGACGCCGGCAATGGCGAGTGCCTTGAGTAAATTTCGTCAATCAGAAAACTCCAAATCGCCAGCCAATACCTATACCTATAGAGCCATCACTCCTAGGGGAGCAAGTTTTGGTCTTGGACCCTGCCAAAAAGTGGCCGGAGCTTGCTGAAAAAACACCACAATCAAAATTTTTCTAGGTTTCGAATCGAACTCTCAAAACTCCAAATTGACCTAAACCACTTATACAGACAGCTAGAGCTCATTGAGAGGATGAGAAACCACATTTAGATCGACGTAATTGGCCGCCAGAGCCGCTAAAAACGGCGTCAGAAAAACCAAATGCTCTCGAATATTCTTCGAGCTCAGGCCGACGCTAGGACAACTAGGCTCGTCGGAGATGCTGCTGGAGGTGGTCGCCAGTCGGAGGCCTTTCTTTTCCCACCGGTCTTGTGTGCTGGCATCGCCAGATGAGAGAGATCGCCGGCCGGTCGGCTTAGTTTTCGTCGCAAGGGGAGAGAGAGAGAGAGAGAGAGAGAGAGAGAGAGAGAGAGAGAGAGAGAGAGAGAGAGAGAGAGAGAGAGAAAGAGAGAGAGAGAGAGAGAGAGAGAGAGAACGGGCAAAATAGGATTTTCACATGTTTGAAACAATTTTTAAAATGAACGTGCCGCTTGTCTATGATCTCGTATAAACGAACTCAACGTAGCGGTGCAACTCAATTCCCCAAATTATTTTCCCAACTAAAAGTGACCAAAAGACCCTTACCCCAATGGTAAAATTGCAATTTTATAATTTACTTAAATATTAATTAACTGGGTCGAGATGTTAAATTCTAAATGACTGATTAATTTTGCTTATTCAAGTTTAGCTAAGCATATTTAATTTCATCCAAGTATCTTTCAAATTTAGTCTCTTTGAATGCCAAAAAGAAAAAGGGAGAAAGGCATATAATTTACCTTTGAAGACTTTTCTTGGAAATCCAAGAATGATCACCTTTTGCAGAGGCCTTCTTCTTCCTCTTTGATTTAAAACTGTGACGACCCTGACCCAAAATTAAAAGAAAATAAATAAAATAAGTGAGTTAATTAAATTGGGAAATTAAAAGGAATTAAATATGAATTAAAATGAATTAATTGGAATTAAATTGGAATTTAATAATTAAAGGGCATTTTGGTCAACAATATTTTCGGGACGGAATTTGGCTAAACGAGTTGCGCCATTGCGTCCGACACGTCGAAACGAGTTCGTTAATGTGCGGCACGTTCGATTCGGAGTTGTAAAGCTTAAAAAGGACATAAAGGTCATTTTGAAAATTGTTAAATACCCCTTAGCCAATCAGATCTCGTCTTCTCTCTCTCTCTCCTCGCTTCTCTCTCCTCCGAGCGGTTCACCCCTTCTCTCTCTTCGATCTCCTCCGTCTGGTCACGGCTGAGGCTGAGACCACTGGCAAACGAAAGCTCTCGTCGTCCTCGTCATTTCCCACCTAAGATCGGAGCTGATCTAGCCAGCGTTAGCAGACACGAACGTCTGCAACTTTCGGCTGTTCCGGGTTATCCTTCCGATGTCTTTCGACAGCTTCTCGCGTCGATTAAGGTATGAAACCTTGCCTCCTCTACTCCCTAAAGCTTGTTTCATAGTTGATTTCACTTGATTTGAACTAGAAACGATCAGATCTAAACCTAGGTTTTGGCTGGATTTCGAATTGGTTTTTCGGCCAGTTCATGGCCGGTTCTGTGGCGGTTCCGAACTCACCTCAACGTGGTGGTTCAATTGGTGTAGGCAGTGTTGTCCAATTCGAAGTTTTGTCGTTCACCGGATTTACTCAACACACCCACCATGCATTGCCAGCGTGTGTGGCGGCGCGTGGTACTGTAGCATTTGGGCATTTCTGTTCCGTTGTGTTCCTCGTGTTGCCGCGAACGCGTATGTGTGCGCGGATTCTGATTCAGACGTCATTTGACGATCGAACCAACGTACGCCTATTGCGTGTTTCGTGGGTTCGATGTATTCGGACGTTGGATCGAAACCGAATTCACGTATGTTGTTCCTCGTATTTCTAGGAACGTATATCATTTGACGGATCGTGATTCGGAGTCCCGGATACTCCGGATCAATGACTTAAAGTGTGAATTAAACCGTAACCGTCCGATCGTGCGATCGTGAGCGATCCGACCGTCCGATCGTGACCAAACTTTCAGGACACGTTGTTTAGGTCATGTTGAACCTATAGGAACTTTCGGATCCAATTTTGGAGGTCATGGGACCCATGGGTCCGGTTTGACCTATTCGGGTCAGTTTGACCAAGTTTGACTAGGTTTGACCGAGGCTCTACCGAGGTCGCTTTGCAATGTAGTTGACTTTGTTGGACTTCTAGGAATGTCCAGATCGATTTGGAGGTCATGGGCTCCGCGGGCCCGGGTTGATCAAAATGGGGTGTTTAACCGCCGGTTGACCGTGAGTCTTCCGAGGTGGTCCCACTTGTTAAAAGAGGTAGTTTGACCTTAAAATTCTTTCGTACAATGTACGTGCACGTTAAGTAGGGTTTTGGTAGGGTTTTAGTTTACGATTCTCGTTCGGTTCACGGTACTAATCCAATCCTCGTATTTAACGCTTTAGGTACCTTGACTCTGCGTAATCTGTAAGCGAGACCCTTTGAGGATTGTGCAGCATAGAACCAACGGTGAGTGGACTTTGTTTTCAAATGAGCATGATTTGAATGAATTGCATGAACTGCATAAGTGAGATTTAATAATTGTTTTAAATCTTGAATGTTTAAGTCTTGTTTGACTTTGGTTGAAAAGTATTAAAAGAATTAGCATTTGAGTTTAATGCTTGATTTGGGTTGCCGGTTTGTTTGTGGGGCCCTGATGGTTATTTTATTATTATTTATACCTTTGGGTATTGAACGGGACGTGGTGAACGCCCGGTAGTTTTCGTCTTAGATTTCGATTATATAAATGAGTTATATTAAGCTTGGAACCGTTATATTATATTTTAATTATATAATTGAATATTTGGACGTTAGTATAGTCCGTTTGATTTCATACTCGGTTTTGGCGTTAAAACCCTATTATTAATAATACGTATACTTTGATTATATATATATATAAGTATTTATATATATATAGCTACTTTGAGTAAATACTTGAATAATGGGAAATGGTTATATAACTATATATATATATATATATATATATTTATTTATTTATTTATTTATTTATTTATATATTTATATATTTATATATCTTTACTTTGAATATATATATATATGTATACTTTGATTAGATATTTTGAATATGGGGTTTTGGGGACGTTTAAACGTCCGGACGTATATGTATACCGAATTGGACTTTGGGTATGTATTTTGAAGGATCGTTATGTATTATATATATATATATATATATATATATATATATATATATATATATATATATATGTATATTTTGAATGAACATTTCGGAGTTTGGACTTTATATTTTTAAAGGATAGTTACCCATATTATGATTTGGGGTCATATGTTTTATTTGGGCTTGACTATGAGGTTTTAATTGTTTATGAATTGATTAGGGTCTGTTATGCGGTCGTTTGACCCTTGTGATTATTTTAAGTAGTGATTATATGTGTGGGACGGTGATGTCTTGATGTTGAATATATATATATATATATATAATGGGTAGTTGACTGATGGACTTGTATATGTCTTGGTGTCTGTTGTTTTGGGGTTGGGTACATTGTGATTGTATATATATATACTTATATCGCGTGGCGATTGATTTGAGTGTTGTTAGCACCTTATATTGTACCTCCCCCTGTTCTGATACTGATGATCGCATGGCGATTGATATGAAATGGTTACCTAGATTTGGTATGGTTCGATCCGGTGCATACCTTAACGGGGTGTAGCTGTAGACCCTTGATTGGGTAGTCTGCGCACGTAGGATAGATTTCGGAGTTATGGTTGGTAAGTTTTTACCATATAGTCATGTGAGTTTAGTCCCACTTTGGACGGCTCAACCCTGGGCACGGTGTCTTGATGAGACTGTACCGGTGTCCAGTCAAATGATCCCCTGTTGGATTGTTTTCTCCTGGTATTTGTGTTTATGTTATGGTTATACTATACCTATACGCGTGTGTTAGTACCTTCGTATTCATATTTATTTTAGTGAGGATCGCTCCTCGCTTGTCGTGCTTGTGAGCACGTGGTTATGAGAATGGGGAAGTTTGGGAAACTGTTTACCTGTTTCGGTTGCAGTACTTGATTGAATTTCAGTACTTGATAGGTTTTACTTGTTGGATTGTAAATCCTGATTTTATATATATTTATATATATGATTTGAACTACAATTGATTTCTATATTGTTGTCAAGTTTGGTCTTCTTGACGTGAACGAGTTAGTCGGCATTTTAAGGTTTGTTTTACCTTATGTGAATTTTATTCCATCTTTATGTTTTTACGTTAACAAGTCATTTTGTTTATATTTTATAAACTTGCTTGGGTTGATTTGAGAGGTTATGCCTCGGGAAAAGTAAAAGGGTGTTTTGTTCGGAAAAAGGTTTAGAGCTGGATTGCTCTTACGTACTTTGAGGTAGTATGGTTTTTAAATCAATTAAGTATTTAAATGGTTTCATATGCATGGTTCGCATTGTTTAAAAAGGTGGGGTTAGTACTTTGATTTAAGTATGTAAAACCTTGTCTTTGTCCACTCACACTCTTTCTGCTTTGTGCCCCAGCACCGTAGTTGTTGTGTCGACACCGTTTGGCCGTGCGCTTCCCTTCTCGAGCTTTGACTGAAGGGTAGGGTCTATTGTCCTTGAACCCTAAACTTTGTATTCTGTTATTTCTTTTCCGCTGACTCTTAGATATGCTCTGTACACCCATTAGGGTTAAATTTGTTGGCCGGAGGCCTGTTATGTATTTGTGTATGCATGCTGGCAATTGGGATATTCTTATCTGCTGTGTTTTGGCAGGTTGTTAATTTTTGGGTTAGTCCCTGTTTCAAGGGAGACTCTGCCCGATTTTCGACAGAAGTCTTGGCCCCTTTGTTTGTAAATTTCGGGAAGAGGGTAACTGTTTAGTTTGTGGGCCCGACATGGGTTGATGTTGGGCATGTCAACAGGGTCCGGCACGAGTTCCAGGGTGGAATCTGGGTCTGGTCCTGGCAAAAACTTTCACCTCAAGACTCCAAAGTAGAAGCCCTCTACCTCACCACACCAAATGATCTTATAGATGAAGAGAAGACAACCAAGATGCCTTAGATGCTAGACTACCTCTTGGTTGGACCAATTTTAACTTATGCAATATGAGGGGCTAAAAATTGCACTCACACATCAACCAAAAGATGATAAGCTAGGTCTTCCACCTAAATTTAGTATTTATAGGAAAATACACACAAAAGGGCTCCATTTTGGGTCCATAGGTAGAGTTATCTCATAACACTTACCCCTAGGGCTCAATTGCCTTTTGGGCTATTTTGCCCCTGTCTATTTAAATCACATTTAAAAGCTCAATCCAATATATATATATGTCAAAGTTAATTCCATAATTAACTCTTAATTATGAATTATAATTTAACTCTTAAATCATAATTATATTCTCACTTAATTGACCCGATCAAACTATTTGACTTTGGTCAATTGCACCGGTCAACATGTTGACTTTTCACCGTTGACTTTGACATTTGATCATTAACCATTGACTTGTGCCTCCTCATTTCATTTCTCTTCATTTGTACCTCTAATCACATTTGTGTGATCTGTAGGTTCCCTTTAGCAAGGTAGTGAGTTGACTCAACTCCTTAGAGTTGACTCAACTCCTTAGAGTTGACATACAAATTAAATTCCACAATTTAATTCTTCCTATTAGTAAAGGTTAATTTGAACCTTTTAGGACTTCCACAAACCATGGTTGATGCCTAGCGGTCATGGTTATCCGAGCTAAATAAGACGTTGTGAAAGAACCTATTCAAATTGGAATTACCATGCAATTGAATCATTCTCTTACAACAATACTCCCAATTCACATTATTAGATAATAAATTCTACTGTCAAATATCTCAATGTGAATTATTCCTTTATATGATTATCCTGGTAAGATTTGAAGACCTCTTCTTCCAAATTTTATCCACTACTGTGTGCAGACATTTAACCAATCATATCCTGAAGCATTCTCTCTCTTTACTGAGAGTAGAGATCCCTTCTTGTACATGCATTTGCCTCCATGACTTTGTTGAGAGTCCCGATGAACACCTTTAAGTTATGTCTACTTTAGCACAATTGTATAGTGCCTTTCAAGACTAACAACATAGCCACAAGACATCTATGATGTCTCTGGTCTAAGGATTAGTTTGCACCATTGCAATCTATGAGTTCTAGTTTAACATGTGAGTAAAGACTTCCATACTAGAACTCATGTATTTGATCACGTTCAGTGTACTTGTTCCCCTATAAGCACCTACACACATATCTTGGTGTCGTCACACTCAATGTCTTGAGACCTCACCATTCTCTACATATATAGATGATATTGTGTGTACTGGTCTTTACATGACCTCGTTCTTAATGATGCTCAGTGGCAGATTGTTGATGGGCCGAAGACTAGGGTATGGATTGATCATTGAGTCCTGTCCCTCCCAAAATTGCACCCTCATTGTACATCCCCTTCTCATATTGATCCAAATTTGAAGGTTGCTTATGTAATGGACATCTCTTCTAGCACCTGGAATTTGGATTCTATTAGGAGTTTGATAAGTGACAAGGAAGCTGCAGCCATTATGTGGATCCCGATTGAGTCAGCTGTTACTAGTGATAGATTCATATGGCCGTCGGAAAAATATGGAGAATTGTAATGACATGTATTGTAATTTAGTTAATAATACTATGACAAATATATATTACATGGAAACCTATTTTAAATTGGGATTTAAGTAAAGATTTAAAAGGTGGTGAGTATGTGTGGTAGTTGTAAGGGCCTATATTGGAACAACCCTAATTTTTTTTCTTAGGAAGCGTCATAGCATGCAGCATGCATGTCATATTTTATGTGTGCTTCATCACTCTATGAACCACTTGGATAAATTATTATTCCGATACGTATCCTCAAAGGGAGATATTTTTGGGCGTTCCCGGTACACCGACCAATAGATATGAGACACATGGAATTATAAGTTGGACAGTTTTCCGTTAGAGTTCAACTCTCTGCTTCTCTTTCGCACCCACACCATCTTATTCATACCCAGTCACCACTTCCCATTTGGAAGAACCCACCATCCTTGCCCTCATACCCAGTGCCGGCCCTGGGGGTGGGCGTCGAGTGCAACCTCCAGGGGCCACCAATTGGAGGGGGCCTCAAATTTTTTATATATTACCAAATTACAGAAGAAAAAAAAAATAGAAATACAAGTAAAAAAATTACTTTTTGCCTCAAAAGTCCCAGCTACTTACTTTTCTTTATGTGGGAGTGGGAGATGATTGCACGCCTCACCCATATCTCTTTCTACTTTTTCTATTCTTTATGTGGGAGTGGGAGATGATTGCACGCCTCACCCATCTCTCTTTCTACTTTTTCTATAACGTTCTTCTCTCTTTTTTTTGCCTACATCGCTATCACAACGTTCTTCTCTTTTTTTTTCGCCTACATCGCTATCACAGACTCTCTTCTTCCCTCAAACTCTCTTCTTCTCCCAAACTCTCTTCAACATATATCAGATCTGAAAAAAAGCTCGATTTAATATTATTTTCAGATTATTCTCATAGACTCATAGTCTGAGGTTTCTTCAATATAATCCAAGGTGTTGAATTCTTTCCATTTTCTTTATATATTTTTTATATTGAATTGGATGTATCTAATTTTAATTATATCATTGCAGATCATCACAGATTTGGACTGCAAGATTGAGGCCTTTTTTTATACAAGCATAAACCATATCAGGTTTTATTGCTCTTTGTTTGTTGATTAAATTTAGTTTTCTTGAATCTATGGAGTAGAGGAGTACTTTGGTTAATTGTTGTGTTTGTTTGCTTTGTTGGTTCTTGTGTTTGGTGTGTTTCACTTTCTAGAAATTGCACTAAAGAATGGTTAGGAAACATGAATCTGGAAGTCAAAAAAGAAATAGAATGAAAAAAATAGAAAAAATGATTCACACTCAAAAAGGAGCTCTTTAATGAGTTGCAAGATGTATTAAAGTGTCTTAAACTTGATATGAATAATGTAAGGGGCCAAGGTTATGATAATGGATCTAACATGAAAGGGAAAAACAATGGTGTGCAAAATAGGCTTCTTACAATAAATCCTAGGGCATTTTATATGCCATGTGCTTGTCATTCTCTTAATTTAACAGTTTGTGATATGACAAATTCTAGTGTCAAAGCCATGTCATTTTTTGGTGTTGTGCAACGTATGTATACTCTATTTGCTAGTTCTACAAAGAGGTGGAAAATTTTTCAAGATCATGTCCATGGATTAACTCTTAAACCATTATCAACAACAAGATGGGAAAGTCATATTAATAGTGTTAGAGCCATAATAACCCAAACTGATGATATAAGAGAAGCTTTGTTTGAATTGTCTAGAGGTAGTGAAGATGCAAAAACAAAGAGTGAAGCTGAATCTTTAGCAACACATGAACTTGAAAGTTTTGAATTTTTGTTGGGCATGAGTATATGGCATAACATTTTGAAAAAAATTGACTTGGTTAGCCAAAAATTACAATATGGAGATATGCAGATTGATGTTGCAATAAAAAATTTAAAGGGGCTGGTTTCTTATTTTGTAGACTATAGGGCAAATGGATTCACAATAGCCTTACTTTCTGCTAAAGAGATTGCATCTAAGATGGAAATTGACCCTGTATTTCGTGAAAAACGTCAAAGTCGTAGGAAAAAAACAATTTGATGAAAATAACCATGAAGAGTCATTTCAATCTGCTGAAGAATCTTTCAGGGTTAATTATTTTCTTGTTGTAGTTGATGTTGCTATTTCTTCTTTGAGGAGTAGATTTCAACAATTAGAAATATTTTAAGGCATTTTTGGTTTTTTGTTTGATCCTAAGAATATATTTGAAATGAGTTATAGTAGATTGCGTGAATGTTGTACAAATCTTGAAGCTGCTTTAACACATAATAATGAATCTGATATTGTTGCTGATGATTTGTTTTCTGAATTGGAAGTGTTACAAATGTATTTACCGAAAGAGACAAAGACATCCATTGAAGTTCTTGAGTTTGTAAAAGTTGTGGATTGTTTTCCAAATGTCTCAATTGCTTATAGAATTATATTGATCGTGCAAGAATCGTGGCATCTGCAGAAAGAAGTTTTTCAAAGTTAAAATTAATAAAATCTTACTTGCGTTCTACTATGTCACAAGAAAGGTTGAATGGATTGGCTATCTTATGCATTGAAAAGAAAATAATGGAAAATCTAGATTTTAAAGACATTATTGATGATTTTGCTTCTCAAAATGCTAGAAGATCAAGAATTTTTAAGTGATTGTTTGTTTGCTGATTTTGTTTTTGATTTGTACACTTTCCCTGTTGTTCCTATATCGATATCAATTTGAGTTGTTTTTGGTAGCCAAAATGTCTTCTGATCTTTAATTTGAGTTGTTTCTATTTTGAATTGGCTATACTTAGATGATGGAGAATATGCTTTTGCAAGAAGGTGATATTGGAAAGCAGCTTTTTGTGTGCAATTAAACCACTTGAGAACTAAGCCATATTGAAGAGCAAGTAAGCCACTTAGAACTTTTGGATTGTTAACAGATCATGTACTTTTGCTTATGTTTTTTTTTTGTTTTTGTCAAGATGTACTTTTGTGTTAGTTGAATGAAATTATTCAGTTTATGCCAAAAAAAAAAGGACATTAGCAAATTCTCAAAAAAAAGAAACTGCATCAGCAAAAAAAAAATATTTCATTTCATTGTATACTTAGAGGGCCTCATTTAATTTATGGCACTGGGCCACCAAAATGTCAGGGCCGGCCCTGCTCATACCACCCACCCTCCCTGCAATTTCTCACCACAGCCACACCCACCTCCACCCGCAATCTCAACATCTTGGTTGTAGTCACACCCTCCCTATAATTTTGGTTTTCTTTTGAAAAAAAAAAAGATGATGATGAAGATGACATAATCACCATCTTCATTTTATCTGCAGAATGGTGTTTCGAAGAAGGTATTGTAAAATTAAAATTAAAATTAAAAAAGATTGAACATGGGTGGGCTAGAGTTGTGTGGGGTGGGGTGGAAGGTGGAGGTGCTGTTGGGTTTTCGCAAACAGTGGAAGAGTGGGGGTTGGGATGCGAAAATCAAATTGGTGGCTGAAGTAGGAGGTGGGGGTGGTTGCGGGTGGGAGAAGGAGAGGTGGTTGTGGGGTGTGATGCTCATGGTGTTGACGGTTGTGGGTGATTGAAGAAATTTTTTATTGAATAAAGTTAAGTCCAAAAATTATGATTCCACGTGCCTTATACTTATTTCTAAAATTTAGGGCTGTTCGCTCTTTAAAGAGTGAAAACAGGCTTGAACTTGAATTGATTACAAAGAAGGAACCATTGCTCCATTGTTAGCATACCCCTTCTTTCTCCTCCTTCCCGTTCAGTAACGTCAAACACCATTGATACCAAACTTACCCGAAGAAAACTAAACAAAATTGACGATCCATTGTTCATACAAAAAGCAGTTATACAAAGACTAGGTTGTTTGTTCTTCAATCGGTCCAGTTGAGGTGTTAGCAAATCAAAATTATGAATATTTACAAATTTCCAAGACCAAATTGATATAACCAAATTAAGAAATTCCAACGGCAGACAAAGTAAAACACAAACAGGAGGTCAAAAGAGATGAAACGAAATTAGGCAAACCATAACTAATTGCACAGTCAATGACCATATGATCAACCAACCTTGTGCCTTAATTTTGAATCATCTCCTGGATTACGAGGAGCCTCAGCTTGACGACCATTTCTTAATAAGATCTTGAACAGGAAAGTTGTAAGCATGTTAACTGTCTCATGTTTCCAATTACACAAATAACATTATATTTACTTAACTCTAGTTTCCTCTTTCAATCAAATTAGCAGACTACAAAAACCTTGGAAGTCTAAGCTACCTCTGAAGCCTTACAGAGCTAATTTATGCATGCCTTCAACTTGTTTCATAGACTTGCTTTACTACTCTGCGGTGTTGGTGACTTTGTTGCATGAAAGCTAGAAGAGCTGCCTACCTTTGAAGTTGACCTGTGAATCTTCACGAGTGGGAGCAGTGATTGCACAACATCTGCCATCAGTGGCCTGTAATCTGCCTCGGGTTGAACGCACATCGCAGCAATTGCTGCCACCTGAATGACCTCCTTCATTGAGTACTGACCCTCCAATGCAGGATCCATGATCTGAACAACCTGCTCCCTATCTGTCAGCTGAGGCAAAGCCTACAGTGCAGATCATTTAAATGAAAGAAAATAAGACATCTTAACAATTAAGGGGAAAAATGATTCTCAAAAGAAATACTGTCAAGAAAGACATGACCCAAAAATGAATAGGGTAAAGCGTTACTCATTATGACACAGTATTACTCTGTTACAGGAAATGAAATAGAACTAAAAACCCCACCCAAGAAACAAGAACACCTTCTCCAGAAGGTCTCTTCATATCAACTGGAACTCTGCCGGTAAGCAACTCTAAAAGCACAACCCCATAACTGTACACATCTGATTTAGTTGTCAGATGCGCTGTTAACGCATACCTGTATAATAAAGCACATGTGTAAAACTCTATTAACAACAGCTGCTATTTCAAAGTCAATATTTGAGACAATGAGGGGAATTAGAAACATGGGTAGTTCTAACAATATCAATTGACTAATAAGCATACTGCAGCTAAAAGTTTAGATGTTCTTACTCTGGGGCAACATATCCCTGTGTACCCAATACTCTGGTGGAAACATAACCTCCAGCCTTATCAGATCCAAGCTTGGCCAATCCGAAATCTGAAACTTTGGCATGAAATTTTTTGTCCAAGAGAATGTTACTGCTCTTAAAATTTCTGTGAATCACAGGAGGACTAACTTGTTCATGGAGATACTCCAAACCCTTCGCAGCTTCAAGAGCTATTCTCAACCGAGTTTCCCAGTCTAACTTCAAGGAGGAAGCATTAGGACCTGCACGACCGAATTCGAGCAGTTATCCAACAGGAAACCATCTTTTTCAGACATTTAAACAGAAAAGAATAGTGACCAGGACAACCACAATCACGCACAGGAATGATGCCAACTGTAATGGACAAACAAAACTTGTAGGGTCGGGCAAAGAAGTATCATGATTGGAAAGATAGAGCATGTGAAGTGGGAACTAAAGTGGGCATAATGCAAGCAGCAAAGATCGAAGCCTGGCTTTAACTCACAGTATACAGATGAAATACTATCATATGACACAGATTGCAAAGAACGAGGGGTGTTCATGATATTTTTCTATGCCCAAAGCCTAGTAATCATGCAAACGAACATTATCCAATTGATAAATCAGAAAGCAATAAACTACTAAACAAGTTATACTCACCACTGACAGGATACAAATGTTCCTGCAAACCACCATGTGCCATGAACTCATATACCAACAATTTGTGATTGTTATCTGAGCAATAACCAAGCAGCACCAGCAAATATGGAGAACACAGCCGACTTAGCAACTCCACCTGCATTTAATTATCAACCAATCAATGACCAATATACATTAACTGAAAAGTAAATCTAATGCTTAACTTATTATTGCCAAGGGGTGAAGTGGGGAACTGAAAACTTGCATCTTTCAGTGTTTTGGTATAAGAATATGAGTTATCGACTCAACCAAATCCTACAAAATCATTTCACTCAGGCGGGTAATTGTTCAACTGGCAAGGGTTAAAGACGGGACTGTGAACTTCAGCCATTTTTCCCCACAACATTCCTAGGAAACTAATAGGGCCAAAATGAACAGGATGAATACTAAGATCAGACCTCCATTTTAAATTCTTCAGCTCTCTGCTTTCCTGCTTCGTCCATAAACTTAATTGCAACTTTCCTCCCATCATGGAGAACACCTCGGTACACTAACCCAAATCCGCCTTTGCCAACCACATTTGACTTGCTGAAACCACCAGTAGCAGAATGTAGTTGCTTGAAGGGGAAGACCTGAAGTCCTTTACTGGAAGCAACTTGCATATTTGCAAAATCACCTTTGTCCTCATGCTCAAACCCTTCATTTGAAAAAGGGAATTAAAGGAAACATCAAACAGTCTACTCACAAATGGACATTGTAATTCCAAGCACATGCAAGAAAGAACAAAAGGCACCAAATTTTCAATCCAACATCTTACAGAACAAAAACTCAAAATTTTGCCTTTATGTCCTTGAGTTTCCACAGAAACCCAAGTGGGTGTATTCAAACGCTCTTATAAACATAAATATTGAACTCCTACCCACAAAACAACATTAATAATGTTTAAAAAGATGAAATTCGCTGTTTTTTTCTTGCATTTTCTTAGCAAACAAACAGAGGATAGGTAGGTGTCTCACCGTTGTGGTTCTCGAAGCGCTTGGCGACCTTGTTGCGAATGTAGCAGTAGTAGCTGAAGGCCACGAGTAAGGAAGCCACGGCCAGTGAAGCAAGCACCACAATGACCAACAACACCAAGCGCTCCTTCCTTCTATACTCATCCTCTTCCTCCATTTCACTCACCAAATAAATTCCAGGCAGAAAAGCCTAACCCTAACCCTCAACTCAATTGAGGATGGGCGAGAAAGACATTTTGGAGGTTGGAAGACTCTCTCTGTCTCTCTCTGTGTCTCGTTTTTGTATTTGTCTTGATTTGTGGCGCGGAGAACAGTAATAATTTGGACTTCAGGACTATATTTTTGGCTCAATTATATTTTAAAAATATGTAAAAGTCATTTATTGCACTTTGGTTTTTATTTCTACTGAATAAATATGGTTTATAAGATTTGAACCAACTCCCTTTTTTAGTATGGAAGTACTTTTTTTTTTCTTCTAATGTTACAAGGGGTTCTGGGTTCGAATCCCTCCTCGTCCAATAATTAGAAAAATATAAAATAACTAGGGCCAAGTAAGATCCAAAAATTGCCCAAGCAAGAGAGGCGAAAACCTCAGCCAAAGCGAAAAATTCTGAATATTTAGGTCATGTTAGTTCTTTTCAAATTATTGGAAGAGGAGGAATTTGAACTTGAGATTTCTTCATCATTAGAAAGAAAAATGCCACCAAAATAATAGTTCGTTTTTCGCAATTCATTTTACCAGCAATATCTTAGCTTTTCTTGTTTGAGAAATGGGGGTGTTTCAAATATCTTAGGCAATAATTCAGGAAAGGACAGACTATGACTATGAGAATGGGTCATTATTGTTTTATAGAAAGAAAAAATGCTAAGATTAGCTACAAACGAAAGCTCCCAAACAAAGATTCAATTGAACCAAAAAAATAGACTAAAGATTCAAGTGTACGTTTGTATAGACCCACGAGCAAGGTGTACAAATCCTTAAGGATAACTATCTCTAGCAACACTACGTTTTTTGCTAAAAATTGCAAGAAAATTATTTCAGCTCATTACTTTTTTGTTCTTTTAATATAGTTAATTTCAATTTTTTTTTTAAAAAAAAAATTTCTAAACTCAAAACATAACCGGAAAATGAACAGTTCGAATCATCAAAATATATTGGAGGGGCACAACAAAATGTCGCTTAAACAGTGTCATTTGAGTTGAAGATCATGTGACCAAATCGAAAAGCTATTTAAGAGATGAATGTCACAACGAGAAACATGAACCGTTTATTTTTTATCAAATCTGTGACTGTCAATTAAGCAGAGAAACATGAAGATCATGTTGATGAAGCAGTACTGCCAAATACCATATGCAAAAATACTTGGATGCCCAGCAGATTTGACCCAAAAACAAGATATTAACTCGCGTAATCCTAGCCACAACGATCTACTATTCCATTGAACCCGATCAACATCCTCCTGCTCTGAGAGAGACAATGAGAGCCCTCACTTCCTAAAAGGGTAAAAAATCAACAAAGAAAACAAAGATTGAACCACTGATCTATGTTGGAAATGTCATCAGAGCGCATCACTTGAGGTGCATTTTATTGTAGTGATCTGCAGCTTTGGATAATGACTGTATTGAAACTGGAAATCCTGCACCCATCTGCACATAATTGACAGTATTAGGATCTATGCATGGCCCAACGTTAAAGAAAAGAATTATGCAAAAACAAAAACAAGGGTTGTGAGCTTACCGTGCTACATATGTGGAAGGAGTTAATATACCCGGCATATTTGGAAGCTGTGCAAATGATTTTCATAAACGTTAAAAAGAGAAGTAGAGATTTAGGCTAACTCAAAATCTCCAATCACAACTTGGAGAAAAATATGCCAAAACAAAAAAATACAATTAAATAAGAGTGCACGAGAACTCCCATTAATTTAACTCCTAGGGTTGGTTTTTGCATCTGACCATCTTAAACCAGACTGAAGTAGCTCTCTTGTTCTTGGCTGCTAGACAAGGAGTTGGGTAGAGAGATAATAGAGCCTCCCCCAAGGATGGTTTACTTCTATCCCTTATTGCCCTGTAATTCCTGAAGCCAAATAGCATGCACCCAATTGTTTGGCATCTTTTACAGTCCAAGATCATAACTGCATCTTGGAATTACTACTGCAATTACTTATCGTGTAGGCTTGCAGATGAGTTAAGCCAAGCTGACCTCTAAGCTTCTCTAGCTTGGCTAGGAGAAAGTTAGCGGCTTCAAGTGGCTCAGAGGTAATGAGGCTGAATGTGTTCAGCTCATGTCTGGCTCAGGGGTGGGTAACGCATTCAAGGGCATTCTCAATTTGGCCTTAAAAGAAAAGACTACAGAGACATGCTTTGATACTCCAATGAGTTTCATGCGATCAAGGTGTTGAGGGTGAGGAACATATAATACAGCATAACTATGCAGTTGGGTCAAACATGACACCAAGATTAAACATGAACAATGAAGTCAACTGTCAACAGAGTCATTATCCTGCACTTCAGTTACAGCAATTGATAATTTACCGTTAGATGATTATTGGGCTACACATACTTAAGTTATTAGGAAATGAATCAACAACAAATATCAAGCTCACACCCTCTATTACGTGTACCCTCATGGAGAAATATATAGGTGAAGTGCACCTTGTCAGTTAAAAAATAAGTGGGAATGGGATGAGAGATCTCAAAACTAACACCATGTTAGACTATCGTTATATGCCAGAAACTTGTATTGTTAGGGCCCAGGTCAACAATGTATATCATGATGACAACATTGATAAACAAATTTCAATCAATTTCGAACTTAGGCACAACAAAGCAAAGATTTTTCTAACTTAGGCTCATTTGATAAATAATAATAAAAGAGCCTGCACCTCAATATCAAGTTTGCTTCATTTATCTAACAAGCAAATTGAGCTGAACTTCTTGTTGAGCAGAGCCAAATAGCTCATGAAGTGCTCAGAAATAAACATGGCTAATAAACTTGATCCTCCGCACTCATATGCAAGAGCAAGAAACCTAGTGTGTAAAATTATGGTTCAACATTAAAATCAAATTTGAACTTTACTTAGTTTAGCCCACAAACAACATAGGAAACACGAGTAATTTGTGCCACTTACACTTTTTTAATCCCGTAGGCTTTGCCAGCAAAAGAGAACTCATAAAGGCACCAATGTTTTCACGGAGGTACTCCTCAGTAAAGCTTACCTGAAAAGAAAGAATGGTGAGGACAATAGATAAGAAAAATAAGAAAGTGAATTCCATGACTCTAGGAAAGTAGAAATAGAACGCTGTATTTGGACTAAGACTATGGTACCTTTCCAAGCCCCACATGTACAATTGATGTTCTGTCCATTCTATACTCAATATGTCCTTGCCTTACTTTTTGCAGTGCACCAGAGATGTCATTAGTGACAGTGCCTAGCTATACGATACATAGTATAACCAACATTAGTAGTTTGCCCACAGAACTGTGAATTGAATAAGAAATTACAATATGATAAACTCACTTTCCGGTCAGGCATCAAACCACGCTCTCTAAGAATCCTTGCAATCTACAAAACAATAAAGATTCCTTTTTGATTAATGAAGCAATGAAGTTGACGAATCCCACATGAAAGCAAAACAATTACAATTCAAAAACCTTTGCCAGGCGCATAATCATTTCATTTGTTGCAAAACACTTGTCAACATTGAGCTTATGAGTGCCTGCATGGTACAAAGCTCAGGTCATAAAGGGTTTGATTACTTCTTCAACTGAAGCAATGTAAAATTCATATAAACCCACATAAACAAATAGAAAGAAGTTTAGACCAAAACCAAAAATCAGAAATTTTGAAATGGAAAAATCATTGCATAGCATATCCAGTGGACAAGAGTTTATCTTTGTAGTGTAATATTTAGAATGCAAGTATACATCATAATAGCAAGAAGGGTTGGTTCGTTACTTGCAATTTCCTCTACAAGTTCAACACCGCCAACAATATCTGCTCCTGCAGCTTTAGCTTCATCTGCATCTGTGCCCTCAGCAAAGAAAGCAACCCTGACAACCTGAAAAATAACAGTGGTCATACACAAGCCAACTAGAATTTAAGTTAGATGAAAACACTAGAGAACGATTTAGCAAAGTTTAGATAACTACCTTCCCACTACCATGAGGCAAAGTCATGTTACCACGAACTGCCTGCAGTTCAATCAGGTAGCAGTCCATGTAAATTGAATCTTCCAACAGGAGTTTGAAACATTAAAAAAATAATTACATGTAAAATTATAAGCATGAAGTAAAAAAGTAGAAGCAAGAACTTTTATTTAGTTACTGTTTGGAAAGCATAGCATTAACTTTAGAATTTGGAAAGCATAACATTATGGTCTAAAGGTGTAGTCAGAAAATGATACAACATGATAAATCTAAAAACCCTTCTTTAGTCAAGGCTAAACATATTTGGGTCCATACTAAAGAGAGAGAATCTCTTTACACAAGCCCATGAATAGTGAAGGTCGCATTTAGAATTTTAAAAAAAGAGTACAAAGAACTGGCAGACAATGGTTTAAAAAGGATTAGTACCATAACAATTTTTTTCTTAACGTCATAACATTTAGGATCCAAAATATGGAGTTCATTCAAAAATCCTGAAATTCCAATCAACCATCTTGAAGTCCAATCAATATAAATATTTATTAATGGTTTCTTCAAAATATTCTTTGAAATATTAGGTGTTTCAACAATTCTGCCCCACTACTAATGCCTATTAGCCATCTCATAGGCACTCATACACATGTGAGATTGTTCGCCTTATTCAAAAAGAACATGGATAGCTATAAACAAATCGAACTGTTGGGAGTAGTTACCTTGTTCTCACATTGACTATCATGCCCGCACATTTTTATTTTGTACCTTCTCGTATAGGGTTATCTTTTAAATTTAGTGGCTATTGAGCCATGAGATGAATTGCAAATCTAAAACTGTGACCTGCTTTTATATATATTATATTTGCATAGGTTACTGGTCAACATATCAGAGTCTATTTCACACAAAAAAGTTATGCTTGAGATAAGAGAAGATTTTACTCAGATGAGTTGACATATTACATTTCTCTTGGCGTCAATACCCAATTGGACATGAGCTTCAACAGTTTCATCAAATTTGCACTTGGCATTAGCCTGTAAAACAACTAGAACATGAGAAGAAGAGATTAGAAATGGGAAACACCTACAAAACAAAATACTCTTACGTAAACTATGATCCAAAAGAAAGTCGAACGAGATCCATGTGTAGACATCAAAATTTTGGCGCATTAAATTCCTCCAAATAAGAAAATAATTAGGGTTTGGTGGATTAAATTGCGGGCCCCATAATTTGCCCACGTGGCGTACGACTCATCAAAGTTGGATTAGTTATCAAAGGTGACATGTGTCGACATCCAACGGAGTGCATAAAACAGCTCAAATTGGAGACAAAATTAAAGGAAAGAATAATATGTGATTGACTTTGATTCGAATCAAATATTAATCAAGTTAATCAATTTGGTTAAAATTGTCAAATTATCAAAATTGGTTTTAAATCAAATCAATCCCACAAATCAAGGGATTCAGATTGGGGATTCCAAACCAAGACCCAATTGTTGGCCTATAAATACTAAGATCTCATTCAGAAGAAGGGACCGGGCGGAAAAATACACTCAAGTGCTCAGAAGAACCAGAAAACTCTCTGCATTCTTCACACCATTTTGGAAGAGCCATCAAGCACCACAAATACGTGCTGGTTCATCCACCCTAGAAAAGCCAAATCACCAAACAAGTCTTGTGCTACCCGTTTGATCAAGATCAAGCCTCTACGACCCTTGTGTCAAACACAAACCTAAACTCTCAAGTTCTTCATCAAGCTCGTGGAGAATCAATAAGCATAACAAACACGTGCCGATTCCTTCACCCCCAAAGCCGAAGACTTTCCACCACGTGACACTACTCGTGGTCCTGACATGTCTGAGATCAAGCCGTGACGGCCCTCAACGAAGTCTCAAATTCCGATTCAAGATCAAGTGCTTAGCACCCTTGAACCGTACACACACTTGGAGATTGAATCAGAGGAAATTCTTTTATTTTTGTAAAAGAATACCAACAAAGATTGTAACCTACACACTTGATAAATCAATACAAATATTATTTTGTACACGTGTTCTTGTCTCATTTGTCGCAGGAAAATTTGTGTTTACACCATGCAATTACAATTATCTCAACAACAAGAACAATAAAACAAAAAAGATAAACCCAACTGGACTGAAAAAGCAAGAACATCTGCTGTAAGCTCAATATGCACGTGAAAAAAGGTCATGATTTCTAGATGTTCTTACTTAAGTTTAGACTTAATACCCAATCACTAGTCACAACTAGTAATAGTTCACTTCAAATTGAACATTCATCCTTAAATCTTTTGCCTCACAAACCTTGGCAAACCAAGTTGAGTTCATAGGCCAGCCAGACCTCCAAGTGCTACATATATATTACCCAGAACCAAAAAGGCAAATTAAAATAAAAACTCCATAAACTTCGACCACATTTCTTCAGCCAAAGAACTACCACCTTTAACATTTATTCAATTTCACAGAAACAAACTTAAACCAGAGAAATGAAAGAAAATAACAACCAAACCAAATAAGCAGTATCATTAGTTCGTAGAAGTCATTTGTTATCCCAAATCAAAATATGTAACAAGGAAATGGAAAACTTGTTCCGTTAACTTTCCCACATTTTCACAGCAACCAAACAGAAACACCCGATTTATCAAACAAACAAAAAACAGAAAACCTTACACTGACCTTGACTTGGCGAATCGCGTCCATTACATCAAGAATAGGCTTCCTCTCCTTCTTATCAACGTTAATCAACGTGGGAAAAGGAACGACCACCTCCTCCTCCGGGACCCTGAAGAGCCTCCTTCTCAATCGACCATCCCCCTCGATCTTCTTCTTCTCTCTCTCCAAGTCCGCCTCGTGATCCTTCACACTCTCCCCACCCTTCTCAGCTCCGGTTTCGCCTCCCTCGGCCTCCTCCGGGACCCTATCTTCCGGCAACGGAGCAACTTTGACCCGGTACGATACCGGAGATATAGAGGGCGCGTACCTCAAGAACCGAGCATCTTCACGGGTCCACTCGGAGCGAGTTTCCTGACTCGGTGAGTTGGGCAAGTACCGAGGCCCGCTCGGCGGCGGTGGTGATGTTTGTTCGGGTTGGGAAGTTGGGTCTGGGTCGGGTGAGGAGTGGTCCTTGGGCTTGAGAGAGTAGGAAACGGGTTCGATCGGCACGGATTGTCGAGTAGGGGGTTGAGGAGAGGGAGAGTTTGGGTTCGGGTTCTGGGTCGGGTCCGATTTAGAGCTTAGGGATCTCCGGTAGCTTAGAAATGGAGGTGGATGAAGATGGTGGTGAGGTTTGGAAACGCAGTGACGGCGAGCAGAGGAGAGGAGAAGCTTCAGGGCCGCCATGGGAAAGGGGTTTAGAAGGTTTAAGGCAACGCAGCGTTCTCACAGAAAATGGGCTCCTCTTCTTGTTTCGAATTTCGATCACTATTAAATATTAATATTAAGTAGTACCACACCCAAAAAAAAAAGCATTTTTGCTCACCATTTTAACCACAGGTGTACCCTCATCATCATCACCTTCAATGCTTGACACGTGTCCATAGACATAATCATAGTTAACTTTTGCTTTGTATTTATGGAACCATGGTTATACATATGGATACCTGTCAAACATTGAAGGTGGTGGTGAGAGTACACCTATAGTTAAAGTGGTGAGCAAAAATGCACCAAAAAACCAAAACAAAACAAAATACTAAAAAATCATGATTATGAGTGATGTCATTAATTTCACCTTACGGTTTGTACCAAAAAAAATCTTATTTTTACGTTAATTTTTATTTTCAAATTGGATTTGATGCTGTTAAGGCCCAAAAAATTCAAGGCTGTGCCCAAATATATTTCTAGCCCAATACGACACTTAATCGAGAAAGAAGCCTGATTGGAGTACGCTAGAGTTCGTCGTATGTACTCCATAAGTTATAGTCCACATGCCACGCCAAGCAAACATGCAACACCAAGCGGAAAATCCTTATTTTTGCATCAAGCCATGCAACAAGCTTAAGTGGGCCCAAGCCACGTAAATGTCTGGGGCTTGCTGAGTATGTTGTGGTATGGATGGTTACGAGCGTTCATGAGGCTCATTGATGGTCCAAGGAATGGAGGTTTTGGGCTGCTTGAGAGCACCAGAACCCATGCCTATTTCTTAAGCCCAATCACTTGGGTAAGCATAAGAGAGAAGCAGCCCATCACCTTAGAAAAATAGCCCAGCCCGTAGGAAAGTATTCCAGCACCTCCAAAATATCCCAAAGATCTCCAGCACATGGTAAAAGCCTAAATCCAAGACAAGTCATCGTTAGAACCAAGGGGAAACACATGGCTGCTGGAAATGAAACACCATTTGGATCAACAGTCTTTACCTATCATTTCCTCCCCAAGCTCTGATAAAACAAGACCACGATAGAAAACTAAGGGATATTTGTATGCAGACTGCTGGGAGGCTCCAGCACATGGCCAGAGGCAAAACCCAAGGCAGATTGTCCAAAAATCATGGGATATTAGCACGCACAAATTGCTAGGAGGAAGTAGAACACCCTTCAGACCATCACCCTTCAGACCAACGTTGTTACCCATGTCTTGCCTTAACCAGCTCGTGCCAGAAATTAGGGAAGAAAACCAGGGAGAAAGGTAGGAGACGCTTTGCCCATGATGGATGAGTCCAGCTGCAGGAATACCTCGGAACCCCAAAGAATTCTGCCTCTGTGTGCTTGGGTAAGAGAAATTTCACTAAAAAAAGGTGAATCGAAGAAGGGAAAAGAAAATGGAGAAGAAGACTTAACAAAATTAGGGAGAACCAATTGTGGTCTCTTGGGAATGAGGATTTTCTAGTGCCTATAAGAAGAGGCACCCTCTGCCCAGCAAACACAACCCATCCAGAGCAAAGCAACACATCCAGAGAGAGCAAGCATCAACTCTCACCTCTGGAACCCTTTGATTTCAAGCTCTGCTATTCCATTCCTTCCCATTTTCTCTTCTACAAAGCTTTCGTCAATCTGCTGGAAAATGACTCAAACCACCCACTTTTCCTCCCTCATTTTCCCTTAACAAATCTGCCCAAAAATCCCTCTCCCCTTGCTTTAAACCTCTGATCCTCATAGGAAATCCAAGCTCTCTCTCTCTCTCTCTCTCTCTCTCTCTCTCTCTCTCATGCTAAACTTACGAATGCTCAGCTCCCATGCCACAAGCTTCTCATGTCAAGCCATAGTTTTGATCTGTAAGCAACCATTGGTTTCGTTGGTGAAGGAAGCCAAGATGTTTCCTAAGGTTCCACGAACCTTTCGAAGCGCTTTTGGGGCCTGATTCTTGAACTCAAGCACAGGGGCAACTATCTCCATTTGCTCTTTATGGCAGCCCAGGCTCATTCGTCCAGCTGCTGGAACGGAAAGACCCCTACATAAATGGCGACTCTGCTGGGGACCAGGCCGTTACTTTCACCAATGCTTCCAAAGATGAAGACCAGAAACAATCCATGGCTTCCTAATACCGGTCAAACCTTGATGACTCAGAATCAAGGCAAAATTTCTCACTTAGAGAGGAAGAACATGCAAGTGAGGGAGCTTTCGCCCTCACAGAACTCATTGCCGCTATCCATGCTATGGGGGAGACCCAGAGGGAGATTGTGGATACAATCAAAGAGCTAAAAAGCTTAGTCTCCAAGCCAAATGAAGAAAACGAAGACTCCCCCAAAAAGAGTATGCTGCTGCTGGAAAGGGCTTTGAACAAAAAGGGCCATCTTTTGTCACTCACGAAGATGTCATTGCCATGCTAGAGAGGGAACTAAGCCGAAGCCAGGAGGATTGTGGAAGTATGTCCCTCCCTAAAGGCTATAAAGCACCAAGCTTTGTCCTTTTAGACTGAAGGAAAGGAAGCCTGAAAGAGCATGTCAACCGCTTCATTGATGCTTTGGGACCACACGCTGGTGATCATAACCTCCGTCTCCGAGAGTTTTCAAAAAAGCCTCACCGACCGTGCTTATACATGGTACACAACATTGGCACCAGGCTCTATTCACTCCTGGGAAGATTTGGCAAGTAGGTTCTGCGAGAAATACTTCCAGCATGAGGAAAGAGTCACTACGACTCAACTCAACAATACATGCCAAAAGAGTGGGAAAGATCCCGTGGACTTCGTGCCCAGGTTCCGGGACCTGGCTCTAGACTGCTATGATGAGAAAGATAAAGAAGCACTTGTCGAAATTTGCATCAGCAACATTGTGGCAAATTACAAAGTTTACCTTGAGAACATTGGCATTAACCAGTTTTCTCAGCTCCTGGAAGCAGTCAGAAGAACGAGCATGTTTGTCAAACTCGTTGCTGAACAAAGAAACGAAGAGGATGACAATCACCAAGCATTGACAGAGGATGATAAATCATCCAACGACTTTAACCCAAGAGAATGAGGCGATAGAGAGTCATATCCACCGTTGCCATGCAATGACGAAGAATTTCATGATGCAACGTTTGTTGATGGAAGGGAAGATGGGTCCAAGAGTGGAGTGCTCACTGCAGGAGGAATGCCACTCGGGGGCTTCATTTGATCAGCAAGATTATCTGGAAACAGCTTATGTAACCTCTCATTACCTCACAGAGGTTGAAGCAAGTGTAATGGAAAAATGCCTAGGTTTAAAACACGGGCCTAGTGCCTCACATGCTCTCCGTAGAAACCTGAAAATCAAATCATGCTTTGATTAGCTATGTTATGAACCGCATGCAAGGAAAGCAGTCGATGGGGCTCTATTAAATATATATGCAGAGCATGGCATACTAGTACAATACATGCCAAATACATGCCAACCTAAGCCACAAGCTTTCATGCTATTACAAGTCATGCACACTCCTTGGCCCTTTCATACTTGGGGGCTTGATTTGATTAGAGTACTCATCAATGCAAAGTGGCTCAAAGCCTTACTACTGCTGAGTTGCTTTTGCACCTATCCTTTTGTCTTTGGGTTTTCAAATTTATTTCAAAAAAAAAAAAAACTCCTTCTGTGTTTTCACCATATGCTTTCACAATTTTTGTAGAATGCACCACCATTATAGCAAGCCAAGGTGCAAGATGATATTTGCAATGAGAATGGAGTATTTTGGAAAAAGAAAAAAGCCTCTAGAATTCTTTCCTTGCTTTTACCTTCTTCTATTTTGCAAAACATGTTCTTTTTTAAAAAAAAATTGGTGAAGCAGTACATCGAGGATTTGTGTGTAAAGATCCTGCCAAAATTTCGACAGCATGCGCCTTGTTTTAAGGCTACCCATCCTGTCAGAAAATTTCAAGTAGCCCACAAGGATAAATTCCATCAACCAAGCAATATACACATAAGGCAAGCGGGATTACAACATGTCTCCAGCACCCACTAGAAATTAATACAATTTCCAGCAGTTCAGACATAACAGCCTACCAGAAATTAATACAGCTTCCAGCAGTCCAGCATTCCAGAAATTAATACAATGAAGAACGAAGTACACAGCTTCGTGAAAAGGTGTCATACATGCCAAATCCATGCCAACCTAAGCCACAAGCCTCCCATGCTATTGCAAGGCATGCGCACCCTTTGGGCCTTCTATACTTGGTCCCAATACTTGGTGGTTGAATATGATCGGAACTGTCCAGCTACTTTCCTTCCATACATACATGGGGGCTGCATTTGATTGGAATAATCCAGCCACTTTCCTTCCATACTTGGGGGCTTGACTCAATTTCAACTTGCCGGATCACAACCATATCATACACTTCAGAAAGCATATATTTCGAGCCAAGCCAAATGCATAAGTCAAGCAATAAATAAGTATATACATATAGCAATACATTGCATTTCAAGCATCCTAGTGACCAATACAAGGCAATTTGAAGCTTTCACAAAAGAGTTATCACATGCTACACTATACAGAATGGATCACCATGCCAAAAGTCAAAGCGTTAAGCCAAAAGTCAAAGCGTTAAGCCGAAAGAGAGAACTACAATATGCCAAGTCATAATCCAGAATCATGCATCCTGCAAAAAATAAAATGATCAAGAATTAGATGAAGAACAAAGATGGAGGGCAGTATATTTGTATACGAAGCATAAGTAGGGATGCCACAAACCTCAACTGGGTGAATTGTACAATATGAAGGAAGCCTTACGTGATGATCCTTTCGCCTCTTCCAACACGCACTCAGCACCATCTGAAGTAACTCCTCTTTTTTATCCGGAGTTCATGAGCATACAACACTAATTTTCCAACTCCTGACTTTTAAGTCTCAATGCACAAGTTGATGCCTCTACTTTAAGAAATTGAGCCGATACTTCTGTACTACAAGTAGCCTGCGTCTCGAAAATGGCACGTGTTAATATCATCTTCAATATTTCAAGTAAAAAGTCAATATGAAGTCCCAACAAAATTGCATCACAGATCGCATCTCTCCAGCACATAAGCCTATGATCAGTGACATATGAGTAGATCTCGGAACACCATATTCTTAAAGTGAGGAGACATGCCACAATTACCCTCAATGCGAGCCCCATAAAATTCAAAAAAAACTTACTCAAAGCCTTCACTGCTTCTGAGAATACTTGCTTACCCCGAAATGTTTCTGGGAATACTTGCTTGCCCTAAAATGTTTCATAGCCTAGGAAGACATGGTGCAATGGAAAGGGCTCATCAGTGGATCTAAGTATTCTCACGACACTGTCAAAAAAAAAAGAGACAATGAAGGAATGTATCTGCATTCTTGGTGGAATCCCTAATAACAAGCATTAGTATCGGGAGGTGTCGTCAAAAGAAGGATGGTCGGTGTCGAAAGAAGGTTAGTTGGTGCCAGAAGAGGGCTAGTTATAGTTGGTGCCGAAAGAAGGATATTCTCAAAAGGAATAGGGCGCCGGAAGGATATTTTCCCCAATATCTTCCTACTACAATCCTTAACCTGTATGTATCAGTGTTACAGGATAAAGCATAAATCAAAAAAATTGCAGCATGTATAAAAAAGAAAACAAAAAAGGACGAGATCAAACGTAGCACACGTGAAGTATGCGCCAAGCACGACAAGCCAAGCTCATGCCGAAGAGAACGACTAAGTAAATGTCCAAGCAACATGCAATTTATCACTCAAGCCCATGACAAGCAAAATTCTCGACAAGCAATCCCCATGGCAAGCGAATTCTCTCACCAATTAAAAAAAAAACTCAAGCATTGCAAAACATGCATTCTGTCAACAATGAAGCACACACAGACATGCACCAAGCACGCCAAGTCAAACTCACACTAATTGGACAAATGGCCAAGCGGCACGCAATTTATTGCTCGAGCCTTCCGCTAGCTAAGCTCTCGAGCAATTCCCATGGCAAGCAAATGCTCTCTCAAAAAATGAAAAAAATTCAGTCATGGCAAAAACATGCATTCTGTCAATTTCTATTTCCCACAACGTAAACGAAAGTCCAAGGATAATCAAGCAGGTGTTCACAAGAAAAATGAGCCTAGGCCAAACACCAGTCTATGTCTATTCCTACAGACAAAAGAAAGACTCACGATTCCAGCGAAGGAGCAGAACTATTTACCGAGAAGCTAAGATAGAAATCCAAATTGCCAAGTTGCGAAATTGGTGCACTCCAAGCTTCCAGCAGCAGGGAATACGACGCAAGTTTCAGGCACCTTCCACTGCCTATACCAGATGTATACACCTACATAGAAGAAGCGCATCGTGCAAAATTCAGCCTTTTCACCAGCAAAAGAAGGGCCAACACACGATAAAAAAGGGTAGAAAATGGAGAAGAGGAAAAGAGGCAATCCATACTAATGATTTCTTCTCGCAAATTTTGGCACTCTTCCAGCAGCTCGCAAAAGGAAGAAATCGAAAAGAAGGGAATCCCAAAACTGACGCTAGCCCTTCCTTGCTAGCGCCCACGACCGTAAGCACCCTAGTTGCGGCAGTAACAAAATGGGTCAAAAGGGTTTGGCGCTTGGCTGCCAAAACGAAGAACAAAACCCATAGTTGTGAGGAACCCAACGAATCCTTCAAAAGATCCAAAAGGAAACGAAAGGAAAAGAAAATCTGGTGAACAAATATGTCATGCACAAGCTATGTGATTGGGCATTCTCAAAGCTTCAGAAAACCAACAAGATTCCAATGCATGTGCTCTCCTAGTTCCAAAAAAATATACCAAATAAAACCCAAACCCCTATTTTACTTTGCTCAACCAAGGAAATCCAACATGAGTCCAAGAATCAAACTTGACATGGCAAAATTAACATTTCCATTTTGACCTCCTTATCTCATGATCAGTTATTCAAGCCTATCTTAAGCAATAGAAAAGCATTTCAAACAACGCGAGAAGCATTTTCAGCAATTGTCAACTGCAAGCATGCAATTTACTAGCGAAAAAGCTAAATCATGCACATATGGCTTGACATATATAACTCAACCATGCCAAATTCAAATCAGTCAAGCAATGAATTATGCAGGCCAACAAAATCCCATGCCTAAAGCAATATCACAAGCTAATCAGGATTATGCATATACAACCAAGACATGTCATTTCATCATTATCCAAGTTGTTGCAGTGCCAAGGCAATCAAAGAAGGAGGTTCTCCCCTTTTTGAAGCAAGCTCCTGGAGAAAGGATAAATATAACAAATAAATAACACGCAAGCAGTATGCAGCAAGCAGAACGGATCATCACATGCCAAGGGAAGTATCCAAGCAAACGACCAAGCATCATACGATTTATCACTAAAGCAAGAGGAACTAAAGGAGGCGTGCTCAGAGCTTTCCAAATGTATAGGTCAGCAAGTTTTGGCACCCTCACGCACTCTGTTTCGAAAAACTTAGAGTTTCGCAGTGCAAGAAAAACAAAAAATGCATGCCCACGCATGCATGTTTTCATTAAGTAACATCAAGCTCATACATGCAATAGGGAGAAGGCCGCGCTCTGATACTGCTTCACGCAAAGTCAACAAAAGGATATATATATTGTACATGCACAATTCTCTGGCAATCTTATACGAAATCAAGAAAGAACTTTATCGGCAAGTCGGATAAAATTTCACCAGCAAGAAAAGAATTTACCATCGTGGCCTCAATTCGCCAGCAAAGACGTTCGTCAGCCAAAGACGTTGAATCCCCAAGATAGACTAGGAGCCAATGCAACTTGCAAGATAATCCACACAAGAAGAAATTTTTTACAAATCTGCAAAAAAACAAAGTCGTTAGCTCCTGGGGAATCCATACTGCAAAGTCAATTACTTTAGGACCACATATTGACCACTCTTGGATGAAAGCAAGGACACCTGCCTTACAAACGTCAGATACAAAACGGAGAGGGTGCTGCAAGTGTTTTATTTTCCGACCTCGCTCTAGCGACACCCAAAGTTTTACACTCAATTGAGTCGAGCTATCTCTGGATGGGTGCCTAAGAATGCCTAATTAGTGACTAATGCCCATTTTTAAGCAAACGGAGGCTACACAGCATCAAACTTGCAGTACCAAAAGACTAAAAGGAAGAACGGAGGAAAATTGCAATTGTCCTCTTCATGGAATGCTCTCAGAATATCTGTGCATGCGTGTGTATGTATATATATATATATATATATATATATGCAGCAACAAGATGAAGAAACAAAAAAGGGAGGAGAGAGCGATGTTTACCAAAATATCTCTCGTGTCCCTTCCAGCAATTCATCGAATAAAAAAGGGGAGGGGAAGAAACCATAAAACACCTGTACAATTCCTTTTTTCCAGCAACCATGGCACGGACGCGCACAACGATGGCAAGGAGGCTGTGGAAACGGGGGTTAGCAAGAAGGAAACAAAAAAAATGGCAGAGAAGGACCTCTTCGAACTCGATAAATCGGAAATAGAGAAGGAAGGGGCAATACTTGCGAAAGAATTCCCAGGCCAGCTTCGATCAACCCAAATAAGGATAGGAAATTGGGGGATTCCTAGTGCAACTCTTCCCTGTGGCTTTGAGAGTCCTTCACGCAAAAGGAAGCACGGTTGCAAGCTTAGCGTGAATTGCCAACAGCGGTGGTTGAGTTTCTCCACACGAGCTAGCAACGAGGTTCGAAAATGGCGAAGGTTTCTATCAACCCAGATTGAGTTCTTCCATGAGGAAGCAACCAGATGCGAAATCGAAGAGGGTTACTAGCATTGGTGGCCGGATTCTTCAAGCAAGAAGGCGATGAGGCGCTAAATCAGTGTGGGCTTTCGGTGGATGCAGGTGGTTTCCTTTTCTCTTTTGCTTCTCTCTCGCTCTGGTTTATTAAAAACAAAACAAACGAAGGAGAAGCAATGAAAGAGAGGAAAAGAAAAGGGAAATAAGAGGAAAATGAAATAAGAAAAGTTATTAGCACCTGGGAACCACAAAAATCTGCTGGAAGATAATTATGAGCGGTGTCACTCATGCGGGAAGCAAGAAAGTCACGGCACCATTAAGGATTTGATTTTGGGTTGGGTTTTTGATTATTCAACCCATTTCAGTACTATTCATGGCCCCAATAATCAAGGGGGCTAATGTTGAGGCCCAAAAAATAAAGGGTAGGCCCAAATGCATTTTTGGCCCGATATGGCATTTAACCCAGAAAGAAAAGCCCAATTGAGACGTGTGAGAATTCGTCGTATACGCTTGATATATGCTGCATGCTATGCCACGTAAGCACGCAATCCGCAGAGAGTTGTAACAAGCCTTTGAAACATGCTAACTCTATGAACCCATGCTTATTATCTCATCAAGTGTCATTTTGACTTGAATACGATAAAATTCAAGAACAAGCATACTAAACAACCTGCAATGCCAAGCGGAATTCCTTATCTCTCACCTAGCCACGCTACAAGCTTAAGTGGGCCCAAACCACGCAAATGCCTGGGGCTTGCTAAGTGGGTTGTGGTATGGATGGTTACGAGCATTCACAAGGCCCATTGTTGAGCTAAGAAGTGGAAGTTTTGGACTGCTTGGGAGCCCCAAGACTTAGGCCCATTTCTTGAGCCCAAACATATAGGTGAGCAAGAGAGAGAAAAGTGACCCAATGCCTTAGTAAAATACTCAATGGTCTGCAACACTTAGGAAAAACCCAAATCAATTAAGACATCTAACAATTCGTCAAAAACCAACGCAAGTGAGCTACTTCTAGCAGCTTGATGAAACCCAACTCTCCAGCCACTGGAAATAGAAAGCCAAATGACCCAATACCTTAGAAAAAGTCCAGCCTAGTACCTAACAAAATATCTAGCAGTGTGTTCAACCCCTGCCAACGCTGCATAACAAAGTCAACAAGAACCATTGCAAAAACCAAAGGAAATTTAGAAAATACCCATTAGGCAAACACTCTACCCGTTCTCCTTTCCTCTGTGAGCTCTAATGGGGAAAGCCAAGAAGAAAGGTGGGTGGTGCCACACCCACATGGAGAGGTCCAGCTGCTTGATCGGTGCATAATTACATATCATTTTGTACCCTTCTAACTTATGATTTGGTTATGTTTTTGAGTTAAACTTGTGCTTTTAATTTATTTTGTGTTTGTTTCAGTGTAATAAGCTTAAAACTCAATAAATGCATTTTGGAGACATGTTAGCTCAAACGGTGTCTGCAGATCAGTCAACTTCACGGATTGGACTGTACTTGCTCAAGAAGAACCAGACAATGAGCCATACATCATTGGAAAGATACGGAAGTCTATTTTCTGGAGCATTTTACGGTTCATGATTCCGAGTCCTCTAGAGGAAGTTATACAAGTTTTGGCAGCTTAAGGTCAAAATCGGCAGGATCTGTGTTACTGGGCCAAAAATGACTTTTGAAGGTCTTTCCGATTTTTCCTTGAGCTGGGCTGCATATGCTTAGAAAGATAATTCAAAGAACTTCAAGATCCATATTTTTCCAGATTTTTCAGAATGGAGGAACAAGCCCAAAACGAGCCCAAAAGAAGACTGCAATGCATTGTCAAGCATGACATATGCATGATGAAATGTTATTAATTGTGGGAAATTTTGGTGGAGCATATTCAATACATATAATTGGAGTGGAGTTTTGCAGCAGCCAAATGAAGTAAAATAAGATGAAGTGGGAGTTGCAACACTAAGCTTAAAGACAAGAAGAATTGTTTTCAAATGCAATTGTGTGAATTAAGTGTTGTAAGTTGGTGAAGTGAGTTTGTAGGTAGAAGCAATACTTAATTCAGATTTTCACTTCCCCTAGGCCTATATATAGTGAGGTTCTCCAAACTTGTAAACACACCCCCAAGGGGGAGCTCTCAAACATCTCTCTAGAGCTCCTCTCCCTTCTCTCCCTCAAATTCTCTTAGTTTTCTTTTAGTTCTCAATTGTTTCCTTTAAGTTTTTCTTAGTTGTAATTTATTTTCCATTGTAATGTAATTTCTTTTCTTAAGTTTTCAAGTTTAATTAGTTTTCAAGTTTCAATTATAGTTCTTGTTCTTATTCATTATGCTTATAAGTTAATATGCTTGTTTGAATGATTGATCACCATTAAAACTTGTATGTTAGCTATCTTGGTTTGAATTAAGAGTAGACACCATGCATTAATTCAAATTGAACTATGAATAGGAAGAGTATGTATGGACATTCGACAATAGGGATTAGATACATGCTTGGTTGTTTAAAACATTCTTCTATGCTTAATGGATTTCTAATGCTTAATTTAGGTTCGACAAGAAGGATCTAATTAGGGAATTAGGAATACAAGGTTAGGACCAAACACCATGGCTTAATCATACTTTAGCTAGAATCAATCTGTGAATCTAAATTGAACTTGGTAACTAATTTGCTTGAGTTAATTTCTTTTCTTTCTTTCTTGTTGCATTTATTTTCTTTTCATTTCTATTTTGTGCAGGAATCAAATTGAATCAATCTATCATCAATCCTCGTGGATCGACCTCGTACTTACACAAGCTATACTATCCAAACGCCTCGTGCACTTGCGAGTTAACAACACGCTTAGAAACCTTGGAACCCTAAAGGAGTTGTTACCTAGGTGCTCTGATTATGGAGATTTCACCAAATAAGAGTGAATGGGAGAAAGTGAAGGAAAAGGAGGAAGGAGGCTTGATAAAATTAAGGGGTTGAAGTGCCTATAAAAGGAGCTTCTTCTACCCAGCAAAAACAACAACCCAGAGAGCAAGCCTCATCTCTCACACCTGAAACTCTACGGCTTCGAGCCCTATCCCTTCATCTCCTCCCATTTTCCCTTCTAGCAAACGACAAACAATCTCCAGAGCATAAGCAAGCTTCATCAAGCAGCTTGAGATTTACTCAAGACACCCCATGCTTAGTTTCCATAGCTTTCCCTCTTCCTTAGCCAAAGCCCCATCAAACCCTTCCTTCTTCTTGCCCTAAGCCTTCATTCTCCACAGGAAACCAAGCTCTCTCTCTCTCTCTCTCTCTCTCTCTCTCTCTCTCTCTCTCTCTCTCTCTGTTGCTAAACTTGTGAATGCTTAGCTTCCATGCCACAAGCTTCTCAGGCCAAGCCCTATTATTAATCTATCTCAATCGTTTGCTTTGTTGGTGAAAGGAACCAAAGTGCTTCCTGAGGCTTCATAAGCCTTTCGAAGAATTCTTGGGGCCTAGTTCTTGAACTTAGGCACAGGAGAAATTTTCATCGATCGCATTTTACAAAAGCTCAGCCCGTTCGTCAAGCTGCCGGAAGAAAAAGACCCCTACATATGCCATTATTTTTTTATTCCATATGTTATTCATTTCTAACATTTTAAACATGTGAGATGAAATTCTTGACCTCTAGAAAATTTGACGAAACTGATAAAGGAATTAAAATGCTACTCCGATATTAGTTCAAGAATTATTGCTACAATTTTTTTTAATACACTAAAGAATTTTAACCTTTTTTTTTTCAAAATTTGAAATATAACGTGGAGCTCGATCTCCCTCAAGTGGTTAAAATTAAAATTAACAAAAGAAGAGGGCTAAAAGTCTTTAAAAATCCAAATTTTGGTTACTTTAAAAAATAAATAAGCAAAATTTCCGTTCTTCATATCCAATTTCAGAGAGTGTTCAAAATTTATGAATTCAGCTGGAAAATATTTCCTATCAATTTGTATTCATTTTATTTTTCTTTTTAACGATATTTCGAACATGCACGTAAAGCAGCATGCATAATGGCTCAAGATTCAGTAATTCCGAGTGGGGAAAAATATATATATATATATATATATATATATATATATATATATATATATATATTGCAGATGAAAATATAGGGAAATTGGCGGCTTTGCCCCCAGCTCACCTAATTGGTTCAATAATGTCCCTATTTTGAAGCTCAATCAGAAATGCCCCTTATAAAAACTACCTATGGACAGCTTAGTGTCCGCCTATTGCCCATTCTTCAGAAATGCTCTCTTCCTCATCCTCATCTCTCTAGTCCCTTCATCTAAAACCCAAGAAAGATTTCTAATGTATCTTCAACCACTTTGGGATCGCTTCGAATAGGTGAGTCATATCGGAAAAATTCCATCCAATGTATCTTTAACCTCGCCATCAAATCTGCAACCCTATTCTCTCTCTTCAAAATCGATAAGTTGACTCGCTTCTTCAAAACATTTATTTTGTTTTGGGAGAATCAAAATCATATCGAAAGACTAAAAATATTTATTTCTTGATGAGTTTGATGTACATTTCATAAATATTATTTATTTTCTAGAATATTATCTTTTAAAAAAAGAATTTTATTAATTATTATTGTTTAAAGTCAAATATTGTATTAATTGAATTGAAGAGATCGATGAAGCGCGAAAATATTAAAGTAGAATAAGCGCCTTCAAATCGCTACATGCGCCAAAAACTTCAATTTAAAGAGTTTTTTTCTACTACCACTGTTGGAGATGCTCTAAGTCCATCGCTTCACACTTCCTTCATCTTCCTCGACAGAGTCGGCGCTCTCATCTACCTCCAACTACCAAGCACAGGCGATGACGACCACTGCTCCACCACCTCATCTTCTCCGGCGACGACGACTACTTCTCTTCGTCCTCCTCCTCTCTCTCTCTCTCTCTCTCTCTCTTGCTATCCCCCTTCACGTGACCCATTCTCCCGCATTTAAATACCAACAAATTCTCTCTCAATCTTATTCCCCCAACGATAACCAGTATTAATTAAGTTCAACTTCGACTGGTAAACAACCACAGGTAAACATTGTTGTAGTGCTATTCCTGGTTTTGAATTTGATATGCTCATTGGGTTTTTCTTGAATGTTTCAGATAAAATAGAATTAGAAAGCTGATAATTTCTTCTGGGTGTTTTGCTCTGCCTCAATTTGATTTATTTTTATGTTTCAATCTTGTGCTTGAGGTAAGTTTCTTTTAATTCGTGCTGTGTGTTAGTGATATATTAATGCTTTGAGGTTTTCTTTCTCTATGTTTGGTTGTTGAGAAAATTGAGGAAATGGAAGGGAAATAAAGCGAAATCTGTCTATTTTTCTTCTTTGGTTTTTCTATTAGTTTAATTCCCTCATCATAGTGTTTGAAATTTACAAGGGCAACAAGTTCTTGTTAGGATCCAACAAAGTCTGTCAAAATATATCCGGTCAATGGTCAATGTTACTGAGGTTCTTCTTTCCTTCCTATATCTGCAAGTCTTGCTATGGCGAGAATGACTAACAATGTTGATTATTGATAGGAATTGCTGCTTTTGATTCTAATCCAACTCTATTGTTGAAGAAAGTTTCTTATATGTTCATGTTTACCTATCAACCAGAACATGCAAATTGGATTTTTCAATTTCTTGCATTTTGCCCAAGTATAACAGAATCTAAGAACCAAGAAAGATCATAATCCATAGGAATTGCTAGCAAGACCAATTATACTCTAACACAAACACTCATTCTTAGTAAAAAAAAAAAAAAAGTCATAGACAATATGTGTATCTTTCTGTGGGTATTTCATTCATGTTTGTTTTATGCATTTTGGATTTGTGATATGGCAGCTTTTCTTTTGAGCCACCCCTTGTTGCGAGTGTTGTGTTTGGAGCAACGAAGTCATGGCAACTGCAGGAGGTTCTAGAAGGATGCAAGGTCGAGCTCACACCTAAAGTAAATACATTAATCAACAAGATTCATGAAAGGTTTCCTAATCCATGCCCCTGATCAAAATTCATATGCTAATTCAATTTTTCCCTCGTTTGAAATAATATTATTTGTAAAATTTGTTGAATTGATAGTTAATGATGGAGAATATTGGTCTAGAAAGTTGCTCTAAATCCAAATTCTTGGTAAATCGTTTTATTTATCATGCTTATTTGCTTGTTCTGAATATATGGTTCTATGTGTTTGGTTAGCTGAGTTGATGAGTGCATGAAAAAAGTGCCCCGCAGGTGTTCGATGAATCACCCTAATGAGCGCACTATGGTTTTCTTTGAGATACAAACCAATTGGGCCAATTCTCATGGTATATACTTAAAGGTGAACTTCTGGGAGAACCCAATGAACCCATCTAAATGGAAGGAAGAACATGTGAGTTTTATTATAATTTGTTTACGAAGATGTCTTTATAGTGCATAATGGTTTTGTTAGATTACTGTTGACATTAGTTTGATTACTTTTTAACAATGCTTGAGAAATGTCCCTGTTTTTCCATGAAGACTTACACAAGTGCCATATTATGTCAACGTTTATAGTGAATGGATATTTGGTTCTGTCATTTGATATTTGGAATTCTATTACATTTATTTTCTTATTTTTTTCCGCTTTTGTGTCATGTCTTGAGTTTCTTTCATTTTGACATGCTGCCTGAGAAGGTGAAGCGATATGGTAAAAGGTTATATTGACATGGATATTGGGCACAAATCTTGTGTCCAAATTTCAATGGACACAAATGGATTCTTTTTGTGCTCCTCTTAGACGCAAACCTACCGTGTTTTTGTGTGTAAAAGACATGTTTAAGACACTTTGTGCTAAATGAAGTTGAAAAAGACATGATCCTTCTTTTGTGCTCTATAAAATGTGTCTTTAGAGCAATTTTGTAGTAGTGACCCTTGCCCATACAAGTAGGTAGCAACTTTGAAGATTCGTTTGACACTTTGTCTGATTCGATAGCTTGTGATTTACTTTGCCACGCCACAAATTTCATGTGGTGAATCAAAAGCTTTATTTTGTTGTATTGGATTCTTGGAGTCTAATTTTTAGATTGTAGGGGCATGTTAGAAATTTGTAGGCCTATGGTGAATCAACATCACATGTATGCTTCTTTTTCTGCTTTTGTGTCATGTTTTTCTTGTCGTGCATATTGTTTATGTCATGTTCTTTGTAGAAAATGCCTTTAGTTTATTTAGTAATACTTGGCTTCTAATTTAGCTAGATCAGAAAAATGTTGGGTTGCCCTAAGTTTTATTTCAATGATTTTCTCTTTGATTTATAAAGATGTCATGAAGACTTCGGAGGCAAAAGGGATATATGCAAGAACAACTTAAGAATTCATTTTGAGTCCATTTTTGTTATTTAGCTCATTCTATTGATGTATATTTACATTTTCATGCAGGTAGTAAGGGCTAGTTTCTTGAATGTCTACTCTCTTTTGAATATGGAGTTACAAATCCAGATTGATGGTGGGGTAGCCTTCGGGTTGACTCCTGAGTATTCTCAAGTCAATAACGCAGATAGAGAAAGCCCTTCAGACCATTGGCCTGAAAAAGCCTTCTCATATGACAGAACAGGGTACCCCATTTCTATTCTAGTTGTTTGAGACTTTGCATTTTGAGGTTGAGTTTGTCTAGCATATCTGGCACATTTGCCTGGAATTTTTTGTTTTTTGCCACTTTCTTCTGTATATCTTAAGATGTAATGAGATAACATTGTTAGTTCATCAATTTATGAAAGTCAAGTTAGAAGGAAATTTGTCAATCTCTAGTTTCCATGGTTTTATCGTTTCCCCCTACAAAGAAGAAAAAAATACATATGTAACCAGATTAGTGATTTAATTGGCAAATGCCATGACATCATGGTGTATTGCCTTTGTATTGCCCCTATATATTATATTGCGTGGGTATTGCCCCCATATATGGCTTGTATTGCATATGTATTGTGCAAAAAGGAGGACTCTCAAATCAATTCATGCAAAAAATGTAGCAAAAACTAGGCAATACCATGGCAATGCAAGAGTAATAGGGAAGCAATAAGATGACAATACAAAAACTCCACATTCCCACTCTTAATTTTGACGGTATAGGAGTGTAAGGATGTGATTCCATCAAGGCCTTGTATATGTGGTTGTATTGCCTTTGTATTGCCCCTGTATATGGCTTATATTGCGTAGGTATTACCCCCATATATGGCTTGTATTGCCAATGTATTGTGCAAAAATCAGGCTTGTATTGCCTATGTATTGCCCCCATATATGCATTGCCTATGTATTGAGCAAATCGGAATAGCAATACGCCTACAATGCATACACAATATGAACACAATATGGTAGGTCTAACAGGCAATACACCCTTCTGTCATCATTGCATAAAAAACTTCAATTCATATGAGCAAATCGGAATAGCAATACGCTAGCAATACATACACAATATGAGCACAACATGGTAGGTATAACAGGAAAATACGCAATACATACCAAATTATGAAAATTTAACAAAATTCACAATCCACAGAACACCAAACCCAATATGAATACAATTCAAATTCACACTCCATATCAAACCAACACAATTAATAATGTATGTCCAACATTAGGTAGTGGAACATTGTTTTTATAGGTGTTTTTATTGTGGCATGTGCCACTGCAACTTGAGCAGATTAAATATAAAAGCCAACAATCTATATGAAGATAGGATTCTTGAATGATTTGATTCTAATACATTTTTGATCCATTTTACACAGATGGAAGAATGTCTTGTTTCAAGCTGTGACGTTCTTTTGGGGAGGAAATTGCTAACTTGCAAACATCAGTATTTCAATGAAAAAACGAAGCGAAAAATAGGATCTGAAGGAAGGCTTGACATAACACAATGTCTCTCTTCAATTTATTTATACAGAGAGTCATACCACAATTTTATCAACTTAGACATATTAAATGATTACTTCCACATTAAATAGGCCAAGACTAAGCAGCAGCCACAACTTCTGCAGGCTTTGCTTCGGGCTCTGCAGGTGCTTCTGAAAAGTTTGATAAAAGTACATTGGCATTAACTAAGTTAATAAAGTTTTCCTATAGCTTGAGAGGATTTGAAATTTGCATTGTCCAAAAGAAAGTACACACCCAACACGATCAGCCCCACGAAGATGTGAGAGGATTTGTAACTCCATATTCAAAAGAGAGTAGACATTCAAGAAACTAGCCCTTATTACCTGCATGAAAATGTAAATATACATCAATAGAATGAGCTAAATAACAAAAAATGGACTCGAAATGAATTCTTAAGTTATTGTTCTTGCATATATCCTTTTTGCCCTCCAAAGTCTTCATGACATTTTTAGAAATCAAAGAGAAAATCATTGAAATAAAACTTAGGTCAACCCAAATTTTTTCTGATCTAGCTAAATTAGAAGACAAGTATTATTAAAAAAACAAAAGGCATTTTCTACAATGAACATGACAGAAACAATATGCACGACAAGAAAAACAAGACACAAAAGCAGAAAAAGCATACATGTGCTTTTGATTCACCATAGGCCTATAAATTTCTAACATGCTCCTACAATCTAAAAATGATAGACTCCAAGAATCCAATACAACAAAATAAAGTTTTTGATTCACCACATGAAATTTGTGGCGAGGCAAAGCAAATCACAAGCTATCGAATCAGACAAAGTGTCAAACAAATCTTCAAAGTTGCTACCTACTTGTATGGGCAAGGGTCACTACTACAAAATTGCTCTAAAGACACATTTTATAGAGCACAAAAGAGGGATCATGTCTTTTTCAACTTCATTGAGCACAAAATGTCTTAAACATGTCTTTTACACAAAAAACACGGTATGTTTGCGTCTAAGAGGAGCATAAAAAGAATCCATTTGTGTCCATTGAAATTTGGACACAAGATTTGTGCCCAATATCCATGTCAATATCACCTTTTACCATGTCACTTCACCTTCTCAGGCAGCATGTCGAAATGAAAGAAACTCAAGACATGACACAAAAGCGGAAAAAAATAAAAATAAATAAATGTAATAGAATTCCAACTATCAAATGACAAAACCAAATATCCATTCACTATAAACGTTGACATAATATGGCACTTGTGTAAGTCTTCATGGACAAACAGGGACATTTCTCAAGCATTGTTAAAAGGTAATCAAACTAATGTCAACAGTGATCTAACAAAACCATTATGCACTATAAAGACATCTTCGTAAACAAATTATAATAAAACTCACATGTTCTTCCTTCCATTTAGATGGGTTCATTGGGTCCTCCCAGAAGTTCACCTTTAAGTACATACCATGAGAATTGGCCTAATTGGTTTTTATCTCAAAGAAAACCATAGTGCGCTCATTAGGGTGATTCATCGAACACCTGCGGGGCTCTTTTTTCATGCACTCATCAACTCAGCTAACCAAACACGTAAAACCATATATTCAGAACAAGCAAATAAGCATGATAAATAAAACGATTTACCAAGAATTTGGATTTAGGGCAACTTTCTAGACCAATATTCTCCATAATTAACTATCAATTCAACAAATTTTACAAATAATATTATAGAGAACTGATTTTCCCACTCATTTTTTATCCACTTACACTCCATTTTATAACTAAAAAGGGAGTGTAAGTGGACAAGAGGGGAGTGGGGAAATCATCACCCATATTATATATATATACCAGACAAGATGTGTGAATCCAGTGAAGCTATTCTGACAATATTTCAAACGAGGGAAAAATTGAATTAGCATATGAATTTTGATCAGGGGCATGGATTAGGAAACCTTTCATGAAGCTTGTTGATTTAGGTATTTACTTCAGGTGTGAGCTCGACATTGCATCATTCTAGAACCTCCTGCAGTTGCCAAGACTTCGTTGCTCCAAACACAACACTCGCAACAAGGGGTGGCTCAAAAGAAAAGCTGTCATATCACAAATCAAAAATATATAAAACAAACATGAATGAAATACCCACATAAAGATACAAATATTGTTATGACATTTTTTTTAAAATTTTTTTTTCTAAGAATGAGTGTTTGTACTAGAGTAGAATTGGTCTTGCTAGCAATTCCTATGGATTAAAATCTTTCTTGGTTCTTAGATTCTGTTATACTTGGGCAAAATGCAAGAAATTGAAAAACCCAATTTGCATGTTCTGGTTGACAGTTAAACAGGAACATATAAGAAACATTCTTCAACAATAGAGTTGGATTTTAATCAGAAGCAGCAATTCCTATCAATAATCAACATTGTTAATCATTCTCGCCATAGCAAGGACTTGCAGATATGGGAAGGAAAGCAGAACCTCAGTAACATTGACCATTGACCGGATATGTTTTGACAGACTTTGCTGGATCCTAGCAAGAACTTGTTGCCCTTGTAAATTTCAAACGCTATGATGAGGGAATTAAACCAATAGAAAAACCAAAGAAGAAAAATAGACAGATTTCACTTTATTTCCCTTCCATTTCCTCAATTTTCTCAACAACCAAACATAGAGAAAGAAAACCTCAAAGCATTAATATATCACTAATGCACAACACGAATTAAAAGAAACTTACCTCAAGCACAAGATGGAAACAAAAAAATCAATCAAATTGAGCTAGAGCAAAACACCCATAAGAAATTATTAGCTTTCCAATTCTATATTATCTGAAATATTCAAGAAAAACCCAATGAGCATATCAAATTCACAACCAGGAATAGCACTACAACAATGTTTACTTGTGGTTGTTTACCAGTCGAAGGTGGACTTAATTAATATTGGTTATCGTTGGGGGAATAGGATTGAGAGAGAATTTGTTGGTATTTAAATGTGGGAGAATGGGTCACGTGAAGGGGGATAGCAAGAGAGAGAGAGGAGGAGGAGGAGGAGGAGGAGGAGGAGGACGAAGAGAAGTAGTCGTCGTCGCCGGAGAAGAGGAGGTGGAGGAGCAGTGGTCGTCGTCGCCCGTGCTTGGTGGTTGGAGGTAGATGGGAGCGCCGACTTTGTCGAGGAAGATGAAGGAAGTGTGAAACGATGGACTCGGTTTTAGATGAAGAGACTAGAGAGAGATGAGGAAGAGGAAGAGAGCATTTCTGAAGGATGGGCAATAGGCGGACAATAAGCTGTGAATAGGTAGTTTTTATAAGGGGCATTTCTGATTGAGTTTCAAAGTAGGGACATTATTGAACAAATTAAGTGAGCCGGGGGCAAAGCCGCCAATTTCCAGAAAAAATAACCCAACAATCTTTCAGATTCACCTATTTTCCTCTCTCAATCGTTCTCCAGACTAAACAATCAGAAATAGCTAGACTTCCCCAGCAATAAGTCAAGCATGTCGTCAGGAGTTAGGAGAGTTGTTCCACCCAGAATCAATTCGATATCCGTTCTTCCGCTTTCAGATAGTGCCTCTTGAGCTTCACGAACCTTGTTTTACACCAAAAACACAGCAGGGTCATGCTTCTTTTCAAGGAACTAATACTCTTAAGTTTTCATGTGACAAGCTAAAATACAACGAAAAGAAGAACTGGAAAATGTTATTAAGTATATATGGGGCTACTGAACAAAAATCTGGAAACTGTAACTCACCTGCCCAAGGCCAAATCTTCTGAACCCACTTTTAAACAGCTGCCCAACAGTAGAAGAGTGATACTCCAAACCAGGTACGTCATTCTTGCTCAAAATCCTTGTTAGAAGCTTATGAAGTAGTCCTTTACTTGCATATGGATCTCCACTGAAATTATTTTCTGAAGAGAATGCCCCATCCTTCAATGGTATGTTCCGACTCTTCAAACTGGATAGCTTGTGAAGGAATTTGAACAGGTTATCGATCCTATCCCGCAGCTCCAACTTCAGTTGCATGTCACCATACACTTGCTCTTTACTGTTATCTTTATCATCAACATCTTCATCACCCCATTTACCCCACTCATCGTCATCAAAATCATCAATGTCTATTTGATCTGAAGCCGTTTCTTTACTTTCCTCTGATTTGACCTTTCTTAAGTTGGTCTCAAGCTCATCCATTAGACCATGAAGAAACTTCAGTTTTGCTATTGATGGGTTTTCCAGAATTGCTTCAACAATAGAATCCTTCAACAATTGCTCCTCTTGCCAAGAAAAAGGGCCCTCAGAACCAGATGTTGGGAAATTCTCACCAGCCAATATATATCCAGAAATCATAAGGAGCAAAGCATCCTGAAAAGAAAGCAACCCTTGTGACGCCTCCAATTTTCCATTCTTCTGTCCATGCAATCCCACCAAAGCACTCTTATTGATAAGATCACCAATTTGAGCTGCAAGACTCTGGCTTGTTTCTCCAGCACTTACAACATTTAATATTTTCTCTGCACTGATAAATGCTTCCCATCTGGCTGAATTAGATTCGTCAAGGGCAACCAGTGCAGCTGCTGCTAATTGAATAATTCCTTTGTTTCTCAGTAAAGATGACTGGGTTTTAGCCAGTGCTTTGACCATAGGTTGCAACTCTGATTTTGTAACAAAACCAGTACGTGATTTCACATTCACAGTTATTTTTTCCCAGCGATGAGCTTCTTGAAGCCACTTCTTCACAAGAATGGTCCCATCGTTTGTTCTCCTATCTAGTATGAATTTTGTTCTTTAGATTAATCAAATCTAAAACTTGAGAAGCAGAGTTTCCAGAATCCCACCCACATAGAAAAGCTTCAATGTTTTCTAAAAGGAGAAAGTGATCTGTATTGCAATCTTCTTCCCTTAGAATTTTGGCAAGCGGTATCTGGACATCAAGAGAAGCCCGTTCCACGTTAGAAGGGCTATACTTGAGTTGGGTTTGTGAGCTTTTTAGGTGGGTATAGGATGTTGGTTTTTCCCTGCAGGCCAAGGATGAAAACATACAATCAACAAGTGAGTCTCCATGATAGCATGGAGTAAGAAGATCAAGTGTACGGATAGCCCTGCTGATCGTTTACGACGACCTACATCATAAAGACTTGACATGTCTGTCATAACTTTCCCCACAGTTTTTGAGAGATCACCAAGTGAAAATATTTCCATCTTCAAGTCCATCTGCATAATTAAGTAAAACAAACCAGTCAGGGTATACTAAACAACTAAAGCAATCTGCACAGACACCATATCAAATTAACCCTTGGGGTACCCACACACTAAAATAAAAAAGCGCTAATTGTCAACCTATTTTGCACAGACAAAAGATATAGAACTGCAGTTTTTGGTAACAATCATTGTTGGCATTTAAAGTGATATCTATATCATGGAAAATGACCTTCTAGAAATTTTAGCTAATTTCAGTTTTTATATTCTTAGACAACATTAATACAAGGGTTTTGGATTGTTCAAAACTTACAACCTTGTAAGCTGTAAGCTATCGTTTAACTCTTTGGTAATATAAGTGCAATCTAGACTTTGGAAGACAATCAAATATGTAGAAACTTTAGAAATGAAGGAAATAAACTAAAATGGAATATGGGGTAATGGTATGTATAGCACCTTTGCAGCAAGATGGTAAAGAAAATTTGCTGTAAGAGTTACCCCAGGAGGAATATCGTCACCATCAGAAGGCAATCCAGTACTTAAGGGAGGCAATCCAGGACTAAGGGCATCCTCATGTTCAACTGATAAGTATGCTTCACCAACTGATCCCTCTGAAGGTAAAACAAAGACTCTTGGTGAAAAAGGACACAAAATCAAGGGGAAGTGATGCACAGAAACAACAAGTTTTTCCCCTACATCTTCTGTATCAGCTATCGGATTCTCTTCAATAAAATCTCTTGCTCTTGAACTAGCTTTGGGCTGAGATAGGTCCTCTTCACTGGAAGCAAGTCGTGACCATCCTTCATTTTCCAACTTTATCTTATCCTTTACATTGCCACCTTCTGTCTGTCTGGAATTTTCCTTACCCTTCCTGACAAGCTCCTCATAATCTTGGTGATGCAGGATGCGTAGGACCTAAATTTATTAGTTTCCTAGATTTTCTAGTTTTCCAAATTTTAGTAGGATTTCTACTTTTCCAGATTTCCAGATTTCCAGATTTCTAGTTTTAAGTTTCCTATTTTATTTGGGTTAGGATTTCTGTTTGAGCAAGTGATTTGTATCCTATTATGTCTAGGTTTTAGTTTGCTATAAATAACCCTATGTAGTATTTTAAAATTCAGATTTGGATATTGAGTAAACCTTCTCTTTAAACTATGTGACTCTTGTTCTTCCTTTTCGGTTCTCTGATTTCGGTCCTTTCTTTCGTCCCTTCGATCTATATTTTCGTCTCCTCGACCCCCGATATTCTTCTTGTTCTACTGTTCTGCCCTTTCTTTCGTCTTTTTGATCTATATTTTCGTCTCCTCGATCTCTTATATTCTTCTATGTTCTATTGTTTGAGTGCTTACTCTAAAACCTATGGGTTGTTCTACATCAATTGGTAATCAGAGCCTTCCCTCACTTTCACTTGCGTTTGCTCTCTTCCATGGCACCCCAATCCATGGCCAGCCTTGCAGAACAATGTCATGCGTTCCAAGACAAAGTTTCCATGCTCCGCGCTGACCTCAAAGAAGAGTGGGCACAGGCTCACAAACATCGTGTGACAACACACCTTGCCATCAACAAACTCCAAGACTCCGTTCAAATGCTTCTCAATCACTTTCGACTTGGAATGACTGAGCCTTCTTCTACCTCAGCGGTGCTCTCGAGTTCGTCTACGCTACCGCCAAAATGTGGTCTTCTTCCCAATCCACCGATGGATCAAAAACTCAAGGCCGTGCCACAAGGTATTCTGAATCAGTCCACGGGACTATCGATTGACATGCCCAAGGCTCAACTGGAGCCCATCTTTTCTTTTGGTTCTATGCCGCAGCCTAACCATACCCAACATACGATGGGTTCTCCTCTGGTTGACAACATTCCCGTCCCTACCCCGCCACCTCGACCACACGACAAGAACTTCATGCACCGACACTTGGATTTTGAGATTGCCCGCCATGCCAAGCCATGTGTTTTTCCTGAACTAAGGCACTCTGGCGACGACTTACGAACACAATGGATTGAAGGTCTATCACACCCACACACACACTTGCATTCGTTGGCCGATCACGTTCGTCATGGGTCTAGGCAGAGCTCTCTATTTGCCATTCTTACAAGGACTAATGTTCCATGCTTGCGGAACGGCTGGTTTCAAGGTGGCAAATATGATGCTGATCTTGAAGAACTAAAGAACGCCACATGCCTCTTCACACTTCCTTGAGATTTTGATTTTGTCGCTGTTTACTCGTCGGAGTCAAGTTCTTTTTGGCGGAGGAGAATGATGTAGGATGCGTAGGACCTAAATTTATTAGTTTCCTAATGTATTTGTTAGTTTCCTAGATTTTCTAGTTTTCCAAATTTTAGTAGGATTTCTACTTTTCCAGATTTCCAGATTTCTAGTTTTAAGTTTCCTATTTTATTTGGGTTAGGATTTCTGTTTAAGCAAGTGATTTGTATCCTATTATGTCTAGGTTTTAGTTTGCTATAAATAACCCTATGTAGTATTTTAAAATTCAGATTTGGATATTGAGTAAACCTTCTCTTTAAACTATGTGACTCCTGTTCTTCCTTTTCGGTTCTCTGATTTCGGTCCTTTCTTTCGTCCCTTCGATCTATATTTTCGTCTCCTCGACCCCCGATATTCTTCTTGTTCTACTGTTCTGCCCTTTCTTTCTTCTTTTTGATCTATATTTTTGTCTCCTTGATCTCTTATATTCTTCTATGTTCTATTGTTTGAGTGCTTACTCTAAAACCTACGGGTTGTTCTACATCACTTGGACAAGCAAGGATTCATATTCATGAAATGCATCTGTCCCCAGAGGTGAATCAGCATACGCTGAATGAGCTACCTGCAATCAGTAAAGCATTCAATAAGACATACAACAACATGCATAGGAAGAGAAAAAGTGATTATAAGATGAAAAAAGTGAACATTATAAACTCCATCCAAAAGCAGTAACTCCAAAGAAGCACCTCTGAAATAGATGTGAATACAGTACAACAACGGACAGCTTGATGTGTGCTCAGACAACGTAAAATATATCGATGTGCATCACTTAGTAGACGAGATGTGATCACCACGACTTTCCTTCCAGGATCAGAATTTGCATTCCAATCAACCACCTAGAAAAAGAAGGGATACAAACAGTTAAATAAAAAAGCACCATGGATACAGAATTAAATAGAATGTTCATCTGCGTCCTAGAAGCATATTATAACAAAAAAAGGGCAAGAAGTTTGGTGCATCATGGAAATTATATACTTGCTGTACTATTCTTTTTGTTTTTGCTCAATCATTCTGGTTGCACCACTGTTGGGTGACCGGTATAGCTGCAGCAAGGCCCAAACATCTAATGGAATAACATTATTTTCTCAATGACTGCATTAAAGAGGCTCAAGGTAGTAAACAAGAATGAAAGTTTAACCAGCAGCTTCACAGTAATTGAAGTTAAATAAAAAGGGATGTACAAAGTTCTCCATTTTATGTCATGAATCGCCATACGGAATAATTTCCTTAAGTTTCAGCTTTTGGGACCATAAGATAAGATTGGACAAGGAAATAACATGTTCGTCAACAGGGAAAAGGCCCTCTGGCAACACATGATAGCTCTGAGATGGAACGACTTCCACTTGCTGAATGTTCATGCTTAAAAACCCCTCGCACCTAAGCCAGACGAGCCCCAAACACCAAATTGCTGGTTCTTAGTGCAACCACTCGTTGTCGGCAAGTTGGTACTGGCTCTCTCTCTCTCTCTCTCTCTCTCTCTCTCTCTCTCTCTCTCTCTGATGTAGGATATGGGTGAATTGAGTGTTTAGGTAGTTTAGCGGAAGTGAAAACAATGGAAAACATAAAATAGAACAAAAGGGATAGGTCTGGAATCACTCCAAGGGTTTGGCTTCACACCAAGTAGTCTCCAATCTCTGGAAAATAAGCTTTACTCAATATTCAAATCTCCACTCCATAATGAATTACATGAGAGGGTTATTTATAGCAAATTAAAACCTAGAGACAATATGATAAAAAAATCTCTTGCTAAAACAGAAAAACTAACCTAAATAAAATAGGAAACTTATTGATGCAGGGCAGCGGCTATAAGCTGCTGTCCAGCAACCCAAACATACCCAAAATACAGAGAATAGAAGGATAAAGCAGTAGAATCGAAGTTGGAACGAAGATAATTGAGTTCTAGGGCAAAATCCCAATAGAAACTCTATAGACTAAAGTCTGAAATTATATTCATCAACAAAAACTACATACAAGAGTCTCTTAATAGCCTATTTATACTAGAATATAGAAAACCTAATTGACATAGGAAATTAAAAACCTAAACAGGAAATTAAGTCAAATCCTAGTTAGAATAGGAAAACAAAAGAAGTAACTAATAATTTAAAGTAAATAGAACCCTAACCCAATTGGCTAACAGGCCAAACTAATCTTAGAGAGCTTCGTAGATGCTCCCGCATCAAACTCCTGGTTGGAAAAGACTCGTCCTCGAGTCTAGATTGTCATCACCAAAGACTCCATGAGAAAACTGAACTCTTCCTTTCCAAACAAAGATATTTTGAATAACGAAGCATTCTTGAACACTTATGATCATTCTCTTGCATCAATTCCTCCAGGTTGAGAAGAATTTGTCCTCGAATTCCAATGTTGTGATGAAAACTGTCCAAACAGAACCTTCGCTTACATAAACTGTCTATAGAACTTTGGCCTTGAAATTGAACCTTCCCACTCCAAAGAAATAGATACTTAGAATATTTGATCTTTTCGGACCAATTCCAGTTATCTTTAGTAGACAATCTTGCAGCCCAAAGAACCTTCAATCCAAAAGGCAGTAGATTGACTAGATCAATGAAGCTCTTGGCAATATGCAAATTAAAAGCATCAACCCCAAGAAAATCAACATACTCAGAATTCTCAGTTTCTAAACAATCCACTTGGTCTCGAAAATTTAGTGTTTCTTTATCATCTTCAACGATGCCTTCAAGACCCCCTTGCTTCAACAAATTTTCAGATGATACTTTCTCTTTACTCTCACTAAATACTTTAACAAAAAATTTATCCACCCCAAAACAAATTTCACAACCATCCTCTAAACAACGATCAAATACGGGAGGTATATCTAAATCTAGGGAACTAATCAAGAATTAGAGCGAACCGCTCCTTCCAATCCGCCTCTATCACCATCATCATGGTTTCCAGCTTCATGAAAGGGGTTTACCTTTTCTTCAAAGTCATCCTTCTTGTTAGAATATACATTTGTGTTTGTACATGTGTTAGTGAGTGTTAGTATAGCTGTTTGTATGCAATTTGTGTTAGTGTTAATACTGTTGCTATCTTTACAAATTGTGTTAGTGTTTGTACAATGCATCTCTTCCCTTTGTATAGCTATAAATACCTCCCATTGGAGATGAATGAAATATCAGAAATTTTCTGCATCTTATTTTCTACTTGGTATCGAGCATACTAATTTGCTCTTTTTACTTTCTTCTTCCTTCCTATTTACGTGTTACCACAGATCTCTATCATCTTCACCAAGGGTATCTTGACTTTGGTGTTCTCTCTATCATTTCTTACTGAAATCTCTGAGTATGCTCTGTAGTTGCAGCTAGACTGAACTTCTACATCAGAAATTTCCTTTTTTATTTCTCTCTACCATAAACACAAATTTCATTGCTATTATGGGTGACAAATCGTAAACTTCAGATTCTCTTGGTGCTGAAACATCTGCCCCAATGATGAATTTCCAGCAAGATACACCTTCCTCAATTGGGGTAAAGCTCAATGGCACCAATTACCGTCTTTGGTCCAAAGCTCTTGAGATGCATATTGCTGCCCGTGAAAAATATGGTTACATCTCCGGGACTAGGACTGCACCAAAGGATTCAGATCCTAAATTTGAGAAGTGGATGGCCGAAAATGCACTAGTGAAGTCGTGGCTCATCAATTCTATGGCCCCTGCCCTCATGATGAATTTTATTCATTGTGAGATCAAGCTAAAGATGTTTGGGATACCGTCAAGAAAACGTATCATGATGCTTGATGCTTCCCAAGTCTATGAGTTGATGAAAAAATCCTTCCAGATGCGTCAAGATGGCCGACCATTGACCATCTATTTCACGGAACTCAATTCCACCTTTATGGAGCTTGACTTCCGTCGTCCGAATGACTTGGAGAATCCATCGGACTTCGCCAAATTGAAGAAGCGCATCTCAAGAACGTGTCTATACATTTCTTCTTTGGACTTGATCATAATCTGGATCAAGTATGTGGACGTATTCTGCCACATCACCTCTTCCGATATTGATGAAGCTTATTCTATGGTTCGTAGAGAAGCACAGCCAGTCACCATGGCTGCGAAGGAACCCCAAGCTTGACCTTGGCGATTAATAGGGCTCAACCTTGGCAAACTACTACTTCTACAACACCTCGAGACTTCTTCAACATTTTCGGAGAAAGTGTTCTCATTGCGATCGTAAGGGTCATGAGAAGGAAACCTTTGGAAAATTGTAGGATACCCAGAATGGTTCAAGTTGAAACAGTGAGCGCAAGGAAAAAAGTCCTCTCGTGCTAACTCGGTCTCTCTTGACACATCACAACCATCTCGGGTTTATTTCGGTAAAGGTAAGAATGGAGTGTCGTTTATTTCTTCTAAAAATCCATGGATAATTGATTCGAGGCAACCGATCATATGACTAGTGACTCATCTCGGTTCACCTCTGTTACTGTCCATCTCGTCATTCGATTCGGGTTGCGAGATGGAACTCTCACTCCAGTTCAAGGGGCTGGTTCCCTATCACTTTCGTCTACTTTACCTTTATCTTCTGTTTTGCATGTTCCTAACCTCTCTAATAGTCTTCTCTCTATCACCAAATTACCAATGATTTAAATTGCTCAAGAACCTTTTTCCTACTCATTGTATCTTTCGGGATCGTCTCACGAAGATGACGATTGGTGCTGTAAGGAGAGAGGGGTCTCTACTACTTGGAGGGGCAGGGCAATCTCATATCCAATCTGGCCGTGGTTTTCGTGTAGCTGGAAATCCAGTTTAGATCGAGAAAAATTCTTCTATGGCATCGCCGTTTAGGACATCCTCTTTTATCTATCTAGAACGCTTATTTCCGCATTTATTTGCTAATGTTTCAGTTTCTAGTCTTCGATGTGAACATTGCATTTATGCGAAAAATCATCGGGTCTCATTTCCACCAAGCTTTAATAAAAGTACTACTCCTTTTTCTCGTATTCATACCGATGTGTGGGGACCATTTTCTACTCCTTCTTCGGGTTGTCGATACTTTATATCTTTCATTGATGATTGCACTCGAGTGTGTTGGGTTTATTTGATGACATCTAAAAGTGAAGTTAGTACTATTATCCCTAAATTCCATCAACTAATCAATACCAGTTTCATGTCCAAATCCAGGTTTTTCATTCGATAATGGACGTGAGTTTGTCAATCTTTCTCTTCATCGAAGTTCTTCCAAAGAAGATGGCATTATCCACCGGACAACTACGGCTTACACACCCCAACAGAGCGGTATAGCGAGCGTAAGAACCGCCATCTTCTCGATGTGGCTCGGTCCTTATGCTTTACTATGCAAGTTCAAACAGCTGGGCTGATCTTTGTCATGACTGCTGCGTTCCTCATTAACGAATGCCTACTCGTATGCTTGATTATCAAACACCCATCAAAGTATTGTCTCACTTCCACTCAATCCCTTCCTTACTTAATTTGCCTCCTAAAATCTTTGGTTGTCTTTGCTATGTCCATGTTCATTCACTCCACGGGGACAAATTAGATCCACGTGCTCTTAAGTGTGTTTTTCTCGGATACCCCCATCTCAAAAGGGATATAAGTGTTTTCATCCTCCTTCGGGTAAGACATATGTGTCTATGGATGTTGAATTTTGTGAACAGGAATCATATTTCTCGAGAAGTCACAACTTCCCCTCTTGAGGGGAGACTAGAAGTACGGACGAGGAGAAGTTGTGGTTTGAACTGAAATTAAAGTTCTCCCTACTCTCCCTACTCAAGGTGAGGGGAGATATTGGCTGAACATGAACTGTTACTTTGAAAACATTTGAAAGAAGAAAAAGAAACATGTGAATGTTTCACTGCCACCTCCTTCTTTGGATCCTCCTCTCTATGATCCTACCATCCAATCGATCGATTCTTCGGGACCGATCTTCGTGTACATGCTTCTATCCCTATCTTATCTAATTCTTTTCCGATATTGACTCATTATCTGAATCGATCATATAACTCCACTAGAAACTCCCTTGGTTCCACAGGATGAGGACCGTGGGAGAAGATATCCCGCACGTGATCGTCACCCTCTGAAAAATTTGGTTTCCCTTCATCCAATATTGTTAAGTATCCCATTTCCAACTATATTTCATACCACCGTCTTTCTAAGTCTCATTTGACTTTCGCACAACAATTGTCTTACGTGTCTATTCCTAATAAATTTCGGGACGCCCTTGATGATCCTAAATGGAAATCTGCTATGGTAGAAGAAATGAAGGCTCTTGAGAAAAACTCTACATGGGAGATGGTTGAGTTACCAAGAGACAAGAAAAGCGTGGGGTGCAAGTGGGTGTTCACGGTGAAGCGAGAATTCGGATGGTTCGATAGAGAGGTATAAAGCCCGACTTGTGGCAAAGGGCTATACCCAAACTTATGGGATCGATTATCGGAGACATTTGCTCCTGTTGCCAAGATGAGTACGATCGTAGTTCTTCTCTCGTTGCTCAACTTAGATTGGCCGCTAAAACAGTTTGACGTCAAGAATGCCTTTCTACATGGAGATCTACAAGAAAAGGTTTACATGGACCCTCCTCCAGGGTTTACACCTAAAGGGAAAGGTTTGCGAGGTTAAAGAAGGCTTTATATGGCCTTAAGCGATCACCTAGGGCCTGGTTTGGCCGATTGATCATTCCATGAGAAACTATGGCTTTAAACAGTCTCAAGGCGATCACACACTATTTCTTAAGCGTGTTGGCAGCAAGATTACTTTGCTAATTGTTTATGTGGATGACATGGTGGTTACAGGTAATGATGAACAGGAGATTGAGAATCTTCAAAGTTACTTGGCCAAAGAGTTTGAAATGAAAGATCAGGATCTCTCAAGTATTTTCTAGGAATTGAAGTTGCACGTTCTAAGAAAGGCATCTTCTTATCTCGTGAAAATATGTTCTTGATTTACTAGCGTAGATGGAAAATTGGCGTGTGAACCTATTAATACTCCAATGGAGGTTAACCATGGATTGTCAATTTATCCAGATCGGATACCCACTAACAAAGAGAGGTATCGAGGTTGGTTGGAAAGCTGATTTATCGGCTCATACAAGACTGACTGTCTTACGCCGTTAGTGTTGTCGGCCAGTTCATGCATAATCCAAGTGAAGCACACCAAGGTGCGGTGGATCGAATTCTCGTGTACTTGAAGTATACTCCAGGCAAGGGTATATTGTTTTCAAAACATGGGCATTTAGATGTGGAAGGTTACACCGACTCACGAATTTGCGGGCTCAAAACTTGATAGAAAATCAACTTCAGGTTATGTGTCTTTTGTTGGTGGTAATCTTGTAACTTGGAGGAGTAAGAAACAGGGGTTGTGTCGAGATCTAGCGTTGAAGCAGTATAGAGCACTCAGCCATGGCATAACTGAGCTTATTTGGTTAAAGATTCTAATAAGGGAACTCGGGTTTGAACCTAAGAAGCCTATGATTCTCAGTATTGTGACAATACAAATGCCATTGAAATAGCAAATAATCCAAGTACATCATGAGAGAACAAAGCATATTGATATTGACAGACACTTTATCGCGACAACTTGGCAAAAATGTCATTCGAGTGCCGTATATAAAGAGTGAAGACCAACTTGCGGATATGATGACTCATCTTTGTTTCTAGCAGGAACTCTACTCTTCACTAGACAAGTTGGGCATGTGCGATATCCATGCACCAACTTGAGGAGTGTTAGAATATACAGTTTGTGTTTGTGCAATTTGTGTTAGTGAGTGTTAGTATAGCTGTTTGTTTGCAATGTTAGTGTTAATCAATTGCTATCTTTACAATTGTGTTAGTGTTTGTACAGTGCATCTCTTCCCTTTGTATAGCTATAAATACCTCCCATTGGAGATGAATGAAATATCAGAAATTTTCTGCATCTTATTTTCTACTCTTACGACCACCTTCCATTATGCCTAAGGGTTCGTGGTTGCGTTAGGAATCTCCATATAGGCATCCGCGCATTCTGTCGTTGGAGGGCTTGCACCGCTCTCAACAACTCTTCCATCATACACCACATCTCAGCCATCTCTGTTTGTTGGGCTTGGTTCCCTTGTCCACAACCTCAAGCACGTCCAACCATGGTGTAGAACAAGGATTAACCTAGGCTCTAATACCAATTTGATGCAGGGCAGCGGCTATAAGCTGCTGTCCAGCAACCCAAACATACCCAAAATACGAGAGAATAGAAGGATAAAGCAGTAGAATCAAAGTTGGAACGAAGATAATTGAGTTCTAGGGCAAAATCCCAATAGAAACTCTATAGACTAAAGTCTGAAATTATATTCATCAACAAAAACTACATACAAGAGTCTCTTTTTTTTTTTTTTTGAATAGAAACGATTGTATTGATAATCAAGAGGATAAGATATCCTCGATTAAACAACAAAAGAACCACCGCTACGAAACAGGGAACAAGAAACAAGCAAAAACAGGAGCAAGCCAAAAAAGCTAGAACTACCCCACCCGCAAAGCAAACCTTAGGAGAACTCATCTTAAGACAAAGACTAAAGTCTCTCAATATACTAGAGTAGTGGTAATCCTTAAAATGCCCAAGAATGAAGCCCAAAGAGAAGCCCAAAATTTTACTCTATCCCATAGATGATCGGAGGTCACTCGACAAACTCTTGGAAAATTCTTCTCATTGCGTTCCATCCATAAATTCCATAACATAGCGTGAACAAGACAATCCCATAAGGTTCGAGCTCTCTTCCCCCTCCCCGAAACTGTCAACTTGATGCTTAGGAGCTGGAAACAACCTTTAGGGGTTACCCAAATGACTCCAAGTTCGCTTAACAATTTCCACCACAAGCTTATTGAGTACGAGCAGTGAATGAATAGGTGGTCGATGCTTTCTGCGCAAGACTTGCACAAAACACACCAATAGGGAGAAAGACACATAATCAGATTCCTCCTCTGGATGCGGTCGCATGTGTTAGCTTTCCCATTCGCGATCAGCCAAACCAAGAACTTAACTTTCGGGAGTCTTCGCCTTCCAAATCGAGACAAAAGGGGAGAAAACCTCCCTAGTACCGTTAGAAAGGAGGAAATATCGAAGGATTTGCACGAAAACAGCCCATGATCCTCCAGCTCCCAAATTCTTTTGTCTGCTCTCGTATGACTAAAATGAATCTCCCTTAGGACATCCAGAAGAAGAACCACTTCAGCAATCTCGCCAGTCAAATTCCTTCTAAAACCGAAATCCCAATTGATAGGGAACACATCGATAACAAAATCAAATGCAATTACCCTTTTTCCTAGAGAGAGAAAACAGTCTAGGAAATAAATCCCTCAATAAGCCTTCCTTCAACCAATGATCCTCCCAAAATCTAACCTTCTCTCCATTTCCAATAGAAAATCTGCAACATCAAGAAAAGTATTGTACCCCTTAGAAATATCGCGCCAAGGATTTACGCAGAACCGATAACTACCGTTTAGAATCCCATCCATTGGTATCAATACCATATTTGCTTCTAATAACCTTATGCCACAAAGCGTTGGTTTCAATAGGGAATCTCCACAGCCATTTTGCCCTTAAGGCATCGTTTCTTTCTCTCAAAGATCCAATTCCCAGCCCCCCGCTTCTCTACGTCTTGACACCCACTTCCAATTCACAAGGTGAACACTCTTACCTTCCTCCACTCCTTCCCATAAGAAGTTGCGCATCGAGATTCCACCTTGGCTGCAACACCAACAGAATCATGAAAAGAGACAAGTAATAGGAAGGGATATTACTTAACACCGCTTGGATTAAAGTTAACCTTCCGCCTTTAGATAAACAAGCCCTTTTCCACTTTTGTAATCTCTTCTCCACTTTTTCCACTACTGGGTCCCACAACGAAGGGGATCTTGGATTGCCTCCGAGAGGAAGGCCCAGGTACAACATAGGCCAACTTCCCACCTCGCAACCCCATCTACTTGCCATAGCTTCCAAAGAATCATTGCTGAAATTAATTCCGAATAGGGCGCTTTTAGCCTTATTGATTTTCATTCCCGAGATTTTGCTAAACAACTCCAACACCTCCAACGGGTTTACCCAAGACTCCTCCCTTTTGTCCAGAAGAAAATAGTGTCGTCTCGCAAACCGAAGATGAGAAACTTCTACACGGTCTTGCCCTAAACGAACCCATGAATTAGATTAAGTTGTTGGGCCTTTTCAAGAAGTCTACTCAACACATCGCTAACCAACGTGAATAAAAACGGAGATAGCGGGTCCCCTTGTCTCAATCCCCTTGATGCCCTAAACTTTCCTCTAGGCTTTCCATTTATCATTACTTGAGAAATTGACAGATTCTAGGCATCCTTTGATCCAGCTCCTCCATTTTGGCCTAAATCCCTTCCTTTCCATTACGTCATCCACAAAATTCCATTCGACGTGATCGTAAGCTTTCTCAAAATCAATTTTGAAAACCAGCCCCTTACCTTTCTTTTTTTCGACTTCCTCAACTATTTCATTAGCCACTAAAAGCTGCGTCAAGGATTTGCCTACCCCGAACAAAAGCACCTTGGGAATGGGAGATGGTTCGACCTAGCACCTCTCTCAATCTAGAAGCCAAAACTTTAGAGATTACTTTGTATAGACTTGTAACAAGGCTAATCGGTGTAGTCTGTAACTTTCACGATTCGCCTTTTTTGGGATAAGACAAATGAAAGTCTCGTTGGTAACCCCGTTAACAACCCCGCTATGGAAGAAGTCCTCCATTACCTTCAACAAGTCTCCTTAACAGTATCCAGCAAGATTGGTAAAAGCACAACGAATATCCATCCGCCCCGACTTATCCTTGCCACACTCGAAAACTGCTTTCCGAATTTCCTCCAAATCGAAAGGTCTTTCAATCCAATCGGCCTCTGATCGAAATAGGACTCCAATTTAAGCCTTCAACTCCCCAACCAACATTTGTGTTGCTAGTATATAATTTCTGAAAATAATTTATCACCTCCCTTTCTATACAAGATTCTTCTTCCAAGATACCCATCTCCTCCACTTCTAGTTTGTCTATATAATTCCTTTTCCTGAAGCCACTAGCTATTCTCAGAAAAATTTGGTGTTCCGTCCCCATCTTTAGCCCACTCTACCTTGCTTCTTTGTCTCCATTTCACTTCCTCCTTTAAAACCACCTCTCCCATTTTGCGAAGAAGAGCTTCCCTCTCAACCTTCAAAGAATTATTTAGACCGCCTTGCCCTTCAATCGATCCAAAACCAAAAGTCTTGTTTCGGTCTCTTTTTGTCCCTCTCTACATCCCCGAACACTTCCTTGTTCCAAACTTTCAGATTTTCTTTCAAACTTTTTAGCCGCGACATGAACTTATACCCTCCCAACCTATATGCTGATCTTCGTCCCACCACTTCTTAATCGCCTTCTTACACTCCGGGTGACTCAACCACATGTTTTCAAACCGGAATGGCGTCGGACCCCATTTCAGCTTGTTTGTGTCCAACTCAATAGGACAATGGTCAGATGTGGTCCTTGGCGAGCTTTATGGCGATAATGAGGATAACATTCTTCCCATCCGCCGACACAAGGAATCTGTCAAGTCTTACGCACACTTTGCATTTTCTCTAAGATTAGACCATGTGAACGAAGCATTGAGAAGGGTGGGATCCCTTAACCCAAGATCTTGAATAAAGTCATTGAAATCCTTCATACTTTTAGTCACTCTTCCCCTGTTCGACTTCTCAAAGTGAATCTAACCACATTAAAATCACCTCCTAGACACCACTTATCTCCGCAATAGCCATACAAGTCTGCCGACTCTTCCCAGAACCTAATCCTCTCCTTTTGCTTACAGGGCCATAAATCCCGGACAACCACCAGACCGTAGTAGGGTTGAGTGAGTTTAATGGAGACCGAGAATTCTCCAACCAAAGAATCGATAATCAAAAGCAGTTGAGTATTCCATATAATGACAATACCTCAGGACCTTCCCAACGAAGGAGAGAACACCCACTCCTTAAACTGGATCCCCACACGCTGGCCACCAACCGCCTATCAACTTTCTCCTTTTTGGTCTCTTCCCGAATAACTATATCTGGTTTGAGTCTTCTTAGTTGCTCTTTGACCAACGGTCTTTTCTCGCTTCCCTAAACCACGAATATTCCAGCTAATAATCTTCATTAATGAGAGTTATAATCCCTTACTAACCTCCTAATTTCTTCCTTTCTTCCTGTTCCTTTCTTCCCGGAATCACAGTTGGATTTACATGGTTTGCGGCGTCATCTGTGGGCCAAATTCTTCTTTAAAGGCATCGAGAGATGTCCATCCTGCTCAATGAAGCTTCAATTTACTATCATTTCGTCCCGACGTTTTCTTCTTTTCCTTGTGTAGTACTTTAGCTCGTGATCGGTAGAGAGGACAAAATCGAGGTCGTCGTCACCCGCATGCAAGCAACACAACGGGTTCGATGGTATCATGGGCTCTGCTGGACACGACAACCGGTCAAGTCTGCAGGGGCAGCAAAGAACTTTTCAAAATACCCCTCTTCACCGTCAAACACCTCATGCTTCTTCACTTCATCGTTCGAAGATAAATCATTGACAGAATCGGAAGTAGAGGATGGCATATTGACTTGTGAATCCACCGAAGTCTGGACAAAACGACGAAGCGGAGTCGTCTTCCTCACCCACCTCCTCGGGTATCGCCATAGAGAGGAGCGAACCATTGCGGCGATGTGTACCCGGGTTGGAAAGGCGATCGTCGATGAAAGAGACTCCTTCTAAGCCCCCTACTTCCTTCTCCGTTGGCACGCCCAAATTTCTCCAAGAATTTACGATGAGGCTTTGTCATTCTTGGTCGACTTTGAAGGAGCGACGATCGAAGGATTCTTATCCCTTACAATGATCCCGTGCTGGTTGACTAAAAGAATTTGGTTTTAACAAAATCTTGGGCTTGGGGAGTAACAACCAATTGACCGGATTGGGCTGTACCATCCGAGATAGGCCCACTTAAGCCACCACCAAATAAAGTCTTGGGTTTGGTAGGATCTTCCAAAATAGGCCCAACTAGTGCCGGGCCCAAAGATTTATTAGTTGTTACCGTGTCGACAAAAGGGGGAATATATTGGGAGTTAATTAATCTCTGCTCCTCTCTGAAAAGGTAATCTGTCTTGTAATCCGTTACGGTTCGTGCACGCTCGCGGAGCAAGGATTCCTCTTGCATACATCTACTGCTCCATCCCACAATTTGTCGGCTGTCCTTTTGACCAGGAAGGAACGTGCACTGTGTAAAGTACGGTATGGTCGCCTATTTATACTAGAATATAGAAAAACTAATTGACATAGGAAATTAAAAACCTAAACAGGAAATTAAGCCAAATCCTAGTTAGAATAGGAAAACAAAAGAAGTAACTAACAATTTAAAGTAAATAGAACCCTAACCTAATTGACTAACGGGTCTAACTAATCTTAGAGAGCTTTGTAGATGCTCCTGCATCACTTATAAATCCTACTAAAATCTAGAAAACTTAAAAATCTTACTAAAATCTGGAAAACTTAGAGAACAAGTTAGAAACTAATCGTAGGAATAAAAAATTGCCAGATTTAAGGACCAAATTAAATGACTTCCGCTTCCATCTCTTTCTTTTGTAAACCCTAATGAGTTTGACAAAGATGTCCTCATCAATTCTCCCTGGCTGAGAATAACTCGACTCTGGCGAGTTAGAATTGTAGTAACATTCAGAGAAGTCGGAATCAGTGTGCAAGCATATAGACCCACCTTCTGCCTCTCTCCCGAATCGGATAGAATCAAGGAGTTGTAGAAATTTGATGCAGGGCAGCGGCTATAAACTGCTGTCCAGCGACCCAAACATACCCAAAATACAGAGAATAGAGGGATAAAGCTGTAGAATTGAAGTTGGAACGAAGATAATTGAGTTCTAGGGCAAAATCCCAATAGAAACTCTATAGACTAAAGTCTGAAATTATATTCATCAACAAAACTAAATACAAGAGTCTCTTAATAGCCTATTTATACTAGAATATAGAAAACCTAATTGACATAGGAATTAAAAACCTAAACAGGAAATTAAACCAAATCCTAGTAAGAATAAGAAAACAAGTAATAAAAAAACCTATTAATTTAATATAACTGAAACTTAGCCTTATTGGTGATGCCCACTTAGATTAGGAAAGTCTAATAGATGCTCCCGCATCAACTCCACCAGGTTGGGAAGAACTCTTCCTCGAATTCCAATCGTTTGGTGAAAACTTCCTAGACATAACCTCCTCTTAGATAAGTTGTCCATAGAACTTTGGCCTTGATATTGAACCTTCCCACTCCAAAGAAATAGATATTTAGAATATTTGATCCTTCCGAACAAGTGCAGGATATCTTACGTAGCCAAGCTCTCGGCCAAAAACTCTTCACACCAAAAACCGAGAGTCCGACAAGGTCAATGACGTTCTTGGTAGTTTGCAAATTAAAAGAATCAACCCCAAGAAAATCAGCATACTCATAAGTATCACCTTCGAAGGAATTCACCTCATCTCCAACAATTCCCTCAAGAATTTCTTGAATCACCTTTCCTTCAAACATGGGTTGATTGTGTTGCTTCAAAAGTTCAAACCCAACTTCTTCGTGATTCACTGCCTTCAAGATTACACTAGATTCAGCTTGTTTACTCTCACCAAATACCTTGTCAAAAGCTTTCTCAATTCCCAAACAAACTTCACAATCTTCTTCCAAACAACAGTCAAACACGGGAGGGTTTTCTAAATTTAGGAGATGGTCATCTTCCAATTTATTTGAAGCTCCCCCAACATCCTTCTTAGCAACAAGTGGATACACAGATGCCACCTCCTTGCTCTCAATGTCGAACTTATGGGCTCTCAAATGACCATTTACCCTTGCATCTTTAGGAGCATGGCAGAATCCTTCTTCAAGCGGCTGCAAAATCCACTTTCTCCCATCCTTATAGAATGAATAGGTGTTAGCTTTAGTAGAATGCATCATGTCTTTGTCAAACAACCATGGTCTTCCTAATAAGATATGACATGCGTGCGTGGGAACAACATCACACCAAGCTTCATCCTCAATGGTATTACCCATAGTGAATTTAACCAAACACCTTGAAGTGATTGGTACCTCGCTTCCTTACGAAACCATGCAACCTTGTAGGGATTAGGATGCTTCTCAATTGGTAACTTCAATTTTTCTACCGCCTCCTTTGAGATAATGTTTTCACTACTTCCTCCATCAAGAATCACGTTGCACACCTTTCCCCCACAAAGGACTCGTGTTCGGAATATATTATGCCGACGCCAATCTTCTTCCTCAATTTTTGGAGTTGTCATCACTCGCCTTACCAACAAACATTCTCCTTCAAGCGGTAAGAGATCAATAACTTCCTCTTCGTTGCCATAAACATCATATGCTGGTTCTGGAAAGTTGATCTTATCACCTACCAAATTTATTCTTCTTTGTGGACAAGCGTAAGATTTATGCCCCGCCTCTCCACAATTGAAACATCGAGCTTGTGAAGTACTTCCAGCCTTGGAATCCTTGACATTAGCACTTGTTTGGAGGATGAATTTGTGTTATTTCCTTTCCCTTTTCATTCTTATCAGCACCCAAGTTCCTACCACCTATTCGGGTACTTGGATTGGCTTCTTCATCACTTTGGACGCCATGAATAGCAACGAGTATCTCTTTGCCAACTCGTATACTGGGCGGCCAGAAAGCGCTCTCTTTCCACCACGACGCGATAGTCTTCGCTCTGCCATTAAAGCATATTGTCGAGCATCTTCAAGGTTGAACAAACGGACCACTCCCATCTCATCTCGAATTGTCGATTCAAACCGGATAGATATCGGGATGTCATCTGTTCATTAGTTTCATTCAAACCAACTCGAATTGAGAGATTATTAAACTACGACGTATACTCTTCAATGAGACATGTCTCGTTGCTTTAAGTTATGAAACCGCTCATATAACTCCATGGTATAATCAGGTGGTAAAAGCTGCTTTCGTAACTTGGACTTCATACGATCCCATGTGTTGATCTTTTGCTTCCCTTGCCGAGCACGCTGCTCTTCAACTCTCTTCCACCATTGAAGTGCGGTACTCTTCAATTTAAGCTTTACAAACAACACCTTGCGATCTTACGCCATAGGCTTCCATTCAAAATAATTCTCTAGACTTGCCTCCCAATCCAAATAATCTTCGACATGCATCTTTCCATAGAAATCAACAACTTCAATTTTAATTCCTCCACCATTCAAATCCAACGCCACGAACCAACCGCTCTTCCAATCCACCTCGATGACCATCACCATGGTTTCGACTTCATGAAAAGGGTGGTCGACGTTCGTCTCGTCTTCATATTCATCCTCACCACCACCTTCCGGTATGTGTAAGGGTTCGCGGTTGCGTTCGGAATCTCCATATAGGCATCCGCGCGTTCCTGTCGTTGGATGGCTTGCATCGCTCTCGACAAGTCTTCTATCATACGCCACATCTCGGCCATCTCTGTGTGTTGGGCTTGGTTCCCTCGTCCACGACCTCTAGCACGTCCAACCATGGTGTGGAGCAAGGATTAACCTAGGCTCTAATACCAATTTGATGCGGCAGCGGCTATAAACTGCTGTCCAATGACCCAAACATACCCAAAATACAGAGAATAGAGGGATAAAGCTGTAGAATTGAAGTTGGAGCGAAGATAATTGAGTTCTAGGGCAAAATCCCAATAGAAACTCTATAGACTAAAGTCTGAAATTATATTCATCAACAAAACTAAATACAAGAGTCTCTTAATAGCCTATTTATACTAGAATATAGAAAATCTAATTGACATAGGAATTAAAAACCTAAACAGGAAATTAAACCAAATCCTAGTAAGAATAAGAAAACAAGTAATAAAAAAAACCTATTAATTTAATATAACTGAAACTTAGCCTTATTGGCTGATGCCCACTTAGATTAGGAAAGTCTAATAGATGCTCCTGCATCAAAATTCCAATTGAGTAGTTACACCTTCCCCTCCTTTGTTGACTATTGATTCGATCAATGGGCAACTTACTAGCCCATCATAGGATGAAAAATCTCAACAGATTCAACCTTAATGTCGACAACACTAGCAAGAAGTTCAGGCTTACACTTCTTCCTTAAACTCACCTTGACCAGCAGCTTCTGCTTGAATCTCCATGGTATTGTCTTGAAAATTTTCTCCTTGTTTCCAATCATTAATGGATTGACGTTCTTGAGACTCCTCCTTCGAACAAACATTGATTATGTTAAATTTATCCACATAACGGTGCTTGGATGCTTCTAGTTTTGCAAGACGATGATCCATGAGTCTGAATCGTTCTTCGGAATCTGCCACTTGCTTTGTTAGAGTTTCCAACACATGAACAATCCGTTCATAGACCATTGCTAGCATGTTTGTCTTACCAACCATAGTTGGAGCCATACACGACATACCACGTGCAAAAAAAGAGATTTGAAAATTTCAAACCCAAGGAAAACGAAAACCGTGTTCTGATGCCAAATTTGATGTAGGATATGGGTGAATGGAGTATTTAGGTAGTTTAGCGGACGCGAAAACAATGGAAAACAGAAAATCGAACAAAAGGAATAGGTTTGGAATCACTCCAGGGGTTTGGCTTCACACCAAGTAGTCTCCAATCTCTGGAAAATAAACTTTTCTTTACATCTCCACAACTCAACTCCATAATGAATTACATGAGAGGGTTATTTATAGGAAACTAAAACCTAGAGACCTAGGATAAAAAAAATCCCTTGCTAAAACAGAAATTCTAACCTAAATAAAATAGGAAACTTATAAATCCTACTAAAATTTGGAAAACTTAAAAATCTTACTAAAATCTGGAAAACTTTGAGAACAAGTTAGAAACTAATCGAAGGAATAAAAAATTGCCAGATTTAAAGACCAAAATAAATGACTTCCTCTTCCATCTCTTTCTTTTGTAAACCCTAATGGGTTTGACAAAGATGTCCTCATCACTCTCCAATCGTCTACAAATCCTACAGTTACTGATACCATAACTCTTGAGGATTTCTATCAAGGACGCTGAAGCACCTTCTCTACGTTTCTCCCAAACTAAAGGGATTTTGTTCCTTCGGCAACTTTGAAATTACAACCTTTAAATCTTTGTGCCTCTTGAAATGGTTTTGCCAATGGGGTATAAGAGACGCCCTAAGTCTGATGCGCCCTTGAGTACAAGGTAGTCTTGTTCCTTACTGGCATCAATTTTGGATGCTCATTGTTTTAGCGTAAGCAATATACCCTAATATTTATCACCAATTCTCCGCTCCAATACACCAGAATGGTCAAATTCTTTATCCAAACAGCAAAAGATTATGATTTTTTTTCCAAGAAGACATTTTCTTAGAGAATGTATTTTCCATCAATACAGAGATTTTAAATGAAACAAACGGAGGCAAAAAATTGGTGTACCATAACCATCAAAGGAAAGTTTTTTACTTCAAAAATTATAAAAGATAATATACTACAGTTGTTATGTTAAATGGTCTCTCTGTCTAAAAGAATGTGGATGTTGTTTCCACATTTTACAAGATGAATGAAACAACATAGCTCAAATTATGCCTGAAAAAACCAACTTACCGTATCCAGAGAACACATGTTTTCCAAACTACAAACAGCACGGACTCCATGGTTCAGTAACAAAGGAAACGCTCCCATGAATTGGAAACTCTGTGTAGACCCAGCATCTAAGTAAAGAACAGAACCTTCAATCTGCTCCGATATCTAAAAAAGAGAAGATGAAGAAATGAATGGTCTCATAAGGCAAAATATACATAATAATTTCAACTGAATATTAACATGTCTAGTTGTTACAGAACAATTAATTTAAAAATCTCAAACATATGCAGCCCAAATCGCACGTTGCAGTCATGTTGGCCATAAACTAATTCCATAGGAACCCCTCTTTTCTAAAACTCAAGTATGATTCTATATAGAGGAAGAAAAAAAGCAGGGGAACAAACACATCTCTGTTCAATTCATGATAGTTTTGGGTTAGAGATAGCAGAACAACAGACTCTTGGGTAGAATCCAACCTACTCGCGGCCAATTTTTCATTTAACTTTCAAGATCTCATTTTTTACAAGGATTTTTAAATAAAAAGTCAAGTATCAACAGTGAGCATTTGTAATTTTGTATTCTGAAATAAATATCATAATAAAAAATCAAATTCAGGATACAGCTCATTGGTGAAGGACCAGGATAGTGGGATTTTATCAACAAGAGACGATGAACACTGTTTTTACCAAACACCCAATAATTGAGCCAAGATTTAGGATTTGTAACCCTAAATTCATGCTGTAATCCCTAATTTCTATAAATAAATAAATAAAAAGAGCCACAGTTAGGCTCAGATAATTAAATTGCAGTTGAAAAACTCGGTAGAATCTGAAAGCCTGATCAATGTAATTTGCAAACTCATTATTTCCAAGCAGAGGAAAAAGTAAACCCTAAACAGCATATATTTGCAGGCGATAGATTCATTTCGTATCAAAATGCACAAAACCAACATCATTCAATTGAAAACTCATAAATAAATAAATGCATTTACCTGGCTAATGGAATCGAGGCAAGATTTGGTGACATCAACCAAAGCCATGTTTGCTTCAGTTTATAAATAAGCAGAAACTCAGCAGAAGAAGACTTCTCAGGCTTCCTTTGGTTCCATGGATTTGCAATTGCGTTGGGTGTGGTTAGCACTGTAATTCCCCCTCTCTTATGTTTTGCATTTGATTTTTGTTTAGAAAGAAAGAAAATTAATTAAACGGAAAAGGGGGGTTTTATGCAACGTGGAGTTTTATGCAGTTACGATGGTTTTGGAAATATCGTAATCCAAAAACACCGAATTTTGATGGAAGTATCGTAAAATTATCGATATCGATAAAAATTGAATAAAAATTAAGAAAATTGTAAGAAAAACTTAGAAATTTTTATTGAAACTTTGGAGGATATTTATTTAGTCAATTATCTATTACTTTATCACAAAAAAATTGAAAGGAAATGCATTGCATAAAGGGTTTAACTGATTTAAGTTGATTATATACTGAGCTGACAAACACAAATGTAGAAAATATGTAGTAATTAATGAAAGAAGATTAAACACACCATAATCATTTATTTATAATGATTTGCTACAATATTTTACACTTCATACATTAATGTGAAAAATAACTAAAGACAATGCTTCCCTCATTACCTGGAAGGAGGCATTCCAACTTCTTGCAAATTGAAGTTTACATATGCAAATTGTGATTTGCAAAAAAGTAGGAGTTCCGACTTCCAAGGAATAAGGCAAGTATTTTCCTCTACCACATGGCAATCCAAAGGTCTCATGTTTCTTTACATGTAATTTTGTTGAGATTTGAGGCATTTACAGGGGAGACTACCGATTTTCGATCAAATCCTGTTGAATAATAAGGAAACACGTGAAGAACCAAGAACGTATTTGTGGAATTCAAACTTCTTTTCACATTAAACTTGGATACTAAATACAACCTAAATAGCAAACTAACAAAACAACTAAGCTAAATAATAGGAACAACTACTGCACAACTGAACCATTACATTCAGCAACTAACCATGACTCCATGACAACTTGGACTCTCCTATTAACTAGCAACTAAACAACCAAGTCCCTTAAGAATAGGACTTCCACAACTTAACCAGATAAACATACACATAATAAATAGAATAATAAATATTCATATCACCCTCCCTTAAATTGAGTGTTCTACAGACAATTAGTTTAAAGGTAAAACTTCAATTCTTCAACCTTTAGGGCAACAAGCAATATCCTTCAAAGAACTAACTCTTAACCGATTTCTCAATTTCACGAACATGGACAGCTTGAGAGGCTTGATAAAAATATATGCAATATGGTCCTCACTTTGACAGTAAATCAAATCAATAACATCATCCTTGCACAGATCACAAAGAAAAATATATCTCACATCAATATGTTTGCTTCTTCCGTGAAAAACTGGATTTTTCGAAAGCTTAATAACTGAAACATTATCACAATAGATTGATGTTGGACCTTGATGCATGTAGTGAAGTGGTTCAATTAACATTCTCAACCAAATGGCTTGGCATGCTCGTGATGCTATTGTAACAAATTCAGCTTCGGTTGTTGATAAAGTCACAATTGGCTGCTTTTTAGATGACCAGGCAACTGCCCCTGAACCCATCATAAACACATATCTTGAAGTGCTCCTTCAATCATCTTGATCTCCTGCACAGTCACTATCTGTAAAACCAAACAAACCAGAGTTTGCTTCCTTATAGAAAACGCCAAAATCAATCGTACCTTTTAAATAGCGAAAAATTCTTTTTAATGCTGCAAGATGAAGCTCTGTAGGATTCTCCATAAAACGACTAGTAAGACTCACAACATGCATAATATCCGCCCTGGTTGAAGTCAAATACATAAGGCTTCCCGCAATTTGCTTATAAATAGTGGGATCAACCTTTCTTCCATCCAAAATCTTCACAAGCTTCAAATCAGACGATGTTTGAGTTCCAACTGGATTGCAATCCTTCATATGAAACCTATCCAAAACTTCTTGCACATACTTCTTTTGTGAGATAAAAATTCCAGTAGGGGATTGATCCACCTCAATCCTTAAAAAGTAATGTATTAACCCAAGGTTTGACATGTCAAACTCAGTCATCATGGAATTTTTAAACTCATCAAACATACTTGTGTAGATCAAATCATCAACATATAAACATAAAATAAGAAATTTTCCATTTTTTCCAACTTTAATATAAAGTGTATGTTCATATGGACACAAGTGAAAGCCTTGGTTAGCAAAGTAAGCATCTATGCGACTGTACCAAGCTCTAGGTTCTTGTTTCAGCCCATAGAGTGCTCTGTTCATTCTATATACCTTTTTCTCCTTTCCCTGTTGCACATATCCATGAGGTTGCTCAACAAACACCTCTTCATCCAACTCCCAATGCAAAAACGCTGACTTTACATCCAATTGAAAAATTGGCCACGAGTTTTGAGCAACCATGGAAAGAACAAGTCGAATCGTATCCAGCCTTCTCTAGTACAAAAATCGCAATAGACGTCGGTAAAATGACGACGCTTAAAATAAATACTGTCGTTGACTTTAAAAAGACGACGGTAATATAAAACCGACGTGGATCAGTAACTAAAACACCTAAAAAATGGAGATTCATTTGGGTATTTTTAAAACACGACGCATGAAACTTAAAAAAGCGTCGTCTTATGAAACATGCTATTCTGTTAAGTAAACAGATAACAAATAAACAACGACGGTAGGTATAAACATATCGACGTAGTAATTATAGACGACGTTTTACATATAATACCGCCATTTTAAAGTTTAAATAAACACGACGGTAATTGTCTTCTTAACAGACGTATAAAGTATTTATTTAATACGACGGTAATTTTATAATTACCGTCATGTATAGTGAAAGTAACCACAGCTACAGTAACATGCAGAATGTCGTCTAATTTCAACAAATATCCACGTCGGTCGTTTATTATTTTACGACGGTCCTTATAAATAAACGGTGGTGGTAAAGTTTTTACCACGTCGTTAGAGTATAATATAGCGTCGTGGTTTGTGTTCATAATACGGCGATTTCTTCATGTCGTGTTTCCGACGCCTCATGGATGATTCAATGACACAATTTTCCATAACCCGTTGTCCGATGATAAATTAAACTAAACAAACGATAATGAGAAAGAAAATCGTACCACTAACATCCAAACTATTTTCAGAAAGGCAGTATTTTGAAAATTGATGATGTATGTGTCTTTGTGTCTTTGAGATGCACAAAGGCACATACACACCAACATCCAAACTATTGTCTCTTTCTAAACCAAACAAGGACCTGCAAAGAGGTGAGAGAGAGCCATGGAAAGCTTTGAGAAAGGGCAATTTTTTTGAGAAAGACAATTTTTTGAAAGTGAACGATGTGTGCGTTTGGGTGTCTTTGAGATTCACCAAAACACATTCATCGTTAACATCCAAATTATTGCCTCCATAGAGGTGAGAGAGAGCCAAGGCATGAAGCAAGGGTGTGAACCGAAAATTTGGCCACCAAAGGCAAGAAGAAAGCAACTTTATTTCTACTTGGAACCCTAGGTGAAAACTGAAAGGGAAATAAGCCAATTTAAAGAAATTATTTTTATTAACCACGTCGATTCCATTATAAATCATGACGTCTAATATTAAACAAATCAACGACGGAGAATATAAATATACCGTCGTTAACATTTTATTCTTAAAGCTTTATTAAATAAATCAACGTCGGTTATTTTTGAACAACCGTCGTATAATTTAATATACCGCGTCCCTAAATAAACAGTCCTGCCGTATAAAATTTTATTAACTACGTCGTTTTGTAAGAACTAATCGACGTATTTGTTCAATAAAAACGGCTGTTTTTAAATTTCAAAGCCATATTAATATGTATACTACATCATTTTTTATAAATAGCATCGTCTTATTTAACATTTCGTTTATATTTAATCATTTTGCATGACCTACTAAAGTTTCACTATTTCCCATACCGAGAAAAAATTTCACACTCCTCTCATTTTTCCTTCCCAAGGCGCCATGTCTGAAACTATTCGTCTTCCGACTCTTCGTCTTCGTCCCTGACCAGAAAATACCACTTCAAAGACGAGAAAACCCGAGATAACTTTCATTGCAAGAAAAAGGTAACCATTTTTTCTTTCTTTGATCCTCGTATTTTTTAAAACCATTTATATGTTTTTATTTTAAAATATTTATACATTTTTTCCTTTGAAAATCATTTTTGTTTTTCAAATTTACAGACAAAGAACGAAAGGTTTCGTACAAATAGACAGTTTTTTTTAATCATTTTAATAAGACGACGGTGGCGTCTTATTTGACCCGTTTGAATTATAAAATGACGACGCTAATTAAATAACGACGTCATAAAATATTTATTACCTTGGTATTTTTTATATTTCGTCGTCTGAAACGTAATACTACGTTTCTGTTTTGAAAATAACCGTCATTTTTAATGTTTGAAAATTCTGAAATATTCTCATTTCTATGTTTTGTTTCTCAATAGCAATTGATGAAAATCATTTTAAGTGTTAGTTTTGTAATTCATTTTACTTTTTTCCAATTGGATAAATATAAAGAAGAAGAACTAAGTAGTACGGAAACAATACTCTGCTTTTTGTAGTTCATATCAATAAGACGACAGTAACTGATTATTTACGTTGTTTTATTATTTAAACCACGGCTGTAATTAACTACTGAGGTGATAAAATTGTAATAGCATCGGTGGTTAGTATATAACATCATGTGAAACTAAATACTACATCGTGTTTTTAAAATTACCATCGCTTTTAGTATTGGAAAATCTGAAATATTTTCACTTTAAATTTGTTTCCTCAAGTGCAATTTTGAAAATGATTATATGTTTTTGTTTCCAAAATTGTTTTACGTTTTTCCAATTTGAATAAATATATGCACATGTTTTTTCCAATTTGAATAAATATACTCTATTTTTTGTTGTTCATATTAATAAGACGACGGTGACAGATTTTTATGTCGTTTGATAGGTTTATCCACGACGATAAATAACTACCGACGTGATAAATTTATAATTACGTCAGTAGTTATTATATAGCGTTGTGTGAAATTAAATACTATGTCGTGTTATCAAAATTACAGTCGTGTTTACTATTTTAAAATCTGAAATAATTTCATTTGCTGACAGGACCCGACCCAAATTCCACCCCGGAACCCATGCCGAATCCTGTGGTTGTTCTGACATCAACCCATGTCGGGCCCACATACTAAACAATACTCATTTCCTCTTCCCGAGACAAAAGGAAAAGGATCGAGACTCCTGCTGAAATTTTGGCAGAGTCTCCCCTGAAAAAATGGACTTTACCAAAATTTCTAAGTGTCAAACAAACAACAGAATACACATCCCAAGTGCCAGCATGCTTACAAAATACAACATAGGCCTCTGGCCTTCAAATCAACCCTAATGGGCGATAACAGAGCAATCTAAGAGTAATTCAAATCAAACAACTAAAATTCAGAGTTTACAACAAGGGACGTAAATGTCCTACACTTAAGTCAAAGCTCAAGGAAAGGAAGCTCGGCTTGAATGATCAGTTCACTGCACTACTGACTGGGGGTGTAAAACAGAAAGAGTGTGAGTGGACAAAAACAAAGTTTGCATACTTAAAACAATGTACTAACCCCACCGTTTCAAAACAATGCAAATCATGCAATTCAATTCCTTTGTATACTCCATTGACTTAAAAACCACAATATCTCAAAGTAATCAAGAGAAAACAATTCAAACCTTTCCAATTTCCGAGGCATAACCTCCCAAAACCGATCCACGTATATATATATATATATATACAACGACACGCAGGAATATCCAATTGGGAACTACCGCTCTACTATACACACGCAGGAATATCCAACGACACGTGCGTACAAACCAAACCACTGTCCTACGCGAGTAGACTACCCAGTCAAGGGCATTCGGCACACCCGATCAAAGGTGCCCAGACCTTCACTAAATGCCGGAGATTCCAACGCCACGTATAGTGAAATTCAGAAACCAAAAACATCCCCACACACCGGAGATTCCAATGTCACGTGTGGGTAATCCAGGAAGGGTACAAACCACGGTGCGACTCTGACATCTCAAATCAATAACATAGTACCCCAATCCAAAGCCGAGTCCCCAAGACCCGCTTACATAATCGACCATATCTACATATCCCAAAATTCAATCTCAAAACCCAATATACAAATATATCAATATAGTTACACAAGGGACCTCATGTCTCGACACAGGGCATTCAAGACCCAAATATATATAATTAAAGTACCCATTTCTTAAACATAAGATTTCAACCCTAACACGTACTCCGAAATATACGATCAAAATATAAATACGACTCTTAAAAGTATAACCCGAACCACATTCTTAAATTCACCGGACAATATTGGCGTCTGTACTTACCGGCCAAAAGTTTAGTTCAAAATATAAATATAAGTTTCCCGATGATATTATATCCTCAAAAGTATAAAGTATAACCCGCAACATTCATAACTTTCAAATATTAAAGTCAATCGAAATTCCATAATTAAAACCGAATAAAAATCCCAAGATTCAAAGTAACCAAATTATATAAAATCTGAAACCCAACAAGCCATAAACTCAATTATTAAATATAAAACCCAAAGAAAATCCATAAAGTTCCACCGTACCCAAATCCGTACACAATTACCACCGGACCTTGCCTCATCCCAAATTCAATACTTAAGGATAATCATATTAATAAAATATAGCCATTAGGGCCCCACATACAAACCTGAAACCCAAATCATGCATAAGCCTCAAATACCAATTCAATCATAAAGACTTCATCAAAAGTCAAAACCAAGATTTAAAACAATTATCAAATCCCATTTATATGCATTGCATTCAATTCTTTAAAATCATGCTCGTTTTAAAACAAAGTCCACTCACAGATAGTCCCACGTTGCTTGACCTCAAGAGGGTCTCGCCTGCTGCGTACGAAGATCCTGAGTACCTATTTCAGAATACGAAAATCGGATTAACGAACGTACTGTGAACGGAAACTTTAAAATGAAACCTTACTTTTCCCGACTCAAATTGTGCGTGTACATTGTACGAAAAGTTTCTAGGGTCAAACTACGTCTTTTAACAAGTGGGACCGCCCTGGAAGACTCACGGTCCCCCAATGGTCAAACATCCCGTTTAGGTCAACCCGGGCCCGCGGGGCCCATGACCTCCAATTGGATCCAAACATCTCTAAAGGTCCAACAAAGTCAATTAATCATGTCTGGAAGGTTTGGTCTCAATCGAACAATCGGATTCCTCACGATCGTACGATCGAACGGTTTTCGTTTAATTAAACTTTAAGTTATTGATCTGGAGCATCTGGGCTCCGATCCACGATCCGTCAATTCCTACACGATCCTAGAAATACGAGGAAAAACATACTAAGAATTGGAATCGATTCGAATGTCTGAACACATCAAACCCAGATAACACGTAATTGGCGTAAATCCGTTTGACTATCATACGAACTCCAAATTGAAATCCGAGCACACCTACATGCTCATGATGATGTAAGGATAATTTAGGAATTGAAAACACCTCTGCTACAGTACCCACGCGCCGCCACACACGCCGGACAGATTGGGTGTCCAAAGCAATTTCGGCGACCGAAAAACTTCCAAACCAAGGGACATCCTTCCACCTACAACTAGTTCCCGACCTCATGAGCATTTTATTCAACTACATGAAAGTCCAATTTGGACCGCAAGTGGCCCAAAACTCAACCTCAAAATCGGCCAAACTTTGAGTTATAGATCGAACTATCTACACTAGAAATTGATCAAAACCTACCCAACCATCAACTAGAGCTCGAAAATTAGATGAGTTTACATACCTTGATTGCCTGAAACGGTGGCCAGAGGTGGCCGTACGAGCTCCGTGAGGTTTGGGTTAAAATCGGACGTCTCGCAGCGTTTTCCGACGAAGGACGGTGGTGGTAGCGTCGGGGATTGGCTGGGATGGGTCGGGGTGGCGTGGTGGTCCGTTTTTTCAACTCCAATTCGATCCTGTTGCACGTCCCCGAACTCGTTTTGACGAGCAGGATGCAATGACGAAACTCGTTTCGTCAAATTCTCAATCAAAAATTAAATGACCTTAATGCCCCTTTAATATTAAATTTAAATTTTCATTTAATTAAATCCTTTTATATCATTTTCAATTGCATAATTTTATTTAATTCTGTTTCCTTTAATTAATTAGGTCTGGGACGTTACACTTGCATGTTTGATTTATCAGAAAACATGGTTTTTCAATCTCAATGTAAGGCTGATAACTTGAACAAAAGGGATGCTACCTTCGAAAAGAATCAAGGTAAGGAGCTTGAAGTTGCAAAATCTACAGCCAAATCCTCTAAGAAGATGAAGTTTGTTTCTACTGTTGAGAAAACTTTAGACAACACGACTACTTTTATTGAGGAACCAAAATCAGGGCATGGTATAACTACAATGCCCCGTGTTATGAAGAGAAAGTATCAGAAAATCAAGCCAGTTATTGAGTACAACAAAAAGGGTCAACCATATGGCCTTGCACATAAGGAGATGCAGTCCTACATTGGTGTCTTGACACACTCCAGAGTCCCACTTGCTAACATTAAATGGAAAAAAGTGGACAACGATGTAAAAGAGTGGATTTGGGAAGCCATTGACATGTCTTATGTTGTAAGCAAGGAGGGCAAAAAGATGGTCTTATCTTCTACTGGTAAGAAATGGAAGGATTTCAAGTCTACACTAACTAGGCAGCATATCCTTCCATTCATCAATGAGAAGGAGAAGTTAAATGAACCCCCTAAACTATATCAATTCATAGAGAAAGCACAGTGGGATGCCTTTGTAGCTTCAAGGTTATCCGAAGAATTTGAGGCTGTGCATACTGAACAAAAACAGAGGAGGGAGAAATGTGAGTACAATCATCAGTTGTCTCGAAAAGGATATGTTGGTTTGGAGGAGCATTTGGAGGAAACCATGCTCGGGGTAGAAATCGATCGATCTACCTTATGGAAGAAAGCCAGAGAAGACAAACACGGTAACATTCCCGACCAAAGGTTGCAAATAAAGAAAAATTAATTGTAAGCTTCTAAATTCAGACAATTTCTGTTTTAAATTTGTATTAAACTGCATTTAATTTTTAATTAGACTTGCATGTGGATCTGACTTCCTGTTTTTGTTGACTGTAATGTGTCTTTCTATTAGGATGAATTGCAACAAAAAGTCTCTGAAGGCACTCTTACTGTATCAGGAAGCAATGATGTGTTGACTATGGCTTCGAATCCCGAGCATCCAGGGAGAGTTAGAGATGCAGGAGCTGGGGTTTCCACTATGTAATACCTCCATTTACCTAGAAAACGGAGGGTAAAGTTTGAAGATAAATTGGAAGAAAGTGTCAGAAATATTGTTAGAGAAGAGCAATTGAAGATGGAGGCTAGAACACAACAATTGGTAGCAGCTGCGAGGGAGAATATGTTGAATTAGTTGTGCCAACTACTTCCCAATTTTGATCCCACCATGCTCAAACTGTCAACTTCCCCATTTCCAATCCAAGGTCAAGAGCAAAGTCCCAAAAATCCAATGTCCGACAAAGCAAGCTGCTCTGGGGCACTTGATGTGAAAGCCCTCAATTTTGAGGATGAAAATGCCAATGCTGAAGAAGCTGTGGATGAAAAAATGGTAAGTTATCTCAATTTTAAATTTCTCTGTTTTCTTAATTTTATTTAGACGTCGTTATTTTTCTTAACAATAGTTATAAATGTTATACAACGACAGTTATTAGTTCCCGACGTTTTAAATTACACACCACGTCAATTTTTTGAATAAATCGTCGTTGGGATAGAAATTCCACAACGGTATAGAGGGTGACCCCTTTAGTTTACTTGTTTCACAAGCTTTCTTCACTAACTTGATCCCACTATATATATATATATATATATATCTCTCTCTCTCTCTCTCTCTCTGTGTCACTCTAATTTTCTCTGCAATTGATTTTATCTGTATTTCTACTAAAGCATGTCGATAAATCTGAAATTTGTAAAAAATTGGTAAGTATTTTGCGTCGTAATAATAATATACCCGGACGGTTTTAAGTTACTGACGTGTGTAATGTAATTCAATGACAGTTTTTTTTAGAAACCAACGTTTTTATATAATTACCATGACGGTTTCGTTTATTCAGTCAATTATTTTTATAAACTTCTTGACAAGTTGTCTTATATATCTTTCTATATGCATCTCTCTCTCTCTCTCTGTCACTCTATCTTTCTCTGCACTTGATTTTATATGTATTTCTGCAAAGCATGTTGGATCAATATGAAATTTAGGTTTTTGTGAACTTTGCATTTAAATTAGATGACGGCTAAGTATTTTGTGTCGTAATAAATTGTATACCACGTCGGTTTTAAGTTACCGACGTGTGTAACGTAATTCAACGGCAATTTTTTTTAGGAACCATCGTTTGTATATAATTACCACGACGGTTTCATTTGTTCAGTTAATTGTTTTTATAAACATCTTGTACAAGTTTCTTATATATCTTTCTATATTGTTAAAACAGAAGGCCAAGGTCTTGGAGGTTCCTGAGAAGGAACAACAAGTGTCAGACTTGCCTTCTTGTCTACAAGCCCTTTGTGCTTATACTGAGACGACATTGGAGGTTCATGATAAGATTAAGAGCTTTACAATTGAGAAGGAAGTGTTTGGATTTGATCATGAAACCTTCGTCTTGCCTGAAGATATTACACAATTTGTAGCAATGGAAGAAGTTGGAGCCACTGTCATTGCAGTATAAATGAGGTAATTGTCCTTATCAAATTTTCATTTTAAACTCTGCTTTCTTTAAAGAGAAATAACTCATTGGATCATTTCATATATTTAGGTGCCTATTTGAGGTTTTGAAAACTTCAAATATGGTGAACATGGTTGGCCTTGTGGACCCCGCTCAAGTTAGTGCTAAATCTGGCTCATTAACTCAAAGATCTCGTTTGTTAGCCACTAGACTTCAAAAGGCAGATAGGGAACAGATTTTCTAGATGCCTTACAATCCAGGGTTAGTCCCCTTAACAAGATTTTCTTTGTATGATGTAGTGTATATAAAAGTGTTTAACCTTTATGTTTTTTTTTTTGTGTGTAGCTTTCATTGGGTCTTGGTCATTGTGAGAGCAAAGAGAGAGACTGTTTATTTTCTGGATCCACTGCCAAACCGATCAATTGATGACGAGTGCAAAAGCATGGTGAACACGTAAGTTGATTTACTCATGTGTGTTCGTAGCATAAAATATTTTTCAATAACACTTTGTTGCCTTGAAACAGTGCTATCAAAACGTATAATTCCCACATAGGCAGACACGGCAGGAAAGCACCCATTTGGAAAACTCTACAAGGCACTCCAAAGCAACCAAGCAATGTAGAGTGTGGGTACTATGTAATGCGCTTTATGAGAGACATCATCGAGGATCTTGCCCTGGAATTTGAGAAGAAGGTAAAAGGAAAAATTACATATTTTAATTTCTGTGGTTTTGTAATTTACCATGTTGGTAAATGAAAAAACCGTCGATTATATTACTATACCATGACGGTTTTTTCCTATCGACAGCCCTCGCAGTAGCTATCGACAGCGCTCTACATCCCTCGACATTTAACATTTTAATTTTTTATTTTTTTATGGTTTGCAGTTTGAGAAGGGAAAAGATCAATCACCATACCCCTAAGAAGCCATTGATGAAGTCAAGAAGGAATGGGCAGAATTTGTAAGCCTTCATATGGATTAATCCTATTATATAGATTTTTTTAATGTACATATTTTTGGTATAATTTACATGTTATTTTTCCTATGAATTAAAAATTTGTTTTAATTTCTCAAATGACATGTATAGAACTAAAACACGGCGGTACATATCTAAAATGACATCTATACAACCAAACTACGACGGTACATATCAAAAATGACATGTATACACACAAAACACGTCGGTACATATATAAAATGACATGTATACATATATAACACGACGCTATATATAATAAAATTATTATGTACTGTAATTTTAAAGAAACAAAGTCATCATAACCAACGTAAAATCATACAACATCTCTTTTACGTATATAGAGACGCCGTGAAACAATTACGACATTGTAAGTTATTAACAATGTCCGTATTCACTATATAATGACGTCTTAAAGTTGAAACACGTCGAAAATATATAAGAAAAGAAATTTTTACAACTACGTCGTTAAAAACATAGAAAAGGACATTGTAAATTATAAACAACATTTTTATTTTCCGACTTCCAGACGTCTTAATTTGTAATTAACACGTCGGTAAATACAACAATGATATTTTCCTTCCCACGGACATCTAAAGATATTACAATGTCGATATATACAAAAATAACGAATTGGTAACTATATACCACGGCGGTTATGAATTCATACCGACATGGTTGTATTATGTTTTTAACAAATCTTTTGAATTTATTTCATAATATTCGTAATAAATTTAAAAAAAATTCCAAAAAATACACCAAAATTATTATGCACTCATTGAGATATTTTCTTCCCACTAATGCTTTTAAAAATGTAATTTGAGTCATAAAATTTAAAATTGAAAACCAAACAAAAAAAATTATTGATAAATCACAACATCACTTAGAGTTTCATAACATATTCATATGGCTTGTGTCATTCATTGGTGTGATAAATTCAAATATATTAAAAATATGTGTTTATCATTCTAATATACAAAGCATTGTCATAAGGAGTCCGTATAGCAATTTTCGGTTAATTTTTCTCATACTTCATTATTTTTTACAATATTTTAAAAAAATATTTATATAATTTAGGGTTTAGGGTTTATGGTTTATAGAAAAGACATCGGTTTTCTATTTTATTTTTGGGTTTAGACAAAACCACCCAAACCCCTTTTGTATTATTTTAATATTTTTTAATTAAAAAAAATTTATAATTTAGTGTTTAGGGTTTATGGTTTAGGGTATATTGAAATGACGCCGGTTTTCTATTTTGTTTTCTTTCAATTCCACCCTTGCACACACGCGTTCGAATCCCAGCAACACCAAAACCTAAATAATAAATTTGTTTTTTTAGACGTTGTGACGGTTTTGATGCCGTTAAATTTATTTTAAGACGTCGTATTTCATATACTTACCGTCGTTTTAAATACCATAATTTTTTAGTCACTTAGACGTCCATCTTTATTAAATAGCAACGTAGAAAATGACAACAACGTCATTATAAATATAATAACGGTCATTTAAAAGTAAAGACTGTAACAGCGGTTTTAATTTTTTTCGTCGATGTTTAAAGAAGCGCGCAATATGAAAATTTGTGCTTGACCTAAAATTTTCAGTTTTCGCTTTAGGTGTTAAATATTTCGCTCTCTCTCTCTCTCTGACAGGACCCGACCCTAATTCCACTTTGGAATCCGGGCCAAGCCCTGTCCGTGTCCGACATCTGTCGGGTGTTAGACACACTTGACCATTTTGCCCTTTAGTGAAAGAAATCAAGAGAAATTCAAGTTTTAGGGTTCGACTTCTACCGAAATTTCGGCAGTCTCCCCTGTAAGTGGCTCAATTCCCAATTTAATTACACCTGCAACAGCACAAATTTAAACTCCCAAACATCCAGCACACACAAGTTTAAGTTCACACACCAACAGAAAATAAAGAGTACGGCCTCGGGCCTCACAAAAGTTTGGGCAATAATCAGAGCTACTAAAGTAATTAAATACAAAGTTTTCGGGTCAAGGACCCTACACGAGGTCGTAGGAGTGCGGTGGTGGTGATGACGGGCCGGGGGTGGTGCTCAGCTACAACCTAAAGCCTGGGGGCGAAAACATTTAAAAAGGTGAGTGGACCAAAAAGGTAGTTTTAGAAAATTGCAAACACAAGTTAGCCCCACTGTTAAAAAACATAAGAAAACAATTCTATAAACGAACAATAAATTAAAGTATGCATATAAAACACATTTATAAAGTTCATCAAATAGAAATTCTTAATCATAAACGAAGCTATTAACAAATCAACTTTAATTAAAATCCACCTAGGTATACCCTTATAAATTCCGTCAATTCCAATCCTCGTAAGACTCGGTGACACAAAGTCGGTCCGAGCCACGTCCTCGCAAAACTTAGGAGACACAAAGTCAACCTAAGCCGCGTCCTCGCTAGACTCGGAAAACACCAAGTTTACCCGAGCCGCATCCTCGCTCCGCACGGTCCGAGCGTCCCCGAGACTCGTGGGGCGTGAGTCATGCGCGCAGACTTTAACCGAAGGCAGCAGTAGGTCCGTAGACCGGGTAATAACCTTTATCAATTTTCATTCCGTAGGCAGCATTATTAATCCGAAGGCAACATCAATAGGGTACCTAGAGTGGTTTAAACCTTTTTCCGAAAATCTTTCTGATTCCACAATATTGAAACATAATTCTCCTTTTCAACATCTTTCCAAAATTGAGTAAACATCCAAAATCATATTTCAATAAAACATTGAAATTCAACTCATGCTTGAAAACATAATTCATTATTCAGGAAATCAAATCATAAATTCATAAACAATGTTCATCATCAATCATTTCATAAAAACATTAAATAAGCATTTATTGTAATAAAAATTCATTTATAAAATCCAAGGTCCACTCACAGTTGATCCGAGCTCGCCGGACCCTTAGAAGGGCCTTCCTGCGAATCCACCGAAGCTTGAGTACCTATTTACGAAAATTTAAACCATTTATTAATTAACCATAGCTCGGCATAGTAATTTAATAAAAATCCCGACCCCGGGCCTAAGGTGTTTAATTGTGTTTAGAAAGGTTTCCCGGGCCCACTTGATTTCAAATTAAGCCTTTTAGTTAACTTGGAAGTTCCTGGGATTAAATATTGGATTAAATCCTTATTAGGTTTGATTCGCTCGTTCTTTAGGTTTCCGACCTCCAAACGATGATCCGTAAATTCCTATAGGTTTCTAAAATTCCCAATTACTTAACTTCCAAGTTTCGTTACGATCCAACGGTTAGAACTTAACGATCCCGAGTTAACCCTAGTTAAACCTAACCGGTAAAATTTTTCTTCGCTCAAACGATTTTCAAAAATTCGTTCGAGCATACCTACGCACTCGGGAGGTTACGTGGAGTGTTTTGGCACGAAAAACCACCACCACCACCTGGCCCACGCGCCGCCACACGCGCCGCCAAGTTGGGTGGCTTGAGAGAATTTTCCGGCGATGGAAAATTCTCGATTCAACCTACAATCTACATACCCAAGTGATCAGTGAGTGGTGGGGAGTATTTTGGCATTGAGAACCGGCCAAGAACCGGCCGAAAACACGCCGGAAATTCAAAATTTCCTATCTCAAACCCTAGCTCACCAATTCGGTTCCAAACTCTCAAATTGATCAAAACCCAGTTTGAAACAGTTAGAACTCGACAAAAGGAGTAGAAATCTTACCAAAATTGACGTTGGAACTCACGAAAATGGCCGGATTTTCAGACAGAAAATCCGACGAATCTGGGCTCTCTCGCACGGCTTCTCAGGCAGGAAACGATCGGAACTGGGGCAGGGGTGAGATGAGGGAAGAGAGAGATGAAGGTTGGAGGGGTGGGAGTGGTCGGTCTTGGCCGGAACGAAGCCAGGCCGAGACCGGTTCGATCGGTGGGTGGCTCGCGAGGAAGACGAAGAGGATCGGGGTCTGATATACGCGCTGGCCAATTGGCCAACTTCTTTTTAATTTTTATCCCTTCCCTCGAAATAACTAAAATGCCCCCACTGTTTTTAGACCTTTAAACATTTGTTCGGGCTCGGAATCGGGTGCTCCGCACGTCCACGGACTCGTTTCGACGAGCCGGACGCAACGGTGCACTCCGTTCCACCAAATTCCTTCCCGAAAATAAAGTCAAATTTTAAATCCAAAGAATTTAATCGGGGTATAACCGTCCTTCACCTTAATAATTTAATATTTAACTCTTAAATTGGGATCGGGTTGTTACACACACTCTCTCTCTCTTCAACTCTAATTTTTAGTTGTGCTCTCCAGCCTCAGTCGAATCTAAGTTTACCTCGAAAATCATTTGTCATAATCTATCAGCTTTGCGCGTGCATGTAAGTTCGAACCCTAATCTCGCAAGCTTTTTTATTCATTGAATGATATTCTGTTATGGGTTCTTAAGTACAAACATAATTTGACTTTGCTTTCTGAAATCGTTGGATCCGATCCTTATGGGTTTTAGATATATGTTTTGCATCCTTTAAATGTTTTCGTAGGAATGGTTCTTCAGATATGTGTTCTTAATCACTCTCTGTCATGATGGGTCTTAATATTTGCATGCTTTTCATAAAAATTCATTTGTTATGGGTCTTTATATTTATTTGGTTCTCAATTTGATATTGGAAATGAAATGGCAATTGGAGATTTAGTCTTTTTTTTTTGCATAAGACGACGGTTTTAATAAAAAACCGTCGTCTGTATTTTCGTTATAAGGCGGTTGTTCTTTAAGCACCGTCGTATGAAACTTGATGTGCAGTTGTGAGAACCCTTCACTGTCTTTTGTAGCCTAAGACGACGGTTATTGGACAAAACCGTCGTCTGTATTTTTAAAATATGTCGTTTTATGTAAAAACCGTCATCTATATCTTATACTTACTATTAAAATTTATATAATATGTTGTAGTGATGTTCATTGATTGATGATTTAAAATCTTTGTGGGATGGGATTAGAGGAGTGTATGATGCACACATAGAAGAATACTTTACACTCAGAGTTGCACTAATGTGGACAATAAATGATTTTCCCGCCTATGGAAACTTATCTGGTTGTGTCGTTAAAGGATATAAAGCTTGTCCTATATGCGGCGATGATACGCCTAGTCACAGGTTGAAAAATGGCCACAAAATCTGTTACATCGGGCATAGAAAATGGTTACCAATATATCATCCATATCGGAGGCAGCGTGCAACTTTTAATGGGAAACCTAAATATGACATGCCTCCAAAGCCATTAACCGGAGAAGAACAAAGGGTTGAAGGTATTAATTACAAATGGGGCTCGAAAAAAGGGGGAGGTTGAGGTGAAAATGATGGTGACAGAGTTTGTTGGAAGAAGAAGTCAAAATTCTTTGATCTCGTGTATTGGAAATACATTCCTGTGAGGCATTCCCTCGATGTTATGCACACTAAGAAGAATATTTGCAATAGTTTCATTGGTACGTTATTGGAGATCCCTGGAAAAAATAAAGATGGGATTACTGTTCATTTAGATTTATTGAACATGGGGGTCAAGACTGATTTGCAACCCGAGTATGGAGAAAGACGTACTCACTTGCCTCCAGGGCCTTAGAATTTGTTAAGAGCAGAGAGGAGAACGGTTTGCATTTCTTTCTATGGTATGAAGGCCCCTGAAGGTTATTCTTCAAACATAAAAAAATCTTGTATCTTTACAAGATTCAAGACTTCTTGGCCTAAAATCACATAATTATCATACCTTGATGCAACAATTGCTCCTTGTGGCAATTCGTTCGATTTTGGAGAAGCCTGCAAGGTATGCAATAACTCGACTGTGCTTCTTCTTCAATTCTATATGTGCAAAGATGGTGGTGAAGGAAACCTTTTGAAAATCATGAGTTTCATTTGAACATCAACATAGATAAATAAAATCATGGCAATGGAAGCTTAAGCATGCATCTATGAGTTCAAAAACAAAAAAACTTTTCCCATGAATCTTTTAAGCTAAGTGATAGTTGTACTATTTTCCTAGAACATACTTCTAAGAAGATTGGAAGGAGGAGTTACCCTTGGTGCGTGCTTTCAACCCTATGATCGAATTCCACCAAAGTTGTTGAAGCTTGAATGGCTCCTTCAAAATCTCCACCTTGAGAGGTTCTCCAAAAGTCACCAAAGTAGGTAACCTCTAAGTCTCTTCACCAACTAGAGCTTGAGAAGAAGATGATGAGCTTAGTGAGAGGATGATGCTAGTAATCCCTCACTAAGTTAGTATGAAAGTGTAGAGAGAGTTTTAGAAGACAAGAGCTTTCCTTCTCTCTCTTGATTTTCACTTATGACACCTTAGGCTTCAAAAAGATGATGGTCATCTTTTACTTGAGTCAACAAGTTGACTCTAGTAACCCTAGCCCATTGTGAACGCCCCTCCCCGTAAGTTGGGCCTCTTGGTTTCAATTTCATTTAAGTTGTCATACAACCCAATCTCCATGTCCAATAGGATAAAGTCCAATGAGCCTAGAATTCAAAATTCCGGTTTAAAGCCATTCCGACATCACGTGTCATTTAAATTAATTCCATAATTAATTTTACCTTAACCAATTAACTAACCTTAATTGATCTCTTCAATTCATCATCTCCATAACGGTTTCTCAAATAACTCAAGTTAACGGTGTGCGATCCATTAGGTTTTAATTAGCAAGGTCGTGGGCAATTTGAACTCTTTGTAATTGATTGTGAATTAAAACCCCCTTGTAATTCTCCCTATTAGTTAGGATCATTACTCCTTAGGGCTTCCACCATCCATGAGTGACACCTAGCAGTATGTCATGAATATCCAAGCTAAGTAGAATAAGCAGAGAACCTATTCAGTTGGAATTACAATGCAATACGGTCCTTCCCTATTACAATGCTCTTAATCTCATCACTAGGGCATGGTGTATGTCAAACCCCTAATGAGATTGTCACGTCTTATATGATTTGTATTAGTATGACAAGAACATCCTTCTAGGTTATACTGAATACTCTAATCAAAGATTTGCTTAATCATATCTTCCGAGCATTCTCCTCCTTTACTGAAGGATAGAGATTCCATGTTGTACACTCGCATGTCTCCATGAGTCAATCGAGAACCCCAACAATGCTTATACCACATCCGTGATTAGGACATGTCTTTGTAGCATCATCAAAGATCCACAACCTTCCCACAAGACAACCATGGTGCCTCAAGTCCAAGGACTAATTTGCATTATTGCAACTTGGAGTTTCTTGTTTGACATATGAGTAAAATTTCCATACAAGAAACTCTCCTTTGATCGCATTCAATGAACTCATTCTCTATTGAGCACCTACATACTTGTCTTAGTGTCTCCACACGAATGACTTGAGACCAGTCATCCTCCCAATTGAGAAGACATAGCATGTACCGGGTCTATCTGGATTGTCAATGCCCATTTGACAATCCTATGACTAGGAACATTTAGGGTATGAGGATAATAGAGGAAAGGTCTCCTGAATCTGACTTCCTTAGATTACTTTCTCTCTATCTCATATCCCTTGGACTTATTGTTTGTGTAACTGTTAATGAGACATTTACTAACAATAAACTTACCCTTTAAGAGAATTAAACATAAGTCTAATATATGAAATATCCTTAAAAGATTACATCATATGATTGGCTTTTAGGGCATATTTCCAACAGGTGGATGTTTCCTCGCTAGGTAAGTTGGAAGAAGATGTAGTAGTTACTTTGTGTTTGCTTGAGAAATACTTTCCCCTTCATTCTTCGATATCATGGTTCATCTAGTAGTACATCTTGTCAGAGAAGTTCGTCTATGTGGTTAGTTTATTTTAGATGGATGTATCCGTTTGAAAGATATATGAAAGTGCTAAAGATGTATGTTCAGAACCATAATCATCCTGAAGGTTGTATTGCTGAATACTATATAGCTGAAGAAGTTGTGGAGTTTTGCACTGAGCATTTATCTGATATTAGAACAATTGGAGTGCCATTAAACCAGAAGATGGGACTATCAGGTTGCTGAGTGACCTTAGTTTATCGAGACCTTTTGAACCACGCACATCTATATGTGTTGGAGAATACGGAGGAAGTCCAACCTTATATATATCGAGTATGACTTTTATTCATTATGTCTTAAATCATTCCTTATGTTTTTCTTATATACAAGGAAACATATGATCCACCTCAAGACCACTTATCCAAAATATAAAAAGAGAACAAAGTGACTACAAGATAAGCACAACAACACTTTCATTCAAGGGTTACACTTTAAGGTATATGTTATTGAATAAAACATTGGAGTTTGATTTATTTTCCTATCTATGTTACATTGAATTAACATATGATTAATTTGAAGGTTCAAAGGGAAATCAATGAGAAAGACAATAATGGCGTATCAAAAAATTTGAGGTGGCTTGCAAGTGGTCCAAGTATGACAGTGCCATCATATAAGAGCTATCTATTGAAGGTGTTAAATTTAACACCAAGGCACAAGATGATGTGCGGGCAGTTCAAAATAGTGGAGTTTATTTATTTGCAAATACTATGCAAGCTGCTAGTGCCAAGTATAAAAACCCTATTGTCTCAAATATGGATTTTTATGGTGTCATTCAAGATATTTGGGACCTTGACTACCAAAAGTTTACAATCCCAGTCTTTAGGGGTGATTGGATAGATAGCACTTCTGGCCTTGTAGTTGACGAACTTGGATTTACCCTTGTAGATCTAAGTAAAATTGGACATAGGAATGACCAATTTGTTTTGGCTTCTCAAGTCAAACAAGTATTTTTTGTTGACGACCCAATGCATCATAGTTGGTCAGTAGTGTTATGAATGCCTAATAGAGAATATAATGATGTTATTGGTGATGATGTCTTAGGTGATGTGAGAATTGAGTGTGAGCCATTTACTAGAGGGATTCCAAATGCTGACACATTTGATGAACTAGCCCATGAGTTTGGGAGTGAAAATGTTCGAGATGGGTGTGAAGATATATGGATTGAATGATGCTTGTATAATTTATGACATTAGTTATGCCCTAAATGGTTGTGATGCTTGTATAATTTATGAAATTAGTTATGCCCTAAATGGTTGTGTATGACATTCATTTTGTAAGAAATTGTAATGTATTTCTTTCAGTTTCATTATGCAGGTTTTGGGCACAAAAATTTCAGACCTAGAAAAACTGGGTTTAAGATGCAAAACACGACGGTTCTTTGGAAAATAGTGAAACCAGACGTTTAAATGATAACTAACGTCATTTTTTAACATACGACGTGCATGGTACGAAGACAAATACTGTAAAAAAGGAAATTTGAAATACAAACTACGTCGGTTTAAATAAAATTAACATTAAAAATAATGACGTTTTTATTACCATAGCACAACCATAATGTACGTACCGACGTCTAAAGATTACTCACATGACTGCTCATTTAATATAAAGCAAAGTACATAATAACAAAACAACGATGGTCCTAATCAGTCGTTACTAATCATATTCACAGCCGAGATGTTCAATAGAAACGACATTTAAAAAAAATAACATGATAGTAATCATAGCTTACCGACATATTTAATTACTCAACTACGACCTTCAACATATATTTCCCGTCATCTTTTAGTTGCACAAAAGACATTTTAGTTTAAATATCGGTGGTTAAATTTGTTTTGCACGTCGGTAAGAAGTTAAAAACCGTCGTCTGAAATCCATAACAACGGCGAAATTAATTCTATGAGCGACGTATAAATTGGTCACCACGTCTTAATTTCTATCCCCAATGACGTCTAAAGTTTATTAACCATGTCGGTGTAGAAATATATGAGCCATGGAAGATCTGAATAACGTCATTTTTTATATATTACAAGACATTAAAAGAGCTTTTGAACGTCCTTTGATGACGTGGAAAGATGTTTTGCACGTCGATAAGAATTTAAACACCGACGTTTGAGAATTATTAAACAACGAAATTATTCGTATAACGTCATTTGTTATACATTTTAGGACGTGGTAAATTCTCTAACGACGTCAGTTTGGAAAATAAAAGTGTCGTGGAAGATTCTGTAACGATGGCGGTACGTTAATCGTTTGTGTCGTGGTTACTCTTTTTTACGTCTGTATTTTGATAAATTACGACATTGTTTCTTCTCTAAAAGTCGTTTATTTTTTAAAAGGGACGTCTAATCTCATTCAAATTGATGCTTTTTGGTGATTTTAATTAAATAGACGTCGGTTTTTATTATTAGATGACGTTGTATATCTTAACAACATCGATAATTTACCATCGTGGTTCGATACATCAAAAGATGTCGGTCGATTTAATGACGGTTGAAAAACCGTTTACACGATGGTGAATTCTCGTTGTCTATTGCGATTTTTGTAGTAGTGCTTGCAACAAGCACAAACAGCTCCTTGTAGTCAACATCAAACTCCTGCTTGTAGCCTTTTGCCACCAAACGAGCCTTGTGCATGCCTATCTCACCTTTCTCATTTAGCTTGGTTTTAAAACTCATTTCACTCCAATATTTTTCTGCCCATTTGGAAGGTCTGTCAGCACCCATGTGTCATTTTTCTCAATGGCCCTGATTTATGCGTCCATGGACTTTTGCCACTTTGGTTCCTTAATAGCTTCTTGAAAAATTATTCGATCACAATATGAAAACAAAGCAAAATGTGTAATTGTGTCATCATCATCATCAGATTGAACAACACCACTGACCTCATAGTCTATCATCCATGCTGGCCTCTTCCTTAAGCGTTGGGACCATAGGCTAGATGCCTCGCCTTGTTGATTTTTGTTGGAATTAATTGACAGCTGCTGCTACTGGGCTCGTTGTTGTAGCTACATGTTTGACTGGTCATGCTGTACGTATGACGAGTCAACCTCATTTTCTTCATCTTCATAAAAAATTACAGGAATGAGCTGCAGTTCCACGTGTTCTCCTTGTCAAAAATTAAATCTCGGCTGATGACAATCTTCTTCGTGATTGGATTGAAAAACCTATAGGCCCTCGAATGGTCACTTACGTCAAGAAAAACACACTTTTTGCCCTTGTAATCCAATTTCTTCCTCTTCTCATCAAGTGCATGTGCATATGCAATGCAACCAAAAATTTTGAAAGGATCTACAGACGGTCATCGTCCATTCCAAGCTTCTTCTGGTGTCGTGTTTTGGATAGAAAAAAGTGGGAGTTCTGTTCAATATATGAATACTCTAGTTCATATTGAGAATGGTTCTGGTTTTTTCTATCGAGCCAGAAAATTTTCGGAACTCTCACTTTCGCCAGGATGCCTCTCACCATATTGAGAATGGTTCTGGTTTTTTCTATCTGACACCCCATTTTGTTGGGATGTATAGGCTGCTGTCAATTGCCTTTGGATGCCTTGCTCGTCACAAAAAAACTTCAAACTCTTTTGAACAAAAATCTCCTCCACAATCAATACGGAGTGTCTTTATGGCTCTCCCAACTTCATTTTCAACATGAGCCTTGAAACTTTTAAATGATTTAAAAGCCTTAGATTTCTCCTACAAAAAATAAACCTAGGTTTTCCGACTATAATTATCAATAATATAAATAAAATATTTCTTTATCCCATTAGATGTTGGGTTAATGGGACCATATAAATCAGAGTGTATCAGCTCCTACGGCTTCTTAGCTCTCGATGCCTTGCCTTTGGGAAATTGATCATGGTGTTGTTTGCTAACAACACACTCTTCACATACTTTGGAGGAATGAGTGATCATAGGTAGACCAATCATCATCTGCTTCTGATAAAGTGTCTTGAGCCCATTGAAATTTAAATGGCCATGGCGAAAGTGCCAAAGCCATGTGGGATCAATCACCTTGGCCACCAAACGAGCTTGGATATTCTTGATTTGTAACGGAAACAACCTGTTAGTTGTCATCTCAACCCGTGCATTCACACCTCTTGTGGTATCATAAATCTGACAAACACCATCCTTGATAGTACTCACGTTCCTTTTCTCTTGTAATTGGCCAACACTCAACATCTTAGTTTTCAAATTAGGAACACAAAAAATATTAGAGATAGTCTCTATATTACCATCCTTACTGATGATTTGAATATCACCTTTTCCCATGACATTCACTGTGGAATTGTCACCAAAAACTACAGTTGTACGAAGTACTTCATTTATCTAGGAAAAAGATGACTTGCTACCACACATGTGGTTGTTGCAGCCCCGTGTTCAGATACCAAAGGTTTGATGTTGGCTTCTCCTCTTTGACATCAAAAGTGTTGCTTTTTCCTTTTTCTCAGCAAAATTGGATTGCTCCCTCTTCTCTTTGTCTCTTAGCGGCCTTGTATAACATTCTGAACGGTGATGACCAAAGTTGTGGCACCTGAAACACTCAATGTTGGCCTTGTCATTCTGTTGTCTGCGTCCTCTACCTCTACTATGAGAGTTTGAGAATTGTTGATCATCAGACCTCTGAGCATATGCTCCATTTTGTATGTTCCCATCTCGGTTGCCTCGATATCCTTGTCCTATACCTATGCCACGACCTCATCTTCTTGAACCTGCTGTTTCAATATGACTAGTCGTCCCAGTTGCTTGGGTTAACTCCTTCAACGCCAGCTCTTATATCGTGCTTCTATTCAATTTCTGTTTATGGACCAACAAAGAGCTCTGGAGCTCATTAATTGACATACTATCTATGCCATGTGATTCTTTGATTGAGCAAACAATATAATCAAATTTTGGTGCCAGAGAACGTAGGATCTTCTCAACAATGACTACATCTTCTATCGCTTCACCATGGATTCTCATCTTATTTGTAATCCCCATGGTTCTTGCAAAATAATCTATCACAGACTCTCCATTTTTCATTTGAAGGTCTCAAAATCCCTCCTCAAAGCTTGAAGGTATGCACACTTCACTCTAGCTAAGCCTTGGAACTTCCTCTTCATTGAGTCCCAAATTTGCTTTGAAGTATCTTTTTGGAGAATGGTCTCCAAAATTACTCGATGAATGGCTTGAAGCTATTATTCTTCACCTTCAGGTCCTTCAAATTCAGATCATCTATCTTCTTTTGCTGAGCTTGTGTAATTTCCCCTTCTGGTTCGACAATGCCTGTTTCCACAAGATCCCAATATTCGTTGGATCTCAGAAAATTCTCCATGGGAATGCTCCAATGATCATAATGACCATCGAAACAAGGGATTGCTCGCTGCACGAAATTCTCAGGTGCTCTGTTAGACATCCTTGACATTTGCTGCAGCAAGAAATGCTCCTGCTACTCTTTGGAAATTTATATGTCAGGCCCAGTGGGGGCTTTGATACCAGATGTTGAATAATAAAGAAACACGCGAAGAACCAAGAACGTAGTTGTGGAATTCAAATTTCTCTTCATATTAAACTTGAATATGGAATACAACTTAAATAGCAAACTAACAAAGTAACTAGGCTAAATAACAAGAACAACACTACTGCACGACTAAACCATCACATTCAGCCACTAACCATGACTCCATGACAACTTGGACTCTCCTATTAACTAGCAACTAAACAACCAAATCAATAAAGAATAGGACTTCCACAACTTAACAAGATAAACATAAACATAATAAATAGAATAATAAATATTCTAAACAAATCCTTCGTTCAAGGGTTAGAGGCTTTTAATAATGTGGACATTGCACATTAGGAGTGGGCATCGAGATCGGAAAACTGGAACACCGAGCCGGACCAGATGGAAAAAAAATCGATTGACTAAAAAAGTCAACAAACCGATATTGAATCGGGCTAGACTTGTTCAAACCGGTCCCGATTCCGGTTTCACACCTTACCAAACTGGACCAGACCGATTGTGTCATTTTTTTTATATAATTTTTTAAAATCCAATTCAAACTAGAAACTGATTCAAACCTGACTAGCCGGATTCATAATTTTTTTCGCTAAAACTGGACCGGTTAAATAGTACTAATTTTCGTTCCGGTTTGATATGGAAATCGAACTAAACTGGACAACGCCCACCCCTATTGCATATGACTCCTCTCAAATTCTTGTCTGGTTTGAATTCAAAAGTAATAAATATATTGACGATTGGGCGTTTAGTTCTTTGGGTCCAAATTGTTGCGGATTCTAATTTGCTTGATGAGTTTCCTACAAATATGCAAATGTATTGCATGTTGTTCAAATATGAGCGATTCAATCCGAGGCCAGAGTTGATTGCAAGGTCTTTTCACCATTTCAATATTCACCGTTATTAATCACTAGAATAAAACACCTACAATCATATTCCCTATTATTTAGTTGAAATTAATACATGTGATAATAATAAAAAACTTTTAATCAACACAAGAAATGGTTTTCGCATAACCACTTCAACCTTCTTCTTTTTTGTTCTTTTGCCAAAAATCAATATTTACAACAAAAATAAATAAATAATAAATGAGCTATTTAGTTAAATACCCATTTTTAGCACTAATAATAAAGATAAACCCGATAAACCCTACACCATTTCATTTCTATAAAATAAATTAAAAAACCCCAAAAAATGAATTTAATGTCCTATTGAGTGTTTTGTGTTTTTTTATGAGGTTTTGGGGTTGGGCTCGTTTTAAAAAAACCATGACAGTTTTGCAATTATAGGAAGTTTGAAGTTGTTGAGGCCCAAAAAAGTCACGAGAAGCCCAAAGATATTTAAAGCCCAATATAACATATAATGGCGGTCATGCGTTAATCTAAGTTGTATTTTTGGGAATTAATTCATTAAATAAAATATAAATAGTGTACATGCCACGCCAAGCTAATAATACATTTTTCTTATGTCAATCAAGTGCCAAGCCCACATGAACCCAAGTCATGTGGTTCACGGGGCTTGCACGAGGGATTGTGGTGTGGAAGGTTACGGAGGTCCACAAGGCCCACAGAAGCTCTTGGATAATGGAGACTTTGGGCTAGCTACTTGGGAGCACCAAATTCTAAGCCCATTACTTGGAGTTCTACAATGTGGGTGAGCAAATGAGACATTCTTCAAGCAACTCCCTATTACCCGTTGGAAACAAGCCAATTCCGACACTTCCTTTTACCCACAAGAAATAGTCATTTTTCAATGCTTCGTTTTACCTGCTGGAAATAAGAATGTCCCAATGCTCCCTTTTACCCACAGGAAATAGTGATCTTCCAATGCCTAGCTTTGTCTGCTGAAAATAATCATGCCCCAATGCTCCCTTTTAACCATTGGAAATAGACTAGTTCCAACACTTCCCTTTACCTATTGGAAATAAAGGAACACCCTCACCCTCTATAAATTGGCATTCATGGCTCAAGCACAGACCATTCAAAACCAGAGCCATCAAGCCCCCCTCTTATGCGACTACTGCAAGCATTTCCAGTAGCCATCAACCCATTTCCTTAGTCGTCACATGATCTCTTGGTTGCTCAAGCACCCTAGCAACCAACGTTCATTCCTTCCTCAGCTGCTACAAGCTTTCCAGCAGCCATTTCAGCCATAGTCTTCAAGCCTCAAGCTCTTCATTCCTCCTCATACCCTTCCAAGCTTTTCCTCCATAGCCTTCAAGTCTTAAGCTTTTCCTTCTATCTTCCCTATAAAGCCTCATCAAGCAATACATCAAGCTTTTCCTCCATAACCGTCAAGCCTCAAGCTTTTCCTTCCATCTTCCCTATAAAGCCTCACCAAGCAATACATCAAGCTTTTCCTTCCTTCATGGCCCCAATAATCAAGGGGGCTAATGTTGAGGCCCAAAAAAGTCACGAGAAGCCCAAAGATATTTAAAGCCCAATATAACATATAATGGTAGTCATGCATTAATCTAAGCTGTATTTTTGGGAATTAATTCATTAAATAAAATATAAATAGTGTACATGCCACACCAAGCTAATAATACATTTTTCCTATGCCAATCAAGTGTCAAGCCCACATGAACCCAAGTCATGTGGTCACGGGGCTTGCACGAGGGATTGTGGTGTGGAAGGTTACGGAGGTCCACAAGGCCCACGAAAGCTCTTAGATAATGGAGACTTTGGGCTAGCTACTTGGGAGCACCAAAGTCCAAGCCCATTACTTGGAGTTCTCCAATGTGGGTGAGCAAATGAGATATTCTTCAAGCAACTCCCTATTACCCGTTGGAAACAAGCCAATTCCGACACTTCCTTTTACCCACAAGAAATAGTCATTTTTCAATGCTTCGTTTTACCTGCTGGAAATAAGAATGTCCCAATGCTCCCTTTTACCCACAGGAAATAGTGATCTTCCAATGCCTAGCTTTGTCTGCTGAAAATAATCATGCCCCAATGCTCCCTTTTAACCATTGGAAATAGACTAGTTCCAACACTTCCCTTTACCTATTGGAAATAAAGGAACACCCTCACCCTCTATAAATTGGCATTCATGGCTCAAGCACAGACCATTCAAAACCAGAGCCATCAAGCCCCCCTCTTATGCGACTACTGCAAGCATTTCCAGTAGCCATCAACCCATTTCCTTAGTCGTCACATGATCTCTTGGTTGCTCAAGCACCCTAGCAACCAACGTTCATTCCTTCCTCAGCTGCTACAAGCTTTCCAGCAGCCATTTCAGCCATAGTCTTCAAGCCTCAAGCTCTTCATTCCTCCTCATACCCTTCCAAGCTTTTCCTCCATAGCCTTCAAGTCTTAAGCTTTTCCTTCTATTTTCCCTATAAAGCCTCATCAAGCAATACATCAAGCTTTTCCTCCATAACCTTCAAGCCTCAAGCTTTTCCTTCCATCTTCCCTACAAAGCCTCACCAAGCAATACATCAAGCTTTTCCTTCTTTCTCATACCCTTCCAAGCTATAAACACCATAGCCTTTGATTTCTCAAACTCAAGCATATCCAACACCAAGCCAAGCACATGCGTTCTCATTTGCTAAACTTGTTTGTCTTTAGCTCCCACACTCCAAGCTCTCATGCCAAGTTCATATAATTTCAGTTCAACGTTATCAAGTCATCTTCAACCATCCAAAAGCACAACCAAGCATTCGTCAAGCTGGTGGAAATCTGCTCAAGCCACCCATCCTTTATCTCCATCTCTCTCTCTCTCTCTCTCTCAATAAGCTATGTCCCAAGTTTGAAACACCCATCCTCTCAAGCTAAAACCATAGTCACCACCTTTTGGTAAAAGAAACGCAGGCAGCACAAGCTTTTCATCTACCTGCCGGAAACACCGAAAATCTCAAGCCTTAATCCTTTCCTTATGCTCGTTTCTTTTTAGCTCTCACACCCCAAGCTCTCATGCCAAGCCTAGTAGTATCTTGATTCACCAACGCAAGCTCTCATGCCAAGCCCATGCAAAATTAATGCACCATCTCCAACTCTTCATCTAGCTGCCGGAAACGTCAGCACAAAACACACAGCCGCTGGAAGAAGAACAAAGTACTCCCCTAAGACTTGCTTCTCTCTTGGGATGCTTTGGGCCTAGTTCTCGCTAACTCGGAAAAAGGGGCGACTTCATCCCTTTGCTCTTCCTAGCAGCCCAGGCCCATTCGTCAAGCTGCTGGAACGAAAAAGACCCCAACATAAATGGCGACTCTACTGGGGACTAGGCCATTATTCTTACATCGCCTCTACCACGCAAGCTTCAGGATCCTTTAGTCACCTGGCAGCAATAAACCAAAGGAAAGAAAAAGATAAGAACATTTTCTCTCTCTTTTTCTTTTGCTGGCTATCTACTCTGCATAACAAGCATAATAAAAAATTCCTCACATGTTCCCTTATCTGTGTCTTAGATCTACATTCTCAAGCTAAACAAACATCTTGCAAAAGAGCCCCTGAAGTTCTGGCAGATCAAGCATCCATTCCACTTAGGTGTTGGAAAACTCTAGATCAAGCACTTGCAAATCCAAATGACTTGGGTACTTCATGCTAAGAAAATCAGAGAAAGGGAAAAGTCAAGCCAAGCATTCCTTGAAACAAGCCAAATCTCAAGACATGCCAAAATCAAGCAACCGAGCAATCAAGGACTTCACAACCATCCCCAAATCCCCAAATCTCAACCTCTTGGGGGCTTTCCCATGTTAAAACATGCTACCATTTAGACTTATGCAACCTCATGTTGTAAGTAATGACGCAGGACCTCTACAACATGCCAAGTAGGAAATTACAACATGCCAAGCAAATCAAACAAGCTAAATTTACATGTCAAGCGAAAGGAAAAGAAGAATCCAATCAAGCACAAGCCAAGCATCTAACACATAAATTTCAGGAAAAATCGAATTTCTCATGCCTGACCAAGCTATACCTTGATTCCAAGTAACTGTGTGACTCAACTTCATTTCATTTTCATGTCAGACCAAGCTCTATTCAACCCAACTATTAGATTATTTACATCCTCATAGAAAGTCCAAGCTATATCATGCCAAACAAAGCTACAGTCTTCCAGCACATGCCCGATTTCAAACATCCTGCCAGTATCTGTGCTTCATAACCTCTAGAGCTCAATCCATTCTTACAACAACCCAACAAGCTCATTGCATCTCTAAAAATATTCAAAGCAATATCAACAACCATCTTGTTCTCTATCTCAAGAACCAGAAGATTTACAACATGCCTTACCCACATTAAAATCCAAGGCTTCTCGATATTAGGAAACTAAAAAGTTGCCTCACGCCAAAGTCTCCCTAGTCAAACAATTCAAATCCTCCAGAAGCCTTTATAATTTTTTCGAGCAAGTTGCAAGTAACCAAAACTCACTTTCATGCTATCAAACTCCTAGCAAATGAGACTTCTCATGCTTTCTCATGCTTTGGAGTTGCTGAACAGGAGAATACGTTAGCCAAAATCAGGCGCCGGAAAGGTACTCATAAATAAAGGGAGGCGCCGGAAGCATAATTTTCCCAGTCCAGTAAAGGTGCAAGCAACCGAAACTCACCTTCATGTTATCAAATTCCTGCAAAGTAGAAGAAGATGCATAAGCAACAAACAAACTCATCAATCAAGCATTTGACAATTTCACATGGCATAACACCAATTCCCAAGCTAAATCCAACTCTACATTTCTCATGCTGCAACACCAAGCAATATTCAGGAAGTAGTCTTAACATTATTATGCAAGTAATATAAAGTCCTTATGAGGTCTCCTGCCAAGCAAAGTAACCCATGCCATGCAAAAAGGAAAAAAAAGGAGAGACCATATCTTCTCTTTACATGCCAAGCAAAGTAGTCAAGAAAATCATCCCAACTTGGAAATACAACAATATCAAGGAAATCGGTGCATAAGAAAGTATAAACAAGTCCAAAAAAAAGTCATGCTGTAGCTCTACCAAAAATCATGCAAGACATCCAAAAGAATACTGCAACAATCTACTACAATGAACATGCAACTTACCACTGGAAAGGTTGAATTATGCAATATGGCTCGTCACAAATTATCCTAGCTATGTTGCTAAGAAATGAATATGGATGTCAAACCAAGCTCAAGCTTCTGGCACAGTCGTAGAGTTATTCCACAGCCGCAAGCATTACAAGCCCAAGTATTTGGGAAATGAGGCTAAAACGCTATAAGCAATTAAGCCTTGTTATTGATCTTGTCAAGGAGCATGACGAGGTGCTGGAAAGACACAACAAGCTTTTTCAATAATGCAATTATTTGAATATAATCTATGTCATATGCCAAGCAAGAAAGATGGATAGCACACCAAGCAGCCGCTATATTCCAGCAAAACATATTCAACATGCCACAAGCATTCCAGGATCGAAATGCAAAAACTAAGATCAAGCTCTACGAGGCTCAAGAAAAGCATGTCCAACAAGCCAAGTAGTCACTTCTCAACACTCCAAGCTCATTGATCAACCGAATCAAATCATTGCAAAGGCATAAAGAAACTTGCAAGTCAATTACGGCATGCCAAGCAAATCCACTAGCCCAAACTACATGCCAAGCAATTACATTTCATTCAAAGCAATCCAAGCAATTCAAGAATTTCAAGCAAATTGAGCCGCATTAGAAAATTCATGCTCTCGCGGCAATATCACTCAACACCACGCTATCACAATGATATTGTTCAAGATCATGCTCAAGCAATAACCAGATCAACACTCAATTCCAAGAGAAAAGACATGCTAAATTCTCAAACAAAAGCAACATGCCAAGCAAAACTTATACACAAGCTTTCCAACCATTCTAGCTGGTACATCCCACCTTTGGAAAATCACTAGAAATCAAGCTTACAACCAACAAATCCCAAACTTTCCAGACTAGAACTTCACATATCAAGCTTCATTTTCCTAAAATTTCATTGCATTTGGAGCTAGGGAGGCATGCCAAACAGATTCCCGAAACAGGCCATGCAGCAGAAACTACACAATTCTGGCTGAAACATCCTACCTTTGGAAAATCACTAGAAATCGAGTTTACAACCAACGAAGGTCATACTTTCCAGATCAAAACAAGACACATCAAGCTTCATTTTCCGAAAATTTCATTGTATTTGGAGCTAGGGAAACATGCCAAACAAATTCCCCAAACAGGCCATGCAGTAGAAACTGTGCCATTTCAGCAGCATAGCCCACACTTTGAAATTGCACCAAAAATTCATTTTTGTTTCAAATGGCACAAGACTAGTTCCAACATACTCATTGGGAAGTCTAATTTCATGTGTCAAAAGCTCCAACTCAGGTTCAAAGAGAGACATTTCAAAAGTTCAAAGAACAGTCAGCAAACTACTTTGAGACATTTTCACAAACACTTAGCATGCATTACCTATGTGAGCTTTGTTTATCACCAAGCTAAAACTCTAAATCACAAGACCAACCTCAGAATTCAGTGCAGAATTCGAAATTTTTGAGAAATACAAAGGAACTAAAGCTTCAAGCATGCAACAAAGGAATCGACATCAATTGATGAACATGCTTTAGAAAAATTAAGGAATAGAACACTACAATGGTTGGATGATCCTCAATTTTGGATATGTTATAAACAACACAATTTCAAGCAAATTTCATGAAGCAAGCACAATCATTAGAGCGGCAAATATTAAAAACAAGTGCAGAAACCGAATCTGCAAAAACTCACCAGCACTGAAGCTGCAGACCCGTTTTGAGGTATTAGTAAAATTCAAAAAATTCTCAAAATTTCACAGGCTTTGGTTCTTGAGTAGATGAATAGCTTTCATGGAGGAATTTTTCTGACCTAAGCTTCCGAAATATGACTTCTAGATTGCTGAAGGTACACTCGGGTTTGGGTCTTGATTCTTGAAGAAGAGAAGAAAAAATGAGAAAGAAGAAACGATGGAGGCGGGAAGAAAAAGCAGAAAAAATTGCATTTCTACCTAATAGTGCCCAGTGGCCTAATCATAAATTCAAGCAAGCTTGAAGGCTTCATGCTATTTCTTCTTTCTAGTGTATGTGAAATCAAATTCATGCTGCCCTGATGCTGGAAGATTGCTTAGGGATTCATGCTAGTGAAGCTTTAATGAAAATCATATGCTGGAAGAGACTAAGGCACAAAAGCAAAGGGCTGTTTCAGTTGTCTTCTACTTGGATAATGAATCTGAGCTGCTAGATAAGATATTCGTATATACAAGCATGTGCAAAGACATAGGGGCTAATGATTTTATGCTCTCATGTAAAGGAGGTGGTCGCAAGAGAAATCATGTCATGCCAAGAAGATACAATCCATCTCCAAAACCATGCAACTCAAGCATTTCACTTGATGCAATCATTTCAAGCAAACCAGACATCACAATATCAAGCTTTTCAAGTAATACAGTCATCATAAAAATGACAATGTCAGAACTTGGCTGTTGTAGCTACCGGAAGCATAGAGAAGAAGCCATGCTATCACCGTATCATGCTAAATTGTCACCATTGGAACAAAGGGATATCCTAAGTTCATCACACCATGCAATGACCCAAACAAATACTAAGAAAGCCATGCTGCAAGAACTCAAGATGTTGTAACCCACCATAGTTGTTAAAGTAACCACATGCAAAACTCAAGCTTCAATACCCAAACCAAGCTATATCTTGATTCAACTCAGCCATGAGATTATCCACGTCCTGAGAGCAAGTCTAAGCTATATCATGCTAAACTAAGTTACATTCTTCCAGCATCTATTCCACATCAAGTAAGGAACTTCAAGCACCTATTTCACATCAAGCAAAGTACTTCCAGCACCTAATCCACAAGCAAAGCACTTCCTGCATCTATTCCACATCAAGAAAAGAACTTCAAGCACCTATTCCATGTCAAGGAAAACACTCTCCAGCACCTGCCCAATTTCAAAATCTTTCCTATATCTAGCCATCATGTTTCACTTCATCATCTCCACTAAGGTTCTATCCACCGAGTGCTTTGGTGATATAAACTCAAACAAAGCTCAAATCCACCATGCTAAATAGCCCTAAAGCTATATTAAACCATGCCACCTTAGCCAATAACAAGCATCCAAGCATACAAGCCCAAGCTAAGCGTACAAGCCAATGCCAAGCGTACACACCAATGCCGCCAATGCCAAGCGTACACACCAATGCCAAGCATCCAAGCCAATACCAAGCATACAAGCCAAAGCCAATCGTACAAGCCAATACTAAGCGTACAAGCCAATACAAAGCATACAAGCCCAAAATAAAGCATACACGTCAATGCCAAGCATCCAAGTCAATACCAAGCATACAAGCCAAATCCAAGCGTACAAGGCAATACCAAGAATATATGCGCAAAATCAAGCATACACGCCAATGCCAAGCATCCAAGCCAAATACCAAGAATACGTGCCAACATCAATCGTGAAAGCTAATTTATTTTGGGCCAAAATTCAACCAAGCCTTATCTTCTCTATCATGTCACAAAAGTAGGCCAACTTTTGGTAACCCCAGTGAGTAAACTCTGATATTACAGTGTCTAGGAAAGTTCTTCAAGGCGACACCCTCGGTGTCTAAGAAGATTGGGTTTTAAGCGGGACCATTGCGACCCCTCCAACCTTCCCGGAAAAGACCTGGCAGTGATTTCAAAGGCTCTTAACTGGTTATCCTTGAGTTGCTTATCGTTACATTTAAATATATATTTATGATCAAGTTAGTACTTGCCAAAACCATGCCAATCTTTATGCCAAGAAAAACAAAACGACTACAGCCAAGCAAGCAAACACGGATATTTCATGCATATTGAAGAACCAACCATGCCATGCCACTGCCAATTATTTCGGGCTGAAATTGATTATTTGGCCCATCTTGTTGCCACTTCATGGCCCCAATAATCAAGGTGGCTAATGTTGAGGCCCAAAAAAGTCACGAGAAGCCCAAAGATATTTAAAGCCTAATATAACATATAATGGTGGTCATGCATTAATCTAAGCTGTATTTTTGGGAATTAATTCATTAAATAAAATATAAATAGTGTACATGCCACGCCAAGCTAATAATACATTTTTCCTATGCCAATCAAGTGCCAAGCCCACATGAACCCAAGTCATGTGGTTCACGGGGCTTGCACGAGGGATTGTGGTGTGGAAGGTTTCGGAGGTCCACAAGGCCCACGAAAGCTCTTGGATAATGGAGACATTGGGCTAGCTACTTGGGAACACCAAAGTCTAAGCCCATTACTTGGAGTTCTCCAATGTGGGTGAGCAAATGAGATATTCTTAAAGCAACTCCCTATTACCCGTTGGAAACAAGCCAATTCTGACACTTCCTTTTACCCACAGGAAATAGTCATTTTCCAATGCCTTGTTTTACCTGCTGGAAATAAGAATGTCCCAATGCTCCCTTTTACCCATAGGAAATAGTGATCTTCCAATGCCTAGCTTTGTCTGTTGAAAATAATCATGCCACAATGCTCCCTTTTAACCATTGAAAGTAGGCTGTTTCCAGCACTTCCCTTTACCTATTGGAAATAAAGGAACACCCTCACCCTCTATAAATTGGCATTCATGGCTCAAGCACAGACCATTCAAAACCAGAGCCATCAAGCCCCCCTCTCATGCGACTACTGCAAGCATTTCCAGTAGCCATAAACCCATTTCCTTAGTTGTCACATGATCTCTTGGTTGCTCAAGCACCCTAGCAACCAACGTTCATTCCTTCTTTCAGCTGCTGCAAGCTTTCCAGCAGCTGCAAGCTTTCTAGCAGCCATCCCAGCCATAGTCTTCAAGCCTCAAGCTCTTCATTCCTCCTCATACCCTTCCAAGCTTCTCCTCCATAGCCTGCATGTCTTAAGCTTTTCCTTCTATCTTCCCTATAAAGCCTCATCAAGCAATACATCAAGCTTTTCCTCCATAACCTTCAAGCCTCAAGCTTTTCCTTCCATCTTCCCTATAAAGCCTCACCAAGCAATACATCAAGCTTTTCCTTCCTTCTCATACCCTTCTAAGCTATAAACACCACAGCCTTTGATTTCTCAAACTCAAGCATATCCAACACCAAGCCAAGCACATGCGTTCTCATTTGCTAAACTTGTTTGTCTTTAGCTCCCACACTCCAAGCTCTCATGCCAAGCTCATATAATTTCAGTTCAACATTATCAAGTCATCTTCAACCATCCAAAAGCACGACCAAGCATTCGTCAAGCTGGTGGAAATCTACTCAAGCCACCCATCCTTTATCTCCATCTCTCTCTCTCTCTCTCTCTCTCTCTCAAGAAGCTCTGTCCCAAGTCTGAAACACCCATCCTCTCAAGCTAAAACCATAGTCATCACCTTTTGGTAAGAGAAACGCAGGCAGCACAAGCTTTTCGGCTACCTGCCGGAAACACCGAAAATCTCAAGCCTTAATCGTTTCCTTTTAGCTCTCACAATCCAAGCTCTCATGTCAAGCCTAGTAGTATCTTGATTCACCAACGCAAGCTCTCATGCCAAGCCCGTGCAAAATTAATGCACCATCTCCAACTCTTCGTCTAGCTGCTGGAAACATCAGCATAAAACACACAGCCGCTGGAAGAAGAACAAAGTACTCCCCTGAGACTTGCTTCTCTCTTGGGATGCTTTGGGCCTAGTTCTAGCTAACTCGGAAAAGGGGGCAACTTCATCCGTTTGCTCTTCCCAGCAGCCCAGGCCCATTCGTCAAGCTGCTGGAACGAAAAAGACCCCAACAGAAGTCTATTTATTATGTTGTAAATAAATTTTGGGTGTGTTTCTAAAGTCCATTTCATATAAGATTTTTTTTTATAATTTGGACCCCAATATTAAATATAATAGTGAATCTCCCATAATAAATCCAAACCACGTTCTCCCCTTTGTTTCTCTCTTTCATTTTTCTTGTGGATTAATATTCTTTGTTTATTCTTTTATCCTTTGTATATTACTTTCCTTTGTAAATGAACCTGCCTCAAATGAGTTCAATTTTCTTGTGCCCGATTTCCCTGTGCCTTCCTGTTTCTTTCTTAATATTTCGCCACCTGTCCCATACTTGACGGAGAGACAACGACGGTTAACTCGAATTGATATTGAATAATAAAACAAATATTGAAAAGAAAACTTTGTTTTTAATGGACTCTTCATCTTCTTCCTCTGGCTTTCTAACCACCCAATGAGAAAAACCGACCAATCAAAGTTCAAACCCCTCCCAATCCTTTCAGAAGTTGAAACTTGCAACAATAATAATGCCCAAATTGGCGCTCTTCCACTGTCTTGATCCCTCGCCATATCGATGTCTTCGCCTCCACCTCTAGGGGATTGTAGCCTACACATCTGGTTCAATGGTTAATCCAGCACTTAAACCCTTTGCTCTCTCTGGTTTTGGCTTGAAGTCAAACAAACACACAAACATCACAAAAAAAACAACTCTCTCCCTCCCTCTCAATCCCTAAACTAATTTCCAAAATAAATTAGTAACTCTTTTAGTTGCTGAAGAAACGCATAACATGTTCTTCAAAGATCAATCCAAAAAATATTAATTAATTTTGTTATGTTCCTCGTGTTTCTCGATAACAAAACAAGTCAAAGGTAATTAGAATTTGGGAGAAAGGGAAGAAAAGAAACAGACCTAATTTCCAAGGAAATTGTTAATGTAAATGAAGACCTAAACAAGATCGATAAGCCCGTGAAACTTCAGAGAGTTCAAAAAAAAAACTTTTTATTTTCATTTTTAATATTTGTTGTTTTGAAATTTGAACCATGAGTTAACGGATGTTATCTCTATGTTCAATATGGGGACAAGTGGCGAAATATTAAAAAAGAAGAGTGCTTCTAAATGAACCCTAAAATTAACTGAGCCTTACTACAAAAGTATTTATTGAATTACTAATTTACCTTGATATAAAATGACCAAAAATGATATATGGAATTGAGAAACAAATATAATTTAATAAGTACACCATACTCATCATATTTAACCTTAATCAAATGTAGAAAAGTTTTCATATTGCTTGGCATCCATGTAGTGAGGGCTTCTACAAAATCGCAAGTTCATCACAAACGTCATTCATCTGTGGCCATGTGTTGTGTTAAAATCTTACAATTTGCTCAACCAAAATTGAAATTAAAAGTGAAAAACGGAAGAAAAGACAAAAGACGAATAGCAACCAAAGACTAAGTATCTATTTCCATTACAGAAGAGTGTTGTGCATTGTTGTGTCACAGCTGCTGCAAAGCCGTTTTGAATATCACATTCGTATTTCGAAGGCATATCAGTTAACTTCATATATCTGGAGGATCTTTAAATGTGTCAATCCAGTAGTGATTGTCAAGTGCCTGCAGGATTTAATCTCTAACTCCCTAAGGTTTCGCATTGCTCCTTGGTGCACATCGAATTTTTTCAGAGTATCTAGATTCCGAAGCTTCATAACCAAAAGCAAGGGAAAGTCATCTATGGTGCAAACCATGTTTGTTCCTTCATAAGAACCAGAGTTCAATTTCAGCGACTTAAGTTTTGGAAGCTTCCCTAACATTGGCATCGGATATGCTTAGATTCCAGAGGCGGGTAAGGTAAGGTGAGTGAGGCTTGTTGGGAGTTCTCCTATGATGGATGCAGGGTTTTCAAGCCTTCCAAACAAATATAGGCTGTTTCTCAAGTTTTGACAGGGTTTTCAAGCCTTACCACCTGATAATGGTAAGCCATTTTAGAGTCCAATATGATATCTGGTGCTTGATGGGTTATTATTTATCATGATTTTTCAATATGATATTTGGTGATTAATGGTAAGACTTACCACCTGATAATGGTAAGCCTACTTTTTCAATATTGTTTTGTTAATCAATATGGCTTAATGTTTGATGCCAACTTTCCTCAGGTTTCAACCAGGCCATACCAAGCTCTCCAAGCATTTATTGATCACGGTACTGTTTCAAAGACAATCGATTCCAATGTCTCTCAGGCTGAAGGCATTTACAGTGCACTAGAGAAGTTAGGAATTGACTGGAGCTACGTCGGCAACCAACTCGAAATTGAAGGAATGGATTCTTTCAAGAAGAGTTTTGACAGCCTGCTAGATACTCTGCAAGAGAAGCCCAACTCTCTTAAATTGGTTAGTTTGCAAGAGAAGGCCAGCGTATCCGCAGAGTTTTGACAGCCTACAAATGCACGTGATAATGTTTGCAAATTGTTCAATGGAAGGGAAGTTGGTACACACAATTGAATATTCTGATTCAAAAACAAAAATCTTGAATTTGTGACAACCCAGATAACAAAAAAACAAATTTATGAAGTAAAAGTTGCAAACATAGAATAGAAGCATAAGGTGTACTTGGTTAATTAGAGTGTTGTATGATAGAGTGTATTAGGGTGTATCAGGGATATTTTTGATAGTTAAATAAGGTGTACTTAGTTAATTTTATATTTTGATTAAAATATTATAGTGTACTTGGATCATAGGGTGTACTCAATTAATTTTAAGATTCGCTTAGCACCACTAAAAAAAAAACAGGAGTCACAATAAAATTGAACTTGCCTCAAAAGGCCAACGAATTTCCTAAAATAAATTAGCACATGTTCATTAATTTTTAGCCTCCCACAAGGCAAACGTTGACAACAAAAAAGTTGGCAAGATATAATCCCCTACCATCATCACAAACCAGACATCTCTTATCCCCCAACAGAGGAAAAAAAAAACTTGTTTGGAACGGGGATAGCACTGTTTTGCTATCCCCTCCAATAACAGCCCGACGCGCGCGTACAAATTTTTTCACATGAGGGACTGTGATTGGAAGTGCTATCCCCGTTCCAACCAAGTTTCTCTCCGAACAAAAACACACTTTCTCCTTCATTCTCCTAAACTCTGGCCATGGCCGCCAACCAGACTCAGCTACGAGCACAACCACCATGCTCAAACCTCCTCCTCTGCTAGACATACAACAACAAAAATGGGCAACCAAAACGCTAAACACACAACAACAACAACAACAACAACAACAACAACAACAACAACATGAAGCCATCCATAATTGCCTCCTCCTCCTCCTGCTCCTCCTGCTCTGTGCATGGCGACAGCGAAACCCAAGAAGCATGGCCAGAGCTTCTCGGCGCAAACAACTGGGTTGGCCTTTTGGACCCTCTGGACCTGAACCTCAGAACCCTCATCCTCCGCTGTGGCGACTTCTAATGACGAAAGTGATATTTGCAGAGAAGAATAAGGAGGAAGAAAGCTAGAGAGAGAACACAGAGATTTCTAAGAGATCTTTACTGTTTGTATTTTCTTAGTTAACAATTACCGTACACACAAGAGCTTTATACAATTGCTTAACAACTCCTAACTGACCACGAGATATACATGTGAAATACAGCTAACATGCTGACTAGACATGTATAGTCATCATTCCCCCTCAAACCCAACTGGGTTCCCCAATCTAAGATTAATACAGTGTTTGAGGAAAATAGGACTATGTAGACCTTTGGTAAATACATCAGCCACTTGTTCTTCAGTTGGTATGTATTGAACAATCAAGTCTCCTTTTTGAACTCTCTCTCTGACGAAATGAAAATCAACATCTAAATGCTTGATACATGAATGATAAACAGGATTAGAACTGAGTGCAATCGCTGACAAGTTGTCACAATGCAAAACAGGTTGCTGAGGCAGAAAAACTTTTAAATCTTGCAACACCTGCCTTATCCAAGCTATATCAGCTGACCTATGTGCCAAGGATCGATACTCAGCTTCTGTTGAACTCCTAGTCACAAAGGTTTGTTTCTTGGATTGCCATGAAATAGGATTAGGACCTAAGAAAACCACAAATCCCATAATAGATCTTCTGGTATTCACATCTCCTGCCCAATCGGCATCACTAAAAGCATGTAATTGCCAAGGACCACTAGAGAACTTCAATCCATGATCTAGAGTGCCCTGAATGTATCTGAGTATCCTTTTAACAAGTAGCCAATGAAGTTCTGTAGGAGCAGTCATGTATTGGCAAACAAAATTGACGGCATATGATAAATCTGGTCTGGTAAATGTTAAATACTGTAAAGCTCCAACAACACTTCGATATATCTCGTGGTCAGTTAGGAGTTGTTAAGCAATTGTATAAAACTCTTGTGTGTACGGTAATTGTTAACTAAGAAAATACAAACAGTAAAGATCTCTTAGAAATCTCTGTGTTCTCTCTCTAGCTTTCTTCCTCCTTATTCTTCTCTGCAAATATCACTTTCGTCATCATGGTATCAGAGCCAGGAGGCGGGCCCGTTCTACCACGCGATGGGTGGGTCCCCGTTTGGCCCCGCGCGATGGGTGAGTCCCCATGGCTCCACGTAGGCCAAAGGCGTGATTTGGGTGGGTCCCCATTGGCCCCACGTGGTTGCCAATGTGTGGATCTCCACGTGTGACCCATAAAAATGGGGTCTCACGTGCGGGGGAGTGTTGGAACTCATTGTTGTCCCACATCGGCTAGAGAGCCAAAGAGAAAGTAGTTTAAATAGAAATACCCATCTCTAACTAATACCGAGGCCTTTTGTGATAAAACCCCACACCTGAGGATTGTGCAGGTGGTTAAGTGGGGACAGTATCGGTGTTGTTGGAGTGGGCCCTCGGCCCGTCGACCTGGAAAGTTTAACAACTTCTGCCAGGCCACTCACGACGCCTTCAACAACGACCAGAACTCCAAGTACTGCGGCTCGAGCCGCTACGGCAAGGCCTCGTTCTTCGACAAGGTGGTGCTCCATCCAAGACGCCTCCACCGCCCAAGTCAGCGTCCCCGAAGCCTTGCTCCTCCACTCCCTGTCCCGCGAGTCGTGGGACCGCGAGTCTAACTGGATCGGATACATCTCCGTCACCACCGACACCGTCAGCAAGGTCATCGGACGGCGCGAAATCTACGTCGCGTGGCGCAACACCATAAGAAACTACGAGTGGGTTAATGTCCTGGGAGCTTACCTCGACTCTGCTGCGGTTCTGTTACGTTCTGATGAATCTCACCCCAGCTAGGCAAATGATCAAACAGATGGTGGGCATAGCAGCAGCAGCAACGACGACAAGGATGAAGATGACGAAAAAGAGCCCAAAGTTATGAGGGGTTGGCTCAGCATGTACACGTCGACCGACCCAAAATCGCCATTTACGAAACTAAGCGTTAGAGACCAACTTCTGACGAAAATCAAAAAGCTGAGACAGAAGTACAAGGACGAGAAGCAGAGCATAACGATCGCAGGGCACAACCTAGGGGCGAGCCTGTCAATCTTGAGCGCCTTTGATCCGGTGGAAAATGGGGTTGCTGATGACATCCCAGTTGCTGCGTTCGTATTTAGATCCCCACAAGTCAGAAACAAGGCACTGTAAAATCGAATTCAGAGCTACCCAAATCTGAAGATTCTGCACATCAAGAGCACCATTGATTTAATCCCACACTACCCTGGGCGTTTACTGGGTTATCGTGACATTGGAACAGAGCTTGTGATTGATACAAGGAAGTCAAAGTTCTTAAAGGAGTCAAATGATCCGAGCGACTGGCACAATCTGCATGTGGTGGCTGGGTGGCACGGGGAAGAAGGCGAGTTCGAGCTAAGAGTGAAGAGGAGCGTGGCTTTGGTGAACAAGTCTAGCGATTTTCTGAAGGCGGAGTGTTATGTGCCGGGGTCGTGGTGGGTGAAGAAGAACAAAGGGATGGTGCTTGATGAGAGCAGCGGAGAGTGGGTCTTGGCTCCTCCTTCCGACGAGGACATGCCTGTCCCTGAGTTTTGAATGGTAGTGATGGTGGCGGCTTTGGTCTGCTCTGGTGGGCAGAGCCGTTCCATTGATTTTGGAGGCTCTATGCAAATAGGTTGTCGAGGCTCTATATATACAAGTAGAAAAAAAGAAATTAGTTCATATAGAACCAAAATTTCCTGACACGGAAAGAACACCTTTAGAAGGAGCTTCCCATAAATATTTCTTTAGTCTTTCTTCCAAATCACAGAGCTAATAAATTGATTCTCCAATTTCAATGGTTGATGAATTCTCATGTGAATGAGGGAGGGAGAAAGCCATGAAAACGAAACCAAACCCAACATTACCCATCAAAATGAACAAAATAGAAAAGAACTGTGATTTTGGGGAAAGTGTAAGAAAACGAGAGAGCGAGAGAATGTAATCTGAGAGGGCAGAGAATAATACTCTGTTTTCTTGTATTGTTCGGTGAGCACATTGCTCTTATATAAATACAACTTTCAGCATGCCAGTAGAATATTTACAGCAGGTAAGCAAACACTAGAGGCTGTCCAGCGTGCTATCTATCTATGCAGACTAATATAATATTCAACCACAAGATGGGCATTGGCTATTACAATATTCGTGATGGGCATTGGCCAATATCATATTCAATTGCACATGATTATCATATATTAATGACCACACGTGATCACCATTAATAGAAAGGGCTAAAGCTTGGGTTTTTACAATCCACATTTTGATGGAAGAGGGTGGTACTGAAGAGAAAGGGCTTTATTTTGATGGAGGAGAGTGAGAGAGACTTATTGAAAGCGAAAAGAATGATTAGAATGGTTTTGCAGCGTGAGAGTTGGGAAGAGGAAAACACAGGTTTCAGAAATTCATACCATAATAAACAAATAAAAGAAGAGTTGCAGTGTGAGAGTTGGGAAGAGGAAAACGAATTAAATTAGGGCCTCTGTTTGATAATTAATATTCAATTCAATTTTGGTTTTGGGGCATCTGCATATGGCGTTGTGGGGTGATATTTAATATTTCATTTTCATTTTCATCTTCTAGTTAATTTAATAGGTTGACTTGGAAAAATTTAGAGGCCCTTAAATTTAGGAGGCCCTGTGTGGTCGAACACCTCGCACACCCCATGGGCCGCCTCTGCTGGTGGGCTCTACACTCATTATGTTCGGGTGTTTTTTTTTTCGGTCAATATATTATCTAGTGTTTGTGTTGCTTGTCTTGCTGCAGTTTTGCTTAAGAATGGTTTTGTCATTTTCACGGGTGCTCGCTTGCTTGGTTGTTTAGAAGGATGGATATGCGATAAGGAATTAAATCCACAGAGAGCCAGCCAAGCCAAGTGCCCAAATGGGTGGTTCTGGAAGTGGTCGGTCTCGTAAATTAATTGGTTTCGTGGTCATTGCAATTTTTTTATTAATAAATTTATTGTACCAAAGAAACCCCAACGTTTACTCCAATTCCTTTTGAATATGAAAAACAAAGTCAATTGGAATCTTGATTCTTGATTACATGTAGGCATACCCTAAGACTTATGTGAGGTTGTCGACCCAGCAAAAAGAGAAGACTGGTATTTGAGGTCCACTCTCCACTTGTGCAAAGTGATAAGGACCTTATGAATTGTGGTTCATATTTTGCTTATAAATCACAAAAAACAATAACAATAAATATGATAGTTTAGCATTAATAATAGTAAAGCGACAATTCTCCTCCTGTGTAGACTTTAAAAGGTATGCTTTAATTTAAAATTAATAGGGAATTTCATATTTTGATAAATAGGAAATTAATTTCACCTAATTTGCTTGAAGTTAAAGATTAATAAATGTATATAAAATTACTAAACTACAACTAATAAATCCTATAAATTACAAGGAATGCCACTGAAGCTTATTTAAATAATTTTATTATTTCATTTGAGGTCAACCTCCAGCTGTCCACCAACTCCTACAGACCCACGCCTACAGCCCAAACTCCTGCATTGCAGGAAACGGCTGCATTGCAGTTTCCGATTTATCCAACATCGATTCATGCACGATTTGTTTACAAATCCATCATACTCTAGAGTTGTATATAAATTGCAATAATTTACCACTCTAAAACAAAACAATGTAGATATCAATGAAGTAAAACGAAAACCAAAATCATTTACAACTATAATAAAAACACAATAAAAACAGAAATTGCATAACAATTCTACTTGTTTTGAATTTTGTGCCATTCAACATAGACACTAAATAATCATCTAACATACACACAACATTGTCGTTTATAATCTTGCCAATCTATCTAGCCAGTTTCTTGAAACTGCTATGCAATTTGTGGTGATCGGTGCTTCTGCTTCCCAATAAGTCAAGACTAAGCAGCAGTCACCGCTTCTACAGGCTTTGCTTCAGGCTTTGTTGGTGCTTCTTCTAGCTTTGCTTCAGGCTTTTTATTTATTGGGAAGAAGCCAATGATAAAGCAATCGACTGATACCTGTCTGTGTCGCCATAAATAACTCTAGCCTTACACTTCTCATGTTCATTTACATATGAAATAGCCTTTTCCAATGTACTACGGCCAAGAAATATCAGAAGTTTGGAAGAGAGATCAATTAGACCAGTAAAGAAACTTCATATTGAAAATTAGAAAAGAAAGAATTTCTAAACTTAGCCAGCAAGCGTACCTCCCTCAGAAAAATTTTACTGGCTCCACCTTTGAATTGGAAGACCAATTTGGGGAAGTCAACTTTCTTCTCCTTTGAAATGTCGAAGCAGGGCCTTGAGCCCATTTTGTTTTCCAAGTCCTTGGCTCTTGTGCAATTCAAATTAATGATTGGCCACGGCTTCGAGCTCAAAAATTCAATCAACGAGCTAAAGCAAGCTCAATAAACAAAGGAATTGATTAATTCTACTGGCTAGTTACACATGAATTTACAAGAAAAAACGCAAGCTTTTCAGGAAAATCTCAAATTGATGAAGAAACGCGCGAAACAAACAGCTTGTGAATCAAAAAGACTATAAGAAACGATTAGGGATTGAGAACTCACAGATTTCAAAATTGTATATGGGAAAGAGAGAGGTTTCAGAGGTTCGAGTCGTGAGAGAGCTCCCAGTCTACGCGATTCAACACAGCTTTAGCGGCGGAGATGCTGTCGTTTTGGATTTGCATCAGCGCAACCCTTTTCGACCTTTTCTCTCCGTCTGGCTTCCCCAAAGTCGTCGAACAGAGACGTTGAAAAAAGAAAAATATGAACTAAATAATGAAAAGGGTAAAAACATAATGTTAAGTACAAATTAAACAGGCCCCTGATGTCTTGTGAAGGCCCATTGACCTCAAGCTAATAAAAATTCCAAAACATGTGACTAAGTTCAAAACACAACTAGCTCATGTTGGAGCTGAAAATTTCGGGTCCTCCAACAAGTAATCTTGTATTCCATGTTGAGCAGCCGGAAACCATCTTCCGTTTGCCATCAATGAGAGAGGAGGGGGGTTCCTGCAAGAAAACACTCCGACGCTCAAGTCAGTGTTCGTTCAGGAGTATTGCGTATAGTCAGAATAATCTCATACCTCTCTCCCCTTATGCTGGAGGATTAGTTAGCCTTCTATAGGCATTGAACCCTTGGACTCCAAGTGTCATATCCCTTATTTATCTTCATGCTCAATGGTAGTGTATATCATGTTATTTGATTCCCTCAATTCCCTAAATTTAGGGTTCATAGGAAGTGGCTTGTTACTTGGGCCTTAATTGTTGCTCCCACACATATCCCCTTTTCTCTCTCTAGACACATGTTTCGGGTGTGGAGAGGAAAAATATTTTTTGTGGGAGTTCATTGCGTGTAACATTTTATATGGTGACTTGTGCGATCTTCGATCACAAGTATATGTGAAGTTTCACGAGTATGGTTTTCAATTATGAATATTATCTTCGATCACGAATTTGGCCTTCAGCCGTGAGTACGGTCTTTGACCATGAATATGACCTTCGATCACAAGTTCGAGTTTGGTCTTTAGTTGTATCGAGTTTGGTCTTTAGTTGTATGGTCTTCAACTATGTATTTGACTTTCAGTCACAACTATGGTCTTCGACCACATGTGCATGTGGAATTTCATGGATATGATGGCCTTAGCAATGAGTATGGTCTTCAACCTTAAGCTTGATCATCTTTGGATTTGGCCTTTGACCATGAGTTTGGTCTTCGACCATGAATTTGAGTCTGGCCTTCGACCACAAATATGGTCTTCTACCATGATTTTGAATTTTGCCTTCGGCTACAAGTTTTGCCTTCGATATGGATTTGGCCTTCGGCCTTAAGTATGGTCTTCCACCATGTTTTGTCTTCGACATGAATTTGGCCTTCAGTCACAAACATGGTCTTGATCACATGAATTTGAATTTCATTCACAATCATGGTCTTGAACCACTTGAATTTGACTTTCAGTCGCAAGCATGAGTTGAGTATTGGCATGCCCCCGTCAGTTTAGAGTGCATCTTTGCTAACTTCATAATTTGCCATATAGAGAAACAGGCAATAGACAAAACTCTGAAGTTTTCTTTTTATCCTGAGTGGTGCAATGGTTGCCCCACCACGCAAAGTTAATCAGCATATGTAGTCAAGAGGTGCATGCTGGCCTTCATGCGGTCTTTTATAACAGGCTATCAACCAATTCTAACCATACAAGAATATAATGTTAATTTCATCAACAAAAATCATTTTCAATGTACTCTAAAGTTTATGTATGAATCAATACGTAGAGTTAGTAGCATTTAGCTATTGAGCAACATATGACTAGATTCAAATTCAAGCGTTTTATAGAGCCATACATGAAACTGTTCTCATCTCCCAGATATAAGAGGAATAAGTAAAATACCTTGGTATGTGTCAGATAGATATAATCAATTTAAACGCTTCTGATCATACGCCTTTTAGGCCATGGCTTCACCAACAATAAAAAATTAGCTGTTGTAAAATCGCACTAGACATACCATAAGCTCATAAGTCATAAGACCAGGATCATCATTCGTTATCACTCAAATGCTAATACCTTCACTATTTGCTTGTTGCAAATCATGCAATTCGCTGTTGAATTCCGACGGCGGCAATGTTTAGGCCCAAGGGGCCTTGCACCAATCACCTTCGCTGGCCTTGATAAATCTGCCTTTTCTGCCCCCCCAGCACTTCATTGCGTGCCTTCACTTGGTATGAATACCTGAGGTGGTATTGGATAATGAATTATTGAGCTGCAACAGTCGCGTTGTTTCGTATCCCAATGCTAGGTTCATCCTATAAATATGACTAAGGTAGCAGTAGAAGAGTTATGTAGAATTTTTGAGAGCAAACCGAGCTTGAGAGAGGCGATTTCCGACGAGTTGCGTACGGTGTTGAAGGCGATTTTCAACGAAAGCTCCTGCGGCGGAAGCAATTTTCGATGAAGCTTAACCACCATGCAAACAAGGTATGCAACCTTTCCGTGCCTAAATTTGGAGTAAACTCGTGGTTTTTCTTTGAGTTTGGTATGAACTTTGTATGAACATATATGAACTAGATGAACATAGGCCATAATGCATTAGGATCTGTAGGTTGATTCGAGCATGGAATTTAGTTTCCGTTTCCTTCTGTTTGTAGATGTCAGATAACGAGTCGGAGTTTAGTGATAGCCCTGGGGTCTTTGAGGGGGATTCGACTGCCAAAAGCTCTTCCTCAGAGCTTCAGAGTGCCGATTTTGAGGGCTTCGATTATGAGGTGGAAGGACCTGATGTGCCTACCGAGGCTGGTTGCACTTATAGTCCAACAATGGAGTTGGAGATTGGCCTTGGACGCTCGGTCGGGGCGTCGAGGCAGCAGAAGTATCGATCGCCACCCCTGGGGAGGGAGTGATGCCGGTAGTGAGAGGTAGGCAGCGGGTGCGGATGGCGCAGCCTAAAGAGTTAGTGTACGACGTGGATTTCTTGGAACTGAATGTGTTAACCGAATCGGAGTTGGCTAAGATCCGGGCTGAGTATCATATCCCAGATTCGGTGGTGATGAGGATTCCAGAGCCGCTAGAGTCCCTCAGCGATATAAATGGGGAGACGGTATTCTTTATCAATGTGTTCAAACACAGCTTCGGCTGCCACTGTGACCGTTTGTGTAGCGGGTTTTGGCGGTGATCTGCTATGCACCAGGCAGTTCAACCCCAACTTCTGGATTACACTGCTTGGTAAGATTACTGCGTTCGGTATTGCCGAAGAGGGAGTGCCGAGCTATGAGAAGTTCTCCCATTTGTATAGTGTGATGAGGGCCAAGAGCTCGGATCAAGGAGGTTGGGTGCAGTCGAACTGCCCGTATGCCGATCACCAAGGGCACTTTGTTTGCGGCGTGCCAAGCTCGCAGAAAACATGGCGTAAGCGTCGGGTGCTGGTGTCTGAAGCTTGGGAATCAGCACCGGGTGTGATCTTTGAGAGGCACATACCCATGTCTTTCCAAATGATCGGTAGGACCTAGGATGCCATTGGGTAGTTGTTTACGTCATGTAGCATTAAATAGCGTCTGTATGCCGATTGTATAAGCATAATTCTTTTATTGCCGAAGCTAACCAGTGTAGTGTTTATTTTGGCAGTCTCCCTGAAAGCGACGAGCGCGTCAAAAGAGGAGGTGAAGGCGATTGAGCGGGTCAGAAGCAAAATTGCCGAAGATGATCGGTTTCATAAGACACTATTGGGCTTCAGGAATTTGTTCAAGGCAGGGCTGATCACCGAAGCCGAGAACATCCGAAGAGAGGAAGAAAAGCAAGAGAAAGAGAGGAGTAAGTGCTACCGTTCGGTAGAGTTTTCTTTTGATTCTATAGGTATCTCTTGTATGATTCCGTTTGTTTACTAACTGATGCTCTTTTTCAATGGTTGGAGGGAGGGCCATGTCTGATGCTACGCGACGGCGGTTTGAGTCTCAAGCCCCATAGAAGAAAAAGGCTGAGGCCTCGAGACCGAAGGTGGTAACCCAGCGTCAGCCGGAGGCTTCTTCGGCCGATGATGTGTCGCTTGCCGAACATCGAAGGCAGAGGAGAGCCGAGGAGGCAGAGGTCGTTCGGGAGATCCACCATCAGGTGACTGGTAAGAGGCTGATCGAGGGTGCTCTCGATGTGACGCCTTTGTTGAAAAAGCTGAAGAGGGTTGTGAGGCTGGAAAAGCTGAATGTTGCCTGCCCTCTGTGGGTTGTGCCGACCGTTAACAACTTCATCGATGGAGCTTAGATGGAGTTGTCCGAGCTGGAGTAACTGCCGAAGAAGGCGTTGCCCAAACAGGCCGGTCGCACCTTCCGAGTCCAAGCTGCGGTAAGCGTACCTTTGTGTTTGTCTTTTGTTCAAAGTTGTTTATGATCAGTATTGACTGTGGCTTTCTTGATGCGATAGGCCCATTTGGATATGTGGATCTGTATGAAGCGGGCCCTCAACACTGCCAAACGCTTCCAGAAGAAATAGAAGGATAGCCGAGCCAAAATCGCTGAGGCTGGCAAGGCTATCTAGGAAGCGGATCGGCATACAGAGCTTTCTTCCAAATTAGCCGTAGCTGAGAAGGCTGTGGTGGAGGCCGAGGAGGCAAAGGCAGTCGTAAAGGTGGCGATGGGTGCAGCCGAGCGGGCTCATTCGGCCGAGGTGGAGTCGGCAAAGGCGAGCGGTTGTTGACTACCGTGCTTCGGTGGAGTTCACTGCTCTGGTGGACAGGGAAGTCATGGATCAATGTGACGACCTTGTGTACCGTTTCAAGAGGTACAACGCCGATAAGAAGCTAAATTTGAACTTCCTCCGTGAGCCCCCTTCTCTTCCCGAAGGTACGACCAAGGAGATTATCGAAGCATATAAGGGGGAAGATGCAGACCCTGGTTCAGAGGCCGAGGATGAGGAGGGTGAAGCTACGGAGCCTGTCGAGCCTATTGCAGTCGATGCCGTTGAAGCTCCGTGATTTATTTTTCAATCCAAGTGTACTGCAGACGGCACCAATCTGTTGGCGCTAAAACTACACAGATAATGGTTACAAGACAACTTACAAGTAGTATGGACGGTCGAGGGACCGAATGAAACTTCAAGAGGATATGCTTCTCCTTTCGTCCGATGATGCTGGATCATCGCCAAAGAGCAGAGAGCAATTGGTAAGATCCAAGACACCGGTGTGGTACTAGCCGAAGGTCCTCGATGCTAAAGTTAGTTTCGAAGGAGGAGCAGGCTATTGACAGTGTGAAGACATAAATTCAAGCAGGAAGTCTTTACCTTGTAGCTGTGGTGAGGGGCTCTATTTATAGAGCGACTTGGTGGTTCTCTAAGCACTCAGTTTCGATGTGGGACTCGTGGGAATGCCTTCCGAAGCTGACACGTTTTGGAGTAAATATCCTAGCAGAGGACCCGAGAAAGATCTGCAAGATATCTATGCTGACGCAAAATTTGCAGGGTGTGCCAAAGGGTCTGATAGTCCGTGGGATGGCCAGTGTACAATCGATATGGGGTGCTTGGGGTTACTACCGATTACAAGACTGGATCAGCTGGAGTGGGCAGTTAAGCGATATTGGTGTAGGATCGGCAGTGGGTGTCGAAGGTACTCCCGATTGGGCAAGCCAGTGTGGGATATGGGCCTTTCCAACGTGTCATGACAAGAGAGGCGGGTCTGATATGGTACAAACAGGTGTGTCACTTTAACTTTAAGGGGGTAACGTGATATTTGACCAATGTTTCAGGGGGCACTGTAGCAATTAAGCCTAAAATATATTATTAAAAACCTGTAGTTATTTAAAAAGTTAAAAGTAAGAAAAATCTCCATTTTCTCTCCGTTGCCCTCCTCTCTTCGAATTACCCCAAAAAAAATTTACATTTTTTTTTCCTCAAGCTCAATCTTTCTCTTCTCTTTCTCTCTTTCCAGCGCTCACAAACACCAATCCACCCATCGATTAAGGGCTAGTTTGACATTCTTTGTGCTTTTAAAAAAGTCGTCATTGTGTCTTTGCGATAATAATCACCGTGTGAAAAAAGCGACTTGGTCTTTGGTAAACTGTATTTAAAAAACTATTGTGAGTAGTCAAAGTGTTTGGTAAATTTTATCAGAAGTACTTTTAGTGTGTATAATGACCAAAAAGGGTATGATGAAATTTTTTTCAAAAACTAAAATTATTATTATAAAAAATGTATAATTTAAGTTAACAAATAATAAAAATTAATGTGCAAATAGAAAAATTAAATTAAAAAAACAACTCAAAAAGCAACCGACACCCCTCCCTACTTCTTTCCTTCTTCCTCTTTTTTTATTGGTCAATTTCCTTATTCCCAAGTTTTTTTTTCTTTCTTCATCTTCTCTCATTCTCTTTTCTTCTTCCTTCCCATGCCTTAATTTTCCTTTCTTCCTCTTCTCTCCTTTCTCATTTCTTCCCAGACCCCGTTTCTTCTCTGTTTTCTCTTCTTCTTCTTCTTCTTCTTCTCTCTTTTCTCTCTCTCTCTTCCCCCGACAGCAATCGATGATGATGGGTCGGAGGAGATGGGTTTCTAGAGTTGGGTCGGAAGAAATTCCTAAAATACGTTATTTTCTTTTGTTGTTGGGTCCAATTATCCGATCCTGGAGCTTCAGTTTTTTCAATCTCAATTTTGTTGAAGTGAAAGGTTCCTGCTTTGCTGGGTAATTTCAATACCCAGAGGAACGGCAGCAAGTGAGAAATAATAGAACGTGAAAAGGAGAAGGCTAGAGTGTGTCATTTGTTAAAACAAACGAGGACAATATGGGAAATATGAAAATTTCATTAAACTCCTCCGCTCGCTTTGCATGCTTCTCCGTGCAGCAGTTTTTAGAAGCACCCTCTCACCTGCTTCTAAAAATTGTCGTGGGTGACCCCCAATTGTGGAAAAAAAAAGGCTTTTCTCTTTTTTACCAAACACCAAATCTTTAAAAAAAATTTAAAAAAAAACTGCTTCTAAAAGAAGCACTGCAACCCCAAATCAGCCCTAATTCAATCAATACCCAAGGAATCACATGTTTTCCTTTTCCCTCCCCTTCAATTAAGCAAACCTGGAATAAAAAAAGGTAGATGATTTTCCCACTCCTATTTTCTCCACTTACACCCGATTTTGTTTTTTTAATCATTTTTGTTCATTTTTATTCTTTCTCTTTCCTATTCTACTTTTATGCTACATTTATTTATTTTTACTTCACTTATATATTATTTCTCTTTCCTATTCTCTTTCTTATTTCTTTGTCTTCTTTAATCGAGCAATAAATAATTAACACTGTATATTTGTCTAAGAAAAATTATATGGTCCACCTATTGCAAAAACTCATGCCCCAAAAATAAAACTCAACCCATGTAGGATAAGGGTAAGGGTAGAATAGGAAAGAGAAAAAACAAAATTGATTAAAAAGTATTAAAAAGCAAAAGGGAGTGTAAGTGGAGAAAAGGGGAGTGGGAAAATCGGTTCCCTAACAAAACTTGGCAAAAAGTCACTTTTGGTCCTTGTAGTTTGCCATTTTTACCACTTTGGTCCCTGTCATTTCAATTTGGTCAATTTTGTCCCTGTGGTTTCAATTTGGATCAATTCAAGGACAATCTCTCATTTTGTCAAATTAAAGTAACTTCCGCTACCCGTGGAGGGGTAATTCAGTCAATTTATTTTAAAAAATAATTCATTTTAAAAATAAACAATACAAAATGGAAAAATTAATTTATAAAAATAAAAAAACTCTCTTCTTCTCCCTCTCTCTCCCGTCCCCTCTCCCTCCCTTAACTTCACCCACAGACCTACCCCCACCATCGATTTCTTCTCCCCCTCACCCTCACAACAACACCACCACCACCACCCACAACCAAGAGGGTTGTTGTTGTTGTTGCTGTCGTTCTGATTCTCACTCTGCAAGAGTTGCTTGAGCCCAAACGACTTGTCGTCCCCATCCCCAGCGATCCACCGGAGCAGTGACTAGTCTTGACCCGAAGACATCGCCGTTTCGGAGAGCATGGTCTCCTAGTCCTCCAACCCACCAAGCCCAAGCCTGGATCTCACGGCCTCCAACTCACTGCTCGGAATCGATTGAAGCTCTATGGCCCACTTGTCTTTGGTAGACGTAGGTCCCACTGGAGGCGATGTCTCCTCTGCCAGCGGAGTCGTTTTGTCACCCCTGTTGCCACCACCGTAGTTGAAAGATGAAGAGAGAGTTGATGCAGAAGTGGGTGGGCTCAGGCTTCTTCCCATATGAAGAACATAGTTGTGTTCACTGCTCACAAAGTTGTTGTTGAAAAAGCAGTCATCTTTCTGGCTTAAGTACTTGTTGTTGTTGCTGTTGATGTTGTCTGTGAAAATTGAAGCTAAGCTTGTATTTGCAATTTCTAAGACCCCCTTCCCTTGCTGAAAATGAAAGGGCATCCCTCTTGCATAAATATCACAAACCCAAAAATTAAAATTAAAAAAATCTCAAACCAAGTTGTAGAAGATTTGCTTAGGGAAACAAGAACAAGAGGCAAAGCAATGGGTTAAGCTCAGAAAATGGGTTCTTTTTAGATTTGTGCAGAAAAACTCTTCGTTTTTCTTATGAGTCTTCCTCAAATTCACACCCACCATCCACTCTTTGCATGCCATGAAATCTTTCAGCTCAAATTAAACAAACCCATTTCAAAAAATTAATTCTTTCTTTTATGTAGCTCACCATTACTGAACAAGTTCTCTGTCATCCTTCTCAGTTCCATCATATCTCACTTTACTACTCGCCAGAGTTCCATTTCAACTCTCTCTCTCTCTCTCTAGACTTAGCAGCTGTTGTTGTTGTTGTGGGTGGTGGTTGGGAAATGAGGGGGAGAAGAAATCGGTGAGGGTGGGTTTGTGGGTGAAGTTAGGGGAGTGGGAGGCGAGGGGATGGGAGAGAGAGGGAGAAGAAGATAGTTTTTTTTTTATAAATTAAACTTTCCATTTTGTATTGTTTATTTCTAAAAGGAATGATTTTTTTAATAATTTGACCGAATTGCCCCTTCATGGTAACGGAAGTTACTCTAATTTGACAGAAATGAGAGATTGTCCTTAATTGCTTCAAATTGAAACAACATGGAAAAAACTTGACCAAATTGAAACTACAGGGACAAAATTGACCAAATTAAAAGATAGGGACCAAAGTGGTAAAACCGGCAAACTACAGGGACCAAAAGTGACTTTTTGCCAAAAATACTTCTTGTTAATCAAACTCAATTTCTCCAAACCCAGTCGCACCGTCATATTCACATCACCTGCAACGACGCCAGTGTTGACTTCGTCTCTAGCTACTCCAACAATTGAGCTTCAGCCAGCGACTGCATCAAATTTAACTAACTCATTCCTTCATCCTTCATAGCTCCCTCTCCCTCTTGCTCTCTTCATATAATCCTAATCCCTAATTTCACCATTCATCAGCTGCTCCAAACCTTAATTTTGATCTCTAATATTGGTTTCTATTGGGTTAAGGTTGGCAGTGAAAGCAGCAAGAGAGGGCTCAAATACTGGGTGTAGATGGTAGATTTAGGGGCAGAGAGAGACATAGACAGAGGGATGAGGATTGGGTGGCTGGGGATTGGCTTTTTGAGTTCTAATTGAGGGCTTTGTTTGAAGGATAATTGATTGGGCTAGTGGAGAGAGCAGAGATTAGAGACCTTGACTCCCAAGGTCTCTTTGGTTTCTAAGATCTCACTCTCAAATTCATGGTTGGTTTTGCTTATTATCTCTGCTAATTTGAGTTTTTCAGGAAATGTTGAAGAAAAAGAATAGTAAGAGGTTGTTGGGTTTGTTTGGTTTAATATAGTTTTTTGGTTTTTCTAGGTTTGATTAATTGAAGGAGAAAGAAAAGATGTTGGGTAATTCGTTTCTTTAAATTTTTTGTTTGATTTTTGGGTTTTCTGCTTTGATAATCCATTGCTGGGTTTTTATTAGTTTGTTTTTTTGTGTGATGAGTTGACGGTAAAGGGGAAAGTGACACACTAAATCTTGGTTAAAGGGGCAAAGTGGGTCACTTTAACTTTGTGACGACCCTGACCCAAAATTAAAAGAAAATAAATGAAAATAATCAAGTAATTAAATTTGGTAATTAAAATGAATTAAAAGGAATTAATTGGAATAAAATTGGAATTTATAAATTAAAGGGGCATTTTGGTCAATGATATTTTCGGGACGGAATTTGGCAAAACGAGTTGCGCCATTGCATCCGTCTCGTCGAGATGAGTTCGTGGATATGTGGAACGCCTAATTCCGAGTTGTAACGAACACGTAACGGTTTAAAAATAAAATAATAAAATAATAAATTGATTTTTAGATTTTACCGTAGCGCCTACAGTGCTGCTACAGTACCCCGCGACCTCAGTCTTCTTCTCCCTCTTTCTCTCTCTCTCTCTCTCTCTCTCTCTCTCTATCTCTCTCTCTCTCTCTCTCTCTCTCTCCCTTGCACAGCCCTCCCAAAACAGCACATATGGGTTTTTGGTGGCCACCGATTCATCCGGCCACCAAATGGGGTGATACCAGTCCCCAAAAGAACCGTGACGCCTTCCTCTTCCAACCCCGCTAGGTTCCGCCTGGAACGCCCGCCGCTTGCCGGAAAACGCAGCCAAACTGCCGGATTGCAGTCAAACTTTCAAGCCGTTTCTCCCTCCTCCCGCAACGGAATTCGACGTATGAGGTACTTTGACTCTGCTACGCAGCTGGGACCCTTTTAGGGTTATGCAGCGTAGGACCAACGGTGAGTGGACATTGTTTTCAAAGAGCATGATTTCATTGAATTGCATGTTATGCATAAAAGGAGATTTAATAATTGTTTTAAATCTTGAATATGATAACGTTGTAAGTCTTGACTTGACTTTGGTTGTTTTATATTAAATGAATATGCATATGAGGTTTATGCATGATTTGGGTTGCCAGTTTGTTTGTGGGGCCCCGATGGCTATAGTTTAATATTATTTATACATTTGGGTATTGTATAGGACGTAGTGACGTCTGGTGGTTTTCGTGTCCTATATATATATATCTATACATTTAAGCTATTTGTAAGTTTGGAAAATTGTATTACTATTTATATGATGATTTAAATTATGGAAATTCCTATCTACCTTAATATTGTGAGTCATATTATATACCTTTGGGAATATATATATATATATATATATATATATATATATATATATATATATATTTTCTATTCTATGAGAAATCATATTTTCATATCTTGGAAAATTATATTCTATACCACGGTGAAACTATAATTTATATTCCTTTGGGATAATAGGTTTTATACCTTGGGGATATGTGATGTGTGTGCAATTAGCACCTTATATTGTACCTCCCCATGTTCTCGACATCGATGATCGCATGACGATTGATATAATACGATTACCTGGATTTGGTATGGTTCGATCCGGTGCATACCTTAACGGGTGTAGTGTAGACCCTTGATTGGGTAGTCTGCTCATGTAAGACAGATTTCGGAGTTATGGTTGGTAAGTTTTTACCATATAAGCCTACGAGTTTAGTCCCACTTTGGACGGCTCAACCACTGGGCACGGTGTGGATGGGTACGAAGTTCCACAAGGCCCACGAAAACTATTGGATAATGGAGACTTTGGGCTGCTTTGGAGCACCAAAGTCCAAGCCCATTCCTTTAGTTCTCTCATGTGGGTAAGCAAATGAGATATCCTTCCAGCACTCCTTATTACAAGCTAGAAACAAGCTGTTTTGAGCACTTCCTTTACCTATCGAAAATAATCAGTTTATGGTACCTAGCTTCACATGCTGGAAAATAGAATGCCCCAATGCTCCCTTTTAACCATTGGAAATAGGTTGGCTCCAGCACTTCCCTTTACCTATTGAAAATAAAGGAAAACCATCATCCTCTATAAATTAACATTCATGGCTCAAGCAAAGGTGACCATTTTTCTTCAGCCATCAAGCCCTCTCATTCGACTGCTGCAAGCAACACGGCAACCATCAACCCCTTCTTCAGCCATCAGGCCCTTCCTTTAGCTACTGGAGGAGCACAACAACTTCTTGCTTTGGTTGCTACAAGCATCCTAGCAGCCATCATCCCCTTTCTTCAGTCATCACACCTCCTTCCTAGCTGTTGCAAGCACCCTAGCCATAACGTCCTCTTACCCTTAGAACGCATAAGCATCTTCGAGAATCATACCCATAAACATCATAGCCTTTAAATTCTCAAGCTATGAATTCCATCACCATAGTCAAAGCTTCATCAACCATTAAAATCTCATAAAAGTCTTCTTCCCAAGCTCAAGTATAGCCAACACCAAGGGAAACACATGAATTCACATTTGCCAAACTTGTGGGTCTTTAGCTTCCACACCTCATACCTCTCATGCCAAGCTTTTTTGTAATTTTGTCTCAAGCATTGAATATCATTTGAATTTCCAACTCAAGGAGCCAATGAAGTGTCCAAACAAAGCACTCCCTAAGATTTACCCTCTTTTGGAGTGTTTTGGGTCTAGTTCTTGCTTATTCAGGAATGGGGCACACAAAGGCTTGATGCACCTCACTTCCAGTAGCCCACCCAAGCCTTCCAACGGAAAAAGACCCCAACACATACATCATACATGTTATCTATCTATATAATAAATGTAGGAGTAAGAGAATGGTAAAACATTAAAAATTTCCAATAATGTCTTTCCTTAATGAAAAGCCTCAAACTATAACAAATTTAATATCATATGCAAATGACTTTATAAACTTGACCAACAATTCCCCTTTCGAGGTACTTTCTCTCAAAATTTATGATATTCTCAATTTCAGCCTTAGAGAATCTATACATGCTAAACCATGTAGTGATTGGTCCTCATTGAACCCTTTTTTTTTTTTTGTGAACAAGGGGGGGGTAAGAACCCCTAACAAACCAAGAAACTAAACAACACTAATCATACGAGGTTTAGACAACCCCAGCATGTCATCCACCAACACATAGCCTAGTCAATCAGGAGCCTCATCAAGCAGACACAAACCTAGATCCAGGTTATGACTCCAACTAGCCAAGCTGTCTGCAACATTGTTCTTCTTCCTATAAATATGAGAAATCTCATAGCTCTTAAATTTGTTTAGGATCCCCACGCAACTGGACACCAAAGCAACAAGAGGATGAAGGAAAAGAAGATTGTGTTGTTGAATTAATTGAACTGCTATAGCAGAATCCATCTCAATGATGAGTTTAGGCATTCTACTATCATAAGCAAGCTTCAAACCAAAAAGACGGCCCAAAGTTCAGGCTCCAGCACCTAGCCAATCCCTAGCAAAACCACCATTCCATTCTCCACGAGAATTTTGAAGGACCCCTCCAGCACTAATTCATCCAGAATCATCCCATCAAGAGCCGTCCACATTGAGCTTGAAGGTACCACGAACATGAGGGCTGTGTTTTCACAGTGGCTTTAGTAGTGATAGTAAAAGCTTTAATCCAGTCTTGTACCTCTGAGATAATAACCATCCTAGGACAAATAGGCAACTTAATATCAGAGTTTAAAACATGATTATTTCTCCACTTTCAGATGAACCAACAAGCAAACATAAAAGTAAATTTCCATGGTCCCTGCACCATAGCATGTTTAGAACACATATTACTGAGGAGCCATGGCCTAAGCTCAGTATGAAAGAAACTCGCAACCTGGTGAGGCTTCAAAAGTTGGGCCCAAACTAGACGTGCCCTAGAGCAATCCCTTAAGATATGCAAGACAGATTCATTCCATCCCCCACAGTACATACAATGTTGTCTAACCCCTTACTCATTGGAAAGAATTTTCCCTTGATAAACCAGCCAATAGAAAATTTTCAACTTAGGAGGAATTTTCATCTTCCACAGAGTCTTCCACCAAAGGTCAGACCACTCCGAACCGTTAAACAACAATTGATAAGCAGACTTGGTCCAGAAAATTCCATTGGAACTAGGAAACCAGATCGGCGAATCGCTCAAATGCCCACCGAAATCAACAATACAACAAATAATTCTTTGGATAAGCTCATTAGGGAAGCTTCGCCACATCCCACCACCCATTACTACGGAATTCAGAAACAGTACTCTCAAGATCAGCCCCATTCATAGAGACCTCATAAATCATAGGAGGTAAGCTATCAATCCATTTATCCTTCCAAAATAAAACCTGATCCCCATTACCAACTCTCATTTCAAGCCTTTAGTCAACAACTTGGAACCAAAAACAACTCCACACCAAGCTGCAGAAGAACCTTGCCCTAGAATCATATAAGCTTTAAGGATTGACCAACCTTTAAGGTACTTGCTTTTGAATACCTTAGCCCAAAGACCATCATCTCTTTGGAACAGTCTCCACCCAGCTTTAGCTAGAAGAGCTTGATTCATATGTTGAGTTTTCTTAAAACCCAAACCACCTAAGCTTTTAGGTCTGCTGACAAGATCCCATTAACAAAGGTGAATTTTCTGTTTTCTCTCATTACCACCCCAGAAAAAATTTCTATTAATTTGGTCAAGTTTCTCATAGATACTAATAGGCAGTTTAACAGTTTGCATAGCATAGACATGAAGGGAAGAATTCACAGATTGGATCAAGGTAGCTTTGCCAGCCAAAGATAGCATCTTACTCTTCCAAGAGGCAAGTCTAGCATGAACTTTATCAAGCAAATAACCATAAGTAGCTTTGATTACCTTGGAATGAACAAGAGGCATTCCCAAATATTTTCCTAAGTTACTCTTGAGCGGAGATCCACAAATGAGACTAATCTACCCTACAAGAATTAGGAGAGCAAAAAACAACATATTTATCAAAATTGACAGTTTGGCTAGAAGCTTGACAAAACACATCTAAACAATGCTTCATGATCCTAGCTTGTTTTGGAGTAGCTTCCCCAAAGAAGATCAAATCATCTGCAAAAAAAAAAAAAAAAAAGAAGATGTGAAACAAAAGGCCCCAATTGAGAGGATTTAATAGACTTGCACTGCTTGCTTCTGACAGCATCAAAGATAATGTGTGATAGTTTTTCAATGTAGAGAACAAACATATAAGGAGAAATGGGGTCTCCCTATCTAATGCCATTACTGGGAGAAAAAGTGTTAATGAGTTCCCCATTCACACAAACCTAGTACTTTACCGACGAAACACACTGCATAATCAACTGTACAATGGGGGAGGCAGCCTCAATTCAATAAGAACAAGCTCAATAAAGCTCCAGCGCAACCGATCATAAGCTTTAGACAAATCAATCTTCCATGCAATAAATCTTTCCTTTCCCTTGGCAATTCTGAACTTGTGCATAATCTCTTGCGCGATCAAAATGTCATCATTAATTTGCATACCAGGGACAAAATTACTTGGTTGGGGTTGATCAAACTAGGAAGAATATGCCTGAGTTTGGCAACCAAGATCTTAGAGATGACCTTGTAAAGAGTAGAACATAAACTAATAGGCCTGAATTGTGCCATTGAATGAAGATTGTCAATCTTAGGAACCAGAGTGATCAAAGTTGAATTCAATCCCTCAGGAATGATGCAGTCCCTAAAACATGTGCAAACCATATCAAAGATGTCGTTACCACACAGTTGCCAATTACTTTGAAAAAAGAAAGTTGGGAACCCATCAACCCTAGGAACTTTCAAACACCCAATGCTGAATAAGCTCTCTTTAACCTCAAGCATATCCACATCTTTAGTTAGCAAATCTAAATCTTGAGAATTAATAGTAGGAAACAAATTGGGGAGATTTAAATCATTGGCATTACCTTGGGTCTGGGAAAAGAGGCCAAGAAAATAATGAAGGATTTTCAAAACATTTTTGAGAAGTTCATTTGAATATTAAACATGCATTTAATCAAATTAATCGCAGCGGAAGTTTATGGTGGTTGTTGTTTAAAATCAAAAAACAAAACTTCTTCCAAGTATCTTAAGCCATGAACATTGATATGATTTCATGAATGAAAATTCAAGAGAAAAGGATAAGATCTAATTACCCTTGAAGCAATTATATGAACCAATTTGTGTTTGGTCTTCTCTTGATGATTTCCTCTTTCTTGATCTCCTCTTTGATCTTTGATCTTTGCTCCTTGATCTTTCTCCTCCTTGTGAGCCACAAAAGGATATGGCCTCTAAGTCTCCACACCAATGGAACCTTGAGATGAGAGGGAAGAATCTTGGGAATACAAGGATGCTAGTGCTAGATCCCCAAGACTTGGTTTCAATCTAAACCCCTTGAAAGATGAAAGTGTTTCACTCTTGAAAATTCTCTTTTATCTCTCTTTGATCTCCCAAACCTATTTGGTTGATGTTGGATTGTGTTTGTGTAATAGCTTAAGCCCTTGGGCTTAATACCCAACCATTTGGGCTTCCCGTTAACTATTACCGAGGCCCAAATACTCTTTTACACGTAGTAAATCATCCATATCAAATCGATCAAATTTATTTCCACAACATCATATGTATTTCTCAAAGTTAACCATTTAAGGTGTGCGATCCATTAGGTTCTAATTAGCAAGGCAGTGGGAAAAAATTAGAACTCTTTCTAACCAACTGAATTAAAACCCCCTTTTAATTTTTCCTTTATATGGATTGATCACAATCAATCCTAGGACTTCCACGAACCAAGAGTGACATCTAGCAATATATCAAGGCTACCCAAGCTAACTAGAATTGGTGAAGAACCTATTCAGTTGGAATTACAATGCAATACGGTCCTTCTCTTTATACAATGTTTCATATCATATTATTAGGGTACGGATTGATTATGTCAAACCCCTAATATGATTTATAACCTCATATGATTCAATAGAACATGATTAAGAACAACTTTCTAAATCAAGCTCAAAATACTTTGGCCAAAGATTTACTGAATCACATCTCGAAACATTCTCCTTCTTTATCGAAGGTAGAGATTCCTTATTGTACATTCACATGCCCCTATGATGAATTAAGAGACCCCAACAACACTTTAGACAAATCTTTTACGGCTTGCCTTTAAGAGCTATCTAAGATCAATAACGCATCATAGGACAACCATGATGCCTCATGTCTAAGGACTAATTTGCATTATTGCAACTATGAGTTCTCGTTTGACATGTAGATAAATACTCCATACGAGAACTACGGTTGATCGCGTTCAGTGTACTCATTCACTAATGAGCACCCACATACTTGTATTAGTGTCATCTACACAAATGGTTTGAGACTAACCATCCTCCTAATTGAGCGTACATAGTATGTGCTAATCTTGACGGTTTATCAATGCCCATTTGATAATCCTATGATTAGGAACATTTTGGGATACTATAGTAAGAGATTAAAGGTCTCCATAATCTAATCTTCTTTAGATTACTTTATCTCTTATTTAGCATTCCCTGGACATTTGTTTCTTTAATTGATGTAAAAGATAACAAATAAGTTTGCCCTTTATTATCATATACGAAATGTATTCTAAGGAGATTACATCAAATGTATTGGCTCTTAGGGCACATTTCTAACAATCTCCCACTTGCACTAGAGCCACATAGCCCTGTATCTAATACCCATTATCTCTGTATGTCTATCCAGTTGTGATTGTGACATAGGCTTAGTGAGTGGATCTCATACGTTGTTTGCCGATGCAACCTTTAGGATGCAAAACGTCCCATCTAATGGTAACATTTTTCTATGTGTTTGGATCTCGATGAGACCTTGGTTCCTTGGCTTGAGCTATTGCCCCATTGTTATCACACAAGAAAGGTACTTGTGACATTTATGGTCGAACCTTATTTAGTACGGTAATGAACCTTTTATCCAAACAGATTTTATTGTAGCTTCTAAAGCGACAACTTATTCAACTTCAGTTGTTCTCCAACTAACTACTTGTCCATTCAAAATGAAGACGTACCCTTAGGTGGATTTGCAATAATTGATATTAGATATATTATCCAAATCAGTAAATGCTTCCACTTGCTACTCGATGTTCCTCCCATACGAGGAACATTTCCTTAATCCTTCTTAAGTATTTAAGAACACACTTGACTCCTCCCTATTGATCTAATCATGGGTTCGATTTATATCTTCTAGTTATACTCATATAACCGATATCATGTCTTGTACATGCTATGACATATATGAGAATCCCTGTTGCATATGCATTAGAGATTTCACTCATCTACCGTATTTCATCATGAGTTTTTGGACACATGCTCTTAGCAAAGTTAAGTCCATGTCGTACTAGAAGTAAACTTTTCTTAAACTGCTCCATATGAAATCTCCTTAGCACCTTATCAACATACAAGGATTGAGATAATCCAATTATTCTCTTAGATCTATCAGATAAATCTTTATTCCGAGTATGTAAGATACTTCTCTAAAATCATTCATTGAGAATGATTTAATGAGTCACAGCTTCACTGAAGATATTATTCATATATCATTTCCGATAAGTGGTATGTCATCTACATACATCACTAGGAATACTACCAAACTCCCACTGGTCTTTTGTACACTCATTGGTCATCCATGTTTTGTATGAAGTCAAATGATTTGACAACTTCATCAAATAGGATATTCCAACTCCTAGAATCTTGCGTCAACCCATAAATGGATCTATGTAGCTTGCATACCTTATGCTTATCAACTTTAGAAATGAAGCCTTCAGGTTGATCTTTGTACAGTTCTTCCTGAAGGTGGCCATTCAGGAAAGCCGTCTTCACATCCATTTTGACAAATCTCATAATCATAGTATGCAGCTATTGCAAGCAAAATCCGAATAGACTTTGTCATAGTGACAGGAGAGAAGGTTTCTTCATAGTCAATCCCTTCTCTCTACTTGTAGCCCTTTACTACTAGCCTTGCCTTGTAGGTTTCTACTTTCCCATCTAAGTCTATCTTCCTCTTAAAGATCCATTTATTGCCTATTGGTACAATGCCAGGAGGAGGATCAACTAGAGTCTAGACTTGGTTGGTATACATAGAATCCATTTCGGATTTCATGGCTCCAAGCCATTTCTGAGTCAATGTCTGACATTGCCTCATTGTAGTTCGAAGGGTCTTCGATATCCTCACAATCACTTAGGAGATTTAACTCTCCTTTGTTTTTGTGAAGGAAACCATAATACCTTTTAGGCATTCTCGCTAACCTTACTTTAACTACGTGGAGTCCGTGTTACAACAAGTTTGTGGATCTGGGATTGCATTTAGCTTAGTGTTGATTTCTAGCTCATTGGACAATTCCTTGAGTTCTATCTCATGTACCCTTTTCCCATCAAGAGTGTATTCCCCTTTTAGGAAGGTAGCTGACCTTGCGACAAACAACTTTTGCTCGTCAATGTGATATAAGTAATATCCCATAGTTTCCTTGGGATACCCTATAAATCAATCACTTCACTAACCTTGCATCTAGTTTATCCGCATCTAGTCTTTTAACATATGATGGACAACCCCAAATCTTGATTTAACCAAGACTTGGTTTCTTCCCAAAACACATTTTGTATGGAGTTTGCCGAACAGATTTGGAAGGCACTCTATTTAACAAATGAATTGTTGTTTCAAGTGCATATCCCCAAAAGGATATAGGTAAATCAGTATAACTTATCATGGAACAAACCATATCCATTAAGGTTCGATTTCTCCTTTCGTAAACCCCATTATGTTGTGGAGTCCCCTGGTGGAGTCCATTGTGATAAGATGCCATGTTCCTTGAGGTAATCAAGAAACTCGTGCTTAAGTATTCACCTCCTCGATTGGATCTAAGGATTTTAATACTCTTGCCCTTTTGGTTTTCAACTTCATTTCTGAATTCCTAAAACTTTTCAAAAGATTCAGACTTATGCTTCATTAAGTACAAATACCCAAACCGTGAATGATCATCGGTAAAGGTAATGAAGTATGAATAACCTCCTTGCGTTTGTAGACAAAGGTCCACAAACATCCTGTGTGGATTAACCCCAACAATTCTGTAACTCTTTCTCCTTTACCGGTGAAAGGAGACTTGGTCATTTTTCCTTGTAGACAAGATTCACAAGTAGGCATAGGAGCAGGATCTAAAGATCCAAGGCATCCATCTTTTGCCATCCGGTGAATCCTATCTTGGCTAATGTGTTCAAGTTTTAGGTGCCACAACTTAGTTGAGTTATCCACCTCTCTAGGCCTTTTAGGTCTAATTGCATCTTAATCCATATACAGTTAATGCTACCATTTATTTCTAAAATAAAAAGACCATCAATCAAAATTGCATAAGCAACGTTTCGATTGATATGTGAAATAGAACAAAGTATTTTGTCAAACAAAACATCAAATCCATCTCTTAAAATTATAGAGACGGATACTAAGTTCTTTACACATCCAGAAATGAAATAACAATTATTTCAAATTCAGGTCCTCTTTGAAGGGTAGTCTGAGATGTTAGGTGCCTATAGCATTGGTAACTACATTAGTGCAATTTCCCACAGTTAGCACCATCTCTCATTTTCCAAGTCTTCTACTTCCCACTAGTCCATGCACACAATTACATTTTGACTAGCTTCTGAATCAACTATTCAATTTAGAAGCTTTTAACTGTAATTACTAATTTTAGAACAAGAGAGTTACCTTCTGAAGGTTTTTCTCTTGAGGCTTGCAAGACATCTCTTGCAATTCCTCTTCCAATGTCCATCCTTGTCACAGTGAAAACAAGTACCTTTCAGTCACTTGTCTTTCTTTTGTATTCTTTCTCCCTTGGGTTTTTAGAAAATCTTTCTTCTTCTCTCCTTTATCCTTATCTTTTGCTAGGATTTGGAAGAAGAAGAACCTTTCTAAAATTGCAACTATCCCCTTTAACCCTTTATCTTTTGAGATATTCATTTAAACTACTATAGCCATGTTGAGTAGCTCAGATAGGGTGTTGTTCATCTTTCCCATTTTATAGTTCATAACATACTGGGATTAACTGATGATAGGGATGAAAGAAAGAATCTTGTTGAACTTTAACATCAAAGAAAAATCCATATTTTCCGATCTCTTAAGTAAATATATTACTTTGATATCATGTTGATTAACCGGGAACCCTCTTACCATTATTGTCATAACAAGTTTACATATGGTATTGTAAGCTAAGATTAGCTTCACCTTTTCATGGATGCCAACATGTAACTTTTACCTCGGTTGTCATCTCGACACATGCTTCTTATAAGCCTTTGTCTCCTCCTCAATGGCATATGGACCAAGAGGGGTATGTGGTGGGGTTTTTCTTATACACAATCAATCTCATCCAATTATAGGATAAGTTGGTGTTTGTGCAATCAAACCGGATAGTTCGTGTCATCTTGGACGTTTGAGTCAAGTATCTTTGAGATTGGGTTTGTGATGGTTATTTTGAAATTCTGCATAACGTAAATAGATTTTAATTTAGATTAATCTTCTACCAAGGACTTAGGGTCTTTAAGTCATGATGGTAGCTCCCACTATTTTTGGCAAATTTCATATCCCTCCTGAAATCCGAGAGTTTACGTTGAAACTCTTAGTGGGGATGGGAGTCTCAATTTCATATAGTTTTCCTCAACCTAACAGTTTGTTGGATTGCTATCTTACTAATGAGAGGATACTCTTATCCAATCACATCATAATGTGAATACCCATCACTATGGCCTCTAGAGAACTAGACCTCAACCTAACAGTTTGTTGGTTTCGTTCGTCTTAGTTAAGTTATTCCCACCGTGCTTGTGGGTATAGGGTTTCAAGTATGTCCTCAACCTAACAGTTTGTTGGCCATACTCGTTATCCATCCGCACTACATCAAGTATGTGTAATAGGCTTCCCTTGGATGGTTACAAGTACTGGATGTTGCCTCACTGAGGTCCAACAAGGTGTAAATGTTCCACCCAATAAGAGACTACCACGGTGGAAGACCACAAAATAGCATTCAAAGTGCCATTTCGCTTATCAACTTAATATTGCTTTGAGGGTAGTTAAATTGGTCTCATTTTAATCCAATTTTAATCCTGTTAAAATTACCTATCTAATCTCATTAAATGGTTCCCAATGCAACATATTAGTAGCACATAATACTCCCACTAAATATTTTAGAAACCATTTGTTTAAGATAGTGAGAATACATGGTACTACTAATTGATTGATTATTGTCATTACCGAACATTCCAATTGCATTGGGCTTATAGGATGATTATGGACTTTCTTGCTGATCCAACATGAGCCACCATGTTGGATCATGGTCTCGAATGGTGATTCATTTTAATTACGCGCGCATAAAAATAAATTAGGCATGAAAGCCATTTCATTATTACATAGCCAATCAAAATCGAATTACATATCCACTAGGCGGCCAATCACATAGCTCAATTGTTTGGTCTAAGTCCATAACCATCCTTTAATTATTTAAACGCTTTAAACAATTAAACTAGCAATGTAAAAACCATGCTCTTGGGTTGCATACATATATATGGGTTTAATTCAAGTGGTAACCATGTTCAAATAAAAGAAATTTACCATGGAGTGAAAACATTTTACTACAATAGTAAATGTAATTGTAGAAACCTTTTAGGCATAGTTACACTTATCATATATTGCAACTAGGTCCAAAACTATTCAACAATTGATAATGGATCCAAAGTTGATCCACTAGGGTGTGGGGTTAAAGCATGCATTTGTTTAACACAAAGTGGTGATCATGATTATTCCAACTAGGTGAATAATCATGAATGTGACTAGGTAGGCCAACCATACTCACCAAAGTAATCAAAATTAATTTTAGTGTGGTGGGTAAATAATTAGTGATAGGAATAATTTGATCAACTTTTGCATTTTATATCAAATCACAATCATTTACATCTATATAGACCCTACACACTCACCAAAGTAATCTTATTAATTTTAGTGTGGTGGGTAAAAGTTTATTAAGTGGAAACATTTTGAAAAACTTTCAATTTTATAATAAAACATCATCATAACTATTATGACTAATTTTGGTGGAAAAATCCACTAACACAATCATCAAGATTAATCACCTAACTTATGGATCAAAAGGATCCCATAACAAGAACACCAAGAACACCAAGAACATGCATATGAACTAATATGAATGATCATGCTATTTCCGGAAAAATCCATATTCCATTTTAACCATCTCATGCTCTTAATATCAAATATTTCATGAAGTTAAAATCATGGGGGTTTTAATGCAACTATGCTCTAATGTTCATACATACACATATGCATACAAAGGGAGCATCAATCATCAAAACATAAATCCGGAAATCCAAAATCCCAAACATCCCCTTTCACTCCATTTGATTTTTATTCAATCATATCAAAAAATCAAGTATAACCATTATACTTTTAAATGAATTTACAACCCATATATGCATCTCTAAACCCTAGAAACATATCAAGTTCATGACCTATGGCTCTGATACCAATTGAAGGATTTTCAAAACATTTTTGAGAAGTTCATTTGAATATTAAACATGCATTTAATCAAATTAATCGCAGCGGAAGTTTATGGTGGTTGTTGTTTAAAATCAAAAAACAAAACTTCTTCCAAGTATCTTAAGCCATGAACATTGATATGATTTCATGAATGAAAATTCAAGAGAAAAGGATAAGATCTAATTACCCTTGAAGCAATTATATGAACCAATTTGTGTTTGGTCTTCTCTTGATGATTTCCTCTTTCTTGATCTCCTCTTTGATCTTTGATCTTTGCTCCTTGATCTTTCACCTCCTTGTGAGCCACAAAAGGATATGGCCTCTAAGTCTCCACACCAATGGAACCTTGAGATGAGAGGGAAGAATCTTGGGAATACAAGGATGCTAGTGCTAGATCCCCAAGACTTGGTTTCAATCTAAACCTCTTGAAAGATGAAAGTGTTTCACTCTTGAAAATTCTCTTTTATCTCTCTTTGATCTCCCAAACTTATTTGGTTGATGTTGGATTGTGTTTGTGTAATGAGCTTATGACAAATAGCTTATCGAAACAATTCCCATACCCATTTACTTATGCATTTTCGGCCAAATCCCATTGGGCTTCCAAAATTGGGCCTTGTGACACTTAAACCATAATGTTTAGGTGTCTTAAGCCCTTGGGCTTAATACCCAACCATTTGGGCTTCCGTTAACTATTACCGAGGCCCAAATACTCTTTTACACGTAGTAAATCATCCATATCAAATCGATCAAATTTATTTCCACAACATCATATGTATTTCTCAAAGTTAACCATTTAAGGTGTGTGATCCATTAGGTTCTAATTAGTAAGGCAGTGGGAAAAAATTAGAACTCTTTCTAACCAACTGAATTAAAACCCCCTTTTAATTTTTCCTTTATATGGATTGATCACAATCAATCATAGGACTTCCACGAACCAAGAGTGACATCTAGCAATATATCAAGGCTACCCAAGCTAACCAGAATTGGTGAAGAACCTATTCAGTTGGAATTACAATGCAATACGGTCCTTCTCTTATACAATGTTTCATATCATATTATTAGGGTACGGATTGATTATGTCAAACCCCTAATATGATTTATAACCTCATATGATTCAATAGAACATGATTAAGAACAACTTTCTAAATCAAGCTCAAGTCTAAGGACTAATTTGCATTATTGCAACTAGGAGTTCTCGTTTGACATGTAGATAAATACTCCATACGAGAACTACGGTTGATCGCGTTCAGTGTACCCATTCACTAATGAGCACCCACATACTTGTATTAGTGTCATCTACACAAATGGTTTGAGACTAACCATCCTCCTAATTGAGCGTACATAGTATGTGCTAATCTTGACGGTTTATCAATGCCCATTTGATAATCCTATGATTAGGAACATTTTGGGATACTATAGTAAGAGATTAAAAGTCTCCATAATCTAATCTTCTTTAGATTACTTTATCTCTTATTTAGCATTCCCTGGACATTTGTTTCTTTAATTGATGTAAAAGATAACAAATAAGTTTGCCCTTTATTATCATATACGAAATGTATTCTAAGGAGATTACATCAAATGTATTGGCTCTTAGGGCACATTTCTAACAAATAATCGACAACAATTTCTTTAATACCCTCAATTCCTTCAATCCAAGAACCACTCTCATTTTTCAGTCACCCAAGCTTATTCCTCATCCTTCTAATTAGGGTAGTCAAATGAAAGAATTTCGTATTCCTATCACCATCTTGTAGCCATTGCACCCTAGATTTCTGGAGCCAGAACAACGCTTCCTATTCCAAGACAGAGTTATAATCATCAAATAAAGTAGCCTTCTGAATGCCAGGTAGTCTAGCTTAGCCTTCTTTTGCCTTAAATGACCAAACACATTCATATTCCAATGCTTGAGTGGTTCAACCAAAACACAAGATTTTTTCAATGCAGACCCAGAACCAAGATCCCATTGTAACATAATGAACTCTTTAAATGGGACATGTTGCAACCACATGGCCTCAAACCGAAATGGCCTAAGAGAATGGGTGGAACAAAAACTAGATTTCAAGCTAATTTTAATAGGATAGGGGTCTGATTTCGTGCGAGGCAGATTTTGAACATGAGCATCAACAAACAAACCTCTCCACATGTTACAAATGGCACGATCCAGTTTTTCAAAAACCCTGTTGTTACTCCAAGTGAATTTAGGACCAGAGTTTCCTAATTCAAGCAATTCATTATCATCAAATCACTTCCTGAAGCATTTGAGTTTAGAAGGAGGGCCCCCCTAATTTATCATCACAATTCAACATCTCATTAAAATCACCAGCCAGTAACCAAGGCATTTGGTGACTCTGAGCAACAAAGTTTAAATACTTCCAGAGTTGCTCCCTATTATATCTACAAGGCTTAGCATAGATAGCAGTGAACATCCAAGGAGCCTGACCAGGCTAGGCAATAACATATGAAATTGATTGGTCAGTAGTCCCAATCACTTCCACACTAACTTTATCATCATTCCAAAGTAGCCATAGTCCACCAGAAAAACGAACAGAATCAACCACTTCAAAGCAAGAATATCCCAAGGATTTAATGACATCCAGAGCCTTAGACCCACTAATTCTAAGCTCACACACAAATATGAAGGATTTTCAAAACAATTTTTGAGAAGTTCATTTGAATATTAAACATGCATTTAATCAAATTAATCGCAGCGGAAGTTTATGGTGGTTGTTGTTTAAAATCAAAAACAAAACTTCTTCCAAGTATCTTAAGCCATGAACATTGATATGATTTCATGAATGGAAAATTCAAGAGAAAAGGATAAGATCTAATTACCCTTGAAGCAATTATATGAACCAATTTGTGTTTGGTCTTCTCTTGATGATTTCCTCTTTCTTGATCTCCTCTTTGATCTTTGATCTTTGCTCCTTGATCTTTCTCCTCCTTGTGAGCCACAAAAGGATATGGCCTCTAAGTCTCCACACCAATGGAACCTTGAGATGAGAGGGAAGAATCTTGGGAATACAAGGATGCTAGTGCTAGATCCCCAAGACTTGGTTTCAATCTAAACCTCTTGAAAGATGAAAGTGTTTCACTCTTGAAAACTCTCTTTTTCTCTCTTTGATCTCCCAAACTTATTTGGTTGATATTGGATTGTGTTTGTGTAATGAGCTTATGAAAGATAGCTTATGGAAACAATTCCCATACCCATTTACTTATGCATTTTCGGCCAAATCCCATTGGGCTTCCAAAATTGGGCCTTGTGACACTTAAACCATAATGTTTAGGTGTCTTAAGCCCTTGGGCTTAATACCCAACCATTTGGGCTTCCGTTAACTATTATCGAGACCCAAATACTCTTTTACACGTAGTAAATCATCCATATCAAATTGATCAAATTTATTTCCACAACATCATATGTATTTCTCAAAGTTAACCATTTAAGGTGTGCGATCCATTAGGTTCTAATTAGCAAGGCAAAGGGGAAAATATTAGAACTCTTTCTAACCAACTGAATTAAAACCCCCTTTTAATTTTTCTTTTATATGGATTGATCACAATCAATCCTAGGACTTCCACGAACCAAGAGTGACATCTAGCAATATATCAAGGCTACCCAAGCTAACCAGAATTGGTGAAGAACCTATTCAGTTGGAATTACAATGCAATACGGTCCTTCTCTTATACAATGTTTCATATCATATTATTAGGTACGGATTGATTATGTCAAACCCCTAATATGATTTATAACCTCATATGATTCAATAGAACATGATTAAGAACAACTTTCTAAATCAAGCCCAAAATACTTTGGCCAAAGATTTACTGAATCACATCTCGAAACATTCTCCTTCTTTATCGAAGGTAGAGATTCCTTATTGTACATTCACATGCCCCTATGATGAATTAAGAGACCCCAACAACACTTTAGACAAATCTTTTACGACTTGCCTGTAAGAGCTATCTAAGATCAATAACGCATCATAGGACAACCATGATGCCTCAGGTCTAAGGACTAATTTGCATTATTGCAACTATGAGTTCTCGTTTGACATGTAGATAAATACTCCATACGAGAACTACGGTTGATCGCGTTCAGTGTACCCATTCACTAATGAGCACCCACATACTTGTATTAGTGTCATCTACACAAATGGTTTGAGCCTAACCATCCTCCTAATTGAGCATACATAGTATGTGCTAATCTTGACGGTTTATCAATGCCCATTTGATAATCCTATGATTAGGAACATTTTGGGATACTATAGTAAGAGATTAAAGGTCTCCATAATCTAATCTTCTTTAGATTACTTTATCTCTTATTTAGCATTCCCTGGACATTTGTTTCTTTAATTGATGTAAAAGATAACAAATAAGTTTGCCCTTTATTATCATATACGAAATGTATTCTAAGGAGATTACATGAAATGTATTGGCTCTTAGGGCACATTTCTAACAAAATAAAATATCCATATGATGCTTATTTATCAACTCCCTGATATTATAACGAAATTTAGTGCTTGCAACACCTCTAGCATTCCAACACATAATATCCATAGAAGGTATTCAAAGGAACAAACATTTTAGGCAATGAACGAATCAAGACAGTTAGCCATTGGTTGGACACTTAACCAACTAAACAGGGGAGGTGCTCAAGAGCACCGCCGAGGTTTTACACAAGAAGCCACAATGGGCTGGCAACAGGCAAGCAAATGAGAGAGAGTGAAGGAAAGGAAAGTTGATCATGAGAGAAGGAAAGGATTTGTAAAGGGGATGGGGTGGGGGTGATTGGAAGAAGCAGGGAGGATGGGGTAGTGTGAAGCTACAGGGACAGAAGATGGATAAGTGGTTGGAAAAGGGGAGGGGATGCTGGTGGAAAAATAAATTAAAATAAAATTGGGGCTTTTGGAAGGTGGTAATGAAGTAAAAAAACAGGGATAGTTTATGGGAAAACAAAGAGTGGAGATTGTGAAAAAGGAGAGAAATATGAGATTTGGGGTTTTGGAATTAAAAAAGAAAAAGCAAGAAGGTTTGGCGGGGCAAGGTGAAACTAAGGAAAATGGAAAAACTGGATTATGGGATCTAAGATTAAAACAAGGAACGGAGAACTGAATAAAAGAAAACTAAGATGTGAACTTGGGTTGTGAAAACGTATGAGCAAAGATGGATGTGTGAGGACGATGAAATACCACTAGGGGTATGGAAGCTCTCACTAGGAGAGAGAAACTCTCAAGAAGAGAGAGAACAATTCATTGAATCGGTTTTTTAGGCTTCTTCTTGCTCACATATTTAATCACCAAGATGATCAGCGTCACTGCAGTAATGGCTATTTGAAATTGGTACTTAGGTGAAGGGGGTAAATTAAAACCAAAATGAGACAGATCTATGACAACAATGATTAACTGTTCTTAGTAACAATATGACTAGTCAAATAATGGTCTATGACTAGTCATAGACCTATGAACAAACAAGCAAAACGCAGACTTATCGCAAATCAAATATAAGAATATGCAAGCCTAGAAGATAACTACGTGACAACCTAGGCACTCATAAGGACCCGTCAATCTAGGCATCTCCTGTGATAGCAACAACTAGAGTGAAAGGTGTGTGAACATTCATCGTACCAATAAGGAAATACTCAACATGATATGACTAGTCAACTTATCAAGAACATCAAACCTAGAAATTGTTCACCCAGAAACCCACCATTGGGAAAAACTGGGGGTCATCATCCGACCAGGCAATCCACTAAGGTAAGAAGATTCTTACAGAGAATTCACAAGCAAGCTTAAGAAATCCTAGGTCTATTTTGGAAACAAGCTATACCTCATTTGTTCAACCCTCCTTTCCAACTTAGCAAAGCTTGCAACTAGTCTTTCATGGTAATGGCATCTTCCTCTTCAGCTCTTTCAACCCATGGCATTGGCTTACATAGCTCCGGATAGTAACAAATGAATGAAATGTAGATTCGGTGAAAGAACGAATTGACTTCTTCAAAAAACCATTCTTGAAGAAATTGATTCAAGAATCTGACCTAGATCTAGATGATAGTGCGTGTATATGATTCTCCTAGATGCAAATCTCTAAACCAAAGTAGATTTTAGAAACTAAAACCTCATTTTAAAATCACAACTTCACTTAGAGAAGTATATACAAAGGAAGAAGAAGCTCTCAAAATTCTCTATCTAAAGGAATAGATTTCAATGATCAAAGCATATTTTAAAAACCATTTTTCAAAATCTCATAGTGAACAACACATACTTCACAAAGTAGAGAATGTAGAGAAGAAGTTTTACTCTAAAAAAATTCTCAAATGGTGAAGAAGGTTTCAAATATCAAAGCAGAATTTTTTTAAAAAAAAAAAAAATCTCATAATGAAAAACTCAGATCTCACACATAGAAAGAATGCGGAGAACAAAGAAACTCTCAAAACTTTCTAAAATGCATGAGTGCTTATGATTTCAAACCATTGAAATAAAATATGGAAATAATTTGTTTTCATTGAAAAACCCAGATCTCAAGAACTTATGAACCTCTCTCAATGAAAATGGCAGAGCCAACAAAATGCCTCTCAACAATCCCAAATGAAAGTTTTTTCAATAATTCAGCCCCAATGTTTTTAATAAGATTGGGCAAGCCAATGGGACACTTGGCATCCATAGATTTGTGTAGGAATGAGACAAAACATTAGGTGACAGACCACGGCTAGATTAGAAGATAAGGTCACGTGATATTTTAAAAATTGACATGTTAGAAAACGTCACTTGATTAAAAATCCCGTGCTGGAAACACTTTGCCTATATGACCGGTCATCTAGACAAAGTATTGTGATGCTGATGCTGATTTTCCTAATGATGCCCATTATAAATGAATGTACAAATTATCTTGATTTTGTAGCCTCATAAGCTCTTCAATGTACTTCAACTTTCTAGCAAATACCCAAGTCCTAATTTCTAAAGATGAGCTAAGAGGAATTACATACATGACAACTAATGATATGCATGCAGGAGAACACTATAATGGATGCAATGCATACATAAACATATTAGATTCATTGAGCTTGATAGCATTGGGCAATTATGAAGTTGATCTAAGTCACATTAGTCAACTTTGCACTAACATAAACTAGCCCAAATTCTTTGAGCTTGATCATACATATGAGATTACATGTTTGTCAAGGAAAGCTAAAAACATTAGCTAAACAAAACCTAACACTATTAAGATTACTAGTGTAGTGGTTTGGAGCAATTGCTTCCCCAAGAAAGGTCTTGGGTACAAGTCCTAGCATATGTGTAGTGTGTGAGTTTAGTATGCTATTGCCCCTCTTAATAGGAAAATTCTTAAAAAAAAAACAAATTAATATCATATAGGCAAAACAGTCAATTTCATCCATTAAATAGCATATTCGTTAATTTTTCTCCTGTCTTTAGCTTTTACACAATTCCATCCAAATGTCCATAAAAAACACCATGTGAATTGCACGTGCGTCGACTTTTGAGGGTAATCTCTTCCTCCTAATCCCGAAGCCTCAATTTAGCCCTTTCTATTCCCAATTCCCTAATCAGAGTTAGGGTTCAGACTAAAGATTCAAAAAAGGGTGGAAGAGAGAGTGCGATTGAGATTTGATTTGGGGGATACTTTTTGACTTCAAGATTCGAAACAAGGGACTGAAAAAACTGATTTGGTAAAGGCAATAGATTGAATAGGAGAAAGAGATGGTGGGGAAGTTCCCACATAAAATAAGTAGCTTACTTTATTTTATTAGTATGATGCATTTTTTTGGGTTTGATTCTTTAGTTTATGTCGGACTTCATGAAAAAGCATAATAAAAGGAAGAAAGTGGTCTCTATACATGTTTTCTGTTGACTGAGAATGTAACAATGTCGGGTTGTGAATGTGGTCCCTATGCATGTTTTTGTTTATTGTTTGTCTGACAATATGTAAGTTGTCTATTGTGTTTGTATTTTATTGTATAGGGTAGATAGTAAATTTATATTGTATTGTATAGGGATAGTAAATTAATGAGAAAATTAATTGTTGTGCAGCTAATCCTGTCATGGTCACACTTGATGTACACCATGGAGGTTACTTCAATGATGGTTGAAATTAAGGCATATAAAGATTATTTTGAAGCAGTGAAATTGTTGAAAAGGAGGCAGCTGTTTATGTTATACATAACTGAAAATTCAGCACCTATAGGCCTCCTCCTACTTGTGAGGTTCAGTTCTCCACTATGCTTTGTAAATGTTCAAAATGCTTTATGAAGGTGATGAAGAGACTACTCATGGATTTTATGGTGATGAAGAGACTGGTCATGGATATGATAGGGATGAAAAAATTGTTCATGTTGACTTCGTGGATGTTGAGATAAAGGAAGAATTTGGCGAGGCAGAGGAAGAATATGGCGAAGTTCAGGTAAAAACTATTGAAACAGAGGAGGATGGGGAGGATGAGGAAGAAGATGGTGATTTCATAGATAGTGAGTTTGAGCAAAGTGATGAAGATGACTACATGAATTTTTATAGGTATGTTAGAATTGAAGAGCAAGATGATGAGTATAAGGAACCAGGTGATGTTGAGACTGATGATTATGATACATAAGAGTTAGACAGTTTGCATAGAGATAATGAAGATGAAGACGGTAAGAAGAGAGGTCTTAGGCAACCAAAATTCAAGCACTACAATAAACAACATGACCTATTAGATCCAAAATTCAACTTGGGGGAGTTTCCTAATATGGAGGAATGTAGAGAGGCCATTAAGTACTATGCATGTAGTTGTGCTAGAAGAATAAGGTTTTTGAAGAATGAGCCTAATGTCAGGGTGGTATGTGATGGTAACATTAAGGGTGTGTAGACTAAAGGGCATACAAAATGTGATAAGACTAAAAGGCAGACAAAATGCGATAAGACTAAAGGGCAGACAAAATGCGATTAGACTAAAAGGTAGACAAAGGGTGATAACACTAAAGGGCAGACAAAGGGTAATAAGACTAAAGGCCAGACTAAGAGTGATAAGACTAAATGACATACTAAGGGTAATAAGACTAAGAGTCATACTTAGGGTGACATACTAAGGATGGAGATGATGAACTTGAAGCTTCTCCTTGGTTATTTTATGTTGCATGTATTTTTCTATAATTATAAGTTTCTTTTTTATTTGCAATTGTATTTTTCTAGATGCACGTCTTAAAAGTTTTGCGCTATCGCCCGTACTTTTCTAGATGTTCGTTCCAATAGTTTTTTTTTTCTTTTATAGCGGGTAAACTGTTGAGACAAACATTGATGCATTATGGAAGCACGGGTTTAAGGATCGACAAACGTGTAAACCCGAAAAGATAAACTGAAATCTATCCGCAACTGGAATCCACTAGAAAATAGAGCAAATCTCTAAATTTGATTAATAAAATGATAAAACTGATTAATACAATGTCATGAGTTGCTTAAATCGAAAACCAAGAAACCCTAGGTTCCAGAATATTCCTAAAACTTAACAAATAAGAAAAATAATTAAAATCATATCAAGAAAATAATATCCTGATTGATAACTTATTCTAAAAATATAAACATAATATAAATCTCTCAAGAAATCAAGCAACCCGAAAATCCCAATGATACGCCTTCCTTCTTTTCCTAGTGCCATAATTGATGCTTAACCAGAATTTTCCTCTCTTGCACAATTTCCTTCCAATGACCCATATCTCGTCCTACATCATACATGTAGAAAAATACGGGCGATAAAGGAAAACTTTTAAGATGGGTATCTAGAAAATACAATTGCAAAATAAAAAGAAACTTTGTAAGTCGCGCATAGCTCCCATGATAAAAAAAGAGCCTCTTGAGGCTAGTTTTCTTACAATTACCAAATATGACGATACCTAATTATATAGTGTACTTAGATCATAGGGTGGACTCAGTTAATTTTAGGGTTCATCTTGTAGCACTCTTGTTTATATATATATATATATATGACTTTTTATCACAAATGGTCCATGAGGTTGGCGAAATTATCACATTTCGTCCTTAATGTTTTTTTGAGACACTAATGATCCTTCAGGTTAGCCTCCGCACATCAAAATGGTCCATGCCGTCAACTTCCTTTAAATTTTCTATTAAAATGCTGACGTGGTACATACATTGCTTACACATCCAATAATATAGAGCCATGTGGCTTTAAATAATATATTTAAAAGAAAATTACATTTTTTTAGGAAAAAAAAGAAGATTAAAACTTTAATTTTTTTTTTCAAAAGAGAAGTTGTCTGGGGAGGGCCCGAAGGGGATGGTCGTAGGTTTTTTTTTTTTTTTTTTGAAAATTTAAGTTTCAATATATTTTTTCTAAAAAATGTAATTGTATTTAAATATATTATTTAAAATCACATGGCTCTATATTATTTGATGTGTGGCCCCATATATGTGCCATGTTAGCATTTTAACAGAAAATTTGACAGAAGTTGACGACAAGGATGATTTTAATGTGCAGAGGTTAACCTTAAGGACCATTAGTGTCACAAACAAAATATTAAGGACAAAAGGTGATAATTTTGACAACCTCAGGGACCATTTTTGATAAAAAGCCTAGATTAAAGAAAATTCCACTAAGGGCACTTACAGCAGTGAAACCCTTGCCATGGCAAGGGGGGAGCTAGGGCAGCTACTATTCATGTGAATAGTGACTGTCCTTGCAAAAAGCGATGTGTGTTTCCAGCAGTTGCCATGACAAATGGCAAACACTATTCATTTTTTTGTTTTTTTGTTTTTACATGGGATTAATTTTAGTTGTATGTATGAAATTAATAATAATAAAATTGATAGGTATGTATTAAAAACATTTCAATTTTTGGATTTTTCAGATTTTTTAAAATATTTTTACGTCGCCGACGTAAGAAATGAATCGGCGACAGAAGCCACCACGCGGGCATGCGCCCCAGCCCAGGCCTGTGGCCCCCACATCCTGCCCGGGCCAGCCTGTGCTGCTGGAATCCCATTTTGGGCTCCCCCGCCCGAGCCCTAGGTGGCTGCTGGAAGTGCCCTAAGAAAAAGAAAAAGCGAAAAAACGTGAGGGGTGCTTTTGTGAATATGTAGCAATATGGAGGCCAAAGTGGTGAAGAAGAGAGACACACACGGAGACCCAAAAAGGCCGTAAAGGTTAATGACGTAGGCGAAGATCTTCCTTCGGCTTCTTCCTCCACTTCCCCTTTCCTCCTCTATACTGGCGATCTCTCTTCTCTTTCATTACCTATGTTTCATCTTCTACCTCTCACTTGTTCCACAATTTTCATCGACTATCTCTCCAAACCCAGGTACTGTAGCTTCAAATCCCATCTCCACCCATATTCTCTCTTCCTTATTGGATCTCATTTATGGCTTTTTTCCGTTTGGATCCAACGTGGGTCTTTCTTTTTCTTCTTATAATCATCGTAAAGTTCAAATTCTCACCATTCTGTTGGTGTTGATATATAATTCCCTGATTTCTTTTGATAAATTTTGATCTTATTTGCTTTTAACTACTTGATAAATGGTGTATGTTTTGATTTTGATTTTGATTTTATTTTATTGGAGTATATGTATAAAGTTCTGCATGTTTTTCACTTTACCTTTTATTGGGTTGCTTAGGATTGGTTAAAAGAATGATAAAAAAGAGAACTTTACAATTGAATGAAACAAGTCGCTTTGATTAGTTGCATATGTGTCATAAAAAATAAGAGATTGAAATTCATAATCTTTTCTTTTCGTGCATACTCTTAATAAAAATTTTATTAACACTGCCTTAATATGTATTCTTGTTGAGTAGGTGCTCATAGATAAGATTAGCAGAGAGGGATCGAAAAACTGCCATGGAGTTTCATTATTGTTTCTGTCGTTTGCAAAATGAGAGGTTTGATATGCTGAGTAGAAGGCAATAAGGTTTCCTAATTGGGTTTTGGATTGGCATTACAATCAATAAGTTTCTTGCGAAGACGTTATCAGCTTACTGATTTTTGGGGCTGTAGTCCGTTCAGTTAAGTTGGTACCGTCTTTGCATCATGCCATATTATATTCAGAGACTCTATAATGTTTGCAAATCATCATTCTCGACAAATGGACCTGTGTCAGAAGAAGCACTCGAAAAAGTTCGTGTTAAACTAGGTATGAAGAAATGGTCCTTTTATCTCCTGATAGATCAATCCAAACATTTTCAAATTGTGCTTGCGTTCTGCTGCTCCATGTTCTAGTCTGCTAATTATATGCCATTGCCTAGTCGGAACATCGAAAAGACAGACAAAATTGGTGTTTTGAAGTGAATGTTAATTTTCAAAGAGAAGTATTGTCTTGAAAATCCTAACAAATCAAATATACTAGTTTTTCCAGGGCAATTTCGGTGTTTCTTTTTAACTCATCAACTGAAGTGCTCCCCACTAAGTCATAAACTGGAAAGGAGTTTTCCATTAGTTTAGTTAACTTGCTAATCTAGCTATGTAAGAAACCAAAGAGTACAAGGCAGCAATGAACTTCAAAACACATCAAGAAAATGTAAAAAAATAGATTAAACTTGCTCATACTAAACCTAAATTGTTTATGTTTTTTTTTAATAAAGAAAAACCTTAAATTGTTCACACTTAGTAGTTATCAGTGAAAAAAATCAAGGCACTTGGGAACGTATAAAAAAAAAAAAGAGGTACCACCATCAGGGATTTCTGTTTGCTCTGAAAGCTTCGTGCATTTTATACCTTATGCTTGAACTTCATAAAATATTTGACCTCTATGTCAGATTCCTCAAACCTGTTGCATATTCCCTGTCCACTTAACAAGAGGAACAAAAGATGTATACTGAACTGGTTCTTCTCCTGGTCAGATTTTATACATACTCCCAATAGAAGCAAAACCTTCAAACCTGTCTTAAAATTATGACTCTTTAGAACCTAAATAAGCTAATTTTGTAAGAACTCATTGCAGTAAAAACATACTTGTGTATAGGGTAAATTTTGGAAGGTATGCATGTAGGTGAGGTTGTCAAGTATGCTATACTATTAGGGAACTTATCTTTTCTCTTTCTTTTTAGCGTTATGTAAAGACACTTCTACTAATACTTTCTTGGAGTTTAGTGAATTGGATCATGTATTCTCAGATATACTCTTTCTTTGTTGGCTCCATGAGTTGATTTGTACTTGTTTTTTGTGGATTGCAGTTGATTGATTTTTCTTGTGGATTTGAAACTGAAATTGTTTTAACTTGATGTTGAATATCTCTTCAAGAGGAAAGTCCAATAGGTCAGTAATCTATGGTTAAAATTATCTGGAACAAGGAATCCAAGTCTGCGATATATATGGCACATCCATCTTTAATATATGTATCATTTTCACTACCTCAAAAAAGATTAAAGTTTGTTGGCCTTTCATGATGTTAGATGACAACTTTCTTAAAATTCTAAAGAACAATGCCCATGCCACCTTATCTTAAAAGTGTCTACACATGTTAGAAACCTTCCTTTATGACATGGATATTCATTTTCCGTGGCCTTCAGTGAATGCAAATTTGATCGTAGGGTAATATTTCACAATATTTTGTGTGGCCATATTCATTTTTTTTTATTGTAGTCAAAGTTGCTACTAATGGACCTCATTTGTTGAATTTTCAATTTCCTGTGTGATAACGTTTTAAAAGTGGTTTAATTTTGATTTTTGTATTTTAATGATTTCTGCTTTCTGACATACTGGTTTCTTTAAACTCTGTAAGTCTGTAGTCCCCTGGAGTATTAATGACCATCCGATATTTCCTTTACCATTTAATCACTGATTGGCATATTGCCTCCCTGCCTTTCTATGTATATGTTTCATTTCCTTGTGCACCACTAACTTGAAGCTGTAATCAGTTACATAAGAAAAAGGGACCTATGACTACCAAACTACCAAAAATTGTTTGTGGATTCAGGTTTATGCATGTCTTTTTATTTTAATGTGTGATCAATATGACTCCATGCTTCAATTTGTCTTTTATTTTGGAACTTGCCTGTCTATTAATTACTTAATTGATAAAGGTCTTCCAACATCACTATGTTCAGGCCACCATAATTGTATGGTGTAGTCGACCCTAAACCTTAAACCTTAAACCCTTATTTGAATATGTCCATTGTCCAGACTAAAAGAAAAATTCTTAAAGTGGCATGCTCTTGTTAGCGAGACGAAAACCATTATTAGTAGCTTGTTAGACCCCCATCAACAAATTGGTGTCCTTGGGAGTTTGATCAAGTTTGCTAGGTATCTGTAACAAATTTGGAATTAGGAAATGTCAACAACAACGACACATTGAACCTTTTTTATTTAGGACTTTCGGCATATTTAAGATATGCTGCTTGCTCCATGTTTGTTGAGCACTCCATAGTTGAGACATCTGTTACTTAATAAATTTTAGTTAGTTGCAGGGGAGCACAGCTAACTCTTCCTACATATAAAGTCAAGCTCAAGCTCCTGAGTGCAAACCTCAAGGCTCGAGACTTTCATGAGTTGGCGTCTTGCTTTGACTACTCTATTTTTTATTGTTTTTAATAGATGTGGGACTAGTGGCTAGGTTTGTAAAGGCCCCTGGCCCAACGGCTGACCTGACCTCGGGTTTCCTTGAGGTTGGGCTTGATTCAGGCTTGACTGGAGTTGGGCTTGGGCCTAGGTGCCACAGCCCCTCCTTGCCCCAATATTTATATTTTATAAGTCTTATTATTTATGTAAGTTTAGTTTATTACAATAAGTTTAAGATAGTTTTATTTATTGGAGCTGTTATTCACAGTCCAAAAAAGTCATCATGCACACCTCAGTCCTCATATTTAGAGAAGTTAGTTAGTTTCATACAAACCGTAAGCATCACCACATGCGATGCATGTGCAGTGATGCAAGTTGCGATAAAGAGAAAAAAAGTAAGGTGTGTGAGAGAGAAAGTGGAGTTTAATTACTATGTAAAAGGGATGTCATTGAAATTTTTTGTATTACGATTGACACAGATAGTTTTCTAAATAGTAGTGTAGATAAATATTACTAACTTAGTTTTAGATGATTAATTGTAAATTTAAAAAAGGATAGGATGGGTACGGCCTGGTTCTGTCTGTAGCTCCTTCCCCCCTTTGGATCAAGGTTTGGGCCTGACCTTGGCTCTCTGTAGAATGGGCTGGCCTTCCCTGACCCAAAAGATGATTGGGCTTTGGGATGAACTGTCCCACCTGATTTACAAGCCATCTAAGGCATTGAAAACTTTTGCTTGGTGCTGAAGGCCTACGTGGTAAACTTGAATAATTAGTACTACAAACTTCTGCAAGTAATTCCTTTCCTTTGTGATGAAGGATTACCTTTTACTAGAGCTAAATACTTATGATCATAATACGAATTTAAGACATATTTTAAACTAGTATTGGATTTCTATAGACACTTAGATACAATAGCTTATTCCTTAGATTAAATATTTGAGCTGGTCTCAAGCTTCTTCACAAGCTGTCAAGCTTTGTTCACAAGCCTTAACGAGTCTACTTTTGCCATTGCACAGGCTTCGCTTGTTTATTAAATGAGCTTGAAAGTTTGACTTGTGTTTGTTCTTTTATTAAATAAGCAAATATAAGTGAGCTTTGTTGAGCCAAGCTTTGTGCTGCTTGCCAACAGCTTGACTCGATTTGCAGCTCTAGTACTTGCATCTACACTGTTAATACACACATAAGTAGTGGTCATTGCTCTTAGCTGATTAGCACCCTTTTGTAATGCTATATGACGTGTATTTCTGACATGCCTCATTTTGCTTTCTTTATGCACATAATAGTGTGAAATCTTATTGTAAACACTTCTTTTGTTATGTTTTTTTGGCACCTTTTTAACCTTGTATATAATTTTGTTTCAGAGAAAATTAAGCCTGCTGATGTAGGTCTCGAACAGGAGGCACAGTTGGTGCGTAATTGGTCAGGTTCTATGCATGAGTGTAATGGGGATCAGCTGTCACTGCAACCAATCAAGTACTTGCATTTACATGAGTGCGGTAGCTTCTCTGTGAGTACAGGGCTACAATTCATCAGTTATTGATTGTAAATTGTTTTGGGTTTCATTTTGATTGTGGGATTTCAAATCTAGAGATTTTAGCTAATATTTAGAGTTAAATTGATGCAGGGCCTGCATCATAAATTGCTTGGAATAATATTAACAATGCATAAAAGTTTGTATTCCTGTCAGATGAAATAGATATACAAGGATTTCAAATGATTCATTGTTGTACCTAGTCATCTCAAATTCATAATATATAAAGTCTAGTTTTTTCAAATACATTGCATTGTATTTGTATAGTTCTTTTAAAAACTGTAAGCTTATTATAAACTCCGAATCCATTTATACAAATCTCTTCAACCAAATGGAGTCTTATAGTTCTAAGACTGGAAATTTCTGCATAATCGCAACTGCAAAATCAATGTTCACTTACAATTGGAAATTCAAGTATCATGGTATTTATCAATTGTTATTATTTTTGGCAGATGGGAATTTTTTGCATGCCCCCTTCCTCTATCATACCCCTTCATAATCATCCTGGAATGACTGTGTTGAGCAAGCTTATATATGGTACATTATGTGTTAATTCATATGACTGGCTTGATTTTCCTGGTCCTGCCGATCCATCAGAAGGTGGGCTTTTCCACAGTATCTCTCATCTACTATATAAATGTTAGTTAATGTTTTGTTTGCTTGACGTAATATCTCCATTGCATGCTTCCAAAATTAAACAGCATCCTGTTTGTGAATGTTCGTATCTGTATGCGGGAAGTGTTCTGATTCTTACGACAAGGAAATTACCTGTGGGATTGTGTTTCCCAAATCCTATGAGCTCTGTCATCATTCTAGCATGTTCTTATTTCACATTTTGAACTTCTTTTAACAGTTTTTGGTTGTTGATTGTGGCCGGATTAGTTTTATTCGTGTCTTGATACTAATACGTTGATATGAGCTGAGATAAGTATAAATACATTTTTCAATTATTTAAATATATAAATAAGCATGCCATGAAAACAACCAGCTTAGAAACATTGACAGCTTTCCATTTTACCTATTGTGCTTTGCTTTGAACGCTTGCTATATATATGTTTTTAGTTACAGTTCAACCAAAGATTTAACAGTTTTAGCCCCTTTTGAATGAAATTCATTTGGCTAATTACGTTCAGTTTTTGTGTGCATGATGCTCAAATGAGATTGTGGTAGTCTTTTCTTGTAAATCCTATGCGAAGCTGTTTATTGAGGATCCATCTGTTTCCCCTTTCCATCCCTCTTCCATGATTGAAAGGCTCAGGGGCAAGGATGAAAATATCTGCCTATACATTGATATATCCCCTGGTCTATCCCTTTTTCAAGACACCAATACCGATATTAGGTGTGAAGCAATTTCTTCCCCCATACCCCCTAGAGTTACCCGATCGAGGCAAATATATCCCCTATATTCCCAAGATTTCCCCGATATGGCTGAGGTTGTTTGGGGGAGCCACTGTGAGCTGGATAATTCCAGCATCTTGTTCTGCTTTATTTTCCAAAAGACAAGTTTTTTGGGGAGGGAAGAATGGTGAAGTCTTGGGGATTCGTGTTGGATGACTTGTGGGAGAAGAGGTGGACATTTTGTGGGATAAAGTAGCTTTTGGACACCCCTTTGGGCGTCAGTTTCTTCAGAATTCCAGGAAATACCTTTGAATTCAATTTTTACAGATTGGAGGGCAGCTGTTATTTAGGAGGAAACTCCAGTAATGTAATTTAGGCTTTATAAGATTTGTTAGCTGCTAGATCTTGCCCTCTGCCACTGGTTGTGTATGTGCTTGTTATTTATTAACTTTTTGCTTCTCAGAATAAAAAAAAAGCAAAAAAGAATTTTGGTATAGTCTTTAGCTCGTTGAATAAGTAACTCTTCACGTGCCGATAGTTGCGGAGGGTTTATTATTGTTGTACTTGCCCTGCCCTTTTTTCTTTTGGGAAGGGGGCTATTATAATTTCATTATTATTATTTTTAAACTAGAAACTGTACTTGGTGATTTTTGCAGCTAAACCTGCAAAGCTGGTCAAAGATACTGAGATGACAGCGCCATGCCCACCAACTGTTCTTTATCCAACAACTGGAGGCAATATCCATAGTTTTAGAGCTTTAACTCCTTGTGCCATCTTTGACATCCTTACTCCGCCTTACTCCTCGGAAGATGGACGGCACTGCACTTATTTCCGGAAATCCACAAGAAAAGATCTGCCTGGTAATGCAATTTGTCTACTTTGCTGGTTATTACAGTTGGAAAAATTCCATTTGGTCCTAGAATAAGGATAACTAATAACTGGTAGTAAAATTCGTCTACCATGCTGATATTCGTAGTTTTTGTTTGTTTTGTTTGGGATGAAGGTTATCTTGAGTTTGATAGAGTTACAGAGCCGCAAGTGACTTGGTTAGAAGAGTTTCAACCTCCTGACAACTTTGTGATTCGCAGAGGGCTGTACAAGGGCCCTGTTATTAGAACTTGAGAATTCTTGTTTTTTGTTTATACATTTTTAGTTGAATTTGCTTTTGTCATGATAGGAAACATTGAGGGGGAACTTTGGCAATAATTTATTTTTGGCTTATGTAAGTTGCGCATTTGGCTTGTACATAATAATACACCATTGTAGTGTGATTTACTGACCTCACATTAAACTAGTAGGGCAGTCATTGGAAGTTGGAAGAAAGAAATCATGGCCAATCACATTCTCGTTGGCATTTTGTTTGTTTTACGATCATTGATTCTATTCGTATGGTGATTCTTCTTGCCTTGGTTGTATTTTCCCTTAAAGATAGTTTTTGCAATCAACCTTCCTAATTAGTGCATGGGTAGCTACGCAAGTGGTGTGCAATTAGGCCTGGCTTGCCCATACTGAGGTTTGAAAGGCAACGTTTGTTTTTGCTGTCTTAATTTTCAGATGTTATGTTTGATTTGCCTGCAGCAGCTGAATTCCAGTGCAGAATATTTATTTCATCAACCATAAGACATGGAGAAGTCATTCTGTAGTGAGGGCTTGATCTAAGGCCCTTTGATAGGGCCATATCTCTTAAATGTTGGATCTGAGTGCAAAAATCTTGGGGGCCTCTAACTTTTGAGCTGTATTATTCAATGTCACGGGGATTTGGGGGCGATAATTTTCTTTTATTAACTTTTTTTCTTCAATTAAAAAAATCATAATATAGCACATGAAAAATACAATAACTATACAAGTAATTCTCAACCCACTTGATGTATAATATATATGTAATTTACTTTGAGATTTGATATTTTTTTTTGGTCGAAAACTGGGAGATTTGATTTAAATGTAGCGGTAATGTATAAGGCAATGGTCCGCCAAACACTGAGTTTGAACAACGCATTCATTCAATAACGAATTTGACTAGTTCAAATCCACAATTACATTTTCAAGTATATTGGAAATATTGAGTTCATTTGTATATATTTGGTCATAGTTAAATTGATACGAAATTATTTACCTCTACCTTCATTTCGTCGTTCAATATACCTTTAGATTTAATGACTTATCCAATCCAATTAAATCATAAGCATCAAACGAGCCCTTGCAATTAGCTCTTGGAATATGGCAGGGGGATGGATTAAAATGTATATGTATAAGAATGTTTACACAAACAATTATCCGTAAAGTATATCATTGGGGCTTGCGGATGTTATTAGGAAGAGTTAGAGAGAGTATGCCTCTTAATGACATAATTTTTTTGAGATTCTGAATTGTTATAGTATTAAAAGAAGTGTTCAAGTAAAGAGAATAACAAAATTATGATCAAACCACACAAAATAAAACCCCGCACATACATACATAAGGATGAGCAAAGGCATATATACATCTCTCACCGCCATGTTAAAAAACAATAACCTCAGTATTAATTTGTGCAACTATCTACATTACAATCCCGTAATCAAATTATGAGTAATCTTTTTCTCAAGAGCTTGACATGTTATTTTGTCATATTGTCATATTGTCAATTTAATTAACTCGTTAATTCAATGAAATATAAGGATATTTCGCTGAATTGCCCCATGGACCTGTACCTTATTATCAATTTACTCATTGACTAGAAAATTAAGGACTCAAACTAAATTTTATTCTCAATTTCTTCCCCTCTGCCATCCAAATTCTCAACATTTCATCTAATTTTATGTTAAATTATTAAAAATAATAATAATTTTTTTCAAAAGATTAAAGAAAAGAGAAAATAAATTTCTTTTCTTCATCTCTCTTACCCTCTGTTTGTCTTTCAGTCTCTCAATTACTCATCTTGATTGATGCATTATGCATGGGAATATTGACCACATATATATTCTTGTGGTATTGAGTGTCCCATTTGGGTTTTAAACATACAATCAAAGATGTCCCAAGAGCTACATGAAAGTTGCATGGCTTTAGACCTGCCATGAAACGGTTTGGGAGCAGTCAAAAACACACCTGCCTAAACTTGCCGCTACTCTTTCTATATATACGTATAAGAATAGGATTTAGGGACGCACATACCAATAAATGGTAATCGGTGCAACAAATGATTTTTCATGCAAAGAAGGATGGGCATGCAGATGAATTATAATCTGATCTTAGAGTTCAATCTCCTCCAATGTCTAAAAGGAAATAAGCTCCTACCTCCCTAAAAAATTATATGGAATCTTGAAATTGTTAACTATATTTTGACTGTATGTGCACAACACAAGACAATTCCTAGTGTGCAAAGAAAACAAATAAACGATGATCGATCCTTTTCAATACCTTCGGTTTTTCCTGCAACAAAAAGAAAGATATTGTACAAGGTGTAATTAATTCTGAGAATGTCAACTCCCATGCACAAGCGGTGGTGTATCCGGAACACCCAAAAATTACTCGCACAAGAGATAATTAAACTGAACTTTTTATTGGCAGGGAGAGAATTGGGTGCTATGCAAAAGGGAACTAAATCATATACATGCAATGCAAAACTAATCCTTTAATTAACAAATTACCATATAAAGCTGTCATTAATCAATGTCCCAACTGTGCCTCTCCATCCCCTATATATCTCTTGAAAAAATTATTGGGCATGGCTTTTGGTTATGGTGGTGGTTATGGTTTTAGCACACAATGGTTGACAAGGTTTTAGTACAAGTGACAACCCTAGCTGTGGTTGTGTAAGTGTATGCATTTTGAGTTTTTCTTTTGGCTTTCCTTGACAATATTGTAATAGGACATACATTGTAATCACCCAAGCTCGAGCTTAGATTAAGAATAGTTTCTCTAAGTGTTCTTATCTGGCTGCTATCTTATGGAAGATCTTTTATTGGCAAAAGGTATTTTGTGCATTGCCTCATATTGCATTCATTAGATTTCTTAAGATTGTGACTAGTCATCTTGTTTTCGTATGACTGGTCATCCTTTGCATCAGTAGGAATTCCAGCTCATTGCTTTCTAGCTAGATCCTCACAACCTTTTTTGTCCTATTCTGCGAATTCTCTCTATTGCCATGTGTACTTTGTGACCTAGGAATTTTTGGGTAAAACCCCAATCATTCCTCATTTGGAATCCGTCACTTTTGAGGATTGTTTTGAAAAGGTTTTGCAAGCTTTTTGCTCATCTTCTTCCTCAAGAGCAAACCACCATTTTTCATCTATGAGTTTTCTAAATTGTTTTTTGAAAACTGCTTTTGAAATATGAAATCTGCATCTAGCTAGAACAAATACACTCTCATTTAGTTCTAGGTTAGATTCAAGATTGGTTTCTTCAAGAGTATGGTTTCTTGAAGAAATTGGTCTTTTTATCCTTGAATCCATATTTGGTTTACACTACAAGAAAAAAGGAAAGTAGTGACCAATTTCTCAATGACAAAATGGATAATGGTCACAAATAGTGTGCATTTAGTGGCTAACAATGTTAAATGGTCCCTAAAACTATTGGTGCCCATTTTTTAACTTTTAATGACCAATTCTTTTGACAAATAGTGACTACTCTAAATTTTAGTCAGTAAAAATAGCTTAGATTTTATAATTAGTGACCTAAACACATAAGTTGACATGGCACAGTAGCCTTATACGTGTCTTTTAATACATCGGTGACCAATTATTTCTTTTAAAATTTCTTTTCAAAACGAGTTCATCGAGCCAGACTCAGAGCGTGCACTTCTCCTTCAGAGCGAGCGAGCGTCCTTTTCAGCGAATTCAGAGTTCAAATCGTGCTCTCTGCGTGTTGCTCTCTCTCTCTCTCTCTCTCTCTCTCTTTCATATGGAAACTTCTCAGCTGGTGCGCTCTCTGAAGTTGTACTTGATTTTGATTTTGATTTTGAGTTCAACTTTGATGTTGATTTAGGGTTCGAATGTGTTTTCGACTTGATTCAGCTCAAGACCTCTAAGGTATTTTCTTTTTGTTCTCTCACTCGATGACTGTGGATTTGGGGTTTCAAAAGCTAAGCAATGGAAGGGCGGGTTAGGGTTTCCAAAATTGAGAGAATGATGGAGTTTGATTTCGATTTCGATTTCAGCTTTCATTTCGATTGGTTTGACCCACTACTCCGGTGTCGACTTTTTGGTTGATCAGATGCATCTTCGATGCTTTTTCTTACTCTCTCTCACGATTTCTTTGATTTCGTTTGGATTTAATACTTCATTTAATAACTAATTAACTATTAATTTGAGTGATTATGCCACTATTTGATTCTTGAATTGCAGACAAATCAGACTATTCTTCCATCTTCTAAAATCCATCAAGCTTATGCAAATGGATTTGGCGAGGAACAGGTATATGGTCTTTAATGATTTTAGGCTCTCTTATTGTGTGTATTCAACTGGTTCATATGATGCTGTTTCTTCAGGCCTTCATTCAGAACATGGCATTGTTTCTCACTTCATTTTACAAGGCAAGTTTGTTCTCTTTCAGATGAATATGTTGATATATTGCCTTGCCTTCAAGAGCTGTATTTGGATATGAGCTGTTTGGTTTATGTCGTAAAAGGATCTTTAAGCTTTATCTATTGTGTTGTCTATAATTATTGTTTACTCATCCATAAAAGAGTTTGCGATTATGATTAATCTTTAAGCCTCCAATGAGGATGTTATTAATTGTCTCATTTTCTTTTTGCAGTCACATGTTCGTGTGCTTGAAACCACACAACAGAATATAGCCGCATTGCTGATGGGTCTTGAATATCTAATAAACATCTCATATGTGGATGACACTGAAGTTTTTAAGGTATAATTAATTATGATGTGCTCTCTAGCAACCACCCGAAGGCCCTATTTAGCTCTCTCTCTCTCTTCCTATTTGAACAATGAAGTGATAATTAGACTTGGAATTGGTTGTTTGTTCGAGCAGGTTTGCTTAGAATATTAGAATTCCTTGGTTTTGGAACTGTTTGAGTTGCATCATAATTTGGATAACCCTGCAGCAGCAACAAATATTGGGGCTCCAGGTAATTTAGATACTTTTATCTTTGCAATTTTTGTTGGTTTGAGTTTTCTGTTTTCTACTTTGTATGAATGCATCCTCTAGTTTTACTTGAATCCCCCTGTTTTTCTTTAGCTTATCTGACCATAACTTATCTTCTAATCTCTTTGTAGTTGAATAAAGATGTATGGAAAAGACCAATTTATCATCTCATAACGAGAAGGTTTTGTCTAGGAAAAGACCAATTTATCATCTCATAACTTACAAACCTTCCATATTGAAAGCGACTCAACAAGTCTGAATTAGGTAGGTGTCTTAAATTTTTTTTGAAATTTTGGGGAGATTTTCAGTAACCATTAGAACCTTTACCATGTTCCTACCAATAACATTCAAATCTTTTCCCAACAAATTTTGAGACAATAGGTTTCTAAGCATTGTGTCCATGTCACTCTTGCTCATTCACGTGGACAATCACATTAGCCATGTAATGCTTCTTTAGTTTTGTTTTAAAAAGTGGATTTTATGTGTATGAGGTTAGATATCGTATTGGGCAACTTTCTTGTTAGAAATTAAGTTCAGAAGACTTTTGAAAATACTATCTACAGAAGCTTTTTAAATTTATTTTAATCTTACCAGAAACTCAGTTTCTATGATATGCTTCTTTCGTAATAGTAGAAAACGTATTGGATTATTTGTTATTTTCTTTCTTGAATGTTTTCATACTTATTTTTTTCATTGGTGTCATTTTGATCTTGTAGATCATGAGGGAGACAATATTTGTCACACCTTGAGCATTGGAACAACTTAAACACCTTATGCTGGGCAATAGGGTCCATATTTGGTTCCATGATGGAAGAACAAGTATTGTTTGCTCTTTGTTCACCAGTTTATTTTTATGCTTAACTGATGTCTTAATTATCTTTGATTTGATGTATAGCTCTGATTTAAGTTTTGAGTTTCATGAAATTTTCAGTTATTGTACAATTCTTTAATCAAAATTTCATTTGCTCTGCATCTACACATGGGTGGTTTCAGTCATTATTTCTATATCAGTTTGTGTTTCATGAATATAACGATTGTATATAAATTTGTTCGCTGATCCAAGATGCACACTTGTGGTGCAGGTTAGTGATTTGATATGCATGTTTAGCTGAAATGTGTATGGCAGACAATGGAGAAGAGTTTAGTGTAAATATTGTTGTAAATAATTATTCTTTGTTTGGTACAGCTCTGATGGATAAGTTTCTTCTGGGATATCAGCATGGTTGAAGTTTCCAGGTATTTTTTTGTTCTATTTTTGTTCTTGACTTTATCTTCAATATTAACTTTCAGCTGCTCTATCTCTCTCGCCGTCTCACTCATGAATTTTTCTTTTTGTTTAATGGTTCTCTCTTTCTATTTGTTAAGATGCTGATCCATTATTAGTTTGTCTTTCTTTTTGCTGTTTTGTTTTTTCCTTCATTTTTTTGTCTCGTTGTTGGTAGTCTAAAAATCTTGTGTTTCATTTGAAATTATCTTTTTGTAAATAATTATTCTTTGTTTGATGTAGGTCCGATGGATAAATTTATAGTATATCAAAGGATAGAGGACAGAAGACAAACGACTAATGATGAATCTTATGTTCTTTGTTTGTGGGAATCAATTGACATTTAGGTTGAACTTAAATCTCTAGCATTTTGTTTTTGAGACATCTTGTGAATTTGTTGGAAGAATGTTATATATATGGATTGCTTTTGAATGCAATGAATTATTTAACGCTATAAATTTTATCAACAGCAATGTCTAAAAGAAATTAATTGTGATTTCATATTGTAATACAATAAATAAAGAACATGGAGAGGTAAACCTAATCAGTGACCATCTTTTTTGGAATACATTAGTGACCAAGCAAGTAGGTCACTAATGTGGGCACGTGACCCAGTTCGGTGACCAAAATGCATGTTTTGGTGACCAAATTGTGACCCCTTTAATGACCAAAGTTGTGGTCACTATTAGCGTTTTATTAGTGACCACACAGGTATAGTAACTAATTCTTTGTGTTGTAGTGACCAATAGTTGACAATAATCACTAAATAGAATTTGTGACGAGCTTCTAGTGACCACACAAGTGACCACCAATATTTGTACACTAATTACATTCAGGACCAAAAACGGTATTTCCCGTGACCAAGTGGTTGGTCACTAATTCCTGTTTTTCTTGTAGTGTTATGTTCTAGTTGAGCTTGCAAGCTGGTGCCATTGGATGAAAGAGCTGGAGAAGGAGCTGCCATTGCCATGAAGGACTTAGCTTCAAGCTTTGCTAAGTTGGAGAAGAACATTGCACAAAGGAGGTATAGCTTATTTTCCTAAATTGACCAAAGATTTCTTGAACTTGCTTGAGTTTCTTTGTAAGAATCTTCTTTGCTTAGTGGATTGCCTGGTCGGTTGATAACCCCTAGTTTTTCCCAGAGGTGGGTTTCTAGGTAAACAATTTTCTAGTTTTCAGTTCATTATTTTCTGGGTTTCTGTTCTTGGTAGTTGACTAGTCATCACATGGTGTTCATATATTCTGGGTTTGTGTTCTTGAGGTTGACTAGTCATCTCTATCATGATATTTGTTATTTGTTTGATTGTAATGGATTCACATACTTTCACCATAGTTGTTGCTAGCACAGGGGATGCCTAGATTGACGGGTCCTTCTGAGTGCCTAGGTTGTCACTAGTAATCTTTTAGGCTTGTAGGTACATATTGGTATGCTCTGTGTGTGCTCTTTGAAATGGTTTTCCATGACTAGCAGTTGACTAGTCATAATTCTACCTGGTTAAGTTTTAAAGTGTGTGAATCTGGTTGTGTCTTTTAGAATAGCTTTTAAATTTACCCATCGTCACCTAAGTACCAATTTCAATTGGTATCAGAGCGTCAGCTCTTAACACAAATAGAGAGATCCTATGATTTATTTTGGTGTTTAGGTGTGCTCACTATGGAAAGGGATCAAGTTGCTAGATCTTGCAACTCCCCCCCTTACTTTGATGGAAATCATTATGCTGCGTGGAGAGAAAAATTTGAGATATTCCTTGATGCTCTTGATGAGTATGCAAGTGAATATCTCACAAAAGAGTGGGTTTCTCCTCTCAAGACTGTTGAGGGTAAAGTTGTGCCCAAACCTAAGTCGGAATGGACTGAAGCTGAGGCATTTGCTACACATTCAAACAAGAAGGCCAGAAATGTCTTAGTTACAGCCCTGTCTAGCACACAATTCTCACACATACAACACATCCCTAATGCTAAACAGGCTTGCGACAAACTAAGGGTTGTTCATGAAGGGGATGATCAAGTTAGAACACTAAAAATTCAAATGGTGCTTGCACAATTTGAAGAACTTAGGATGTCTGAAACTAAGTCTATTTCCGAGTTCTATGGGAGAGTTGAGATGATCACAAATGAAGCCATGAGTCTTGGTCAACCTATTCAAGAGCTTCTTGTTGTTCAGAAGATTCTTCATGTTCTACCATCTAGGTTTAGAGCAAAGAAAACCACAATCATGGAAGTCCAAAACTTAAATGAAATTAAGCTTGGCAAGCATGTAGGAAAATTGAAAACCTATGAGATGGAGTTGAATATGGAGGAAAATGACACTAAAAAGTCAAAAATGTTGCACTTCAAGGAGTGCATGATACCTCATTGAAAGGTGGTGAAAAATCCTCAGCTTTTGAGGATTAGATGGCTTTGTTTGTCAAAAAAATTAGGAGAATTCTTAAGGATAAAGGGAAGTTTGCTAGAACGGACAGTTCTGGAAGTGAGAGAAAATTTAGACCATCAACTGATTGGTCTAATGAGAGGAACAAGGATGTCAAACCTTTCACTAAAGACTTTAGGAAATCAATCAAGTGCTTCACATGTGGAGGCATTAGGCACTATGCTACCGACTGTGCAAACAACCAGAAAAAATACTCCAAAGGAAAGGACAAAGCCATGAAAGTAAGCTGGAGTGAGAGTAAAAGTGAAGTATCTCAAGAGGATTCATCTTTCTCTGATGACGATGACCAACAAGTTGCCTTTGTTGCCTCTGTGCAACTGTTGTTTGATGAATCTGATTCTGAGTCAGATGACCAGTCATACGAGTTGTTAGGGAGAAAATATGATTGCTTGTTCAAAGAGACTTTTTCCTTGAAAGAGGGGAGTCTCAAACTTGAGGCCAATAACCAAGATCTTCAACATGAAATTCCCACTCTAAAAGAAACCAAAAGGAGTTGAGTGACAAATTTGAGTCCCTAGAAAAAGAAATTGTTGAGCTTGTGTCAATTAGGAGAAATCTTGAAAATCAAGTTAATGTGCTCAAGGAAAGTAACATTAGTTTCAAAATTCAAACAAACAACTCCTAAGTGAATTTAATGAGGCAAAAAGTAAGGTCATATCTTTGACCATTGGTGCCTCAAAAATTGACAAAATGTTGAACATGGGAAAATTTCATGGGGACAAAGGTGGTCTTGGATATAATCATTCTAATTCTAGGTCGTCTAGCTGTACCACTAAGTTTGTCAAGTCTAAAACTGAAGTCATTGCACCACTCGATATACAACATGTAGTCAAGAAACCAAAGTTTGTTCCAACTTGTCACAGGTGTGGGTTAACTGGTCATATTTGACCAGTTTGTCATGTACAAAAGAGACCAGACCAAAAAATTGTCTTCCATGTCTAGAAGGAATCCCAGATCTTTGCAAGATTAGGTTGATCATTTGCTTAATGAAGTAACTAAGATTGCCAAACTTGTCTCTCTTAAAATGAATTCATCCACTGTGCCTAAATCTAATTGGGTTGCAAAAGGTCAAACCAAAAGTCTTGTAGTACTAAATGCTTTTGCTGCTTCAAACACCAACACTTGGTACTTTTGTTCAAAGCATATTTTTGGTGATAAGAGTGTTTTCTCATCTCTTAGTCCTTTTGATAGAGGTACTGTGACTTTTGGTGGTGGTCACAAGTCTCAAGTAGTTGGGAAAGGTACTGTGTCTATCCCTGGGTTACCCGAGCTTAAGAATGTCAGATTTGTTGAGGGTCTCACATCCAATCTCATTAGTGTGAGTCAACTATGTGATGATGGAGTAGTGGAAGTGAGATTCTCCAAGCAAGGCTGCAAAATCATTGGAAAAGGTGGAAATGAGATTGTTAGTGTGGCAAGGTCTAGGGACAATTGCTAGTGCATTGATAGAGTCGATGATGCACAAGAAGTGGTTTGTAATAAGTTGTGAATGAAACAAGTGTCTTGTGGCATCAAAGACTTGGACATGTGAACTTTAGGGACTTGCATAAATTGTCTAAGAGAGAGTTAGTGAGTGGTCTACCAAAGCTTGACAAATCTAATCAACATATTTGTGAAGGATGTCAATTGGGCAAGCAAGTTAGAGTGTCACACAAGAAGGTCAAACATATTCAAACAAAAGTAAGTCTAGAACTTGTTCACATGGACCTTGTTGGTCTCATTCAAACCTTGTCCCTTGGTGGCAAGAAATATATTCTGGTCATTGTTGATGATTTCTCTAGGTTCACTTGGGTCTCATTCTTGCGTGAAAAATCAAAAACATTCCCAAGGTTTAAATATGTCTATCATCTTTTACAAAAAGAGAAGATGACTAGTCATCTGCCTCTTGTTAAAGTTAGAACATATCATGGTTCTGAGTTTGAGAACTCTCAGTTTCTGAAATTTTGTGAGGAGATGGGGATTAAACATGAGTTCTCTGCACCTATTACACCTCAGCAAAATGGTGTTGTGGAGAGGAAGAATATAGTTCTTGTTGAGATGGCTAGGGTAATGCTTAATAGGAAAAACCTTGCTAAACATTTTTGGGCTGAAGCTGTAAATACAACTTTTTATATTTCAAATAGGGTGTTTTTGAGGTCGGGTACCAAGCAAACACCCTATGAGATTTGGAAAGGAAAGAAGTCTAATGTGTCCTATTTTAGAGTCTTTGGTAGCACATGTTATATTCTAAGAGATAGGGAGCACCTTTCTAAGTTTGACTCTAAGAGTGACAAGGGAATATTTCTTGGATATTCCACTTCAAGCCGAGCCTATAGAGTGTACAATTGTAGGACCAGAACCATCATTGAGTCCATAAATGTCAATATTGATGATTTTGCTGCCTCTACTGAGATGGCATTAGATGAGGATGGTCTTTTACCTCCTCTCGAGCAAGAATCTTCAGGTCTAGATCTTGTGGTTGACCTGTCAACTTTTGACAATTCTGTCCAATTGACCAGTCAATTTTTCAACCTCAAAGTTCCAGCTCATCTGTCCAGGTTGATAGCTCACGTGCTGATCATAGTCCTCTCACTCAAACTGAGAGTGTCATTATCGGTCCTCTTAATTAGAGAGTGAGAACTAGGAAACAAATAGCTCAGGAAATTAGCCATGTGTGTTATGTCTCAAAGGAAGAGCCTAAAAATGTGAAAGAGGCCTTGCACGATGGTGAATGGTTTCTTGCAATGCATGAGGAATTAAATCAGTTTGTCCTAGACCAATCAACACCAATGTTATAGGTACTAAGTGGATTTTCAAAAACAAAATGGATGAACAAGGTAATGTGGTAAGAAATAAGGCTAGATTGGTTGCTCAAGGATACACTCAAATGGAGGGCATTGAATTTGATGAAACCTTTGCCCCTATTGCAAGGTTAGAATCAGTTAGATAACTTCTTGCTATTGCTTGTCACTTGAAGTTTAAACTTTATCAAATGGATGTCAAAACTGGCTTTTTGAATGGTATTTTGAATGAAGAGGTCTATGTTGAGCAACCAAAGGGTTTTGAAGATCCACATCATCCAAATGATGTGTTTCAGTTGAAAAAGGCACTTTATGGTTTGAAACAAGCTCCTAGAGCATGGTATGAGAGGTTATCCTCTCATCTTCTAGGAAATGGCTATGTTAGAGGGTTGGTTGACAAAACCTTGTTTGTAAAAAGGCTCAAAAGAGATGTTTTGATTACTCAAGTGTATGTTGATGATATTGTGGTTGGTTCTACCTCTTACTTGCATGTTCAAGAATTTATTCATGTCATGACTAGTGAATTTGAAATGAGTCTTGTAGGTGAGCTTAACTATTTCTTAGGTCTTCAAATCAAACAAAGCCATGATGGGATCTTTGTATCTCAATCAAAATATGCAAAAAAATCTTGTGAAAAAATTTGGTTTGGAGGCTGCAAAATCTGCAAGAACTCCAATGAGCACTAGTGCTAAAATTCATAGGGATCTACATGGAAAAAGTGTTGATCAAACTCTCTATAGAAACATGATAGGAAGTCTCCTCTACTTGACTGCTAGTAGACCAGATATTTCTTATAGTGTAGGAGTTTGTGCTAGGTTTCAAAGTGATCCAAAAGAGTCTCACTTATTTGTTGTCAAAAGAATCATAAAATATGTGAGTGGAACCATTGATTTTGGGTTGTGGTATACCTATGACACTTGTGTCAATCTTGTTGGGTATAGTGATGCCGATTGGGCAGGTTGTAGTGATGATAGGAAAAGTACTTCTAGGGGAGTCTTTTATGTGGGCAACAACTTTGTTGCTTGGCATAGCAAAAAAACAAAACTCAGTCTTTTTATCTACTGCTGAAGCTGAGTATGTTGCAGTTGGGAGTTGCTGCACTCAACTCCTCTGGATGAGACAGATGTTGGAAGACGATGGTTTTGCTCAATCATCTTTTCTAATCTATTGTGATAACATGAGTGCAATTGATATTTCCAAAAATCCTGTTCAACACTCAAGGACAAAGCATATAGACATTAGGCATCATTTTATTAGAGATCTTGTGGAAGACAAAATTTTAACATTGGAATTTGTTCCCTCTTAGAAACAGCTACCAGATGTACTCATCAAGGCCTTGGACTTTCAGAAACATGTCACACTCAGATAGTCCATTGGCCTTTGCACAATTGATTGATTAGCTTGTCTTTTCCTTGTCTTCAGCACATTTCAAAACTGTTGACTAGTCAAATACGAAAAATATTTTTACTTGGTATGCAAATGTCAATACACCTGTATCTTACTGATCTCTGATGGTGTGAAGTTTGAATAATTTTATGCTTTGTCTGATTTGTGCATAATCCCCTTCTTGTTTGGAGCCATTAGATGAGACTTATTGGTGCTATTATATCTTCTTGGTGAGACAAGTGTTATGATCCACTTTTGACAATCATTGTTATACTCTCTTACCTTATCTCACTCTCTTGGCCAATCTGTTTTTTTTTTTTTTAAAAAAAGGGAAGTGTGACAAATGTAGTCACAGCTCTAGGAAGGTATAAGGAGATATGTTTGAAGAGTCTAGAGCAAAGAGCAGCAAAATTGGGACACTCAAGCACTTAAGTCTGGGATGTGCAAATGAAAATCAAGTGAATAAATCACAAATAAATTGTCAAAATGAGTGATGAAACTTAAAAGTTTGAGCCTATGCCCTGATTAAGTCATGAAGTTTCATTATATACTTGTCTCTCCAAGAGTGACATGATTTCATCTCTTGCGTACCTTTGGCTTTGAACCTCCCTAGTCCAACATATGCCTTGTCTCTGAGCATGAAATCTAATTCATATTTTATATCTCAGAGTTGGTTGAAAGTGTGTTTTTGATTTGCACATGCTTTTACTTTCTTTCTCTTTCTTACTTACTTTGCTTTAAGACTTGGACTAGTCTATAATTGCTGAACATCCTTGATCACTTGATATATTTGCTAGTTCTTATTTTTGTTTAAGTAAAACCATCTGTCTTCTATAGGGTAGATCTTAAAATGCTACTTATTGTGATTTTTGCTCTAGTTGACTAGTCACTATATACATACGCGAATTGTGGTTGACTAGTCATCTTGTTCTAATTTGTCTTTTTCTGTTTCCCTCTTTTCATTTTGGTAATTATTTTTCTTTTGTTTTCCTTCTTTTCATTTTAAATATTTTATTTCCCCCTCTTTGGTTTTCTGTCGCGGTTTTCGAGATTGTCTTTTTCCACTCTCAAAAAGGGAAAGAATCAAACCTTCTGTTTGGGTCCACAAAATCGTTCAGTTGGTTTTGCCCTATCTCTTTTCCATGTTTGTCTCTATCTTCTTTGTCTCTCTCACTTCTTCGCCTCTCTCTGTCACTATCGTCATTGCGTCATGTCTACTATTAAGCCTCTCATCGTTTACCGGCGTCACTCCAAATCCACACCTCATGGTGGTGTGGATATCATTCCCTTTGTCCCTAGGGCTCCTAGGACTCGCCCCAATCTCTCTACCCCCATGGGAGACTCCTCTCCTTTTGCCTATCTTTTTGTGTCGCTTGAGGCCGCCTCTTTTCATCATGACGTGGTATCCAAAAGAACTTTGTACCTGAGCGATCTTATCTTCTCGATGATCTTCCCTCAGAGGTTTGGTGTGCTGTATGAGAACTATCATTTTCACACTCTGAATTGTCTCTCCAGTAAGTTTAATGCCTCTGTCCTCAAAGAATTCTACTCAAATTTTCCTGCTGATCCAAAAGGGTCAAATTATTGTGTTGTTGTTCGCAATGTGCCTCTTGTTGTTAACTCGCAAGTGCACGAGGCGTTGGATAGTATAGCTTGTGTAAGTACGAGGTCGATCCCACGAGGATTGATTCAATTTGATTCCCTGCACAAAATAGAAAACCAAAAGAGAATAAATAAAACAAGAAAGAAAGAAAAGAAATTAACTCAAGCAAATTAGTTACCAAGTTCAATTTATATTCTTAGATTGATTCTAGCTAAAGTATGATTAAGCCATGGTGTTTGGTCCTAACCTTGTATTCCTAATTCCCTAATTAGATCCTTCTTGTCGAACCTAAATTAAGCATTAGAAATCCATTAAGCAAAGAAGAATGTTTTAAACAACCAAGCATGTATCTAATCCATGTTGACGAATGTCCATACATACTCTTCCTATTCATAGTTCAATTTGAATTAATGCATGGTGTCTACTCTTAATTCAAACCAAGATAGCTAACATACAAGTTTTAATGGTGATCACTCATTCAAACAAGCATATTAACTTATAAGCATAATGAATAAGAACAAGAACTATAATTGAAACTTGGAAGCTAATTAAACTTGAAAACTAAAGAAAAGAAATTACATTACAATGGAAAATGAATTACAACTAAAAAGCAAAATGGTTTTGTTACAACAATTGAGAACTAAAAAGAAAACTAAGAGAATTTGAGGGAGAGAAGGGAGAGGAGCTCTAGAGAGATGTTTGAGAGCTCCCCCCCTTGGGGTGTGTTTGAAGGTTAGCCAAGCCTCCTATTTATAGGAGAAGGAAAGCATCAAACTCACATGCCAATATTCTTCTTTTGACAACAAGTTGCATAGCCACCTCAAGTTCACATGAGCATCCATCTCCTTTCATCATTTGGCTAGTTCCCACTTGATGCTTTTGCTTTCTTTATTTCTTACACAACCTACTTCAATTATGACAAATAAACATGCTTCTTCCCCACTATCAACAATAGCACATGCATAGCTAATCATAACCAAGCAATTTGTAGTCAGCTTGTGGGCTCAATTTGGGCTTGTTCCTTCACTCTAACAAATCTGGAAAAATATGGATCTTGAAGCTCTTTGTCTTATCTTTCTAAGCATATGCAGCCCAACTCAAGGAAAAATCAGGAAGGCCTTCAAAAGTCATTTTTGGCCCAGTAACGCAGATGCTGCCGAATTTGACCTTAAGTTGCCCAAACTTGCATAACTTCATCTAGAAGACTCGGAATCATGAACCGTAAAATTCTTCAGAAACTAGACTTCCGTATCTTTCCAATGACGTATGGTTCATTATCTGGTTCTTCCTGAGCAAGTACAGTCCAATCCGTGAAGTTGACTGATCTGCATACACCGTTTTGAGCTAACTTGTCTCCAAAATGCATTTAGTGAGTCATAAGCTTATTACACTGAAACAAACACAAAATAAATTAAAAGCACAAGTTTAACTCAAAAACATAACCAAATCATAAGTTAGAAGGGTACAAAATGATATGTAATTATGCACCGATCACTTGTTCTTCGACCTTCTGTAATCAATCATGTCCTAGGATTTATAGGTCATGCCCTGGTTTCGATTATGAGAAGTTTGTTCAAGCTTCTTCTAGTTACACTATTGCGTTCTTTAAGACCTTAGCTCATACTGACCCTGCTCTACCCCTTACTTCTAAAGGCCTCCCTATCAAAACCTACCTGGCTCCTTTCTTGAAATTCTTATGGGCTTTTGTTCGCCACAAGGTTCTTCCAACTGGGAATAACTCCAATCCCACTTTGGCTGGCTGTCAAATCATGCTCTCCATGGTCATTCGTGATAAAATCCCCTTTGGAGATATTATGTATCATGCAATCCTAGGAAAAACAGTTGGTAATGGTACCAAACACAAGAGGACACTTGTCTTCCCCTGTCTTCTTCAACGTCTCTGTGAGAAAAGCAAGGTGTCTTTCCATGACACTGATCAGTGGAATCCTCCCCTTGCTCCATATGGCAAGGCTTCTATTGCCCTTAGCCAGAAAGTCTCCAACACGTTTCTCACCACTGTGTCATCAGCCTTAGATTCAGCTTCTCTCAGATCCCAGCTTGCTGCGAAAGAGAAGCAGATTCAACATCTTCTCACCCTCACTCCTTCCTCCTCCAATCCTGCACTTGGCTCTGAGCATGCTGCTGCTACTGCAGTGTGTTCTCAAGAGGTTCCAGCTGTCCCAGCCTCTGAGGACTCTGATGGTTCTGATGATTCTGCTGGTTCTCTAGTTTTCTAATTAGATTTCTGTTATAGGATGTGTCATAGATAGAGGGAGTACATTTGGGAGGTACATTTTGTAATCACATTATGGGGGTGATTTTTGTTTGTGTATTATGTGTAATGGTTTTAAGGGTTATAATCTTGTACCCTCTATAGTTTGATAGGGGGAGCTATTTGGTACTATTTTGAACAAATATCTTTTGTTTAATTAAATTGTAATATGTGCTTTGTGTTTAATCCAAATGTGCTGATTCTCTCTATTTATCTTTTTGCTATTTCCTTATCAACAAGGGGGAGAATACTCTCAACCCATATTGTTCAAATTTCTGTGATAATATGCTTGGTTTGTGCTTGGGAGATTGACTGTTTTTGCAGGTACTTAAATTCATCATCTCTATGGGTTTGGTTAAAGGTTGAGTGTATTTAGAGAGTGTGTTGTCAAGGAAAGCCAAAAAGTGGGAGATTGACTGTTTTTGCAGGTACTTAAATTCATCATCTCTATGGGTTTGGTTAAAGGTTGAGTGTATTTAGAGAGTGTGTTGTCAAGGAAAGCCAAAAAGTGGGAGATTGTAAGTGTATGCATTTTGAGTTTTCTTTTGGCTTCCCTTGACAATATTATAATAGGACATACATTGTAATCACCCAAGCTCAAGCTTAGATTAAGAATAGTTTCTCTAAGTGTTCTCCAAGCATCATATTGCATTCATTAGATTTCTTAAGATTATGAGTAGTCATCTTGTTTTCGTATGACTAGTCATCCTTTGCATCAGTATGATTTCCAGCTCACTACTTTCCAACTGGATCTTAACAACCTTTTTGTCATATTCTGCGAATTCTCTCTGCTGCCATGTGTACTTTGTGACCTAGGAATTTTTGGGTAAAACCCCAATCATTCCTCATTTGGTAGCCGTCACTTTTGAGGATTGTTTTGAAAAGGTTTTGCAAGCTTTTTGCTCATCTTCTTCCTTAAGAGCAAACCACCATTTTTCATCTATGAGTTTTCTAAATTGTTTTTGAAAATTGCTTTTGAAATATGAAATCTGCATCTAGCTAGAACAAATACACTCTCATTTAGTTCTAGGTCAGATTCAAGATTGGTTTCTTCAAGAGTACGGTTTCTTGAAGAAATTGGTCTTTTTATCCTTGAATCCAAATTTGGTTTTTATTCGAGTTGAGCTTGTAAGCTGGTGCCATGGAATGAAAGAGCTGGAGAAGGAGCTGTCATTGCCATGAAGGACTTAGCTTCAAGCTTTTCTAAGTTGAAGAAGAAGATTGCACAAAGGAGGTATAACTTATTTTCCTAAATAGATCTAGGATTTCTTGAGCTTGCTTGAGTTTCTTTGTAAGAATCGTCTTTGCTTAGTGGATTACCTGGTCGGTTGATGACCCCTAGTTTTTCCTAGAGGTGGGTTTCTGGGTAAACAATTTTCTAGTTTGCAAATCTTTATTTTATGGATTTCTGTTCCTGGTAGTTGACTAGTCATCGCATGGTGTTCATATATTATGGGCTTGTGTTCTTGAGGTTGACTAGTCATCTCTATCTAATATTTATTATTTGTTTGACTGTAATGGATTCACACATTTTCATCATAGTTGTTGCTAGCACAGGGGATGCCTAGATTGACGGGTCCTTCTGAGTGCCTAGGTTGTCACTAGTAATCTTCTAGGCTTGTTGGTACATATTGGTATGCTCTATGCGTGCTCTTTGAAATGGTTTTCCATGACTAGCAGTTGACTAGTCATAATTCTACCTGGTTAAGTTTTAAAGTGTGAATTTGGTTGTCTTTTAGAATAACTTTTAAATTTACCCATCGTCACCTAAGTACCAATTTTAGGTTGCCCTTTAAATAAACTAAGCAGACCTTGTCAACCCCCAGAGAACAGTACCCTTTGAGTTTTTGAAATTTGTTTGGAACCTCCCATTTAAAATGTGCCTATCATGCCAAACAAGATTAATTAATTAGGTCACATGTAACATACAAGATATGAGATTAATTCCCCTCTCAACTCAACCCTAATTTCAAACAAACAAACAAAAATAATATTCTCAATCCAAATGAAATAAATAATAATGAACTTGAAATCCAAATGGCATAAAACCAAATGAAATACCGAAGTTAATTCAGATTGCGCAATAGGAACATAAAACCCAAGACCCAAAGAAGAGTGTATCTGAGGGACTGACTGATAATTATGTAATCTACTAGTCAAGTAGCATAATCCTCTCGCGCAAATACTCATTAAGTTTAGTGACATTAGTCTTCGTTCGTTGAATGAGATGCTATGTTCAATCATATAGACGATAGTTGTTGAGGAAAAAATGCATGTTTCGAACCTCTCATATATTTTAAATGCCTGTCCAAACAAATATTAATTATTAGGCCAAATGTAACATATAAAAATTAGATTAATCCTCATCCCCTATCTTCTTGGCCCTTCAATCGTCTCCCATCCCAACTCAACCCTAATTTCAAACCAAACAAAATAAAATAACATTTTTCAGTCCATATGAAATTAGAATATATAATTCTTTCTATCAAAATGAAATAACACCAATGAATGAATGGCAGTTAATCCAAATAGGTTCAAAGAGGGCATAAAACCCAAGATAATTTCTTATTTTGTTAACCCACACGAGACCTGATCTCCTTCTGTCCCGCATACTCTTCCCCATTAAAACTCATACTTTTTCGAATATTTGTCTTCACTTGCAGAATCTGTCTCTCTCTAGGTCTTCAAATATAGTACACACCCTAAAGATCATGTCACACATTTCTAGTCAATTTTAGGTGTCTTTTAGCCAAAACCTAATCCTTGAGATGATGCCTCTTCGCAACCTCTTGTCTTCCCAATTAATAAACAAATGGTCTGGTCTAATGTCATGACCAATTATGGAACTTCTTTGTAAGATGCTTTGGAAAGTAAATACTTGGACATTGGGTAAAATGGCAAGAAAAAAGAGACAACATATATATATATATATATATTTTAATCAAGAGACAATATTGGGGTGAAGTTTAATCTTATCAACTTAGTTTTCCCCATATTCCCAATTGCCAAATAGATTGGGGTCATAGGCAAGCTTTTCACAACACAACTGAAATACATTGCCAATATAATTTAAATTGAATAATGATATCCAAAATTCAAGTGTTTCTTATTTAATAAAGATTGAGAGTTTTGCCGTCTGCAACTTCAATTTTTTCTCTTCTTATAGATGGATGATTTCATTTTTCAAATTATAGGAATGCCGTCTGAGTCTAGTCCAATAACTTCTCTAGTTACGTCCACGAGATTTGTCATGTACTCATTATGGATTTCCTGAGAAAATCTTAGTCCTGAATGTTATTACTTGTGTGTACTCCTAAATGGTTTCCTTTCACCTTCTATAAATGGTAGCTAGTGGTTCACCTAACCGATCTTTAACCAATATTTCCTATGTATATCTTTTATTATTTGACAGAGTGAATGATGGTCCTGTTCATCTGGAAATGCTTCTGAACACCTTGTGATGTCCCTAGCCGTTGAGCAGGCTGTACTTTGGCAACTTAGCGGCCTTGTGTTTGGTTTGCTTGTGCTTCAAGGAACCTAACGTGGATTCGGAGACTGTTCCTCGAAGGGATGCGAAAGGCGTGCCGCTACTAGTGATACTCTTCTAGTAGAAAGAGGAAGAATTGATAAATGTAACTGCGCTCATTTGTTCTTTCTTCTAACCAAGGCCACTGTGCCCCAAAGAGGGGAATCTGGCTTTAGATAGGTTTTTTCCTTGCCTCAACGAAGAGGACATTTAATGTCTCAAGTATGATTAAGCAAACTGCAGGAAAGGCAGTGTTCTAGTCCTTTGATCGGATTGAACATTCAATGGTGGATCTTTGTACTAAAATCAGTCCGATAAACATGATATTTTCATTAATAATTGAATACAAGTCTGATTAGACCGAGACTGATCTAAATACAATAAATCAACAAACAAGAAAAGCTAAAAATGGTACAATTGGACAGAAGGTCTGCAGTATCGGACATAAAACAATGGTCTGTCTGCGCCAGTGTCGCGTTGTCCGATACTAACAAACTAGTAGTACTTGCGACCAGAAACTAGCCCGTATCGCATGTAGGGAGAATTGCTTCAAAATAGGTGAGCTGGAAATCGAAACCAACTATCAAATCATACCAAGCGTTGCTGGCAGAGCATATAAGTTACAAACAATGGCAATGTTATTCCAATCAGGAGTTGTCAACTGGGAATTAGACAGAGCTATGTGTTTGGGAAAAGAAGAGAGCTCCAACAAGGAGTTGTCAACTGGGAACTCAAAGAAAGCGAAGGGAGTTGAGTCAAGTCTTGGCTTTGTCTGCAGAGAGATGATCGGTGCATAATTACATATCATTTTGTACCCTTCTAACTTATGATTTGGTTACGTTTTTGAGTTAAACTTGTGCTTTTAATTTATTTTGTGTTTGTTTCAGTGTAATAAGCTTGAGACTCATTAAATGCATTTTGGAGACAAGTTAGCTCAAACGGTGTCTGCAGATCAGTCAACTTCACGGATTGGACTGTACTTTCTCAAGAAGAACCAGATAATGAGCCATACATCATTGGAAAGATACGGAAGTCTATTTTCTGGATCATTTTACGGTTCATGATTCCGAGTCCTCTAGAGGAAGTTATGCAAGTTTTGGCAGCTTAAGGTCAAAATCGGCAGGATCTGCGTTACTGGGCCAAAAATGACTTTTGAAGGCCTTCCCGATTTTTCCTTGAGTTGGGCTGCATATGCTTGGAAAGATAAGACAAAGAGCTTCAAAATCCATATTTTTCCAGATTTGTTAGAGTGAAGGAGCAAGCCCAAATCGAGCCCACAAGCTGACTGCAATGCATTATCATGCATGAGCTAATCATTTTAGTGGTGAATTGAGTGGTGTAAGTTGGTGAAGTGAGTGTGGTTATTAAATTCAATTGTATAATCAGATTTATACTTCCCCTAGGCCTATAAATAGTGAGTTCTCCAAGCATGTAAACACACCCCAAGGGGGGGAGCTCTCAAACATCTCTCTAGAGCTCCTCTCCCTTCTCTCCCTCAAATTCTCTTAGTTTTCTTTTTAGTTCTCAATTGTTTCCTTTAAGTTTTTCTTAGTTGTAATTTATTTTCCATTGTAATGTAATTTCTTTTCTTAAGTTTTCAAGTTTAATTAGTTTTCAAGTTTCAATTATAGTTCTTGTTCTTATTCATTATGCTTATAAGTTAATATGCTTGTTTGAATGATTGATCACCATTAAAACTTGTATGTTAGCTATCTTGGTTTGAATTAAGAGTAGACACCATGCATTAATTCAAATTGAACTATGAATAGGAAGAGTATGTATGGACATTCGACAATAGGGATTAGATACATACTTGGTTGTTTAAAACATTCTTCTATGCTTAATGGATTTCTAATGCTTAATTTAGGTTCGACAACAAGGATCTAATTAGGGAATTAGGAATACAAGGTTAGGACCAAACACCATGGCTTAATCATATTTTAGCTAGAATCAATCCGTGAATCTAAATTGAACTTGGTAACTAATTAGCTTGGGTTAATTTCTTTTCTTTCTTTCTTGTTTTACTTATTTTCTTTTCATTTATATTTTGTGCAGGGAATCAAATTGAATCAATCTATCATCAATCCTCGTGGGATCGACCTCGTACTTACACAAGCTATACTATCCAACGCCTCGTGCACTTGCGAGTTAACAAGAGACACTTTGCAAGAGATTGAGTCTAAGACGTTGAGTCTTGGTTTTGAGATGTTGAGTCTGGCTTTTTGGCTGAAGTTGTGTGTCCTCGCGCTATCATTGTGACTTAGTATATATAGGCAGACTAGTCCCTTTGCTGGTGATGTCTGGAGGGCTTTTGGGAATTACGCAGATGAACGCAGCTTGGTTGCCACTTGTGGAAAACCTGCCTCTGCTAATGTGACCTGGAAATGAACAAGGAATCGTTAAAGTGAAGATTTTCTAGTGTGTAGTGGGGCGATCTTGCAAGTTGATTTGAACCAGAAAATCTTGGGGATGTCCTTCCAGTATTTCGCGCTGATGGGTTAGATCTCTTCTGATGGGAATAGTGGCCATACAGCATTAAATGCGATGACAATCACATTAATGGTGGTGTGAAACGCCTCTACTTACTACACTCCTCCACTTGCTGCAGACCATACTTCCTCTGATTTTGTGGGTTATGCTCGGATTTTTCAGTGATTAAACCAAATCGTGGTGAGGTTTAACCAATCTTTGAAAAAAAACCAACTTGCGAGGGAGATTTCTTCAAAGTATTCGCTTTCGAATATTTTCTGTCTGAAAGGAGACGTGGCATGTGTATTAGAGAGAGACATAAAGCATCAGACATTTGTGTCCGATGCGCTGGTGTCTCCGAAGCGCTTCGTTGACCACAATCTTTTTGGTCAATAATTACGGCTGGAGGGCCATTGGCCTGGCTGTATTCCATTTTGGGCTTTTATGAACGTAGGATTAGCCCTTAACGCCTTGGGCCTTTCATACACTCCAATTTTGCCCTTTAAAAATTGTAGATCAAGGCCTGTGCTGTTTTTGGTACGAACAGGTCCACAAGAATTTGATGACTTGGATGGTTTGGCGATTCACCATGTCCCCGGATTACTATGAAATTCTCACTATATAACGAAAAAGATAAACAATTAGGGTTCATAAGATTTTCTCTCAACCCTGTCCAACAATCAACAACTTCAAATAAGGCTCTCTAAAAGTCCTATTTATAGTGAATATATGGGGGTTGCAAGATTAGGAATAAGAATTAAATCAAGAATCAAATCACAATTAGGAAATTAAGGGCCTGTTTTGGGAGTGCTTCTGGAAAGGCTAAAAACACTTCTAACAACGTTTAGCAGAAAAGTTTAGAAGCTCTTATGGGTCATAGAAGCACTTTATGAAGAAGCACCTGGTATGTGATTTTTCAGGAAGCTCTCCCAAGTGCTTTTCCAAGAAGCACTTGGGTTTTTAATGAAGATTCAAGATTTTTAATTATAAAAGTACTTTTGTTAGAAGCGCTTATGAGTATAAGTATTTTCTAAAAAAACAGTCCCAAACGAGCCCAACAAACAATCAATCACCATAATTGGGCGACCAGTCGACCTCGGACTCTTACTCCCATACATTTTGACCGGTCGGTTTGGATGCCTTCTTTGGTGAATCGTTCTCAGCTCAATAACCTTAGAATTATTCTATATGTATATTAATTACAAACTGAAAGTTTCAAATAATCTATCTCTTGAGATTTTAACTAGATCTGCCATGGTGCCTGACAGTGGCGGATCCAGGATTTTCCTCTTCGGGGGTCAAAATATAAAAGCTGAATTTTTTTAGACAAATCTAGAATACACCATATTATTAACCAATCAACAAAGATTTAAGGCTATATTATTACTAACCAATCTTACAAAAATTCAACGTCTAAAATAAGCAACTTTAAACTTATCACCATACTAAGAAAATTTATAAATGTTGCACCTTAATAATTGCTTGACGAAAAATGTGAAAAAATTAACACAAAACCAGACTAGCTAAGTATAATAACAAAAAAACTAACACACACAAAAACTAAACTAATTAACCAAAACATTATTTATTACTTAATTAAAGCATACAAAAATTAAAGAGATACAACAATCATTATTAATTAATTTAAAAACATACAAAAAGAAAGATAGATAAGAGAGAAAAGAGAAGGAAAAGAAAGAAAAGAGAGAGAGAAGTAAGAAAAACAAGAAAGAGGGAGGGGATACTGCACGGATTAATTAATTAAATTTAAAAAATGGTGAGAACGCTCAAGGGGGTTTGAACCTTTTATCTCCAAGTTGCACGCAAGCCATTGAACCAATGAAGTAAAACTTATATATATATATATATATATATATATATATATATATATAATAGCTATGTAGTTTCAATGATTGAAAGATATTTAAAACTCTTAACGCATGCCAAATTTCTCCAAAAGCAAGTTAAAGTTTGACAAAATATAATCTTATTCCCACTACCTCTCTCTCTCTCTCTCTCTCTCTCTCTCTCTCTCTCTCTCTCTCAGACAAAATATAAAACTCTTCTTCCCACTCCCTCTCTCTTTTTTTTTTTTTTTTTCCTTTCATCCTCATCCTCCTCCCTCTATCTCTTTTTCGTTCTTTTTTTCGTTCTTATTTTTCTTCCACTCTCCCTCTGTTTCTTTGGCCAACCATTCAGCCATTGCCGGGGTCACATTCCTTCTCCCCAAGCCAAGATTTTTGGTTTGCAGGGGTCAACTGACCCCCTTGGCCCCAATGTGCATCCGCCAGTGGTGCCTGACAATGACAAAAGAAAAGGGTGTGTGTAAATTACATCTTTAAAGAAAAGGGTAAAATAGAAGACATAAATACTGATTAAGTCTATATATATGTGTATATATATACATAATAACAACATATGAAAAAAAAAAATCAAATATTCACTTGTAATTAATCAAGTACTAGGGAACACTTTACACATATAGGAGTCCAATTTCGACTGATCTGGGGTTGAACCACAAGTGGTGGTATTCCATGTGTTATAATAATACAAAAAAAAAAAACCCAAGTGTTTTGTTTTTTTCTGAGCACTTTCATGCAGAGTGTGATACGTCTTGTCATATAATGGCTAGCTCAGGGACTTCTTGGAAGGCCAAAGCTGTTATATTCAACCATTTGAACAGTAGTGCAGATGAGGACAGATTAAATAAGATTGTTAAGAATATGTACAACAATAAACAAAACAGTAGGGAACAAAAATCAGAGAACAAGAGGACAAATGATTGTTTAAAAAATTTGGGGGCAAGAAAATTATGTGCATGCATGGCCAGGTTTACATCAATGATATGAGGATGACGGTTTACCTTTCCCACTGTATACTTGGACCGAGATCTGATTCATCTTGCAATAGAATAATTGGGTTGGAATATAACATTATAACAATATTAGTTTTCATATATATACACATCTTCAATCGAGGAATTTCTCAAATAAGTTTATTTGAGGAATATTTTTGTTGGGGTCTTCCACATTGTATTTCAATTATCGAAACTGTCTATTTTTTAAAGTATTTCTTTAAAAATTATCTCTACAAAAAATACTTGAATCCGAAATTATTTGACCGCTCAATCAATTGGTTGTCATTTTTTGTGTTTTCTTAAAATATCGTGTTCGTTTATTTGGTAGTCATAACTAGATGTTTTAAAGATTGTTTATTTGCCTAACTTTTTACAACAATAATCTATAAATTAAGAACAATCAGTAAAAAGGAAAGGCTCGAGAAGTCACATGATTTTCAACTGTAGTGTTTTGCTGTAAAAATATAGATCAACCCCTGCCCGACCATCGTCCTTATAATACAATATTGTGAATTATTAAATATTAATTATTGAAGTCTAAGAATATATGAATGTAATGCAGCATAAAACTTTATTTCCACATATTCTTCTATATCTAATACATATAAATTCAACTTAGCTATATATATTTCTAGATACCACAAGGAGCACACAGTAATTGCTCTCTCTCTCTCTCTCTCTGAAATTCGCATGCATGTACTGTTGGATCAACTGGGTTTGGTTTCAGCTGGTTACTTGGTGGATTTATGATGGAGGTTCAGCTGAAGTGCAGTGCTTGTTTTGGATAAAATATTCGTCATTTGAGGTAAAACTTGATAAGCTTTATTTAGCCATCGGTTTGAATCTAAGTGAAAGTCTTGTTAATTTTCATCACTAATGGAGAAATGGAGGTACTTGTTGATCACTAATGGGTTTGTGCTTGCTTTGATCACTTTCACTTTCTCTCATATAATTTGGATTTCACAGTTATTTAGCAGATTATTAGATTGATCTCAGAAAATTATCAGATCAAAGAGTACTGAATTGAAATTTTCAGTGTTATTTTTTCCTTTATATTATTTCATAATTCGTTATCTTATCTTCTCTCTCTTACCGTTATTTAAAGTTACTATCATCATGAATTAAATTGAATCGCTGCAACCAAGTTCATCAATCTACTTGAGAAAAGGAATGAAAATGATCCGTGTGGATTTTGCTGCTACACTCCAAACTACCACTAATTTACCCCCTTCTAGGGTTACGGGTTCGGCCATAAGCAAGGACTAAAATACAACACTTTGGAGTAGAACTATGTGCCTTAACTAAACTAGTTAGGATTTAGTTTTCTAAATTGGTAACAAGTTTCTCTAGATCTTGGTACCATACAAGAAGAATCAATGATTCACGGTCTCATAACAGAACAAGCTTACATGACTACTTGGCACGACATTTTATCTGTATATCATATACATGTACAGACAATTTATACATAAATGAGCTCTTGCTAAATTTTTTGACTAAATCTAAACCAACATTGATCATCAAGTTCAGAAGATGAGGCATGCTAATTGGAGGACGGAAAGAAATATATAGAAGAGTTATGGCGCCTGAGAAAATTGAGATTTCCGACGAAGATGATCAAAACAGTGATGCAAGTTACGAAATTCAAGCTAAAAATGACTGGTTACTCAGTTCTCAAAAATGTTTGTTCTTTGACCTGAATGAGGAAGCAAGTATTGGAGATGTTGATCAAGATGTTTCATCCAACGTTGGCACCGAAGCCGTTGGGAGCAGAACATCTCCAGAAGGTAATTTAAGTTCTAATAACACAAATGTTGACGGGAAAGAGCGGACAATTGCAGTAAGGCAATACGTTCGATCAAAAATGCCAAGGCTTCGTTGGACTCCTGATCTCCATCTAGCATTCGTGCATGCTGTTGAGAGGCTCGGCGGACAAGAAAGTAAGTTTTAATTTATTTACCAAGTAATTTAGGCATTTACTCTCTTAAGTTATAGAACTTTTTCATAACTGTTGGAAGTCCACCACCATTGTTGGGTTCAACTTACCACAATACAATTCAATGGTATGAACTTTCTATTTTGAATTTTCTTTAACAATAAAAGTATATATCGAATTGTTTTCTAGGGTTTTACAATTTTGTTTTTTATTTATACAAAGGATATTTTATTTTAATATAATCTAAATTATAAGGAGAGAGATTTGAACTTGGGTGCAGAGTGGAGAAGCACATCTTCTTTAGCCAACTTGACTAAGCCTATGTATGCGGTTTTACAAATTTGTTAGCTCACAAGAAAGTATAGTAGTAAGGATAACTTGGGAGGTTTCATTTACAAGGACTCAAACTCAGTATGTCCATTTTGAAATATATATATATATATGATAAATTTAATTTATTTATCACTGTTGAAAGCTTGAGCCTTAAGTTACCTAAGCATGTGGACCAATTATTACTTTATAGTCTAATTCATATATAGTTTGCTAGAGAGCACAGAAGTAAAGGGTTTTCTTTTAATTTCTCTTTTGTAAACCGAATACAGGAGCAACTCCAAAATTAGTTCTTCAATTGATGAATGTGAGAGGACTTAGCATTGCCCACGTAAAGAGTCACTTGCAGGTAATTAACTTTTCACTGAATCACTGGTGCCCCTAACTGAATATGTTTAGTTTTTATTTCTCTATCAATTCAATTCTTTAGTTTCCTTAATCATAATGTAATTTTTAAATCAGCAGATGTATCGAAGTAAGAAGCTGGACGAGTCAGGCCAAGGTAAAGTATCAAAACCCACCTTAAGTTTTTTGTTTTTTATTTTGAGAGGAAACTGGAGACCCAAAGTGTTTATATCAAGCAGATGTGGATTAGGTCTGAGTTGATCCATTCCTATGGATTAGAGTAGTTTTGACCCCAATTAGATTCTCATCCTCGTACGCCATAAAGAAAAGCCTTTTCCGGAGACAAAAGCTCACAAAATGTTTGTATGTTTGTTCTGTTCAGTTATCTCTCAATCAAGTAGAAGAATGCAAGTAAAATATCACATTTTGGAAGCCTATCGCAAATTCAATCCTTATAGGCACTTTAGAAGTGTTGATGACAACGGAAGCCATTTTCCTTCTCCACCAGTATGGAAACGACAGCCATATGATGATTTCAACGCAAACTCATCTAGGTAATTTACCAGTTAAACCTATTTACTAAATAAAGGGAGAAATGTTGTCCTGGTAGACATACGTACGGATCAAATGTGTTATGTTTTGAAACATATGCATTCAAGTTTGGATATATAGTCCAGAATTCACAGTTTGACAACATAAAATGTAAGGCATTCGACTAAAAGAACATTCCCGGTTTTGAAAGGCTCTATACATATATAGTACCAACCTTGAGCTTTTCATGATCCTTTTGTCAAGGTCGATTTCATTGTGGGGAGAAAATTCCGGGATAGACAACCATGGGAGCAAAATAAGAAGCTCACACATCTTTCGTGTAAGGGAAGCAATAACAAGAGATGGCCCTCTTAGACCCAGCCGATTTCTTGAAGAGAAGATATGGCCTCCTTGTGAAATGATTGGAAACCACATGAAGGGTAGGAGACATTTGCTAAACGTTACTTGGGGTGATATCAATAATGTTCCTCAACCTAATAACGTAGTATGGAGCGCCAAGGCAAGTACCATTAACCAACATCAACCCAATACATGCAGTCCAAAGTTCATCCCTAGTAGCTATGAACCCTTATCTCAGCTTGAGGTAACTACTTTTGCTTCAATATTTTAATTATTTCTAACATTATTGGCCATACACTGTAAATAGAATTATTTTCTTTTGCTTTTGCTTTTGCCTTTTCTTTTTAAAAATGAATACATATTGAAGATTCATTTTGATATTCAGGTTCAAAAACTCCAATGCATAAATGGAGAAATGTTTCAAGCAAAAGTTGGCCCTAACATGAAGACGCTGAGACATAAGTTTAAGTCACGATTTTAGCAATGGCAGTGTGGTAAATGATAGCCAAGAAAGCAGGAAAGATTTTGAATCAATGCTTTCTCTTTCGTTGTCCTCCTCTTCGGCCAGGCAACAAGAACAGTCCACTACACCTACGTCAAGAATCCGACTCTCGGTTTCAAGGCGTTGTTGAAAGAAAAAAAGAATCATAAAGATATTACCCAAGTTGTAAATTGGGATCAAAAAACAAATTGCACTAAAACTACTTATGGGCTAAGTACTTTGTAAGATCTGACCGTGCATGATGATAAGGCATAGGAGTGATATCTTGTAAGTACTTATCTCAAAAGGTCATCTGCATGGCCTTGAAAAATATGGGTCTATCAAATTGAATAATTAGTTTCTAGTTTTTTTTTTTGGTCTGAATAAAAAAACCTAGTTGCTTGAAGGTACTGTGGATCATCTCCAGGATGTGCTATAGTTGTAGACAATCGATGTATAATGAAGCGGAGGAAGATCATAAGTTGATAAATGTGTAGGTAATTCTTGACCCCCTTTCACTTTGAGGGTCACCTTTGCCCATTTTCTTGGTGCGGATGCTGAAACTGTAGCCGTTGAACTAAAAAAATAAGGGGAAAAAAACATTTTTGGATACTGGGGTTAGGATCAACAATGATTTTGGTCATCATAATTTTAATTTTTCCAATATCATCATTGCACTTGCACTAGTTAACAATTCAAGTCCATTTTAAGGCTAGGACGAGGAGAGACTTTGGCAGACATTCGAAGTGGTCGTCATCCATGAATGACGGTTCTGGGTAAACTCTGGCGGAGGTTAGATATGGGTCAATAATGCCATCTTTCTTAGATCATGTTCGATATGGAGGATTAGATTGGACTAACTTGGACTAGTAAAATGACTACAATTCATGTAAACCAAGGAGGAATATGCATGTTGTCTTCGAATTTGAAGGATTAATTAAGATGGACTATTCATGTGAGGTTGATATCTGAAATTTATCCCCACTAATCCTCTAAAAATGGTGGGATTAATGGGGATAAATTTTAGGCATCAACCTCTTATTAATAGTTCATCCTAATCTCCAAGTAATTAGAAGACAACACCCATACTATTTCTTGATCGCACATAAAATCTAGCTAGTCCTGTGTAATCCTCCATATCACCTTATAGTTTTGTTTATTCGTGGGATATTGATTAAAATGGATAAGGAAGAAGGTTAGATTAGGGTTGAGGTGGATCTGGGGTATATCTGACAGGGGAATTATTGGTATGAAGAGATTTGAAAGAGGGTTTGAAGATTTTGAAGCAGCCATACAAAACAATATACTATTAATACCCTACCCCACTTCCCTATCATTCCATAGAATAGAGTCCAACCAAGAGCATGTGCCGCATCAGTCCAATGGTGCCTTCTTTCAAGCCATATTGGCAAGAGCATGTTCCACACCATTGGCCTTTAAGGTTGATACAAAACATCTGTCACATTCCTATTGAATCTTCCACCACATTTGCAATGTTGCTCCACCCATCCATTCTACCATTAAGCGTATACGGCTAATTGGGAGTAAGTTGCAAGAATAAAGCAATTAAATCCCAATGAGGCCATTATCATTAAATCTTCTTGTATGGCCACATCTCCGTCCCCAAAACATCCAAACTTGGCGGCCCTGCAGCCGCAAAACCACATAGAAAATTCCCTTCATGGTCATGACAGCAGCCCCCCACTCTATTGTGAATTAGAACCAACTCACTCCCTTCAAGACCTTGTTGTTGATGGACTTTGGACAAGCTCAAGGATGAACTTGTTGCACACACACACACACTCAGAAAATAACCAAGAACAATGAACACAAGTATTTATAGAGGTTCAGCAATTTGCCTACGTCCTCTTTGGTGATCCCCTTGAGAAATATCAATAATGAAGATGGAGTTACAGATTTGGTTTCAATGGAAACCCCCTTAGAACCCAAGCTCACTATCTGTTTTTCTCTCTCACCCCTTAGCTCACTCACTTGATACAAGATGCTCTCACTCTCTCTCTTGGCTTCCCAAATCTGAATGCAACACTTACTACTTGCTCCAGCTCCTTTGCATCTACTTAAAGATAGAGAAAAGAAGCCACTCACATGCACCAAACCAGCCTACCTCAAAACATGGATCCCTAATTTCAGGAAAACATAATGATGTAGGCTCAAAGCAACCCACTAGTCTCCCTAATCAATGTTTAGGACTTTTCTGGTGGTTTGCCAACTGTCTTGGACTTATACCAACGTTGGGGTTGCATGTGAATTGGTAGGGACCAATTAGCATCCAAAGAAAGGGCAGAAAACGTGCTGAAAAATCAGCACAGCATGAAACTTGCGACCGGTCGCCAGGAATTTGCGACCGGTCGCTTTTATACCGAGATGGACCTTAAGAAACTGCGAGCGACCGGTCGCTCGGAACCTGCGACCGGTCGTTTTTATACCGAGACTTCAACTTCAAAACCCAGCTTGAATGCGACCGGTCGCTCCCTCTGATTCTTGTAACCTTAGGTGAGCCATTTTTCCAACAATCTCCACCATGGCGAGCCTAAGCTCCTTGAGAAGATTGTTGCCTTCCGGGACATCTTTAACTTCTTGAGAATCGTCCGGATAACTCCCAAGAACTCCACCTCAATCTCTAACATGGAACAAGATTGAGCAAGCTCAAGCAATGCTTGAACTTTGCAGGTATGTGGCTTTGTGAGACAATCAAGCATTCTCGATGTATGAACCTTCATTACCGTGATGTCTCCATCATTCACCCAATCCCTTATCCGGTGGTATCGGACATCAATGTGTTTGGACCTTCCATGATACACTTGATTCTTGACCAAGCAAATTGCACTTTGACTGTCACTTTGAATCACCACCATGTCTTGGGCAATTCCGAATTCCTTTGCCAATCTCTTCAGCCATACCGCTTCTTTTGAAGCTTCCGTGAGCGCCATATACTCCGCTTCAGTAGTAGACAAGGCACTAACCGATTGTAGCACTGCTCTCCAACTAATCGGTCCTCCACCACAAGTGAAAACATATCCTGTGGTGGATCTCCTCTTGTCTAAATCCCTGCATAATCGTAGTCTACATACCCTGACACACTTGCTTTTCCTTGTTGTCTTGCAAACAATATTCCAAGCCTCTTAGTGCCCTTCAAGTATCTGAGAATCCACTTCGCTGCTGTCCAATGAAGTTTGCCCGGATTCGCCATGTATCTTGACACCACACTCACGGCTTGAGCTAGGTCGGGGCGTGTGCAAACCATTGCATACATGAGACACCCTACCAAGCTTGCATATGGAACTTTGCTCATTTCTTCCTTCTCCTCATCCGTGGAAGGACATTTTTGTGCACTTAACTTAAAATGCTCCGCCAAAGGAGTAGACACGGGTTTGCAATCCAACATATTGAATTTTTCAAGTACTTTGGTAATGTACTTACTTTGTGACAGCCATAGCTTGCCTCCAACCCTGTCTCTCCTTATTTCCATCCCTAGGATCTTTTGTGCAGAACCAAGATCCTTCATGTCAAACTCCTTTCCAAGCAATGTCTTCAATTCCTGAATTTTTGACATGTCTTTACATGCAATTAGCATGTCATCAACATAAAGAAGCAAAAGGATGAGATTACCATCCTTGAATACATGAGTGTATACACAGCAATCAGATTCACATCTTCTATATCCACTCTTCATCATGAAAGAGTCGACGCTTGTTCCATTGCCTTGGAGATTGCTTCAACCCATAGAGAGACTTTTTCAGCTTGCAAACCAGATTTTCCTTGTTTGCTTCAATGAACCCTTGAGGTTGGCTCATGTAGATGTCTTCCTCCAAATCACCATGGAGAAAAGCAGTCTTCACATCCATTTGCTCCACCTCCATGTTCTCTTGTGCTACTATGGATAGTAGTAGCCTTATAGAAGTGTGTTTCACTACCGGAGAGAAGATTTCATCATAATCAACTCCCTCCTTTTGCAAGTACCCTTTGGCCACCAATCGAGCTTTGAATATGGTGGCTCCCTTCTCATGCATTTCTTCTTTCTTCCTAAACACCCATTTGCTGCCAATAAGCTTGCGATTCTTGGGTTTAGGAACTAACTCCCAAACTGAGTTTTGGTGTAGAGATTCCATCTCTTGCATCATAGCTTCCATCCAACTTTCCCGTTCCTCATTCTCAACAGCCTCTTGGAACGTGGTTGGTTCTTCTTCACTAGCATTCAAAGCATAGTGAACTGCATCCTTGTCCCATCCAAACCTTTGAGGTGGTTTGATGGTTCTCTTGGGCCTGGACCGAGCTATAGATGATGGCTCCACCTGCTCTTGAGCCTCTTCTTCTTCTTCTTGAGTTTGTTGTTGTTGTTGCCCTGCATCTTCCTCCTCAATGTCGACTCCACCTCCTCCTGAACGTCTTCGATTGGCTGTTTTTGTGAAGTCTTCTTGAACATCTTCTTGAGTGGAACTTCAATGGTTGTTTCTTTCCCAACAACATCCTCCTTTGCCTCTGAATTCTTGACTTTGTTCATAGGCATGGTCTTCTCATCAAACACAACATCCCTGCTGAGTATCTTCTTTAGGTTCACATGATCCCATAGCTTGTAGCCCTTCACACCGCTCTCAAATCCGATGAAAATGCATTCAAGAGACTTTGGCTTCAACTTGGATCTTTCATCACTTGGAATAAGTGCATATGCACTGCATCCAAACACCTTAAGATTAGTATAATCAATTGACTTATTAGACCATACCTCCTCTGCACATTTGAACTCAAGATTTTTGGAAGGAGATCGGTTAACCAAATAGGCTGCATGGTTAACGGACTCCGCCCAAAATGATTCGGCAATCCTGCATGAATCCTCATGCATCTCTCACGCTCCATGAGAGTTCTATTCATCCTCTCCGCAGCTCCATTTTGTTGGGGCGTCTTCTTCACGGTGAAGTGCCTCTTGATGCCTTCATTCCTGCAAAACTCAAGAAACTTGTTGTCTTTATATTCACCACCATTGTCACTCCTTAGGATCTTGATCTTTCTTCCGGTTAGGTTCTCCACTTCCGCCTTCCACTCCTTGAATTTAGTGAAGACCTCAGATTTCTCCTTCATGAAGTAGACCCAAACCTTCCTGGAAAAATCATCCAAGAAAGTCACGAAGTAACGAGCTCCACCCTTTGATTTAACCGGTGATGGCCCCCATACATCCGTGTGAATATAATCTAGCACCCTGTGCTTCCTTCCTCTTTGTTTCGCTGCTTGAAAGCCACCTTAGATTGCTTTCCCATGGTACAATATTTGCAGAACTCAAGCTTGCAACTTTGAACACCTTTCAACAACTTTCTGTTGTGTAGTTCCTGCATGCCCCTCTCACTCATGTGCCCTAGCCTCAAATGCCAAAGCTGAGTTTCATCCTCCGAGTCCTTGCTTGTGGATACAGCTGCTCCACCTGTTATTGTAGTACCACACAATCTATATAGACAATTAGGTTGAATCTCTCCTTTCATAATCACAAGTGAACCTTTTGAGATTATGAGTTTCCCTCCATTTGCTTTAAATGAATAACCATTCTAATCAAGAGTTCCAAGGAAATGAGATTCTTACGCAACTTTGGAATGTGCCTTACCATTCCAAGCGTCCTAACAGCCCCGTCATGCATCTTCACCTTGATTGTACCCATGCCTTTGACTCTACAAACCGAGCCATCCCCCATCATAACTTCACCACCTTCTTCTTTTTCATAAGTGTCAAACCACTCCTTGTTTGAGCACATATGGTATGAGCATCCGGAATCCAAAATCCAATCGGAAGAGGAACACCTTGAAGAATTAGCAAATGCATTAGTTTTAACATTGCTATTAACACATAAAAGCTCACCATCACTTTCTGTGACTTCTTCCACTGTGTTGGCTGCATTCTTCCCTTTGTTCTTCTTCTCCTTCCATATGGGGCAATTTCTTTTCCAATGCTCCTTTGACCCACATTCGAAACAACCTTCTTTTGCCTTGGATTTGGACCTTCCTCTGTTGCCTTTCTTGCCCTCTTGCTTCTTTGAACGACCTCTCTCTCCGGTCTTTGCAACTAGACCTTCGCCTTGAGAGTTCTCTCCCGAACGTTGAGCCATCCTATGGTGTGTCATGATGTCTTGCACCACAGGCTCAAAATCCAGAGTGACCTTCCCGAACATAAGAGTGGTTCGAAAGTGTTTATAGGACGGAGGTAAGGATGTGAGCAACATAAGAGCCTTATCCTCCGAACTATAGTTAACTTCCATTCTCTGCAAGTCAGCAACACATCTATTGAAACTACTTAAATGTTCCATTAGATTACCTCCCTCCTCCATCTTGAGATTTAGGAGTTCTTCCTTAAGGAAGAGCTTGTTGGATAGTGACTTCCTGCAAACATCTCTTCGAGCTTCTCCCATGTTTGCTTTGCCGTATCCTTCATCACGTTGATGAGCACCTCATCGGAGAGGTAGTTTTCTATAGCTCCTCTAGCTAACTCATCAAGTACACTCCACTCCTCATCTGTCATGCTTGTTGGCTTCCTTTCCTTTCCAACCAACACAACGTGGAGGTGTTGTTGTGTGAGGGCTGATTTCATCCTTCGTTGCCAAAGAGTGAAGTTCTCCTTCCTGTGAAAGGCTTTAGCTCCACCTTCATGCTTGTTGCTTGTGGTTGCTTCAGCTGCCGTGAACTGCTACCACTCTCAACTTCCTTGTCACTTGCCATCTTCAACACACTAGCACTCCAAAGAAAGAACTAGCACAGCTGCAAAACACAGCTACGATACCACTTGTTGTGAATTAGAACCAACTCACTCCCTTCAAGACCTTGTTGTTGATGGACTTTGGACAAGCTCAAGGATGAACTTGTTGCACACACACACACACTCAGAAAATAACCAAGAACAATGAACACAAGTATTTATAGAGGTTCAGCAATTTGCCTACGTCCTCTTTGGTGATCCCCTTGAGAAATATCAATAATGAAGATGGAGTTACAGATTTGGTTTCAATGGAAACCCCTTAGAACCCAAGCTCACTATCTGTTTTTCTCTCTCACCCCTTAGCTCACTCACTTGATACAAGATGCTCTCACTCTCTCTCTTGGCTTCCCAAATCTGAATGCAACACTTACTACTTGCTCCAGCTCCTTTGCATCTACTTAAAGATAGAGAAAAGAAGCCACTCACATGCACCAAACCAGCCTACCTCAAAACATGGATCCCTAATTTCAGGAAAACATAATGATGTAGGCTCAAAGCAACCCACTAGTCTCCTAATCAATGTTTAGGACTTTTCTGGTGGTTTGCCAACTGTCTTGGACTTATACCAACGTTGGGGTTGCATGTGAATTGGTAGGGACCAATTAGCATCCAAAGAAAGGGCGGAAAACGTCTTTGAAAAATCAGCACAAAGATGAAACTTGCGACCGGTCGCCAGGAATTTGCGACCGGTCGCTTTTATACCGAGATGGACCTTAAGAAACTGCCAAGCGACCGGTCGCTCGTAACCTGCGACCGGTCGTTTTTATACCGAGACTTCAACTTCAAAACCCAGCTTGAATGATACGGCCGCTTCAAAACTCGCGACCGGTCGCTCCTCTCGATTCTTGTAACCTTAGGTGAGCCATTTTTCCAACACACTCCTCTACCAACTTTCTTCGTTTAGTTTGATAGAAGAACTTTTAAGGTTAAAGTTTATTTGGTTTCCTTGTTTAGAATCAAATCCAAGCCTAAAGTTTATTTGGTTTCCTTACACAAGATTTTAGTTTGCAATCTTGAAGTGGATTTGAGAAAAAAGTTTAGGTTCGACATGGTCATACGTTTTGGCCCTAAATCTTAGATATATTCCATCTTAGGTCATGGTTGTTGAATAGTTTTTAAAAAGAAATAGAAGCGATATTAAGGAGATGGATGACTCGAATCGTCTTTGGTACAAGGATAATCACTTGAATTACAAGTTTCTTGCTTGAATAATCTGTATATATGAATATACGACCGTTAGTATTACAAGCTCTAAAATCCCTACAATATTGTATTCGAATAAAGTTCTTACGATTTACTAGTGAACTATGAGGGGTTAAAAATGTGGTCATTCTATCAACATTTGACGACGGAAATTGCCAATTGTCCTCAAATTGTAAATGGTAGGGAGTAACACTGCCCACAATGAGAACTTACGGATTATTGAATTTTTGTTGATAGAAATTTAAAGTGAATTTTAAATCGAGAATGACAAGCACTACTGTGGGAGAAAATATCTTGGCACTCCAATCACAAGGCGCGACGTGGACAAGAAGATTATCTTCTAGGTCAATAATCAGGCACATTTAATTGGGGAATTGTTTAGACCTAAAATTGGAATATTTATCATCAATTAGGGATTTGATTCTAATTGAAATCCCTAATTGCCTCAATCTCTCCATCAATTAGGGAGTTTTTAAATTTGGATCATAAACAGATTATCATATTCAAATTACAAATTATATATATATACTAAAACTGAATCTGAATTCACTGTTCCTAATTTGTTCGTTAGGAATAGTGAAATGACGTTTTTGCCACAGTTTTCCTATTCTTGGTCCCCTTTTCTCCCCTGCAGCAGCGTAGTGAAATAACCTAGTTGCCGTTCTCTAAAATTTATTTTCCTTCTTTCCATTTTTGCCCCTTCCCCTTCGGATCTCTTTCGCTGCCAATGTTTCGTTCGCTCAGATAAGGCCTGCATTTCCAATCTAGTTCGAAGTAGCTGGTTGGGCTGGTTGGGGGCCAACAATGGAAGATTCGCGTTCACTGTTGGAGATCTATTTGGGGCCGTCGATTCCCGTTTGGGGTGACGCACTGCGAATCTCGCCCTTCTTTTGGTCTTCATGTCATCGATTTGTTTGTTTGTTGGTTGAGAGATTTTTCATCATTTGTAGAGCATTGGTCTGAGAGATCTTCCATCTTTGTTGGCTACTTGTTCTTGAATCGTTTGTCTTCTGGTTTGCATCTCATCAATTTTTTTAACAAATTAATGACTTGCTGATGGGTTGCTGAGTAAATTGTTGAATCCTTTAATTCCTTTCTTAAATTGGTTCCTAGAATGAGTCAGTGATAGCTTTAGAAGATAAGTCTTTAAGAACAATAGTTATTGGCATATAAGAGTTTATTTTCTGTGATGATCTCTACTTCAACCTTAATTGTAGAGATAAATTAATTAATTTTAGCTTTAGATTATATACTTATTATTGTGATGGGAATCAATTAAACTGAAAAGAAAATAAGAAACCATGCCTTCATTGAATCATACTCATGAGTTGACCCCAAACCATGAATTATCCAAGTTTCTTTCATTGGATTAGATGTGTCCTTCATTTTTCTTGGTTTTCAATAACATCCATATAGTCTTTAGACAGAAGAATCAATCTCTATATTCTATAGTAACATTCCATAATATTGTCAGACCATAAAGATTTCCAACATCAAATAAACATACACGATCCATCCTGGGACCCTACTACAGCTCACCGATGATTGCCACGTAGGACCAGAAAATGCTTTGAAAAATTCATTCTCAACAATGCCCTCATGCCTTGGCAGTGAAGTATGAGCGAAATTATCAACATCGATATTTCCTCAACATTTCGTCGATATTATCGATATTCATACGATATGTGTATGGATATGTTCCAAAATATATGTGACCCGAAAAAATGATAATATCATCGATATTATCGATATTTTGGTCCATGATTGAAACCAAGTATACTGGTTAAGGTCTAAAATATCGATGGTATCAGAAATATCGATAGTCCAAAAACACGGAAATTTTGATGGAAATATCGGGATATTATGGATATTTTAGACCTTGAGAGAGACAAATATGTAAGAGAGCCTCTAACAGAAAAAATGGAAAACTGTTATTGCACTATGCCAAAATTCACTTTAGGCAACACTTAATAGGCATTTGTAAAACATGAAATCCATGCTATTAGTCTCTTAGGTATATCAGTTTTATAAAAAGTTAGGTCATAGGGTGTAAAGACATCACAACCAATACTGGGCAGTCTGAGCCGATGCCTTTATATGGAATTAGCATCGATCGTTATTTGAACTGATGCCATATATCTTTCAATTCTTTTTTTAGTAAAAGTTTCAATGACCGATGCCATATACCTAGGTCAACTCCCCCAAAAAAATTCCATCTTTTTCCCTCAAAAAAGTTCAACCTTTTCCCTAAAAAAAGTCAGCCTTTTCTCTCATCCCTCTCTCTTCTCTCTCGCAATACCCAAACTGCTCCTTCACAAATTTCACTCTCCCTTAAAAAACTCAGACTTTCCCCCAAAAATTTCAGTCTCCCTCACGAAAATTTTACCCTACACGCCCTCAATTGCAATCGAACTCCAAACTCTATCTTCTCTCTCTTCTCTCCTCTCTCATCCATGTGGTATGTTCTCACTTGCTCTTCTTCCCCATCTCCTCTTGTTTTGATCTTTTCTCTCTTCACTGTTCTCTCCATCTCTAATCCCTTCTCTCACAACTCTCGGTCTCATGGCTCTCTCTTTCTCTCTGACAACTCTCTCTCATCTTCTGCAATAACAAGGCTAGGGTTTCAGTTTTCTAAAAATTTCATTTTCTATTAATCTGAAACTCTTCATCTCCTCCTTATTTCAACATATTTTCGCTGCCTCTCTTTTTTTCCACCAAATTTAAGTTTTGGTGCATGTTATTCCCTTCCAGAAGCCCTCGTATACTCTCTGCGACCCTAACCCACTCTTTAACCCCAAATCCAAATCCTCTCATATCTTCTCAGACTCTCTCTCTCCCTCTCTCTGGTTTTTCTCTTTGATTAAACAATTATGTGGTCAACAAGGGTTTCAGTGAGAGATTTGGGGTTCTTCCTATTTCAAATCCCCACATCTGTTCTTTGGAATTAAATCTTCTGAAGTTGAACTCATTTTTGTTTTTTTGGGTTTGGTTCAGGTAACTGCTACAAGAGTTGTTGCAGAGGATTGTTTGGTTCAAGTCGCTACTAGAAACCTATGGCTTCGACAGTCAACTTCTCCTCTTAAACCTTTCTCCTCTCTCTCTCTCTGTATTTAAGTGTTCGATATTCTAAATTTTGAGAATTTTTTATTATTTATTCATTGAAGGGGAGCGGATTCAGACCATCTGTTGCTGAATTACAAGTACTTACTTTGAGGAGGTTGAACAAGCGAGTCATGGATTGCTATTCTGTCACTATTCATTTTTGGCTCTCCTTGTTTTGATGAAATATGTTCAAAGTGGATGAAGACGCTTAGAATGGTTCATGTGGTGTTTGGTTGCTGGAATGAAATTAAAATTGCGAAGAGATAGAAGTGATTTAATCCGAATAAGATAGAAGTGAAAATTGCTAAAGAACTAACTTTTAAAATCTGCAGCTTCCACAAATGGTCCTTTGTTTACATTTCACAGAATCTGAAATTTAGAAATTATTGCAACTCTTTTTACATTTATGCTGTTTCATAAATTTCCCAACTTGTAAATGAGTACCAGCTTGCTGTCATTGATTGTTGATAAAGTTTTAGGGTTTTCTCTTACTTTGCAATTTGCTTTGTTGGGTTATGGGGATGTCCTTTTGGTTCGTTTTCTTTCTTTTCAAAACAAGTTTCTTGTGGTTGTTCTTAGTTTTATGTGCAACCTTACTCTCTGTTTTATTTTTAAAATGATGCGAAAAGTTAGTAATAGAGTGATTTAGCAATGATCCCTTGCATGGTTGGTGATGGCTACTTCTGTATTGTCTCATTTTACTATTTCATGTGCTATTTAACCAACATGCTTTCTGGTTGAGTCAACTTTGGTATAAGAGTACAGTGCATAGCATCCGTTGTCTCAAAAAAGGTCCTACTTTAAAATATATACCAGTTAAGCGCGAGAAGACATGACTAAAGGTTATTGAAATGCCCAAGTGTGTTATTGACATATTTGGGCAATCACACGAAAGAAAGTTGGCTCAATTCACAATGTTTGGCAGTCTAGGTATATTTAGACTTCTTGACTAGGGCGATACCAAGGGTCAGTTAACGAGATACTTTGTGGTAGCATGGCAGATTTTCCAATGGAAATGGTTGACCACTTTTGATATAAATCACCTGTTGTACATTGTGGATATTTGTTACCGAAGCCACAAATCGGGGCATCGTTCCAACGTTTCCTGAGCGGAGGCAAGCTAATTTTATAGAAGATGTCGGTGATAATGAGGAAGATGAAGAAGTTGTGGACGATGAATATGCAGGGCTGAGTTTGCAATTGAGGAGGGAATGGAAAGGCTTACTTTGGTTTTACAGCGAGTTCTTTTGGCACCAAAAGAGGAGGGGCAGCATCATAGCATTTTTAGTTCTCTTTGCTCAATCAAAAATAAAATATGTGATGTGATCGTAGACAATGGGAGTTGTGAGAACTTTGTGTCAAAAAAATTGGTGGAGCATTTGCAACTACCAACAGAGCCACATATTAGCCCTTATTCACTGGGTTGGGTTAAAAAGGGACCTTCAGTTCGTGTTGCAGAGACTTGCCATGTGCCACTCTCCATCGGTAAGCATTACAGAGATGAAGTTATATGTGATGTTATTGATATGGATGCATGTCATATATTGTTGGGGCGACCTTGTGGATGCGACCTTCAAGGGTCGGGATAATGTGATCTTGTTTTCCTGGAACAACCACAATATTGCGATGGCTACTGCAACACCCTCAAAACAATCGGCTGAGCCCAAAACTAAGAGTTCTAGTTTTCTAACTCTAATCAGCAGTGAGCAAGAGTTAAATGAGGCAATAAAAGAGGCAGATTATTTTTGTCCCATGGTGTTGAAGGGGCTGTTCAAGGCCAGCAAAGAAGAAGTTGTAATTCCTCCTGAAGTGCAACATATTTTAACGAAATTTCAAGAACTGATTTCTGAAAAACTGCCAAACGAGCTGTCGACTATGCGAGACATACAACACCACATTGACTTGGTGCCTGGAGCTAGCCTCCCGGATCTGCCACATTATCGCATGAGCCCTAAGGAGAACGACATCGTAAGAGAGCAGATTGAAGAATTGCTGCATAAGGGTTTTTTCAGGGAGAGTTTGAGTCCCTATGCAACTCCAGTTCTTTTGATTCCAAAGAAAGATAAGTCTTGGCGTATGTGTGTTGATAGCCGAGCAATCAACAAAATTACAATAAAGTACAGATTTCCCATCCCGCGGTTGGAAGATATGCTAGATGTACTTGAAGGCTCTAAGGTGTTTTCCAAAATAGACTTGCGTAGCGGATACCACCAGATTAGCATAAGGCCATGCAACAAGTGGAAAACAACATTTAAGAGCAAGGAAGGGTTATACGAATGGCTGGTGATGCCGTTCGGGTTGTCAAATATGCACCTAGCACCTTCATGAGACTCATGAATCAGGTTCTTCGACCATTTATTGGTTCTTTTGTCGTGGTTTATTTTGATGACATTTTAATTTACAGCACCACAAAAGAAGAGCATCTCGTACATTTGAGACAAGTCTTAGTTGTTTTGAAAGAAAATAAGTTGTATGTGAATCTTAAGAAATGTACTTTTTACACAAATAAGCTATTGTTTTTGGGTTTTGTGGTTGGTGTACATGGTATCCAGGTAGATGACGAGAAGATCAAAGCAATTCTTGATTGGCCAACTCCAAAAACAGTATCTGAAGTTCAAAGTTTCCACGATTTGGCTACTTTTTACAGTAGGTTTGTGCGGCATTTCAGTTCCATTGCCGCACCTATTACTGAGTGTTTGAAGAAGGGCAGGTTTAGTTGGGGAGAAGAGCAAGAAACAAAGTTTTGCTGTTGTAAAAGAAAAACTTTGCACCACTTCGGTTCTAGCTCTTCCAAAATTTGAGAAGGTGTTCAAAGTTGAATGTGATGCCAGTGGCGTGGGAGTGGGAGCCGTGCTTTCTCAAGATAAGAGACCAATTGCTTTCTTTTTTGAAAAGTTGAGCAACGCCCGTCAAAAGTGGAGTACCTATGACCAAGAATTTTATGCAGTTGTTCGGGCTTTGAAACAATGGGAGCACTATCTTATTCAGAAGGAATTTGTTTTGTTTACAGATCATCAAGCTTTGAAGTATATTAACAGCCAGAAAAATATTGATAAAATGCATGCCAGATGGGTGACTTTCCAGCAAAAATTTTCATTCGTTATCAAGCATACTTCTGGCACCTTAAATCGTGTGGTTGACGCGCTGAGTAGAAGGGCTTCTTTGTTAGTTACTCAAGACATTGTGGGGTTCAAATGTCTGAAAGATTTATATGAAGTTGACAATGATTTCAAGGAAATATGGGCTTAGTGTGCTAATCACGAGCCAATGGCAGATTTCTTTCTTAATGAAGGATATTTGTTCAAGGGCAACCAGTTATGCATTCCTGTTCCCTCTTTAAGGGAGAAGCTCATTCGGGATTTGCACGGAGGAGGGTTGAGTGGCCACTTAGGCCGCGATAAAACAATAGCAGGATTGGAGGAGAGATTTTATTGGCCACAGTTGAAACGTGATGTTGAGACTATTGTGCGCAAATGTTATATGTGTCAAGTTTCGAAGGGCAGGTACAAAACACTGGATTATACATGCCTTTACGAGTTCCTAATAATATTTGGCAGGATCTTGCTATGGATTTTGTCCTTGGTTTGCACCGAACATAGAGGGGAGTGGATTCAGTTTTTGTGGTAGTTGATCGGTTCTCAAAAATGGCACATTTCATAGCTTGTAAGAAGACAGCTGATGCATCCAATATAGCCAAACTGTTTTTCAGGGAGGTTGTTTGTTTGCATGGGGTTCTTGCATTTATTACTTCTAATCGTGACACAAAATTGTGAGCCATTTTTGGATCACTTTGTGGAGATTGTTTGGGACTACTTTGAACCGTAGTAGCACTGCCCATCCCCAAACTGATGGCCAGACTGAGGTTACAAATTGAACATTGGGAAATATGGTGCTAAGCATTTGCAGAGAGAAGCCGAAACAATGGGATTATGCACTGCCACAGGTGGAGTTTGCATATAACAGTGCAATTCATAGTACAACCGGGAAGTCACCATTTTCCATTGTTTATACTGCTATGCCTAATCATGTTGTAGATTTGGTGAAATTGCCTAGAGGACAGAAAACCAGTGTGGCAGCGGAGAATTTGGCTGAAGAAGTGGTGGTTGTTTGTGATGAAGTGAAGCAAAAACTCGAGCAAACTAATGCTAAGTGCAAAGCTGCTGCAGATAAGCATAGGTGATGACATGACTCAACCCAAATTCACATATAAACTCGTGTCGGATCCTGTGGTTGTTCCGACATTAACCCAATGTTGGGCCCACATTCTAAACAGAATCCCTCTTCCCGAAACAAATGAAAAGGGGCCAAAACTTCCGCCGAAAATCGGGCAGAGTCTCCCTTGAAATAAAAACAATCCCAAATAATTTAACCTGATAAAACATAACAAGATACGTATATCCAAGTGCCAACATGCACACAAGATACAACATAGGCCTTGGGCCTTCAGAATTAACCCTAAAGGGGTGATACAGAGCATATCTAAGAGTATTCAAAAGTAAGGTTACAGTTAAGTCGAGCCCGAGAAGAGGAGCGCTCGGCCGAACAGCTCGGATGCTACGACTACGGCCTGGTGGGGCGCAAAACAGAAAGAGTGTGAGTGGACAAAAACAAAGTTTAGCAATTCAAATCAACATACTAACCCCACCGTTTCAAAAACAATGTTGAAATCATGTAGTTCAAAACATTTATATATATGTATCAGTTCAATATTCAAAATCCAATAATAATAGCCTAACAGCAGGAAAATCACATCATGGTACTGTTTCCCATTCAATCCCAATCTCATATAATCTTCGGCCCGTAGGCACGACAAGCGAGGAAGGATCCACACCAACAGAATATGAATACGAATGTAATATCTCACGCATATATACAATATAACATCTCAACACCAATCAAGTGTACCGGGGAAACAATCTAACATGGGATGGTTTAACTGGATACGAGGACAACATCGTAATGGCCCCGTACCTTGGGTCAAGCCGTCCGAAAGAGGACTAAGCTAACCGGACCGTATGGCAGAATCCTCAATACCCATACGTCCGTGACAAGTCCTGCGCGCTGACTAAACTACCCAATTAAGGGTCTACAGTTACACCTCGTTAAGGTATGCACCGGATCGAACCATATTCCAGTAATAGTAATATAATAATAGGAGGAGGTACATAACAATGTGTCAACAACACTCACATCAATCACAACGCGATATTCAATATACACATATTCATATATTTTCCCATTTCCATTCCATACATATGTACCCAACCCAAAACATAGACATTCAGACGCAAACGTCCAAAACTCAATGACCAACATAGTTATTCAAAGTAGTCATAAGCATCAAAAATCAAAAATTCATATGCAGGTTCATTTATTCATTGAAAGCCATGTGCATTCAAAAACAAAGTCCACTCACAAGTAGTCCCAAGCAGCTTGACCCTGGGAGGGTCCTGCCTGTGAATCACGAGGTGCCTGCGTACCTTTTTCAAGAATACGAGTACAGATTAATGACCGAAACTTAGAACGATAACTTGAAATCAAACCCCCAATTAAACCTGACTCAACATGCACGTACAACGTACGACGAATTCTAAGGTCAACAACGTTTATTGGGCAGTGGGACGACCTCGGGAGACGTGCGGTCAACCCTTGGTCAAACCCTCCCGAATAGGTCAAACCCTCCAAACTTAGATTTGAAAGTTCCTATAGGTTTACTACAGCTTATAGAACATGCCCTGAAAGTTTGGTCTCGATCGGACGGTCGAATTTCTCGCAATCGTACAATCGGACGGTTTCAATTAAACCTAATGCTAGGGTTGGTGATTTTGGATTCGATCCAACGGTCCGAACACATCAAGGAACCACAATCCGAATCACAATCCATCAATTCCTATACGATCCTTGAAATACAAGGAACCACATACGTGAATTCGGATTCGATCCAACGGTCCGAACACATCGAACTCACACAACGCGTAATATGCGTACATTGGTTCGAGGTTCAAACGACGTCGAATCGTAATCCGAGCACACGTATGCATTCACGATGACACGAGGATCGTGCGAGGAACGAAGAACCGCCACCACACAGCTGCCACGCGCTGCCACAAGCACCGCCGTGAGGTGGGTGGCTTGAGTAAAAATCGGCCAACGTAATTTCGTCAATTCAAGCTACAATACTTATGCCATTCGAACCAGGAGGCTGAGAGGAGCTCAGAACCGCCTTGAGCCGCCACAGAACCGGCCTGAAACACCCCCAGATCACGGCCAAACCGCCTAGGTTTTGGTCGGATCTGTGGTGGTTTAAAACGGTGGCTACGCCACCCGGTTTTGTTGCTAACACCTAGAAACCTAGAGAGGAGGTAGAGAACTACCTTTTGCAGGTGGAACCATCAGAGATGGTGACCGGAATAGCTGCCAACGAAGATGGTGGTTTTGGCCTGAAGTTGCAGTCGATCGTGTCTGCAAACGCCGGCGAGACAGCCTCCGATCTTGGGTGGGTTAGGACCGGACGGAGGAGAGGAGTCGAACGTGATCGGTCTCGTGCGCCGCCGTGCCCTGTGTCACCCGAACCGAAGAGAGAGAGAGTGAGGGTAGGGGAGAGAGAACGAGCGAAGAGAGAGAGAAGAGATTTCTGGTTTCTGATTGGCCCACTTGTCTTTTTTATAATATTTTAATCAAATTCTAAAATGACGCTTACGTCCTCCGAACCATCTAACGCTCGGATTGAAACGTTCCGCCGGTCACCGGTCTCGTTTCGACGAGACGAACGCAATGGCGCAACTCGTTTCGCCAAATTCCATCTCGAAAATAAAGTGGACCAAAAAGCCCTCTAATATTATTTTAATTATTTAATTCTAATTTTTATATATTAAATCCAATTAATTCCTTTTTTAAATTCCAAATTTAATTACTCAATTTATTTAATTGAATTCCTGTTATTTATTTTCTAGGTTCGGGACGTCATAGGTGACTTAAGGTGTTTCAAGAAGGTGATTCCATGATGGTATTTCTGAGGAAGGAGAGGTTACCAGTTCGTACATATAGCAAGCTGAAGCCTAAGAAATATGGTCTTTACAAGGTGCTTAAAAGAATCAATGACAATGCCTATGTTATTGAATTACCAGATTCCATGGGAATTGCCAATACTTTTAATGTTGCTTATTTATATGAGTTTCGTGAGGATGAAACCCTTTATCTTGAGCATAACTCGAGGTCGAGTTCTTCGGAGGTGTTGGGGACTAATGTAGAACAGATGGCAGAATGGATTGAAGTAGAGTTGGAGCGAAGAAAGGAAAAAGGACGTAGTGGGAATTTACAGATTTGGCGTCCGAGCTCTTATCGGGGTGCATGATACTTTCCTAGAAAGGGAACGGCGCAACGAGTGCAACTCATTGCTTTGCTATGACATATGGTGGATTTTGGCCTTCTGAGGCCATTTGGCCTTCCAAATAAGCATTTCAAGAGTTGTAGTTAATTTTCAAACTTTTGTTTAATTTTCAGTTTAATTTCAATAACTCCCCTTAGCAGTTCAAAGGGTGAGAAGATGTATTTAGACAGCTCCTGAGGACCATAGTTTTATTCATCAAATAATTTCAAGAGAATTTCTCTCTAATTTCCTGGTGGATTCTAGATCTTCATTCTTTAGGGTTTTCACTTGAAAACCTATTTGCTTGTGCTGCGTAAGGATTTTCTGTCATTTGGGTGATGGACCATCCTTTTATGGAGCTTAAAAGTCAATTGTTGATATTGCTTTTGAGTGAGCAGTTTGTACTTCCTACTCCTTAGATTTCCTTGTGAGTTGTAAGTCTTGTGACTATAGCTATAGATCTAATTTATACAACTCTTTTTCTTCCATAAATAGACGCCCAGAGTCTTTACAAAAAAAAATTAAAAAAATAGACGCCCAGAGCTGATTTCCGCTCCTTATACATATATTCACTGGTTAATGGAGTTTTGTGGGTGTTGTATTTTGAAGGTGGCTAGGACTGTCAATGAGGAGGAAGATTCCTTGACAAAACATAAGTTGTATGTGTATCATGTATATGGCTTTTTAGCGTTCCTAACTTGTGGGTTCACATGTTGGAGGGTTTGTTCATCTCCTTTCAGATTTTGTTTCTTGTTTGTTAGATTTTAGGCATAATAACTCTTGTTCTGGCTTCACTCTTCAGAAGTTCATTTTGTTTGGTCCACATTTGTTATTCTACAGTGCCCCTTTATCGTCCCAAAATTGCACGTTTCTTCTGAGTTTTAGTGACACAAGTGTTTGCCTTATCTGTAAAACGGGCTGCAGGTGTAAAGAAACTTGTATTCTGTGGTGTGGGTTGTCAGGTGCAAGGTATCATAGCCTTTGCAATATAATCTTGCAAGTTCTACTTTCAATCCTTCTCTGTTGTGAATTGTACTATCGTAGTAATGCCGAGTAATTTCGTAAACTGCAGCATTAAGATCTGTTGGACAAGCTCTATGTATTAGGCACAAATTGCGATTAGTAAAAGCCTTCATTCCATTTTTTTTTTTAATTTTATGTTTTCTCGATTTCAATGTGTAGTCTAGCCATCAAGTTTACTTATGTGTATTACTTGGTTTTTCTTGTTTTTTGGTTTTGACTAATCATTTCTTCCACTTCGTTTTTCATTTTTCTCAGGAAGTGATTTGCATTGCATGGCATCACTGCTAAAGTTGCGGATATGCCTCAGCAGCACTGTGCTAATTTATTAATCTAGTTCAACGGTTTGTTTTTCATATTGATTCCAGCAGAGTAGACCCTTTTTGTTGGAATTATTGTTATATTTGATTAATATTGTCTGCTGTTGAGCTTTGATTACAATATTGTTGGGTCATTTGGTTTTATCTTGTAGCTTTCTCTTGAATATTTGGTGTTTTATGTGATTGGTTTTATTACGTTATTGTTTTGTGTTAAATGACCAAAAGAATAATGCTTTGGACCATTTGCTTGGATTATGATGATTAGTGAAACTTAGGAGGGCAGAGGAGTAGACTATTTTGAGTTTGAAGACTAATTTTTTGGATGTTATGTATCACTTTATACTATAAGTTACATGATTTTATCTTGTTGATATGCAAACTAGTTTTATGAATTGGCCCATGATTGAATATTGGTTACCCTTAAATTTTGCAGGATTGTTATGTTAATTGACGCATGTGCTAGATCTTTTATGAGTCTCTATATTGGTGAGTTTGTGTGCATTTCAATTACTAATTTTGAAACAAAATATATATTATATATTTTTGTTGTTTGTGTTTCCAGTTTACATGCTCTTTTTTTGTTTATTCCAGTATAGACCTAAATGGGCATGTACACAATTGGACGCAGTTTGAAGACGAAAGTGATTTTTCTCAGGCGGAAGTTTTTTGCAGTTTTTTAAGAGAGCAAATGTAAAATTCGAAAATGAGGAAGACGGAAGGTTTTGTTTTTTCAAAGCTGCCTGAATTTAATGCTACGCATGGGCATGTCAGTTACTTTTTGTCAACTTTGCGCGTTACTTTCAAAAAATATCCTTAAAGGTATAAATTAAATTTGTCTTAGAAAGTGAAGGGGTTAGTTTCAATGAGCTTTTATTTCAAGCACATTAAAACTAGGGGCAATATTTATACCTTATTTGGAAAATGAGCCAAAAATAGTTTGTTTCCTAAATAAAAACACTAACAGCCCAGGCCTACTTTTTCTCTTTCTAAACCAGCAAAAAGGGCACTTTTTGTTGTTGGGCCACAACTTATTCTTAGCCCCACCCAAAAGCCCACGTTTCTAAAAATATCTCAAAAGCCTTGAGCCACTAAAGACAGAGAGTGATTGCTTTTGTCTAATTGGCGCACATAAACTAATGGAATTAGTTTTTTCACCATTAAGAGCGACGTGATTGTCGTCTCTTTGCAAAGAAACCAATTGACTGTCTTACGCTTAAACCAAGGAGAGCCGGTTTCCGACTTACTTTCTAGCTGCAAAAAGCTAAACTAAACAAGGGAAACTTCTCCCAAGGCCAGTTTCCTTCATCCGGAAGTCTCTTCCTACTACTTGGATCAAACTATGAGGGGAAAGCTATATCTGACATCAGACACCACTTGAAACTTCATCACTTCACCAGCGTCATCATCTGGATTTTTTGCCTATAAATATGGAGGTTCCACAACAGCATTCCAAGACTCTCTCTCTCTCCAAAATCAAACTCAACGTCTCTAAACACTTGAACAAACTTCAAGTGTCACATCCCAGAATCGCTCCGCCGTAACATGATATTGTGCTATTTGGAGGTGGGCATGTACATATAAGGCACATCACCCCCTCTCCGTTGGCCGATGTGGGATCTCACAATCCACCCCCCTTAGGGGCCCGACGTCCTCATCGGCACACTCGCACCACACGGCAGAGTGGCTCTGATACCAAATTGTCACATCCCAGAATCGCTCCACCGTAGCACGATATTGTCCGCTTTGGGGTGGGGCCCTCAGGGTTTTGTTTCTGGGAACTCACGAGCAACTTCCCAGTAGGTCACCCATCCTGGGATTACTCTAAGCCACAACTTGCTTAACTTCGGAGTTCCCACAACTCCGAAGCCAGTGAGCTCCCAAAAGGCCTCGTATTAGTTAGAGACGTGCCCACACATATAAGGCACATCACCTTTCCCTCCCCGAGCGATGTGGGATTGCTCACCGTTCTCTGCTTTCCAAGCCCAAGACACGGGTCTTACATCAAGTTTTCAAACAGCTAACTCGCACTCCGGATAACCAGTTCACACCTCCTGCGTTTATCTTTTAATTGCTTTGCCATATTCTTGGTATGATTCTTGTCACATTTTCAGGCTTGCTTCCTAGATAAACGTCTAAAACCTTGTAACATATTGGATATAGAAATCTCCAATCTCGTTGTTACCAGTTTCATTATTTTGTAATTTGTCTTTTCATACTGCTAAATGGAGAAATCTTTAGCCTCTGTTTCAACTGTTTCCTACGCTAGACTAGATAGAGAAATCTCCAGTTCTAGAGCTTACTTTCTCTGCAATTTATTTTAATCATACTTTACATTTCAGCTGTTTATTTTCCTCGTCATTTACTTTCCAGCAATCTATTTTATATGTCTTCACTATGAGAAACACTATATTTGTTTATCGTTGGACAGGCCCATACTTAGGGTTTTTAAAGTCCAAATAGGGCTACTTAGTCAGAAAACAAGTTTTCTTTTGGGCCCGAATCACAATACAGAGCCCCGAATTAGCTAAGTACTTGCCTGACCTAGGGTTAACTTAGGCCCGAATTAGGTTTTTTGAACTCAACAAATGTTACAATTGACTAAAACTCTAGTTTTTATCTGGCTAGGTGTCGATCTGATGCAGGAGCATCTATAGGGCTCTCCAAGAGCACTTGGGCCTTTAGTCAATTAGGGCTAGGGTTCTATTTAACTTAAATTATTAGTTACTTTTTTTGTTTTCCTATTATTACTAGGATTTGTTTTAATTTCCTGTTTAGGAATTTCATTTCTTATGTCAATTAAGTTTTCTGGATTCTAGTATAAGTACACTATTAAGAGACTCTTGTATTTAGTTTTGGTTGATGAATATAATTTTAGACTTAGTCTATAGAGTTTCTATTGGGATTTGGCCCTAGAACTAAGTATCTTCGTTCCAACTTCAATTCTATTGCTTTATCATTCTATTCTCTGTATTTTGGGTATGTTTGTGTCGCTCGATAGCAGCTTATATCCGTTGCCTTGCATCACGATCATACCTTCCAGGCCACAAAACGCACAAATTGAAATAATATTGAAGTCCTCTTAATTGAGGCATAGAAAAGAACTCATCCGAGCCAGTACCCCCCTTGGAGTACAATGGCTTGATCAAGAGGTCTAGAACAAGCGCAAATCCATTAGACTACATACTTTACATCCATACACACCAGGTCTATTGGGCTGGTCTTAACTCCAATAGTGGCACGCCTACGTAAAATCTTACAAGTCAACAATTCGGGCCTGAAAAAGGCGTGGAGAATCCCTCTGCCATTCTCAGCCTAATCCAACTTTCAATTTTGTTCAGGGATTGAACAGCCCTCTCACGAGCCAGAGACACAATCGGGGCATTGGTGGCTGACCGAATCTCTCCTCTCTGCCATCAAAAAGCATGCTTACCAAAAGGCTCGGGAATGAGACGAATTTGTTCATACAGTTTCTTGCTTCTAAATAGAATTTTGGTAGTGGTAATTATATGGTTTCTTTATTTGTTTTTCTTCTCCATAAGACGACGATTCCTTTATATCACCGTTGTCTGAAATAGCACACTATGCCGGTAATTAATTACTGTCGTGTAAAAATTCATACTACGACGGTTGGTCTACTACACCACCATCGTGAAATAGAATACTACGACGGTGGTTTTATAAAACTGAAGTTTTTCGTTCTTTAAAAACCAAAAATATTTTGACTAGATGCCTTTGTGCTTGCCCCATTATGAGAAATATTTGATTCTCATCTACAATTGCTATGTCTGCAGGTTATAGTCCTTCATTCCTCTATAATCATGGTTTCAAAAACTCAAAGTAAGGAAGAAAATGTTTCAAAAACTCGAAGTAAGGACGGCAATGTTTTGAAAACTCAAAGAAAAGAAGGCAATGTTTCAAAAGCTCAAAGTACGGAAGGTAAGGTAAGTCGACTGAAAAGAAGCTGCACAAGTCCCCTAAGAATATGAAAGCAACTAGCACAACTACATTTGATTATTTATGAAAACATAATTATTAACTACCTGCACCTCAACAACCGCCGCCACCTCCACCGCCACCACAAGCTGTGCCCCCGCCACCACAAGTTGAGCCCCCGCCGTGGCCTATGCCTCCACGTCTTTTCTTTCTTGTTCCTTCATCATCACCACAAGAAAATATGACCATTGAGATAAGCGAGAGAGACATAAGAATCATGCAGAGCAAAAGTAGCCCCGCCGAGTTGTCTTGCATGATGCCCACTTCCTCTGCATGGCCACCACCTAGAACAACATAGGCTCTAGCCATTTTTTCTCTATGTTACAAGATTAGCTAGCTGTTCGTTAATCCAAGCATGTATATTTATAATGTAATGCCAACAAATGCCGTGTGCAATTCTGAGTCCTACTACAAAGTATTTGGTTGACCATTCTAGCTGTGGAAAATTCATGAACACTTCCGGGAAACTTCGTTCTTCACAACCTGATGTTGAAAGGCTTGAAGAGACAGGGTACCTACCCTATAGGAAATCTTTGCCCACAAGGTTACCATTTGTCTCTTCTTATTTTTTTCTGTTTCTTTTGTCGAAATCTATTTATGTTCTTCCCCTTTTTTTCTTTAAGTCGTACTATTCAAAATACTTGGTTGACTATTCTGGTTTTCGACAATTGATCAAGTCTTTGAAATTTCAAGCACTTAGAATAATTCTTCTTTTCATTTCTTGTTTGGCTAGAAGACGTAAGAATTCCGACTCCAATTATCTCAACTATTCACATAAGATCTAATGAGTGAGAAAGTCCGGTTATACAGAAAGGCACTTGAAAATGTGAAAGAGAGAGATAAACTAATTATATGGATTCAAATAGAAATGGTCAAGATCACGTGTGCTGACAATAAAGTTCATTTCTGACTAAGGAAACACCACTATCACCCCACCCCACCCACATATATACACAACAACAACAATGGCTATTAAAACATTTTTTAAATACAAGCGATAATCTAACATATACAAGGGGGGAGGGAGGGTTTCTGAATAATCATATGGGGGTTTGAACCTAAGACCACTAATCTACAAGTCAAGGCATTTTTCCACTAGACTAAACCCCTTTGGCAGAGTGATAGATTCATATTTTGCATATATAATCTATATTCTATTTGCATTGTTTTTGTGTGAAATTGGTTAGTTTAATGTGTTTAGTGAAGATTTTGTAAGCAATCATTCCTAGCAAGGCTTTGGAGCTAAAATTATAATTTTTGAGGCTTAAGGGACCGAAATGGGTAGAATTAATTATCAACTCAATAAAATCTCAAGAAGTCACTCTGTCATTTCATTAAACACCTAGAGTGCATCTGTGCAAGTGTCAACTTATATCCACAACTGGTCTCAGTGACTAGTGCCAAAGAGATTTACCATCAAGTTGCTGTTCTGCTTGCCTCTTGAAGAAAAATCCGACATCAATTGATGATATTGTAGAAAAGGTGCTCTGCCTCATTTGGGTTTGTGCTCGCTTTGATCACTTTCACTTTCTCTCATATAATTTGGATTTCACAGTTATTTAGCAGATTATTAGATTGATCTCAGATAATTATCAGATCAAAGAGTACTGAATTGAAACTTTCAATGTTATTTTTTCCTTTATATTATTTCATAATTCGTTATCTTATCTTCTCTCTCTTACCGTTATTTAAAGTTGCTATATCATCATGAATTAAATTGAATCGCTGCAACCAAGTTCATCAGTCTACTTGAGAAAAGGAATGAAAATGATCCATGTGGATTTTGCTGCTACACTCCAAACTACCACTAATTTACCCCCTTCTAGGGTTACGGGTTCGTCCTTAAGCAAGGACTAAAATGCAACACTTTGGAGTAGAACTATGTGGCTTAACTAAGCTAGTTAGGATTTAGTTTTCTAAATTGGTAACAAGTTACTCTAGATCTTGGTACCATACAAGAAGAATCAAGTATTCATGGTCTGATAACAGAACAAGCTTACATGACTACTTGGCACGACAATTTATCTATTTATCATATACATGTATAGACAATTTGTATATAAAATGAGCTCTTACTAAATTGTTTGACAACATAACATACTTATATTGATAGACTAAATCTAAACCAACATTTATCATCAAGTTCAGAAGATGAGGCATGCTAAGTGGAGGACGGAAAGAAATATATAGAAGAGATATGGCGCCTGAGAGAATTGAGATTTCCGACGAAGATGATCAAAACAGTGATGCCAGTTACGAAACTCAAGCTAAAAATGACTGTTTACTCAGTTCTCAAAAGTGTTTGTTCTTTGACCTGAACGAGGAAGCAAGTATTGGAGATGTTGACGGGAAAGAGCGGACAATTGCAGTCAGGCAATACGTTCGATCCAAAATGCCGAGGCTTTGTTGGACTCTGATCTCCATCTAGCATTCGTGCATGCTGTTGAGAGGCTCGGCGGACAAGAAAGTAAGTTTTAATTTATTTACCAAGTAATTTAGGCATTTACTCTCTTAAGTTATAGAAATTTTTCGTAACTATTGGAAGTGCACCACCATTGTTGGGTTCAACTGACCAGAATACAATTCAATGGTATGAACTTTCTATTTTGAATTTTCTTTAACAATAAAAGTATATATAGTTATTTTCTATGGTTTCACAATTTTGCTTTTTTTCGATACAAACGATATTCTATTTTAAAATAATCTAAATTATGCGGAGAGGGATTTGAACTCGGATGCAAAGTGGAGAAGCATATCCTCTCTAGCCAACTTGGCTAAGCCTATGTCTGCGATTTTACAATTTTGTTAGCTCACAAGAAAGTATAGTAGTAAGGATACACTACAAGAAAAAACCCCTTCAGCGATGAAATTGTCAGCGACCAACCAAATTTTGGTCGCCCAAAAAGGAAATTGGCGACAAATGTTTTCTAGTTGGTCGCCAAAAGTTTCGTGATATTAAGGCAACACCCAAGACATGAACCAAATGAATTGCCACCAAATTCTTGGGAAGTGGGACGAAATTATTGCGTGGCTATGGTTGAATTGGCGACCCAAAAAAGTTTTGGTCGCCATTCATTGAATAGAGTGCGCGCGAATCTGAAAAATTTCTAGGCGACAAAAAAGTTGGGTCGATATGTTTGCCTGTGTAGTAGCAAAGATAAAATTCACGCTAAAAATTTCGGGGTTATTTGGCGACCATTGGTTTTGGTCGCAGGTCAATGTGAGCTAAGAATTTACCTATCAAAACGATGTCGTTTTGCTTATGTTGGCATTTTGGCGACCAAATTATTTTGCGGCTAATTTGAGACTATAAAAATAAAATTCCCCTTCCCAACACCAGTTCGCATACCCACTGCCTTCATCTTGCACGCCTAACTTCCTCTAAACTCAGGTATACTGACTGTAGAGTTAAGGTTTTGTTTGGGTTTGGGTTTTTTTTCTCAAATTTCAGTCAATAATTAGTTTCATCTCTCTCCTCGTCGTCAGCGTCATCTCTCTCTCTCCTCCTTGTCGGCTTCATCTCTCTCTCCTCGTCGTCGGCTTCATCTCTCTCTTCTCCTCGTCGGCTTCATCTCTCTCTCCTCCTTGTCAGCGTCATCTCTCTCTCTCTCTCTCTCTCTCTCTCTCTCTCTCCTCCTCGTTGGCGTCATCTCTCTCTCATGTAATCGGCTGCTGAAGCATTTTTGGTATCGGGGTTTTTGGGGTTGTGTTGTTATGGGTTGTTGCTTGGGGTTCTGGTATCTGGGTTGTTGCTGGGGGTTCTGTTTTTTGGCAAGTATGTTCAACAAAATTATGAACCCTAAGTTAATATGAATTTTTCTTTAATCAAATGCTATGAGTTTTCTTAATTTTCTAAGCATCCTAGTTTCTCTCTTCATTTCTTCTTCATTTTCAAGATTTTACCCAAGAATCTGGTTTTTTCTCTTCTGGTGTTTGATTGTTGGTTTGAGAGTGGGTCCATGCCTTATGCTTATATCCACTATCCTTTCGAAAATGTAGAACTTGTTGAGAAAAATTTTCCTGGGCATTTTGTGGTTGAACGGCTAGATCAGACTCGTGGATGTTTTTTTTTCCTCCCAGATTTGAGTGTCTTCTGTTAAAAGATCATCACCAGCCCAAATAAATAGCCCATTGAATTGATAATAATCATTTGAGATAAAGGAGAAAACAAAAGTCGGCTGAAACTTTGAGTGCAAGACACTCATGTAGTTAAATATTAAATATCAAGGTCGGTGCACATATGTGGCTAGGATTGTGTTGTCAAGGTCGGCTAACAATTAAGCTGACTTATGTAAGTCGGTTACTGCCTCTATATATATAGGAAAGAGGCTGTTCATTTTAAAAAAAAAAGTGAAGAATCAAGAAGTGAAGTGTGTCAATAAGAAGAGTAAGCAATAAGCTTTAGAGCAAAGAGTGTTCTAGAGTTTGTCTCTAGAAAGTGAGAAAGAGTGTTTGTAAAAGTTAGTCTTCCTTGAGTATTGTCTTGTTGTAATATTTTGTGAGTGTAATACAAGTAATTTGTTTACTTGTTTTGTCTCCAACAAGTCTACATTAGAGTTGTGTACTCTAATTCTCTCAACTATTGGTATCAGAGCGAGACGGTCAGGGACTGATTCTGCAGGAGCTTCCTTGAGTCGTGAAGAGTTTGTCTCTACAAGTTTGCATCTTTAGATCAAGCTTGTTCGGTACTCCTGGAATTCTGCCGACACGATGGGTGATCTTCACGTAATAGGAGGAATCACGAAGCTCAACAACAAAAATTACAACACGTGGGCAACATGTATGGAGTCATCTGCAAGGTCAAGATATTTGGGGTGTCGTCGGAGGTAACGACGTTACACAGCCGCAAGAAGACAACAATGACACTTTACGTAAGTGGAAGATCAAAGCGGTAAAGCCATGTTTGCCCTAAAGACAACAATTGAAGATGAAATGCTGGAGCACATAAGACAAGCCAAAACACCAAAAGAAGCATGGGACACCTTTGCGGTACTCTTTTCAAGAAAGAATGACACAAGATTACAACTGCTTGAAAACGAGCTGTTATCAATTGCACAACGCGACATGACGATTGCTCAGTACTTCCACAAGGCAAAGTCTATATGCCGTGAAATTTCTGAATTAGATCCTGCTGCTGCTATTGTAGAATCCAGGATAAAAAGAATAATTATCCATGGTTTGAGACCTAAATACCGAGGCTTCGTTGCCGCTGTACAAGGATGGCCGACTCAACCATCACTTGTTGAGTTTGAAAATTTGCTTGCCGATCAAGAAGCTATGGCTAAGCAAATTGGAGGGGTCTCGTCAAAAGGTGAGGAGGAAGCACTCTACACCAACAGAAGCAAAAGCAGCTTCAAGCAGCACGTCGGTGGTGGATCTAAAAGAGATGGTGACAAGGCGAAAGGTCATCAAGGAGAAGGAAGTTCTCAGCTAGGGGGAGCTTCAAAGTTTCACAGCAACCGTGGTCAATCCAAGAATAATAAAAGATTTGAAGGTAAATGCTACAACTGCGGAAAGAAGGGCCACATGGTGAAAGATTGTTGGTCCAATAAAAGGCAAGCTGAAAGTAATGCAGCTACTTCCAACTTGAAGGAGAAAAGTGAAGACGATTGGGACGCTGAAGCATCTCTTGCTATAGAGGAAGAGGAGATAGCTCTCACTGTAACGACACCTGAACGGATTGACTATAAGAATGATTGGATCATTGACTCAGGCTGCTCAAATCACATGACGGGTGATAAAGATAAGCTACAGAACCTGTCTGAATACAAGGGCAATCGTGTGGTAATGACAGCTAACAACTCAAGGTTACCGATAACCCACATCGGTAAGATAGTAGTTGTACCACGATACAATCCTAACCAGGTGCCGCTTCAAGACGTCTACCATGTTCCAGGCATGAAGAAGAATTTGCTTTCAATGGCGCAGCTGACATCATCAGGCCACTATGTCATGTTCGGTCCAAGAGATGTGAAGGTGTATCGAGACCTCAAGATCTCAGAAATGCCGACAATGGAGGGACAACGATTGGAGTCAGTCTACGTAATGTCAGCAGAGTCTGCATATGTAGACAAGACAAGAAAGAACGAGACAGCAGATTTATGGCACATGAGATTGGGCCACGTTAGCTATCACAAGCTAAGTGTGATGATGAAAAAGTCAATGCTTAAGGGTCTTCCTTAGCTTGATATGAGAACAGATACGGTCTGTGCAGGATGCCAATATGGTAAAGCACATCAACTACCATACGAGGAGTCCAAGTTCAAAGCAAAAGAACCGTTAGAGTTAATCCATTCTGATGTGTTCAGGCCTGTCAAGCAACCATCAATTAGCGGGATGCGATACATGGTGACGTTCATTGATGACTTCTCCAGGTATGTGTGGGTTTTCTTTATGAAAGAAAAATCCGACACATTTACAAAGTTTAAAGAGTTTAGAGAAACAGTTGAAGGATAAGTGGGAAAGAAGATTATCTGTCTACGCACAGATAATGGAGGAGAATATACCTCAAATGAGTTCTGCCAGTATCTACGAGAGTCCCGAATACGTCACCAGTTCACCTGTGCTAATACGCCACAACAGAATGGTGTAGCAGAGAGAAAGAACCGGCATCTTGCAGAGATATGTCGAAGCATGCTGCATGCCAAGAATGTGCCTGGAAGGTTTTGGGCTGAAGCCATGAGAACTGCAGCCCATGTGATCAACAAACTTCCTCAACCAAGGTTAAAATTTGTTTCTCCCTTCGGGAAATTGTGGGATATGAAACCTACAGTTAGTTATTTTCGAGTATTCAGCTGCGTGTGCTACGTATTTGTTCCAAGTCATTTACGTAGCAAGTTTGACAAAAAGGCAGTCAGATGTATCTTTGTGGGATACGACAGCCAGAGAAAAGGATGGAAATGTTGTGATCCCACAAGTGGAAGATGTTACACATCACGAGATGTGGTGTTCGATGAAGCATCATCTTGGTGGTCCTCAGAAAATGAGGTGTTACCAGACTCGAGAGAAATTGAAGATAAGCTGCAACAGAAGATGGGGGAGCAAATTGTTCCAGTCCAACCAAGTTCAAATGAGCATGAAGATTCGCTCAATAGTGACGATGACGAGCATGAAGTAACTCAGAATCCTTGGCAAACTGGTGTACATCAACAACCATTAGAAGAAGTTATACCTAGTGAGGTGGAAGTATCAACTCCACAATCACAACCAAGAAGGTCAACAAGAGTACGGAAGCCAAATCCGAAATACGCCAACGCAGCCATAGCAGAAGAAGCAGTTGAACCTGAGACGTTTGAAGAAGCATCACAGAATTCTGAATGGGTTAAAGCTATGGAAGAAGAGATCAATGCGCTTGAGCAAAATCAGACTTGGGATCTGGTGCCAAAGCCAAGAGATGTGAAACCCATATCCTACAAATGGGTGTACAAGATAAAGCGTCATCCTGATGGATTAGTCGAGAGATACAAGGCTCGGTTGGTAGCTCGAGGTTTCTCTCAGCAGTACGGACTAGATTATGATGAAACGTTTAGTCCGGTGGCAAAGCTTATGACCGTACGAGTTCTACTTGCACTTGCGGCCAACAAAGATTGGAATTTGTACCAGATGTATGTGAAGAATGCATTTCTACATGGGGAGTTAGATAGGGAAATCTACATGATTCAACCAATGGGGGTTTTGAGAACAACGTCCATCTTGAGTATGTGTGCAAGCTGAAAAAGGCACTTTACGGATTAAAGCAAGCACCAAGAGCATGGTACGGTAAGATTGCTGAATTTCTCTCTCGAAGTGGTTATTCAGTAACACATGCAGATTCCAGCCTATTCGTCAAAGCTAATAAAGGAAAATTAGCTATCGTGCTGGTATACGTGGATGATCTAATCATCACTGGTGATGACGAAGAAGAAATTCACCAAACGAAGGAGAATTTGTCAGTTCGTTTTCAGATGAAAGAGCTGGGACAACTCAAGCACTTTCTTGGGCTAGAGGTCGATCGCACACAAGAAGGGATATTTCTATGTCAACAGAAATATGCAAAAGATTTGTTGCAGAAGTTTGGAATGCTTGAATGCAAGCCAATCTCAACGCCAATGAAGCCTAACGTCAAGATGTGCGCATATGAAGGCAAAGACTTGGAAGATGCAATAATGTATCGACAACTGGTGGGTAGTCTAATTTACTTGACATTGACTCGACCTGACATTTCATATGCAGTTGGTATGATGAGTCGGTACATGCAAAATCCAAAGAAGTCTCATTTAGACGCAGTTCGACGAATACTGAGGTATGTGAAGAGTACAATTGACTATGGTCTTTTGTACAAGAAAGATGAAGATTGCAAGCTAGTTGGTTATTGTGACGCTGACTATGCGGAGATCATGACACTCGTCGATCAACAACCGGGTACATGTTTAAGCTTGGTTCAAGAGCAATTTCCTGGTGCGGCAAGAGACAACCAACGGTATCCTTGTCAACCACGGAAGCATAGTACAGGCGTAGCAATGGCAGCTCAAGAAATCACGTGGCTAACACACGGTGATGAATGATCTACATCAATTGATAGATTATTCAGTGCCGTTATATTGTGACAATCAATCAGCACTTCGTTTGGCGAAAAATCCAGTCTTTCACGCAAGAACCAAGCATGTGGAGATACACTATCATTTTATCGAGAGAGAAGGTTCTCAAGAAGAGATTGAAATGAGACACATCGATGCTGAGATGATCAAGTATAAATATACAAAACATAATTATCCTTTCAAATACAATACTCAAACTCAAACATTCGAAATTCCCACGTATAAGCGACATCCACTGAAATTCATACTTTGAAACAACATAAATAGTAATTCCTTAAAATATAACCGAAAGTCCAAACCTCGTATACATATATGTTCCAAAACTCCATATCAAAGTAGATATACATATATTCAAAGTAAATATATATTTATATATTCAAAGTAGATATACATACTTATTTTCAAAGTAGATATATATATATATACAATGTGTATTCAAAGTAGATATGTATAATTATTTTCAAAGTAGAGAATTATATATATATAATATACATTCAAAGTAGATATATATATATATATATATATACACATATGATCAATTTCCGATAATCCGACATTTATTCTCGATAGCTTCATTAATCCAACATGTATTCTCGATAGCCTCATTTAATCCGACATGATCCTTCCGAGTTGATCTATATGTATATATATATAATCAAAGTATTAGCATGAACATAATTAATAAGGTTTAAATATCAAAACCAAATACGTAATCAACCGGACTATACTAGCGTCCAAATCTTACCGCCCAAATACTCAATTCAAAGTAAATACATTTATATAGTCAAAGTAGGTATATATAAGTTTCCCAAAAATATAAAGTACAAATTCCAAATGCTTAAAGTATAACTCACGACACTCATAACAATAAAATAATAAAGTCCGAAACCCAACAAAACCATAAACTCAAATATTAAATAACATTCATAAGAAAAATCCAATAAATTCCACCGTACTCAAGTCCATACATAAATACTACCGGACGCTTGACTCATCCCAAAATCCATACTTAAAGATAAGCATAATAATAAAATATAGCCAACAGGGCCTCACAAACAAACCGGCAACCCATATCAAATATAAAACTCAAACACCAAATCAATTATAATAAACCCAACAAAGGTCAAATCAAGATTTAAAACAATACTTAAATCTCATTTACATGCATCACATTCAATTCTTTAAAAGCATGCTCGTTTGAAAACAAAGTCCACTCACCTTTGGTCCCTCGCTGCCCAACCCGGAAAGGATTCCATTCGAGGATCACGAAGAGCTTGAGAACCTAATTCAAGAACACGAGGATTACGATTAACAACCGGACCGAAGCGATAACCTTAAAAGCCAAACTTAACCAAACCCAACTCAAGTGTACCAACACGTCGTACGAGGAATTCTAAGGTCAACGACGTTCGTTAGGAGACGAGACGACCTCGGGAGACGCTCGGTCAACCCTGGTCAAATTTGGTCAAACTTACCCGAATAGGTCAAACCGGGCCCGTGGGTCCCATGACCTCCAAACTTAGATCCGAAAGTTCCTATAGGCTCACTATAGCTTAGAGAACACGTCCTGAAAGTTTGGTCCAATCGGACGGTCGGATTGCTCACGATCGCACAATCAGACAATTACGGTTTAACTCAAACTTGAAGTCATTGATCCGAAGCATCCGGGACTCCGAATCATGATCCGTCAAATCCTATATGTTCTTAGAAATACGGGGAACAACACACTAAGAATTGGGACCAAACCAACTGTCCGAACACATCGAACCCGGATAACGCGCAAAAGGCGTAAATCCGTTCGACTATCATCCGAACTCCAAATTGAAATCCGAGCACGCCTACGCGCTCGTGACGACGTAAGGATAATTTAGGAATGAAGAGAAAAGTGAGCCACACGTGGGTACACGCGCTGGCAGATTCGGTGGGTGTCTAAAGCGATAAATTTGGCTTCCGAACAAACTCCAAACCAAGAGCCATCCTTCCACCAACACACTCTACTCGATGAGTGGAACAACTTATTCAACTACGGGAACTTGCATAGACGTCGGCAAGTGGCCGGAAATGCAACCTCAAAACCGGACAAAACTTAGGTTATAGATCCGATCACTTAGGCTCAAAATTGATCAACAATACCTATAAAAATAGATAGAGCACGAAGAGTAGATGAAGTTCCATACCTCACTCGATGGGAATGGTGGCCGGAGTCGCCGGAAAACTTGTCGGAAACTTCGAAAACCATCGGACTTTCAGTCGTTCCAGTTTAAAATCAGTGGGCTTTCGAGCTAGGAACTTGGATGGGTTAGGTAGAGGACGAAGAGACGAAACTTTTGGGACTGGAATCATCCAAATCGGACTTGGGATGAGGGAGAAATCGCAATTCAAAGTGAAGAGGGAAGAAAATGAAAGAAATTCGGAGAAAAAAGAAGAAACGTCGATACTGTAGCGGCAGTAGCCGCTACAGTAAAATCCGAATTTTCGTTTTCATTTTTATTTTTATTTTATTTTATTTTATAATTATCGCTACGCGTTCGTTACAACTCGGAATTGGACGTTCCGCATCTCCACGAACACGTTTCGACGTGCCGGACGCAATGGCGCAACTCGTTTCGCCAAATTCCGTCCCAAAAATTAAGTTGACCAAAATGCCCTTTTAATTATTAAATTCTTAATTAATTCCAATTTCATTATTTTAATTCCTTTTAATTCTTTATTTGTTTAACTCAATTAATTTATTTTAATTTCCTTTAATTTTGGGTCAGGGTCGTTACAGGCGCAGCCTAGTTTAGCGAATGTCATGAAAGGCGTACGCCTTGAAGTCGAGGCGGTACGAGGCGGCCGCTAAACGCAGATGCGTTGTGAAAGGAAGCCTCGTGAGGAATACAGAGTTCCTTTATTTGAAAAATATAATTCCGGACGACATCGTTTGCACGGGCTGTGTTGTTTTGTTTCCCTTTAGTTAAGTTGTGCGTTTCAGTTTTAAGTTTTAACATTAGACATGCACCTTTTTGTTCAAAAGAAATCAGTTTTCCCATTTATTCCTTCTTTCTCCCAAAAGCCAAAGTTCCTAAACATACCAACAAAAACTGCCTCCTACCTTCCACCATCAGTTTAGTCCACCTCCATAATCTACTCTTTTATCTATTCGAACTAGGTAGAAAGATACTAGACTTAGAGAGATAATATGACAACCGAAAGGGAGATATAGCAAAGAATTGAGCAATAGTAAGAGAAGTTTTGAAACAACAAGTTTCATGGTTAATTTATATTCAAGAGTGGCATTTAATACATTCAATAGCTGTTTCAAATTTTTGTAATTATAATAACTCAATACTCAAAAGGCTTACGCTTCAATGCTTTGAGGCTTACGCCTCGCCTCATAAGGCATAAAACGCCTCGCCCTAACACCTCGCCTTTCAAAACATTGCTCCACCCATTCATTCTACCATTAAGCGTATACGGCTAATTGGGAGTAAGTTGCGAGAATAAAGCAATTAAATCCCAATGAGCCCATTATCATTAAATCTTCTTGTATGACCACATCTCCGTCCCCAAAACATCCAAACTTGGTGGCCCAGCGGCCGCAAAACCACATAGAAAATTCCCTTCACGGTCATGACAGCAGCCCCCTACTCCTCTACCAACTTTCTTCGTTTAGTTTGATAGAAGAACTTTTAAGGTTAAAGTTTATTTGGTTTCCTTGTTTAGAATCAAATCCAAGCCTAAAGTTTATTTGGTTTCCTTACACAAGATTTTAGTTTGCAATCTTGAAGTGGATTTGAGAAAAAATATTTAGGTTGGGCATGGTCATATGTTTTGGCCCCGAATCTTAGATATATTCCATCTTAGGTCATGGTTTTTGAATAGTTTTGAAAAAGAAATAGAATCAATATTAAGGAGATGGATGACTCGAATCGTCTTTGGTACAAGGATAATCACTTGAATTACAAGTTTCTTGCTTGAATAATCTATATATATGAATATACGACCGTTACTATTACAAGCTCTAAAATCCCTACAATATTGTATTCAAATAAAGTTCTTATGATTCACTAGTGAACTATGAGGGGTTAAAAACGTGGTCATTCTATCAACATTTGGCGACGGAAATTGCCAATTGTCCTCAAATTGTAAATGGTAGGGAGTAACAGTGCCCACAATGAGAATTTACGGATTATTGCATTTTTGTTGATAGAAATATAAAGTGAATTTTAAATCGAGAATGACAATCACTACTGTAGGAGAAAATATCTTGGCACTCCAATCACAAGGCGCCACGTGGACAAGAAGAATATCTCCTAGGTCAATAATCGGGCCCAGGGAATTGTTTAGACCTAAAATTGAGATATTTATCATCAATTAGGGATTTGATTCTAATTGAAATCCCTAATTGCCACAATCTCGATCTCCATCAATTAGGGAGTTTTTAGATTTGGATCATAAACAGATTATCATATTCAAGTTACAAATTACATATATACTAAAACTGAATCTGAATTCACTGTTCCTAAGTTGTTCATTAGGAATAGTGAAATGACATTTTTGCCCCAGTTTTCCTATTCTTGGTCCCTTTTCTTGGCAGTGAAATGACCCAGTTGCCCTTCTCTAAAATTTATTTTCCTTCTTTCCCTTTTTGCCCCTTCTCCTTCGGATCTCTTCCGCTGCCAATGTTTTGTTCGCTCAGAGAAGGCTTGCATTTCCAATCGAGTTCGAAGCAGCTGGTTGGGCTGGTTGGGGGGCAACGATGGAAGATCTGCGTTCACTGTTGGAGATCCATCTGGGGCCGTCGATTCCCGTTTGGGGTGGCGGGCTGCGAATCTCGCCCTTCTTTTGGTCTTCATCTCATCGATTAGTTTGTTTGTTTGTTGAGAGATTTTTCATCATTTGTAGAGCATTGGTTTGAGAGATCTTCCATCTTTGTTGGCTACGAGTTCTTGCATCGTTTGTCTTCAGGTTTGCATCTCATCAACTTTTTAACAAATTAATCACTTGCTGATAGGCTACTGAGCAAACTGTTGAATCCTTTAATTCCTTGCTTAAATTGGTTCCTAGAATGAGTCAGTGATAGCTTTAGAAGATAATTCTTTAAGAACAATAGTTATTGGCATATGAGAGTTTATTTTCTGTGATGATCTCTGCTTCAGCCTCATGAGTTGACCCCAAACCATGAATTATCCAAGTTTCTTTCATTGGATTAGATGTGTCCTGCATTTTTCTTGGTTTTCAATAACATCCATATAGACTTTAGACATATGAATCAATCTCTATATTCTATAGTAACATTCCTTAATATTGTCATACCATAAAGATTTCCAACATCAAATAAACATACACGATCCATCCAGCTCACATGGGACCCTACTACACCCCACCGATGACTGCCACGTAGGACCAGAAAATGCTTTGAAAAATTCATTCCCAACAAAGCCCTCATGCCTTGGCTCACTTAAGAGAGAGAGACAAATATGTAAGAGAGCCTCGACAGAAAAAAAAAAAAAAAAAAAAAAAAAAAGGAAAACTGTTATTGCACTATGCCAAAATTCACTTTAGGCAACACTTAATAGGCATCTATAAAACATGAAATCGAAGCTATTAGTTTCTTAGGTATTAGTTTTATAAAAAGCGAGGCCATAGGAGTGTAAAGACATCACAACCAATACTGGGCAGTCTGAGCCGATGCCTTTATATGGAATTAACATCGATCGTTATTTGAACAGATGCCATATATCTTTCAATTTTTTTAATTAAAAGTTTCAATGACCGATGCCTTATACCTAGGTCAACTCCCCCCAAAAAATTCCATCTTTTTCCCTAAAAAAATTTCAGCCTTTTCCCTAAAAAAAAGTGAGCCTTTACTCTCTTCCCTCTCTCTTCTCGCTCGCGATACCCAAACTACACCTTCACAAATTTCACTCTCCCTTAAAAAACTCAGACTTTCCCCCAAAAATTTCAATCTCCTTCACGAAAATTTCACCCTACACACCCTCAATTGCAATCGAACTCCAGACTCTATCTTCTCTCTCTTCTCTCCTCTCTCATCCATATGGTATGTTCTCAGTCGCTCTTCTTCCCCATCTCCTCTTGTTTGGATCTTTTTTCTCTTCACTGTTCTCTCCATCTCTAATCCCTTCTCTCACAACTCTCGGTCTCATGGCTCTCTCTCTCTGTGACAACTCTCCTCAACTTTTGCAATAGCAAGGTTAGGGTTTCAGTTTTCTAAAAATTTCATTTTGTATTAATCTGAAACCCTTCATCTCCTTCTCCTTATTTTCAACATATTTTCGCTGCCTCTCTTTTTTTCCACCAAATTTAAGTTTTGGTGCATGTTATTCCCTTCTAGAAGCCCTCGTATACTCTCTGCGACCCTAACCCACTCTTTAACCCCAAATCCAAATCCTCTCATATCTTCTCAGACTCTCTCTCTCTCTCTAACAGGACCCAACCTAAATTCCACCTCGGAGCCCGCGCCGGACCCTGCTGATTGTGTCGACATCCACCCATGTCGGGCCCACATACTAAATAGAAACCCTCTTCCCGAAACAAATGAAAAAGGGGCCGAGACTTCTGCCGAAAATTGGGTAGAGTCTCCCTAGAAAAATGGACAATCCCAAAAATTCAACAGGATATAATACAACATAAATGTATACACCAACTACCAGCATGCATACAAATACAACATAGGCCTCCTGCCTTCAAATTCAACCCTAATGGGCGATAATAGAGCAATTCTAAGAGTATGCGAGTTTACAACATCAGAATACAAAGTTAACGATGCAGAAATCATGCAATTCAAATCCTTTATATACATAATCATTTAAATTGCAACAATCGCAACATAACAACATAATAATCATATCATAGTACTGTTTCCCATTCTTTCCCACTCTCACATAACCTCATACCCGTAGGCAATACAAGCAAGGAAGGATCCTTACCAAAAGAAAATACAAATACAAAAGTACTAATACCTACATATAGGTAATAGAGAACCTCAACACCAACACGAGTACCGAGGAAACAATCCAACAGGGGATCACTTGACGAGACACCAGGACAGCGCCATAGTGGCCTTGTGCCCTGGGTTGAGCCGTCCAAAAGGAACTAAGCTCGCCGGCACGTATGGCAGGAATCTCAATACCAATACGACTGTGACAAGTCCTACGCGCAGACTACCCAATCAAGGGTCTACAGTCACACCCTGTTAAGGAATGCACCGGGTAACCGACATATCCAAGTAACCATATCCATAAGAACCGGGGGAAGGTATATATAGTGGTGCCAACAACACTCCACTCAAACACATATTCAATAATCAATAATCACATATTCAATCTCTTTCCAACCTCATATTAATCATATGTACCCCAACCCCAAAAATATCAGACACCCGGACATATAAACGTCCATAACTCAATAGCCAACATAGATACTGAAAATAAGGACCTCACCGTCCCAAGCATATCAATCCATAATTAAGTAAAATGTCATAATCATTGAAAATCCATATTAAAAACCGTATTCAAAACTCAAGTCAAGAAAACGTCAAATCATATTAAAGTCTCAAGTCGAGAAACGTCAAATCATATGAATGGTTGTTTATTCTTTGAAAGATATGCACATTCAAAACAAAGTCCACTCACAGATTGTCCCAAGCAGCTTGACCCAGGGAGGGTCCCGCCTGATGATCACGAGGTGCCTGAGAACCTATTTCAAGAATACGAGAATTAATTAATAAACCGAACTTGAAAAACAACCTTAAAGTCAAAACCTATCTAATCCCGACTCAAAGTGTGTGTACGCTCGTACGAAGAATTCTAAGGTCAACGACGTTCATTAGAAGACGAAACGACCTCGGGAGACGTACGGTCAACCCTTGGTCAAACTGGGCCCGCGGGGTCCACGACCTCCAAACTTAGATCCGAAAGTTCCAACAGGTTCACTACGGCTTAGAGAACACGTCCTGAAAGTTTGGTCTCAATCGAATGGTCGGATCATTCACGAACGCACGATCGGACGGTTACGGTTTACCTAACCCTAGGGTTTGCGATTTTGGAGTATTCGGAACTCCAAATCATGATCCGTAAATTCCTAAACGATCCTAGAAATACGAGGAACAACATACATGAATTCAGACTTGATCCAACGGTCCGAACACATCAAACCCGGATAATGCGCAATAGGCGTAAATCCGTTCGACTGTCATAAGAACTCCAAATTGGAATCTGAGCACACCTACGCACTCGGGATGACATAAGGATAATTTAGGACTGAAAATGTGCAATGAAAAGTGGGCCCACGCGTGGGAACAAGCGATGGCAGATTCACTGGGTGTCTAAAGCGATAATTCGGCATTCGGACAAACTCCAAACCAGGAGCCATCCTTCCATCTACAGATACTACTCGATGAGTGGAACAACTTATTCAACTACGAGAACTTCCATAGACGACAGCAAGTGGCCAGAAATTCAATCTCAAAACCGGCCAAACTTTGAGTTATAGATCTGATATCCTACGCTAGAAGTTGATCAAAACCTACGCAACCATCAGCTAGAGCTCAAAGAGTAGATGAGAAAGCATACCTCACTTGCCTGAAACGGTGACCGGAAACGGCCGGAACGACGCCGCAAAGTTCGACTGAAAACCGGGTCTTCTCTTGCGTTTTCCGGCGAGATGCGGCGGCGGCGTCACCGGGGTTGGGCTAGGGTTGGAGCGCACAGGGTTGCGGTCCTTTTGGGACCGGTGCCGGCCCACATGGCGACCGGACGTGGTGGTTCCGGTTGAAAAACCTTGAGAAGCCGCACAGTCGGAGGGGGCTCGTACGCGGAGAGAGAGAGAGAGAGAGAGAGTTCTAATTGGTCCAAATCAGATTTAGGGTTTTTATCAAATTTTGAAATTACCAATATATCCTTTTTAAGCATTACAACTCCGAATCGAAAGTGGCGCTCGTCAACGAACTCGTTTCGATGAGCCGGACGCAATGGCTCAACTCGTTTCACCAAATTCTCATCCGAAAATAAAGTTGACCAAAATGCCCCTTTAATTATTAAATTCCAATTTAATTCCCATTTCTTTAAATTAATTCCTTTTATTTTATTTCAATTACCCTAATTAATTAACTTTTATTTGTTTTTTAGGTCAAGGACGTTACACTCTCTCTGGTTTTTCTCTTTGATTAAACGATTATGTGGTCAACAAGGGTTTCAGTGAGAGATTTGGGGCTCTTCCTATTTCAAATCCCCACATCTGTTCTTTGGGATCAAAGCTTCTGAAGTTGAACTCATTTTTGTTTTTCTAGTTTGGTTCAGGTCACTGCTACAAGAGTTGTTGCAGCGGATTGTTTGGTTCAAGAGGCTACTAGAAACCTATGGCTTCGATAGTCGACTTCTCCTCTTAGACCTTTCTCCTCTCTCTCTCTCTCTCTCTCTCTCTGTATTTAAGTGTTCGATATTCTAAATTTTGAGAATTTTTTTTATTTATTCATTGAAGGGGTGTAGATTCGGACCATCTCTTGCTGAATTACAGGTGCTTACTTTGAGGAAGTTGAACAAGTGAGTCATGGATTGCTATTCTGTCACTATTCGTTTTTTGGCTCTCCTTGTTTTGATGAAATATGTTCAAAGTGGATGAAGACGCTTAGAATGGTTTATGTGGTGTTTGGTTCCTGGAATGAAATTAAAATTACAAAGAGATATAAGTGATTTAATCTGAATAAGATAGAAGTGAAAATTGCTAAAGAACTAACTTTTAAAATCTACAGCTTCCACAAATGGTCCTTTGTTTACATTTCACAAAATCTGAAATTCATAAATTATTGCAACTCTTTTTACATTTCTACTGTTTCATAAATTTCCCAACTTGTAAATGAGTACCAGCTTGCTGTCATTGATTGTTGAAAAAGTTTTAGAGTTTTCTCTTACTTTGCAATTTGCTTTGTTGGGTTATGGGGATGTCCTTTTGGTTCGTTTTCTTTCTTTTCAGAACAAGTTTCTTGTGGTTGTTCTTAGTTTTATATGCAACCTTACTCTCTGTTTTATTTTTAAAATGATGCGAAAAGTTAGTAATAGAGTGATTTAGCATTGATCCTTTGCATGGTAACCAATTAAGCGCGAGAAGACATGACTAAAGGTTATTGAAATGCCCAAGTGTGTTATTGACATATTTGGGCAATCACAGTAAAGAAAGTTGGCTCAATTCACAATGTTTGGCAGTCTAGGTATATCTAGGGTTTTTTTTTTTAAGTCCGAATAGGGCTACTTAGCTAGAAAACAAGTTTTCTTTTGGGCCCGAATTAGCTAAGTACTAGCCTGATCTTGGGTTAACTTAGACCCGAATTAGGTTTTTTGAACTCAGCCAATGGTACAATTGACGAAAACTCTAGTTATTTTATCTAGCTAGGTGTCATCTGATGTAGGAGCATCTATAGGGCTCTCCAAGAACACTTGGGCCTTTAGTCAATTAGGGCTAGGGTTCTATTTACCTTAAATTATTAGTTACTTTTTTTGTTTTCCTATTATTACTAGGATTTGTTTTAATTTCCTATTTAGGAATTTCATTTCCTGTGCCAATTAGGTTTTCTGGATTCTAGTATAAGTACACTACGAAGAGACTCTTGTATTTAGTTTTGGTTGATGAATATAATTTTAGACTTAGTCTATAGACTTTCTATTGGGATTTGGCCCTAGAACTCAGTATCTTCGTTCCAACTTCAATTCTATTGTTTTATCCTTCTATTCTCTGTATTTTGGGTATGTTTGTGTCGCTCGATAGCAGCTTATATCCGCTGCCTTGCATCACAATTGTTGAGACCCAAAAAATCCAAGGCTAGGCCCAAGTATATTTTTTGGCCCAATACGACGCTTAAGTGGGAAAGAAGCCTTACCTGTGTATGCAAGAATTTGTCGCTTAGCGCTTGCGCAAGTTATGGTCCACGTGCCACGCCAAGCAAACACGCAACCCGCCATGCAGAGAGGTCGTACCGAGCTCTTAAAACATACTGACTCTATGAACATGCACTTACTGTCCCATCAAGCACCGTTTAGCTCAGCCATAGCCCATTGCAATACGGGAAAGCTCAAGCACAAACACGCCAAGCTAAAAACCTTTATTTTGGCACTAAGCCACGCTACATGCTTAAGTGGGCCCAAGCCACTCGAATGCCTGGGGCTTGCTGAGCGGGTTGTGGTATGGATGGTCACGAGTGTTCATGAGGCCCATTGATGGACCGAGGAGTGGAAGTTTTGGGTTACTTGGAAGCACCAAAACTCATGCCCATTTCTTAGGCCCAAATATATGGGTAAGCATGAGAGAGAAAGCTCAATACCTTAGGAAAATATCCAATAGTCTACACTTAGAAATATCCTACATCAATATCCAGCACCTTGACGAAACCACAGCAAACCCACGCAGGCTGCTTCCAGCAGCTTGACGAAACCCAAATAAAATACCAATGACCTAATACCTTAGAAAATAGCCCAAGCCTAGTAGTTTATAAAATATCTAGCGTTGTTAAAAAGCCTCATAACCAAGTCAAATGGTGAGCCATTGCAAAAACCAGAGGAAATTCATATGTGTAGGAGAGATACCCATTAGATCAACACCCCAACCCATTTTCCTTTCTCCTGCAAGCTGTAATAGGGAAGCCACAGAGAAAAGTGAGTGGCACCTCACCCACATGAGGAAGTCCAGCTGTGTGAAGGCCTTGGAACTCCAAAGAAGCCTCGTGCCTATGAGCTTAGGGTGGGAAGGTTTCACCAAACAAGATGGCATGGAAGAAAGTAAAGGAAATGGAGAGGTGGCTTGACAAAATTAAGGTTTCTAGCGCCTATAAAAGAAGGGACTTCTGCCCAGCAAAAACAACACAATCCAATGCGCGACCAAGCTTTGTCAAGCAACTGGAATTTACTCAAGACACCCCATTTCTTAGTTTCCATAGCTCTCTCTCTTCCCTAGCCAGAATCCCATCAAATCTCTCTTTCTCCTTGCTTTAACCCTTTGTTTCCCACAAGAAATCCAAGTTCTTTCTCTCTACTGCAAAACTTGTGAATAATTAACAATGTTTTTCTATGAAAAGGTATTAACAATGTTTTTCTATGAAATGGTATTAACAATTTACTTGTATGACATAGTATTAACAATGTGCTTCTATGAAATGGTTTGCAGAGGTTTGGTGGAGAAAAAAGGGTCATGGGGACATGCCCTTGGTTTTTTTTTTTTTTTTTTAATACTTAAGTTTGGGTTTTTTTAAATCTGGGCTAGGCTTGTTTTGGTTTTTGTGTGTTTTTGTATTGGGCTTCTTTTAAGTTAGTTAGTGGTAGTCATGTAATTTATAGGAACTTTAATACTCATTTTGTAGTAGTAAATGGTTTTTGGGTATGTTTCTAAAGTGCATTCCATATAGAGTTTTTTTATAATTTCAGCTCCTATTTTGGGTATAATACTAAAGCTCCCTTTATATTTTTATATAAATGTGATCAATGGTTTGGAATTGAATTGTGTAAATTATGCACCATTTTGTGTACCATCTCCTGGTTCGATATGGAAAAGATAATGGAAAGGATATACAGTTTGGTCTTTGGGACCCATCGTGACACACATTGACTCTTTAGGAGGTGTGTCAGGATGCTTTGTCCTTTGGGGATTAATGGACAGTAATACTTCAGCTGGCAATTTAGTCGAACAAACAAGTTATCATATAGTCGGATCAGATTAGGTATAATTTTGATTTTTTTCCAAAATTTATATCTAATTTGTTAAACTAACGAGTTTTTAGATTCGGATCATAAACAGATTATCATATTCAAATTACAAATTCATATCTATTAATTGCATTATTATGCTTGCTTGAAGCTTACATATAAATTTGGACTAGTTACTATTTCTTTCTAAACAATCTCAACATCCACCTCCACCTCCACCTCCACCTCCACAACCACCGCCACCTCCACCCCCACCACAAGCTGCGCCACCTCCACCGCCACCACAAGCTGCTCCACCTCCACCGCCACCGCCACCACAAGCTGCGCCACCTCCACCGCCACCACAAGCTGCTCCCCCGCCACCGCCTCCATGTCTTTTCTTTCTTGATCCTTCATCATCACCACAAGAAAATATGACCATTGAGATAAGTGAGAGAGATAAAAGAATCATGCATAGCAAAAGTAGCCCCGCCGAGCTGTCTTGCAAGATGCCCACTTCCTCTGTGTGGCCACCACCTAGAACAACATATGCTCTAGCCATTTTTCTCTATGTTACAAGATTAGCTAGCTGTTCGTTAATCCAAGCATGTATATTTATATTGTAATGTCAACAAATGCCGTGTGCAATTCTGAGTCCTACTATTCAAAGTATTCCGTTGACGATTCTAGCTGTGGAAAATTCATGAACACTTCCTTGAAATTCGTTCTTCACAACCTATTGTTGAAAGGCTTGAAGAGACAGGGTACCCTATAGGAAATCTTTGCCTGCGAGGCTACCATTTCTCTCTTCTTATTTTTTTCTGTTTCTTTTGTCGAAATCTATTTATGTTGTTCTTCTTTTTTGCATATATTAGTATTTATAACTTTGAATAATATATATTCAAATTGTTAGACCAAGAACTGAACAAATTTTCTAGCCATTTTTCCAATCTCTGTGTTACAAGATTATCTCTAAGACCTTCAAGCATATAATATAGGATTTTTAGCCATTGTGCCCCCTGAACTATAAGGCAATTCGAACTTATCCCCTTGAATTATTTCGTCTGCTGATTTAGTCCCTCAACTATTAATAAATAGTCAATTTCCCCCTTACCGTTAAGTTTATCTAATTTCATCAACTTTTCTGTTAGTAACAAGGGCAAATTTGTAATTTTAACTTAAAATTCATAAAAATATTGTAAATAATTAACTTTCAGAAGAAAAAAATATATATTCTCCCCACAGAACCCCCACCCCCACCGATTTCTTCTCCCCCAAAGATGTTTTTTTCTTCTAAAATTTAATTATTTACAATATTTTTATGAATTTTAAGTTAGAATTACAAATTTGCCCTTGTTATTAACAGAAAAATTGATGAAATTAGATAAAATTAACGGTAAGGGGAAAATTGACTATTTATTACAAGTTGAGGGACTAAATCTGTAGACGAAATAAGTCAGGGGGGTAAGTTCGAATTGCCTTATGGTTCAGGGGGCAAAACCACACTTTACCCTATAATATATATAGACATATGCTATTTTAATTTCTTTATATTATCATGTGAACAAATGCCGTGTTACAAGAATAGCGTGGCTTGAAATTCTCTTTTGTTTTTCTTTAAGTCGTACTATTCAAAATACTTGGTTGACTATTCTGGTTGTCAAAATTGATCAATTCTTGGAAACTTCAAGTACTTAGAATCAGGGAATTAAATATCGAAGGTTCGGAAATATCGGTGGTTCAAAAACACAGAAATATCGATGGAAATATCGGGAAAATATCGATATCGATAAAAATTAGATAAAAACCATGGAAATTGTGATAAATACATGGAAATTTTTAATGAAACTTTATAAAAAGTTTAGTTAGTCAGTTATCTATTATTTTGACACAAAAGATTGGAATGAAATGCATTGCTTAGTGGGTTTGAGTGATTTAAGTTGATTATATTGCGAGCTGACAAACGCTGTGACTTAGAAAATTTGGAGTAATTAATTAAAGAAAATTAAACACCATCTAGTAATTTATTTATCATTTTTACTACAATATTTTACACTTTATAAATTGCATAGTAAGATACATGAGTAACCTTATTTTACACTTGAAAATAAAACACACGATCAAATAACCAAATTTTGTGGTTTTAATCACAATTCAATAAATGAAAGGATTGGGTTGCAAATCCGTTTTTTAAAAGGTTCAACGCGCAAATAATAAGGACCAACGAAGCACCTAAAGAAACCCAATTGGCAAAAATATTAAGGAAAGACCAACGAAGCACCCCCACCAACCAAACCAAATAGACGAAAACAAAAACAATTAATATAAATAAATAAAAAACGCATTAGGCTAGGGAAAACGCGAAGGCAAGCAGCTATATAAACAAAGCCAAATGAGCCCTCTGCCGTCACAGAAACCCCTCTCTCTCTCTCTCTCGGAGTCTCTCCTCTCCCATTTTATGGGCTCTGACGCCTGGGATGTCTTAGAAGTCCCAATTCCAGCTTCCACTTCTTCCCTGTTTCCTCCATTTTCTTTCACTTTCTCGCCCTTTCTTTCTCCAACAATTTTAGAGAGAGAAGAGGGAGAGAGAGGAGAGAGATATATATACGAGTCATACACAATATACAACACACAGAGATTAACCAGAGAGCAAAACGGGGATCAAGCTGGTGGAGATTTTGGATCAGGGAGTGAGAATCGCTGCTGCAAGTTTTGAGTTTTTTGGTTTTTTCTTTGTTTCGATAATATCGCGATATTATCACCATTTTCACTGGAAAAAAAAACACGATAATATCGCCGGCGAAATATCACCGATATTTCGGCGAATTTTCGAAAAAATCACGAAATAAATCTGTGCCCTTGTGATAATATCGCTGCTCCCAAATCACCGAAATATCGCCGATATTTCGGCAATTTTTTCAATTTTTTTTTCCTTGCTAAGAATAATTCTTCTTTTCCTATCTTGTTTGGCTAGAAGACGTAAGAATTCCAACTCCAATTATCTCAACTATTCAGATAAGATCTAAGGAGTGAGAAAGACTCTGTCTGGTTGTACAGAAAGGCCCTTGAAAGTGTGAAAGCGACAGATAAACTAATTCTCTGGATTCAAATAGAAATGGTGAAGATGACTTGAGCTGACAATAAAGTTCATTTCTGACTACAAACACCACTATATGGTATCACAAAAAGGCTATTAAAAACATTTCTTTTTAATACAAGCAATAATCTAAACTATAAGGGGATGGGGGGTTTGAACCTAAGACTACTAATTTACAAATCAATACATTTTCCACTGGACTCGACCCCTTAGACCCCTTTGGCAGAGCTATTAAAACATGAATAGATAAAATGAAATATGAAAAACGGGAAATGCTAGAACTAAATATACATGTCTTAACACCAATAAATGCTAAAACTGAAAGTTATTCTTCCATCCAAGAAAGATATGTATGGATTTGGAGACATATCTTGGCCTTAACTCAACAAAATGGATGAGAAGGTCCTTGGATTTTAGATATGTGAAAATTACCTAGGTCAATGAAGATATAAGAATACGGAAAATACTTGTCTCCTTCCCTGAAAGTAGGACGTGCTAATCACAATTTGACATGTGTGCTAATATTCTTCTTTTTGTGTTTTTTATGAATTATTTTTGCATATGTGTCAAACTTTTATTTGCATGAAGTAGGAATGTCTCATTCCAAGTAAGAAGGGAAACATTGTCCAAAGAAAACTACTCAGATTGTTATGCATGGCAGATAATGCACATGGCTATAAGTACATCAGATTCCTTTTATTCAAAAAACTTTAAATAAGAAAAAGATATACAGCTATTGATTGCCTTTACACAAGAATCCCAATAGAGGAACAAACTTTAAGTTCAGAAAAAAGAAGAGATGAGATTTACAAGAACATTACAGGACTATTATATACCAAACTTCTGAGTAAAGTAACTCGGAGAGTAGAAGTTGTACAGCAAAGTGGAAAGTATATATTTTGCACAGATATTCCCATCAAAAGAGTGGACATTATTCCACCAAGGCAAATGTATAAACTGGTGAGCTTCAGACAAAGCTTCCGTACTTCGAAGCTTCCGGTATAGGTGTCAGAAGCTCCTGATAAAATATTGAGTAACATAAACAACCCCTCAACAAACAGGTAAAACTAAAGCCAGGAAGGTTTAGAGTTAAGAACTACCTCTGAAAACCGCAAATGTCCATGGTGCGGTTTAGAAGTTTTAACAATTGTCTCCGACTTGGGATCAAGAGAGGATGTCATGGAAGCCTGACTGCTAGTATAACTCCGCGAACTAAGAGAAGACTGTGAAGATGAACTCCTGGAGGAAATACTGGGTAAGGTACGCTTTAGCCAAGACTCTGATGGAGATTTTGGTAAAGGCGGTCCAAGAGGCAGTGGTACTCTGTTTCCCTGGGGACTTTCTTGGTTACCTAGTTTCACAAGCCGGTGACTTTCTTAATCAGTCTTCCCCCTGTTGGCCACTTTCGAGCTGGTCAATGCAACTGAATTCTGAACATGGCCATGACAACTGTCTTCTCTACCTGATTGCCTAGACTGTTGGCTTTCTAAACCAATCTTTTTCTCACCAGCCAGTTTTGTGCTTGTCAATGTAGTACAATCCAGAGTTAGGCCATCATAATTTTCCCTATCACCTGATTTCACTAACTGTTTGCTTTCTAAATTTAACTTCTCTTGATCAGCACCTTTTGAGCTTGTCACTTTGCTAGAATGTTGAATAAGATCCTGATTTGGTATATAACCAATTCTAATGTCGGTTTGCACATCATCACTGGATCTTCCAGAAGAAGATAGAGAGCTGGAGTCAGGAAACTCCAACTTTTATGCCGCACTATTGCCTTTTCATTCCCATCACCCAAGTGCTCAGTATCTTGGAATGAAGACTCTACCGAATGGGTTTCTTCCACTTTATCACTTTTCTCGGGAATTTCAAAACCATTCCCACTGTAATCAATAATAATGCCCTTTTTATCTGAGGAACGTGATTTTGAATTTGGAGATTTTGCAGTTTGTACTGAATCAATGCACAGAGTCTTCTCAACCACAGGACTTCCAGGGCCCATTTCCAACTCGGCAACATTCTCAGTAGCCAGTAATTCCAGAAAATTGTTGTGGCATTTTCGATATATGCCAGAGCTAATAGCTTCTCTAGAATTCTTAGCTTTTTCAGGAATACCAAGAAAACCTTTTTCTTCATGCTGAGAACATTCATTTCGGTAGGGTGATATGCCACTACCCTGTAGACTCCTGGACATAGGTGACCCATCTAATTTCCGACAATCACTTCTGTTGGTGATCTGATTGGATTCACGTATCAAATCGTTCTTATCCTCAGGCAACCTAGCTTCCGTATGTCCATTCATTAATCTTTTTTCACATGAATCACCCCCAGAATGCTAGAGAAATAAATAACAGATGTTCAACAAAATCTTGGCATGATGATGACAAAAGGAAAACCAGGAAAAAAAAAGAACAAAAAAAAGAGAAGGATAAATACCTCCTTTTTAGCTTGTCTGTACGAAATGGCATAAGAAGATATAGTCCGCACTCTCCTAACTGAAGAAATGGGTAATTGCGCTTGCACTCTCGTACCTAGAACAGGATTCAAAAGGCAAAACGAATTTTTTAAGAATAAATCAAGTAAAACCCAAGAAACGTTAGCTAATACATTTTTGTTATAATCACCTTCATCCTCACTTTTGCCCCCGGCTATATCTTGAACATAATGTGGCAAATCCTTTGGCCTATGTTGATTAAGTGGATGTTGCTTATCCCCACTTACTACCTTCTTCATCCCACTTGGTTGCTCTCGGACAACTGGTTGCTTCCTGCTAATATATTGAGGTGTTTCTGAGGCCATAGCTTTTGCTGCAGGCAAGAACCGGCCCATCATGAAATCCCGAGTCTGTGGATCTGTTGAGAAGGTTCCAGATGGTTTGATATCTGGACCATCCAGTCCACTCAAACCACTTACACTACAGTTCATAAAGAATGATTCACTCCTAGAAAGTGCATCAAGTGCATCAATAGGTCTCATCGCCATCGTCTGAACCAGCAATACCCTTATCCTCCATCCCCTCTTTAGAACTGTCATATTTTGTAACTTCGTTTGTATCCAAGGTTGAAACATATTGAGAATTGGAAAGTACATTTCCAGTTGGGGATTGGGCAGCAGTTGTACATTTAGAACCTTTATCCGATACTTTTGTGATTTGCTTTCATCCTTGGGCCTTCCTGGGATTTGCTCCCACACAAAAGGAACAGTTCCTGGGTTCCTCACAGGATCTGATTTCAATTCTGATTTGTAAACGGGAAGAGGAGGTAGTTGAAGGAGGAAGAGCAATAGAGAAACGTAGGAAAGGGGAGAGGTTTTTATAACTTGAAAAAGAACTCTTCTTCTTTCTTATTTCTTTTTCTTCAACCAAACTCATAACACTGCATGGCTTTTATAGCCACTACAATACATCATCATTTATTTAGCTAATTATAAGCTTCTTAATAATTGAACCATCTAGAGGAATCATGATTAACTCTAGAAATTCCAAACATCGCAACTCTAGAACTTCTATCTTCCTGATTTATGACTCTTTCTTTGTAACTTAAATTTGGTTTAATCTTCCAACATTGCCTCCCTTAACCCAAATTTGCTTTTGATTCCTAATCTTGCAACATCTCGCTTGAACATTTATCCACCAAGTGGTTTTGTGAACACGTCTGCCATCTGTTCATCTGTTTTGCAATACTTTAGTTGTATAACTACCTCACTAACAAGTTCCCTTAGGAAATGAAAGCGGATGCGGATGTGTTTTGTTCTCCCATGTAGAACAGGATCTTTTGAGACTGAAATTGTTGAGCTATTGTCACAAAACAAAGTGGTTGGACCCTTTTGTTTATGCATCAGGCTCTCCAAAATGCCAAGTAGCCAAACTGTGTGACATCCTGCAAGAGAGGCAGCTATGTACTCAGCTTCTGTTGTAGAGAGGGCAACAATTGGTTGCTTCCTCGAACTCCATGAAATTATGCCACTTCCAAGACTAAAGACATAACCTGAAGTGCTTTTGCAGTCATCAATACTTCCAGCTAAATCACTGTCCGTATAGCCAATAAGTTTCACTGGAACATTTGCTTCATAAAAAATGCCATAATTGACGGTTCCTTTGATATATCGCAGAATTCTTTTTGCAGCTTCCCAATGATTTGAATGTGGCTTTTCCATAAACCTGCTCACCAGACTTACTGCATACATGATGGTCTTGTGGCCGTTAAGTACATCAAATTACTCACCAAACTGCGAAACTTAGTGGAGTCGATAAGTCTCCCTTCACCATTTTTGCTTAGCTTTAGGCCTATAATGCATGGTGTCACTACTGGGTTTGCATTCTCCATCCCAAATTTCTTCAAAACTTCTTTTGCATAACTCTCTTGAGAAATGAAAATGCCTTTCTTAGATTGAGAAACTTCAATACCAAGAAAGTGATATAGCTTGCCCAAATATGTCATCTCAAATTCCTTCAACATAGAGAGCTTAAAACTATTCAATAACTCCAAATCATTTCCGGTAAAGATAAAATCATCCACATAAAGACTTACGACCATGAAACTTCCTTGTGAGGTGTTTTTGACATAGAGGGTATGTTCATACGGGCACTTCTGAAAACCATGCTTCTCGAAGTATGAATTAATACGGCTGTACCATGCACGTGGTGATTGCTTGAGCCCATATAACGCCTTCTTAAGCTTGTAAACTTTATTTTCCTCTCCTTTCTTCACATATCCAGGTGGCTGCTCCAGATAAACTTCTTCTTGAAGGACACCATTCAAGAACGCAGACTTTACATCCATTTGAAAAATTTCCCAATTGTTTTGTGTAGCAAGCGAGATGATCAGTTGTATAGTGTCAAGTCTGGAAACAGGAGCAAAAACTTCAGTATAGTCTTCACCTTCCTTTTGCTTATAACCCTTTGCAGCGAGTCTCGCCTTGTACTTGTTAATGGACCCATCTACATTTTTCTTTGTCTTATATACCCATTTAACACCAATAGGATTCTTGTGTGCTGGCAGATTTGTGAGCTCCCAAGTCTTATTCTTCTCAATAGCCTTTATTTCTTCATCCATGGCTTGCTTCCATTTTTCTTCTTCACATGCTTTATTAAATGAAATTGGATCCTCTCCAGCAAAGAAGGCAAAGAATATAGTTTTATCCTCCAAATCTACTTGCTCTGAGGAGTCATAAAGATCTTGTATACTTCTGAACATTCTTGGAGGCGAGTCGTCATCACTTGATGTAGCTCTTGGAGATTGAGGAGCACTTTCTGATTGATAAGTATCATCTTCTTCTTGCATAATAGGCAATTTTGCTGGACCATTTTCTTCTTCAAAGAAAGCATTTTCATCAAAGTGGACATCACAGCTGATCAAGAACTTTTTGGTCTTCAGATTGTAAAGCTTGTAAGCCTTGCTCCTTTCACTATATCCAATGAAAATGCACTTTTCTGCCTTATGGTCGAGTTTGTTTCTCAACTCCTTTGGAACATGGGAATAGGCAACACAGCCGAAAACCTTCAAATGTTGCACTCTCGGCTTCACTCCAGACCAAGCTTCATGAGGTGTGCAGTCCTTCAAACTCTTTGTTGGTGATCTATTGATCAAATATGCAGCACAAGAAACAGCTTCTGCCCAAAGTTCTTGTTGCAATCTTTTCTTCTTGAGCATGCATCTCACCATCTCCATGATTGTCCGGTTTTTTCTTTCGCTTACGCCATTTTGTTGTGGTGTATACCGGGCAGTCAGCTGGTGCTTTATTCCATGATCTCTGCAATATTTTTGAAACTCATTGGAGAGATACTCTCCACCACGATCTGTCCTCAAAGATTGGAAGGCTAACAAACTTTTCAACTTCGGCCTTGAAATCTTTAAAAGCTTGAAATGCTCCATATTTTTCTTTGAGGAAGTAGACCCAAACTTTTCTTGAGAAATCATCAATAAATGTAATGAAATATAGATTACCTCCAAAAGATGCTACTGGCATTGGACCACACAAGTAAGAATGGATAAGCTCCAACGGCTTCTTTGCTCGCCAAGAGGACTCTGAAGGAAATGAACTTCTATGTTGCTTACCAAATTGACAATCTTCACAAACGCCATCTACCGGATCAATTTGAGGTAGCCCATGTACCATTCTTTTGTTTGACAGCAACTTCAAACTTCCATAATTTTAATGGCCATATCTGTCATGCCATGACTTAGAGACTTCTTTTTCAACACTCACAAAGCAAGATAGTTTTGTTGTCTGGAGTTTCAAAGGAAACAAGTTATTTGCAGCTTGGCAACAAATTTATCCTTCCATTTGAGGACACAAAAATCACCACAGAGGTGAATATCATAACCCTTCCTCAACAGATGACCCATAGTCAATAAATTACTCTTCAAACCAGGAACATAATACACTTCAGAAGCCTTCTCAATTGTTCCAGATTTTGATTTGAAAGCCACCTCACCAATTCCCTCAATTTTATAAGCTCTATCATCACCAATTCTTATTTGACCTCGATCAATCTTATAGAGGGCAGAAAAAGGTTTTTGTTACCTGTCATGTGCTTGCTAGCTCCGCTATCCAAATACCACACATCATTCATTTGATCTCCATGACATGCAAGCAATAAAGTTTCTTTATAATCACCATCTCCAGAATTGGTTTGATGCATATATCCGGCTCCATATTGTTTTTCATCATCAGCTTTTTTGAACCGACATTCTCTGATCTTGTGCCCAGGTTTATTGCAATAGTAGCATTCCGAAGTGCCACGTCCTCTTCCTCTTTGAAAAACACGTCCTCTTCCTCGATATGAATTGAAAGTTCTTTCACCTTCATTATTGGAATTGCTTGAGAATTAGTGCCTCTGCCATTCAAATTTCTTCCTCTACCTCGTCCGCCTCTTCCACCTCTTCCACGTCCGAAGCTTTGATTAGAGCTAGAAGCTTGATTCCCACTAGAAGCTTGATTGCCATTGCCTCCCGTAGTTGTAACTTGAGACTTGAGTGCTTGATCAGATTGAGTAGCAGGAGGATTCCTCAAATTAATTTTGATCTCATGTGCCTCCAATTTTCCTTGCACCTCTTCCATAGAAAAAGTTGAAACATCATTTGACTCTTCGATGGCAGCCACAACATAATCGAATTTCGCCGGTAAGCTACGAAGAATTTTCTCAACAATTCTTGCATCTTCGAGAATCTCCCCATTTGAAGCCATTTGATTAACGAAAGAGGTAACTCTGATAAAGTAGTCTTTGATTGTCTCATCTTCTTTCATCTCCAACTTTTCAAATTCTTTCCTTAAAGATTGCAAACCAACTTTCTTTACCTTCTCCTTACCTCTGTAGGCATTCTCAATCATATCCCATGCTTGCTTTGCATTTACGGCTTTCGCAACTCTTTCATATACTTGCATCTCAATGGTTTGATAGATGTGGAAAAGTGCCTTGCTGTCCTTCTTTCGGTTCTCCCTCAAAGTATTCATCTACGCTTGAGTTAACACAGCTTCGTTATCTGTCTCTTCATAGCCCGCTTCAACAATATTCCATATATAGCTCCAAAGCCTTCAACAACACCTTCATATTATTGCTCCAGTAGTCGAAATTATCACCACCAAATCGAGGAATTAGTGAAGCCAAGTTGTGACCATTTGCATTTGCATTCGCCATATTGACAAAACTTCAACCTTGCTCTGGTACCAATTTGAAGGAGGAAGAGCAATAGAGAAACGTAGGAAAGGGGAGAGGTTTTTATAACTTGAAAAAGAACTCTTCTTTCTTATTTCTTTTTCTGCAACCAAACTCATAACACTACATGGCTTTTATAGCCGCTACAATACATCATCATTTATTTAGCTAATTATAAGCTTCTTAATAATTGAACCTGTTTACACCAAAAATAAACAACCAATATGAAGAAGACACATGGACAAAATCGAGCTTGGTCATGGTTGCCTTGAACCTAACCTACCGATCCGTTCATTAGGGCAACGCCTTCCACGGGACACGTGGCATGCTCATGACCAACATCCACAGTCCCACATCGAAACCTCAAACAACATGCACACCTCCCAAGGTGTATAAAGGAGGAGACCGACTCACCATGGAGGTAAGAGAAAAAGGGCGGCATACGCCTATTGATCAGCAAGATCAAAGTTATTTAAACTCCGAACTTATTTAAGCATCGGAAAGCCTTCGGCGGTACCACACCGGTACCGGGTCTTACCGATTGCGTTGATTTTGCGAGTCACGCTCGGAAGAAGGTCCATTATCCCTAAAGTGGAGTGCAAGGGTCTGAAACCACTTTCCCGCATCAACATTTTGGCGCCGTCTGTGGGAAACGATAATATCTACCCTTTATCCCTACCGTATGGGGACCACGTCAAAATCCACAATTTTACCACAGGAGGGATTGCCGTTCGGTAGGCAAGGCGGAGCTAGCCCAGTTCTACCCCCTTACACACCGGCCGGCAATTCACCCGTGATCCAAACCGCTGCGAGGCCGAGCTCCTAGCTCAAATCACCGCACTTCGGCAGATATGGCTAAGTTGCAAGAGCATAACAATCTTCTTTCATCCAAAGTAGACGAGACGCAACAATTGCTTAACCATCAAGAAACGCAAAACATTCAGATCGATCAATCCTTTCAGCCGGCGGACACCCCGTCGGCGGAAGAAAGGAAAACAGGGGCAAAGGCGACGCCAGCGCCTTCAAAAGAACTAGTAGTCCGGCACCCAAGGGTAGACCCCATATGCCGAAGAAAGTGTATCTTGGTGTCGGCATAGACTGCTGGATCGGGAAGCGAGCGACAAAGGTCACCAGTGAGGATAAATGCGCGATTAAATGATTCCCGATTAAGAGTCCTGGGGAGTAAGTCTCCCGTACGAAGGATAGAGGGTCTGGAATCAATGGCGGAATCCGACCATGAGTACGACCCATCCGCGAGTCGGTCATCATCACATCGTTCGGCAACACCAACGAGGTATTCTGAGGTTAACCCGATCAAAACCCCACGGCACTCAGAACACCATACCTCGGAGGAAATACCCAACAGGACCTGTCATTCGCCTCCTCCTTGGCGGGTGCGAGAAGATGGAGGACGGCGTAACTCGATCTCGGGAACCCGACTGGGAAAGCTTCGGCCAGGACCTTTTACCGAACGCATAAGGCGATCGCGGCAGGATCGGGAGGTGCAGCCATTGCGCATACAATTCTACTCTGGAGTTGAAGACCCCCTGACGCACTTGCATTCTTTCCAATCTGCAATCGGATGCAAGGGCCTCGGCGACGAAGGACAATGCTTGCTGTTTTCCGTCTCGCTCACAGAGGCAGCCTTGAACTGGTTCTACCGATTGGAACCAGGAATGATCGATTCCTTTGATGAGCTGAAGCAAATCTTCCTCAATCACTTCATGATCCAGACAGACCGTTTATACACTGCCGACGACCTATACACTATTCGGCGGAGGGATGATGAACCTTTGCGTGAATACGCTGCGCGTTTAGCCACGAATATTCGAGATGTCCGGACTCGAGACGATAGGGCGACTTACTTACGCCTTTAAGAGTATTTACGGCACTCGCACTTTCGGTATTTGGTACATAGCAGCAATTGGCGTCGTCACGATGAACTAATGAAACAAGCGGCAGTCCATGCAAAGGCCGAGTACTTCAATTCAAAACCGAGCCAATGGCACGGCAAGATGAGTCCTACAATGAGCCGCACGCGACACGGGGCCGTCGTTCGCGCCCGGCGAAAAGGTTACGGATACCCGAGAATCACAAGCGAAAGGGCGTCGGGAATTCTCGGAAGGAACACTCTAAGAAGGGTAAGGGAAGATACGGCGGGGATAGCTACCGGCACCACCGCCAACCCAAAACCAGGAGACAGAGGTTTTCACCTGCTCAACACTTTATACGAAATGGTGTGATGAACGAAAATGAGATCATTCCCAAACCAGCGTTCGAAAGCCGGCTCGGAAGGACAATCGGGACACGGGGAAATTCTGCCGATACCATCAATGTAATAGTCACAATACCGAGGAATTTGTATAAGCTTGCGAAAAATTATCGAGAGGCTCATTCGGGAAGGAAAGGCTGGACCGATATAGCCGGACATGGCGGTACCGATGCCCAATACTAATCGGCAAATCAACATGATCAGCACGATTAGCGGAGGTCCAACCCTCGCGGGAACATCGAACCGATCAAGAAAGCAATACGTAAGGGCAGCACAATACCCCCAGGTCCTCGGCATTGAGGGGACTCGTGCACGCGAAGGTACCGAGGGTCCGATGGGAACCCATTACCTTCTGCGAGGAGGAGGAGGGGATCCTCTACCCACACGACGATCCCATGATCATCCGTGCGAAATTGCGGGGTTCGACGTCGTGCGAATCTTGATCGACACGAGCAGCTCGGTGAACGTCATTTTCACCGATGCATTCCGAGAGCTCAAAGCAGGCAGACGGCAGCCAAGTCAATCGACGACTCTCGCCACTCCTTAGTTTCTCGGGAGATTTAGTCCAGCCAATCGGCAGTGTTAGCTTACCCATCGCTTTCGGCGTTGCACCCAGGAGGTCTATGGTCTACGACCAATTCCTTGTTGTCGACTGCCCAACGGCATACAACGTCATAGTTGGCCGAACGGCGCTCACAGCAATAAAGGCCCACTTATCCCCTCACATGTTGCTCATGAAATTCCCTACCTGCCGCGGCACGGGAGCAATTCAGGGTGACCAACTAAGTGCTCGAAATCGCTATGCCACGGCATTAAAATCGGCAGCCCCTCATAAGCCAAAGGAAACTCTCACGGTCGGGGCACGCCAAAGGGAAACGATCCAAAGGACGACCCCGGAAGAAGAGACATTGACCCCGTAGCACAGCCTACCGAGGATCTGAAACCGTAACATTGGATGAACGCCAGCCAGAACGGTGTGTGAAAATCGGTACCATGCTAACTACGGCATTAAGGTCCGAGTTCGTCCAGTTCCTTAGGCAGCACTCGGAGGTCTTTGCCTGGTCCTACAATGACATGCCGGGCATATCGCTCGAGGTCATCGATCACAAGTCGGCGTTTCTAGTGCCTTCAAACCCGTCGGACAAAGCGCCGATCCTATGATACCGAACGGTATGAAGCCATGAAAACCGAAGTTGACAAGCTCATGACCATCGGCTTCATCCGGAGGTCGCATACCCGGATCGCTCGCGAACTCCGTAATGGTCCTGGAAGGCTAAAGGTGGTGGCGGATGTGCCAAGACTACACCAATCGAACAAAGCCTGCCGAAGGATAGTTTCCCGTTGCCCGCATCGATCAACTAGTGGACGCCACCGCCGCCACGAACTACTCGGCTTCATGGACGCATACTCCGGGTATAATCGTATCTTCATGCACCCTACCGACGGTGAACACACGGCGTTCATTACGAATAAGGGCCTATATATCGCTATAACGTCATGCCGTTCGGTTCAAGAATGCGGGTGCAACGTACCAAAGACTAGTCAACCGAATCTTCTCTAAGCGGATCGGTAGCACAATGGAGGTTTACGTGGATGACATGCTCGTGAAAAGTCGAACGGCAGAGGAGCATTTGGGAAATCTGGCCCTCATGTTCGGAATATTGAAGGAATACCGAATGAGACTCAACCCTGGAAAGTGCGCCTTCGGTGTATCTTCTGGAAGATTCCTCGGCTTCATGATCAGTCATAGGGGTATCGAGGCAAACCCTGAAAAAATCAAGGCCATAATCGACATGAAGATGCCGAAAACACGTAGGATATCCAAAGCCTTACAGACGAGTCGCAGCCCTCACCCGTTTCATCTCCAAGGCTACCGACAAATGTGCACCGTTCTTCAAAGCTTTGAAAGGGGGAAGCATCATATAGAGTGGATCGCCGAATGTGACAAGGCATTCCAAGACTTGAAGGACTACATGGGAAGGGCACCACTTTTGTCAAAACCCCTTCCCGGGAAATTCTCTTTCTATATCTATCGGTATCGATCTGCGTCGATTCGATATTAATTCGGAAGCGAGAAAAGGCAGAATTGCCAATCTTCTACGTCGGCAAGGCCTTACAGGCGGCGAGGCTCGGTACCCCCACTCGAGCAGTTGGCACTGGCCTTAGTTATCTCTTCCCGAAGACTCAGGCCCTATTTTCGTGCTCATACCATCACGGTTACGACGAACCAACCGCTACGGCAAGTTTTCCAAAAGCCGAAACGTCCAGGTAGATTGGTAAAATGGGCAATCGAGTTGGGAGAGTTCGACGTCTGCATCGAGGCCCGCCGAGAAGGGTCAGTGGTTGCCGATTTCATATACGAGTTAACACCGGCGGTACCATCCCCGGCTGCCGATGCCGAATCTACAGTACCAACCTCTCAAGACGAGACACCTTTGGCCTCGAGGATGCCAGTTTGGGCCTTGCATGTGGATGGTTCGGCAAACCAACAAGGTTGTGGCGGGTCTCAGATCGACAACTCCCGACGGAGCAAAAATAGAAATCGCCCTCGATTCGGCTTCCGAACGTCCAACAACGAGGCCGAATACGAGGCGCTTTTGGCCGGCCTTGGCTAGCTGAAGCATGGGCGCCGATCGGATCAGCATCTATAGTGACTCTCGGTGGTCGTAAACCAGGTAATCGCCGATTCGCGGCAAAAGACATATCCATGTCGGCGTATCTTACGTCGGCGCACCAATCGCTGCGAAAATTCCAGGCTTACGAGATTCGTCGGATACCTAGAATCGAGAAACAGCCATGCCGACGCACTCGCTAGGGTCAAGCCCGACAATCAACGATAAAGTGGGACGAAAAGTCCCTGTGGAGATACTGGCGCTACCGAGCACATCTACCGCCGAGATACATACCATAAGTTATGACAGCACCTGGATGGCACCCATCTTCGCCTACTTAACGAACGGCGCCCTTCCCGAGGATAAAACCCAGGCCAGGAAGCTGCGGTATCAATCGGCAAGGTACATCATCATCAACGACATTCTGTACAAACGCGGCTATACGACCCCTTACATGAAATGCATCACCGAAGAACAAGGGGAGTATGTCCTTCGGGAGATCCACAGCGGTGTCTGCGGCGACCATTCGGGTTCCAGATCTTTATCCCACAAGGCCTTCCGGCAAGGCTATTATTGGCCATCAATGCATCGGGATGCAATTACGATGGTAAAAAGTGCGACAAATGCCGGCGTTTGGTAATATCCCACACATCCCTGCCGAACCTCTTTCGCGATCATAAGCCCATGGCCGTTCGCCCGGTGGGGACTGGACTTAATTGGACCCATGCCACAAGGCAAGGGGCAGGTTAAAACGCCGTCGTTGCCGTGAGACTACTTCACGAAGTGGATAGAAGGCTGAAGCCCTAGCCACCACTCTCGGCGGGTGACAAGACGGCTCGACAAGGTTCTCGGTAAAAGAAACTTCGGATATACCCTCTCGGTGGCGGGAACCTTCAGCCTCACCACTGTCAACTTGCCGAATCTCGATTGGAAGGGGATCGGCTGCTTCAGCTTGCCTGCAGAAACATCGGTAAAGAGTTAAATCTCAAAATAAGGAACCCGTGTCTTACCGATCGGTATGCAAGTGACCTACCGGCAATTTGAAACGTGGTGGGAATAGTAAATCGACCGGCACTCCCGAAGGCGATTCCCAACATCCCGATAGGAGTACCCGCCCGATTCCTCCAGGACTTTTGAGAAGTCGGCACGGTGCTAACAAAATGGCCACGCTCGGCAGCCCTAAGGCAATTGGCACGAACCCAGCCCGTGGTCGGCACTCTTGGACTTGGTGACGCCCGTACGATAGGAGAAGCTGCTCGTATGAAGGCTCGCCTTCCTCGGCAATGCCGAACGCAATAATCACCCCATCAAGGCCACCCAGAAATTGGGATTGAACGGCCAGGGGCATACCCAATCAGGCAAGTATTTTCTCGACGGGCAGGTTGTAACGGCCGAACACCTGTTGGAGAACGTCGATAAAAAAGACGACTTCTCCGTTCTTTGGACTGCTCAAGGATTCGGTAGGGCACGGGATCCTCATCTTTACCGAATCGGGATCCTAAATTCAGCGCGGATCTTGACTAAATCCCGAACGGTAATCTTGTTGGGCTCCGGGTAATCCACGCCAAAGCGGATGCTCCTTCGGTACCCCTACGGCTACCACAGGATTCCCCAGATGAACTATTGTAACCCTCGGTCGCAGGTGGGTTCGGCTGAAGTATCTCCGCGATCGAGGTGGAAGTCTCCGGTGGGGGCTAGGATACCGATTGGGCACTGAGCGTCCCCATCCGGAACCCATAAGTTTGGCTCCCCTCGGCAAAAGCGCCGTCACTATACACCACCGCCAATGGCATTGGCTGGCTGGTCATCAGACCCCTTTCCTACCCCATGAACGGGACGGAACTACTCCTCTCACCGATGACCTCGACATCGAATCCCCTTCACCGTCGGCACCATGACTCGAGGTTTCGCTCATCGAATCCCCTGTCCGTCCGATGACTCTTCATCGAACGTGTTGGGTTCCCTCTCGAACGAAGACTCGCTATCAGACATCTACAAAAACACAGAAAAGGAGACTAAGGGCCATATAGAGGGGGACTAGCCTACCGGACCTTACATCATTTCCTAATGTGACTAGGCTACCGAACAAAACCCCACTTGCGCAAGTTCAAGTCTAGTTCGTGCCAAGGACATACGAAATAAATAAAAAGATTTACTAAGGTGCCGAATGGTACCTTATGATACTGTAGGAAGTTATGGACGGCTTTGAGTACCGTAAGCCTCGCCGGAAATCGCTTATACGACCGATCAGGCTGTCAGAAAACGCCTCGCCTCCCGTTGACTCACGCCGGAAATCGCCTGGACAGAGCTTTCGCTTCACTCACAAACACAAAGTGAGTTTCGCTTCCGGAGCCATTCCTATTTATAGGGCGAAGAATTGTAACGGCACGCCTCGAAAAACCAAACGACTTATTAATGGCGCCGCCGCATGCGAGTGAGTACCACGTGTCACCCGCCGAGTGGGTTTCTGACGGCGCTCGAGCACGAGAAGACGAAGCGTCATTCGTTTCCATCACTCGAGTGCCTCAACAAGAGATCAAAATTGTCCAAGTCAACAAACGATCGGAGGGATTCGCTCGGGACCCATTCCGAGTATCATTCAAATGTCGAACGGTGGCCCCCGAAGTGGTGACTCTTGAATTCCTGGATAGAGGTTCCTGAACGAGGAAGTACGTAGATACAGGGACCCAGCACTGCTTCCTATCCATCCACCGAACGGTATTCTGATCAAATCTCCACCGGAGAAGGTATCAAGTCCTCATCCGAGAGCTCTCGAATAAGAACTTGGGGGACTCCTGTTTACACCAAAAATAAACAACCAATATGAAGAAGACACATGGACAAAATCGAGCTTGGTCATGGTTGCCTTCGGAACCTAACCTACCGATCCGTTCATTAGGGCAACGCCTTCCCTGGGACACGTGGCATGCTCACGACCAACATCCACAGTCCCACATCGAAACCTCAAACAACATGCACACCTCCCAAGGTGTATAAAGGGAGGAGACCGACTCACCGTGGAGGTAAGAGAAAAAAGGACGGCATACTGCCTATTGATCAGCAAGATCAAAGTTATTTAAACTCCGAACTTATTTAAGCATCGGAGAGCCTTCGGCCGGTACCGCACCGGTACCCCGGGTCTTACCGATTGCGTTCAGTTTTGCAGGTCACGCTCGGAAGAAGGTCCATTATTCCTAAAGTGGAGTGCAAGGGTCTGAAACCACTTTCCCGCATCAACAGAACCATCTAGAGGAATCATGATTAACTCTTCCAAACATCACAACTCTAGAACTTCTATCTTCCTGATTTATGACTCTTTCTTTGTAACTTAAATTTGGTTTAATCTTCCAACAGTAGTTTGGGTAGGGACTTTTCAGTCTTCCTTTTTTCATCAGCTTCTGAGGAGACCACTGTCGCTGAAAATCGTCTCACAGATAGAAGTGACTGATTGAAGTTCAACTGCTTCTCTGCCATCAGATTCTTTAGCATCATGTATTTTCTTGTACTTTTCTGCAAAGTACCTCTTTGTAATCAAATTGCAGTCCAAAATGAAAAGGCAAGGAACCAGACTCGCAACACAAGAGAGATTCTCATATAAAGTAATCTTGTCTGTGATGGTTTGCAATATGAAGGCGACTGAAAAAACTAACTATACTAAAACAAGATATGCCGCCCAGTTCTGGCCAAAACAAGAGTGTAAATTCCAATTGGTTACATTATTATGCTTGCTTGAAGCTTACATATAAATTTGGACTAGTTACCATTTCTTTCTAAACAATCTCAATAAATATCCACCACCACCTCCACCTCCTCATCCTCCACCCCCTCCGCCTCCATCTCCGCCTCCACCTCCATCTCCGCCTCCGCCTCCATCTCCGCCTCCGCCTCCATCTCCACCTCCGCCTCCATCACCACAACAACTGGTAAAATCGCAGTCGCCACAGTCACCTCGGCGCTTTTTCTTGTTTGATCCTTTATCACCACAAGCAAATATGACCATTGATATAAGTGAGAGGGATACAAAAATCATGCACAACAAAAGTAGGCCTCCCGAGTTGTCTGGCATGAAACCTACTTCCTCTGCATGGACACCGGCGACAACAACAAATTGTCTAGCCATTTTTCCAATCTATGTGTTACAAGATTATCTATATGGCCTTCAAGTACACATATATATACATATGCTATTTTAATTTCTTTATATTATCATGTGCACAAATGCCGTCTTACAAGAATAGCATGGCTTGAAATTCTCTTTTGTTTTTCTTTAAGTCGTATTATTCAAACTACTTGGTTGACTACTGGTTGTCAGAATTGATCAAGTCTTGGAAATTTCAAGTACTTGGAATAATTCTTCTTTTGCTTTCTTGTTTGGCTAGAAGACGTAAGAATTCCAACTCCAATTATCTCAACTATTCAGATAAGATCAAGGAGTCTGAAAGACTGTCTCGTTGTACAGAAAGGCCCTTGAAAATGTGAAAGAGATAGATAAACTAATTCTATGGATTCAAATAGAAATGGTCAAGATCTAAGGAGTGAGAAAGCCAGGAAGGTTTAGAGTTTGATTTACACACCCACAATTGTCCGGTGGTTTGGCTGTGACTTAGCCCATTCCAGCCACTTTTTTGGCAGGGGTCCGACACCAAAAAAGTTTCCCCTACTTGTGCTTGATCCAACTATATAGGTCTTGACCGGTGGTTGTCGGAAAATCTCTCAAGCCACCCACCACTCCCTGAGGCCCGTGGGCTATGTGTCAGCGACCCATTTTGGCCCTAGAATAATTATTCCTAGGTCGTCCCGAGCACGACGGTATGCTCGGATATGCAAGATTCCACTATTTGATCAGCGAATCAGAATTTTGCATATTATGTGATTTTTGGGATTATTATAATCGGACCGTCGGATCGGTTCCCTTTTAGAACATGCCGTTCCCTAGACCTCTAGGTTCATGCAAGAACTTACAGGTTAATTGCGATTTGACAAATTTAGAATGGAATGTCTGGATTGCCGTTGAGCAATTTTTATAATCATAGTTGACCAAATCTCGTGATCGAGGTCGAAATGATTGTCGGATCGTGACAAAACTCATATGATGAGTTTAACTTATTAATATGGACCCATAGGAACAGTTGGATAGCAAATTGGAGGTCGTGGGCCCTACGAGCTCAGTTTACATGGAGAGTGGATCATGTCGGCTCGATTGAGGCTAAATAGTTGAGTTTCAGTTGTGAAAATGTTTATTAACGGTTTGATATTGAATGATTTATCTCTCAGTTTTATTTCCAAGCAATATGTATTTATATTTTATTATTCAGTTATGACTTAGGTTGAATTTAAATGTTTATGAAATGTTCAAGAAAAATTGGGGAAGCACTCAAGTCGGGAATGGCTGAGATAGCCTGGTCTGGCATCAGTAAAGATTTAATTAACTGTTTGGTTATATTTTTATATTTTTATATAAATGTGATCAATGGTTTGGAATTGGATTGTGTAAATTATGCACCATTCTGTGTACCATCTCCTGGTTCGATATGGAAAAGATAATGGAAAGGATATACAGTTTGGTCTTTGAGACCCATCCTGACACACATTGACTCTTTGGAATGTGTGTCAGGATGCTTCGCCCTTTGGGGATGAATGGAAAGTAATACTTTAGCTGGCAATTTAGTCGAACAAACAAGTTATCAAGTCGGATCAGATTAGGTATAATTTTGATTTTTTTTCCAAAATTTATATCTAATTTGTTAAACTAACGAGTTTTTAGATTGGGATCATAAACAGATTATCATATTCAAATTACAAATTCATATCTATTAATTGCATTATTATGCTTGTTTGAAACTTACATATAAATTTGGACTAGTTACTATTTCTTTCTAAACAATCTCAACATCCACCTCCACCTCCACCTCCACAACCGCCGCCACCTCCACCACCACCACAAGCTGCGCCACCTCCACCGCCACCAAAAGCTGCGCCCCCGCCACCGCCTCCATGTCTTTTCTTTCTTGATCCTTCATCATCACCACAAGAAAATATGACCATTGAGATAAGTGAGAGAGATATAAGAATCATGCATAGCAAAAGTAGCCCCGCCGAGTTGTCTTGCAAGATGCCCACTTCCTCTGTGTGGCCACCACCTAGAACAACATATGCTCGAGCCATTTTTTCTCTATGTTACAAGATTAGCTAGCTGTTCGTTAATCCAAGCATGTATATTTATATTGTAATGTCAACAAATGCCGTGTGCAATTCTGAATCCTACTATTCAAAGTATTCCATTGACGATTCTAGCTTTGGAAAATTCATGAACACTTCCTTGAAATTCGTTCTTCACAACCTAATGTTGAAAGGCTTGAACAGACAGGGTACCCTATAGGAAATCTTTGCCTGCGAGGCTACCATTTCTCTCTTCTTATTTTTTTTCTGTTTCTTTTGTCGAAATCTATTTATGTTATTCTTCTTTTTTGCATGTATTAGTATTTCTAACTTTGAATAATATATATTCAAATTGTTAGACCAAGAACTTTTGAGAATGCGAAGGTGAAAAGTCTCACATTGGAAAGTTGATAAACCTAGCAAGAGCTTATAAGAAGTTGGGTTACTCCCCCATTGCCAATTGGTTTTGGAGTAGAACCTCAACTTCCTTCATGGTATCAGAGCGGATTAGCCCACGTGTGAAAGCCCAACGGCCACACGTGCTCCACGTCACCCAAAATGTGTTGTCCACATGCTAGACTTGAAAATTCGCCACACGTGCAGGGGTGTGTGAGAATGTGAAGGTGAAAAGTCTCACATTGGAAAGTTGATAAACTTAGCAAGAGCTTATAAGGAGTTAAGCTACTCCCCCCATTGCCAATTGGTTTTGGGGTAGAACCTCAACTTCCTTCAGAACTAGACAAGTAGGACAGTGTGTGAAACCTACTTCCTCTGCATGGACACCGGCCACAAAAACAAATTTTCTAGCCATTTTTCCAATCTCCGTGTTACAAGATTATAAGACCTTCAAGCATATAATATATATGCTATTTTAATTTCTTTATATTATCATGTGCACAAATGCCGTGTTACAAGAATAGTATGGCTTGAAATTTTCTTTTGTTTTTCTTTAAGTCGTACTATTCAAAATACTTGGTTGACTATTCTGGTTGTCAAAATTGATCAAGTCTTGGAAATTTCAAGTACTTAGAATAATTCTTCTTTTCCTTTCTTGTTTGGCTAGAAGACCTAAGAATTCCAACTCCAATTATCTCAACTATTCAGCAAGGTCTAAAATATCCATAATATCCCAATATTTCCATCGAAATTTCCGTGTTTTTGAACTACCGATATTTTCGATACCATCGATATTTTAGACCTTGACCAGTATACTTGGTTTCAATCATGGACCAAAATATCGATAATATCGAAGATATTATCGTTTTTTCGAGTCACATATATTTTGGAACATATCCATACACATATCGTATGAATATCAATAATATCGACGAAATGTCGAGGAAATATCGATGTCGATAATTTCGCTCAAACTTCAGCAATATTTTGGCAAAATATCGACATGATATCGCTATAATATCGAAAATATCGAAAATATCGATTTGCACATGAGAATGAGTTTACTTTTCAAGTTTCAACTTTCCAACTACTCTTCACAATACACTTACTCTACACATAGAGATGAAGAAGATAGTGAAAAATTTGAACCTCATAGGAACTCTATGTGGTATTAAGTCACTCATGTATCTTACCATGAAATGTATAAAGTGCAAAATATTGTAGTAAATCATTATATATAAATGATTATGGTGTGTTTAATCTTCTTTCACTAATTACTACATATTTTCTACACTCACAGTGTTTGTCAGTTCGCTATATAATCAACTTAAATCAGTTAAACCCATCATGCAATGCATTTCCTTCCAATTTTTGTGATAAACTAATAGATAATTGACTAAATAAACATCCTCCAAAGTTTCAATAAAAATTTCCAAGTTTTTCTTACAATTTACATGGTTTTTATTCAATTTTTATCGATATCGATATATCCCGATATTTCCATCGAAATTTCCGTATTTTTGGACAACCGATATTTCCGATACCATCAATATTTTAGACCTTGCTATTCAGATAAGATCTAGGGAGTGAGAAAGACTATATCTGGTTGTACAGAAAGGCCCTTGAAAGTGTGAAGACGACAGATAAACTAATTCTATGGATTCAAATATAAATGGTCAAGATGACTTGAGCTGACAATAAAGTTCATTTCTGACTACAAACACCACTATATGGTATCACAAAAAGGCTATTAAAAACATTTCGTTTTAATACAAGCGGTAATATAAACTATAAGGGGATGGGGTTTCAACCTAAGACTACTAATTTACAAGTTAATACATTTTTTCACTGGACTCGAGCCCCTAGACCCCTTTGGCAGAGCTATTAAAACATGAATAGATAAAATGAAATTTGAAAAATGGGAAATGCTAGAACTAAATATACGTCTTAACCCCAATAAATGCTAAAACTGAAAGTTATTCTTCCATCCAAGAAAGATATGTATGGATTTGGAGACATATCTTGGCCTTAACTCAAAAAATGGATGAGAAGGCCCTTGGATTTTAGATATGTGAAAATTACCTAGGTCAATGAAGACATAAGAATACGGAAAATACTTGCCTCCCCTGAAAGTAGGACGTGCTAATCACAATTTGACATGTGTGCTGATATTCTTCTTTTTGTGTTTTTTATGAATTACTTTTGCATATGTGTCAAACTTTGATTTGCATTAAGTAGGAATGCCTCATTCCAAGTAAGAAGGGAAACATTGTCCTAAGAAAACTACTCTGCTTGTTATGCATGGCAGATAATGCACATGGCTATAAGTACATCAGATTCCTTTTATTCAAAAAACTTTAAATAAGAAAAAGATGTACAGCTATTGATTACCTTTACACAAGAATCCCAATAGAGGAACAAACTTTAAGTTCAGAAAAAAGATGAGATGAGATTTACAAGAACATTAGAGGACCATTATATACCAAACTTCTGAGTAAAGTCACTTGTAAGGGGACACCTTGAAGAATAGAAGTTGTACAGCAAAGTGGAAAGTATATGTTTTGCACAGCTATTCCCATCAAAAGAGTGGACATTATTCCACCAAGGCAAATGTATAAACTGGTGAGCTTCAGACAAAGCTTCCGTACTTCTAAGCTTCCGGTATAGGTGTCAAAAGCTCCTGATAAAATATTGAGTAACATAAACAACCCCTCAACAAACAGGTAAAACTAAAGCCAGGAAGGTTTAGAGTTAAGAACTACCTCTGAAAACCGCAAATGTCCATGGTGCGGTTTAGAAGTTTTAACAATTGTCTCCCACTTGGGATCCAGAGAGGATGTCTTGGAAGCCTGACTGCTAGTATAACTCCGCGAACTAAGAGAAGACTGTGAAGATGAACTCCTGGAGGAAATACTAGGTAAGGTACGCTTTAGCCAAGACTCTGATGGAGATTTTGGTAAAGGCGGTCCAAGAGGCAGTGGTACTTTGTTTCCCTGGGGACTTTCTTGGTTACCAAGTTTCACAAGCCGGTGACTTTCTAAATCAATCTTCCCCCTGTTGGCCACTTTCGAGCTGGTCAATGCAACTGAATTCTGGACATGGCCATCAGAACTGTCTTCTCTACCTGATTGCCTAGACTGTTGGCTTTCTAAACCAATCTTTTTCTCACCAGCCAGTTTTGTACTTGTCAATGTAGTACAATCCAGAGTAAGGCCATCATAATTTTCCCTATCACCTGATTTCACTAACTGTTTGCTTTCTAAATTTAACTTCTCTTGATCAGCACCTTTTGAGCTTGTCACTTTGCTAGAATGTTGAATAAGATCCTGATTTGGTATATAACCAATTCTAATGTCGGTTTGCACATCATCACTGGATCTGCCAGAAGAAGATAGAAAGCTGGAGTCCGGAAACTCCAAACTTTTATGCCGCACTATTGCCTTTTCATTCCCATCACCCAAGTGCTCAGTATCTTGGAATGAAGACTCTACCGAATGGGTTTCTTCCACTTTGTCACTTTTCTCAGGAATTTCAAAACCATTCCCACTGTAATCAATAATAAGGCCCTTTGTATCTGAGGAACGTGATTTTGAATTTGGAGATTTTGCAGTTTGTACTGAATCAATATACAGAGTCTTCTCAACCACAGGACTCCCTGGGCCCATTTCCAACTCGGCAACATTCTCAGTAGCCAGTAATTCCTGAAAATTGTTGTGGCATTTTCGATATATGCCAGAGCTAATAGCTTCTCTGGAATTCTTAGCTTTTTCAGGAATACCAAGAAAACCTTTTTCTTCATGCTGAAAACATTCATTTCGGTAGGGTGATATGCCACTACCCTGTAGACGCCTGGACATAGGTGACCCATCTAATTTCTGACAATCACTTCTGTTGGTGATCTGATTGGATTCACGTATCAAATCGTTCTTATCCTCAGGCAACCTAGCTTCTGTATGTCCATTCATTAATCTTTTTTCACATGAATCACCCCCAGAATGCTAGAGAAATAAATAGCAGATGTTCAACAAAATCTTGGCATGATGATGACAAAGGAAAACCAGGAAAAAAAAGATCAAAAAAAGAGAAGGATAAATACCTCCTTTTTAGCTTCTCTGTACGAAATGGCATAAGAAGATTTAGTCCGCACTCTCCTAACTGAAGAAATGGGTAATTGCGCTTGCACTCTCGTACCTAGAACAGGATTCAAAAGGCAAAAGGAATTTTTTAAGAATAAATAAAGTAAATAACCCAAGAAACGTTAGCTAATACATTTTTGTTATAATCACCTTCATCCTCACTTTTGCCCCCGGCTATATCTTGAACATAATGTGGCAAATCCTTTGGCATATGTTGATTAACTGGATGTTGCTTATCCCCACTTACTACCTTCTTCATCCTACTTGGTTGCACTTGCAAAAGTGGTTGCTCTCGGACAACTGGTTGCTTCCTGCTAGCATATTGAGGTGTTTCTGAAGCCATAGCTTTTGCTGCAGGCAAGAACCGACCCATCATGAAATCCCGAGTCTGTGGATCTGTTGAGAAGGTTCCAGATGGTTTGATATCTGGACCATCCAGTCCACTCAAACCACTTACACTACAGTTCATAAAGAATGATTCACTCCTAGAAAGTGCATCAAGTGCATCTAAATAGGTCTCAACGCCATCGTCTGAACCAGCAATACCCTTATCCTCCATGCCCTCTTTAGAACTGTCATATTTAGTAACTTCTTTTGTATCCAAGGTTGAAACATTTTGAGAATTGGAAAGTACATTTCCAGTTGGGGATTGAGCAGCCGTTGTACATTTAGAACCTTTATCCAATGCTTGCTTCTTAACCCTTGAAACCCTTCCAGGCGGAAGCTTTGGTGCAGTGGGAGGCCGTCGTTCAAGAGCCTGATTTTGTGATTTGCTTTCATCCTTGGGTCTTCCTGGGATTTGCTCCCACACAAAAGGAACAGTTCCTGGGTTCCTCACAGGACCTGATTTCAATTCTGATTTGTAAACGGGAAGAGGAGGTAGTTTGGGTAGGGACTTTTCAGTCTTCCTTTTTTCATCAGCTTCTGAGGAGACCACTGTCGCTGAAAATCGTCTCACAGATAGAAGTGGCTGATTGAAGTTCAACTGCTTCTCTTCCATCATATTCTTTAGCATCATGTATTTTCTTATACTTTTCTGCAAAGTACCTCTTTGTAATCAAATTGCAGTCCAAAAAGAAAAAGCAAGGAACCAGACTCGCAACACATGAGAGATTCTTATATAAAGTAATCTTGTCTGTGATGGTTTGCAATATGAAGGCAACTAAAAAAAACTAACTATACTAAAAACAAGATAACTATGAACCTACAACTGATAAATAAGCCGTTCAATTCTGGCCAAAACACGAGTGTTAATTCCAATTGAAAGTTGATTCAAGTATAACAAAACATCCTGACTTGGAAACTTCAGACCTTCTTTTTGAGTATCCAAGCTATTGAGATTTCTAAAAGCTTTCCTAAATTTTTCGGTTTGGTATCAAACTTTCTATGAGTGCTAAACATTTCAACCCTTCAGGAAAACAGAAATCATTCAGTTTCATTGGATTTGAGATGAATCCACTGTTTCATTACATGTAAACGATTCTTTTGCATTTTTTGCATCAAAAGAAAATTTAGACAAACAAAAATTAGAAGTTTAGGTTCTACAAGAAAAACCATATCTATTTTAATGTACTGGCAACTTGGGGATTGTTTCACCTTTTCCTCCCAAACTACCAACTTGCGTTTGAAAAAAAAATTTCCCTCAAGTGATGCAGATGTGCTAACCTACTAAACATTTAACAAACTCAAGTTAAAATCACGTACTGTTTGAGATCCACAATTTCGTCAAGCCGAATAACAGTTATCAATTTGGCGTAACACTCATTTGACAGGGAACCCAAAAAAGCATAAAGCAATTGAACTTGAATTTTCCCTATTTACCAATGAAATAGAAAGTCCATGCAACAGCAACCAACACAATTATTTGATTTAATTAAGGTGAGATTCGCCTCATTTAATAAGTAGGACGAATTACAGGTTTGAATTTCACTTTCTTTCCTTTTCTTCATTTTCTTAGCAACCAAACAGAAAGGTATGGTATACTGTGTGAAAGTGACTAGTCGTTTTCTTTTTGTTCAAATGCCCAGAGAAAAAGACTCTACTTAAATGAGTTGCAGCACCGCAATACCTACAATTTTTAAAACTAGCAACAATCTTTAATCCACCATCCATAAAATCAAAACCCATTTTTGCCCACATTACAATACTAAATTCTGAATCTTTATTGAAGCAAAAAAGGTCAAGAAATCTAAAAGAATGCATTAACTAATGAAATTAGATTTCACATATTAGAAGAAGTCGCAGCAAGAAGGTACAAGTCAACCCACAAATCCATGCTCAGATTTATTTCAGATAAACCAAATTCAGGAAGAAAAAAAAAACAACAAGAAGAAAGATGCAGTGTTGAGTTAAAGAAACACTGACCTTGAGAGACGAAGAGAGAGAAGCTTAGATATGAGGCCGACCCAGAAACCGACTCGGCTTGGAGCTTAGAAAGAGAAGCAAATGAGAGCTCCAGAAGTCACAGAAAGAAAGACAGAGAGCTTGTATGTATTTTATGAGAATCAATACCTAAATCATACACTAAAAATTGAAAGAAATGTGACAGGGAAAGAATAGAATAAAGGGTGAGAGAGAGAGAGAGAGAGATGAACTGGTTTGTACGTTTGTGTTAATACTTGGCTGCAGAGCAGAGCTTACCCGCGGATGATGAAAAGCCAAATTTAAAAACAGAGATGAAAATTATAATAATTATACCCGAAAAATAAACTAATAAAGTGGATCCTTTAGAGACGGAATCTTCTTCATTTTTTTTTGAAGTGGGCCAGTGTGATTTCCATATGATTAATTTTAGATTGTAGTTCAGTAATCTGAATTGTCTTTTTCGGGTAATTGAATTGGGTCTTTCTTACCAAATTTTAAGAAAACATTTGATTGTGTCGTTGTCTACCGAAATACTATGTTCGTCTATTTATTTGATCACTTGGCTATCTTAATAATATTTTTAATTTACAAAATTTATGTTGGAATGAAAATCAATTGAGAATTACAAGGTGTGATGCGGTTAATATCACCAATTTTGAAGCTACTTAGTGCCAAATAGCGATTCGAAACCTTGTGGTCAGGGGCAAGCAGCACCTCGAGCGGGGATTAATCCCACTCTTCGGGTGTGAGGACACCTCATGATATTTATCCCAAAAAAATATCAATTGAGAGCTTGGAAAATAAAATTTTAAAATTTTAAATTACAATGCAAAATGAGTCTCACAAAGAATCCTCATTTTTATTAAATTATACATTTTAAAAATAAGACTCAACTTTTTTAATCACTATAGGCAAAAATCGAGTGAAGTAATCTTACCTTTGAATTTAGGAAAAATCTCTTATCCTCAAGGTTCCCTCAATGCGAAAAAAAAATTATGACAACAAGTTTTAGATAATAATTAATGTGGTACATTCAAACTTCTAAATTCATTCAAAAATATTAGAGATATAACAGATCGTTTGTAGCTCAAATAATTAAGAGAGAAATTACGTCATCCAAATTGTTTGTAAAGAAAAATATAACCATTTCATCCATTAATATTATTATCAATACAATAGTGTTAATAAAGTAGATAATAATAAGCTAATGATGATTGATTATTCTAATATGAACACTAATAAAAGTGAATGAGAAATTGTAGGTTACTTCTTGTTGTTTGTTGGATTTGTTTATGGGTCACTTGACTTGGATCATGTGAGGACAATGAATATTGAATAAAAAAAGAAGGCAAAGGTCGTCTTTGTACGACTGGACCGACGCAGAGGACTGGAATATCATTAATTCATTGGAAATGTGAATTTCTGTGAGAAAAGTTGATGGGGAAGCACTGATGATATTTGATTACATTATTGTGTGTTATCTGTTTGTATACTTTATGTGCTGGCATTTCATTTGCCTTTATCAATTATTGGTGGTATGATGTATGAAATATCTACTTTGAAGATTGATACTTACTTAGCATTGTCATCCAACACATTGTGATGGGGGTGGTGTTGTCTTCATAGTTGGAAACTCTTTATTTGTATGAGAATTTCAATTTTGTTAGTGGTTTGATAATACTTCAGCTATTATTTTTCCAAGAATTATCTTCTTCTTTTTTTGTGGGGACTTGTCGGTTTTTTCGTTAGACATAGAGAGAGACATGAAGAAAGAGAGAAATGATGAATGGTCGATAGAGTGGTGCGGAGGGACGAGGGAAAAATGAAGGAGAGTGAATGGTTCCACTATATTGAAGCTTTTTGTATTAAACCTAACAAATGTCAAATTCGTTGGGGACATTATCAGTATTGGTAGTAATGTCTTAACATGATGATATCACAGAAAAATTTGATCTAATTATAAACTATTTTCTTTGTTTTTTGTTTTTATACCAAAGTTAGGAAGGGGAGGGATGTTTTCTCACACACACACACTACCAAGATGTCCTGAAGTTCAAACTTAAAACCACTAATCTCAAGATCAATGTCCTTTTTTTAACTGGACTAGACTCGTTGGCAATTATAAACTATTTTATGGATTCTCTCCTTTCTTCATCACTTGCATGGTTTGTCTTCTTCTCACTTTCCTATCACTCTTCCTTGTATTACGAAACTGGTTCTATGATTTTATTTTGAGTTCAATCACACTAGCATGATGTAGAACGAAATATGGGTCAATTATGGTGTGAAAAATTAATTAAAATAAACTGGCTCAAAGTTGGAAGGAAATCGTGCAAGAGAGGAAAATTCCAATTAAATATCAATTATGGTGCTAGGAAAAGAAAAAAGGCGTATCGTTGGGATTTTCTAATTGATTGATGAAGTTTGAAGCAATTATGATTGTGTAAAAATTTGTATTTAATGTTTAATTTTATATTTTGAAGAATAAGTTATCTATTAGGATATTATTTTCCTAATATGATTTTTATTATTTTCTTTTTAGCTAAGTTTATTCATCTTATTATCAATCAAATACCCTTGAGTTTTACTTAATGTTCTGGTGGATTCTAGTTTGTTGGTAGATTTTGACATTGTTACTTTAGGTTTATTGTTCGATCTCCCTATATAGGGCTCGTCAATGGGCCGGGCCGGGCTAGCCAGGCCCAAATTTAACGGGCTTGGGCTGGACCGGACCGAACTTGAAGGAGGAGAGAGAAAATAACAGGCCGGAAAGGGCTAGGCTTTTTAGAAAATTAAAAGCCCATGGTCTACCCATGGCCCGGGCTTGAAAAAGCCCATCGGGCCTGGCGAGGCTAAGCCCAACAGGGCGTGCCGAAATGGGACTACTTCATTCAAAAAGAAGAAGAAGAATAGGAGAAAGAAAAATGTGTCATTCAAAAAAAGGCACACGGCTGCATCATAATTAGATCGTAACACGTTTTAAGAAATAATTTTAAAAAATAATAAGTATTAAAAAAATATTTTTTTAAAGGGATGGTATGAATAAATATGCAAATACTTGATGATGGGTTCAAGAAAAGCATGATTATATTTGGTAGTATGATTACGTTTGGTGTTATGATTATATTTGATGATATGATATGTTATTCGTCTTATTCTTGATAGGACGGTGCTTGGCTCCTAATACATCAGGAGTCATTCCTCCTTCACAAACAACGTGACATCTTCACAATAAGACACATGTGCTTTTTTTTTTTTTTTGCGGTTTCACCGACTCTCTCTATCTCTCCCACCCACGCTCTCCTTTCCTCTCCTCTCTCTTCGGTTAATGGTCACATACAAACCCAAAAGGGGCAAAGGCCAAACCCACAAAAGCCAAAAAGGATTCTTCTTTTTTCTTTTCACCGACTGGACTTCTTTCCTGAAACAATATCTTTTCAATTTCCAAAGGTAAAAAGCTTTGCTCGTTCGGTTAACATTTGATCAATCGATTAGTTGGTTTGTTTTTTTGTACAAGAACTCATTTTGTTGTTCTTGTTCCATAAATTTGGTGAAAATTGCTTTTGGGTAGTGATTGGATTATTGGGTTTGGCTCCTCACTTGCAACTTTTATTCAATTGGGTTTCTTGTTTTCTATTTTCTGCCTTTTTTCTTCTTCTTCCTTTGTGGGTTGTTTCTATTTTCTCTCCGGGCACCCATAGACTCTTTGGGGTTGTCATGAATCCCAAATCCATTATAACTAGTGATACTCTTAGCCTTTGCATCTCTCCTCCACTGATTCAATATGTATCTTTTTCACATTTTTCTTATCAAGCAGAGTGGGTGAGAAAGAGAGAGAGAGAGAGAGAGAGAGAGAGAGAGAGAGAGAGAGAGAGAGAGAGTCGGAGAGATGAGAGAAGATAGAGCAGGGCCGGAGAGGAGAGGAGAGTGGGTGAGAAGAGAGAGGAGAAGAAAGGAGAGCGTGGATGAGAAAGAGAGAGTCGGTGAAACCCAAAAAAAAAACAAAAAATATAGGTGTCTTACTGTAAAGATGCCACGTCGTTTGTGGAGGAGGAATGGCTCCTGATGTATCAGGAGTCAAGCACCGTCCTTCTTGATATATATAATTGTTGTATTAATAATTGACACAAATTAATGTGCTAATCATCCAATTATAAACTAGAAATGAGTAAAGAAAAGTAAAAAAAAAAATGAAACAAAACAAGAAACCCAAAATAAATACAAACATTTTTGTCACCCCTTTATCGCCACTGTATCACCAGTTTATTACATTTTCAGTTTCGACATATGTCTAGTTTTTGACCTATAACTTTTCAATCGTTTATGCAAATTTTGTGTTCTTTATATGGTTGGATTCAGCACAGAAAAATGAAGAACACACCGTGGACCAAATGTCAAAAATGGATACAAAAATGAGCAAAATTCAGTGGAAAAAAACCCTTATTTATACATAATTATATATGTCTGCGGGCCTAATGGGCCGGGCTTTCGTGGGCTGGCTGGGCCAAGTTTTCTTGGGCTTAATCGGGTCGGGCTGGGCTTCAGACACCCAAGCCCAAGCCTAGTCCGGGCCATTCCAAAGCCCATATTGGGCCAGGCCGGGCTTTTTCTCGATGGGCAAGGCGGGCCCCTATCGGCCCATGAGCTCGTGGGCGAAATGATGAGGCTTATTTCTATCCCTTATATCTCGTTGCGTCATAGCCCCTTGGCACTCGTGTGCCAATTGGTTTTCTTTTTTGTTTTGTTTTGTTTTTAAATTTTTTATTTATTTTAGAATTAAGAAAAGATAATAGGCAGGGTGGGCCCCCATTGGCCCATGAGCCCGCGGGCCAAATGATGAGGCCTATTTTTATCCCTTATATCTCGCTGCGTCATAGCCCCTTGGCACTCGTATGCCAATTGGTTTTCTTTTTTGTTTTGTTTTGTTTTAAAATTTTTTATTTATTTTAGAATTAAGAAAAGATAAAATGGGTAATTATGTTCCATAAAAATAAGACCAAGTATATGATTTTATTTTTAATTTTAATTTTTTAAATATAAAAATATAAATTGACTATATTATCCTCATTCAATTAATAATTTAATTTTTAAAGTTATATTAACCAAGGGCAACTTCTAGTATTTTGAATGTTTCATTATTCTCTACCTTATATACATATATATAAAAATTTTCTTATGCGGACATCCGGACGTTATTATCGATGTAGACACCATATATTTTGTATTACTCCTAACTGTTTTCTTGTTTGTTTACAATATTAACGTATGCATATCCGAATAATATATATATATATATATATATATATATATATATATATATATATTTTACTTTCACAAGAACCGTAATCATTTTATTTTGAATTTAGATTTAAAAAGCTGACACTGAATCCACAAAATGACAAAGGTGTATAACTCAGGGCAAGTAAATGCTGTAGTTAATTAATAATTATTGACATGTTTAATATTTTAATGAAGAGCCAAGGGACTGCATTAATTCTCTGTTTGCAGAAAATGCAGAAAATCCCTGCCAAGAGAAACTTGTCTGGTCATTTGACCCAAAAAAAAAAAAAGAGAAACTTGTCTGGTCTTTAATGCCCTACTGGAAATTGAAGAAGGTATAGATTCCTTGTGCATAGAAAGGAGTGAAACGAAAATAATTAATACCCCTAATATGTAAGTACTTGATCTCATTTAACCAAAATAAAATACAAAAATAGTCCTACATTGCTAACTTGCAAACATAGTTGATAAAATACGGAATATGAAAAATACAAATAAAATATATATATATATATATATATATTTTAGTAAATTTTTAAAAAAATCTGGCCATCATAGACTATTAATATTAATTATAAAAATATATATATAATATTTTTATTCAATAATATGTATAAAATACGTGAGTTTTATTTGTTTTATTCAAAATTGTAAAAAAGTATGAATATGAAATATGAAGAATATGTAGGTATATGTATAATGTGAGTACAGTATGTTTGATTAAAAAGTATATACAAAACAGAAGTATTTTTAAAAATATCTACATACGTATGTACTATACGCGAATTTACTAACTATACTTGTCTTGAATGGTATGATGATACAGAAATTCATCATAAAATGCAACTAAACTAAACTCTCTCATCTTTGGCGTGCCCGTGGATTGCATATTCTTTGCATGTCCAAGTCCAACCTCAAGAGGCCTTAAACAAAACTACAATACAACATCAAAGGGCCACGCCTGGACTGGATACATTCATTCTGTCGGCCTTTGTTTTGTTTTGGGATGGGCTTTGTTTTTTTTGGGCCTATTTTTTGCGCACCTGATTGGCGGTTGAAAACTCTTTTTAAAATTTTTTTAAAATTAAAAAAAAACAAACAAAAACAAACAGAAGGCAAAAACTCTGAAGCTCAAGCAAGATGAGAGAATGAATATTTATAGTTTGAGAACATGAAAATTGGAAGTAGGGATGGCAATCGCCCGGGTTTGGTTCGAGTATGCCAATATCACCATTGTCCCCGATTTCCAAACCCGCCCCGTCCCCGCCCCTATACCCATTTAATAGGTTTCGGGGAATCCCCTCCCCGTACCCATCGGGGACCATCCCCAGTCCTCGCCCTGAATCCCCGAATTTTCTTCTAAAAAATATTTATTCTCACATTAATTTATCATTAAACACATATAATATAATTATAAAATTCAACTCAAATGTTCAAAATCTTCTCAATTCATTTTTAAAAAACTAATAAACAACATTTAATATAATTATAAAAAAGTAGAAAGCTTCATCATCAATCAAAGTCCATCCTAATCTCACAAAAACAAATAAGTACACAACTTAATCAAAATAAGCACAAATAAATCCAAGTCCACAACTTAGTCAAAAAACAAAGATGCATTCTCTGTTTCAATGGTAGATTCATGCACTACAAACATGATAAATGCATTACAATGATTTCAAGGAGAATAAATTACATATGATAGAAAACCAGTAAACAAAAAAAAAATTCATTGTAATATGAGAATGTTACATCCTCATTAGTATCAACCTCTTCATCTTGAATGGTGACTCTTTTAGCTCCATCATTGTCATTAGAACATGAACCTAATTATATAACAAAAAATAGTCATCAAACAATGACAAAAATACTTTACTTAACCTGAAAAAAAATAACCATAGAAATATTTGAATATATCTTACTCCATAACCAATCACGAGCACACATCAATGCCTCCACTGTTTTTGAATGATAATTCTCTTCATCTTGCGTTTGATACAAAAAAAAAAAAAGACAAGTTAGTTGTTAGCCACTAAAATAATTCAGAATTTCTGAAAAGAAAAAAAAAACTTACAAATGAATGTTCACTAACCTAAGCTCTCTCACTTTGAACCTCCATGTGTAAGAACTTACCCCTGCTTTTTCAATCTGCCAATCCATAAGCAAAGCAACCATTTTCATTCAATAAAATTACTGGATGAGGATTCGTTAGGGATTACCATATCCCATTTGATCTGAACTGAGGGTACTTATTTGTTTCTTTTCTTGGGGCTATGCCCCTTTATTTATAAAAAAACAATCCAAGTAATCATATAACCACAAAGACAAGTTTGGCTGGAATATGCCAACTCAAAAACTTCCCTCATAGCACATCTCTCGTAAACCAACATTTAAACCCAAGTAATCATAACCACAAAGAAAAAGCCAATGAAAAGAAAATAGCTTTTAAAAGTCCAGCAATAAAAAGCCAATTAATTATAATCAAGTTATCATAATGTAGAAAAAGCCAAGTAATCATAACCAGTCTACAAACTTCAATAACTACAAATCAGAATGTAGACAAAGAACACCTGTAAGCTTTGCTGGCAACAGAGACAAGAATGGCTGGAATGGAATGTTTGTTAAGAGAGAGAGAGAGAGAGAGGGGTTGCGACTACTGGAGCAAGGGAGAGAGACAAAGAGAGAGAGAGAGAGAGAGAGAGAGAGAGAGAGAGAGAGAGAGAGAGAGAGAGAGAGATGGTGGCTGTTGGATAGAGGTTATAGAGGATTAGGAAAAATTATAAGAGTTGAACTTAGGGTTAGAGATAAAAATTAAATTATACTTACATATTTGTTAATTAAAATTATAAATATATATTTCGGGCCGGGTTCGGGGACGGGGACACACTTACCATACCCGCCCCGAACCTGTCGGGGAATTTTTTTTTTGGGTTTTCCCTATACCCATACCCAATTTGGCCCTGAAAATTTCCCCCCGTTAGGACCGGGGACCGACGGGAATTTCTACCATCCCTAATTGGAAGTACAAGATTGATATTCGAATTAAATAAAAGAGAAAATTATTATATCTACTATCAGTGCTTACTAATAAGAAAAACATTTAACTGTCATAGAAAACTAATGTGTCTCTTAATGCTTCTCTTTCTTTCTCTTACCCTGTCATCTAGGATTGTTGTGATTAATTGCAAGTGAACAATATCGCTCAAATTAATATAGTAGTAAATAGAGTATTGTTCCAGTAGGAATCAAGTTAATCTATTAAGTACTAGAGTCATTTATTCCTAATTATATTTGAATTAAACGATAAAAGAATTATGATGACAAAAATATAATTAAGCAAGTAAATTGAGAATAAGTAAATAATGTAACAGATGAAAATATAGATGATAAAGCACTAGGACATCAATTTCACCAAGCTAATCCCACCCAAATCCTTCTAGCTTGTTAATCCTAATTTACCTAACATGTTGATAGTCATTTTCCCTTACCTCACCAATACTCTCTTCCGAGTTATTTTAGTTGTATTCTTTACGGTCAACCTACTCTATTCCTAGTTATCGATTAAGATGGCTAAGAACCCATTAAGATTTATGAAAAATATTAAAGACTACACAAACAATAACTTAATCTTCCAAGTCGGTTATATAATTTATGGTACTTGTTACAAGAAGCTATTTATTAGGCATCTCCTTCCGGTCTCAACCCAATTCTTCCAATCTAGCAATTAGTTAACAATTAATTGAAAGCATTTAAGAGCAGTAACAAGCACTCAACATGTATAGATAAGTAGAATTAACAATATCAAAGAATTTGAATATTCATTGCTAGGCTACATCGTAGTCCTAGTAAAAAGAAATTAGTTCATGAAGGACTTATTGGGAAACATGATGATTGATGAAGATATGTGACAGGACCCGACCCGAATTCCACCCCGAAACTCGCGCCGAATCCTGCTGGTTTGCCCGACACCAACCCATGTCGGGCCCACAAACTATACTAGTTCCCTCTTCCCGAAGATTTAGTGAAAGGGGCCCAGACTTCTGCCGAAAAACGGGCAGAGTCTCCCCTAAAACAGGGACTATCCCAAATTTGAAACCTGCTTAAACAAACAACAGATAAACAACCCAAGCACCAGCATGCTACAGATAAATTACACAGGCCTCTGGCCAACAAATTTAACCATAACAGGTAATACAGAGCAATCTAAGAGTTTGAGAATTCAACAGCGGAATAGAATAACGGAATACAAGTTTAGGGTTCAAGGACGACAGATCCTACCCTTCAGTCAAAGCTCGAGAAGAGGAGCGCACGGCCAAACGGTGTCGACGCAACAACTACGGTCTGGGGGCGCAAAACAGAAAGAGTGTGAGTGGACAAAAACAAGGTTTGACATACTTAAATCAAAGTACTAACCCCACCGTTTAAAACAATGCAAACATGCATATGAAATCATTTATATACTTGATTGATTTTTAAAAAAACATACTACCTCAAAGTACGTGAGAGCAATCCAGCTCAAAACCTTTTTCCCAACAAAACACCCTTTTACTTTTCCCGAGGCATAACCTCTCAAATCAACCCATGCAGGTTTATAAGTATAAACAAAAGGACTGAATACCGTAAAAGCATAAAGATGGAATAAAATTCACATAAGGTAAAACAAACCTTAAAATGTCGAATAACTCGCTTATAACAAGCAAACCAAACTTGACATCACTATAGAACTCAATTGTAGTTCAAAACATATATATAAATATATATAAAATCAGGATTTACAATCCAACAAGTAAAACCTATCAAGTAATCTTGAAATCTAATCAAGTCTCGCAACCAAAAGCAATTAAACAGCTTCCCAAACTTCCCCACTCTCACAACCACATGCTCACAAGCATGACAAGCGAGGAACGATCCTCACTAAAAGGAATATGAATACGAATGTACTAACACACGCGTAGGTATAGTATAACCATAACACAAACAAAAGTATCAGGGGAAAACAATCCAACAGGGATCATTTGATGGACACCTATGCAGTCTCATCGAGACACTGCACCAGTGGTTGAGCCGTCCAAAGTGGGACTAAACTCACAGGACTATATGGTAAAAACTTACCAACCATAACTCCGAAATCTATCCTACGCACGTAGACTACCCAATCAAGGGTCTACAGCTACACCCCGTTAAGGTATGCACCAGATCGTATCATACCAAAATCAGGTAATCGTATCATATCAATCGCCATGCGATCATTAGTATTAGAACAGGGGGAGGTACAATACAAGGTGCTAAATGCACACACATCAATCACCACGCGATCACCAGTATATATACATATATATATATATACACATAACCAATCACTATGTACCCAACCCAAAACACCAACATCAGGACGCAAGCGTCCAAAACCCAAAGACTAACATATATATCCAAAGTAGTCATAAGCATTGAAATCATAGATTCGAATTAAAACCATAATCAAACATATATACAATCAACGTCAAAACGTATTAAAGTCTCAAGTAAAGAAAAGTCAAATGGTATGAGAAACCCAATATATAAATATATATCAAAATAGTTACATAAGGGACTTCACGTCCCGACACAGGGCATGCCAACCCAAAGGTATGTAATTAAAGTATAAAGGACTCATTTGTAAACACATAGCGTTAAACCAAACGTATAATCCAAAATATACATATGTATATATATATACATATGTATATATATATATACATAAAACATAATGATCCTTTAAAATACAATGACTCAAGCCCAATCCCATATACATATCTATATTAAAAATATATATATATATATATATATACGTATAATCAAACCCCATTATTCCAAAGTATTTATTCAAGCAAATATATATATATATATATATATATGTGTATAAACATATACATATATATAATCAAAGTATAAGTAATTATACTTCATAAGGTTTAAACGCCAAAACCGAATCCGTAATCAAACGGACTACACTAACGTCCAAATATTCAATTATATAATTAAAATATAATACAACAACCCTTTTAAATATAATATCCGGACGACCCCAAACGTCTGTATCTCATACCCAAAATATATATACATATATATATATATAAATAGTATAAAGACCCCAAGGTCAAAATAGCCCAATAAACGATCCGAAATCCGATGCCCAAAACCCACCAGACGTCACTACGTCCCGTTCAATACCCAAAGGTATAAATAATAATAAAATATAGCCATCAAGGCCCCACAAACAAACCGGCAACCCAAATCAAGCATTTAAACTCAAATGCTAGTTCTTTTAGTATTTTTCAACCAAAATCAAACAAGACTTAAACTATTATCAAATTCAAGATTTAAAACTATTTATTAAATCTCATTTCATGCATTTCATGCAATTCAACCAATTCATGCTCATTTGAAAACAAGGTCCACTCACCGTTGGTCCTATGCTGCATAACCGTAAAAGGGTCCCGCCCGCTAAGTATGCGGTGCCAGAGTACCTAAACAAGGATACGAAAATCGAATTAATGAACGTACCGACAACGAAACCTTAAAACGAAACCCTAACGTTTCCCCACTCAAAAGTGTGCGTGTACGTACTTACGAAGAATTCTAAGGTCAAACTACCTCTTTTAACAAGTGGGACCGCCCCAGAAGACTCACGGTCAACCAGCGGTCAAACACCCCGTTTCGGTCAAACACCATGATCTCCAAAACGATCAGGACATTCCTAGAAGTCCAACAAAGTCAACTACATTGCAAGGTGACCTCGGGAAAGCCTCGGTCAAACCTGGTCAAACTTGGTCAAACCGACCCGAGTGGGTCAAACCGACCCGAGTGGGCCAAACCGGACCCGTGGGTCCCATAAACTTAGATCCGAAAGTTCCTACAGGTTCAACACGACCTAAACAATGTATCCTCAAAGTTTGGTCTCGATTGGATTGTCGGATTGCTCACGATCGCACGATCGCACGGTTACGATTTAATTCCAACTTCAAGTCATTGATCCGGAGTATCCGGGACTCCGAATCACGATCCGTCAAATCCTATAGGTTCCTAGAATTACAAGGAACCACATACGTGAATTCGGATTCGATCCAACGGTCCGAACCCATCGAATCCACACAACGTGCGATAGGCGTACATTGGTTCGTAGTGACACGAGGATCAATTAGGAACTCAGAACCGCCACCACACCACCACCACGCGCCACCGTGGGTGGTGGGTGTGGTGAGCAATTCCGGCCTACGAAATTTCATCAGATCAAGCAGCAACCCATATACCAAAATGTTCACCTCCACGAGTGGAGTTCAGAACCGCTCACACCCAGCCCAAAACCGTCGTGATCTGGCCGAAAAATTGATCCAAAGATCCGGCCAAACTAGGGTTCTAGATCCGGTTACAAAATCACCAAACCGATCAACACCCACCCCAGAAACAGGTAGAGCTCGTCAAGGGGAGTCGAAACCATACCTGGATTGACGCGAGAGGTTGCCGGAGCCGCCGGAAAGTCGTTGGGAAAAATGGAGGATCGGGCCGGAACTTGCAGAGCTTCGCATCCGTCAACCCCGGCGAGACAGGCCCCGATCTAGGGTGGGTTCTGACCGCATGGTGATGGCTGTTCGATTGCGACCAGTGCCGGCTCCTGCTGTGGCCTGGTTCGCTGGATTCTAAGAGAGAGAGAATCGGAGCTGACTGTAAGGAGAGAGAAACGCGCGTGAGGGAGGAGAGAGAAGGAACCGGATTGGTTGAGGGGTATTTAACAAATTTCAAAATGACCTTTATGTCCTAAAAGCGATACAAAACTCGTATCGAGACGTGCCGCACGTCCCCGAACTCGTTTCGACGTGCCGGACGCAATGGCGCGACCCTTTTCGCCAAATTCCGTCCCGAAAATTAAATGACCTCCAATACCCCTTAATAATTAAATTCCCATTTAATTATAATAATTCTTATTTAATTCATTTTTAATTATCCGAATTAATTAACTAAATTAATTAATTCTTTTTATCTATAAATTGGGTCAGGGTCGTCACAATATTAAAGGCGCCAAATTCTCCAACATTACTACAAAAAACGCAATAGCTGATGGGAATCCACAGTCGTGCAATCAACCGCCATCTTTTGATGCATAAAACCACGATGGTAAATTACTGATGTTGTTACAACATACTACGTCATCTTCAACTAAAAACCGACATCTAATTAATAAAAATACAGCAAAAAAGGCCAACTTTGATAAGCTTAGACGACGCTTTTCTAAACTTCGCGTCGTCTGAAGGAGATAACATGGCGCAATTTATCCACGTACCACCGTAACATAGAGTAACAACGACAAAAAATATTAACTTACCGTTGTGCTACTTTAAAATAAATCGTTGTGGTTAATACAGATTCTACGACACTTTTGTACTTACAGACGTGCAAATGAAGTAGTAACGGCTGTAGATATGGGAAGAACGATGTTATTATGATCTACTACTACGCTACTCTTTAAAAATCCGCCGTCGTTACCTAACTTACCACGTCACCAATAATATAAATATAGTCGTGGTTTGTTCCTTTACACGGCGCTGATAACACCATGAGCACTATATCAGTCTACCGTCATTTAGAAAACCTGTGATGACAGTGGTTTAAAATAAACCACCGTGGTTAATCAAGATTGCACAACGCTTATGCTATGGAACAACTTGCAAATGTAGTAGTAACGGCTATAAATATGGGAAGAACGATGTTATTATGATCCACTATGATCCTAGTATTTACATGGTCGTCATTGTTACTTAACTTACCACGATGCTAATAATATAAATATAGACGTGGTTCCTCCCTCTACACGACGTTGATAACACCAATATCGTCATGTGTAGGTTTGTTAGACGATGCCAGGTATCAGCTTACTGACGTTAATAAGAACTTTCATGACATATATTTAAACTCAAATGCCTTTTGCGGTTTTGATAGACGATGATAAATATATATGGAACGTCGTAGTGAAGTCATTAAATATGCCGTTTTGTACCCTTTACCGTCGTGTTATTATATTTTGAAATGTTGCTTCTATGAACAACTCCGTCCTGAATATACAGTAGTAACGGTTGCACGTGACCGTCATTGTTTGATTACTATGTACAATGCTTTCAACAAAATGACATTCATGTGTGTTAACATTTAGACATCGGTACCAACATTGCGATCGCAGTATGATAATAAAAACGACGTTATTTTTCATTCAGCGTCGCCTAATAGGATTTTAATGTCAATTTTATTTAAATCGACATGTTTTTTATTTTCAAATGGCGGTTTTTATTTAGGTACAGTTGTTTACCATCGTCCATTGCACGATATTTGTTAAAAAAACGATGTTGGATATTATTTAGACGTCTGTTTTTGCAATTTGTTAATTGGACCGTCGTATTTTACATCTTGAACCCAGTATTTCTAATACTGAAAGTATTGTTCCCAAAACCTGCATAATGAAAGTAAAAAAAATAATGGCATGCATTACAATTTATTACAAAATTAATGTCATATAGAGCCATGACATAACTAATGCCATACATTACAACCATCATTCAATTCATATATCTTCACACCCATCTCGAATATTTTCACTTCCATACTCATCCACCCGTTCATCAAATGTGTCAACATTTGACATCCCTCTAGTAAATGGCTCACACTCAATTCTCAGCATATGAAGCAAATCTCATCTTCTTCGAGGACTTGGTTTGAGCAAATTGGTCTTCCCTAATTTGAGCTTTTGAAACTTGAAGCTCCTTACTTTGATTTTTTTTTTTCAAACTAGATTCCTTAATTTGAGCTTTAGAAACCATGGTTATAGATAAATATAACCTACAAGTGAAAATATTTTAGATTTTCAAACAATAAAAACGACGGTTATTTGAAAACACCGACGTAGTATTACATTTCACACGTCCCTAGATAAGAATTACCGTCGTATTAAGAATTTTATCACGGCGGTAGTTAATTACCGTCGTGGTGTGATAATTCAAAGACGTAAATAAGAAGCCACCGTCGTCTTATTAAGAGTAAAATACAAAAAAAAAATAAACACATCATTACCACTACCAAAAAGCTTCATATAACAAAGATTACACAGATAAACGCAAATGCAGAGAGAGAGAGAGAGAGAGAGAGAGAGAGAGAGAGAGAGAGAGAGAGAGAGAGAGAGAGAGAGAGAGAGAGAGAGAGAGACAGTGAGAGACACTGTTGTACTTATATTATTCAAAACAATCAAAGACTACAGTATTTTGAAAACAAAGTCGTGTTTCCAAACACTTTCGTTCTTGGTCTGTATATTTTATCAAACTTAGAAAAACGTAAAATGATTTTCACAAAAAAAAACATAAAATGATTTTCACAAAATGAAAAAAGAAAGTGACAAATGGTAACCTTTGGCGTGCAAAGAAAGTTTGCTTTTCTCGTTCGAAGATTCAAAGACGAAGATGAGGAGGAGAGGAAGAAGATGAGATTCAGAGATGCTGCTTTGGGAGGGAAAACTGAGATGAGAGTGATATATTTTCTCAGGTTGGGAAAATGTAAAATTTTAGGTGAGGTCAGGCAAAAGTTAATATAAAGACGCATCGTTTCATTAACGACGCTTTTTATAAAAACTCCCTAGTATGGAGGTTCCTACGACGATATACATGTAGAAACAGCCCTGGTTAATTATAATATCACACGACCTTGAGTATTCCGAAACCGCCGTGGTTATTAAAAAACATACAACCATTAATTCTTCCAAAATGACGTAGTTAAGTACAATTTTACACGACATAAATTTATTTTTACAGTCGTGGTATATTAAATTAATACGCCACTTAATACAAATGAAGCGACATGGATTCGTATAATATTATACGGTGCTATTTATGAAGAGACCGCTGAGGTTAGGTACAAAAAACTCTAACGCTATATTCTACAATGATGATGTGGTAAACTAACGTTGTGGTATATTAACTTAATACGTCATCAAATGGTAAAAGTGTGTTGTGGATAAGTTTAAATTTAGACGTCATTCTCTACGTTACTAGCGTTGTGGTTGCCATAACTTCACACAACATTAATTTTATAATAACCGTCATACTACAGGATACTTCATTGTGACGGCCCCGAAATTTCCAAATATTTTGTTAAGCTCACAATAAAAATTTCCCGGTCCAATTGATTGTAATTTGGATTTTCATGAATTAACTATTGGTTTATTCAAGGGAGGATTTATTTCCTGATACTTTGAAGTTGAAATTTTGGTAATTTGATGTAATTGAAAAATAGTAGACGTCCATACGAGTGTGTGGCATTTTTCGGAGAATTATTCAAAACTTAGAAGTATTTTTGGTGAGTTTCAGAAGTTGGGAAAAAGTTAAAAAGGAAAAGATAAGAAAGTGATAAATTTTTGTGCGGCACTATCCACACACGTGAGATAAGCTGCCGACACTCTTATCATCTCTCTTATCCTTTCTATCTCCTTTCTATTTCCTTTATCTTTTATTTCTCTTCATTTCCATTCATTTTATTTCATTTCACCTCTTCCTTTCCCTTTTTTCTTCTTCATCTTCTTTTCCCTCTTCAGAAACCCAAAGTCGTGGGCATTGTTCTTCACCACAGAACTCCCATCTCTAAAGCTCAAATCAGAAAAGCTTATTCATGAAAGTTGTTCACCTGCTCGGGGACTATAACATATCCAAAAATCAGCATCATCAGACTTGTTTAGTTACCTCAAACTGGCTATGAAATGTCTGTGTTCATCCATGGCTGGTGAGTTCTCTGTAGCTTGGTTTTCAACATTTTTCTTTAGTCTCTACTGCTCGTTTGACAAACTTTCCTTCTCTGAAGTTGTTCCTCAGTTTGAGAACTATGACATATCCAAAAATCAAGGTAATCCAAGTACTCTAGCTATGTCTGTGGTAAGTATGTTCGTCACTTCCTCATATTCTGCTACTACTACTGTACAGCACCATATTCACTCTTGTATGTCAATTTCCCTTGCCCATATGACAATAAATCCTTCATGGAAGGTGTTCAGAATTCTGTTCTCTAGAACATATCCAAAAATTGTGGCTCAACTGACACAAGCTTTTGTTAGTTTTGAAGTATAATTTGAGTTGGTTATTGTGTTTGGGAGCTTCACTCAGAAAATTCTGAACAAATCAGAGGGTTAAGGTAAAGATTTAAGATGGTTTGAGTATTGGGATTTTCTCTGAATTGTTGGCCGAGAGCTGGTCTTGAAAATGGAAGGACCAAAAGATAGTTTAAAACAAGTGTAAGTGCCAAAGGACAAATAAGGTAAAATGTAAGGATCGAGGACTAAAATATGATTTGGACAAAATGTAAGGACCAAAGTGAAATTATGAATAAACTCGAGTACTGAAATATGCTTTGGACAAAGTATAAGGACAAAAGTGAAATTGTTGACTAGTGAGAGGACTATAGTGCAATTAAAGATAGTTATAAGAACTAAATTGCAAAGAAGAATTTTAAGTAACATTTTTTTTAATGACTGGACTAGGAATCAGTTGCCTAAGAAAGAACAATTTGAGTTCAAAGATGCAAAATACAAGTCAGACATCAGTTTTGGATTCCAGGTAAGGGGACCCACTATCGGACTTGTATTTTGTGTATATATGACATAGTATATATTGTTGTGTGCGAAAATTGCACTGTTTATGACAAAGTGTTGAAGGGTATATGTCTGCGGGCATTATCCTCGACGACCAGAGGGTGAAAGGGGTATAGCGACTTCCTTGAGTTTCGATTCCCTAAACTTCCGGAGGGGTTACGCGAACAGACTTTACCAATACCCTACGCGTAAGGTATAGTCGATGAGTGTAACCGGTTGAAATGGACACCCTCGCTACCGTACCAGAGGAGTTGGATTTAATTATAATTTCTGGTATGGGTAGTTTGTCTTAAAGGATCAGTTTTCAGACAAACAGATACAGGCTAACCGAAAAATGTTTACGAAAATTGCTTGAGCATGCCAATTGGTTTTGGATCCACAATAAATGGATACGGTTTGTATTTGTGCATATTCTTTCACTGATTTTGAAATAAATCTATGGCCATTATTATTATTATCATTATTATATTCATTATTTATTTTTAAACCAGGCCGGGAGCCTCATACGGGGCAAATGAACGTATGTTATGCTCATCCATACATTTGTTGTAGATTCCTTTCTTGGTTGACATCTGGGTGTGACCTCCTCACTGGTCAACATTTGGCTCGTGTCTCACGTTGCTGTCAGGTTGTGAACCCTATTCATCACAGCTGATCATGTTTCACAACATATGTATAAAATATGAATTCTAGATGGTTGGTATATTTTCATTATTGGTTTGTAAAACAATTTCTGAGGTTGTTGATACTATTTCATGACCTCTGGGGTTGGTTTAACTCTTAAATAAATTTTGTATAATATTATAAATTATTTTTCTGCTGTTGTTAAACGCTCTTATAAAACCCGTTTTAATTTATTTATAAAGGCTTAGCGTATTTTGAGAATCTTGGGAGTATAACCTTTGGACTTAGGTGTTATATTTTTGGGATCCTCAAGATACGTGCCGCTATCACGTGTCTCAATTTTGGGGCGTGACATTCATACGTCATGAAGACGACAATTACCGTCGTGGTTAAGTACAAGTTGGGAAATTGGTTTACACGAACTTTATGGTTTTTAACAAAAGAACTACGTGTGGCTTGATCCCTCAATGATGGTACGTAGGCAACCTAGGTTAACCTAGGTGCAGCTGTAAAATAAATCCGTTGGTGTTTTGTTTTGAATTGTTTTGGGTGCGTCATTGAATTCTTAAGAAGAAAGGTCTTTCTGGTTTTCTATTATATTATATTATATAAACAGGGCTAATGGGATTACAAAGGTTTTCAAATCAAGGATATACTGTTAAAGGTTTTCAATGCATGTTTTTACATCGGTTTCTTAAAGAAGTGGGGTTAGTATGTTCAAGTATAATTATATTCAAAACTTTCTTTTTGTCAACTCACATTTCTGTTTTGCGCCTCCGAGGCCATAGCTCGAGGCGGCTAGTAAACTTAGGTCAAGTAACTCTCCCCGTACATCGACATCAGTGTAGGACGTTCATTTCCATTCATAAATGTTTGGTTAAGTAAACTAAGTAATATTCTTTAGTTGCTTTGATATTGCATGGGTAGGATTGAAGTTAAGGTCGGAGGCCTATATTGTAATTTGTGTGAGATTAGCATTGTGTAAGAAGCTCTTTTAATAAGAAAACAACAAAAGACCCACGAGTGTAGTGGTTTGGAGTATTTACTCCCTCAGGCAAGGTCCTGGATTCGAGTCCTTGCATCTGTGTAATGTATGTGAGTTTAGTATATACTATCACCCCTCTCAATTGTCACACATTCACACCAAAATTCATTAATACCAAAATTGTCACACATTCACACCAAAATTAATACAATATTAACTAATACGATAATTTACATATGGCCGAAAGCTAATAAACATGCAAATAATCGTCAACTGATAGTTATTACTGTTCATGAGCTCCACAATAGATTCTCATTATATATATATATAGTGGCGGATCCAGAAATTTTTCGAGAGAGGGGCAATAATGATTTTAGTACTGTCTAAGGACTGAATAAATTATGTATTACGAGATGTGGGGAAACAACACATTTGTTACAAGCATCCCAAATTTGCTAGCATATTAGTAAGGCTTTAGTAAGATTGTCCGAGCCATCACCATTGGACTTACTGGAGAGGGTAGATAGCCAAGAAACACCATCCAAATCAGGCGGAATAGATACTGGGAGGAGTGAGGTACATCTCCACTTTGATGAAGAAACCAATGCTTGTAGCAAAAGGGCACTTGAAAATAGATGATTGATAGTTTCACTTTGATTTTTGCACAAGGGACACTCAGGGTTAACATGAGGCTGTGCAAATGACTTCTCACTTGTAGTCTCTTCCTCTTGATAAATAACCAAGAAAATAGCTTCACCTTAGGAGGCATGGTGATCCTCCACATTCTATTCAGGAGATCAGCTTTAGGGCGAGTAATAATTATTATTATTTAGAAGGTTGGATTGACTAATAAATGGGCTAGGTTTTTTTTTTTTTCAAAAGGGCTGGACTACCTAGCTATGGACAAATCTTCTAAAATTTGGGTCGGTCTCGAGCCCTACCTAGATAGAGGGCTTGGTGTCCGTGCATGCTTCTGCAAGTTTACTTATGGAAACCTTGTTACAAGTTCTCCTTTCTCTAAATGATAAGGTGAAATGGACTTCTCCCAACGTCGCAAGCAACGAACGACCCACCGTCGCCGCAATTTGAAGACTGCATCCATACACTAATGGTGATGAGAGGTAAAACTCTTGATATATGTATTGATTAACATATAAAATGTAGTCGGTAAAAGGATTTGGACACTGATGGGTGAGCTTAGAGCTAAGCATTGGCACATGTGGTGGGAGAATAATATTAAATCAGAGTACAAATTTGCAAGACTAGCAACAGGCTAAGATAGTTGAATAACATCACCAACTTAACCTAATTAAAAAAAAAGGCACGTGGGAAAATACCTAGAAGATTGAAGTTCGAAGTTTGAAGTTAGGTTAAGCAAGCATAAGCTAAAAGCCCCATAAGGCTTATTAAGTATTGACTGATTTGGTCCACCAAAGGTGTACTCTTGGTACTGAAAGACAGGTGGTGTTGGTGTTTGGTGGTGGTTGTTGTTTGCCCATTACATCTTGTGCTACTTTTCACACTTACTTTTATTATTATTATTATTATTTCTTTCTTCACATTAATTAAATAATTAATTGGTCTTCTTCTTGAATTCTTATTTTTCAATATTAATTTGTGAGAAATTAGAGATTTAAAAGAGAAAAGGGTGTTTCACGCGGATGAAGGTGTGGATGTTGGTGAGCCACCCCACTGCCAGCTGGCTGTCGGGGAGAGGTCCCCAGATCCCCCTCGCTCTGCACGTGACTTACCACCTCACACTCTCTCTCTCTAAAACTAAAACCCCATCGCTTTCCTTTCTCTCTCGCTCGCTCTCTCGTTCATTTCTTCCTCGTTTGCATCACGCGCACATTCTCTCTCTCTCTCTCTCTCTCTCTCTCTCTCTCTCTCTCTCTCTCTCTACATATATAGCACGGAGAGGTTTCTCTACCATATTTCATTTCTCTCACATCACTCTCTGTGGTCCTCTGTCTCTGTGTATACGTATTTGTATACGTCTATATAGATACACAAATTTGGTTGTTTCTCTCTGGGAATCTGCGAGGGTTTGACGAAGGGGATGAGGCTTTAGATGAGGAAGAATTGAGATTCAAATGTTACTGCAACAAAAAGGGGATTGCAATTCAAATGCTTGGATCTGCTGGTGGTAAATTTTTGCCTTGTTTTTAATTTTGTTGTAATTTATCTTGTTTTTATTGATCCTGCATTGGTTTTATGAAAATGGCTAATTTAAGTGTTTATGCGATGTGGAATTGAGTTTTCATGGATTAGTGGGAGCTTGATTTAGATTTGCATAGAAATGTGGGGCTCAAGTGTAACTGTATTGGCGATTTGAAGTGACTAAGGAGGAGCATTGTGTAATTAGCTATTTCTGTAGTCCAATGCGTAAACTTCCCTCTTCATGTGCTATGAATTTGGAGCATGTGGTAGACTAAGCTTGAGATTGTTGGTTCTTTATCTTTTCATTTTGGGGAGGGATGTTGGTTGAAGTTTGTGGATATGGTGGTGATCAGAAAGGTATTCACTTAATAGAGAGTAGTGTGAGCATGACATGGGTTTCTCGTGATATTTTTGTCTCTCAGTATGCACCTGTTTGGTGGCAATGGGCAGGACATGAGGTATAGAAAAAGGAAAAAGCATCGTTATGCTATGAATGTCTAAAACTGAGGGGATTATCTTTTGCTATTGATGCATCATTGAGGTTTCATTTGCACTTTAGTGTATTACTTTCGAATGGGCGTGACTTTGTAAATTGTTTAGTGTTGCTAATTGTTTTCAGTTTCATTGATGGAATGTGTGTTTGACCAAAGAAAAAAAAACCCTAGAAGGTATGTTTGGAATGTGCTAATGGTTAGTTAATTTCACTCGTGTATTCCTCAAGAAACTCGGGGTCACTTTGGTACTTCCCATATTTGCTAAAATATTAGGTGATAGAATAGTTAGTTGAATAGGAAATTATAAAACTGGACTTTCCCGTATTGCTGGTTATCACATTGGATGTCCATAAATAGTGTAAAGAATTATGGAAACTTAAAAATAAAATGAAAACCCCATGATATACCGCCTATTTAAGGCAAATTTGCCAATTTAAAGTATCCATTATAGCTTATCAGCTTTCTACTATCTTCCCATGTTATCTCACTCCATTAGCTCGCCCTACTGTCAACACTTCTCTCATGTAAACAAGTTTTCCATTTTTTTTTTATCTCTGATGTTTTTGAGGTGTGTGAGCAGCAAGGACATATAAATAAGGGTACATATAGGGGACAGAACAATGTCATTCTAATAGCCATGTATCATTTAAATTGTACTATAACCATCTATAGGAAGGTAAATTACATATCCTTTGAACTTGTTCAAAATAAAGTACATTACACATTTCCTTATCAAGTTCCAATGAAAGACAGGATATGAAGCTCAAAAAAAGAAAACAAGAATGCAAAACAGATAATATTGTAAGAAGGATGTTTTACTTATTAACATTAGAACATAGGTTAAGGGCATATGTAAAGTCTTATTGATGCAGGACGCGTAGGACCTAAATTTATTAGTTTCCTAATGTATTTGTTAGTTTCCAAGATTCTCTAGTTTTCCAAATTCTAGTAGGATTTCTACTTTCCAGATTTCTAGTTTTAAGTTTCTTATTTTATTTGGGTTAGGATTTCTGTTTAAGCAAGGGATTTTATCCTTTTATGTCTAGGTTTTAGTTTGCTATAAATACCCCCATGTAGTTCTTTAAAAATTCAGATTTGGATATTGAATAAACCCTCTCTTGAAACTCTCTGATTTCTGTCTTGTCTTATCGGGTTCTCGGATTTCTGTCATTTTTTCGTCCCTTCGATCTATATTTTTCGCCTCCTCGGTCTCCTATATTCTTCTCGGTTCTATTGTTTGAGTGCTTAATCTAATACCTGCGGGCTGTACTACATCAATTGGTATTCAGAGCCTAGTGCTCCGCCACGTTACTCCGTTGCCTCTACTTGTCGTCATGGCTCCCAACATCACCATAAGCCAATTTGGCTGAACAACATCAGGAATTCAAGGCTAAAATTTCTGCAGATGTCACTCAATTTGGAAAATCAATTCACCAAATTGATGGCTGATCAAAAGACTGAACTTTCGTCCCATGTCCACGAGATATTGCCAAGTTACAAGCTTCCGTGAACGATGCTCATCAACCACATCTCAACCGCGACTCTGAACCATCTTCCACATCCGCCGTTTTCCAGTTCGTTCACACCTTCTATACAAAGCTGGTCTCCTTCCCAATCCGCCTAGGGGTTCCAAGTTCCAAGGCCACCTGGGCCTTCCATCATCTTCTTCGGGGACATCTATGGTTCGATCCGAACCACTTTTTCCGCAGACATGCCACCTAAACCCCATTATACCCAACATACAATGGGTTCTCCTCCGTGGACGCCACTATTCTCCCCGCCTCCCGACCACACGAACATCACGCCGCCCACCGCAACTTGGATTTTGAGATCGCCCGTCATGCCAAGCCCTCGCCTCGACTTCGATGGTCGCGGGGATCCTACTCTTTGTTGATTGGATATCGACTATGGAAGATTTTTTGAATGGTATAATATGTCGAGATGCCCAACTGGATCTGCCGCCAAACTCAAACTCGTAGGAGCCGCAGCTAACATCGAAGGCTACCGAAAGCATCATCTACAACAACCGGGACAAAACCCCGTGATTTTATGGGACGAGATGAAATTGAAACTCCGAGAGCAATACCTTCCATCTTTTTATCGTCACCAATTGTTAGATCAATTATGGACTCTTTCCTGTGGTACTTCTACAAACCAAGACTATTATTCTCGCTTTGTGGAGCATAAATTGCGTTTCTACCGTGTGAAGAGCTCATAGCTACGGCTGCTTTATTCATGGCCTCAAGGATGATCTCAAACACGAGGTAAGTAGGTCACGTCCCGGATGTGTTAGAGGACGCCTATTGCCAAGCCTTGGAAGCTGAGACATATTGGTTGCCACAACATTCGTGATATTCTAGTCAACTTGCAACCGCCAACCAAACTCTTCCCACTACAGTATGCGTACGGGGTTTTCGTGACCTTCTAACCCGCCCGCACCACCACCTAACAAAGGACCTATTGTTTCTACTAATGCTCGCATTGAATGTTTCCATTGCCATGCCAAAGGACATATTGCCTCTCGTTGTCCGCAGCGAACTTTAACTATCAACACTCCCGCTAGTGAGCTTTGTGAGATTGTGGAGCCTCTCGAAGGTGTCTATGATCCGACATTGATGATTGCTGACCCTACGCCCCTATTATTCATACTTGCAGTCGGGCGTTTGTCATCATTAATTTACCTTTTGTGGTTGTTTACCGTCGAGTCGAGTTCTTTTCGCAGGAGAGAATGATGCAGGACGCGTAGGACCTAAATTTATTAGTTTCCTAATGTATTTGTTAGTTTCCAAGATTCTCTAGTTTTCCAAATTCTAGTAGGATTTCTACTTTCCAGATTTCTAGTTTTAAGTTTCTTATTTTATTTGGGTTAGGATTTCTGTTTAAGCAAGGGATTTTTATCCTTTTATGTCTAGGTTTTAGTTTGCTATAAATACCCCCATGTAGTTCTTTAAAATTCAGATTTGGATATTGAATAAACCCTCTCTTGAAACTCTCTGATTTCTGTCTTGTCTTATCGGCTCCTCGGATTTCTGTCATTTCTTTCGGCCCTTCGATCTATATTTTCGTCTCCTCGGTCTCCTATATTCTTCTCGGTTCTATTGTTTGAGTGCTTAATCTAATACCTGCGGGCTGTACTACATCAATTATGCCTGACGCAAAGGTCCTTTTCGCCTCAAATACGTTACACTTTTCCTTTATTTGTTGTCTTAATTAACAAATGTATCATCATTAATTCAGAAAGAAAGCCGTTATGTCTTCGGTGATCGATGGAGCAATACAAATATCAAGAGACGTAATTTAGAGAAGCTGTCTAGTTGTTTTGTTTCCCATTTTTCTTTGAAAAAGTGATATCAAGCATTTTAATTTCAAAGAGATGTCTAATATCTTTGTTGATTCACCTACTATATTGATAAGGAGGGCAAGATTGAACAAGGGGTTTGAAGATTACTTATGTTTTGTTTTAGCTGTCATGTGTTGTTCCCCTTTACTTTTTCTATACCATATTCAGGGCAATATTTTTTTCCTTTAAAGGGTTTGCAATGTTACATACTTTTGACAAACTCGTTCTTGAACGGGATTTCTATTTTCTTTTTCTTGGTTATTCTGCTCTACTTCGGTGCTATTTTCAGCAGACTGTCCTGCCTTTCTATAGTGGTCTCTGATATTCCCCTTCTAAATTGTCTTTTCTTTGATGTCAAATTTTGACCTTTTGTCTATTTTGCAGGTCTTATGGCCTCCAGCCTGAAGAGATCAGTGGAATTGTGTCTTGTAAGGAATGCTGTTAGGTTGAAGACATCTTTTATGGGGTAAGAAGTGGGGGAGAAATGGTTTTGAGTTTCAGATATTTAAATACATGGAGGATACACGAGATGATGCAGGGCCAGCAGAGCAAGGGCCTCCAAATGCTTCATGGTGGCCTTCAGATTTTGTGGACAAATTTGGATCTGTTTCTTTGGGTTCCCATGAAGAAACTTTGAGTAATACCGAATCACCTAGAAGTTCGTACCAAGATGTATTGTCATCTCAGACAGCATCACAAGTTCTATGGCAAACTGGAATGCTTTTAGAACCGATTCCCAATGGTTTCTATTCTGTCATTCCGGTGAGAATTAATTGTTGGTGCTACTTAGTTGTTATTTTCTTAGTGTTGATAATTAATCGCTGTTGTTACTGTTGCTTCCTGTCACATCTTGCCTGATTATGGTTGGAACCTGGGTGACTAAGAGATGAATGTCGCTGTAAAGAAAATGGTGCACCTTTTTTTTTAATCTTTCCTTCTTTAAACAATTTTGAGAAAACAGTCTGATTGTTTCTTTTTCCCACTATCCTAAAAATGATGAACACCTAACGTGGATCACGTGCTTGTTCAAAGAATAGATGTACCAATGCAGATAAGTGAAGCATTGTCAATGTATCACTGAGTAGGTGTTGTTATTGGGATGGTGTATTTTTATTCACTTTTAATTATTATTGTCTTTGTTTATATTTTTTTCTTTTTTCCCTGTCTATCATGTCAATTGATTAAACGTGACAATATACAGGATAAAAGGCTCAAGGAGATCTTTGATGATATTCCTACTCTTGATGAACTTCATGCAATTGAGGCAGAGGGTGTGAGAGCCGATGTCATTCTTGTAGATACTGCAAAAGACAAAAAGTTGTCCATGCTGAAGCAACTGATTGTGGCACTAGTGAAAGGATTGGACTCAAATCCAGCTGCAAAGATAAAAAAGATTGCTCGACTGGTGAGAAAAGTTACCTTGAGTGCACTCTCCATTTTTATCATATTTTTTCTGTTTGCTTCTTTGATGCCTTTCATCCAATGTTTTCAACTGTCAAAGACTGCCACTTACAATGTTGTACTGTTCATGTTTCTATGATCATAACCAAGATATGAGTCATTAGCATGATGCCATGTAGATCTGCTACCTGGTTCTGGTCAGATGCTTTAATACGTGTTTAAATTATTATTATTAAGAGATGATTTAACTACATGGCTATACAGGTTTCAGATTTTTATAAGAGGCCACCTGTGGAAAGTCCAGCAAAAGCTGCACTAGAAGAAACCTCCCACATGTTTGATAATCGAGGAGTCCAACTTTTGGGGCAAATAAAGCAGGGTTCGTGCCGTCCTAGAGCAATCCTATTCAAAGTTCTAGCAGATACTGTAGGTCTTGAAAGTAGACTAGTGGTGGTAAGCTCTTTCTTTCCATTGACATTGTACAATTTCCAGCAAAAGGATAAGGAAATTGTCAGACATGTTATAAGTTATTACTCCTTAATCACACATAGCACTGAAATCTGAAATGCTGTCTCATTTCCTCCCTTTTTATTCTTTTCTATCAGGGTCTTTCTATTGATGGGGCTGTTGAGTGTGTAGATTCATATAAGCATATGTCTGTGATAGTTGCGTTGAACTCTGTTGAACTATTGGTCGACCTAATGCGGATCCCCGGCAAGCTGTTACCCCGATCAACCAAGGCAATCTTTATGACCCATATTTCTGCAGCAGGGGAGAGTGATTCTGCAGAAAATGATTCCTGTGATTCACCACTAGAACCAAACAGTCCCCTATATGGATTTTCAGAGAGAATGGATCCTGACAGGTTAGCTGATGGGGTTTGTAAATCCTACATGTTTATTGAACGTGGAAATTTGGAACCTGTGATGCTTCATGTTCTTGTTGCAAGCATTACAAAGAAAACTGAGATATTTTAAATTTCTTCTGTTGCAGTGCTGAAAGAGATGAGAGCCTTCAGTTCCGAGGGAGATTTGATGTGCCCTCGAATGTACAAGGTCCTTCATTGCGAAATATGATGTTGCGACCTATCACTTCCATTGAAAGAAAACTGAGGTAATTTATATTTCATGTCTTGACAAGTTCAACTGTAATTCTTGATGACCTTCCCATTCTGTACACTTTTATTAAAATAATTATTCTTCTCATTAAGTTCATCCTATTATTGGGCATTTTCTGGATTTTTCATAAGTGCGGGAGACTATGAGTTTTTGTTATTGAATAACTTTTTGTTTGAATCCGTCAGTTTATCACATAGTGAACCCAACATTGCAACTTCATTTTGGCGCCGTAGTCGAAGAAAGGCCATTGCTGAACAGCGGACTGCTAGTTCAAGGTTCTTCTTAATCCCAATGTGTTTTGTAATAATGTCTTTCAGATTCAGTTTTGTTAGTTTTGAAGATTCAGAACTCCCTATTGTTCATGATTATAGATCATGTTTTGGTGTGGGTCTAGAATCATAGTACCTCCTTCATAGTACCTCCGGTTTTACTTTTGAATAGACTTTGATTTTTTTTTTCCTGCAAGGTTTGATGACAATTGGACTAGTAGGAACTTGATTCTACTGAGTTGTTTTTGTGCGCACATCTAATTTTTTAAGAGCTTAATATCGGACTAGCTTTGTTCAAAATGTAGTTCTAACTTCTATTTAATTGCTTGAATGTGTATGACTAAGTTTTAAGACTATATGGGTTTATCTATTGATGGTGAATTGAGTGGTTGCTTGTTATACTAACCTATCCTTAGTTTACATTCTGATGTTATAGGCTTCAAAGATATATGGTATGTGGTATTAAAGGATCAGTTCCTCTTTCTTTTAATTTTTCTTCCTTTTTCAATAGCTTATGTTTCTACATCTCTCTATGGTGACCAAATTTTGTGCCTTTGTTTATATCCTGATTGCTTTTCAATCCCAAGGGAGAGATGGCTTTCATACATACTTCAATTTAGGTTGGATAATAGGATTAAGTTTGTTTTACAGTTTTCTTGTCATTTGAAAATGATACTATTGAAGAAGTGTCAACCTGGTTCCCCAGGAATTCTACTGTAGAGTTTCTGTATGGATAAGTAAAGTGCAGTGATAAACTTTTGTTCCCGCTGCTCGGTTTTCTTTTTCTGAAGATAACAAAGTTTGCTGGTTTAACCTCTCTATCTATCTATCCATCACTCCCTCGCAAAAATGTGTCCCGTCATTTGCAGAAATTATATGGTCTGCAGCTCTCAAGAGTTTTTCAGGACTTTTTTGGTCTGGTCTCTTCTTTACAGATGGCTTATTGTAAGAATGTGGAATAATGTTCGTAAATTGCTTCTTAATGGTATTAAATTTGTGAAAATATTCAAGGTAATTTGACCTGGAGCTAGATATTGATTTTTCAAATTACTTATGCCAAATGGATTGTTTGTGTGTGTGTATGTGCGGCATGCTTCTGGGCTTGTTCCTCTGGATAGATGACAATAATACTAACAACCATTAAAAAATAATGCTGCGTGTGCGAATTTCTCTATGATATTTTGATCCAAACCATGATATGTTTAGAGGAAAAGGATAGGAAAAATTTGACCCTGATATGCCCTAACATCCGAATAACTTTGATAATTTAGTTTTTCTTGGGTATGGTTGTTGACTTATATTCTCAACCTGTTTGTATTTTTTTTAATCATTCATTGTTCAACACTATTAGTTAGTGGACATGTGAGTAAATGCAGATTCGGTTTCTTATTATAGTTATAAATGCTGCACTATTGAAAGGATATTTATTTCTGCTGATGGAAAAGCAGTGACCCTAAAATATAGGTGACTGAATTTGGCATAGTGTTGTGGACGTTGTAAGTAGTAATGACAGGTTTGATGAAATAAACGTTTGTGGTTGCTTCAGGTCAGTTCCTTACTAGGGTTTCTTGAATGGTTATCTTATGATTATCCTCTTTTTTTAAACATCAATCCACTGTCTTAAAGCATGGGATGAGAAAGTTACTCCAGTATAAAAGTAAGTTTTGTTCGTGATCATAGGATTTGTCCAAATTTATTAGTGACCTAGATTATCGAGGCTGTAAAAGTAAAATTTTGTGACCATAAATTTAAGATTCAATCAACACATGTAATATATGGTGCCATCTTTTCTCTTAATCTCCCAATAATGCCTATAAGATACTGTTGTGTTCTGTTTACTGTTTTCTCTTTTGTTGTATGATCAAGGACGTCTTGTCCTTTTGATTATCAATACAATTGTCTCTATTCAAAAAAATAAAAAAATCAATGGTGACAGTTTCCATTTTTCCAGGTATATCTAGGATGGATGCTATTCTCGAGAAAAAAGATTTAGCTTCTTTTTCATTTGCCATATAAATAACATGCTCACTTATAGAAATGCTTGCACTTTTTCCTCAAACTTCAATTTTCTGTCAGATATTTTTTTCTCCATGATTTGCCATGAGTGTTTAATTTGCTGGGTAGGATGTCTAAAGTTGGTCCAGAATCGCCTTTTACTCTTTAAGTCATGTCATTGCATATAGTTGTCGTTGTAGTTATTACTTTTTATCTTTTTTGGTTTTTCAGTCCAGAACATCCTTCATTTCGAGCACGTGGGCGGTCCATGCTCAGTGGTGATAGGAAATCTTTTAGAGATTATGCTGATGACATGCCTACCTCAAGGTTTTATATCTATTGATCCTATTGTACCCCACTGTGTGAAAACTGAATCTTTGATGAATGCTTTAGTGAATTATCCACAATTTTCTTGTGTACTGAGGCAATGGATATTAATTCAGGTCTTATTACTTAACCAACGAACAGTATTGAGGACCTCAATATTTTCATGTTTACAAGGTTGGGAATGGAGTTGTATCCTGGAAATGACAATGCCCAGGGCAATTTTATGGGGTTTTTTTACCATGTTTGCTTAATTGACATGACATAGTCACTAAATCAAACCGAGCTTGGGGCCCAAAAACTATCCCTTATTCATTCAGTGAGCCAGAGGAAGACCGGGAGAATGCAAAATTGATCCCTCCGTGACTTGAGGGTTTCAGTTCTATGCAGATGAAAAATGAAAACACATTGGAATGGACTTCATTCTATCAACATTAATTCATGCATTAGCTATATTTTATTTGTTTTCTTGTTAAAATGTTATTATATTCCGCTCATTGTTTCTTCTACTCAATACCATCAAACTTTAATCTTCACCAACCGTACTTAGATCATTTGGAGATAACTAATTGATATAGAAGTATAATGTTCTGAGCTAGTTTCATTCCTAAGAGGTTTGATGTTATTGTCTGATGAAATTTGTATTTGTGTACTTTTGTGTGTTATTAATTTTGTTTTAGCTTGTATGTGATGTTTCTTTCACAGGTCAACCTGCCCTTAAAGAAAAATATATCTGTGGTCTGAAACTACTTGTCTTCAATTCTTTATTGTAGCTACAGGTCAGATGGTACATCAACATCAGAAGCTCGTAGATTAAGAAGAAGAAGCATTAGTAGTATTACTCCAGAGATTGGTGATGATATCGTAAGGTTGATGTTTATTTCATTATTTTCAAGAGAAATGTTTGCTTCATTTTGAATTGTTAATTTCACAGCATTACTCCATTGTGGTTAAACTGATATTTTCCTCCATGTATTTTTGCATTCATTCGTTCTTATTGGTTACTTTTTAAAAAAATTGGTGGTTATTAAACTTTTTCTCTTTGAATTTTTTGTGCTTTGCACCTTCCATTTGATTTTGATTGTTTGGATCAATGTCTTTACAGTGCATGTTCTTATATTAGAGGTAAGTATTTGTTGAAAGTATCAGAAGTTTATATCAGAAAGAGGTCCCAGGATTCAATGAAATTGTAATAGGAGGGACAAAAGCCAAGAACGAGAGTGTTCTCAGAGCTGGAAATAAAAAATAATCTCAGCTTCATTAATTGACCCCTAAAGTGGGCATTGTTCCCTGACCCTCCGAAGTGTTTTGATATCATAGTTTGCTCATGTGAGGAGCCATGGGAAATCGCCATGAGGCAAATGATGTGGTTCAGATTATCAACAGTTGCACTGTTGCTTCTTGCCCAGAAGACCAAGTTAACCTCTATTTTTTGTGTTACATTTCTTTGATCTAGATATCTCATTTTTATTCCCTAAAAAAAAGGTATCTCATTTTATAGTTCATGCTTCCTCATCTAGTATATTATATCACTTAGTGTTGGTGGATTCATCTCTAGGACCATGTGCAGCCATGGGAATCAATCTGTCAAGAATATATACTTTTCTAATAAAAAAGATTGTGTCACAGAGCCTTATAGGCTTAACAGCTTTTGACCTTTGTGGTGAGGGTAGTTTTAAGTTTTCTTCGTGGTATCAAGTTATATCTTGCCCTGCGATATAAAGACTGACTGGGGCGGGAGGAGGGGGTATCTGTAGTACTCTTGACAGAAATGGATTGAATATGGCGAGTAAGAGGGATTGAAAATTATCTAACATGGATTAACTAGAAGAAATTTTGGGATAATGATGCAAAATTTAGATTACCTAGAGCTAAGCGGTAACAAATCAATTGCAGCACCACAGCAAGCATGCCTACTTTTTCTTCACCTATTTTATAGTGAAATTTAGTTAGCTTGTTTTACATGTATTCTCTAGTGTGATCCATCTTCGCTGGTCTGGTGTTTTGTACTAAGTGGTGCTTGTTTTTCTCTGGTTAGTTTTTTTCTGGTTGAAATCACATTGTTAGTAAGGTTTGGTATGACTTTGCTTGTAGTTTGAACTTCCATTCATTTATACATTATTTTTCTCTTTCTACAAATTCTCATTCTTATGTATCATGAAGGTTAATTACAAAACCTCGAAATCTATCATGAAGATTATTTACAAAACCTTGAAGTGATACGATTCCAAAACTAGTCAGTGGCCAAATTTCATTCTTAAGCCAAGTTCCTTGTAAACCTGATATCTGGCCAATTTGGCCTCTAGTGTATGTGTTCACATGGAGACATTCATACGCTCTAAATAGAGAAATTATGCCAGAATCCGATGGATATTTTCAAACCAGTACAGCCCGTGGGCCATATTAGTTTGGCTAGTTTGCACTTGTTTGTATTTTCAGTTTTTCACTTGGGTTAATTGTTGAACTAAAAAGAATATTGTTTGAATGGTGAGTTGACTACTTCAGTTGGCTGGGACTGTGGAGGTTTCTGTACACTTGGTATATGATGTGCTAATCTTTTTTCTTTCTTAAGGCTTATGTTTTCTTGATTATTTTTAAGCTTTATTTTATCAGATCTTTGTGTTTCTATAATCAGTAACTGGAGATCTATTGAACTATTTTAGGGCTGTACGAGCGATGAATGAAACATTGAAGCAAAATCGTCTTTTGAGAGAGCAAGGCGATGATGACAGAAACATTACTTCTGGTCTTCAGAAAAATGTACGTGTTTTTATTACAGTAGTGGAATGTCTGCCTGAAATAAATTTTGTCAATAATCTGAGTATGCCCATGATGTTTTGGAAATCAATGGTCTAATGTTTATATCATGAACATATGGCATATTTGCTAGGTAGCAGCATAGTGTTTTGAAGCATTGAATCTATGCCAACTGAATGACTGCTCTTTTTGTTTTTTGTGAATTTGGAGTGCTTTCTTAGTTTCTTCATTTTGACGCTTTGAGTCTGATGCTGGATGCATATATGTTTGTTCATTTGTTTGTTAGTTTTGTTTCTGTAGCATCTTTACTATGCTTTTAAGTAGCTTAAAATTATCTATATACATAGTGATTGTGAAGCCCTGTAATTTTGGAATTTTATTCTCACACAAATATTTTACAAGTCTTCATTCATAGATCATCCTTGTAAAAAAAAATTAGCCAAATCGAAGACCATGAAGACGTTTAGTTTGACCAACAAAACACGGTGCTTCAAGAAAACACTAAAATACCAACCATTAATTGAGTGGTCAAATGATTTTGAACTCAAGTGATTTTTTTTTGCACAGAAAGGACTACTCTCCCAGCCCTAGGTGAATGCGAGAATTACATACGATAGGCAAAAATTAATTAAATTCCACTGTTGCAAGATAATTCTAATTTTCATTCTAAAATTTCCATTTCCGTTGATCTTGTTTCATTAAATTCTACTATGCATGTTGGATAGATGATTTTCGCACATCAGATATTAACAATTTTGTGCTTTTTTTATTTTTTTGTATTTCAATTGTCCTTGTACTCTTTAAGAGATTTAGGAAGAGTCATTAGAACATTGTTAGTTTTTATTTAAGAAATTTATTATGAAGCTTAGGGCTCGTTTGATAACCATTTCAATTTTAGTTTTTAGTCTTCATTTTTTGTGCTCGAGTATAGAGGAAAATGAGAGTGAGAATGGGAGTGAGGGAGAGGATGAGGGGAGAATGGGAGTGAGGGAGAGGATGAGGGGAGAATGCGAGGGAAGAGTACCAAAAGAGAAAACAAAAACACGAAAGTGAAAATAATTTCAAATAGATTTCAGTTTTTTGTTTTTGTTTTCACATTTGTTACTCCTTCCTCCCATCCTCCCCTCTCATCTTCCCTCTCAATTCCATCTTCACTCTCATTCTCACTTCCATTCTCCCTTTTTTTACTCTACTCTAGCACAAAAAACTAAAATTGAAATGGTTATCAAACGGGCCCTTACAATGTCAGCTTATGATTGAAGACTGCTTTATGTTTGCTTCCCCAGGACCAAATCAGTTCTCAAAAAGCAATATCGCTACCTTCATCACCACATCAATATAGGAGTCAAACGTCTGAGAGAGTTGGACCTTCAGAATTCACGAGAAATGATGAATTGGTCTTAACATGGAACAGAATTCTTGAGTCCGCCACTTGTGGTAATAAACCACTATTGCCTTATCAGGAATGGAATATTGATTTCTCAGAATTGACTGTCGGAACTCGTGTTGGAATTGGTAAGAATCACTTCTATATCGTACATAGAATACTCAATCGCTATCCTGTTGGCTTGAGAAGTGTGGACCAGGTAGTAAAGAGATATAAGTATGTTATTCCTAATGTGGACAATTAGGAGAATAAGTTTGGAGAATACAAGATAGGTCTGACAAAAAGTAATAGTTCGGGTCCTCTTCTAGAGTTTTGTATGCCCGTTTAGACCAATGATTATTGCCTGAGAACACTTCTGAAACTTCAGGCTGGTTTTTTACATGCCACAAGTCCATTTTATCCTTGAGATGCGTAAGGTTTTGTGATCAAAACTCCCACCAGAAAAAAAAAATTTTGAATATACAAAGATGCTCCACTTTTTTTAGGAAAAGCGTCTAAATTTTCAGTTATAAATTATTATTTTTTTAAAAGAACAGTTTGAACTGATTGTGCTAATTTTGGTTGTTCATTCAATATTTAGGGTTCTTTGGAGAAGTCTTTCGAGGTGTTTGGAATGGAACAGATGTTGCAATAAAGGTTTTCTTAGAGCAAGATCTAACTACTGAAAACATGGAAGACTTCTGCAATGAGATATCCATTCTTAGGTAATTTCTCAAAGATACCTCGATTTTTGTATTGTGTTTACAGCACTTTGCTGCAAGTTTTTTTAATTTTATTGATGATATAAATTTCTAATGTGCTCTTTCTTTTCATTTTCTTTTGTATGTGGGTTTCCAGCCGTCTTCGGCATCCAAATGGTACTTTCTGTTCTAGTTAAGCATTCCATTTTCATTTGTCTATGATTGTTGTATAAGATGGTCATATAGTAGATATTAGATCCACACTGATACAAAATTTCGTTTATTTTACTGCTGTGGAATTGACCATGCTATTATCTGCAGTTATTTTATTTCTAGGTGCATGCACAAAGCCTCCACACTTATCAATGATTACAGAATACATGGAGATGGGATCCTTGTATTATTTGATTCATTTAAGTGGCCAGAAGAAGAAGCTTAGCTGGCGAAGGAGACTAAAAATGTTACGTGACATATGCAGGTCTGTTCACTCTGCCCATGGATATTTATGAAAACCATTTGGCTTCTACTAATATGCATTATGTTCCAAGAATACTCCTAAAATCCAGTTAATTTCATACCTTTATAGGGCATAAATTTATCTTAGTTATTTTTGGCTGCATGGAAAAAATCATTATGGATCTTTTAAGATTGCAATAGCACGAAGCTTTCTACGTATTGTGATCAACATGTACCAGTCGTATTGCAATAAATTCCATATAACTACTATGACACCATCCATGCTACATTCAAAATGCTGGTTATGTGAAATGCATACTTGGAAGTTCGAAGTAGTAGCAAATATACTGAAATTGAAAATGAGACAATGACGTAGATGAGCAGTTGAATAGGAGAGTCAATTATGGCTGAATGCATTTTTAGGATCTTGTTGGTAGTAAAACAGGTGGCAAGACATGATGAGTTTCCATCTGCTCCATATGGTCAAGTGCTGTGAAATCCAGCTGTTAATGCATGATGGGGGCCTAACTTGGTGCAGTGTCTGTTTGAAAGAAGGATCATGGTGATTACCGGTTGGTTAGGGGAAAATGTAAGAGCTTTAAGTAAATGGTTAGAAGAGATTAGATATAAGATTTATGTACCTAACCTAAATATTTTGAATTGGGCTTTTATTGAATTGAGCTTTGAACTTTGGATCTATAAACATGGAATAAAAATCACATGAATGTGCCACTGGAAGAAGAAAAATGGTTGTTCGCTAAAGGTCCTCTTACAACTGCTTCTGTCACTAGTTGGATACTGAGAAAGAATTGGAAGCTTAAGGGTTCAGGTTGATTTAGTGCCAGTTTGGCATTGCTTATTTGGGGTAATAAGTGATTTTTAAAAATTTTGGGAAGCCTAGCTCGTTTGGTAAACTATGAGAAAATCACTTATTATTAAAAATTGCTGAGAGAAAAGCTATAAGGAAAGCACTAATGAGGTGCTTTCATTTTCTGATTATGCAGGAATCAGTTTCGAAGAGGTGCTGTGTTTAATGATTATGTAGGAATTATTTTCTGATTATGAGGGAATTAGTACCAAAAACACTTTTAACAAAAAGTTTACCAAACGCCAAACTGCTTTCTCTCACAGCTGATTTCTCTCACAGCAAATCTGACAGCGATTATTTTCACAGCACAGTAATGCCAAACTGACCCTTAGTACTAACCTTTGGCATTTCTTATAGAAAGATGGATCTATCTATGGTCAACCTCAGGCCTGCCTGTTATTTGTTCTTGATTGCTGTGAATTGAATAAATTATGTTGGAAAGGGAATTAATATTTTACTGTCGCATAATCTCACTCTAGAGTATCTTTACAACATTCACTTTTAGAGGTGACTGCTTGTGGATCTAAATATCTGTTTTTATGCTGGAAAGAGGAAAAACATCATTATTATTATCTGAATCTTGAAATGTTAAATAATAATTCCTAGTATGTTTTAGTTGTTTGATCGAGGATGACTTATCCTCTTGATTATTAACAACTGTTTCTATTCAAAAAAAAAATGTTAAATAATAATAATAATAATAAAATTATCTGAATCTAGAAAAACTAACTGACGTGTGTTTCCACTTATCTATGGCTTTCAATACCTAAATTCAGACGTACTAGCTGCTACAAGATGAACAAAGTCAGCTCTATATCTTTCTAAGGCACCTATTGGTGTAAAATTGACAGTTTCTTAGGCATTATCTAACATGTCATCAGTCTGATTAAGGTATCAGATGTTGTATTGGCTAATGCTTGAAATGTTTCTTTACTTCTCTTTTGGAGGTCTGGAATTAATTATTTTTGTTTCCAAACGTTTAACAAAGCAGCACAAAACAATTTTATCTTTTGTCATCTCTATTTGCATGAAACTTCTTAGAAGATATAGGATGAACTCCTGTGGCTTGTTTCAGAGCATGACTGTAACCATGCTAAGAAAATTTCATATTTCGTGAGTTTCCATATAATGTAAACATAGATTTATATATATGATCATTATAATTATCCGAATGCCACTTGTACTTTCAAGTGAAAGAATTTGATAAATTTGGTATGGACAAGTAGTGACTGGAATCTTTTGTTTGCAACTAAAGGGGGTTGATGTGCATGCACCGGATGAAGATAGTTCATCGCGATTTAAAAAGTGCGAACTGTCTAGTGAATAAGCATTGGACTGTCAAGATCTGTGATTTTGGGCTCTCAAGAATAATGAACGAGACAAACATGAAGGACTCCTCGTCTGCCGGAACTCCGGAATGGATGGCGCCTGAACTTATTCGAAATGAACCCTTCACCGAAAAATGTGATATTTTCAGCCTTGGGGTCATAATGTGGGAGCTCTGCACTCTAAATAGACCGTGGGAAGGTGTTCCACCAGAGAGGGTTAGTAATACATCCATCTGTTTTTATTTTATATGGAACTTTTCATTCTTGTTCTGAACATTGCATTTTGAGAAAGCTAGAACTGAATTCTTATCTTTTCTTCTATGCAGGTAGTTTATGCTGTTGCCAATGAGGCTTCCCGATTGGAAATTCCTGACGGTCCCCTGGGCAGGCTTATTTCAGGTGAGCTGTTGCTTAAGCTTAATGAAAATGTGAAGTTAATATACATTTTTTCATCCCAAGCTGACACTTTTGCCTTTTGTTTTGGGTTTTATTATAGATTGTTGGACAGAACCGGACGATCGGCCAAGCTGTGAGGACATACTCTCCCGCTTGTTAGACTGCGAATACTCACTTTGCTGATACAATCTTTGTTTCTTGTGTATAGAAAACATGGTAGAGGTGTTACATTGTATTCTCGGCTTAAGGTTGTATTCTGTTGTCAATTTTTCAATCATTGTAAAATCATAAATTTGGTTTTTTTTTTGCCTTTTCTGTTCTTCCTTTTGCATCTTCCTCCAATGTTGCTGCGACTCAGCTTTTTTGTGCAATCAAAAAACAAATTAGTTTGTTGACAAGCTTTGGATTTTGGCTTTTATTCTAGTTACTTCTGTTATCTGCAACCAAAAACAGAAGGAAAAACGATGACAAAGGAAGGTATTATTTGATGGAAAATTCAAATTCATAAAACAGGCATGAACAAGATGGTCAGAACTCTTTACATTCCTCTTACAACTATTTGGTTTTTTTTTTTTATCACATTAGTTTCATCTTCAGTCAAGGATAGGCCGCCTGTTGAGTGCTTCTTCAAAGCGACGGCATGAATCCACCCTCATCTCTGTACTCATTTCGTTTTCCGGTGCTGGATAATAATCCTCCCTCAGCTGCACATCCCTCAAGTTGCGGTTCAAGTTTGGAATTCTCACAAGGAACATCATGAAATGCTCATGAGCCGTGCCATGGATGAAAAGCTTCCGCAATGTCAGGCATTCTGATAGCAACCCAGCAGCCGGAAGCCAAAGACTCCTCTGGTTTACGTCCCGGTCCTGCGGGGGCCAGTAATCGAGTTCACTGAGGCTCAAGCTTCCAATCCCACTCAGGAAGAACCTCTCCCAAAGACTCAGGTCCATCTGCCCCGGGGGCGCAGTAAGTGCATAGCCAACTGTATCACCACAATCCAACTTCATCTTGGACAGCCGAGGATAGCCGGCAAGGCAGCTCAACCCGAAATCTCGCTGTGTGGGTCTGTGCCTTCCCCTGCAATCCCCTTCAACCCGGATCCAAATCTCCTCCAGATTGGGACAATCATCGAGACCGGCCGTTGGCAACGGAGTCAGCGGCTCACCAACCCCAATCCAAAGCGAAAGATAATGCAGCCTCTCCCAGCTTTCACCACACCAAAACCCGTTTCCATTGCCATTGCCATAGCCATATCCATTGCTTGGTGGCATATATGAACAGTCCCCATCCAAACCCAACTTGCATTTCTTGCTGCTTCTGTGCTCATACTCAGCCGCCCAATTCAAGTCCATGTAATCACCAGCCTCCCCATTCCGATTCAACACACTGGCTTCACTATTAACATCCTCATCATCATTCAGTTGATTGACATCAAAATCCCGGGGATGCTCATCCTCCTGCTCCCAAACGCAATCAATGTGGAGCCTTTGAATCCGATCACGAATAGGCTCCAAAGCCCGCAACGAAGCGGCAGCATCCAAGTTCTTGCAGCAAGAGATCCCAACATCAACCAGAGTCTTCCTCAACAAGCAAGCCATCGTCCTCAGCCCCTTCACCGTGATTCTCTTACATCCCTGAACCTCAAACTTGGCCAATTTGCAGCACCCTCTCGCGATCTCAATCAACCCCATATCCGTCAAATCAGCCGAGTTCTTGATCGACAACGACTCCAGCCCTGAACACAACGCAATGCCGTCGAGCTCGGACCCAATCGCCGAGCAAATCCCATGGAACTGCCCAAGTTTGAGCGCCCTCAGCCTGGGACACTTCGACCCAAGCACTTCCAGCGCCAACCCACTGTCTCTCACATTCTTACACACATCCAACGCCAACTCCTCCACCAACGGAAGCCCAGAAAAGAAATCGACCAAAGCCGCGCGCCCAATCCGCGCGTCCTCCGACGTCAATCCGTCGTCGCTTGGATCGCCGCGGGCGTTGGCCAACGAGGACGTGTCGATCAAATGAACCACCCTTAGCTCCGGGCAGTTAGCGGAGATCGACAGCAGAGCCTCCTCGCCGACGAAGCCTATGTACCGGGGATCGAACATACACGCGATGAGGAGGTGCTGGAGCTTCGGGCAGGCGGTGACGATGGATTTGATCTCGTTGGCCCTGAACCCCTCGGTAAACGACGTCGTCAGGAGATCCAGCTTGGTGAGAGATCGGGCGACATTCGGGTGTGCCTCGAGGACCGGAGGGAGGTCCTCGGTCCAGTAGTAGAATTCAGACAGGTCGAGCTCGGAGAGCGAGTGGCATTGGTCGAAGAGAGGATCGAAGTCGGCGCCAAGGGGCGATTGTGGCCGTTGATGCCATCGGACGAGCTTGACGCGGCGCAATCCGGGCCACAGCTGGGAGACGATCTGGACGGTGGAGGAAGATCGGGAGTAGACGGTGAGGGAGTCCACGAATGGGAAGGCGGCATGTAGGCGATGGGCCAGTAGGCGGGGGTCGGTGTCGTTGGCGGCGTCGGAGGGGGAGAGCAGAGAGTGGCCCCACGGCGAGAGGAGGGAGAGGTCGAGGTGGGTGACGGCGGCGAAGCAGAGCGGGAGGTCGGGGAGGTCGCGCGCGTTGCCCCGGAGCGTGAGGTAGGTGCGCGTGGCCCTCTCCGTGCTCCGGAATTTGCGGCACGCGAGGGAGAGGGAGTTCCGGGTCCGGGTGTCGTATACCAACCCGATTATGGTTGAGAGTAAAGCGTCCGGCAAGTCGTTGATTGTGGTGGCGGTGGTCATGGTGGGTTTACGACAAGTCGTTTGATTGTTTAGTGTTGCTCTGTGTGTTTAGAGAGAGAGAGAGAGGAGTGAGATTTTAGAACTGTGGTGGATGGAGGATGGGGAGGGAGGAGTTAATGGCTGCTGGTGAGGGGAAGCGTCGTCGTTTAGTGGGAACCCACGTGAATACGATGCATCTTTATGTGTATGAGGCGAGTATACTAGGCACCGTGGGGAGCGCGTGGGGGAAGACTGACTTGCCTGCCCCATTTGAGTGTTTTGGATATGGGTGGATGGATGGATGGATGGATGCATGGATGGATGGATAGGGAACATCTACGTATCTTACATAATAAAAATCTTCACTTACTTTTCATCTTAAGTTTGAGCCTTCATTAAGTTTGGATAAGCACAGATTCACAACCTTTAAATCTTCTTCAAAAAAAAGATAAAAAAGTAATGCCAGTCGGTATCAATAAATTGATACAATAGTTTATGCTTGTAGCATTACTTAAAAGAAAAAATAATTTCTTAACTCCGTGTTTTCTCTTTTCTTTTTCTTTTTCTTGTAATAGTAGATTTTTAAACCCTAGACTAAATGCACAATTATTGTATTAAGGGTATATTTACTAATCAAGAATCAGGATAAGAAGGAATTGGAGTGACCAAGAATTGGGTTAAGCATGAATCGGGTTAAACATCAATCCTAGTCATGCATTCTAATTAAGTTGTTTACTAACTGTCAAGAATCAAAATCAAAATCAATTTGATTATCAAAATACCATTGTACAAAACAAATTTATTTTGTTCAACTAGTTACAATTGAATTTTTTTTAAAGACACATGAGCAATATTGTTATGTAATAATAATAATAATAATAAATTTTATTTAATATTTATAAAACATTATCAAATTTTTTAGGTTTAATTATTTACTTTTAAAAAAATCAAATTACATGCAACATTCTATAGGAAAAAAAAAAGAAAGGAAAAACAGAGAGAGAGAGAGAGACTAAGAAAATCCCACCGAAGGGCAAACAAAGGTGGTTTGTTGGGTTAGACTTGTGACGGGTACTTTTGGGTTATTAAAAAAATAGGAGGGTAGTTTTGGCATGTAAATATGATTCCCTTTCCCTCTTCTCCAATCCCAACTCCCCCTTCAGTAATCAAATCCCTTCGATATCAATAATGGGAATTATTGATTTATGTGTGGGTTCCATTTTACTATTCATTCCTGAAATTTTAGTAAACATTGGAGTAAGGTGGAATGGGAATCACTCCCATTCCCCTTTAGTAAACATGTCATAATAGTAATTTTATTCTTTTGGAGTTGGAATATAACATGTTGTACATATATCTCTCTTTCTATCTCTCTCATTACATGACATGCATTAGGTAAGTTTTTCTCAATTCATTGGAGCGACAAAAATTTCGATAAACAAAAACGCAAAGTCGAATACGATTTCTCAAACTAATACCAACACTTTTAGGCATTACTTTTGGCTTTGGGGTGAACCCAAGTAGGGTTAAATCATATGATAAAAGAACACATATTCATGATTAGGCTATGTCATGGCTCTTAATTATTTGAAATTGGGGGCGTCACTTCTTTTCCTTTTCTATTTTTGGTTTAGACCAGAGACGTGACGTTGCTCAAGTCACATGTCTTTTACTCCTTTTGGTATTTTGTGTTTATGCGGCCTTTTGTAGTTGTGCATAGATTTTTCCCTAGTGGCCTTTTGGTAAATAATAATATTGATTCAAATTTATTTTCAAAAAGTTTAACTCATGAATTAGACGTGTGAAGTTTAGGCCATTATAGCCTTGAGCGCACGTTACACGTGTGTCAATTGATTGATTTATTTTTAATTTTAAAATTAAGAATGAGAAAATGAGTTTTGTTGTGTCATTTTCATTTTATTTATTTATTTTTATATTAATTTAATACATCGTTATGTTTTTTTAGGATCTTTCCTATTGAGAGGTGCGATATTATACTAAACTCATACGAATATTATGACTCGAACCTTAAGTAAATACTTCAAATAACTACACTAGTGGGTCCTTCGCAATACATTGTCCTTATTTAAAGAATAATTCTAGTGGTTATTATATTTTCATTAACTAATGACATTCTGTGGTATTTTGAGTGTTTCACAATTCTCATAATTTACCTTTACATAAGTCATACTAATAAGAACAATAATTTAAAAATCTAAAATCCTTTTTGTTTTATAAATGGAATGAGTTGAATAGATTCGGATGACTTCAAGCGAAGCTTAAATGTAAACTTGTTTTAAATCCAAACTCTTAAGCCACATCGCTTAACAAAATTAAACTTATTTAATCTCCAAGGGAGAGATCCTTGGATTCTTAGGCTTTTGGTGTACAACATAAAATGCAAGATCTGAAGGTAATTAGATTTCACATTTAGGAAAAGTGGGTGTCTTTTCTAAGGGTATTCTTTTGCCCTTAATAGGAAAAGTGAGGCATTGAAATTCAAGGACATATATATATGGCATTGGTTGGTGTTGGGTGGCATGTTATCTGCGTCTTTGTACGTTTTTGAAGTTGAAATCAATTTGCATCACTCATTTTGACTTGTCAACTAAATTCCAAATATAAGATACCAGAAAATTAAAACAAAAATACAAAAAATAATAAAGACAAAAGTGCAGCGGTCTCAGTTTCAATCATACATGTACAGTTGTACAATGAAAATAGGACTTGCCATATCCTTTCACCAACTCCATCCTCTTCTAATAATATCTTCCCCCAACCAAGGCTCATGGTGGGAGGGAGAAAAACCTACCACCACCTGGTGCGCATCCCCTTCTTCCTGCAGCATTTATTACGTGACCACATCACTTGATCACAATGTGATTCAATTAGTCATTTTCTTATTGAAATGGACAATAATATACTAAATTCACATGCACTATACGAATGCTAGGACTCGAACTCAGGACTTTGCATAAAGGAGTAAATACTTCAAACTACTACACTAGTTGATTCTTTGCTCTGAAGATATTTAACTGTGATAAAATAGATAGACGAACATTATTTTTTAGTAACCCACTAAACTAGTCCCAAAATGATCAAATGATTTTTTATTTGATTAGATTTTTGTAACCATCATCTTTGTATGCACACTTCAAAAATAGATGGTGCGAGATTTGTAAATTCCTATTTAAATCAATACTGGTGGTAATTGGCTGTTGAGTGCCTCGAGTAAGTCCTTCCGATTTGAGGTTGTGAGTATGCCCAGTCACTGATGGTGAGAGTAGCCAATCTCATCCTAAACTTTTTTTCATTAATATATATATATATATACTACACATCTTCAAAATTTATGAATCCCCCATTGCTTTCACTCTCTATTTTTAATAATTATAATTCAACTTTCATAATCGTTCGAATAAATTAATTTCACAATGGGGCGATGAAAGATTATGAAGCTTTAAATTATGTTATCTAGTAGATCATATATGTTATATTGTTAACTCTATGTGGAATCACTCATTAACTTTGTGAAATTGACTAGTCCAGTGGACTTATGCTCTAACTTGAAAGCAATTTTTAGAATATTAATTTTGGATATTTTGAGTTCCTACAATATTTTTCTAAGTATTTAAAATTCCTTCCCTCCGTATAAATTAGACCCAGTAATACTAAGCCCAAAGGCGACAGGGAGAAGTAAAATCGGTCCGTTTGCCAGCTCACAAATCTAATTGCGATTTAAACATCTGAACCGTAGTCAATTAGAGAGGTCTCCCTGCAAGGATCATCTTTTACCAAAAATCTATCAAATCGGAAACCTTGAACTATATATACACAAACACAATAATTTCATAAATATTGAAATGTGTATGATGATAATTCAACCGTCAAACAAGTTCCAATTTTACAACTGTTTTTAATTTAGGGACGATTAATTATTTTTTTTATAAATAAAAAGGCGATAGAATTTTAGAACAATATGAATAACAGTAGGAAGGACACAAACTATAAAGAGAGTCATCTCAATAACAATATGGCATACATGGATAAAAGTTCCCCAGCGACTCGAGCCAACCGAAAAGCTGAAACGATCAGGAGAGAATCACTCTTGAAATGAGGATATAAAGTTAGATACGATTCTTAAATGAGGATATAAAGTTAAACGGTTGAAAAAATTAACTCTCATCTAACTTTTAGACAATTCGGAATGGCCTCAACATCGTCATCTGATCTCACTCGGGAATCAAGAAGAGTCCACTACAGATCTACAAGGACATTAATTGTAAGTGTGAAGAAGATTGAAAGCACACTCAACAAAAGTTGAGCTTAATAAAATTCAATAGATTTGCTCAACAAAAAAAGAAGGCAATCCATGTAATGGACGGCAGTGGTATGAGACGTGTATCATTTTACTTAGAAGAAAAATCTACATCCATGGAAAAAGAGAGAGGCGTGGCAGATGGCACAGGACAATGAAGGAAATGGGTCCTTAGAGGGAGAAATGCTGTCATGTCCCGGTCAATAATACAATGATACGTAATATATTTTTTTCACACGTGTTATTGTGTTACTTACCGAAAATAGCAAAACAATGTTATTCTTGTTACATGTAAGTTTGCCTCATAGGTGCTAGAAACACAGCTTTCTCACCATACATCTGGCATCAATATATAAAAGTTGGTGAGTGGCATCAGAGGAAAGGGAATGCTATTAAATTAACATGCACTGAATTCTGATAGTTATATTTTCTTTATTTGAGTTTTTTATGTTAAAGATGTTCTTATTTTAAGAAAACGATGCAGTCCAATAATTAGAAGCTTTTTATATTTCAGAGTGAATTATGCAAGAATTATTTCAAGAGTGTTAAAGATTAGGTCATATAAAATGTGCAACCAAAAAATATTGTTCGTTAGATAAAACTGAAACCAAAATGGGGATAATCAAATGACTAAATAATTTTGGATTTACGTGATTTTTTTTTTGGCATGGATAATTCTTGAAAATGAACTTAAAAAACTTGGATGATTTTGATGATTGGATTACAACTTCAGAAATATAAGACATTCTTACCATGGCAGTAGTTTTATACTCTTACATTACATTGTTCAAATGAGTAGCTCTTTTTTGAAATTTTTAACTCCCAAAGATTTGAATTCATGACCTATTCTTTTTTGAGAGAAGAGCAATAGTATTTAAATAAGGAGAAGTAACAAAAACCGGGTTATGTCATCGGGGATTAGGCGAGTGTCTCTACACCAATGGGCTCGATCGTCGAACTAACTGAGTAGCCTTACCCGCTCAATCACGAACGAGAGCATGAACTTTACCTTCGATAGGGTGCCCCCCTCATCCCCCTCAAAACATACCCGAAAAAAACTACTAGTTACAATCCTCAAACAAGAGATCAACAATAAAATTCAGGAGCTATTCTACGGTATGCGAACTGGGTAGTATTGGACCAAATAATTATTGATAACGAGTTAGTAGGGTACATAACATGTCACTTTCTATTAAATGGAAGATTACTTTGGCTTGGTATTATCCATGAATCAGTTTGATAAAAGATGCCATATGCCATTCGTATAATAACATGCATATCTCTTACATATATACTTTTATAGATTTGATATAAAAGACAAAAAGAAAATATTATTTTCTTAAATTCATAATTAGGAAAGCTTCTAACCTTATCCCAAAGAAGGTAAAGATTCTCTCTGGATTAGGTTTTCGGTAGTGTTTGGGGCCCACAAAGACTGCCCATTTCGGATTTTTAAAAATGGATAAAATGTGAAGGAAACTTTTGTAACAAACGAAAGACATTCAAATAATGACAAGTTGGCAATTAGATAGAATCTGATGTGTTTGCATCAGTTGGTGCCTGAGGCATCTATGTATTTGCACACCATTTTTTTTTTTTGGGGATCATCACCAAAATTAGTTTACATCTTGTCTTCAGCTGGTGCTTTTTCATGGGCTATTTAGAAGTATATATGTTCTTGGGCTTCGAATTAAAATAGATGTGGGTTGGGGATGGGCCTGAAAATTTCAAGATTTATGAAATCCAATTCGATATACGTTTGGTGGGCAAGAATTCTATAGTGAGGGCGTTACTGTGTCCTTATATCTTAATCGTCAGTTTGATCCAACGGTTAAAAGATATGACCTTATCTAAGGGCCTTAGATAAAGCCTTCACTATAAAATGACTATGTTAGTGGGAGGTATTTTTTTATTTTTTATTTAGATAGTGTGAGAAGGTTTTGAGATTTCGTAACTAGACAAGGAAAAAATTTGGTATATATGTAGCAGTTGTATATAATATGGAAAATGTTAGGCTTACAATATTTTCCTACCACATTGTATACCACCTCTCTAATAGAGGTGGATCCCATTATATTGGTGGGTTCCATCTCTATTAGAGATGTGGTAAGCATAGCATTACCCATATAATATATATGTTCACCGCAAAATGTGTTGATGTATATTTTAGCACGGGTAGTTATTTTAAGTTAATTTGGGTCTAAAATGAGCTCCAATATATTTTATAAAATGTAGTTATAGACGTGCTACTATTGATACTTTAAAGACTAATAGAAACAAAAAAAATGTGGTTCGGACTTGAAATTAGTGTGAATATATTGCACCGTAAGAAATCTTAACTTTTAATCAAGTCATTGTGCTCCAAGTGGGGAACTGGCCTGAATTGGCGTTTCTACGTTTTGCTTGATTAAGGACTTCACTATCTTACTTGTGCGATTTAGAACTGGAATAAACATAACAATAAAGAGAAAGCTGGCTGAAAAGATAACTTGTATTATTCATAAAATTGTGTCTGAATGGCCATTTACAAGCTGAAGAAAGCAAAATGAGTCTGATCCCACTGAAAGACAACATAAGGAAACGGAGTTTGACTGTGTGAAACTCAGTTCGGATAGACTAGTTGGGATTGATCGTCAACCGGAAATCCTACCATTGAAGGATGAAGGCAGAGCAAATAAAAAGAGATTTCTTATGAGTTGTCAGCTGGAAATCAGAAAGTGAAAGCAAGAAGGCTATTGAGAAACTTGCGACCAAGGTGATTAAGTTGAAACCTGTTTGAGAGATTGATTGTGTGTGTTGTTTTCATCCTCATTTTTATGATTATAGTGCCACTTGATGGCATAGTGACAACAAGAGTTTGGTTGCCTATTAGGGAGTGGCTACCCATCAATCCTTGGTCAAATTAAGCAAAGCCAGATTGATTTCGGAATGATGGAAGTTAGTAGGAAAGCCCAACAGTTTGTGTGGGATTTGGTTGGGTTTTAGCCAAAAAAACTTACATGTAATGGGGATAGAACTGTTTTATTATTCCCGACCAATAATACAATGACACATAGAAAAGTTATCTTACTACGTGTCATTGTTTTATTGGCCGAAGATAGCAAAAAGTGTTATATCCGTTACATGAGAGTTTCTCTCGGATTTTAGACATAAGCTTTTTTAGGAGTGTTTAATGCTTTCCCTACTACTTTCAAGCTAAACTCGCGTGAAAAATGGAAGCAAAACCCTTCTGATTTGGACCCATTCCCATGTGGACACTTTTTGCTTCTCTACTAGGTATGTTAATTTTCGCACGCCCTAATTCCTTTGATTTGGAAAACAAAGCCTCAGGCACAGTTCACTACTTCATTCTTTTAAAGCCATGAAATTGGCCCATAGTCAATATTGACACAAACAAGATGCTAGGCATCATTTTACAATAACTTAATCGCAACGCATAATTCTGAAAGCATACATTGTGTGCATTAATCTCGTATTGGGTACACCTAATTCAATAACTGCCCAGCTCTATTGTATCTTTTGCTTCATTTCTTCCGGAACAATACAAACATTGTGTGCGATGTGCATTACAAATACTAGTAGGTGTTTGATAATTTGCCTTTTTTTATTACACATATAAGGGCAATACGCACACTTATGAACGACCCCCGAGCCCCAAGACTCATATTCGGTTTACAAAATTCCTTTTATATCCATGAAAAACTTTTTTGGTTGATTGTGGTGGGATATAAATTTCACAAATCTCTGGGAAAACTTGTATAACTTGAAAACATATAAGGGAGACAACTAACTCCTTCAACATGCCAGTGTGGTGTGTGAGCCAAAAGGGGAACCGACGGGGATGGACTCAGATTTTAAAATGGAGTGGGTTAAATTTACCTTATGGGGCTCTGGTGGACGAAAGGTCCAACCTTGAGATTTTTCGAGCTTATGGATGAAAGGTCCAAGCTCAATTTTTATCAAGCTCATATGGACGAAAGGTCCCATCTATATTTTTTATCAAGTTTATATGGACAAAAGTCCGAGCTATATATTTTTTTTATCAAACTCATATGGACGAAAGGTCTGAGCTATATTTTTTACCAAGCTCATATGGACGAAAGGTCCGAACTATATTTTTTTATCAAGCTTATATGGATACTTCTACAAGGATTTGATTATCTCCAAGCTATTATATAAAGGCAACTCTCAAACTTGAGGGGGGCTCCTCCGACGATAACTCAACCCTACGATATCGATATCTTATCTTGTTCATCATGATTATGAGAGTTTTGGGTGTAATTGGGATATGGGTTGTGAGGATCAAACACTTTGTACCTATGTAACTTCATCATTCAATAGTGAAAATACCAAACACCCCGTGGACGTAGCCCAATTATGGGTGAACCACGTAAATCTCTTTTGTCTCTTGATTGCATGTTCTTACTCAATTTATATTTACAAGTGCAATCCCTAAGCACTAGAACTCGTTCTAGGGGACGACCCGCTTGGTCATGCCAAGTCGGTTTGGAAGGATTGTCAACCTCGATCTCGAAGATGTCATTTTCTGTTGAACCAATTTTAGGCATCAACAGAATATAAAGGTGCAGTTATTGTAGTGTACCAATTCGTTCTTTTATTTATTTAAAATTTTCATTTAAAGGGTTTATGTGTGAAGAGGGTTATCAGTGAAAGGAAAATTAACAGTAGACTGTTCATAAAAAAATATAAATATAAATAAAAAGAAGTTGGTTGTAGGCTCAAAAAGTAAGAATAATACGGAAATACTTTTCATTTTAGAGAGAACTTTACAGAGATGTCTTACACAAGAATGTCCTGGAATAGTCAAAGAGAATTCAATTCATTAGTTTGTCTCAACTCCTTTTTCTTGAGTGTATTGTCGGATGAGCGATAAGTCTGTGAGCCTTTGGATGTGAGCGTGGCATGATTGTCATTAATAGGCATGGGTGGGCTAAATTAAATTTTGGGTTGATAAAATAACAACTCACTTGGGCTATAGGGCTATAGCCCAGGTTAGTTCCTTCTAGGGACCGTCCCTGGCCGCCGATGCAAGTTAGACTTAGAATTAGCCACTGCAAAGTAGTAAGCTTCATAATTGTAGGAATAGTTCCCTTCTCCGTTTGATGGAGCTTGAGTTTTGTAGTCCATATGAATAATGTGGCTAATATGAAAGTCTATTTTTATCTAAACTATTAGGGAATTCGTATGGATTATAAAAGTCAATCTCTTTATTTCCTTGTCTCCTCTCGTTGTTCAATTTTTTAAAATTAAACTTAGATGAATCATATGACTAATATGAAGGTCCACATCTATGGTCCATATATGACACCCTCACCATAAAACGACTTTACTTACATAATATGTCACGCCCCGAATTTTCAACAACAAATAACCTGTTTAAAGTTATTAAAAACAAACCGTTCCGGGACGTGAAGCTCGAAACCTTCAACAATTATACCTGTATTTTTTTTTTCTTAATACAATACCATTGTTCCTAACCACAATGTTGATATTGACCCCATACTTCTGAGTCAAATATTACATTACAAACGTATATAATAAATTGAACAATCAATATATTACATAACTTGCTCCTCAGAGCTTATTTCACACAGCGGAAGTCTAACACTCATAAGCACTCTCACACCACACTTTGTACAACGTAGAACCACCAGCGAGCATCTTGCTCCTAACCTTAATTATCTTATTCACGGTTCCTACCACCTACATGATAATTCCCTACACCATTGAATAGTGTACCGGGTTCATCACCAACAAACCCAATAAGCTTTCTAGAGCTTGTATAAGTAAACCAAATCTATAGTATAAATATGTCAATTTTACATAATATAAAATCACATGCACTTTCCTTAGCATCACACAATCCATGTATAATCATGGTACTCATATTCATCAATATTATCACAACCACAATTACGTTATTTTTAAGAACTGTTTAAGTCACAGCATGTGGCTACACCAAAACTATTTTATTTTAAAAGTAGTTTTCATACGTCACTTAATTGACAAATAGAAGAGATAATACTATGAACCTCTAATCTATAACATCACAATTGCCTAAGTAGTGTTCACTGATGTATCCATACAAAGTCATGAGAATTAGATGGCACCAGACTAAAGCTCTAACTGTTTTTGGGTCTCTCACCCTAGGGTCTTGGTTACCCTTATTGCTTGCCAGGAGAATTCCCACCTGACAAACTCAAAAGGGATTCAAGGTATTCTCCCTAAATCCATCAACACCAAAATCACCCACACCAAAACAATATAAAATGTTGTTTCACATTAAACATTGTTTTATAACCAAATACACCAATCATAACAATATATATTTATGTGGTCATTCACGCATGAAATCCCACCATACACTAACAACATATGTTATATGGTTCAACACCAAAATATCCAGTAAATATGAATTTAAAACAAAATAGGTTTCACTTAGCTCATGAACTGTTGACGAACAAGTTCATGTGCTTTAAATCAATTAAACATTTTATAATATCACAAATAGCATGTTAATTATAGCTATTAACATTATCAGAATCACATTATAATAAATATAATAACTCGTGATTTTACTCACGATTAGGATGGTTTCACTCACCTCTTATCCAAGCTGCTATTATAATGCTAACTCAATGAACCCAAAATAAGCACTCAACCTCTACGATCCTCTAACTTTGGTTCCGCAACACCTAAGAAAAATTTGCAACTTACTTAAAATTCAAAATCCAAGATTCTGCTGTCAAATGACGACAATGCCATTCGGACCAACCCGATGTCCAAAGTGATCAATTATCGTCTAAAACACTCTAAAACTGTGACGTACACATTGTCGACGTCAAAACAAGACCAATGGTACCTATTGTCCAAAAAGTCACTATTTGGGTCCCGCGGATCCTACCCGTCCAACTGAAACTCCAAAAATCCATCTCGAGCCCACGACCTCAGATTTCAAATCCAATCTCACCAATGGACTCTAAATAATCCCGAAATCACCTTGCATCAATTTGGGCCCGATCTAACTGTCGGATCATTCTTGATCGCACAATTATGCACGATCGAATAACGATCGCTCACAGCAAACTTCAAAACACAATAACTTAAATTTGGGACGTCCGATCGTCAATCCGTTTGTACCTACAGACTCACAACAACACCAACTACCACATATATAAAATTGAACACGATCTAATGGTCCGATTATCTCTGATCTATCGATCTAGATTTGCGAGGCTCCGATCGTTGGTCCAATGACAAAATCTAGCAAAATGGAGCACACCATCGTGCTCAGGACTTCGAGGACTACAAACTATCTCAAGGACTTAGACTCACCTCCGCCACCACGCACTGCCATCGCTCATGGTGGTCCGGTTCGTTTTTCGGACACTGTAAAATCTCAAAACCGTCGAATGAAAACTACATCATCTTAAATATCTCGATGAGATAAACAACTTTAATTCTGGAGAAATTACCTGAATCGAAGCCTAGCTAGATCAAAACCACGATTGAAGTCTCAAATTCAAAACCGTGACTTTGAAAGGTTGCTAGGCTTCACACGACGGTTTTTGGTGTCGATCAACCCCATAAATGGAACGGCGCTGACATGAGCTTTCCAACGATACCAAGATCACTGCCTCTGGCCGCCGGAAACATCAGGTCGCAAATGGGTCAAGGGTTCTAAAACAGGTCGTGGGCTGTTTTGCAATTTTTGATTTTGCACAGTAGTCCCCCTATTTATAGAAATCCAAGTGTGGCATTGTACACTATTCACTATTTACTATTTAGCCCTCCAATTAAATTTCAAAACTTCAAAATTTAATTTCTCCTTCGTTATAACTCCGATTCACGAACCGTTTGCTCCCACGAGTTTTTGAGATCGAGCTCTTTTTCTAGTCCAAAATTATAATTTTCCCACTTCAATTTCTTGAACGTCCATTGAACAATCATTAAATTAAACGTAGGGGCATTTTAGTCCAAATTGAGATTAAACACACTTAATCCAAACAGGACCGGTCGGTTTAAAAAAAAATTGTTAAAATCGGACCAAACCGGATCGATGGAATAGTGCCAGTTTCAATTCTCGTGTGAGGTGAAAACCGGACCGGACTGGACCGTGCCCACCCATACTGCTAGCTGCTGAAATGATGTCATCCGCATCTAACCAATGTGTGACTAAATGCATTTCCTTTCTCGCATTTGCTTGAGGATAATTTCGTTCGGTTGTCTATGTCCACATGTCATTATGTCATTGATTTTTTATTTTTTTATTTTAATACAAGTTATAATTTAAACTACAAATAAGAGGATTTCTTAAGGCTTTTTTTATTGGGATAGACTCGTTGACCATGATTACATTGATTAATTTGCCATGATTACATTGATTAATTTGCAATGTGGAGTACTAAAATAAAAACCCTTGTTAATAAACCGTTTATCGGTTTTGTGAGCCCAAGATTTAACCAAAGAAAACGCGTTAGGTAAATCACCAGAAAATGACATTGACTAAAATAATTGATCCAGGATAATCAAGTTCAGCACTACCACCAATTGTAGAAACAGTCCTCGCACCACGTGACGAGATCTCCTCCTCCTTCCCCAACCCCACACCATTTTAAACCCTATTCCTCCTATCTCTCTCTCTCCGTCTCTCTCGAGCTGAGATTCGCTTTCTCTCTCTAGATTTTGATCTAGATCGTTTTCAGGTACGAATCCTTGAGGCCCTCTTTTTAATTTTTTTTTTCTTTCGTAAATTTAAGTTGCATTTGCAAAGATTTCTTTTGCTTCTCATTCTCCAAAATTTGATGATGGATTTGTATCAAACCACAGCTCGATCAGATCTAGATATTGAAATAATTGTGTAATTGAATATAATCATTTGCTGACTTTTAATATCCATTTTTTGTTGCGGTAGAATTTTCACCAAATTTGTCGTTTTTTTTATATTGTTTAATGTTTTATCGACATGGATGAAATTTAATCGGAATTTTAATTTTTGGGTTTTGTTTTTTCTAGTAGACAATAAAGGCAACTGTTATTATCAGTATTTTTCTATAATTTTTAAGGAAATTGAGGTGAATGCTAAGATAAATAAGATCTATACCCATGGTTTGTATTTTTTAATACCTAGTTTTAGCTGATTGAACTGTCTTTGAAAGAACTATGGACCTACTTGAGAAATGGAATGAATTCGATAGATCACATGTAAATTCTTAGAGCATTGCCAATATGCTTATGAGAGTATTAATGTTAGTTTTTCCCTTGAAATTATATGTCTCTAATGAATTGAGTTTATTTTCTCTTATTTTAATGTGCTTGCAAAATGGGGGTTTATATTTGATGCATTGTGAATTAACTTCAAGGGGTACTTGTTGATGACTTATAAATAACTAATTAATGTTGCAGCTGGTATTTTCTAGGGTGGGGTGAGGACTTTATTCTGGGAATGGAGGATGCCAAAGAGCAACGAGTCGATGAGTCTGAAAAACCATCGCCACAGGAGGTTGTGTTCAAACTCTGGTTATGCAAGATGCATAATGCTTGTTTTTTTGTGTAGAAAGCTTATTTACTGCTGGGGAAATACGTATTGAAAGTTATTTTGTACAGAAATCGTTGTATTGATATAGAGGTTTGATCCAAGTTTATTCTTTTCTTAGGAGGAAGCTATAAAGAAAAAATATGGTGGCATTATTCCAAAAAAACCACCACTAATTTCCAAGGTGATTTTTTAATTGGATATTGCTCTCATTTTATGTCTGTGGTTCCAGTTATATAGTTTGTACTGGAATCTGAGAACTTTGAGTTTGATCTCAGGACAATGAACGTGCTTACTTTGATTCTGCTGATTGGGCTCTTGGAAAGGTACTTTTCCCAGCATTGTAGATGAACCTGTTAATTACAACAGTGGGAAATCTCCATTATTTTAATTACTTCATATCATTTTATGCTTTTTGGATGATAACAGCAAGGTGTTGAGAAGCCAAAAGGACCACTTGAAGCCCTTCGGCCAAAATTACAGGTATCATTCCCATTTTCAATTGAGGTTGTCTGCACTTTAACTTGCTGATTTGGCTGTCCTCTACACATTTTCAATACTTATTACTTTGTCTTAGATGATAGTTTGTGGGCATCTTGAACCAAGTTTTGTGGCATGTTGAGAACTCCGAATTTAAAAATGTACATTCTGTTGTGTCAACTAGTTGATTGCTATGAACTGATTACCTGTGCTAAAAAGTAGATGAGTTTATTTTTGGTGGTTTGGTTGAACTGTTGTTCCAATGTCTTCATTAGGCCACAACAAGGGGAAATATAGATTCGATCAGGCTTTCAGATGAGATGGCAAACTTTTATTGGGCCTGATGAAATCCTATGATGTTTTCCTTAAAAATTGATACTAAAATCCACCAAAGTATATTGGTTTAAGTTTAATGCAACAGATGATGCTATTCTCTTTCAGACTTTTTGCATACATTATATATAACACATGCCAAGTAGTGGCATTTTAAGCACACTGAAAGAAGTTACTAGAGTTGGAACAGTTCCTGCATGGAGAAACAAAAAAAATAAAGTAGCAAAATCCTGCAAAAGAATCTCCTTTTTTTTTTCTTTTTCCGATACATGATTATTTCAATTGATGTCAAACTGATATCCCCCTCCCCTCTCCATATGTGTTACCAGTTTTACGGAAGAAACGAGATAATTTACACATTTCATTGTTCTCTTTAGTTATTTTAGGGCCTCTTTAATGCGTTTTTTCATGCTTCAGCCCACACAGCAGCAAACACGATACAGAAAGTCTCCTTGTGCTCCAGCAGATGGTGAAGGTATGCTAATCATTAGAATTCTGTAAATCTGTTTCGGGTAGTTACTTTGTCTTTCCAGATTCTTTCTCCCAACCAGAAGAAAAGTAATAAAAAATAAAAAATAAAAAAAGCAAAGAAAAACTATTTACCTTTTTGTTCTAATTTATGTAGATGGAGGAAGTTCTCCTTCAGAGGATTCAGCTGCCAATGAATGAGAGAGCTTTTGGTCTTTTGACCCTCTGAGACCTTTCAACTGTTATTATATTACCTATATTGGTGGTGATGGATGATTTCTGTTGTTCCTGAAAGCAAACTTGGTGAAGATGATGTGAACTTAAGCTATAATGAAAAAAGAGCAATGCATTACACCAACATTACTACAGTTGAAACTAATCCATAACTTCTGGTGTTCCCAGTTTTGATGTGGAACATTATTGCTTTTCTTATTAATGATGAAACAGCTATTTGCAGATTTTTAAAATGTAATGAGTTTTCAGCTTCGTATTTAGGGCTTATGACCGGGTTCTTCTGTGTCTCATTTCAAACCCTGTGAAGGTGTATTCTGATAAACGCATTTTAGAAGTTTCTTTCTTTTCCCAACAGATCTTCCAGTTTAAAATTTTAATTTTAAATAAAGGTTTAAAAGGAGAAGTCTTCTTTATTGCAGTGGTCAAAGTAATTTGGGGTGTCTTTATTATCTGAGTAATGCTAGGGAGATTACATTATTGTCTCACGTTGTCTATCACTCCTCTAATAGAGATAGAGTTCACAAATACAAGTAGTAGAGGTGATACAAAATGTGGTTACAATAATATGGTCTTTCCAGCAGGAAAATCATTTTTGGGTTTTGAAAACCTGAAATCCAATTTAACATTAAACAAAGGGTGCGTTTAACCTTGAAAAATCAACTGTCATGCCAAAGTCCTCTACGGCCACACCGGCAATAGGTGGGAGGCTGGGAACCAACCCTTGGAGGTCCGTGGTTTATCTGAGGAGGTGGCTTTTTGTTAGCATAAAGTCACGGAAGTATTTTTGCTCACCACTTTAACTCAAGGTGTGTCATCACCACCATTCTCAACACTTGATGTGTCTATATGTATAACCATGGTTCTATAAATACAAAGCAAAAATTAACTATGGTTATGTCTATAGACACGTGTCAAGTGTTGAAAATGGTAGTGACGGTACATCTTGGGGTTAAAGTGATGAGCAAAAATATTTCCCTCTAGCCACATGGTATGACGTGTTGGCAAAAGAGCATAAGCCAAGTTGGATCTTTTTATTCTTTTTTTAAAAGAAAATTTATACAAGTGATACTGAAAAATGGGAGATTCGAACTCAAAAACTTAGGTGTATGTTTTATGCACTTGAGCTACAAGTCTCTTGCTATTATTTATTCTTCAATTAATTAATTTTTATTTTGCTTAATAGCCAACTGGATATTTGTTACTATTATTTGTCAAAGTAACTTAAATTTTCTTTTTTATACAAGCGATATAGGGGGAGGGGCGTTTCTCACAAACACTATAAATGTGCTATTATGGGGGTTCAAATCTGAGACCACTATTATGGGGGTTAAAAAATAACACAAAATGTTTTAAAAAATCACAAAATTTCATTAGCTAATAAAAAAGTTAAGAAAAATTGTTAAATGAGGATAACATTTAAACAATTGTTGAGCAAAAGACATAAGCTTTGCTTTGTGTTAAAGGTGGATAGGTTGTATTTTGATTTAAGAAAACCTTTAAAGTTGGCTGTGACTAATTTTGACGAATATTTTGATGTAATGCAACGATGGGGACTAAACTGATATGTGAATTAAAAGATTAAGGATCAGATTGATTGATTTAAAAATATTAGGACTCAAGAATTTCTGAAAAGTTCAAAGACCATTCATGATAAAAATATATATATATATATATATATTTTAAATTGAAAGGATCTCTTTTGCATAGTCGTGAGTCGTGACTCCAACTTAACTTTGGGACATTTATAAAAAAGCCTAAAATGAAGAAATTATTCATAAAGACACCCAAAATTTTTATACTTGGATAATAATGCCCTTATTTATTTTTGGATTGCCTAAGGAATCCATTTTCTGCTTTTCAGATGATGCCAAGAGAGCTTGCCGTATGGAGCCAAATTGGAATATCTTGCCTTGATAAATTTTTGGACTGATACTGCATTTGCTATTCATGTTGCGGGGATGATCTCTTCACGTGAAAGGATGAGGTCTTCACAAGGAGTTTATCTATTTGCTGCTATGGCTCTATCATGCTTCCATCATGTTCTCTATGTTGAGTAGTTCTTCTTCTCCTAGTTTATCCCAGTACGAGTTGTCGTTATCTTCTGCTTCAATACATTCTGCTATCTGGCTATAGATTTCATCAAAAACTTCTGCTCCTGTTTTGCTTATTCTGAATTCATATGTGTCATCCGGCCTCTTGGATGTAAACTCTGAATAGATCTTGATAAAGGTGGATTGGTGGAGGAGGTTAAGATGATCATCATTGAATAGTTGTTGCTCGGCTATTACTGCCCTTCTATATTTATGAATATCCTCCTTAGCAGAAACTTATGTGTTTACAATTTCTATTGGACTAGGCAGATCATTATGGGAAATAATTATGCTATGTTTAGCTTTGTCTGGATAAATATTATTTGTAAACCATTCTGGAGGTATATTGGTGAAATCAAATTTTACAATCTTCCAGATGGGGATATAAAAACTTATGGCATCCTTTAGCTTTGGAGAAAATGAATCTAAATGGTGATTACTTTCAATATAAAGTTGACCTAAATAACCATATTCTGCTAAAAATCCTGGAGTGATTGTAAAAGTTTTTTGGTAATATTCTAAATGCAATTCTCTATATTCTACCATATTAATACTAGCTAAGTAAATAGTATAATGAGAACAGATTTTGGTAATAATTTTTATACCAGGGTGTGAATTATTTTTTAAATTAAAAAGAAAAGCTTGAATGTATAACTGAAGAGATGTATTTTGCTCATACTCTAATCTAATCATATGACTCTTAATATCTTCAGGTAAAAATCTATATCTTTCTCTAGCTAGAGTTTGAAGAAAATATGGGTTTTTAGTTTTTTGCTCAAGACAAAATTCACTATTATGCTCAAGTAAGTTGCGCTTATTAGCCTCTTTTTCTTCTAAAATCATACTTAAATTTTGACATCTTAAATTAATAACTCTAAAATTTCTTACTATTCCATCATACTATTTCTTTTGCTGTTCTTGTTTTTCCTGCAAAAAAGAAAGTTGTTGTTTTGCTCTTCTATAATCATAATTATATGCTAAAAACTCTTGTTCAAGGACTTTAATAAGTTTTTCATGCCCTCTTCTCATACTTTCATTAGAAGTTCTAATATTCCAAAAATTGTCTAAAAGAACTTTTTGTTTTTCTGCTAATGATGATTGCATTCTTGTTAATGAATAATATGAGATAAGATATCTGCTAAAGTATTATCCATACCTTTAATATGCTCAAATATTGGTCTAAATTCATTTCCTTTAAGAGAATCACCAAAATTGACTCATCTTCGAGCTGCTTGTTTATTAGTAGTAATCTTATTATAATGAGAAACAATATTCTGACAATATGTTCTAATAGTAAATATTTCATTATGTAAAAACAATGAAATGCTTCAAGGGAGTTAATGACTCCTAAAATTTCTAAGTCAGTGACTGGAAGTCTAGCTTGTATATCACTAAATTTACCTGATGCATATCTACAAACTTTTTCTTCATATATTGGTTCTTCTTTATGTTTCTTATGATATAAAATTTCTGCCCATCATAATGATGATGCAACTATTTCAACTATTTTGTAATTATTATCTAATGGTAATGCTAAAGGCTTAAGTTCAGTTATATCTTGTTTAATATTTTGAATTAATTTAATATCTTCACTATTAAAATATTTTTGACAGGTTTTACTAGTCTTACTATGTAATGCTGCAATCTTTCTTCCCTGAATCAGGGATAAAACTTCAAGCATAATTTAATAATCCTAAAAATGCTGGTAATTGCTTTTTATCTTCTAATTTATCTGAAAATTCTAACACTTTATTCGCTATGTGTTCTTGTAATTGTATAGTTCATGACTTAATATATATATCTAAAAATTCTCTGTCTTGTTTTTCAAGCTCTATTTTATTTCTACTTATGACTATACTATTATCGATAAATTCTTTCAAAATAATTTCAAGTGTTTTCTATGTTCATTTTTATTTTTACTATGAATAAGTATATCATCTATATACACACTACAAAAATTATCGTACTTCTTAAAGATTTGATCCATCTTTCTGTGAAAGATTGATGGTGCATTTTTTAATCCAAATGGCATGACAAGCCACTCAAAATGTTCTTATGGACAAGTGAATGTTGTCCATTAAATTGAGTCTTCTGCTAGTCTAATTTGCCAAAATCCTGATTTACAATCAAATTTACTAAAATATTTACTTTCTTGGATTTTATTCATAAGTTCATCTTTATTTGGTAATTTGTAACTATCTTCATAAGTATTATCATTTAATCTCCTATAATTATATATTATTCTAGATTTACCTCTCTTAAGTTTTGAGTGTTTTTAGTTTTGAGTGTTTTTTAACTACAAAGACTGTTGATCTATGCTTAGATTTTGAAGGTCTAATTACTTTTAAATTTAGAAGTTCTTTTATTTGTTGTTCAAATTCTTGCTTATCTAACAAGTTACATGGCATATCTGCTGTTTTAATTGTTAAGTCTGGATTAATAATATCTAATTTTGCTAATATCTTATTCTTATTCTAATGTAATTGGGGATCTTCTCCTATAATTTTAGTTTGTTCAGCTAGTTGTAACAATTCTTCCAAAGTTTTTGGTATATCTATCTGCATAATCTCTAAAGGCTCTACTTCTCTTACGATTGGATACTTATGGTCAAATATTATATCATCATATTCTAAATTATTTTGTTCATCTATCTTATCTTCATTTATTTCTTCTATTTCTTCCATATTATAATATTTGAAATTTTATTCTTCTATGTTAATACTATTATAAGATTCTAATATATTACTTTGATCAGTTGTGGTTATGCCTTTCTTAAAAAATGTAATGTCTAGAGGTGTATACAGAAATTCTCCTTGTAAACTCTTAAAAAAGTTTAATCATAAGATGAAATGATATGATCCTACTGAGGATATAAAGGTTAAGGGTAAATTAAATTGTTGTCTTTCTATCCTAATTGGTATATTATTAATACAACGTGTTAAATATACAGGTCTTGTATGAAACTGTATTATTCTTACTGGTCTAGCTAATTTTTGCCTAAATTGTTCTGGGACTAACTCTTCTTTTATTATATTTTTTGTGCTTCCTGTGTCTATCATAGCTGTTGTTTTAATTTTCTTTTCTTTTGACAATTCTAACTCACAATTAATGGTTATTAATGAACTAGTCTTTTGTTTCTCTATATTAGGGCTAATATTTTTTTAATTATTATTATCTATTTCAATTGTATTTATTTCTCTTGGTCTATTATTGTAACAAGGTTTAAAATAAACTATTGTCTTAGTGTAATATTTTTCTACCACTATTTTCTTACATTGATCTAAGTCACTATCTGAATTAACATAGTTAAATTCCTCATACTCTTTTTGTTCTTCAAGCATACACATATATTCATCTAAGTCACTATCTGAATTACTAGAGTAATCTGAATCTGAATCTAAGACTTTAACACTATAAATACTTTCATTATCACTTAAATTATCATCTATACTATAAATTGATTCTAAGTCTTCATCATCTTCTAATTGAAATTGCTCAATTAATTGTATTTTTTCTCTAAGTTGCTTTCCTAATTTAGGGCACTTAGGTCTAATAAGTCCTACTTCACCACAAAGATAACATTTACAAGTACTTTTATTAGGTACTTTATATTTTCTAATCTATGGTTTATTTGTTCTTTTTCTAAATTGTTTAGGGATATATTTTCTTTTTCTAAAAGTTTGTGAAGGTTGAATTCTAAAATTTTTATGTTGTTTATAAGGTCTATATTTTCTATAACTCTTTCTATATGGCTTTTTCTGTCTAATTTTTCTATGACATCCATATTGTTTAGGTAAATCTATATTTTTACAACTCATGTAAAATTGTTTTCTAATTTGTCTTTTTGCTTTTATTTGACTACATTCTGATCGTAATATATCATATATATGTTGTATTCTTGCTCCTATGGATACATCTAGTTTCCTAGGGTGTTTTTGCCATTCATTCCAAATTCTATCTCTTATTGGTCCTTTAATTTTAGTCATATAAGTGTCTAACAAATTAAGATCATCAATTCTGCCAGTTCTTCCTAAATACTTAAAAAAGTCTGAAGTATAATCACTAATATATTGCAAATCACAAATTTGTAATTGTTCTAAATTTCTTATGGCTCTAATTTATTCTTGTTCATTTCTACCATCTAATCTATTATGATCTAAAAATTCATATTTAATTAATTTAACAAAAGCATCTATATTAAACATTTCTTTTGCTGCTTGATGTTCTCTCGGATTTTTAATTTTCCATGCTTGGAAGTAATCAAAAACCATTCCATCTAAAGTATCTTCAAAGTAATCTTATTGAGAGGGGCGATAATAAACTAAACTCACACACACTACACTGATGCTAGGACTCGAACCCAGAACTTTGTCTGGGTGGAGCATGCTCCAAATCACTACACTAGTGGGTCCTTTGCATGTTTCAAGTAATCTAACATATCTTTATTATTGCTAAAATATAACATTAATGCTGCATGTACACATCCTTTTTCCCATCTTTTTATAGTTTTTCCCAATCTTGTGGGTCTACGTGATCTAAGTTTAATACATTTCCTACTAAACTAATTTGTTCAATTCCTTTATAAGGAATTCTATTTTTTCTTAATCCAAATGTTTCTTGTTGAAAATTACTCCTACCGGTTTCTACATTATTTTCTCTATATGGTTCATTGGTTTGTCTAAGATTTTGCTAGTCTGTTCTATTTGCACTAATTACAGATGGTCCAGTTGAACTATATTGATCTTCTGCTGGCATGCATTCTACTTCAATTAACATATTTTGATATTCTTTTTCTCCTAGAATATGTTCTAACCCTATATTTAAAATTAAATCTTCCATTTCTTTATCTAATAATCTATGTAATTCCAAATCATAAGTTTTATATTTTTCTATATATTCTTTTTCATTTAAATTATCTATGTCATCTATGAGTTTATCAACTGTAGGAGACTTTTTCTTCTGGCAGCAACAAATGGGGTGGGCTGCTGTAAAGAGCAAACTGATGCAAGTGTCCCCTTGTGTCTGGGTTCGAAGATCAAGCCCCAAGAATGTCTCGAAAGGGTAGTAAGGCCTTAGAAGACACCTTGGTTACATTCACCAATGAGAATAACAACAAATTACAGATAAATCTTCTAACTTGGCATGAGAGCTTGTGGCATGGGAGCAAAATTGTCATGAGTTTAGCACTTAAAGAGATAACTGCATGTTCTTGGGGGAAAAGGGGTATTAAGGTAGAAGATGTAGGGTTTGCAGAGAGGTTTGGCTAAGAATGAGGAAAAAGAGAGGAATGGGTGGTTTGAGTATTACTTCCGGCAGCTTGACAGTGACTCTGTCAAATGCTAGAACAGCTTGCCAGAAGGGGAAAAATGAGGGAAATAAAGGTGATAGACAAGTAAAGCACGAAAATTACTGAGTTTGCAGGTAGGAGAGGAAGCTTGCTCTCTGAAGTGTGTTTTCCTTGATGGGTTGAAGATGGCCCCTTTTATAGCCGCTGGAAGCCCCCTTTCTCCAAGAAACCCTAATGGTTTCTATCCAATCTTGGCCAAGCTTTTTTCTTCCTTTCTCCTCCTATCTTATTCTGGCAAAATCTTCTCTGCCCAATCCCACAAAATTAGGGATTTTTGGGAGCTCAATGCTCTTCCCGCAGCTGCCACAGTGGAGAACCCCCATTTTCAGCTATCTTTCTTCCTTCTTTTCTCCCCTTTTCCATGGCTAGATCTGATGGAGGGAAAATAAATGGGTAGGTACACTGGTCTGAAGGATGCCTTGGCTCCTAGCAACCTATGCACACTAATACCCCATGGTTCTTTGCGTGCTCCACCTTGATGTTCCCAGCAGCTCACATACAAGGGCAGCTTTGGCTCTTTGTCGTGGCTTTTATCTCCACCCATGTGCTGAAGATTACAGATATTTATTTTGGCTGTGTGGGCTTTTCTAAGGTGATGGTCTAGCTTATTAGGGGGATGGGCCAATCCTTTTCAAGTGATGGGCTATTTTATTGAGTAATGGGCTGATTTTCTAGGCTATTGGGCTACTTTCTCTCTTTTATGCTCACCCACATGTTTGGGCCTAAGAAATGGGCTTGAGTTTCGAGGCTCCCAAGCAACCCGAGACTTCCATTTCTCGGCCCATCAATGAGCCTCATGATAACTTGTTACCATCCATACCACAACCCACTCAAGCATGCCCCGGGCATTTGAGTGGCTTGGGCCCACTTAGGCTTGTAGCGTGGTTTGGGTGTCAAATAATAATTCCCCGCTTGGCATGGCATGTCGCTTGGCACGCTTGATAGGATAATTGGCATGGATTTGCAGAGCTAAATGCATTTTATAATTTTAATCTCAATTCCTAGCATGACGGATTTTTATTTGGCATGGCATGCTGAGTGTGACTCGTGCATGAAATACTTTTGTGTGCTCCAAATCGGGTCTTTTTTCAATAATATATCGTTTTGGGCCAGGAATTTATTCGGACCCAACCATGGATTTTTTGGGCCTCAACATCAACTATATTATCAAAATTCTGCTCAATCATATTTATTTCTAAATTATCAAATGTCATATGTATTTCTTCTTCTATTTCACTTTCTAAATCGTCTATATCATTTATTTGTTTATAATTAGTAAATCTTACAATTGCTTCACCTATACGATTTTCAAATATTTATGCTTTATTAGGTTGTCTATTTTTTGCTACTTGTAAGTTGAGTAAAATCCATTATGTTCCTTATAAAAACCTATTATCTACTGGTTTTGCCTCTATCATATTAACATGTTTACTACCAAAAATTTGTACTAAATTTTGAAATTCTACATTAAATTTATAATTATAGCTATCTGAAATTTTTCCTACATACATAAGGCTAATACTTAAATTTTTATATTCACCTTTCATATTATAATTTTTTGTTCTTATGCTAATTTTAATATGCTTACTAAATTCTTTAATATTCATAACATAACTAGGAATACATCTTATGACTGCTAGGTTTGTGCTAAGATCTACTTCTGTTGTAGTTATAGCTGCTTGCTGATGGTTATCTCATCTATCATCATATATGTATACTAATGCTTTAGTTTCTACTTGTGCTCTTGTGACTCAAGCTATTCCTATCATGATTATTCCTATGTGAATTTGTTGATAGTTTGACTTTTTAAAATGCTCTATTGCTGTGTTACTAAGTAAATTAAGAGTTACTTCTTTATCTATACAACTTACTTCATGTTGACTAATGCTACTTACAATACTATGTCTATTTTCAAATCTTCCTAATTGATATAAATTATATTTATTTTTTTGAGATTTTTCAAAACCTTTCTAAGAAATTCTTGTGCTTTTTGTTCACAAGGGTATATATCTTCTGTTCTAACTATTTCTTTTCCTTTTCTCCTGAAGAGTTCCATTTACTATTATCAAATGGATTTATTCTACTTTTCCTTATATGAGGATTATTTTCTAAGGTTAAATTTTCTAATTTATTAATTAATTTTTTGGGTAGTGTGGAAGTAGTATTGTGCTACTTGATTGATTTATGTTATTTGTTCTTCTAATTGATCTACTTTTTTGGCTAGATTTCAAATTAATTGGATAATTAAATTATTTTGTCTTATAGGGATATTACTACTTATTACAGATGTTGTAAATTCTGTAAGACCTACTGGTTCGTTATCTAGTTCACCAACTTCTTCTAATGTTTTGATATATTTATTATTAATTTTAGAATATGTCATTAAACTAAAAGTCTATCAATTTTATTATGTAACTTTTCTACTTGTTCAGTTAATGATTTTTGCACTAATTTTATTTTTTGCACTTATATTTTTAATTGCTCAGTTATCTCTAATGATTGAAGCTCTACTTGTTTCGGCTTGCTATCTATAAGATCTATGAGGTCTTTAATTTCTTTCTTACTAGGAAATCTTTGAATATTATTATTATTATTATCTTCTAATTGGGATGTTATATAGTCTAAGTTTTGTCTAATTGTTTTTAGGGAATTTTTCTGAAAATATTCTAATAACTGTTGAATTATTCTATTATGTTTATTATGTTCAAATTTTACACTTTCTGCTTGACTAATTAAAAGATCAACAATACTATTTTTTAAGGGACTATTACTGATGTGTAATAGATGTTTATGTTCTTTTTGTGGAAAATAACAAACTAATGTATTATTATCTATAGTTAATTTTCTCTTTTGTTGTTCACTAATTTCTAAATTAAGGTACTCCATCATATAATTAAAATTTATCTAAGTTTATCTTTTTCTAGATGTCTACCAAAGGCTAAACATGCAAATGGTTCTTTGTTCTTAACTAGTGATTATGGTGATTAACAAAATTTTAACATGTTATAAACGTTGGTTTTTTATCAGTTGTGTTGATTGACTTCTGTCCTCAATGTACTTTACTATTATAATTATATTATTAATGTGCTAAACTAAAGCTCTGATACCAAAATTTTAAGGATGCCTGGTCAAGATTTCTAAAGACCAAAATAACAACCAAATACCATGCCTAGAACATGGAACTTGAACATGGAATCTGCAAAGAAGCCAACTTAAAGGGCTATGGAGCAGAACTCAGAGGTCCCCTGAACTCAGAGGTTCCCTGACAGACATCTAGTTGTTGTTATGACAAATATCAAACATGACCAAGTGTTCAAACAAAGTATTGATCGTCAGTTTAGCAAGATAATATCATAATTATAAAAGTGTTTCCCTGTTTTGGATAAGAAGTCTACTAAAAAAACCAAAAAGAAAAGAGAAAAGACTTACTTAATTACTTTTGCTGGAAATTGTTATCACATGGTATTAACAAGTCGTTGGTATTAACAGTGGTCAAAGGTATTAACAGTTGTCAGAGTGAGAGTGTATAGAAAATTAAAGAGAAAGTGTATGAACAAAAGAAGTTTTATTGATAACTGAAGGAGGAAGTACTGAGATTTTTTCTTCTCTGGTATTGTACTTCTCTCTTCGGAGTTACAGACTATATACACCATTTTCACCGACTCATATTCTTTTTTAAGGATGAGAAGAGACTCTCTTCTCTCTATCTCTTTTTCTCTCTGAACTTACATAAGCACTTCAGATGCAAACTGATACTAGTACAAACGAAATCACATGCAAGATAAGACAAAGGCACACAAAATTATACAAAAACAAACAAAAAAATTTATGATACTGTTACTGTGCAGTAACAGCTGTTGGAGAAAGACAAATTCTTCACATGGTCTTCACATGTTGCTTTGGTCTTCGGTGGAGGAGAGAGGTCTAGGACTTGCATGTCTTTGTTGCTAAAGATAAAGGTTTTTTCGTCTTTTAAAGATTGGTTTTGGGTTTGTTTGAGAGCAGCTTGTTTCTTTTGGGTTTTTCACTAGTTTCCCTCTTAATTTTCTCGGTTTAAAATTTCAGACCTACTTTTTATTTTGGTAACGCAGCAAATATTTCTCTTCACCATGGTTTCGGCACCTTTATAATAAAAGCAGAAAAAAAAGGAAGATACAAATTGATAAGATAATTAGGCTGGAAATGCAAAATTGGATGCATAGTAGGTAATAAAAAAGCATAGAAAACTCAAAATCACAAAATTTCATTAGCTAATAAAAAAGTTAAGAAATATTGTTAAATGAGGATAACATTTAAACAATTGTTGAGTAAAAGACATAAGCTTTGCTTTGTGTTAAAGGTTAATAGGTTGTATTTTGATTTAAAAAAAAATTATTTAAAGTTGGCTGCGACTAATTTTAGCCAATATTTTGATGTAATGCAACGATAGAGACTAAACTGATATGTGAATCAAAAGATTAAGGATCAGATTGATTAATTTAAAAATATTAGGACTCAAGAATTCCTGAAAAGCTCAAAGACCATTCATAATAAAAATACTTTCTCGGTTTAAAATTCCAAATCTACTTTTTATTTTGGCAATGCAGCAAATATTTCTTTTCACCATGATTTGGCTCCTTTATAATAAAAGCAGAAAAGAAAAAAAAAAGAAAAAAAAAAGGAAGATACAAATTGATAAGATAATTAGGCCGGAAATGCAAAATTGGACGCATAGTAGGTAATAAAAAAGCAGAGAAAACTCAAAAAAGAAAGCAGAGCTAGCGAAGATGGAGACCGTGAGAGCGAGCAAAGCGAAGACGAGAGGCCTCAACGACAAGCTGTCTCTCGAAGATTACCTTCTCCTCATTCAATCCCACTCCCAACTCCATCTCACCGTTCCTCATCTCAATCAGGTTCTTCTTCTTCTTCTAATTTAGTTGCATTTTCCTTTTTATTTCTGAACTAATTTCATCTTCTTTTCGGAATTTTGGTTTTTCAGATCATCAGCATGCACGGTTACAAGAAACTCCACAAAGTTCCCAAGGTGAAATTTCATTCCTTCTTAGCATCTGTTTGGTTCCTGAGAAAAATTTATGAATTAGTACTGTAATTTCCTTTCTCGTTTAATTCTTTGTTTTTTAAGTTGAAATTTGCTTGAAATCTTCCCCGATTTTCTCACACTTTCTCGGAAACCAAACGAATCCTAACCAATCACATTTCCCTCTGTTTTTCCCATTTTTCTACTCTCAAGAAACTTCTAAACGATGCCGTGAGCACACTGACATTGGTCGAGCCGAGCCGCTCTACGCCTAGAGAGTACATCTCTCCCTTGGTCATCACTACGCTCAACGACGTGGTCGCCGACCTCGACCACCTCAACTGGAAAGAGTGCTGCGTCACGTCCATCGAAACTCTGAGCTCATGGCAAAACGCCCACTCCTCGCCTCCTCTGACGAGCCCTCGCCAAGACGACGTCGTCCGCTACGGCAAGCATCAACAACTATCGGCACCCCTGGCCCTGGATTCGAGGCCCTACGGCGCCGTTTCTTTGCCGTTTAGGGCTTCTGAGACTGTTCGTCATCCAGCGGAGAAATTGGCGCCGAAGAAGAAGAGGAAGACGTCGCCGAGAGGCGGCGGCGGCGGTTGCGCTCATGCTGCTTTGGATTCGGTATCGTACGGATCGTGCTGACGTCATAGGTAACGAATCGTCACGTTTTGTTTGTGAATTTTGATTTTTTTTTACTTTTTTGTTAATATTTTAATTTGGATTCTGTTTTTAATTTCTTTTTCGCAGCACCCAGAGCAATTTTCGGTCCTTTGCGTTGTCGTGGCGGGAGTTTGGTACAGGATTGGTGCCACCACACCCACGGTGGGCTAGTAAAGGAGTGTGAATTTCGTAAAAGGAAAGGGTATTTCTGTACATTCCTTTCAGACAAGTGGTAAACTTGTGTTTTACAGTACTGTTTGGCATTCTTTGTCAGAAAATAATCACCGCCGATTCACGCGGTAAAAATCACCATGAGAGAAATCGGGCGTTTGGTAAACTTTTTGTTAAAAGTGTTGTTGTGACTAATTCCCGCATAATCAAAAATAATTCCCGTATAATCATTAAACCCCTCTTCGAAACCGATTCTTACATAATCGTAAAAACGAAAGCACTCATTACCGCTTTCCTTATACTTTCTCTCATAGAATTTTTAATAATAAGTGATTTTCTCATAATTTACCAAACAGTACGCTCCCAAATTTTTTTAAAAATCACTTATTATCCCAAATAAGAATGTCAACCCGTGACTTAGTGTTAAGGGTATTTCAGTCTATTAGTATCACAAATTGCATTCGGATTTCGTCACTAATTGATGTTAAAGTATTATTAGTATCTTAATTGAGAAAAATGGGACTTACCACTTTATTTTGTTCATTGTGTGCTATTTCTTCCACCATTCAACTTTTTTTTTTTTTTTTTTTCTGGGGTTAATAACCATTAGGCCTTCAAGAGGTTCAAGAAAAACTGCAAACAGTCGCCATATTAATGTGAACATCATACATAGCTTCATATCCAATAGTTTATGACATTACAATTGAAAATTAAGAAACAATTTTAACAAATAGGCAAAATTATCTGAAACCATCCTTAGGAACTTGGAGTTGGAGCTGGAGCTGGTGATTTGAATGGTATTAAGCTCCCGAATTGCTTTTCTTTTCCGAGAATTTGACACAGAGACGGAGGAAAAGAACGAAAGAGTTGCAGTTGGTAGAGGAGCCAAGAGGTTGGTTATATCAGCAAGAGGCTTCCTCCTCCTCAACCCCATGCTACTACATTTCTTGGAAGATGATCCGTTTTCATGAACTGGGTCGGTCAGCTTTGCCCTTGGGAAGAATGGAGGGATCGTGTTCTCTTTGTTGTTGTGGTCAGGGCAAGCAATGGCGTCCTCCATTTAGGATAACTTTGAGAGTATGAGACACAAACTTTCTTTTCTCTTTTGATACAAATAGAAGCAATATTGAAGGAGAGGGGAATCGAAACTAGTAACTCGGGTGTAGATGTAAATGCTCTTAATCGCTTGAGCTACAAACCTCTTGCAGGACACAAACTTTTTTGAATCGATGGCTGTTGAGTTGGAGATGGACTTGGGCAGGAGAGCAGGGAGGGAGTTAGCTGCTATTTGTAATGTTTGTTTGTGGGATGGGATGGGTTCTAATTCTATTTTGGAGGGATGTTTCAATCTTTCTTGTTTCCTTTGTATTTGTTTTCTTTAGCTCAAAATTTCATTTTGGGTGTTTGGATTTTGTTTTCGAAGGTAATTTTTGTGATTGCGGTCATGTGGCAATTAGGAGGGTTCGGCATTTTGAGGTGGCAACTGGGAAATGCCAGAATGTGAGAAATCGTTGAATAAAAGTTTATGAATTCCCGGTCATTTATAAAAGTAAGGCGGGGAGTGGAAGGAGAGCCAAATCCCAAACCCAAATGTCACTCAAATAAAAGATTTGGCTCTTTTATGTTTTTTCAATTGGCGCCATTTAGAGACGGGAATTTTTGGAGGGTATTTTTTTCTCCAATGGGGAGGTCTACACTAGGATTGCTAAATTCAGTACACTCAAATTTTTTTGGGTAAATTTCACTTTACTATCTGTAAGTTTCTCAAAATTTTGACTTTGATACCCAAAGTTTTTTTCCTCACTCTCATTCCCAACGTTTACTTTTATTACCAATTTCATACCTCCATTCGTGTTGCCGTCAGGACCTCCGTTAAATGCTGACGTGTCCTAGGTGTGGCCCACCACTCATCACCAACGTGGCTCAAGAGTAGGGATGGCAATGAGTCGAATCGGGGGTGGGTATGCCATTCCCATTAAGCTTTTTTCCCTCATCCCTGCCTTCATACCCGCAATATTCATATCGAGGATTCCCCATCCTCACCTTCATTGGGGAATGGGTTTCCCGACCCGCCCCATTACGGAAGAAAAAACTAATATAAAACTACTTTGTTGAAAGAAAAAAAAAAGGATTAGAGCAAGATAATGAATATATATAATATATACGTATAAGATAATATAAGAATGTTTACATATTGACTAGAACTTAACTAAATATATAAGTAGTGTGACATAAGATTCATAAAAATTATATAAATATGTAATATAATAATTTAAAATTTAAAATTTTGTCGGCACAATCACTTTAATATCATATTAATATATACCAATATATATATTCTAAACGGGGAGGGTTCGGGTCGGGGATTAAAATACCATCCCCGCCCTTCCCCGAACACCATACCCAAAAAATTCCCCGTACCCATCCACATACCCGACCCATTAGGGTCTAATCCCTGAGAAGACCATTACCTGGGGGGGAAATTGCCATCCCTACTCAAGAGGGTCCCAGACTTTATAAACTCTCGCCAAAAAAGCTTATTGAGTGACACGTGTCCATCTGTCACATTAATCAATTAAAAAAATTTAATTTTTAAATAAAAGAGGAAATGGTTGATTTATCTCTCTCCCCAATCGAGAAAAACCGTAACTCATCTATCATTTAGCTGAAACTAACCCTAAATGCCAAAATAAAAAAACTAAACATCATTGAATCAAAGGTCCCTTCTTTTCATCAGGTTTCGAAAGGCATCTAACATGAGGAATACCCAGTATTGCATGTCTTTCATACCTCAGTCATGTCTTCCATGTCTGGGATGTCTGAGTTCAAAAGGGGAAGGTTGGTGAATTGTTACTGTGGATTGAGGGTGAAGAGATTCACTTCTTGGATTGATGAGAACCCTGGTAGGAGGTTTGATTTTTGCAAAAAAGTAAGTTGTCACTTTAGTGAGCCACTTCTCTGTTTTTCCTTAATAATCTTGCTATTCAATAATATGTACTATCTGTGTTTGCAGAAGAATGATAGATATAGATTTTGGGAGTGGTTTGATGAAGAGGACACCCCACGGAAGTAGAAGTTGATACCTGGGCTGCTTAAAAGGATTCGGAAAATGGAGAATGAGATTGTGGCCTTTTGAGCAGGGAGGGGAAGCTTTGGTTTTTTTTAGTTGTATATTGGATGTTGCTTGCTGCTGTGATGATTAAAGGGAAATAGGTCATTTAGGGATCATGGTGAGTCCTTTATGTAATGGGAAGTTGTTGATTTAGTTAGTGTTTCTATTTAATAATCATATGTAATGGCAAGTTGCTGAAACGAAATGGTATGGTATTTTGTTAACAGCCATGGTATTTCCTTAACAAGTGAAATGGTATGGTATTTTGTTAACAGCCATGGTATTTCCTTAACAAGTATAAGGTCATAACCAAATAACCACCAATGTGTGATTCCAAATTCTGATTCCATAACCACCAATTTTTGGGAGTATAAGGACAAAACAACAAAATGTAAGGTACATAGAACATATACATGACCAAATTCTGATTCCATAACCAAATAACCACCAATTGTCCATAACCAAATACAAATCTAAATTCCACCAAGTCTTCACAAATCTCCAGCAAAAGACATACATAACCACCAAATCTCCATTAAAATACATACAACTATCCACCAAGTCTTCACAAATCTCCAGCAAAATACATACATAACCACCAAATCTCCATCAAAATAAATACAACAATCCATCAAATCTTCACAAATCTCCAGCAAAATACATACACAACCACCAACTCTCCATCAAAATACTAACCAAAACTATACAACAACCCACCAAATATCCAGAAAAATACTAATCCAAAATCCACCAAAGCTTCACCAAAATGCATGTCCATCTAACCACCAATTATCCAGCAAAATACTTCCAAAAACCCACCAAATCTTCTTCAAAATACATATCCAGAATGAACCATACCTACATCAAAATACAGTTAATCAAAAGTTAACAACATTCAAAAGTTTGTTCAAAATATAGTCCCAAAATAACCTAGATGTAATCTTTTCCATGTGCCTTTGTCTTCCGGGTCTTCCTTGTTTTTGTTCTTGCACTGTTCTAAGATGCTTGAGTTGGAAGAGAACCTTGTGTTAGAGCATCAAATATTGCAGTTGTTTGAGTAGAAGATCCTAGAACATTATACGTGGTTGCCTGGGATGACTATGCTTCTGCTCTCTTTGCCTGCAGACAGACATAATGTAATTAGTGATTGTATCATTACATCAGCGTTAGAAGGCTTTGAACTTTGGCCCTCCATAATAGGTTCCACAAACTTTGGGCTTTCATCCTCTATTATAATATGACTCAACCTAGGCATCTCAATAGGAGCCTCTGCAGGTCCAGAACTCTGACCCTCCGCCCTAGGTTTTGTAATATTTAAACCACTTACCTCTACATTTGTCTCACCGAATAGTCGCGCATAGACCACCTTCTTGGGATCCTCAAACATTTTCTCGTCGTCCTCTTGAACCCTTTTATTTGTACCTTCTACCTCGTCCAACTTTTGCTGCATCTCCCGAGAGTACATTTGTACAATCCTAGCTAGGTCATTCTTCTCCTTCTGCAGTCTGCGTTGTGTTGCAGCATGTGAAATACGATTAGCTTTCTTCTCATCCTTCAGCACTTTGATTACCGTATCATTGTCTTTAAGCGCGTGCTTCACCTGTTGGACCTCATGAGCAGTTCGTTCATGCTCAGCATTTAACTCATCCCTTTGCGTCCTGACCAATTGGTGACATTCCCGAAGCGCACTTTTCTGATTCCCCAATTAGGTTGTTAGTTCTTGTACTTCCTGACTCTTTGCTCTCAGTCGATGCCCTAAGTTTGCAACCGACATTGCACATCAGAGGCTTAGAGCCATCACGTCGTCTACGACAGTATGCTCATCCTTCTTCCCTAGTACTCGCATATCTTTTGGAGTTAACAGACTCCTTGCTACTCCTGCAGCCACGTTGTTATCTCGTATTACAAAATCCATTACTGTAATAGGACCTCTCGAAGAAACAAAATTGGGATGCTACACAGCTGAATTCACCGATGCTTGCTCGATTATACGTTGAATTTCTTGCCCAGGAGAAGCAACAAGAGGAAGCCATTTGGAACAATTGAGAATAGAAATAAATTTCAGAATTTTTGAAAGAAACTTTGGAAGTTTAGAAAGGAATTTGGAAGTTCTCTTCTAAGCAAAAGGATGATTTGTGGATTGTAAATTCAGTTCAACGCTACTTAAAAGGATAGCCTAAATGAACTGTTTCTCAGTTTTCAAACTCTTAAATTCAAACATTCTACAATCGCAAATTTGGCCCAGTTATGGACCTTCGTTTAAATGCCGCCACGCTTCTTGTGTGACGACCACATTAATTTATTAATTAAAATGAATTAATCATTTAGTTAATTAATTTGGGAAATTAAAAGGATTTAAAAGGATTTATTGGAATTATTTTGGAATTAAATAATTAAAGGGTATTGGAGGTCATTTAATTTTCGGACGAATTCGGCGAAACAAGTTGCGCCATTGCGTCGGCACAATAAGCAGGTCCGTTGGCCAGGCGGAACGTTTACGATCTGAGATTACGGTTGTTCGGAGGACATTTTGGTCATTTCGAAATTTGATAAATACCCCACACCCAATCGAACCTGGTTTTCCCTCTCTCTCCTTCTTTCTCTCTCCTCCCCACGAACCCTCTCTCTCAGTCGCCTCTCTCTCTTCGGGTTGGCGGTTTCAGATCCACCCAGTGGTGAGACACAAGCAAGCAAGCTCTCGTCGTCCTCGTCATTTCCCACCCAAGATCGGGTGTTCTCGCCGGCGTTGAAGGATGCGGCTCTGCAGAAGTTCGGCGCGATTCTCCATTTTTCGGCGACTTTCCGGCGCTCAGCAACCTCTCGCGTCGATCCAGGTATGTTTTAGGCTCCACCTGGGCCGAGCTCTACCATTGCAGGGTGGGTTTTGAGCGATTGTTGAAGTTGGAGATCGGATCTAAACCTAGGTTTTGGCGGTTCAATTGAGTTTTCGGCCAGTTCACGGCCCGGTTCTGCAACAGCTACGGCGGTTTGGACTCTGGGGAGGTGGTGAGTCTAGTGGTATAGGCGGTGTAGGAAGTGGTGGTGTTTGGAGAGCGGCTGTTACTCAAGACACGCCACACGCGTGGCGTGTGTGGCGGCGCGTGGGCCGGGTGTGGTGGCAGCGGTTCGGTGTGTAGTTGTGATCCTTGTGTCGCTACGACGCGTAGGAGTTGACGGATCGCAATTCGGAATCGTTTGATCGTCGAGCGGATCTCGCCTATTACTTGCGATTCTCGGGTTCGATAGGTTTGAGCAGTTGGATCGCGTCCATTTTTGGATATGTCGATCCCAGTGTTTTTAGGAGTCTATAGGATTTGACGGATCGTGATTGAGTCCCGGATACTCCAGGAATCACCAACCTAGCGTTAGGTTTTTTTAGAAACCATCCGATCGCGATCGCGAGAAATCCGGCCGTCGGATCGAGACCAAACTTTGGGGATGTGTTGGTTAAACCGTAGTGAACCTATAGGAACTTTCGGATCTAAGTTTGGAGTCATGGGACCCACGTGCCCGGTTTGACCTATTCGAATTCGGTTTGACCAAGTTTGTGGGGTTGACCGAATGTCTCCGAGTACATTTGCTGTAGTTGACTTTGTTGGACTTCTAGGAATGTCTAGATCGTTTTGGAGGTCTTGGGCTCCGCGGGGTTGACCGAAAAGGGTGTTTGACCGCCGGTTGGCCGTGAGTCTTAGGGACCGTCCCCAGTTAAAAAGGTAGTTTGACCTTAGAATCCTTTTTAGGGCGTACGTGCCACGTTAAGTGGGGTTTTGTTAGGGTTTAAGTTTCGATTCTCGTTCGGTTCACGGCACTAATCCAATCTTCGTATCTATCGCTTTAGGTACTCTGTTTCGAGTCAGCTGACAAGTGAGACCCTTTGGGGTTATGCAGTAATGGACCAACGGTGAGTGGACTTTGTTTTCAAATGAGCATGATTTGAATGTTTTATATTTGCGCATGAAATGAGATTTAATTGTTTTAAATCTTGAATTTATTAGTAATTTAAAGTCTTGATTTGACTTTGATTGAAATGTATTAAAAGGATTTGCATTGAGGTAAATGCATGATTTGGAGTTCGGTTTATTGTGGGGCCACACGATGGCTATTTTATTATTATTTATACCTTTGGGTATCAAGCGGAGACAGGGTTAACGCCCGATAGTTTTAAATATTGAAATTGGGTTATCTAATTGAGCTATTTTAAGCTTGAAGTCATTATACGTTATAAAAGGAGAATTTATGGATTTTGGGATATTATATTTATAAGGTTGGTTTTATTATATATTATTTATATAATTGAATAGTTGGACGTTAGCGTAGTCCATTTGTCACGTATTCGGTTTTGGCTTTTAAAACCTTTTGAAGTATAATTACTTATACTTTGATTATATATATGTATATTTTCATACATATATATATTGATTTTGAATAAATACTTTGGAATAATGGGAATTGATTATACGTATATTCATACATATTTATATACATAGATATGTATGTGGGATCGAACTTGAGTTTTGTACTTTAAAGGATCTTTATGTTTTATGTATATATATATATACATATGTATATTTTGGAGTTATATGTTTGATTTAACGGTATATATTTCTGAGCGAGTTCCTTATACTTAAATTATATATGTCTTTGGGTTGGAATGCCCGGCGTCGGGCGTGAGGTCCCTCATATAATTATATTGATATTTTGAATATGATTTCAAAAGGATTATAGCGTTTACTTGGTTTATGAATTAGTTATCACGGTCGTTTGACCCTTATGATTATTTTGACTATATAAATATATGTTTGGGGCGGTGATGTCCTTGTGTTGAGTATATTTATGGGTTATATGCTTGATGGACTTATTTATGTCCGGTGTTCGATGTTTGGGGTTGGGTACCTTTGGGATTGAATGTATATATATATTGTTATCAGCGTGGCGATTTATGTGTGTCTTGGTAGCACCTTGAGATCTACCTCCTGATTACGATGATGATGATCAGATTCTTGAGATATGGTTCGATCCGGTGCATACCTTAACGGGGGTGTAGGCTGAGACTCTTAATTGAGTATTTAGTCGGCGCATGGACTAGTTCGGACGTATGGGTATTGAGTACTCTGCCATGCGGGTCGGAGTAGCATAATCCATTACTATGGAGCGGCTTAACCCTGATGCGGAGCCAGCTGCGGTGTAGTCCTCGTATCCAGGTTAAATGATCCCCTGTTGGATTGTTTCCCTGGTACTTGATTGGTATTGAGATTATATTATACCTATACGCGTGTGTTGTACCTTCGTATTCTTATTTCTTTCGGTGAGGATCCTCCTTACTTGTCGTCTTGCGAAAGCACGAGTTGGAGAGATTGGGGAAGTTGGGAAACTTTACACTACATGACTTGATGTTGATTTGGATTTGATCTTGATATGTTTTACTTGTTGGATTGTAAATCCGGATTTGTTATATTTATATATATGTATATAAATGCTTTGAGCGACAATAAATGTCTATATTGTCATCAGTGGGGTTTCTCGGCATTATCACGAATATTCGGCATTTAAAGGTTTGTTTTACTTTATGAGAATTTTATTCCATCTTCATGCTTTACTTTAACAAAGCCCGTTTGTTTATGTTTTATAAATCTGGCTTGGGTTGATTTGAGAGGTTATACCTCGGAAAAGCAAAAGGAGTGTTTTGTTCGGAAAATGTTTTGGTGGATTGCTCTCATGTAATTTGAGATAATATGATTTCTAAATCAATCACGTATATAAGGATTTCATATGCATGGTTTGCATGGTTTTAAAAGGTGGGGTTAGTATATTGTTTTAAGTATGTAAAACTTTGTTTTTGTCCACTCACACTCTTTACATTTCGCCCAGGCCAGTGTAGTTGCGTCGACCTTTGACCCGTAGTCGCTCCTCTTCTCGACTTTTGAAGGGTAGGATCTGTTGTCCTTGAACCCTAAACTCATAATGCAATGTTTATTCTTTTAAACCTGAATTCCTAAACTCTTAGATTACTCTGTGTGCACAGCAGGAGTTAATTTGTTGGCGGAGGCACCAGGTGATTATCATGTAGCATCTTTGGTGCTTGGGCTTTGTTTACATTTGCTTGTTTGAACAGGTTTTAACTTTGGGATTGTTCACTTTGTGGGAGACTGTCCGATTTTGAGTCTCGGCCCAAAGTTTGTTGTTTGTCGGAAGAAGAGATGCCCATTAGGTTTGTGGGCGGCATGGGTTGGTGTTGGGCCCCATCAACGAGTCGGCTCGGGTTCGGGGTGGAATGCGGTCGAATCTGTCATCTTGAGATTTACCATTTCCTCTTTCGGCATTATTGTATTGAAAAGTTAACAATTTTTCCAAGATCTATATTCCCTTTGCTGGGAAGTGTCTCCAAGTATCCGACATTACTGGATTTATAATTGTGCTAGTTGCAGAAGTCTAGGATAGACAGGTTTTAAGAAATTTTCTAAGACGTAGGGATTAATGAAAAGAATAGTTGTTGTACCTACGATTAGGTCTGAGACAATAGAAGCCTCTTGCGTAATGGAGAATACCTCGAACTTTGCTCCAACGCTTCCCGACCAGCTCTTCTGTTAATTGCCAACTCTGTTTGTAAAACTTGCCGGTGTCCTCTTACAAAACGCAATATTCATAGGCTGGATATTTCTTTGGCCTTGACTTTGGTGACTACCAAGTTGTTCTTGGAAGATAGCAAACGCATTGGTAGTACTATTGCCAACTTGTAGATTCCGCATTCCAAGGTTGAACAACTCAAGTAATTCTTCCTTTCCTAATTTTTTGGAAAAGTTATCGCAAAAAAAGAGATCATGTTTACTAATAGCTCTAATACCTCTGCAGACCCACGTGCATATTCCTTATGCACCATCCACATAAAGTAATAAATAATACTTCATTCTCGAGGATTTTTCCATAAACAACCTAACTTGGTGTCTCATACTACCATTTATTCCTTATATTCATTCAATAACTTAGCTCTTTTGGCACTTAACGTATCTCCTTCAAACCTTTAGTAGAGCAAGATTGAATTTTAATTCAGTTTTTCCAGCATCCTGCATTCTTACATGATCGAAGATGCAACCAAGACAAAGTTCTTGACTCAAAGTATACTATTCTTACATGAACCTGCATTCTTTCCGAATAGCACACTATACCATCATATTACTTTATAAGGTACGTTCACCATCTTAATATATTTAATCTATCCTTAAGCTCTGTTCACTTTGGATGTTCCAGTGAACTTCATAGGTTTCATCTTTAGAACCATTCCAAAAATATTAATTTGTGCTTCTTTTGTACACATTCACATTTACATTAATTTCTCTAGGATTACTTCCTGGCATATTTGGCATAGCCAACTTAGATTATGGCGACCAAGGTTTTAAGGATCCCTTCTTTGGTTTGGTTGTGCATATTTTAATGAAGATTTGTCAACAAGACCAAGAATTATAGGAAACAAAACAAGTAGAACTTGTTTGTCAGGATTTTGATAACTGGAGGAGTCTCAACTATAGAGGAGAATCAATTTCTAGGAATACGATAATCTTCCTTCAAAATGACTTCGAATGGAAAGAATATTTTGTAATCACATAGGATCAAGGAATAAAATATCCATAATATCCTCGATATTTCCACGAAATTTCCATATTTTTGGACTACCGATATTTCCGATACCATCGATATTTTAGATATCCATGAACCAAAATATCGATAATATTGACGATATGAACCGAAATATCGATAATATCACGATATTTCCATCGAAATTTCCGTATTTTTGGACTACCGATATTTCCGATATCATCGATATTTTATTCCTTGCATAGGATTCAAATGGATCAAGAATATGAATTTCTTGAAAGGAACTCGAATGAATTGAGGAAGTAGATGGTTGGATATTTTTCAGAAAACTCATGTAAATAAAAGTTGTTCAAAATTCCTTTTCATAAATCTTTCAAAATTCTTGATTAGAAATATTTTGAAAATAAAGTTTGCTCTGATACCATTTTTCTGTCACACCCCAAAATCGAGACACATGACAGCAGTACGTACCTTGAGGATCCCGAAAATATAAAACCTAAATCCAAGGGTTATACTCCCAAAATTCCCAAAATACGCTAAGCCTTTATAAATAAATTAAAATGGGTTGGATCAGAGTGTTTAACAACAGGGGAAAAATAACTTATAATATTATACAAAATTTATTTGAGAATTAAACCAACCCTAGAGATCATGGAATAATATCAACAACCTCAAAAATTGTTTTACAAACCAATAATGAAAATATACAAACCATCTAGAATTCATATTTATACATATGTAGTAAACCATGATCAGCTGTGATGAATAGAGTTAACAACCTGACAACAAAGTGAAACACGAGCCAAATGCTGACAAGTGAGGAGGTCACACCAAAATGTTACCCACGAAATCTACAACAAAAGTAGGGGTGAGCATCACATACATTCATTTGCCCCATAGGAGGCTACCGGCCAGGTTTCAAAGTAAATAATGAATATAATAATTATAATAATAATGGTCAGAGATTTATTTCAAAATCAGTGAAAGAATATGCACAAACACAAACTGTATCCATTTATTGTTGATCCAAAACTAATTGGCATGCTCAAACAATTTTCGTAAACATTTTTGGGAATGATCCTATATCTGCTTGTCTGACAACCGATCCTTTGAGGCCAACTAGCCCTACTAGAAATCATAATTAAATCCAACTCCTTTGGTATGGTAGCAAGATTGTCAATTTCAACCGGTTACACCTCATCGACTATACCTCACGCGTAGGGTATTGGTAAAATCTGTCCGCGTAACCCCTCTGGAGTTTTTCGGAATCGAAACCCAAGGAAGTCGCTATGTCCCTTTCACCCTCAGGTCGTTGAGGATAATGCCCGCAGGCATATACCCTCCAAACTTTGGAGAACCAAAGCCAAGCATTCATAAAACCAAGCATACATGGCAATCATAAACAGTACAGTTTTTGCACACAACAGTATATACTATGTCATACATACACAAAATACAAGTCCGAGAGTGGGTCCCCTTACCTGGAATCCAAAGCTGATGCCTAACTTGCATTCTGTATCTTTGAACTCAAATTGTTCTTTCTTGGGCAACTGATTCCTAGTTCAATAATTTTTTAAAAAAATGTTACTTAAAAATCCTTCTTTGCAATTTAGTCCTTATAACTATCTTTAATTGCATTGTAGTCCTCTCACTAGTCAATAATTTCACTTTTGTCCTTATACTTTGTCCAAATCATATTTTAGTACTCGGAATTATTCATAATTTCACTTTGTTCCTTACATTTTACCTTATTTGTCCTTTGGCAGTTATATTGATTTTAAATTATCCTTTGGTCCTTCCATTTTCAAGACCGACTTTCGACCAACAATTCAAAGACAAATTCCAGAAATCAAACCATCTTAAATCTTTACCTTAACCCTCTGAATTTGTCAGAATTTTCTGAGTGAAGCTCCCAAAGACAAATAACCAACTCAAATTATACTTGAAAACTATCAAAAGCTTGTGTCAGTTGATCCACTCCCGAGAAGGCTACACTGGCTGGATTGCCACGATTTTTGGATATGTTCTAGAGAACAGAATTCTGAACACCTTCCATGAAGGATTTATTGTCATCTGGGTAAGGAAAAATTGACATATAAGAGTGAATATGGTGCTGTATAGTAATAACAGCAGAATCTGACGAAGTGACAAACATACTTACCACAAACATAGCTAGAGTACTTGGATTGCTCTGATTTTTGGATATGTCATAGTTCTCAAACTGAGGAACAACTTCAGAGAAGGAAAGTTTGTTAAACGAGCCTTAGAGACTAAAGAAAAATGTTGAAAACCAAGCTGCAGAGAACTCACCAGCCATGGATGAACACAAAAAGTTCATAGCCGGTTTAAGGTTGCTAAACTGGTCTGATGATGCTGATTTTTGGATATGTTATAGTCCTCGAGCAGGTAAACAACTTTCATGAAGAAGCTTTTCTGATTTGAGTTTTAGAGATGAGAGTTCTATAGTGATGAACAGTGCCCACGATTTTGGTTTTTGAAGAGGGAGAATATGTGGAAGAAGAAGAAAAAGATGAAAGGGAAATGAAATGAAAGGGAAAAGGAAAAGAGAAATAAAAGAGAAAATGATAAGATGAAGGATAAGAAGTGTTGGTAGCTCGTGTGTGTATAGTGCGCCACAATAATTTATCACTTTCTTATCTTTTTTTTTAACTTCTTCCCAACTTTCGAAACTTGCCAAAAATACTTCTAAGTTCCGAATAATTCTCCGAAAAATACCACACGCTCGTATGAACGTCTACTATTTTTCAATGACATCAAATTACCAAAATTCCAACTCCAAAGTATTAGGAAATATATTCTCCCTTGAATAAATTAATACTTAATTTATGAAAATCCAAATTACAATCAATTGGACCGGGAAATTTTTATTGTGAGCTTAAACAAAATATTTGGAAATTTTCGGGGCTTCACACCCACGATTAAAGTTTTCATTGATTCAGTAATAAACTGAGAACAGAAACCCCAAAATCAAAACAACAATCAAACCTCTAAACCTAAACCCACAATCAAACTCTTAATCAAACCCCTAAACTTAAACTCAAAATCAAACTCTTAATCAAACCCCTAAACGTAAACCCACAATCAAACTCTTAATCAAACCCCTAAACCTAAACCCAAATTTAAACTAAGAACGTTGACTTACTTGATTGAGGTGTGAGTTGTCTTCTTGTTTGGTATGAAGAAAGAGACGAAGAGACGTGCAACGGCTGCGGCGAGGTCGCGTTGCGTTTGGTCTGGCAGAGGAGCAGCAGCGGCGAGGTCGCATCTGGTATGAAGAAAGAGACGAAGAGATGAAGAGACGAAGAAAGGAAGAGACGAAGAGAGGAAGAGAAGAAGAGAAGGGAAGAGACTGAGAGAGAAGAAGAAACCTAATTCGTGTCTAATAAGGGAAGGGCCGGCTAATCAGCTGCGGCCAGTTCTATTGTAACACAATCGATTTGGCCCAAATAAAATAATATACATATCTATATATATTATATTACATATAATATAATATATAATTAAATAGAGGATCGGTCTGGTTCGGTGTGCTCATGTGTAAAATCGGCATCAGAATCGATTTGAACCGACTCGATCCGATTTGGTCAACTAGGTTTTTCCAATTTTTTTTCGTCCGGTGCGGTTCAGTTTTCCAGTTTTCCGATTTTCTGGTCAATATGCCCACCCCTAGGTGGTGTTGTAGGAGTATTGATATTGGACGAGTATGTACTTTTGGCCTCAGCAATTCTCTCTCCTTCCATCCAGACGCCCACTTTATGCTCCGTAAGCTCTGCTATTCCAACATACATATGGTACGCTACTACTTCTACTTTCTCTTCTTCCAATTCTGCCTAATTTGTCAACATTTCACATCACTTTCTTCTCATAACATCACCAGCTTCTTCTTCTTCAACTTTTTTTTTCTTTGTTTGTTTAAAGAACAAAGAAAAAATATTCCAAAATAATTCTCTTATGTACCGGGTATCTTTATCATTTTATTGCAACAGATGGAATCGTCTCTCACATCTCTGACATATAAGCAATCACTGAAGCAAAGAAGTAAAGGTTGGTAACTTTCATGTTAATGATTCTTCATTTCGTTTTATTTAGTTTTTTTCTTTTGGGTTCACTTAAATTGGGTTCCTGTGAAAACCATCATCAAACGGATTGTAGGATTTTTATTTCATTTTTGTTGGGTTTTTTTTTGGGTGCACTTTATGTGTTTCGTGAAAGGAAAATAGTGAGAAGAACAGCATACAAATATGATGTGTTGATGTTATCACCGATGTATCTAGGATCGTGAAACACAGATCGAATGAAACTAGGATGAATTGTTGTTATTTGATGTGATTAGTTCTCACTGATACAATATGTGTTTCCGCGCGTGCGGAGAGGCTAGTATTTCAAAGTGGGGAAACTTAGGTTCAACATGTTTCTTATATAGTTGATGAATTATTGTATTTGCACATCTCAAAACTTGTAACTTATGGTATATGGTATAAAAGCAAAGGCATGTTTTTGGTAATATAGTTACCAAGTTTTCTTATAAGATGAAGTAGTAAATTACTTTGATTTTTTGGAAGGTGTACTAGCGTTACTTTGATTTTTTATAGTTACATTGAAGTTCGAACGGGTTCAAACTGTGGTGCCATGGGAGAGGGGGAAGCCACCACCATTGTGGTGGGAACCCATTGGTCGTTACTTTGATTTTTTAGCAGTAACTATGCTTTGTTTTTGTCAAAAGGAAATTTCCTTTAAAAGACAAAAATAACATAGTGGCAGTTATACAAAGGTAGGCTTAAAACAATAAGTCCAACAATGCAACACACATATCATATGCCCGCCCCAGAACAAATTAAAGCCACACATCAAGTTTGGTCCGCACCTAAAGTAGGGGATTTTTCAAGCCCTAGCCTGAGCACACCAAAGTCGCCCCCGACGTTGTGAGGATAGGGACCAGCACCACTGTGGCCAATATTGAAAGGGCATAGTGCCACAACACAAAAAAGCATAGTTGCACATATAAGGACCCCATATCTACCACCATAACCAAACTCTTACGTTGAAAATTTAAAAATCTACGCATTTGTTAGTTTGATTAGCATTTTTCAAACCGAGAACATAAGTGAGACCATGTCCAAGTCCAACATTCAAAATTGCATTTATTGAACAAATATATAATTTTGATTAGGTTCTGTCACGCCCTGAATTTTCAACCACAAATAACCTCCTAAGTTATTACAAACAAACCAATCCATAACGTGAAGCTCGGAACCTTCAACAAATGTACAAGGAATGTTTTCTTTTTTCCATAATACAATACCACTTGTTCCGAACCACAATGTCAATATTGACTTAATCTATTGAGTCGAATATTACATTCCAACAGTTACATAATAAATTGAAACTTCAACCTATTACATATATGTTCCTCAAAGTTTACCACACACAGCGGAAGTCTAATCTCAAAATACTCTCAAAACAAACTTTGTACACTTCAAATACACCTCTTGCTTTCTGCTCTTGATGAAATCATTTGTTCCTATTACCTGCATGATTAGCCCCTACACCGTTGAATAGTGTACTGGGTTCATCACCAATAAACACGGTAAGCTTTCTAAAGCTCACATGCACTTTCATTAGCATCACACAATCCTTGTATAATCAAGGTACTCATAATCAATCAACTCACCCCCAATCACAATTTTTTTATTTTCAAGAACTATCAAGTCACCGCTTGTGAGCTCAAAATCTGTTTCAAAGCTTAAGAAACACCAATCCACAATGTCACTCTTGGACAATAGAAGTGAGAATACACTAGACTATCTCAACCCACGAACACTGTTGTAGCCCTCACGGCATAGTGCCTGTTCACAAATCTGGCCCGTAGCCAAGTAACTATGTGTTACCCTCATGAACATCCGTAATGGCGACACTTAGATCTCTAAATGGTTCGGGGCCTCGCACCCTAGGGCTCAATTCCCTAATTGCTTGCCACGGTCAGGCCATCTTTTAGGTCATCTTCCCACTGAGGAAGCCAGACATTCTCACCTACATCCTCCAATCACAACATCACGCACACCGAAAACAATAAAATGCACTCTCCACATTAAATATTGTTTTCTATCTCAAATACAATCATAACAACAATATATATTTATTTATATATATTTACGTGGTCATTCACTTATGAACACTACCATACAATCATAACATAATATGGCCATTCCTCAGAATACCATCCATTTTGCAAAAACCTGCAACTCATTTAAAATCAAAACACATTTGATTGATTTTAAACTCACACAAAACAGTTTCTCAAAAACCACATCAACATGTTAATTATATCCATTAACATTATCAGAACCACATTATAATAAATATAATATTATGTGATTTTACTCACAATCCGAATGATTTAACTCACAATCTATAAGGTTTTTACTCACCTCTCGTCCAAGCTGCAAATAATATGTCGACTCAACGAATCCCCAATAAGCACTCAAGCTCTCTAATCCTCAAACTCTGGCTCCACAAAACCTAAGAAAAGTTTGCAACTTAACTTCAAATCCATAATCCAAGATTTCGCTCCCAAATTACGAAAATGCCCTTGGACCAACCTGGGGTCCAAAGTGATCAATTGTCGTCCAGAACACTCCAAAATTGTGACGTACATACTATCGATGTTATAACAGGACCAATGACACCCATTGTCTAAAAAGTCACTATTTGGGTTTTGCGGGTCCCAACCGTCCAACCGACACTCCAAAAATTCATCTTGGGCCTACGACCTCAGATTTCGCATCCGGTCGCACCAATAGACTATAAATAGTCCCGACATCAAACCACATCAATTTTGGCTTGATCCAACGGTCGGATCATTCTTGATTGCACAATCAAGCATTATCGAACGGCGATCGTTCACCACAAACTTTGAAACACAACAACTTGAAATCGGGACGTTCGATTTCCAATCCTTCTAATCCTACAGACTCACAACAACACAAGCTACAACATATATAAAATCAGACACGATCCAACAGTCCAAAATTTGCGAGGCTCAAATCGTCGGTCAAACAACAAAATCTCACAATTTCGAGCACACCACCGTGCTCAGGACGTCGATGACATTAATCTATCCTCGAATTATGAACTTGAAACTTAAATCATAAAAAATTCACTATTTGAGAAATTTCGAAATTTGTAAAAGAGTCTTCAAAATTTACCTTAAATCGTAGGCCTCATTCTCACGATCACGTAAGCGAAAACGGTTCAACAATCCGAGCTCTTGAGCGAAAGATATGAATTTCCAAAGTTTTAAGAAAAATTTTCGTTTTCTTTTCTTTTGCAGAAGAATGAGAAGCTGAATGGAGACGCGAAAGAAGATGAAGAGGAGAAAAAGTCTTCAGCAGCCCCCACCCCATGTGTGATACTTGGGAGCTGGGCTTTTTTTTATTTAACAAATGTCACGTGTAGAACATCATTGGTCCAACTTCCATAATTCATTAAAAATTAATCTGAACTCCGAAAAATTCTCCGAAAATTATCACATGCTCGTAACGACGTATATTATTTTTCCATCCAAGAATCATAATTTTATCACTTCAATTTCTTGAACTTCCTTTGAAAATTCATTAAATTAAACGTAAGGGCATTTTAGTCTAATTTGAGATTAAACACTCGTAAATCCATTATTCCCACACCAAACAACTTCATAAATTGCCCACACATTTAATTAATCTTGTATGATTTTTTTGGGAATAATAATAACAACAAAAATCCACTTTTTGGGGTTATTACAGGCTCTTTGTTTTAAGAAGCACTTAATTATGGAGGTTATTAGGATAATGCCTGTTCCACGGATGGCAAACGTCAAACTTGAGAGTGTGACGGTCAAGCCTACATGGGTCAGTGGGTCTTGAAAGATCTCCAAGAGCCTCTTCAACAGCTTTGGAATTCTAAAATAGGTGAGCCACATCGTAAAACTCTCTCCAATCTTCAACCTCGATCATCAAAGTGTGCAACCTCTTTCTCTCTCTTGTGAGAAAGTTGACTTTGGCTCTTCAAATATTTAATTTTACTTTGGAAAAACAAAAGCTATCTTGAAAATGTTAAAAACATCCATTTTTTCTTTTCATATAATAAATATATAGACATTTTTCACATGTTTTCATATTTTTCATTCTTTTCCATGATATTGCATTAATTGAATTGAAGAGTCTGTTGGAGCAAAAATTATTCAAGAAGAAATAAGGCTTTCAAATTGCCACATGGTCAACAAACTTCACTTTGAAGAGTTTTATTTCTTACTACTCTTGGAGATGCTCTTATACTCCATACACATTTAAAGCAATTAGCAGCATCTCTTTTTCCAATAAATATATCAAAATGTTTAAATTGGTCCGACCAACTAAAGCTGCAATAAAATCGTGTAGACCCCAGATATTAGGAACAAATCCGAAGAAGAATGTTTGATGCGTGTGTGGAGAACTTGGAGACCAAGATCATCGTCTCTGGATTTACAATGAAGATAAAGGTCGGTGTCTATGATGTCATTTATTATAGAAACATTTACATGTACGTCCTCGACGAAAACTACACATGCTGACGGGCAACAAAAGCAATATTAATATCAACGCCTCTCTAATTTGTGGAGCCATTCTTGTTTTTGTGATATATATCTTGGTAAAGAGAAACACATTATCTTATATAGTAGATTAGATATGGAAATTATTACCACTGTTTTTCTTTTTCAACCCCTACTTTCCCCTCATTTTCCTCAAACATGATTTGGTCAAGCTCATTTAAGTGGTTGTTTTTCTTGATTGAGCTCTTAACGCTGGTGGATTTCATGTATGTACTGGATTTTTTTTCCATCCAAAATCTAGAGTTTAAATGAAGTCAAATAGTTATAAGATTTGCATATTTAATAAAGCAGAGAAAAGGTGGGAGAAAGCTCATTGACACTGTGTGACAATTGAAAGTCTAAAATTATAGTCTAAAACACACAACTTTGGAATCCACCAGGAAGAATGAAGGAATCGTAAATTTATTGATAATCTTAAAATAACATAACATAAACCTAGTCACATGTTCAAAGTTGATTTAAATACCCTAGAAACTTTAGGAATCCAAAAGAAATTAAAATAGGAAAAGTAACAAAGTTTCCAAAAACTTATAAAACATAAAAATGCACTTTTGGGCTGCTAAACGATCTTGGGGCCCAAACCTGTGGTTTTCTAGATTTGTCCTTGCCTGCGCGTCTCTACAACTCCTATTTGATTGCTTTCGACATTTGTTCTACATTACTCCTGCACTAAGATTCAGTTTTTTTTCTTTTAAAATGAACTCCTAGATTTTGTTTAAATGAAGTTAAAATGCTATTGAATATTGAAGAAATGATAGAAAAAGAGGAATAAAGAAAAACAAAACATAGAGGATCCTCCTTTATATTTTCTTTTGTAATGTAGCAAAGAACTTTCTTTAAAAAAAAGATTATATGACGATCTAATATTACCAGTCCCTACTATACTGTAAAATCAACATCCTTTTATGGAGGTTTAACCAAATTATGACTTGCCTACTATATACATACATACATGTCTATTACAATTTACAAAAACATATATTTTTTTGACAAATTAATATTCTAAATTATTTTAATGTACAAAGAGGGAAATCCACGTGGCTCCATATGATTGAGTTGCTAAGGAAAAAGAGACAAAGATGTGATAATTAGGAGTAATTTTTGGATGTTCCAGGTACATCACTGGCTGTACCATCCACTAAATGTAGAACATGTGGACTATTTACAATGCAATCCACCCCATATGTCATAAAAAATAATACAGTAAATTAGAAAATAATTACATATGTCCTAAGTTTATTGGATGGTACACCAGCCACGATGTGCATCGAATATTTAAAAATTTCTCAATAATTAGCGTATTACATTTTGTTTTCCAATGTTAGAGCCGAGCCGAGCCAATGAAACATAATGGCTGGCGTGTCGCAGGCACTAAGGTGGGGTTTGGCATTGCTTAAATTTTAAAAAAAACAGCTTTAATAAAAAGTTAGCATCATTTGGATGTTTGGTAAACACAAGAAATGGAGCTTTTAAAAAAAATTGCTGTCAATGACCCGTGTTTTTTCAAATCTCTCAAAACCCAGCTTTTAAAAGCTGCTTCCAAAAGAATCTAACCGGTGGTTTAATGATTTTTTTAACTTTCCCATAATACCCTCACTTATTTTTCAAATTGACACTCATTTGTCCCTCCAATACACGGACCGATACAAAACTTCCCTTTCTTCTACATTTGTTCGAACTCCACCTTCTTCTCTACTCTCTGTTGCTGTTGAAATTCTCACTGTGTACGTGAGAAAATTCATTGCTAAGAAGGTTGCCCACTCACAAGTAAGTTAATTAAACTTAATTAAGTTTCTTGGGTTGAGAGATTGAGAAAATTCTTCTGCATGTTTTGTGCTTTTGGGTTGAGAGATTGAGGTCTTGGAAGTTTATGGGTTTGTGGGTTTTTGAAAATTTTGGTGTTAAGGTGTTTAATTTTCTGGGTTATTCAATTTGAGGTAACTTATCCAAGGAATCTATGAATTCCATGAATTATGTTCTCGCTGGAGGCGATTTCAGCTTGTAACTGGGAAAGCCCCATTTCACTGGAAACAATCAAATACAGGTTCAATTACAAAATCTTTCTTGCGGAGCTGGTGAAGGACACGGAATCGTCTTTATCGCCCATTCAGAATGCTCAGCGGAGGGAGACTAACCATTCTCGTACGTTTCTCAATACCACCACTGAAGAAGGTGAGAGCTCTTTTGAATTGAAATGTTCCTTTTCTTGATAATTGAAATTGGTTGTCAAATTTATTTTTATGACCGACTTAAATTTCTGTATAAGACTAGAGTGGTGGTTGCCTGTCCTTCCATTTTCTTTTTGTTCAAAGCTTAATATTCATGAGCCTTCTTTGAGAGCCGAACCGTACTCTACTTCTGAGAAGTGTTAAAAAAGCCAATGAAGATTAATTTATTTCTTGATCACGTAGCATTTCTTTCTGTTTCCCAGGAGAAGAGAATGAACTTTTTGATATGTATGTTCTTTCCACTACTTTCTTTTTTGCTGCGTAGGAGAATATAGAAGTGTTTGCAATGTTACTTTTTCATTTATTTTTAAACTATCCTGAATGAGTTGAGTATTTCACTCGGAAAGAAATTTGTTCTCCCAACTTGGAAGGGATGAAATTTTCTTTCAATTTCCCTTAACTTCAATTTGATGAACAAGTGCAGTGGTTGGAGTTTTGTAAATGTGGAGTAATATGTATTTATTATACCACATTACAAATCATAAAAAGATAGGGCTCCTTTATTTTTCCAAGTAACATTGGTAGTCTTCCATCGAAACTTTATTTAGTTCTTGAAGTTCCAATTAAGTGGTTTACGTATTCATTATTCTGTTGGTGCTTTGGTAATAGTGGACCATATATGTGATTGGTGCCTGATTTCTCTCCTGTGCTGTGCAGTTGCTCCAAAACATTGTGAAATCAACAGAGTTGCAGTTCTGTCCTCTGTTACCTCTGTTTTGAAGCCATATAAACTTGTTACCACTTCTACTACCATTCTTGATATTTGCATATATTCTTCTAGTACTCTTGATATTTGATATTTGCAAATTTATCTCTTTCAGCTCCTTTGATGTTTCAGTTCATATGTGCTGCTGCTGATTGTCTGTGGCCTTTGCTCTCTCTCTCTCTCTCTCTCTCTCTCTCTGTTTTGCTTCTATATGTCTATATATCTACTTATTTTTCAATTTCAACTTCAAAACATGTGGAAGAAAGAGGGTTACTTTGTATTGTTTTGAGCTTTTGATATGTTACAGACTTCAAATTATAGATCAATACTTGTTTTTTTTTTTAATCTTGGTTTTGCAGTGCAAGAAGGCAGAGCTAACTTATACACACAAGAAAAAATTGATGAAATTCGAATCGAATGGGCAGCATTTATGAGCAATCACATGTAGCTCCTCTATTTATAATTATAGTTTAATTCTATAGATATGGTATTATGTATGGATATAGTTGGAATCAAGATTGGTAAGCTGTGTAATTACTATTGAATCTTCAAGTTTTATGCAAGAAACAATTTTTGAGTATATATGTGTATGGTGTGGGCAATAACAGATTTGGACCTGAATTTATTGTTCACAAAGCATTATGGTTATTTTTTGTAGTTAAAATCGTTGTAGAGAACCATTGAAACAAAAAAAAAAGCTAATGAATGCATTGAGAAATAGCATCGCTACAAGTTTAATGAATGCATTGAGAAATAGCATCGCTACAAGTTTAATGAATGCATCTAATTAGCTTCTTTTATATTGTAGTGATCTATTGGGGCATTTTAAAATTGAACAATTTTTGTATATTTGTTATGTCCAAAGCCCTCAAAAGACATTGTTATTATTAATATAACAATATTTAGAACTACTTTTGCTACAATAGTAATTTATAATTTATGGTAAAATATGTGTGCTAATTGTAGATTAATTTTTTTGAGAAAAAAGTGTGAATTAAAATGTAGTGAAGTTGGTTTTCTTTTTCTTTTTTAAGTAGAAAAAGAATGAAGAAAATAACAAAATGGGCTTCATTATCACGTTCTTTTGGCCATTACACACACTAAAAGACTTCCGATAAAAATTTACCAAACACTTTATTACTCGCGCAGTTTTTCAAAAACAATTTACTAAACGCTAAATCGCTTTTTTTTCACAATCGATTATTTTCGCAAAGACAAAGTTGTAAGTTAGCTTTTTTTTAAAAGACAAAGAACGCCAAACTAAATTTCTAAGTAAGTCAAGTCTCCGGCTCTTCCCGCACGCTCATCGTCGTACGCTCGCACCTTGTCCCATTTGAAACTCACCGTTTCTCTCTCTCTCTCTCTCTCTCTCTCTCTCTCTCTCTCACACTCCAAAACTCAGCCAAAAACCCCAAAACGCACAGACGCACACGCATGCACCTCTTCCCAGCCGGCACACAACCGTCGCATTTCAAAACCGACCGCCACACGCACACCGCAGCCAATCAACACCCGCCAGCTCACCTCCCATGGACCTCGTAGCCGGCTCTCAGTCACCGGTGACGGCACCCCGGCCCCCCTCCAAAACGCCGTCGGTTCCGGTCCGCGAGGACTGCTGGAGCGAGGACGCGACCTTCACACTCATAGAGGCGTGGGGCGAGCGCCACCTCAGCCTCAACCGCGGCAACCTCCGTCAGAAGCACTGGAAAGAAGTCGCAGACGCCGTCAACGCCCGCCACGTCGACGCCGACAACCCCAGGTCCCGCCGTACGGACGTCCAGTGTAAGAACCGCGTCGACACCCTCAAGAAGAAGTACAAGATCGAGAAGGCTAGGGTTTCCGACTCCAATGGCGCCTACACCAGCCCCTGGCCCTTCTTCTCTCTCCTCGACTCCCTCATCGGCTCCAAATTCCCCAAGCCCTCACCGCCGCTTCCTCGCTGGAGCCCTCCGCCGCCGCTTCCTCGCTGGAGCCCTCCGCCGCCGCTAAAGCAGTGGACTTTTCCGGTGGCTCGGAGATCGGCCACGGTCAAACGGCCGGCACCGGCCTTTTTTCCGGCAACCGGAGGCGAACCGGTGTTGAGTCAAAACTTGGATTTCTCGGCGTTTGCGGCGGTGGCTGCGGCGGCAGCGGCGGGGAGCGAAGAGTCCGAGGGGTCGCCGTCGAGGTCGAGCGTTGGAGGGAGTAGGATGAGGGACCGTGATAGGGAGGTTGGTTGTGTGGAATTGGCTGTGGCGATAGAGAGGTTTGCGGAGATATACGAGAGAGTAGAGCAGAGGAAGCGGAGGCAGATGGTGGAGTTGGAGAAGCAGAGGATGCAATTTGCTAAGGACTTGGAGTACCATAGAATGCAGCTTTTCATGGAAACAACCAAGCATCAGCTTCGAAAGATAAAGCGCGCCAAGCGGTCATCTTCATCCCCTGGTCGGTGAGCCTCTTCCTCTGAAATTTCTGCCTCTTTATTACAATTTTACATAGTTGCTTCTTATCATTTCTTTTGCTAAAGGATTTCATGTCAGTTGTTACATGAGTACTTAATGTTCACCATTGCAATTGTTTTTTCGTAATGCTGACTTGACCTTCGATTGTTCAAATTGTTTTCTTCCAACCAATCTGCCAAAGCGGAACCACGGATTTGAACTTTCGATATGATTTTGTATAGAATCCATGAAATTTATAGCTTTTGCCCCATTCTTATTGTTTTTTAAAAACAGGCTGTGATTTATTGATCAGTAGATCATTCTATTGTTTTTTTTTATATTGCCTTCTTTGGCTTCCCTCTTTATTTTGGTGTTGAACCATACTGCAGGTAATAATGGCATCAAGGGTAAAAGGCTGTCTCTTTTACTTTTATGGTGGAGAAGTTTAACAAAGAGAACACTGAAAACTTTAGGATAATTTCCTTAAAAAAAGAAGAGGGAGAACTCTTACATTAATAAATTAACCATTTACAATAGTCATATTCCTTGTCAAGTCCTATTTTTGTAACATTAAAACTCTCTTAAAAGTAAATTCAAATTAATATAGCAGGACAGAGGCATGGTTTAAGTTTTGGAATGAAATGCATTTATCTTGTGCTCGTTTCCAACATTGTGAACAAAAGGTCAATTATTGTGGTAGTTAGGTTTAGTGAGCCAATATGCAACCTTGCATGTATAGACAGCTTAGATAAAACTTGTCAAAGACACGGAAGTATGAGATAGAACGAGCTGACATATTCCAGAGGTAATGAAACTGTCAGCGAAACTAGATAAAATGATACAAACAAACTTATTAGTATCCCTAGAAGAGTATCTGCAATGACAAGGAGATGGAGTGTTGCTTGAACTTGGTTGAAGGATGAACAGAACCCACTCTTATATAGTTGATAATGTCATGCAGACAAATCTATTTCGACTGAAGTGATTGTCAAAGTAGTCAATGTCTTATCAAATACATGCATGTGTGTTAACCTAAAAACTTAAATATCTAATGTCTAGAACAGAACCCTCATATTGTCATTAAGATGCTTTAATTAGTCACTGTCTTAGTAAGAAGGGATAGTGTGCTTGTAAGTTTGGATTTATTTGGTTATTATAAATTGGTTCTTTTATCTTAGTTAAATGTTTAGTGTTCCTGATGTTTTCTTTTCTGTTTTTCCTATAAAATGTTCTTGGTGACAAACTGACAATGGCCAGAAAAGTTTTGGAATTTGATTAAGAGAAGTCGATGTTTATGCAGCATTGATGTAGGGGCTGAATTACGAAACAATATGCCTGCAAGTTTCATGTCCCAAATATTGATGTTTCATTCAGTGAGTGGCAATACAAGAATTGATCGATTATTCTTGAGTACATTGGTGGGAGGAGGGTAGAGGTAACATTCATTTGGGATAGGATCATTGATGGTGAAAGCTGGTCTTACTTTTTGTAACTCAAGTAAATAGTAAAGGCATGCACCCCATAAGGAGGAATATGGTTTAATTTGAATGAGTTAGGCCTGGGGAAGGAAAAAGTAATTTTGGTTGAAAAAGCGAAAATGTAGCCACACTTATTAAGAAATGAATCTTGTGGGTGACATGAAATAAAATTAGTTTTGGATGAACATGTTTGTGCATCACTAATCTCTGTTAGGAAACTTTGTTTCCTGACTGTTAACCATATGAACACCAGTCACCCAAAAATGTTAAAAACCTAGGAAAACATAAATCTGATTGTCAATTTGATCCATTTTCTCGCAATGCACTTTTTACTGGTAGTGTCTTTGTTACTCAGTGTTCTGAAATTTGAAGCAGTTCTTATAGTTGCACAAAATTGTAAGGAATATGAGATCCTAACAGTCTTACATTTTGGTTTTTCATGTAACAGACATTTACGTATAGCCGACAAGGTTTTGATAGTCACAAGGTATAGATGGATTCTAACTTATGGAAGGAAATGCATATGGTTTTACCTTATTTGGGGAACGAGGATTGAGTAGAAGTTACTTGGTAGTGATGAGACAATTTTTGGTTGTAATACCCCCTTCTTGTGAAGTAAATTAATTGCCTTTTCACTTTTGGGAACCCTGGAAAAGTATATACGTGATAGAGCCAAGTACATAATCTCTCTCTCTCTTGCTCTCTCTCTATCTGATGTATTCTTAAACCAGTGTCATTTTTCTTTGTCAATGGAAGTCAGCAGTGGAGTTTGAAAAGGTGGGTTTTTGTCACATCATATTGCACCAACAGTTACTTTATGACGGATCCCACATCATATTTTCTTAATTCTACATGCTTTTCGGATCAAAAATCATTTTTTCCTGCTTTAGAATTCTTAACCACCGTTTTCGGCACAATAAAATTTGTACATTTTTGTTTTGTCCCTGAAGAAATTAAAGGATAAGATATGTTCTATTATTACTTTTTCTTTCTCGTCCCACCTTTATACTACCTCTTAGCTCGATCAATTCAAAGGCTCCCTTCCTGGCTTAAGTGAGATCTTGGTGCTCTCAACCTTTGAGAGCTGGCTGCTGTCCAAATGAAAAATTGACTTGGAGGCTAATTTGGTTAAATGAATATTGTAGCCCCTAAATCACAGCTGATCTATGCCTGCACCTGAGGTCCTAGGTTCAATTCCTTCCTCCCAAAATTTCGCTCGTATAAAAAATGAAAGGCTTAAAGACTATTTTACCTCTTGGAATCAAAGCTCGGTCGTACTTTACTATTTGAAACTGAAATTTTCTCACTTTATCACTTCCGTCTATTTCCGTCTACAAAATCGTTAAGTGTGCTTATGTGGCATGGGTATTCTTGTAATTTTAGCTCATCTCTCATCTCTCGTCTATGCCTCTCTCTCTCTCTCTCTCTCTCTCCTCCCCGATCCAACCCCCATCACACCCCACCCCATTCCTCTCTCTCCCACCTCTTCCCTCTCTTATGTCTTTGCCCCCTCTCTCTCCTCTCCCCAACCCAACCTGTGCTTTCTTAAGAAAAAATTGACAACTAGATTCTTGGATATATCACATATCCATCCATGGCTACAGGCCACGGTTTGAATTTTGAAGAAAACTGTGTGCATGAACCAAAAGGTACTAGGTGTGCTAATCAAGGTTGTCGTTGATCATCATCATCACTTGGTGCAGGTGCATATCTTAATTAGGCATTTCAATCATCGCATTGGAGATTCAACAAAAACAAATACCCAATTTTCTCTCTTTATTACATCTCTGTATCTTATCACTCTCTCTCTATCTTTGATCCATGCTACCTAACCCAAAAACCCAAACAATATATTTGGTTGAAATCTCATATTAATAAAAGAAAAAAAAACCCACTTTGTTGAATCTCCACTGTGATCTTTGAAAATACCCAAATATTTGAGCAAGAGGCATAGACTATAATCCTTGAATCTCAAAGTGGTTATTGTCCGTGGGTTATTGATATTGGGGTTTGTGGGCTTAGATCTCATAGGGAGGTCAAGGAAGGGCCCGGTGGTGGATGGGTAATAGGGGGAGGAAGAGAGTGAGGTCTGCGGGTAGGGGTGGGTTGAAGAAGGAAGTGAGGTATGGGAAAAAAATCCAATTGTGAGAAAAGTGGGGCGGCAAGAGTGAGCAGGGGGAGTGGGGTGACTGGGCTGAGCTGGGCGCTTTGGTGACGGAGGTGACTGGAAAGGAAAGAAAGAGAAGATGGAGGTGAGGGCTGGTGAGCTGACAGGGAGCGAGGAAGAAAGGGGTTTCTTAACCCTAAAAAAAAAATTCAAAAAAATTTAAAGTACGTTTTTTTTAAAAAAAAAACTAAAATTACAAAAATACTCATACCACATCAGCACACTTAACGGTTTTGTGAACGGAAGTGGTAAAGTGAGAAAATGTCATCAATTTTTAGAGATTCTGGGGGTTAAGTGAGAAAATTTTAATTTTAGGTGGTAAAGTGAAACTGAGCGTCTGTTATAGGAGGTGAAACAATAATTAAGCTAAAATAGGGTTTAGGATCAGCATTATTGATTTCTATTTTGGGCCTCACAATTTTTCTTGTCACGACATAACACGACATAACACATTCATGTCCTTCAATTAGTAGACCTTGTAAAATAGGGTATCAAAAATATAAGAATGTTCAAATGCAAACTACTTGTACTATCTACTTATTTTTGGATCAATTTAAGAGGGCAGGTCCGCAAGTGACATTGGGCATCTCTCGAGTCTCATCTTCCAACCACGGCCGTCATCGTTGAACCATATGCCTATAAATACGAAGCTCCACAGCAGCACTCCAGGACTCTCTCCAAATTCGGACTAAACGTCTCTTAAACACTTGAACAACCTTCAAGCTTACAAACAATCAACCTGCTTCCCAAATAACCAGTTGACAACTCATGTGCTTATCTTTTATTGCTTTGCCATCTTCTTGGTATGCTTATCCATTAGACAACGCATTCCACATCACTCATACCAGGTCTATTGGGCTGGTCTCATACCCAATAGTCGCACGCCTACGCAAAAAATCATTTGGGCCAGAAGAAGTAGAGCACCAGGGTCCAGCTTGTGCTCGCCTGCCATTTCAGCCTGAGCCAACTTTCAATTTTGTCCAAAGTTGAGCAGTTTCCTCATAGCCAGAGATCCATTGGTGCCGTCACTCATCACACTTTCGGGGCATTGGTGTTGAGCAGCCTTCGTTTTCCCACCCTCGCGGAAAAAAGCTTCAACAGAGCCCAATGAATGATTGATTGAGGGAATAGTTAATTGATTTCTTATAGTTTCTTATTCATGGAGGTGAGTGGAGTGTTTAACTCAAAAGATGAATCTATAGGGTTTATTGTGAAGAGGTGGATGTCCAGGTAAAATTATAATTCTATTTATTTATTTCAAATTATAACTTATGTTGTTGGAGGTCATTTTATAAAAGGATAAATTGGTTGGGTGGGAAATTACTCTCCTAGCATCAATGCATGTGAGTTTAGTATATCACCGCCCATTTCAATCGGAAAGGTTTAAAAAATGGTTTTCCCACTCCCCTTTTCTCCACCTACACTTCCTTTTGTTTTTTTAATACTTTTTAATCAATTTTGTTCTTTTTTGTTCTTTCTGTTTCCCTCTTTTCGGCCGGGTAGGCCGACGGAAGGAACTTTTGGTCCTTCTTCTTTTTTGAGTGCGGGGCGTGCCACCACCAAGCCACGAACTTGGGCTTGGATGGAATGTGAGTAGACGGATAATGTGAGCTTCTGACTTCTGATCAAGTGATTGCTCGGCCAAGCAAGGAACCTTCTCTCGGCTTAGATTCTTTCACTTCCTCGGGCTCGAGGATGGTTAAGCTTTGTATAGATATTTTTGTGATTTTTTGGTTTTTAAGTAAAAATAGTGCAAGTAAATTAAATGTGCGTTTAAACGTAAAGACAAGAATTAAAGTGCGATAAAGTAAATCAAAACGGCAAATAAGCAAGAACGGAATAAGAACAATAAGAGCGATAAACTAAACTAAACTTGAACTTGAAATTATCAAAAACTTAATAACAATAAAAAGTAGAGAAATTGAAATAAACTTGAACTTAAATGACAATGAAATGTAATTGCAAGAATTTAAATGACAAGAAAAAGTAAATTACAAGAATTTAAACTTACACTAACGAAAGGAAGAACAAGCTATGATAGGTGCTTGAAAAGTAAAATCATAAGTCTAGGAAAAGAAAAGTGCGAGACGAAAGATAAGTTTGTTTGTCTGATGTTGTGTCTTCTCCCTTCGTCTAGTGAGGTTTATATAGGGGCGTCCATCAGCCCATGGGCTGGCCATTGATTGGCCAAAGATCAAATCTTTGAAATTCTTTCCTTTTGAGGCCTCCTAAATCCGTGGATCACGTCGGCGGAGATACTCTGATTGCTTGATTCTCTCTTGATTTGGACAATTCCAAATCATCATCAATCTCCTTGATTTCTTTCCTTGTGAGGCCTCCATCATGTGCGTATTGACTTCCAAAAATATTGGGCACGAATCCATGACTTGGGCTTGGCCGTCCGAGCTTTGCAATCCTTGAACTCTTAGAATTAGTCCGTCGAGAAAATCTTTATTTGATTTTCATATTCATTTTTAGATAACTATATGAGCTTTGTAGCCTTCACATGAATAAAAACTTGGTCGACAAGGGGACCAACTTGGCTCTTTAAGAATTTTGAGGCAAGTATCTCCCCCTCGGCCTAGAAATTCTGCGGCCGACATTCTCCGAAACTTGAAGACTAGGCGGTCAACTTCTAGCATTGGCACCATGTTTCATTTGCCAAAGTCCAAATCTCAAAAACGTTCAGCAGCCTCCTTCCTAGTAGAAATGCATATTCATTTATATAATTAAAAGCTCCAGTTGATTTTATATTTGTTAATATATATATATATAAAACAAAAGCCAATGGCCCAATTGCCCAGCGCCTCTTTAACTATATACATATATATTATATATATATATATATATATACAGAAATTCTCTTATGCGGATATCCGGACGTTATTATTGTGCGGACGCGAGGTATTTTGTACTACCCCGCCTTGCTTTCCTGCCTATTTACACATGCATCCGCACGTTCCGCACGTTAATGCATCCGGATAAGAGAATGACTGTATATATATATATATATATATATATATATATATATGAGAACTTTAAAGACCTTGACATATATATATATATTTGCTTATACATATATGAAAGCACCCAAAGCATTTTCATCCTATCAAAACTCTATGGCCCAATACAAAGCTCGGCGGCCGACTTCAACTTCAAGTTGCATTTCAAAAGTTGGCGCATGCCCAACCAAAATTCAAGCAAATCCGGCCGACAAGTTTCGGCCGTTCAAAACCCAGCCGACGCCAAGCCTGCCCAGTTATAATTCGAATTGCCCAAGATTTCTTCAAACCTCCAACCCAATTAAATATGTATTCACTTATATATTATATCCAACCCAATTAAATATGTATTCACTTATATATTATATCAATATATAAGTAAAGAGGGCAACTTCAAAATCATTGGCAGCATGCATAAATCCTTCAGCCCACTAAGCTCAATATATATTATATCAATATATAGTTGTCCCAACTTTTGTGTATGCAAATCAATATACATGGGTGAGTGCATTTTTTCCATGTATATAATATATATAAATATATTTATGAACAATAAGAAAGGCTCCAACTAAGCCCTCCAGACTTTTTAAAGTTCAACCTCATCAGGCCACATCCTCAAGCCAAAAAGACTTGGCCGCCAAAATCCCCAAAATCTGGCCACCAACCCCTGCTCAAAAGCCTAGCCCCAGTTCCTAATTTCGGCCGCTTCAAGCTCGAAGAAAATTGCAGCCGCTCAAGTTCAAATAACCGGCAGCAAAATCTCCTGCCCTTCCTGCCTAAGATCCGGCCAGGGCTTCCCCAAAATCCTGGGCACGAGCCACCTCAATTCCGGTCGCAAATACCCAGCTACTACACATGCAGCCCGACTATTCTCCAAGCTCCAAAAACATTGCTCGACTCCAAAAAGCCTCGGCCGCTACTCCAAGCTCGTGCCCTCTAAATATCCGGTCTTTAAGCTGCTTGTGAGTTCTTCGATTTCTCAGCCCAGATTTTCAAAAGGCACAAAATCTGCCCGGGCTCGGTGAATTCTCACCACGCTCAAACACTTTTACTTTCCAATTTTACCCTTGGTGACGTGGCAAGTGAGATACTCACTTTGGAGAGGTGCTGATGTGTGAAAAAATAATAAAGAATTCTTTAAAATAATATATATCCCAAGCCCCACCCACCCTTCTTGTCTCTTCTCCCTTACGCACCTACCCTTCCGTCTTCTCTCTCCCCCTCTATCTTTTCCCTCTTTATTCGACAACAGCCAAGCCCAGCAAGTCAATTATCTATTGCTCTGTGCTTCGCGAAGGTCTAAAAGGGCAACACAGAAGCTCCAATGGCAAAGGGTCAAATGACCTTTTCTATTTTCATCCTCGCTTTTTTGAAGAAGTAAAAGGAACCCAATAGCATCAATCATCTATATTGGCAGTTATAGCTAGGTGTTTGTGGGTGGTCAAAATTGACCCAATCCTTCAAAGGGAAAATGCTAGCGGCCTAGACCAAATCCACCAAGAGCGAGGTCCGCCAAACCTTTTCCACCAAAGATATGGGAGCAATGCCATTGATTCCAATCTACCAACTCTAATTTGCCAAAATCTCAAATGGCTAATAAATTCTCCAATTGACTGTGTGAAGAAAACACAAGTTTTGTAAGAATTCTTTATTTCAATAATCAAAGGGTGTAATATATATCAAGAATGCTCATATATGCATGATGGACCCATATATAATATATTTATATGAAATATGCATTGCAAAATAGAAATAGAGTTGGGAGTGGGTGCCAAAATACCAAAAGTATGCTAGCATTCAAAGACCAAGCGGTGATACTCACTATAATAACCTCAACATTGGGATTTTGTTGTTATTAATATTCTAAAAAATCATACAAGGGTAATTAAATGTGTGGGCAATTTATGAAGTAGTTTGGTGTGTTGGAATAATGGAATTATGAGTGTTTAATATCAATTTGGACAAAAATGCCCTTATGCATATCTGGGTTGCAGATTTGTTTTCGTTGTTGATTTCTTTGGCCTGGTTTTGGTTTTTTTTTTTGTTGTTGAAACTTTTGGCTGTTTACAGAGAAAGAGAAGAGAGACGAAGAAGACGAGAGAAGAAGGATCAAGAGATTTGGGTTGCAGGGTTGGCATGTGCCATTCACGTGGTGTTTTTAACAGAGATTTGGATGGAAATTGCCAAAAACTAACGGTGGGGGTAAATTGGCGATAAAATTTAGTACGAGTGTTTTATTGGCTGAAAAATTAATTCAGGGTGTAGATTTAAATTAGCATGATAGTTCAGGGGGGTATTCGGCAGTTTACCCATATAGATATTTCAATATTTTCCCAACAACTATAGTTCATTATAAATTTAAGGGTTTTTATCACAAATGGTTTATGAGGTTTGTGAAATTATCACCTTTAGTCCTTTATGTTTTTTTTATTGACATTGTTGGTTACACATCACACATCAATTTGGTCATGTTGTTAGGTTCCGTTAAAATTTATGTTAAATTGATGACGTGGCATGTATGTGGTCCCTACATATCCAATGAGATAATGTCACGTGAATATAAATTAAAAATAGTTTCACATTTAAAATCTAAAAAAAATTTGTTTTTTTATAAAAGTTGCAGGTCCTTTGCAACTTCCCATCCCCCTCGTCTCTTTCCCCCTCTGCTCTCTTTATGCACCCTCTACCCCATCTCTCTCCCCGCTGCCCTCTCTCTCTCTCTCTCTCTCTCTCTCTCTCTCTCTCTCTCTCCCAAAATCCATCTCAATGAATAAAAACCCCACATACTCCCCTCATCCTCTCTTGAAGTAGTTTGTAATCCAACAAACCACTCCCATACCCCAAGACCTCTCTAAGGCCCCATTACCCAGTCCTCTTCTCTCTCTCTCTCTCTCCCAAAACAAAATATACTATCAATGGTGTAAAGAAACAACCAAACCAAAGCTTGCGTGCCCGAAACCGTTGGAACAATTGCAACCCAAATGAGATTTAAATACAAAAATTAAAAACCATCGAAAAAATTTATATGAAACATCCCACTCCTAAAACTTAATTAAATTCTTAAATTATTAAAGTAAATGACAATTTTATCCTTAGGATTTCTTAGTGGGTTACAGTTGACTTTTTGTTTGAGAAGCAAATTGGGGAATTGAGTTGCACCGTTGCATCGGGCTTGTTGATACAAGTTCGTAGACAGGCAGCACGCTCATTCCGAGTTATAACGAGCGGGAAAAAGTCTAGAAACAAAAAAGGCATAATGAGAATTTCAAATTTGTTGAAAAACTTTAAAACCCAGTTATCACCCCCAGCTGGTGTGTGGACCCCCACTCTCTCTCTCTCTCTCTCTCTCTCTCTCTCTCTCTCGTAACTAGCGCACAAGGCCTCTTCGAATTCCCGGCGACGCTGCGACATCGTCTGGCCCCCATTGAAGATGAGAACTGTCAGAAATGACAGGCTCTCTTTCAGTCGCCGTTTCGGGAGACTCTAGCCTCCGTTGACGTTGATCCAGGTATGAATCTCCACCTACTCAACGTGTTCTATTTGTCTATGCAATTAATTTGGGTTGATTTTGAAAGTCTGAGAGAGTGGGTTAAAAACCCTAAAATTGTCGACGATTTGAGTATATTGTCGACGGTTCGAGACGTGTTACATAGACCTTGTTGGAATTATAGGAACGTTTAGATCGAAAATCAGAGGTTGTGGGCCCTATGGGCCCAATTGGTCAAGTTCTGTGATCGGGGTCAAACCGACCGTTGGATTGTGATGAAACTTCTAATATGAGTTTAACTTATCGTTATGGATCAATAGGAACTATCAGATAACAAAATTGAGGTCGTGGGCCTTATTAGCCCAGTGGACCTGGATAGTGGGCAGTGTTGGCTTTGTGGAGGCCATAAAGTAAGTTGTATTGGTGAAGAGACTCTTAATCGATAAATAGTTTTCATGTTACATTAGATTGAGTAAATATTCATGGGGTGATTATGGTATCGCTTGTATTTCCAAATAGAACGTATTTATATTTTAATATTATTCAGTAATGGCTGGGAATAGTTTAAGTGTTTATGAATGATTTTTCTATCGGTTATGGATTCATTATATATTCAAGAATGATTCAACTATCAGTTTATTTCCAAGCATGAAGCATTTATATTTATGTTTTATTATTCGGGTTTGGGTCAAGTACATTTAAATGTTTATGAAATATTCAGGAAAGACCTGGGGAAAGTACTTGAGTTGGAAATGACTTAGATAGTCGGGTTTGGCTTCAGTAAGGATTTAATTAAATGTATGATTATATGTTTATATTAGATATATGTTCGATGACTTGGAATTGACGGATATGCGTTCTCGGGCAAACCACGTGTCCCTCGAATTTTGCGAGGATATGCGTTCACAGGCTAACCACGTGTCCCCCGAGTTTTGCGAGGATGTAACATGTATGGTATTGGAATTGACGGAAGGTTGTTTTACTAATTTTCCTAAATTTCTACTTATCGGTAATAATTTAATATATAAATATACACATGTGATGGATTGAAGATTGTTTTGAAATCAATATGTTTTGGTTTCGATTTCAGTTGATTGACTATAGTTGGAGGAGTTTAATATTAGACAAGGTGAAGGAATATTCAAGTCATGTGCTTATATAGTTGACGGTGGAATAGAAATTAAGAGGTGACTTATAATTCCATTTTAGTTTGAACTTAGTTTTTTGAAATAAGAACTACGTGTGGCTTGATCCCTCAGTAAAGGTACGTAGGCAACCTAGGTTAACCTAAGTTTAGCCGCAAAATAACTGTTGAGTTATGCTTTGAAGTGAGTTTAGCTTGTTTAACAGATTGATTCTCGATTATAACAAAGTGATTGACCATGAGATGGCGAAGGTAGTAGCAACAGATAATTTTTAATGTGCTTTGAGTTGCCTGGATTTATGAGAAGTTATTGATTTTGGTTTGTTTTTATTGTACAGGCCTGAGGCCATTTAGAATCACTTTTGAACATGTGTATGCTGAACGTTTGGAATATAAAATTGTGATATTTACAGGTGAAATAAATTGAGAAATGTGCGTTTTTCAAGGGAGACTCTGCCGGTTTTTAGGGAGAAGTTAAACCCTTAACTCTGTTTCCATGTTGCGGATTAGGGCAAAAATGATATTTTGGTCATTCGTGCCCGACACCTGTCAGGTGTTGGACACGCTCAGGGTTCGACATAGATTCCAAAGTGGAATTTGGATTGGGTCCTGTCATTATATTTTCTTAAAAATTTTGACACTGCTAGAAGCAGTCCGCAGAAGAGAGAGAGAGAGAGAGGGTGGGGTTGGGCGTAGGTTGTGGGTGGAGATGGGGATGATCGGGTTGTGGGCAAGAAAAAAATAGAGGGACAGGGAGAGCACAGAGAGGAGACAGGGAGAGCAGGGGGAGAGAGAACATAGGGAGAGAGAGGGGGCAGAGGGGAAGAGAGACGAAGCAGAGCTGCAACTTTTATAAAAAAATCAATTTTAAATATTTTATTAGATTTTAAATGTGAAACTATTTTTAAAAAATAATTTTTTGTATTTAGATCCACGTGACATTATCTCATTGGATAAGTGGGCACCATATACATGCCACGTCATCAATTTAATAGAAATTTTGATGGAACCTAACAGAATTGATGTGTGAGATGTAACATAAAAGACCAATAATGTAAAAATAAAAATAAAAGACTAAATGTGATAATTTCGCAAACCTCAATGATCATTTGTGATAAAACCCTAAATTTTACATGAAATATTGGAGTTTGGGGAGGGCACAACCACTTTGAGCAGAGTTACTTGCAATGGCATGGTCTGTTCTTGAAGCAATATCCACGAAGGCACTTGCATGGCCATACCTTTCTGAGACAGATGTAGACTCAACCATAAACCCACTTTGAGTCTTCTTCCTTCTCTTCGGCTTCAACCACGCTCAAATAGAGTCATAGTGAAAACTTTTGGTTTATTTTTGTACCCGCCATAGCCCAAATTTGTACGATGGCTTCACTGTTAGAGTTGAAAATAAGATATTTTTGTTTCCTTATGTTTTTAGTAGTAAGCCATCTTTGATAATTAGTCTGTTTGCTTTTAATTAGAATTTAATTAGCTAATCTTTGATTATGCAACTAGGAGTTGATTATGTAATTTGCATAGAAATCTATTCCCCAAATCAGGTTTAACGTCGACTTTAAATTTTGATTGAATCAAATACTGTCACGTCATCTTGTGAAGAGCATTTTGCGTCTTTGCTAGTACTCAAATATGAGAGGTGTCATTCTTTTTCTCATTTCTAACAACCGAAAGACAACAAATTTTATTTCCTTTATCATGAAAGAAGTACGTCGAAGAACATAATTAATGATAATATGATTTTATTTTTAATAACTAGCTAGCTACACAAAGAGTTATTTATCAATAATGAGATTCTTAAACAATAGTTTTATTCTTAATTAACAGTTTGATAGGCCAAATTTAACCCAATCAAGATCTAAAGTAGGAAGAGAAGCCCTAAGAGAGAAAACTCCTAGCTTCCACTTCTTTGGGGTGGTGACTACTGATAAGTGCCTTATTTCTTATATTTTTAGCCCCTTTATATTTGGTTTTTATAGGGAAAGTTGATTAAAAAGAGCCTTATTAGGGCCAGTTTGGCATTGCTGTGTTGTGAAAATAATCGCTGTCAGATTTGCTGTGAGAGAAATCACCGTGAGAGAAAGCAGTTTGGCGTTTGGTAAATTTTTTGTTAAAAGTGTTGTTGGACTGATTCTAATAATTAGAAAATAATTTCCGCATAATCATTAAACCCGCTCTTCAAAACTCGATTCCCGCATAATCGTAAAATGAAAGCACCTCATTAGTGCTTTCCCTTATAGCTTTCTCTCACAATTTTTAACAATAAGTGATTTTCTCATAGTTTACCAAACGGACTGGGTTTCCCAAAATTTTTAAAATCACTTATCACCCCAAATAAGCAATGCCAAACGGGCACTTACTTTACTTTCCTTATTTTCAGCTTTTCTGCGCTCTTAGAACGTTTTTTATTTATGGAAAACCAACTTTCCGAAGGATTTTTAGTGCAAGGCCAATTGGAGAAGAAAGCTAAGACATTGAGGATCATTGTGTCAAATTTTCATAATTTTCTATGAAGCCAATTGTTCCAGACCTGCAAGTCAAGATAGTCAAAGTTGCATTCCCGTCAGAACTGTGCTGCTGTGGGAAATTGAACATTTGAAGACCTTCCCGATTTTTCTAAGTGATGTGCAATATATGGATGGAAAGCTTAGAGGCAAAGCTACGTTTCCCATATTTTTCCAGATTTTTCTAGGAAGTGGAACGACCTCAAAGATTTCGTGCAAGTCAGCTGACATGTCTCCCAGTCAAAGAAGGATTCTTTCCTAGTTTGTTTCCTTAATTATTTATGGTTTTGATTTTGTTTTAGGAGAGATTTTCAGACCTTTCAAGAAGAGGGTTTAGTTATTTTGCACTATATAAGGTTGCCCTAGGTCTCTAGAGAAGAGGTGGAGATTGAAGAGAAGAATATAGCTTTGGGCACGCCATCATGTTCCGGGTTTTATTATTTTATTTTATGTCTTTTCTGATTTTTATTATGACTATGTGTAACTAAATTTCTTTCTAAGGTTTATGATGAAGCCATGACATGATTATTTGCGAAGTACTTTGTTGATTTCTATTCAATTATATGCCTTGTTAAATTCTTAATCTTTGTATGAATTTTATTCTAGGTTTGAAATCCTATTGCTTGATCACCACTAGGAACTTTGCATATAGATAATTGGATAAATCTAGGAGAGAAACGCCATCCACTAGGTTTATTGGAACTAAGATTAAGAAGAGTAGATAGCTAGGAGAGAAACGCCATCCACTAGTCCTACTTGGTTGATTGAATTCTTGTAATCTTAACGGGTTCTTATATGTTAAATTTTAACACCTTGACAGGGTAGAATTGCATATAGGGATACACGATTTATGACCTTGACAGGCTTACTTCATACTTTAGAAAGAACAACCTTTAACATTGGCTTCATAATTGGATAGTAATTGGCTCTAAGAAAAGGAAATAGGATTGTCATTGGTGGATTCATAACCTTAGATCTTCATAACTTGATTTCTATTAAACTCTATCTTTATTGAGTGTTTTATTTTTCTTTCTTTTAATTCTTGCAATTTACGTTTTCTTTAATTCATCACTCAAATCAATCAATCGTTCATTTAATTGGGTTTAGTGCGATTTAATTAATTAAGTTGTTTTTATCAGTCCTTGTGGGTTCGACCTCGTACTTGCATATCTCTATACTATTGTTGATTCGTGCGCTTGCGAGTAAATTAATTTGTGATTTTTGGATACTCTTTTTCAGGTGTTCGAAAATTTACATCAACTACCATACTTTTTGTCCCTTTTCCCCTTATTTTTTCTTTCTTCTCCACTTCCTCTCTTCCCATCCTCTTTGTTTTCCCATCCCATCCCGTATCGTTTCCTTCTTTGTTTGCTGAAGAGGAAAGTCGATTGGTGCGGATCTATTATCTTTTGGTGCTTGCGTACAGTGGGTTGGTTTTGTGACAACGGTCTTGCAATTCGGCGTCGTTCAGTTTCTTTGTTTTTGGAATAAGTCGCAGAGACTCTCTTTGGGTTTTTTGTGTGTAGTTTTCACCTCTCCTTTGTGAGAATTTTTCACTTCCCCTTTGTGATAGTTTTCCACCTCTCTTTTGTGGGAGTTTTCCACCTCTCTTTTGTGAGAGTTTTTCACCTCTCTTTTGTGAGAGTTTTCCACCTCTTTTTGTGAGAGTTTTTCACCTCTTTTTGTGAGAGTTTTATTTGTATTATTATGGCATTTTTTCAAGCTTTATCTCTTTGATCGTTCTAAGTTCCCAATCTTAGTTGGGATAATGTTCACCTTAGAGAGAAAAGAGGAAGGGTGGTGTAAGTGAACTGTATCTTGGCACTTGTTTAGAGGGATGAAAAATCACCCAGTCCGAGCTCCCTTTGAGAAAATCCGGGCAGGATTTTTCCACCTCACAATGGAAGAATTGGCCAGTTGGAGGAGGGAGCAGCTGAAGCTTGGCGACCAGATTCTTGAAGCCTTGGAGCTGGGCCGAGGCAAGGCTGGAGCTGGGTCGAGGCAAGGCCTGGAGCTGGGTCGAGGCAAGGCCAGGAGTTGTGTCGGGGGGTCGAGCTAGAAAAGGCGGGATTTTAGGTTGAAGTCTTGGAGTTGCTGGAGCTGCATGTGCCCAGCAGAATTGAAGTTTGGAGAAGCTGGGTTGGAGGAGCTGGGGTGGCCCGGAGTTACAGAGCAGAGGTGACCGATGTTGGAGCTGAAGCGACCGAATTCTTTGGAGCAGATGGAGCTGGACGGGGAGGCTTGGAGCGGCCAGAAATTGTTGGAGCAATGGTGGCCGGGTAGTTTGGCCTGCGCCCATAAATTGTGGAGTTAGATCCAGCTGGGCGTTAGAGCTTTGAGCGGCTCGAAAATGTGGGGTTTGGCCTGTGCCCAGGAAATCTAGTCTGGTTGGAGGGTGGCCGGGTTGAGGCTGGAGAGTGGCCCGTGCCCAAGAGAGTGCGGGGAATGCGGCCGGGTGAGAGTTTAGAGAGTCGGGTTGGAGTTTTTTTTTTCGGCTGGAGGTGGTCGATGGGTTTTCCCTTGGGGTTTTTTGTGTTTGAAAAAATTTTCAGCTGCCCACTAACTCATATACATACATATATATATGCAATCAAATAGATAATAAAATCTAAATAGTTGCCCCACTCATGTATGTAAAGTTTATGTTTTGTGAAGTTGCGACCGATGGTTTCAATACTTGAAGGGCTCGGGCATATATATGTGTATGTATGTATACATATATATTAATAAATTTGAAAATCAAATGAGGGTTGTCTTGGAGGACCAATTTTGGGGCTTCAAGAACTCAAAGGTCATGAGGGTGAACTCCATATAATTCCAAAGAGCTCGGAGGGCGAAGCCCAAGCCACTGATTCGTGCCTATTATTTCCGTAAGAGTATATACACGTGGCGGAGGCCCCACAAGGAAAGAAATCAAGGAGATTGATGATAGTTCAAAATATCCCAAAACAAGAGAGGATCAAGCAATTATAATATCTTCATCAATGTGATCCCACCAATTTAGGGGGCCTCAAAAGGAAAGAATTTTAAAAGAGCCGACATTTGGCCAGCCCATGGGCCAACGAGCGCCTTATATAAACCTCACCAAACGAAGGCAGAAGACACACATCATCAGACACACAAACCTATTTTTCGTCTCGCACTTTTCTTTTCTTAGACTTAGGATTTTACTTTTCAAGCACATAGTGTAGCAAATTCTTCCTTTCCTTAGTGAAAGTTTAATTTCTTGCAATTTATGTTATATTGTCGTTTAAATTCAAAGTTATTTCAATTGCCTTATTCTTCATTGTTATTGAATTTTCGTTAAGTTTAATTTCAAGTTTAAATTTAGTTTATCGTTCTTGCTTTACTTTATGTTTATTTATCGCTTTGATCTATTTTATCACACTTTAATTCTTTCCTTTACGTTTAAGCGCACCTTTAATTTAATTGCACCATTTTCACTAAAAAAACCCTAAAAGTCACAAAAACATCCATACGAAGCCCAACCATCCTCGAGACCGAGGAAGTGAAAGAACTTAGGCCGAGAGGAGGTTCCTTTCTTGGCCGAGTAATCACTTGATCGAAGTCGTAGCGCAACATATCCATCCACTCACATTCCATTGAAGCCCAAATTCGGGGCTTGGTGGTGGCACGCCCTGCCTCGGGGCTGACCATATGACAGAAGGAGATGATAAAGAGGCATTGGAAAACCCCGAAGGTTCGATGGCCGAAGACGAAGAGCTCTATAGAGATGATGAGGAGTATGGTGATGATGAGTATCTAGAGGAACTTTCGGAGAACGTCATGAAGCACATTGAGAAGAACGTGAGGAAGAGATGGCCAAATTTGTGAGTGAGTTGAAGGTGGGCAAGACCAAAGTGAAGTTTGGAGACTTTGACGGGGTTAATGCCATGGTGACCACACGTCCATTATTTTTCAAAACTTTGCTGGATCAACTCAATTATATGGAAGCAGATGTTTGCAACGAGGTTGAGTCCATGGTCCAAATGAACGAGGCCAAAGTAATCGAGGTGGCCCGAGGGATTCCAAAGGAAGAAAATGCCCAACCTTGCACTGTGGTGTCCGAGGCGGAGGAAAAATTGCTAGAGAATGTGTGCTATGAAATGCCCACCAAGAAAATGTCCTCCCACCTTAAGCCCTTATATGTGGGCACTCATTTTGATTCCGATGAGCAAGGTCCTTGTAGATATGGGAGATACAGTCAACATTCTCCCAGCCTCAATAATGAGGAAATTGAAGAAGGGTTCGGACGAACTAATTTTGACCAAGACAACGGTCAGTGGGTTTGTAGGAGACACCAAGACTTCAAAGGGGATCCTCCCACTTCAAGTTAGAGTGGGCAAAAAGATAGGATGACGCCTTTCTTTGTGGTGGAAACAACGGCCCATTTTAATGCTTTGTTGGGCAGAGATTGGATCCATGGAAATATGTGTGTGCCTTCCTCACTTCATCATTTTTTACAATTTTTGCACAAGGATGGAAGTGTAGATATTGTTCAGGCCGATGCACGACCCTTCATGGCTTCCACCAATGCAGTGGAGGCAAAATTTTATGAGGATGATATTGGGCCTCTTTACTTTACTGCAAGGTGGTTAGGAACGGCCTACCTGCAGGGAGTCTCGGCCTCAAATTTGATAGACTTAGGGGCACACGATGCCCAAGAAGATGGGGAGCATGAATTGAAAATGAACCCTAAAAAGTGTGCCTTTGGGGGATCAAGATTGATAAAAATAAGGCTAGGGCTATCATTGATGTGCCCTTCCGAAAAACAAGAAGGTTTGCAAAGTTTGTTAGGCCAAATTAACTTTCTTTGGAGGTTCATAGCAAACTCCACCGGGAACGTTGAGCCATTCTCATCTTTGCTAAAACTCAAGGATGAAGAGGAATTTCGGTGGGAGGAAGTTCACCAAAAGGCATTTGATTCTATTAAGGATTATTTGGCCAAACCTTCGGTGCTCATTCTGCCAAAGCGAGGCTGACCCTTGAAATTATATATTTCGGTCATGGAGAATTCCATCAGACATCTTTTAGCCCAAGTCAACGATGAGAAGAAAGAGCAAGCGGTGTACTACCTTAGCCGAATTCTAATGGCCACCAAGAGAAAGTATTCGTCGGTGGAGAAACTTTACTTGGCTTTATACTTCACTACGAAGTTGAGGCATTACATGTTGCCTCCGTGGTGCATATAATCTCCAAGACTTATTTGATAAAATATATGCTCCCACGGCCCGATCATTAGAGGGCGGATAGGAAAGTGGATGATGGCATTGGCGGAGTTCACCTTTCAATATGTGCCCCAGCAGAGCCATCACGGGGCAAGCTTTGGCTGATTTCTTGGCCGCCTACCCTTGTGTTGAAATTGAGGAGATGGATTTCCTTGAAGTCGGCACGTTGAGTCTACTCCCATGTCGCCTCTATTTCGACAGGTCTCGAGCATCTAATATGGGTGGGGCAGGTACCATCATTGAATCACCCCAAGGATTCTGAACTCGTTATTTGATTCCATTAGACTTTGATTGTTCCAACAATCAGGGCGAATCGAGGCCTTGATCATCGGGTTGGAAATTTTGAGAGAGCTTGGAGTGAATAATGTGTCGGTTATGGGGATTCTATGTTAGTCTTAAAACAACTATCATGTGAATACAAGGTGACCAGCCAAGCTTTGCTCGGTTATCATGCCTTGGCTAGCCAATTGATGGAAGATTTTGCTGAGGTGAGGCTCACCCACCTACCAAGGGAGCGTAACTCCCAGGCCAATGCCATGGCCCAATTAGCATCCGGAATTCAAATCTCCGAGGGGCTCTCTGAGGAGCACTTCAAAGTAGAGAAATGGTATCTTCCCTCCGTCTTTGAAAGAGGAAGTCCGGCGGAAGTTATGGTGTTAACTATAGCGCCGGAAGATTGGAGGCACGACATCGTGCATTATTTGAAAACCCTGAATAGGTCACATAGCCAACAAGTTCAGCGGAGGGTCCAATATTTCGTGATAAGGGATGAGATATTGTTTCTCATACGTTCAGAAAATTTGCGCATGAAATGTTTGGGCAAAAAAGAACAAATCGTTGCAATGACTGAAGTCCACGAAGGGATATGCAGGGCTCATCAAGCCGGCATTAAGATGAGATGGCTCTTGAGGAGGCACGATTATTATTAGCCGAGTATCCTCAAAGATTACATCGACTTTGCTAAAGGATGCCAATATTGTCAAAAGCATAGCTTGATTCAACATGTTCCGATCAGACAAATGAACCCCATTGTCAAGGCTTGGCCTTTCAAAGGTTGGGCAATGGATGTTATTGGCCAAATCCACCTAAAGTCATCCAAGGGCCCTAAGTACATCTTGGTGGCCACTGACTTTTTCACAAAATGGGTGGAGGCCGTCCCACTCAAGAAGGTTACCCAGGTCGAGGTGATAGAATTTATTGAGAAGACTATCATCCACCAATTCGACTTGCCCGAGTCCATAATGACCGACCGGGGGAAGGCTAAGCGAGGCTGTTCAATCCATCGCGAGAAGGGGGTTAGGATGGTTCAATCCCCATACAATCCTCAGTCGAATGGCCAAGCGGAGGCCAACAACAAGGTGATAAAAGGGATTTTGGAAAAAATGATTGACAATAATCCCGAAGAATGACATTCTCTCATCTCAAACACTTTATGGGCATATAGAACCTCGAAGAGGTCTGCACGGGATAACTCCATTCGCCTCACATACGCCATGATGTCGTCCTACCACTGAGATTCCAGTGAAGTCCTTGAGGGTGGCTCGCCATGTCAAATGGAGAAAGGATGAGTATAATCAAGCCATGTCACAAGAGTTAGAGGACCTCGATGAGGTTAGGTTGGGTGCTTTGGATAGGTTGAAGGCCCAAAAAGAGGTGGTGGCTCGAGCATATGATAAAATGACCAAGGCCAAGAGTTTTGGGGTTGGAGATTTGGCATAGAAGACCATTCTTCCGGTGGGATCGAATGATTCAAAATTTCATAAGTGGTCTCCAACTTAGGAAGGCCCATTTTTCGTCCACCAAGTCTTGGGGAATGGGCATACAAATTGAGTGACCAAAATGGTTGGGTCCATCACTCGCCAATCAATGGTCAATTTTTGAAAAAATATTATCCAACGGCTTGTGAAATGGCGGAAAGATAGCCCGCCACAAGGAAATGTTGTTGTAATAAAATAATGATTTTTATTGGGAGAATAGGAGCCATATTTCTTCTAAAAGATGTCATATATATAGGTGGCCAAAGTTTGCTACAAAATGGGGCCAAACAATGGCCTAGGCATCCACCAAGGGTTTAAGAAATAATACGTAAGCTAGTTCTACCACATATGGTGACCAAACAAAAATAGGACTAGCTAAGTACAAAATGGGCCACCTACCTAACATTGAACCTAAGAATTAGGGAAAAGGGTGTGAAGGGCAGCCTTGAAGCTCTGCAATGCACAATCTCTAGCATATAATGTAGACTGAATCGTCAGCTTCCTTTCCTGGTACGGTCCCACCGCCGTCACATCCTGTTGAAGTTGAGCCTTAAGAGGTCCATTACTCCGAACAATCTTGGATACCTTGGCAAGGATGGTGGCTTCCTTTTCAAGAAGTCTCCTCACCTGCTCATGGATATCCGCGACCTCCTGCCGCATTTGGCGGGCATCCTTGACCCTCTGCCTCATGGTCGGGCTACTTGAGGCAATTTGCTGCTCCAGGTTGTGGCTTACCCCTTGTTCTTCCTGGATAAAATGGCGCTAGGGGCAAACTTCTCTACCTGATCGAAGAGATACGTGATCAAAGTCGCCGAGCATTGGTTTTGTAAGAAACCAAAACCTGCCAAAGTCTCAATGGCAGCCTTGAGCATGGCTCTCTCATCTCTATAGGCCGACATAAGATCTCCATCTCTATTTGATTGAAGTAGGGCCTCAGCCCTGGAATCTGGTAGGGCCCCGATCGTGGTAGAAGAAGTGGCAAAGTGAGTGGAGGCGTCCGTCGAGGATAGGGATGCATCCCATTGATCGATGAAGTCGAAAATGTTAACTAAAGTCTGAAAGAAAAATACATGGGCATTAGGTTTTTCCAAGTTGGGAAAATAAAGTGTGCATATATATTTTAATACCTGTTCAGGGAATAGTATGGGGCTCCTTCGTGGGAGACCATGGCTAGGCTTCTTCCATCTTCAGCCGACGGATCCTCAATAGCTCTGGCGGGAACAAGAGAGGAAAATCCTCCAGCCTAACAACAGGGCATGAAAGTTACAATAATTGCCCATATATTTGAGATAAGTATGAAAACATCGGGGCTTACCTCAAGTCGGTGATCAGGCGGAATAGGATCGACCACCAAGGTGGGAGCTCCGATGTCAGCATAAGGATGGGCTCAAGTCTTGCACCTCCGTCAATAGGGATGGTAGAAGGCACACTGCTAGTAGCGGTCGCTTCGTCGACCGGGATGGCGGGAGGCTCCACCACATCCGCCTAAGAAGGAGGATATAAGTTTTCTAACAAATAGAGACTTTGTAAAACATTAAGGTATAGCAAGGTTACTTGAGGAGTCGGGCTTTTCGAATTGCCCCAGAAGCGTGAATCAAGGGAGGGTTTGAACTCATGGTGAAGAAAGGCTGGAGTTCATCCTCAACGGCCGTCGTATCGGCTGAAGCAAGCTCGGGTTCAAAAATTGCCCGCCGACATATTCAAGCTTTAAAGTAAGAAATTTGGGGCAAGTGTAAAATAATTTTTGAAAAATTGAAATTTCAATGAACCAGGGATTCGGAATGTGAGGAAAGTCCTCTTCGGTCAGCATCGCCATGGGCTCCATGGCATGATCCTCAAGCGGGGAAGTCGTTTCGTGTAACCCCGTAAAAGCTTTCCCCGTGTGTCCTATGGTGTTGGCCTTGGCCAACTAAGTTCGAAAGTTTGGTGAGCATGAAAGAAATGCTACATAAAGGAAATTTCAAGAGCCCAAGGGAATGAGTTTAGATCAACCTCGGGGGTTTGAGTCATGATTTGCGCCCCAATTCCTGCCTCAGGTGCGGAAGGTGGAACTTCCTACATTTTTGGGCAGAAAGATGAGTTGGGCGCTTCAAAATTAGTGAATGAAAATGCAAAATGATATAAACTTATCGGAGTAGCGGACGAAGTAGTGGCCAATTGCACGGCCCCAGTCAAATGGGAAGAGGAAGGACAATCTGCCGGCCTTGGGGAACCTACAACAAGTTTAATTTAGTTCTAAAAAAATAAGTGCACGTCTAAACCTTGGGGCGAAAGGTTCCGCAGGATTTTTCTGGCCAAAGGAATTGTTGTGGGGGAATCATATTTTCAGCGGGGATATCGTCTAAAAAGTTGGGGTTAAATTCTCAGAGATGTGCATCAAAGAATTTAGAAAATTGGAAGTGCAAATCTTTAGAGAAAAAAAAAGTCATAGAAAGTAGCCTACCTTAGATGGGGTCGTGGGGCCTTTTCTCGCCTTGCCCAGAATTGGCATTAGCGGAGTTGGCGGGACCTTCTCCCTCAACAATGTTGGCGGGAGAACTCTCTTTCTCGGTGGCAGCTGCTATAAAATCTAAAGTGTTAGGGAAAAGGCAAAATAGTCAAAGTTAGGAAAATAAACATTTTACCTTTGGCTTGGGATTTCTTCCACTCTTTTTCTTGTTGAAAAGCCAATGAGCATGGGCAGTGCCTAAAGATCCTATCTTCAATCTCCGAGCATGGTTGAGCAAACCAGTTGGCCAACATCTCTTTCCACTAGGTGGTGAAAATATTAGAGTCACTGAACCTGGGATCTCTAATTGGAATGCTGAAGGATTTAACCAAGTCTTGGTTGAAATTCGTCAAGGTGGTGACTTCTTTTACCTCTTTAAATTCCTTCCGCCACGAGGAAATTAGGTTGACGAAATCCATTGGTGGGATCGGAATGCTCTGTATGAAATCAAGTTGGTAGCTGGCAGCAGTGGGATAATAGAGCTCGCCACCACAATGATAATTACTACCTTTGTTCACCATTAGCCCATACAGAAGATCTCAGTTGATGAGAATACTAGCCCACAATTTGTGCCTTTCCTCTTGTGTCTCCACCGTAGGAAATGAGGAAAGAGCCCGGGCTAGATAGTCCAATAAATGATGATCTAGGCAAATGAAGAGATGCTCCCTAGTCCTCTCTTGACACCCGTAGAAAAATCGAAAGCAATCCTCAACGTAGTGCTTTCGGCGTGGGGCGTTGAGCAAGGGCGAGCCCATAAGCAATTTGTCATTGGGACAAACCATGGTGGAACTTAGCTCTGGAAAGTAGAGCTAGAGCCACAACTGAAAAATCCATATAGGCCAGAAGTATGATAATCCATGGGTTTAGTGGTTACCTCGCAAAGCCCTCTATAAAGATAGGTAAGAAAAATAGGGCCCATGGCCATCTACGAGTATTTCTGCCAGGGCTTGGAACTCCTTGGTAATCCCGCCGTATCTTGGGCACGCCAAGAATTTGCACAACCACATTACAAGAATTGCCACGTGCTCTATGTTGGACATGCCATTGATGAAAGGGGCGTCAGTGGATTCTCCACCATGGCCAAAATAAGCCTTCACCCAACTCCCGGGAATCTTGCTCGACTTGTGGAAATCTAAGCTCGCCCTGGCATCCAGAAGGTTGACGGCTGAGAAATCATCTCCATGAGGGCAGAGGCCGGCGATCGCGGCCAAGTCTAGCAAATTGGGCATCATCATCCCAAAGGGGAGCATCATGCAATTGGTGGAAGTAGACCAAAAGCATAATGCCACAATGATGAGAGATCGGTCCCAAGGAACGTTGCTTCCCACACATAAGAGCAATGTATCATATATTCCAATCTCCTTCTAATGATCCTTCAAGTTTGGTTCTAAAGTTTTGAACCAATGGTACCAATCAAATTTACCTTTCGCTGAGCTTGAGTGGTCGAATTTCGCGGCGGCGGATGGTGCCTTCTTTGATGGGGCTTCCTTTGTTGCGGTGGGATCCATCTTGATGGGGGTTCCCGTTGGCCAACCCTTAAATGGCTTTGCACTCTCCCAAACAGTTGCCTAAGTAAAGTTTGAGAAATATGGTGGGTCATTTCTCGGTTGCATCGCCCACACTTTCGCCACTTTATCCAGATACATGGAGAAAAATTGGCCGATGATATATTGGGCGGAGTTGGGAAAAGCATTGAGGAAGTAGGCGAATACTTGCTTGCCCAAGTCTTTGTCCACAACCACTTTCATGTCTTCGAAGAATTGAGCGATTGGCTTTGGAATACGCTCCATCCTACAAACATAAAGCAAGATTGGATCAAAGAAAAATATGGTGAAGATAAATAAGATCCGAATCAAGCACGCGAAGAACATGAAGAACATTATGGCACTATTCACACATTCAAAGTTTCAACTCAAAACTTTTGGAGGCCCCAAATTCATCAAAAGCGTATCAAAATCAACCGAAAATTAGTGCAACGTACCTAAAAACTTGCAAATCTCAAGTTTGACTTTGATTTGAGCGGATTCGGTGCACAAAATGATGAATTTGGGAGTAAAGTGTATGGATTTTGAGAGAAAGCTCTCTTAAAGCTTATGGCTATGGTGGAAATATTTTGTGTGGAAATGAAGGAGAGCACTTGGGTATTTGTAATACCTAGGGTTTTAACGAATAGGAAGTTTAAAAGTGCCTCCAATTTAATTGGTGTCTTCCTAAATTCCAACCCGATTTAAAATGCGATAACGTGCAAAGCAAGCAAAATAGTCTCAAACTTCAAATGTTAAAAAGTCCTGGGTTTCGATTTGCTTACCTATCCACCAATTCCAATTTAAGCAAATCGAGGGGGCAATGTTTGGAGGGATAAAAAATCACTAAGTCTGGGCTCCCTTTGAGAAAATCTGGGCCTCCCTTTGAGAAAATATGGGCAAGATTTTTCCCACCTCACAATGGAAGAATTGGCCGGTTGGAGGTTGGAGTAGCTGAAGTTGGCGGCCGGATTCTTGAAGCCTTGGAGAAGGGTCGGGGCAAGGCCTGGAGCTGGGCTAGGGCGTCGAGATAGAACGGCCAGATTTTGGGCCTAAGTCTTGGAGTTGCTAGAGCTGCCCGTGCCTAGTAAAATTGAAGTTTGGAAAAGCCGTGCTTAGAGGAGCCGGGGAGACCCGGAGTTGGGGAGCAGAGGCAGCCGGGCGTTGGAGCTGGAGCGGCCCAGATTCTTTGGAGCAGTTGCAGCTAGACAGGGAGAGGCCGGGTAGTTTGGTTCGTGCCTAGAAATTGTAGAGTTAGATCGGGGCATTGGGGCTTGGAGCAGCTAGAAAATGTGGGGTTTGGCCCTTGCCCAGGAAATCCAGTCTGGCTGGAGGGCGACGGGGTTGAGGCTAGAGGGTGATCGGGTTGAGATTGGAGAGTGGCCAGTGCCCAAGAGAGCGCAGGGAATGCGGCCGGGTGAGACCTTAGAGAGCCAAGCTGGTGGCTTCTGTTTTTTCTACCGAGGTTATTGATGGGTTTTGCGGTTGGGGTTTTTGTGTTTGAAAAAGTTTTCAGCTGCCCACTAACTCATATACACACACACATATATATATATATATGCAATCAAATAGAAAATAAAATCTAAATAGTTTCCCCACTCATGTATGTAAAGTTTATGTTTTGTGAAGGTGTGGCCGATGGTTTCAATACTCGAGGGGCTCAGGCACAAAAATATATATGTATGTATACATATATATTAATAAATTTGAAAATCAAATGTGGGTTGTCTTGGCGGACCAATTTTGGGGCTTCAAGAACTCAAAGGTCACGAGGGTGAACTCCATATAATTCCAAGGAGCTCGGAGGGCGAAGCCCAAGCCACGGATTCGTGCCCAGGATTTTCAGAAGAGTATATGCATGTGGCGGAGGCCCCACAAAGAAAGAAATCAAGGAGATTGATGATAGTTCAGAATATCCCAAAACAAGAGAGGGTCAAGCAATTAGAATATCTTCATCAATGTGATCCCACCAATTTGGGGGGCCTCAAAAGGAAAGAATTTTAAAAGATCTGACATTTGGCCAGCCCATGGGCCAATGAGCGCCCTATATAAACCTCACCAAATGAAGGTAGAAGACACACATCATCAGACACACAAACGTATTTTTCGTTGCGCACTTTTCTTTTCTTAGACTTAAGATTTTACTTTTCAAGCACCTAGTGTAGCAAGTTCTTCCTTTCCTTAGTGTAAGTTTAATTTCTTGCAATTTACGTTATATTGTCGTTTAAATTCAAAGTTATTTCAATTGCATTATTCTTCATTGTTATTGAATTTTCGTTAAGTTTAATTTCAAGTTTAAATTTAGTTTATCGTTATTTTCGTTCTTGTTTTACTTTACGTTTATTTATCGCTTCGATTTATTTTATCGCACTTTAATTCATGCATTTACGTTTAAACGCACCTTTAATTTAATTGCACCATTTTCACTAAAAAATCATAAAAATCACAAAAACATCCATACGAAGCCCAACCATCCTCGAGCCCAAGGAAGTGAAAGAACCTAGGCTGAGAGGAGGTTCCTTGCTTGGCTGAGCAATCACTTGATCAGAAGTTAGAAGTGTAACATATCCATCCACTCACATTCCATTCAAGCCTAAATTTGGGGCTTGGTGGTGGCACGCCCTGTGCTCAAAAAAGAAGAATGACCAAAAGTTCCTTCCATCGGCCGCTCGGCCGAAAAGAGGGAAACATCACTATATTGCCCTTTTCTCTATACTGAATTAAACTGAAATGAGAATTTGCTTAAGGGTCAAGTAATGGGCCTCATAGTGATCCTAGTGGTTTGGTAGATAGGCGTGGCACTATTGGGGCTTGGCTAAGCTCAATTAAAAAGATGTTTAATTGATCTCATATATAAAAAGTATGGATTTGGGCTTAAAACCTTCACTTCTAATTAAGTCATTGTGCTCCAAGTGGGGAACTGGCTTGTATGAGTTCTTTTTAATGCCTTGTATGCTTAAGGACTTTAATATTCTACTTTATGCGCTTGTACAAAGCGTTTTTGTTACAGTTTTGATGCAGATCGGGCCAAAATCCTGCCGATCGTGCCAGTTTTTCTGATATGAGCAATACTATTTTCGAATCCGATGTGAGTTTTCAACAAGTATATAATGGTAGATGAACAATTTATAAACTTAAAAGAAAATGAAAATACAACTTGGAATTGAAGATTTCTTGAATCGGTCCAGTACAGAAAGAGTTAAAGGGAAAACTAATGAACTTGAAGGAAGCTAGCCTAGCAACTAGGAATCATGCCAAGTGTTGGCAGAGCAATAAAATGAAAACATAACTCAGGAGTTGTTAACTAGAAATCTTAATACGAAGGAAAAGTAATTAAGTTCAACGAGATCAAGTGTTGATCGAGTTTGAAGTCTTTTTCTAAGCGAAAAGTTGTCTCTGTATTCTTCTAACTTGCTAGTATATATAGACTCCTTGGTGTTTGAATCTGCACGCTTGGTGAAGAGATGGATGGGTCTACTGTCAATCATTCTTTTGAGGGTAGAGTTGGTAAACTTGAGTGCTTTGATCTTTACGCTGATGGTGAGAACTGGTTCAATATGGCCCTTCTCAACAAGACTTGGCTTATTAGAGGCTCATAGCTCAAATTGCATTTAATGCGGTTGCTCAGTCTTTCTTTTGCATCTTAATTTCTTTATATTTGTCAAAGTCAACTTGAATTTCTATTTTGGATAAAGCGCCTTTACCCATGTCAACTTGAATTTCTATTTTGGATAAAGCGCCTTTACCCATGTAAAGCCCTTTAAACTGTGGGTAATAGCTTTTGGTAGAAAGTCAAATTTTATTAGGATGATCATGACCTTGGGCTTACTTCTAAATGCAACCCCCTTTTTGGCAAGAACAAGTGGCCCAAAGCTTATTCAATATATTTTAAAATCCCCTAATGGCCTATTTCCATTTTTGGCCAAAAAAGATGCCTATGACATAGGTTTTTTTGTTCATGCGTGATCGTTAGAGGATGTGCACCAGATTGTCTTAATTTTGATGTTAGATTTCTCCATAATTGTAATTGCCCTTTGTGGCTAATTTGTATTGGTCATTTGTGGCTAGTGGCTTTTTTAACTGAATTATGAATGCAATCCCAAAATTTATATATAAAAAATTAACAGTTTGATAAGATATTAAGGATTGACATGGATGAACTAAAAAACCAATGTCATGGAAAACTAAAGAAAAACTTTCTGAGAGAACTGTTCAAGCATATAAAGAAAGCCTGAATAATGATATTATGATTATATTATTTGTTTGAGGTTTGAATAAAACCCATGAACTTGAGTCCCACATTAGAAAATTTGAGAAAGTTTCCACTCTTTATAAGTGTGGATCACGTATAAAACCTTTAGTGAATAGTTGAATCATGGGAGACAATCACCTACAATACCTTCAAGCACCAAGAAGAGGTGAAATACCGTCTTTAGGACATTGCAAGAATCTGCAAGCCTCTATCTTATACACAAGTCAGTGAGTTCGATTGCATTCTTTTATGTATTTCATATTTTTCTCTTAATAAAATTTTGTAAATTAAATTCGTTGTATATATATTTTGTTGAGACTGATAGATTGTATTTCCAACATTAATTATTGACAATTTTGGACACAACAAGAGTAGCTAGGGAATACAATATATTCAAGCATAAACCAATATTTAAATATAAAGGGTTTCTGATCCACTAAATGCTTACAAATTCCCACCAAATTACAAACAAAATGAATTAAGATCGGCTTCATGCCACCATGCCATAAGAGGTCGATACATTTAGAGATCAACTTATATAATTTTGACTGAATAAAGCAACATTCGAAATTACTCAAACCTTCAAGATAATTTTCCTTAGAACAATTCCTTCCATTTCGTTCAAACCTCCATATGATATCCTGCAAGGAAGTGAATTATTAGTTTGATGATCAACTTTTATTTCAAGGGTACGTGCCTGGGGTGGCATTTGAGTGTCCTGACAATGTGATATCTTTCTCTTTTCTTTTCATAAGCACCTGAAGGAATGTATCAATGTTGAGAACAAATAATACAATGAGTGTGTAGAGCTCAAATTATTATATGTTGTGATGCAAAGCGTCTCCTCATGTAAAATATTATAAGCTAGCTCTTACAAGTGGATATTCATTTCTCGGCCGCTATCATGTAAAAAAGGTAGATTTTTTTGGTTATAATGAAGGAAAGAAACCCTTTCGGGTTTCGAACCTGAGTGCCATGGGGGAAAGGGGGAATCCACCACCACTGTAGTGTAAACCCATTGGCAAAAAAGAGAGTAGATTATCCAGCCTTGTAAAACCAATTGGTAGCGGGTGGAGAAAGCTAGTATCTTATATACCATGGTGCAAGAATTAGAATTCCCTAGGCGAACAACGACGTAAAGTTGAGGACTCGTTTTTAGGATTTGTATATCAACTGCTAGACTATATGTAAAATTAAGGTTGAGATGCATCTCATTCAATTTCCCCACTATGCGCATCTTATCCGTCTAGATACGATTTGATGATTGAGATACAACTGCTCGTCAACTTACTTACCTGCTAGAATGTTACTGTGTGTCAAGTGTGTATATTTTATGTGCTTGTGTACTTTATATGTATATATGCATATACGTATCCCAGCATGTGGGCATGCAAAAGCTATAAAAGAAACTAATGATTGTGTCCATCTCAAATGCCATGTAAGAGATAGGCATTAATTTGTCCATGAACGTATTCAGAGCTGTATATAATATATATATGCAACTAAATTAGACAGGGTTAATAAATGAAGAAGAGATATAATAACCACACATTACAAATCAAGTCAGATGGGGAGACGAATTTATGAATTCATATAGAAAAGGTAAATTAAACTAACAATGCCAGGACTCATCATGCATCATGCAATTTTTTTTTAGGATCTTTTCTATTGAAATGGACGATAATATATTAAACTCACATACACTATATGGATGCTATAGGACATATAGGACTCGATCCCAGGATCTCCTAGAGGGAACATTTGTTCTAAACCACTACATTAGTGGGTCCTCTACATCATGCATCATGCATATAATTGATGCATCTTCTCTGAAAAGGAAGTTATCCCTTACAACTATATTCTTTCCAGTCAGAATATGACTTTTTTTTTCTTGGTATATGAACTTTGCGTACGGTATGTTTGTGGACTGTACGTAATGTAAATGTTTCTTTAGTAATGCAGATGCTAATTTGGTTTGTCGTGATATGAGGGCAACACAACCAAACCCTAGTAAACCTTGGTCTTAGAGACTGTGAACACGTTTTCAGTCATCTCTATTAGGCCAGAATATTAATTAGTGTGCACGACTTTACATATCAACAACAGATACGTTAACAAGTTCTCCATTGATGCAAGCTAAATATGCAAGCAAAATTATTATATTAAGTTGGCAATGTGTGAAGAAGAAACACGTGCAGATAGTACTTTCATCTATAAAAGGTAATTCAAACAATTTAAACTTTGACCTATCAACCCAATACATAAAATAATATCAATTTCCCATGAAGAACCGACAACGACATGTGAGATAATCGGGCTGAGGAGCATAAGCACTCAAAATTCTGCTCATACATCGAGAGGGTAAACAGGCCAAATACCAGCCTCAGACAGCAGTGGTTTCTTAAGTTTAATTTTCAATTTTTTTAATCAAAGCTCAGACAATGTATGCTCACTACAAAATTTGTTTGAGTATATCTATATATAATTCTTCTTTAATTCGAACGTTATTATCGTCCGTACGTCATTGTAAACACAGAGGAAAACAGAGAAGGGTAGTAGAAAATACGTGACTTCTGCACGATAATAACGTCCGTACATCCTCATAGGATATATATATATTATATGTAAATCATATTAGAAAATGCATAAGACAAATATGGAGGTACTAGGAAAACATGAATTGGAGATATATAATTCCTAATTAAACTAACATTATATAGATCTCTTGCAGTACTAATTAAAAAAGAACAATTAGTGGTGGCACTAATCATATGGTGCTCTACGTTGTAGAGATTCACAATGATGGCCCCTTTTAAATTTAAAATGGAAATATATAACTGCACAAGAGAAAAGCTACATAAAAAGAGATGAATAAAAACATCAAAACTAATAAAATATGCATTAAGAAGATTTGTGAAAACCTTAAACCTTAATTAATCATGTATGTCAATCATTTGTCTATTTGAATTATGTCCTGTGATGATATCTCACTTGACAAGAAATAATCGTGGGGGCACAAAATCTGCAGAATCCTAAAAAAGCCAAATTAATGGAAAGCTACAAAACAGATAACAATTTTTAATTGATGTACGACAATCACAGTGAGGTTTTACATTATGAGTGTCTGTAAGAGAGAGAGAGAGAGAGAGAGAGAGAGAGAGAGAGAGAGAGAGAGAGTAGGGAGGAAGAGGAGATGCAGAGATTGTGTTTCTCGTGCTATTACAAGAAGCTCTGTGATGTAATTAATTCCCGGAGCAAAGATTAGAACACATCAATTTTGCCATTTAGGGTTTTAATTTCTTGGGTGGCTTAATTTGGAGCAAACATGAGTACAGAAAGAGAGATGTAGTAGCTCAGTAGGAATTTTGATTATTATTTTGTTTTCCATATAGTACGAGTCTACTAAACTTTGACTGCTCTTGTCCTCATGAAGCGTAACTTTCCTTTTTCTGTCTTTTTACCTATATATCTTTTGGGGTTTTATTTACTGACACAAATCAATCACAAAGATTTTAGTCCATTAAATACATCTGTTCTTCAATTAGTTGTGGTATTTATGATGTGAAGGTACTTGAACATTAATTACATGAGACAGAACTTGAACTTGGTCAAACACATGTGAAAAGCAAGTAAGCAATTAATTCTCAAGTTTATAATTAAAATTGTAATTACCATATGATGTTCTGAAATTTGGCAAAGGAATTGAGCATGATCATCAAGAGAAGTGCATGGTAGAGCTAGATTCATCATCATTTCCTCCCTTGCTTGGACTTGGCTTCTTCTTCTTCTTCTTGTAAGGGATCCCTCTTGCCTTAGCTTGGCACTCCCTCACCTCCCTCAGATAAACCCTGATTGCACCACTAGCAAAAGGGTTGGTTTCTGGGGACCCTCCATTTTCTTCATAGGCAGCCCTCAGCCTCCCTATAAGAGCATCAAGGCTGCCCCAAGCTTGCCTAAGAGGGCATGTGCAAGGGGCAGGAGGCTCAGGTTGCCCATAAAACATGCAGCCCTGGAGATGAACTTTGGTCTTCCCAAACTGATCCAGATACCTAAGAAACTCCAACACATGGTTGTAATTGCACTGAGAAAGTGGAACTGGAGGCCTTTGATTCTTCAAGTACTGGCCAAAAGTGTTCCAGTCCCTTCTCTTCTGGGACTCATACCGGCTCGGAGTGGCCGGCTGCTGATGATCATCGCCTGGAGACCCGGCAGACGATGATCCATCGGCGAAATCTTTGCCTCTTTCGGCAGACATGGCGGTGGTGGTGGTGGATGATCAAGTAATGGATTTTTTGAACTTTTTTTTTTGCTAAATAAAGCAAGAAATAATGAAGGGGGGGAGAGAGGTGAAAGGAATAGGGAGAGAAAATTAAAGAGGGAAGGACGATGGAGATCACATTATGGGCCCAGTGAGAAGACCTCCCATGGGGCCGGGGCCATATGAGTTGCTTTCTGTTCATCTTTTTCTTCATCTGTTCAATTTATTCTCCTTTCCTATTACCATTTTTCCTCCCAATAAGCATACAAAACTTTTTATCTTTTGTCACTTATGCCTTATTATTTAATAACTAATTACTAAACTCAGCCTAATTAGATTACCAAAATATTACCTTGAACCTGGTCATCACTTAGAAAATCACTGCTCATCGCACTTTGAAATTAGATCCACGAAAAACATTATTATTATTTTTTCTCAAATTGTTTTAATATGAGCCTAATAGCAAGGACCGATCCAAAAAATTTCTTGGAGAGGTCAACATCTAAAAGTTTAAAACAAATTATACAAAAATAAACTCATAAAAATGAAATGAAAATTTATAATTAATAGAAAAAACACATTAGAATTGTCCACAATGAGTTTTCATATTCTAAAAACGTCGCATTATAGTTTCATTATCAATATAAGCAAACACATCTTTCTCAATTGAGATCGAAGTCTAGGGTCTGCAGGAAGATTAGCCAAGACATCTTGCAACTCACTTTTTTTCGAACTACCCACCACATCTCTCGAAATACCCACATTATCCGAACTAGAAGCAGTTGATGAGAACTTTCTCTTAAAGTATCATTCCATAAACTGTATTGGTAGAAATAATCAATAAAGCATACAAACAAACAAATACAATCTATTTATAAAAAAATCCCTAATTTATTCAAACTAACCAAAATTAAATCCCAACAACTAATAAAACAAAAATATATAAGAATCTTCATTAATTAACAAACACAAAAACTAATCCAATTTACCAAGATATAATCTAATAAAAAAAACCCTAATTTATTCTAACTAACTAACCATAATAAAAACTCAACAAACCAACTAATCAAGAGAAACAAAAACATACAAGAATCTTTATTAATTAATTAAAGCATAAAGAGATTGGAAATTAGAATAACATACTTTCAAATTTGAGGAACAATGACAAATCCACCTTTGAAATCAAATTGAATTTGGAGGGTGCCTTTTTTTCTTTGTTGCTACTGCCACTATGAGGATGTTGCCGCAGCGCCGGATGGGTGGGGTAAGGAAGCTGCCGTTCGATTGGGTGAAGGTTTTGGTTCAATAGGATTAGGGGTTTGGGGATTTAGGGTTTGACATTTGAAGAAATTAGCTAAAACTCATTTGGGGGATGGGAGATATCGGGCTGCCTCTGTTTTAAATCTTTTTTTTTTTTTTTTAACATGAGCCAACATGACGTCGATTTTGGCAAGTTTTTTTATAAAAAAATAAAACATTTAGTAGGACGATGTCGTTTTGACGTTGAGGAAAAAAAAAAAAAGAAAAGCGCTGTATTTGGAGTAAGGAGAGAGGAGCTACGCTGTGTCACTTTGGGGACTTTCATCGATTTTGCAGGGGTCAATTTTATCCCCCTTAATGGAAGATTCCAAAAGTTGCAGGGATCACTTTACCACCCTTACTCCTATGTGGATTAGTCCCTGTCTAATAGGGTTGCCACTTCATTTGTGAAGGACATGATCAATATTTTAGTATATTATGAGCACAGAAAGATAATAGGGTTGTTTAGGATCTCGTAAAGTCGTTCTAGTTTAGACTAGAAATGATATAATTAGGGCCATAAATTGAAGATAAACACGACATCTAGACTTCTCCAATGTAATTCTCAAATATTAATAAATAAATAAATAAAAGTTAATCTTCGTTTGTATATTTTTTTTGTTTAATTAATTGCATGAATTATAAAGATTTTTACAACTATACTCTAGGGATTCATTTTATTATCTAACTGTTCTTTTTTTTTTTAAATAGAAATTATGGGTTTGCATTTATAATTCAGTCAAAAAAGTACCTAGTAACTAGAGCCACTAGCTACAAAAGGATCATTATAATATTATCGTATTAACTTACTGTTTAAATTTGACTTATTCTGTGGAAGAGTAGATTTGAATGAGATTTGCTATACTCACGGTTGCTAGTTTATATGTCGTTTAAAAAAAAACAGTAATAAGCATATAATGAACCCTAAATGAAAATAAAAGCCTACTCTAGAAAGTACTCATGTCGTAATTTATTTGGATATACATGCATATAAGTTCTTTCTTTCGTTCTGTTATTTTCCTTCTTTTTTTTTCCTCCTTCTTTTGCCCTTTTTTTCTCCTTTTATTTTAACATATGTTTGAGTCACTAAATAATTCTCCATACATTTTCCTTTTGCCCTTTTTTTCTCCTATCTTCCTCGCCTCTCCCCTTTTCCCTTCCTCCACCCATCACAGATGGATGTGTCTCGGCGTTGGATCTCCACCTGCGTTTCGGTGTCAGGTCATTTTAAGTTGACCTAAATTTAAATCAATCTAACACTGTCATATCATTTGGTAATACATTTGTTCTCGCTAATAGACCCTTTTATAAATAGCTTCATGAACAATAGATGCATGTGTAGTGGCTAAAGATTGGTTTAGTACATGCTCACACCTCCCCAAACAACAGTAATAACAATAAAATTATAGTATTAGTTTAGTTTGAAATTAATGAGATTTTCTGTACATCTCGTGTGTGTGTGTGTGTATTGTGCTTTACATTGAATCCCATGTAGTTTTAAGATTTGGAGTAAGCATTAAAATTTACAGTTTAATAGTTTAGTGCTTAGAGTTAGAATACAAAGATAATTAAATTTCTAAATATCCAAAACTATGTGGGGTTTAACCATTATAAGACGCCCTTGGCTCACACGTGAGGCAATTCACTTCTTTGTTTTGATTTGTAATTTTTAAAATTTACGTTTTTATTCTTCTTTTTTTTCCTACTATTTTTAACCCTTTTCAAATTAAATTTCTTTTGTCAAACATTTTGGTTAACCAATGACATTTTAGGAGTTTTGAGAACTTTAACTAAAGGATCCTGCTCCCTTCATAAACATATCCTCTCTTTATACATAGGGTTTAACAAATTTTTTTTTTTCACTGGATTTTGTACCAAATTTAACTTTGGTTACTGAAAAAAAAAAAATCAGCCAAATTAGTCATTGTATTATCCAAAATTTACGTTAGTTTCTATTAAGTGGCTTGGTTGAATATATTTTTTATCACTAGGTTTAACATGAAATTTTAATTTGGTCATTGAGAAAAAAATTTAGCTAGAAGTCACGCAGATTATGCTCTTACACCGACTGTTCGAAGGCTAAAAATTTATGGTAGGCGTAGCATCAATTAAGTTTTAACTAATTCATGTTAATGAGGTTTAACAATTGCCTCAAATAGTTAGGGTATATGACATAAAAACAATAGCAAAATAAGTTCATATCTCAGCAATAGTTTCTATTAAAAGGCAAATCCATCTCTTTAAAAAAGCTCCACTCATAACCATTATCGTACTCCCACATTCACGAAAATTTAAATCCATAAATTATGTCAATACATGGATTTTACAAAAAAGAAAAAGTCAGAACAAAGTTGAAAGAGCATTTGCATGGCTTTTGGCTAAATTTTTTTCCCAATGACTAAATGAAATTTCGTGTTAAATCTAGTGGTCAAAGGTATTTAACCCAACTGCTTAACGGATTCAAACAACAAGTTTATAAGTTGTAACCCTAAAAAAATTAAAATTGCAAATCGCTGGCTTAATTATTGTGAATTTATAGTGAAAACAAAGATTAGGTTAGACATGTGATCAAATTTTGGCACTAAACATAACGTCATGTGCTTGTTTCAGCGCACATTACAATTAAATTCTTACTTGCCATGATTTGAGAGGGAGGAAACCTAATCTACACGTCAATTTGACGGAGATGAATGACAGCCGACCAATCTCATGGGTCCCACGCGGAAAGTTAGATGCCTTTGCCCAAAGTCTTTTGCTATATAATATACATGTCATTAATAATAATAAGATTAATTATGACCGTTCGATTTATTGATCATTATAATGCATGCTTAATTAACAGTTCTAAATGATTCGTTAATGATCATAAAAGTATACAATTTTCCCAAAAGTAATAGAATACAGCTCACCAGCTAAATTATTTAATTGTGGAAAGTTCGTACATAATTTGGTATATTGTATACGATTCTATATTATATGTCTGAAACTGAAAAAGGGAAAACAGTTCAATCGAAGATTTTCGAAGCCTCTCGAGTAGTTCTAAAATGAGCTCAATAATGACCTAATCATCTGTTAGAATTTGCACCAAATTCCTAAAGATTGCACACACTAAAATGGGCTAAGTCTACGAGTCCGATACAATATTAATTTTGAAAGAATAACATTTCAAAGTTGAAGAACTAATAGGTTTTTTGAATTACTACTCATAAGAAATCTATTGCTCATTTCGGCCATTCTTAATAGCGAACCCTAAATATACTCAAAACTAACAATTTTTCAACTTCACTTGCTACAACCAATTGACTAGCTCAACCTAACAACAACGGACAAAAGGCACGATCACCCAAAGACGTCCCAATACAATTAGCACACAGATAAGACTCAATAGTGCAGCAAAACCTAGCAAAGTTAGGGTCGAATTGCACAATTTGAATGATTTCTCGGGTTTCGTTTGAATGGTCCTACTAGAAATTCACTTAATACAATGTTGCATCCAAAACAAAGCTTCATGTTGATTGAGCACTAACTCATAACTAAGCATGAACTAAGTACAATGATTTATCGAGTTTCGTTCGAATGGTCCTACTAGAAATTCACTTGAGTACAATGTTGCGTCCAAAATCAAGCTTTCTGGTGATCGAGCGCTAACTCATAATTAAGCATGAACTAAGTACAATGAGTTTCCCACAAATGATTTATTGAGTTTCGTTCAAATGATTTCTTAGGTGTGTGAAAACAATTCAACTTCATGGTGATCAAGCGGTACACTCATTAATAAGCATGAACTAAGTACAATGATTTATTTATGACCAAAAAGAAAAAGTACAATGATTTATTAGGTTTCGTTTGAATGATTTCTTTGGTTTCGTTCATATGTGCGCTAGACACTCATAACCAATTACAATGATTTCTTAGGCTTTGATGTACTTTTGAGTCTTATCCTTGTGCTAATTGTATTAGGACTTTGGATTTCGTCCCTTGTTAGGTTGAGGGTGTTTTAAGGGACTATGAATGTTTTACCATTTAGGTTGTTTCGCTTTACACAATTAGAAAAACTCCATATAAACCACGGATACCCATGGTCAATCTTAGACTTAATCACAGACAACCCATAGTCAATAAGTATTTGCCTCAGTGTTTGTTTTGCACCAACAAATACACCGTGGCCATGTGTTTGGTGTCACAGATGTACAGTAACTGTGGCAATTACATCAGCAATGGCCGCCATTTAGATGCAGTGGCTACGAACTCAATTTTCTAGTAGTGTTATATTTATAGATGGCAGTGGTAATTATCTATAACTGCATATAAGTACAATTTTTACCTACCAAGATGGCAGTCATTAATTAATTGAGGATAAGCTTGTCTTGAGCTAAGCCAGCCTAATTCAATTGCTATAAATAAAACTCAAATTTCAAGCACTTTCTCAGCTAATATGTATCGTCTATGGGTGGTGCTGAGGCACCAACTTTGAAGATTAACTGGCACCAACTCTCTAATAGAGGTGGAGCCCGCTATCACAACGGGTCCCACGCCTATTAGAGAGTTGCAGACCAAGTTGCGCCAAAGTTGATGCCTCTAATATTTTCCATCGTCTATATACCTCTGGGCCAAGTTTATGCGACACAAACGTGCCTGCTACAAAAACTCACTCAGCTAAGAAACTGTAGTTCATGTACGAATGATTGCAAGGGTAGGACAAAATTAGTGAAATCACATGAAGATCTCATTGCAACTTTATAAATAGCATATGCAGGAGGCTTTGCATCTGACCAGGAAAAAGTAGGACTTTTCATCTTGACCCAAGTCAAGTATGTACATTTAACTCTGCCCACCACCCGAATCTCCCCTCCACCTTTTTTGAAAAAAAAAAATTGAATTCGGGGTGGGGGTCCAAAATCTGTCCTTCACAGTTTAGGTAAAATGTAAACACTTGACACTCTAGTGTTTAGGGAGTGAGGCCTACTGGTGAAAAATCAAAGTAGCATATTTACTTACAAGTAATGGGAATGATTTATATTCCTGACTTTTACTACGTTTATTTACACATAAGAAACCATTAAATACACGGATTTCACCTAAAAATCCTCAATCAAATACCCCAAAATATGGGGATTGGATCAACTACACCTCCCTATTTGATCTTATTCCCATTCTTTGTTTATACTATTCAATTTCTTCTTATACCTATTAATAAATTATTATTGGCATCCATATATGTTTCCAACCACTTGGAGACTATATCCAATTTCAAAGCTGTAGGGTGATTTGACCCCAAAAAAAAGAAGCTCTAGGGTGATATATATAAAAGTAATGGTTGGGACTATTGCATGTCCTCTAGGCCCTGGCATTGTACAAAAAATGCTGAAAATGGGAAAGATTTCATGTTTTTGGTTGTCTTTGTTAATCATTCCTTTCCTTTTGCATACATGCACCTGGTGCCCTTGTTTAAACTTTAACTCACCAGTTTTATGACTCAGCATTGTCATGAACGTACAACTTGTCCGTGTAGTGTAGTTTTTGCCAATTATGTCTTAAGTTCTCTTTTGTTTCTTCCTATATACGTAGCTGTACCTGTCTTTTTACTCCATCAGTAGGGTTTGGGTGGATGCCATCACATCAAAAAATTGATACTCCCACCATTGTTTTGTGTCGCATGTTGCAGGGCCTCCTTAGATTATACCCAGTGTACGAAGATTGCACGACTGTTCATAATTGTTCTCATTCGAAGAAATTTAAAAAAATTTTAAAAAACATTTACATATGTGAGAATGAAGACCTAGAATTTCTTAACTAAGATTCGTTTCTAAGAAACCATATGTATGAAATGATTTATATAATACCCAGAACTACATTTTCCCCATTTTGTTTCATACTCAAATGATTTATATAATACCCAGAACTACAAATTGTTTTGGAAGATAGATGCATGAATATGTCTAGAAAGAAGTACCAATTTAGAGGTCGCAAATTTTAGAGAAAACGCAGGTGTTATGAAGAACAGAAGAGAAAAAAGAAAAGGAGAGAGAATGAAAACAGAAAATAACTTCACCCTTTGATCGATCTGAATTATCAGCCAGAAAGGATGAAATTTTCAAATTTCTACATTTGACAGAGTTCCACTTTTGGACGAAATGGGAATCATTCTAGTGCCCTCAGTCAAAGCCCTTTCTTTTACTTGTTGACTAAAAAGGACCCTTTTCAGACCCTTTCCATTCCAAACTCTTCAGGGACTTAACCCAGTTGATAAGTTCCTATATTTCTTTAGCATTTCTTTAGTTTTGAGCTTAATCAACAGACAAAAGGCGGCTTCAGATCAAATTAATTCTCTCTTTGTACGCAGTAGAAAATTGCACCAGAGACCTTATGTTGTAACTTTAGTTTCAGTCATTAGAGTGCTTGTTCAGTAACCTTAAAAGACCTAAAAGCATAACTATGAATGCACCTAAACTCTAGTGGTTTTCAAAATGAAGCTAGAAAGGCTTTATGTTTAAAGCTGCACATGCTTTGTATACCAAAAAACAAAAAGTTACGCGAACTTTTGACATCTCCTACTTGTTCCACTACTTTGATTAAGTTTGAATCTAACAACATGTTCACCCTCATTACCATCCACACTATATCATCATCATTGTCGTCGTTGTCACTCAATACTGTTTATGTGGTTAAGTTATCATTTCACCACCTAATCACAAACCTAATCGACAGAAAAAATAATTCTAGTTAACATTTCCGATGAATTGTGCTACAATCACGGACGCATTAATCATATCTGAATCTGGCGACATATTCAGCTATGATTAATATTCGTGACATGACGCCTTGATAATATGCTTATTACACACGCTAAACCTAATAGTGAAATGAAAAGAGTGCGTTTCAATCACTATTTCAGATCTACGCACACTTTGAAGATAAAAGATGAAAGGGAATCTCAAGCAATTCATCTCCTTCCAAAAACTTTCAAACAACATCCCATAGGATAAAGCCAAGCACCTTGTTTATAATTTTTATTCTTTTCCGAACAAAGCAGTATGACAACAATTAATCAGATATGGATTAGCAAATCCATGATGTTTAAGAATTGAGTAAGTTCTAGACTTCTTATCGCTAGATGACTTAGCTTTTTTTTTTTGCCAACTAGCTAGATGACCTAGCTAGGTTGAATGCTTTCTTACCCTAAGAAGAAAAGCATAAAGCTGATCAAGTTTATTGTGCTTAGTGCCCAATATAGTGCAATATTCAGCGAGCGATCAAGTCACCTCACTAGGGAAGTTAGTAGCTAGTAGTAGCTACAAAAATATGAATGGTGCCAGACATGTTTGTCGTTAGGTAACATACAAACGTGTGCCAAAGATAATCATAACTTCTCTTTAAAGCCTTCCCTGGGCACGCCATATAATTGTTCTAGTAAGTGCAAAAAGCTTGGAAACATTTATATTCTTTTCCTTCTTTCTTCTTTAAATCTAAAACCCTATTAGGGGAAATTTAAATGTAAAAACATCTTCCATATTAATTAATTTTTTTCTTTAATATAGTCGATAGACTAAACTATAAGCGGAAGGGGATTTCTCACATATGCATTACCAAGGTATTATGGGGGTTTGAATATGAGACCACTGGTCTACAAGTTAATGTCATTTTTCACTAGACTATAATCTTGTTGGCTATGAATTAATTATTGGGTTAATTATAGTTTAGTACCGTGTGGTTACACCATTAATATATGTTAGTCTATACCTTCTTAATTTTAGATACCTCGGTCTTTTAAATTTGTTACCATGTGATTCCGCCTTTAGGGTTCCCCTCAGATCTCTCTGTTAGTTGCCTATGTGGCACTGTGGATCCCACATTTTTCACTTTTTTTAAATTTTAAATTGATTAAAATATAAATAAAATATTATAAACCAAAAAAAGGGAAAATTTTTAAAAATAAAACTCTCTCTCTTGTGTTCTCCTGATCAAGCTCCAACCACCAACCCCCAAACCCATCCCACATCCACCCTCCACCCCAGCCGCAACCACAACCCCAACGAACCTAGAACCCTAGCGCCCCTTCCCCCATGACCACCGCCCTTCAACCCCAACGAACTCGGAACCCCAACCTAGCAATCACCTAGATCCCCTCCCCCTCCCCACTCCCTTGATTTTCCTTTGTTGTTGAGAGACCACCCCATAGAGCCCTCCCCCTCCTCCCTCATTTTGTTTTTCACCCACAAACCCTCAACACTAAACCCACCACCTGCAAGCCACCACAAATGCAAACAATGTTCGAATTATTTTTTTCCAATTTGTTGGTTTTTGAATTTGCAGAGAGAAGGGTAGAGAGCAAAGAGGAGAGAAAGATGAAGATTGTCAAATCTAGCCGGAAAGTGTTGGCCGACGACGGGAACAAGGTCTGTAGGATGGAGAGAGAGTGGTCGGCGAGCTGGGTTTTGGGTTCGTTGCAGGCTGGGGTTCTAGGTTCTTTTAGGTTGTGTTTCTCTTTAAAATGCTGTGATTGGACTTTGTTCTTCTGTACATATATGAAAAATTCTTGTAAGGCGATTAGAGATGTGTTTTTCATATGTCGAGGAAAATCACGATTTTCATTTGTGGTTCTGGGTTCTTTTGGGGGAGAAGAAAATCGCGGGGGAAAGGGAAGCTGGTTGGGGGAGGATTTTGTTAATATTTTAATCAATTTAAAATTTTAAAAAAGTGAAAAACGTGGGACCCACAATGCTACGTAGGCAACTAACGGAGAGATCTAACGAAAACCTTAACGGTGGAACAACATTGTAACAAACGTAAAAGACCGGGTTATCTAATTGTAAAAATTGAGAAGGTAGGGACTAACGTGCACGTGTCTTAAGGGGATAACCACATGGTACCTAACTGTAATTAACCCTTAATTATTTACTTAGATAAGAATGGTAAATTATAGTTGGTAAAGTACGTATCAAACTAGCAAAGGCATATATGTCACAAACACACTATTGAAGTATGTGAAGACTAGCAAAAATAAATTTATTTGTCTTTGGTGTTGTTGAATGTAATGAGCTTCAATGTTTGATTTATTACATCAAGCAGTCCTTTGCCTCTACCGACTAATCAATGAGCAACCCAAGAGACTTGTCGTATTGCATGGGCTGAGTGCTTTTCTTCTGTTTTGGCAAAATAAAAGGGCTGTCCTTGAGAATATATTGTGGCAGTGGCTTGGCATGAAGCTAGGTAGTAAGTTTTTTTGGGTGTAGGGTCTTTTAAAGGACAACTTACCCCACGAATCTCCTTTTCCTTTTTGTTGATAGTGAAGGGCCTCTTCGTCCAGAGTCCCAGAGAGTCGACATGTACATACACCAACCCCTTTTTCCTTCTTTCTTTTGCATGATTGGACTAAAATTGGCACAATGGACGGGATTATGAGGCTGTCAAAACTCAAATTTCACTATTTTTGGTCTTCTTCAACTTAATTATTCATCATTAATGCTTTCATTGTCCTCCCAGGCCCCTATCTATAGCTACTTTTAAACCTTTTATTTAGACAGAGAGGCAGAGAGACAGAAACAAAGAGCTACATGCATCTTGTAAGCATCGCTGTAAACTTTTATGACCACGGCTCGTTTGTGATTGTTTTTTTTTAAACACTTCATAAGCGCTTCTAGAAAAAAGTACTTTTATCATAAAAACGTAGAAATTTTCATAAGAAATTTAAGTGCTTTCTGAAAAAGCAATTGGAAGTGCTTCTTTAGAAAGTGCTTATATAACTATAAGAGCTTCTAAATTTTTCTATCAAACGCCGTTAGAAGCACTTTGGATTGTTAGGAAGCACTTTTATCCCTTGTAGAAGCACTCCCAAACAGACCTCAAGTTAATGTCTTACAAGGTAACTCCACATGGTGACTATGGCAAATGAAAATTTAGTTTCTGGTTATTTTTCATATAATTTTATAGGAACTTATAATTGAAATTATTCAAGAAAGCTCACTGTTTGATTTTTATCCAAATTTATCACAAACCTGGCATTGTCAAAACAAAACTCGTATAGCTTCAAAATTATCTGGTCTCTCCAGGTGGAAATTCAAGTTGCTAACAAAATATGAATGCGATATACTTGGAAAATGACTAGAAGTGGCTCCCCTAGAGATGCTGGATTTCATCAACTATGCTTCTTCCTGCTTGGGAGGTGTTGGAAGCCATTCCTTCTGTTCTTGAGGCTATTTTTAACTGCTTCTTCCTGATCAGGACTCAACGACTGGTTAGTTGGGATTCTTTCTAAACTCTTGTGCTTCTTCCATCAGCTGATGAATATATGTAACTTTATAGACTATTATTGGAAACAAAAAATTGAGGCTGTTTAGTATCTTCTTCATTTTTTAGTCATCAAAATTCCTTCTTTTTAATCCCTCAGATATGAGAGAGACCCAAAAAAGAATTTAACGTATGTACACGTTGATGAAATCAATTTTGAAATCAGATATAAGAGAGACCCAAGTGCCTAGTTTGAAATCAAGTACTCCTTAATTAAGAATACACATTGATAGATCTCTGCTGTCTACCAACGTTCATATTCAGTAATCAATTTTGGACAGTACAGTATGTATATTGATGGCACTGTTAATCTGAATCTCTAGGGTTTGAGTCCATTATCATTTTATTAATCTGATTATTATTTTATTAATCTGATTATTATTCTAACAAATATAGCTGAAATTTGATAACCAAAGCTGATTTTTTTTTATCCCCCCTCCCTCAGAAAACTTGTCCTCCCATCTTCGCTCTATCTTTCCCTCTACTCTCTTCCTCTCATGTCCGCTAATCCTCTATCCCTCTCCTTTGTGAGAGTTTCCTTTCCCTCTGTGAGAGTTTTATTATGTAGAACAGATGGCAGAGGCAATCGAAGAGGAGCTAAAGCGACGTGCGCACAAGGGCAAATCGAGTAAACTGCAAATTTGGACTCCGAGCTCATAATCGGGCCCATGACCCGTTGATTCGAAGAAAATGATGTCACGAGTAAAATCCATCGCTTTTCTATGACGTATAGGCTTTTTCTGGCATCCGAGATCGTTTAGCAACCCGAAATCCAGTTTTAAATTATTTACAATTTTTAGAAACTTTGTTATTTTCCTATTTTATAATTCATTTGTTATTCCTAAGGTTTCTAGGAGTATTTAAATATACTTTACCCGTGGTTAGGGTTACGTTTTGTTATTCTAATTTATTAAATAAACCTTTGAGGCTTCCTCAAATCTTCCTGGTCGATTCCATAGTTTCATATTCTAGGCTAAGGTTTTAGCCAAACTATTTGCCACGTTGTGTCAGTTTTATTATATAGTTCTTGTTTGTTCATGGTTGTCCACCCACTTTATTATTTTATTGTTCTTGTTTGTTGGTGGTTGTCCTTGTCCACCCATTGTGAGAGGGTTTTGTTTTATTTTATTTTTCTCCCTTTATGAATCATCTTGAAGGATGGTCCATGCCAAGTGAAGGTCTCTTGCTTTAGGCTTTATTCCTGATCCAAGGGGTTTGGATGTGCACTGGGCTTCCATTATTGGGCTTTGAGACTTCTTTGGTGTATATGGGCTAGATCATTTGTCTTTGTGACCTGACCAATTCAAGATTTTTCTCACTCCCATATTGCCCCTTTCTCTCCATTCGCCTTCTAACTTTTTGTTAAATGTTCTTTTTGAGGATTATAACTAGTTTTGTTTTATTTTTTTGTCCGGCTCAGGACCTCTGGAGACATTGGGGGTGCTCTATCAGGAGCAAAGTTCTCTCTGATTGCTATATGGGAAGATAGTAGGCTACCAAGTTGGTCCGATGACCGAACTCTTATGTGTAGAGATGCTCGCCTAATTCTATAGGCCTAATCGATTTTTTTTTTTGGTAGTTGTTACTTCATCCTCTTAATAAAGTCACATGCTAAATTTTGACATAATATGTGTAGTGTACAGATTGAGTAATTCTTTATTATATTTTCAAACTAAACATTAGGCTATGGAAAATTCAAAATTACAAAATTTTGAATATTCATCCACCAACAGATTTCTCTCTCTCTCTCTACAATCTTAACCTCCGTATCTCCCCATCCTCTGCCCTACTCTGTTGACCACACTTCTCTCTTCGTCGTCCGTACACTCAATCGGTACGGGGCACAGCTACCTGGATCCGATTTCATCTTATCGAATCTCAGCCTCTAACCTAACCCCCAATCCCCACCTCTTCTCCTTTCAATTCACAATTATTTTTCTTTATCAAATTTCCTTTTGTTTCTCTAAAAAGGCATTTTTCTTCTTTCTTTTTTTCTCTGCGAAATCACATTTCAAATTCCCAATTTTTTTTCTTTTTCTTCTGTTTCTGGTTGTTTGAATATATTTTAAATCTCTTTCCACTCAGCATATGATGTAAAAGTTGGGGCAATAAAGTTGAATTGTAATAGTGTTGTGTATGGATCAAAAATCTCATGCCAAATTCTTGATTCTAAAGGTCATATCAAACCAGATACTCTGCCATAAAGAGCCGGCTTCATAGACTTCCCCTGTCAATTGTCATACCTCCAGAGATGTATCGCAACTTTTCTTAAGAACGTCATACATACAGAGATGTATCCAAGTCCTCCTTTTGTTTTTCAGTTTCTCAACCAGAAACAAGTCCTACATACAGAGATGTATCCAAGTCCTCCTTTCTCTTTCTCTTTATTTTTCTATGTTTCTCTGTTTCTTTCTCAATTTGGTACTGCTGCCACAGTCGCACCGCCACAATCACACATGCATGAAGATCTGCCCCGATCACCATGATTGCAATGTGTGGTGGCTCTCGTTGGAATTGTCTTTGATGGAACATTGCAGAGAATTGTTTGCTACCACTGTATCAGGTTTGCTTTAGTCATTGATCATGAACGTGTTTTTATTTCTCTTCATTTCGTTTTTTATTTCACAATTGTGTTTCTTATTTCGTACGGGACTCGCCAATTTTATTTTTGGCCTCTCCTAAAGTCCTTATTTGGGTAGCTTATGATCTAAAAGTTTTACTTTCGCATGCATGTTCTTCACAATATTTCTGTTGATTGTGTTTGTCGACGTTCAAATGTCATCTATTTGGTCCCTCTCAAATTTCTTTGTATTTTTTTTACTGTTAGAGTTGTTTTGTTGTGACCTCGTTTTTGGGATCCTCCTTTTCTGTTGCATGTTTTTTTTCCCGTACATGCCTTGGCAGTTTGAAGTAGGGAGCAGTTATTGGCGGTTCATTTGATACCTCACGTACAAGTCTTGGCAGTTTCAAAGTTGGGAGCGGTTACTAGAGGTTTTATTGGGTGCCTTTCACCTTCAACGGATAAGTTTGGAGCAAGTATTTGTGTTCTTTTAGTTTCTTTATTTATTTGTTTTTTTACTTTTTTACTTTTTTGTTGGCTAGTTCTATTTTCTTATTGTTATTTGTGTTTTTTCGTTTACTTGTTTTATTTTTTAGTTTGTTTTAATTATTATATCATTTTTTTACTTGTTTTTTCTGATTTTGTGTTTGTTGTAGGTGTTGAGGCCCAAAAAGTCACGAGAAGCCCAAAAACATTTAAAGTCCAATATAACATATAATGTTGGTAATGCGTTAATCCAAGTTGTATTTTGAGAATTAATTCATTGAATAAATGTAGAAATAGTGTACATACCATGCCAAGCCAATAATACATTTTTCCTATGCCAATCACCTACCAAGCTCACATGAACCCAAGTCATGTGGTTCATGGGACTTACACAAGGGGTTGTGGTGTGTAAGGTTACGGAGGTCCGCATGGCCCACGAAAGCTCTTGGATAATGGAGACTTTGGACTAACTACTTGGGAGCACCAAAGTCCAAGCCCATTACTTGGAGTTCTCCAATGTGGGTGAGCAAATGAGATATCCTTCAAGCACTCCCTATTACCCTCTGGAAACAAGCCAATTCTGACACTTCTTTTTACCCATAGGAATAGTCATATTCCAGTGCCTAACTTTGCCTACTGGAAATAAGAATGTCTCTATGCTCTATTTTACCTATTGGAATCAAGGATTAAAATATCGGCCGTGTAGATAATATCGGGCCTCCAATTTATGGATATTTCGGGGGATATATCGTTATCGTTTTAGTTATCGGAAAAAAATGAACAAAAATGACAGATATAGGCATTGAAACACATAATTTTGGTGTCAAACTTTCATAGATGTTATGTACATTATCAATGAATGTGTTGAACAAATAAAACTCAAAATTTACCAATAATAAGATATACATATGATGAAATATAAGTGGTATGTAATGCTCGTTAATGAAAAGTTTGAAAATAAAATGTTGATTAGAATGAATAAACCATGCATAAATCCATAGTTTGTTTAAACATTGGATTACAATTTAGATAAGTGTCCATCTACATAAATGAAGAGCTTCTATGAGGGACAACCATCTAGATTCATACAATTAAAAGTAAAGGCAAAGACCAAAAACAATTTTTGCAATGGTCTTAGAAAGTAGTTTCACATTGGCTTTTTGCAACTACAACCTGGAGTCCCAGGTGTAGGTGTGCACGGTAACAACTCATGTTCACCTACAATCAGCATGCTGCAAGTGCATGATGTAATTAGGATGAGTAAACAGCCTTATGCTGATTGATGATTGCTGAAATTATTTTCTGTACACATGCAATTAACTCTTTTGTCTTTGCTGAAATCATCAAGTTGAGGCAGCTTAGGAAATTCTTGACCACACAATTTACAATTGTACAGATGAAATTGCTGTGAGTTGTTCAATAAAATTGATCCCGTGCCTATATGACTTTTATTTCCTTAGGAACATAATCTTGGAACACAGGTCAAACTATGAAAAGGATGCATCATTTTGCTTTAATTCCCTTCAAAAATTTTGATTTTTTTTTGGGTTTTGTTATGGGTATCGAGAAATATCGAGGATATCAGCAAAATATCGGGGATATCGGGGGATATATCGTCGATACGGGGGAAGATATTGCCTTACCCCCCAGTATCGGTGTCAACACTTCAAAATATCGACATATCGGCGACATTTCGGTGTTATCGGCCGACTTTTCAATCCTTGATCATTATAGCCATAGCCACAAACAACAAGTTCTCAACACCTAAACTTAAGCATATCCAACACCAAGCCAAGCACATGCATTCTCATTTGCTAAATTTGTGGGTCTTTAGCTCCCACACTCCAATATCTCATGCTAAGCTCACACAATCTTGGTTCAACATCAGCAAGTCATCTTCAACCATCCAAAAAGCAGGACAAAGCATTCGTCAAGCTGCTGGAAATCTACTCAAGCCACCCATCCCTTTATCCCCATCTCTCTCTCTCTCTCTCTCTCTCTCTCTCTCTCTCTCTCTCTCTCTCTCTCTCTCTCTCTCTCTATCTTTTTCTCAAAAAGCTCCATCCCAAATCTGAAACACCCATCCTCTCAAGCTCATTGTCTAGCTGCTGGAAATACTCAAAACCAAGCCTTAACCTCTTGATGCTCCATTCTATGTTAGAGTGCCACTTCAAGCCTTAAACACCATCCAAATCATATCAACATCAACAAGAGCAAGCCCATCCTCTAGCTATTAAGAAGTACCAAACTTAAGCACCAACCTTTCCATGCCTTTCTCAAAACACCACCCAATCATTCCACAATACATTGCCATAATCATCCATTCCTCAAGCAATCATTCTTATTTGCTAAACTTGTGGGTATTTTGCTCTCACACTCCAAGCTCTCATGCCAAGCCTGTGCAACATCAATGCACCATCTCTAACTCTTCTTCTAGCTGCCGAAAACGTCATCACCAAACACGCAACCGCTGGAATAAGAACAAAGTACTTCCCTGGGACTTGCTTCTCTCTCGGGATGCTTTGGGCCTAGTTCTCGCTAACTCAGAAAAAGGGGCAATGAAGGCTTGATTCACCACTCTATGACGGTACAAGAATCAACAAGCTCGATCAAGCCTTTCGACGAAAAAAGACCCCAACAGTAGGCAGCAAGTTTTTGGTGTTGTCCAGCAGATTGAAGGGATGTTCTTCAAGCTTCCTCATCTTTTTTCTCTTTTCTTCTTTCCCATTGAGTTGTTCAGACGCGAGTATTTTTTAAAGATCACGCATTTGTTCTTGTCTCTCATGTTTGGGTTTTGGATAGTATTGGTTGTTTTTAGTGCTATATTTTGTACACTTTTATGGTGCTTATTATTTGTAATAAAACATCTATTTCAACAACAACAAAAAAATTATCTTTGAAGAAGTACTAACTAAAAGCTGAGGCAGAGTTTTATTTATGTCATTCCTAAATTTAGGTGGCTATGGAGGCAAGAATATCGGATTTAGTAACATTTGTTCCTTATTTGACTTTTCAATTGGTACCTAAACCAAAATATATATTAATACTAAGTTGGTTGAGCGGATGTGCTCTCCACTCTGCACCCGAGTTCGAATCCCCTCCTCGTAGTTTAGATTAGTTTAAAGTAGAATATCGCTTGTATGCCAAACCTTTTAGTATTTAAAATGAAAAGAATGTTGAATTTAGTATTTAATCTCAAACGTCCCTTCATCTAATTAACATAAGTTATAACTACACTTTTCAAGAAATTTTAATATTTTGATGAAGTTTATGACCTAGAAAATGAAGAGTAAAGATGTTACCATGGTTTTTTTCTTGGCTAAACTGTTGATTTGCCCTTTGAACTTGTACATAACTTTCGATTTACCCCATATGTTTTTTTAGAAAATTAAGGACCTCAATTATTTTTTTTAGCCAGTTTCCCCATGCCGTTAATTTTCCTCACATTCCATCCAATTTGCCGTTAAAAATATCATGTGCCAAGCATGTGAGGCTATTTAAGGGCAATTTGGTCATTTTTGCACCTTAAAAATAATTAAAAATTTGAGAAAAAAATTAAAGCCAAAAACACAAAATTATAATAATTAAAAACCCTTCAACCACCTCCTTCCCCTTTCCCCACCACTATTAACCCCACCCCTTAGCCACCTCCATCCCCTTGCCTTTCCCCTGACCTTCCCTTCCTGCACCCACCCTCCCCGTTGCTCCTTCCCTCCCAGAACTTCTCAACACCCCAACTTGAGACCACCCACCTAGCCACATCTTCCTTATTGTTACCCCCACCATCAAAATCAAACCCCAACTTATAATTAAACTCAATACAAATCATACCCAACCATAAATCACAAAAAGATTCAGGAAAATACAAGCACAACATCTCTGTTTATCTCTCTCTCTCTCTCTCTCTCTCTCTCTCTCTCTCTCTCTCTCTCTCTCTCTCTCTCTCTCTCTCTCTCTCTTTGTGTGTCTCTCTCTCACCTCTCATGGGCAAATCGGGTGGGGTTGCGGGTTGAGTAGCATGACGCATGACAGACCCGACCCAAATTCCACTTTGAAATCGAGCCGAGCCCCCGTGCGTGTCCGACACCTGTCGGGTGTCTGGCACACTTGACCAAATTGCCCTTTTAACTACCCAACTCAAGAAAACAACTTTTGAAGGTTTGACTTACGCCGAAAATTCGGCGTAACTTCCCTATGAATTAGCTCGTTTCCCAAAAAAAATTTTACACACAGACAAAACACAATTCTTAATCCCCAAACTTCCAACATGCGTATAAGAGTCTCACACAACTAAAAAAATATTTGAACTAAAAGGCCTTCGCCCAACAACAAAACCAAACGTAAGCATTAACATCAATTCAAACCTAACATTTTCATCCATTGAAATCATCAATTCCAGATATAAATATCAATTTGGGCTTAACAACAACATTTCTAGCCATCAAATGTCACCAAGACGAATCCTAGCCAAACATTCAGCTACATTCATTTTTAATAGTTATTAATTAGACACACACATCATTAATAACAAAAGTATTTCGTAAGAAAATTCAATACTTGAAGTTCATTCTCAACAAGCTTCAAATCTCAAATATAAATCAAGCATTGATTAGCACATCCGTTCAGATTTTATTCAATTAACTTGTTCAATACATTTCCAATTCAAGCCCATAACCAAATTACATAGTATCCTCGTCAGGCTGCACCTAGATTAATCTAGGTCGCCTACGCACCCTCTAGGAGGGACTGCCACATGTAGCTCTTAAAAGACTAAACTTTAAATCATAACGTACTTGAATTAATATTCCCACATATTTTCAATTGTTAAACTATCCCGACTATAATCAATCGCTTAAAACCCACATGAACCCAAGTGATTTCACAATAATCTCCCCGATTCAAGTAATGTGCTTATAAATAGTATAATATCATTTGCTTTGAAAACTTTCATTCTTTACCTCATAAATATGAAAATATATAATAAGGTTCCCACCAATAAGTATCCAAGGTCAAATCATTAATTTCTGTTTAAAAACATCTTTGAATATCAAACACTCCTCCCCAGGTAAAAATTTACCCCCAAACATATCCGTCAATTCCATATATCATGTACCGCTTACATCCTCGCGACACTCGGGGATTACGTAATCGGCTGAGGTGCGTATCCTTGATTTTCCGTCAATTCCATTTCCTCGCAAGACTCGGTGACATGAAGTCTGTCCAGCCAGCGTCCCTCGCAAGACACTCAGAGTCACAAAGTCAACTCCAGCCGCGTCCTCGCAAGACACTCAGAGTCACAAAGTCAACCTCGCCACTCGCTTGTGAAGGGTGATCGGCCCGACGCCAGATCTCCGCTCCACACGGTTCGGGCGTCCGAGACTCGTGGGCGTATCATAACGGGTAACCATACCGAAGGCAACCGTGGGTACTCCTGTGGTGGTTTGAAAACCATATTTCCAAAGCTTTTCACAAAATACCCTTTTCCACAAATCCATTTTTCTCAGTACTTTCCAAGTTTCAATCTTCAACCAATAAACAAAGTCCCCTTTTTGAAAAGGAAAACCCAACCCCTCTATTTAATAAATAATAAATAATATAATAATAATAATAATAATAATATCAATAATAACCCCCGAAATATCTCATATCCTTAGTACCCCAATTCCTTTTAATAAGATTCAGCCAAACACATCCACTCAATATCACAATATAACTATATATAAATATATATATATATCAACTCCAAAACAATATCCACCATTAAACATAAATAGAACTCATCTTTCCAAATCATTCAAGTTCCTTAATATTAAAACACAAATCTCAATTCCAAACCAATTCCAAGCTTAGACCAATTATGTTCGGTTCCAAGCTTGTAACACATAAATCATAAAAGTTTAATTACAGTATTCGACAAAACCATTTAATAACTTAAATAGCTCAGCATAATTATTTTATGACTTGACCTCCCCGGACCTTAAAGTGCTCTTACTAGGTAGAAAGCGTCTCTAGGCCCATTAAACTCGTCACGCCGTTAAAACAATTTAATACTCCCCCGGAATGAATTATCCAATTAAAATATTAAGTTAATCCAATCCGATTGCCCGTTGGGTTTGTGACATCCAATAGATGATCTAAGAGTTTCAAAGACTTCAATGAAGTTTATAAAGCTTATCCCGAAGGTTTGGTCTCGATCAAACGGAATCGACGGTTATCCGTAATCCTAGACCTAGGGTTGGTATTTTCGGAGTATCCGGGACTCAGATTTCACGATACACGTCGAATCCTACACGATCTTGGAATTTTCTAGATCAACATACTAAGAATTGGGACCGATCCAACGGTCCGAAAGACATTGAACCGGGATAGCAGCGCCAATGGCGTAAACTGCTCGACATCATACGAATTCCAAATTGAATTCCGTGCACGCCTACGTGCTCGTGACAACGTAAGGGTAATTTAGGAATGAAGTTTTACAATTAAAGTGGGCCAGTGAGTGGAAATACGGCTGGCGTGCCCGAGTGCCAAAGCGATAAAATTTGACTTTCATTAAACTTCAAACCGGGAGCTATCCTTCCGACTACCACAAGTTCTCGACCTCCCGAACACTTTCTTCAACTATGGAAAATCCTAATTCGGACCCTAAGTGGGTTAAAACCTAACCTCAAATTCTGTCAAAACTTTAACAATAATTATAACCAACCTACGCTGCATTTGATCAAAGCCTACCCAACCATCAGCTAGAGCATGAAAAATAGGTGGAAAATCATACCTCACTCGTCCCGATCGGTGGCCGGAGGAGGGAGAACGGAGGACCAAAAGTTTACGTAAATTCCGGCCAAAATCAGGCTTTTCCGTTTAGCCACGCAGTGACGACGGCCGGGACTAGAGTGCGTCGGGAGCTGAGCCGGTCACGTGGGTGGTGGTCCGGTGGGCTGGGTGGCTGAATTGTGGTGGTTATGGGGGTTGGGGGTGTCGGGCCGTGAGAGGAAAAAAAACAGGGGGGCGGTTTTGCCGATCCTCTTTTTGGTTTTTAATTCAACCTTTTTTTTTTTTTTGTTTGTTTTGTTTTGTTTTTCTTTTCTTTTCTTCTTTTCTTTTCTTTTTCTTTTTACTTACACAAATTGTATTTTCTTCATTTAAAGTCCCATTAAAATATTCTCAAGGTGAAATTGTCTTTTACTTGGATTATTTAATAGTTAAATATTAATTTAGGATCGGGTTATTACAACGCAGATATTACATTGCTTAGGTATTGGGTGTACTAAGGAATTCAAGGGGTTAAGGTGGGGTGGCTAGGGATGATGGTGGGGAGGCTAGGGATTGGTAGGAGTGGGATGGGGCTGGGAATTTTTCTTTTCTTTTCTTTATTGTTTTATAACATTATTTTATAATTATTTAACACAAATTGGATGAAATGTGAGTGAATCTAACAGTAGGGGGAAATTAACTAAAAGAAATAATTGAGGTCCTTAATTTTCTAAAAAGGGATAGGGGTAAATAGAAAGTTAGGTACAAGTTCAAGGGAAAAATCAACAGTTTAACCTTCTTTTTTTTTTCTTATAAGGTAGTAATAAAAAAACCTTAGGATATGTTTATTAATAATTTTGAAGGAGGAGGTATGATCTTGATTTTTGATACACATTATTACTATAGCTAAGTTTGCTTAACAGTTGACTCTCCAACAAGACATCACCACTAGCATAACCAGATTAAAGGCTACCATGGGCTGAACCAGGTAGCCTTTTTTTGAAAATTAAAATACACTAAATGTATTTTTAATGATTTTAGATTAATTTTCTTGCATAATTAAGAAATAATCCCTTAGTAAACACTCATGACTTTAACTCTCCACCTTTTCCTATTTTCCTCCATTGTTTTCTTAATTTGTTTTCTTCAATATTCATTTTAACAACACCCTTTTGAATTAGGTAGTCCAAAGAGTGGGCGTGGTGCGGTTCATATGAAGAATGAGTTTAAAGCAGTTTCTATTACTGTCTATATTGAAAAAGAACATGCTGACAATATACAAAAGATTTCAATTCTCTCAAAGGATCATAGGCACAACATGAATATGTACAATTTCAATTATGTTGAACATATTTTCATTTTGATACTATGTGTGTTTTTGGGTGCATTTCACATGTATTTATTTTATGTTAAAGTTTATTGAAAATTACTCAATGGAGCTATAAACTAGCATGGTTCATATGCTTTAATATATTGGTTTTCTTTTTTGTTTTGTTTTTAAATTTTTTATTTATTTTAGAATTAAGAAATATAAAATAGGACCCATTATCTTATTTTGTTTTTAATTTTAATGTTTTAAATATGAAAAAAATAAATTTACCATATTATCCTCATTTAATTAATAATTTAAATTCTTCATGTTTGCATTAACCAAGGGCATTTTCTGGTACTTAGAATGTTTCACCATTATCTGCCTTTTGCTTTATATATATATATATATATATATATATATATATTTTAATTTCTAGAAAAATTATCATTATATTTGAAGCCAATAACTTTAGCTAGCCCACCCGTTGAAAAATTTTTGATTCCGCCATTGGACATCACATCTACGTGTATAAAAGTCAGAAGGTCATGTGTTTGAAATCTTAAATAATCGATGAGTCATATAACAACACTAAACTTTTTATATCGTAGGCATTGACTGGCCCTAATGCTTTTCAAAAAATATGCTTTATTTTTTTGGTAAAAAAAATAAAAATAAAAAGGAAAACTACATAAAACCCCCCAAATGTAACATCTCAACCTAGTTAAAATATTATTTAATTATTAATTATGAAGTTATATTTTTGCCCTTTGGCTAGGGGTTTAGTCACTTTTTGTTCGGAAAGGATTTTGGGGAAATGAGTTGCACCGTTGCGTAGAGCTTGTCAATACGAGTTCGTAGATAGGTAGCAAGCTCAATTCCGAGTTGAAACTAAATATCTAAAAACTAAAGGGACGTAAAAGTCCTTTTGAAAATTGTTAAAAAACACAAAAACCCGGTTTTGACCCCCCTGGCGCATGAGATCCCCCCGGTCTTCTCTTTCTTTCTCCTCGACCCTCTCCCCCTTCACGAAAAACCAGGCCGGCCAATTTGGCCAGTGATTTCCTTGCTCTTGCCATGCCAAGCCTCGCCACCAATCGGAAAAGAACGACTGTCGTCCGGTGACCCAGTCTGGGTGTATCCCCGACAAGCCCAGCCCCTCCCTTCGATGGCGCGAGCTAGAGAGGGTTCAAGGTTTTCCGGCACCATTTCCGTCGACTCCAGCATCCGTTGACGTAGATCCACGTATGATTTTTCATATACTCAACGAGCTCTAGCTGATAGTATGGTTGGATTGGATCAAAATTAGAAGTTTGAGAGTTGATTTGAAAACCTAGAATTGGCCAGTGGTTCGATTGGTTTTCCGCCCACTTTCCGGCCAAATTGGAGGTCGGCGCAGTTATGGAAGTTGCTTCCCTGAACTTGAATGTGTTGGTATAGGTATTGCAGGGAGTTTTGAAAATTTTTCGTCTCTGGAATTTTCTCAAGACACCCACCACAGCCAGCTGTGGGTGGCGGCGTGTGGGACCCATTATGGTGACCTATTTTGGTCCCAGAATTTTCTGCATGTCATCCCGAGCATGACGGTATGCTAGGATTAGTGATAGGTTACCGTTTGACTATCGAATGGATATTGCTTCTGTTAGGTGATATCAGGGTTTGATAGGTTTGGTCGGTTCGACCGTTTCCACTTTCAAATATATTGTTCCTCGTACCTCTAGGATCGTGTAGGAACTTGCGGATCGAGAATCGAGTCCCGGATACTTTGAATCAATGGTTTTAGGGGTTAGGCGAATCGATCGCTGTCCGATCTTGCAATTGGTGTAGATCTGACCGCTCGATCAAGACCAAACCTTCGAAACTTGGTTAGTTGACTTTGTTGGACCTATAGAATCTTTCGGATCAGAAATTGAAAGTCGTGGGCCCTGCGGGCCTAATTGACCAAATTCCGCGATGGAGTTCAAACCGACTGTCGGATTGTGACGGAACTGCTAGGATGAGTTTAACGTATTACCATAGGCCAATAGGAATTGTTGGATAGCAAACTGAAGGTCGTGAGCCCTGTGAGCCCAATTGACTAAGATAGTGGGTCATGTCTGCTCGGTTGGGGGTAGTCTAGTAAGTTGTAATTGTGAGTGAACATATATTTTTAAATGTGCATTGTTTTTCAAATATGGAATTTGCTTGCATAAATGTTATTTGAATTGGAAATCGAGTTATCCTGGGTTATAAAGGTTATCAAATGTTATATAAGTTAAACTTGGTTTATTTTGGGCTAATGAGGTTATAGAATTTATTAATGGGCTAGTCTCGGCTTTTGCTATGTGATATGAGATATCTAGAGATTATTATCATTTTTAACATTATTATTAAAGTATATGAATTTGGATTTCGGACTATGATGAATTTAGGGATTGATATCGATTTCAAAAAGGGATTTTAGGAATATTAGTATAATTGTGGATATTATGAAATTTGGTTTGTGGATTACACCATCATATGTACTTCCCTGGTTCTATACGGATGATACTCGCACGTGCAATGAAAGATGCCGGTGTGTGGTGGTGATATTGATGATGAGGATCCTAGTACCCTTGGCCGAGTGTGCCGAAGGCCCTTAGTTGGGCGAATTTGAGCGCGGAAGGTTTATTTCAGCCGCATGGGCATTGAGGATTCTGCTATGCGTGTCTGGGGAGCAATAGTCCCCGGGTTGAACTGCTCATCCCTAGCCACATGTGTATTGAGGAGTCTGCAGCCATATGGGCTAGTTGAAACAGTCCCCGTGTTGGATTGTTTTCCTCAGTACATGATGTACACCACGATATATTCCTCCCCTGTTAATGGATATTTGGATACATTTGACACGCGGTAACTCTTTGGAGGTGTATCCGGGTTCGGGAACCGAGCACCCTTGATGAGGCAGATTGCGCGCGGGAGATGTGTTTCAGCCACATGGATATTGAGGATTCTGCCGTGCGTGTCTAGGAGCAATGATCACCTGGTTGGACTGCTCGTCCCTAGCCACATGTGTATTGAGGAGTCTGCTATGTGGTCTAGTTAAAACAGTCCCCATGTTGGATTGGTTCCCCTGGTACATGATTATGGTGTGTATATGTATAATGGGTACAATGGTGGGAGAAAGTCAGTATGAGTTTTATATTGTTATATACTGTGGGTGTGTATATATATAAATATTTATATATGATGGAAAATTTGTGGATTCATTTCCAGGTTGAGGTTTTTGAGAATGTGCATTGAGAGTACTCTGCACAAGTATGAACATTTGATATGATGTTCGGAAATCGAGATTGGATATTTGGAAATTATTTGTTTGCAACATATGCCTTGGATAGGGTATGGTTGCGGGGTAAAGATGATTTTACTTAACTATATACTAAAAGGATATAAGGGTGAGACATGACTATTGGAAAGATTTATGAGTTTTAGAATGGTGTGAGTAAAGAATGGTTCTGGAATCTAATTGTTGGGTAATTTTGGATTTATTGGAATTATGAACTATATGATTCTTGAAAGAACTACGTGTGGCTTGATCCCTCAGTAAGGGTACGTAGGCAACTTAGGTTAACCTAAGTGCAGCCGCAAAATAAACTGTTTGAGCTTTGCTTGAATTCTTTGAGGAGAAAAGTCTTTTTGGATTGCTATTTGATATGGGTGTATGGAATTACAAAAGAATTTCAAATCAAGTACGTTATAGTAAATGTTTGCAATTGAGGTCGGAGACCTATATGTAAATTGTGTGCAATAGCATTGTGTGTGCTTTTGGTTGGAATGTTTTAATTGTGATGATGCAGGTGAAAATAAAAATTTGATAAATGTCTGTTTTTCAGGGGAGACTTTGCCGAAATTTTAATAGAAGTCTTGACCCATTTTCTTTATGTAAGAGGGGAAGAGGGTTAAAATAGTAAGTGGGCCTTACATCGGTTGGATGTTGGACGAGTAACAAGGTTTGACACGGATTCCCAGGGGGAATTCGAGTTGGGTCTTGCCACCAAACTATAGGGTCATTTTCAAGTTCATACCCAACTTTAGAGACATTTACGAGTACATACTTAAACTCCCGGAAACCCTACAATATACCCCATCCGTTACACAAACCGTTAGTTAATCTGTTAAATGCTTACTTGTTAAATGTGGGACCCATTTTTAATGACATGGACTTCCATGTAGACAAAAAAGTTAATAAAAAATCATATCTTTAAAATAACTAAAAATTCAAATCAAATAAAAAACCAAAAAAATAAAGTGAAGAAACAAAAAACGCAAACCCATCTCCCACCACCCCAATCTCGTCGTCACCCAATTCCAATTCCCCCACTCCCATCTCATCATTCCTACTTCAGTAGACCCTCCACCATGGTTCCACCATGCCCTCCAGACTCTAGTAGGCCACTTGCCTTCTTGAAGCAACGCCTTTTGTTTTTGACGGAGATTGGTGCAGGGTCTTTAGAGCTGAGGAACATGAAAATCAGGGAGTCTGAATGCGAAGGGTTGAACCGTTCCCTCTCTCTCTCTCTCTCTCTCTCTCTCTCATATTTGACTCACCACCCTTAACTCACTCCATCACTCTCCCGAGTCAACTCACTGAACTCGTCGAGATCATCGCTGCCCCAAATATCTCCCATCTCGAGTTTAGGCATGCTTTTGTTTCACCCATTTTCTTGAGTTATACATATAAATTTGATTATGATTAAAACCCAATTACGATGCTAATTATGGAGGAGTGTTATCAATTCGTAGTTGGTTAAGCTGGCTGAAGAACATGGAAAGTAAAAATGGGGTTTTGTACGACAAGGAAGACAAGGACGAAATTCATAACCTCGAACTCAACGATGATGTCAAATCGGAGAACACACCCTAGGCCGTCGAATCCGACGGCGATTCATCTCCTCATAGCGTCAGATCCAGTTCGTCGCCAATGAAGCTGAATCCAAGCTCCATGCAGATGAAACTCGGATCGCTTTGCTGACGACTCAGTGCTTGCGCTAACAGTTCCACCAATGTGAGTGAGGGTCTTGGAATGAATTAATTCAAAGGGGTTTGTTTGCTGGTTGGGTGATGGGGTCGGGCTGAGATGAGTGGTGGTTTGGGTAGATAGAATGTCTGGCTTCGCTGGGTAAGGAAATGGGAGATTTTTTTTTTTCAATTTTCTTTTGAGTTTTAATGATTTTAATATGATTTAAATTATTTTTAAAAAGTAGATAATTTTTTTATTATTTGTTTGTCCACTTGGAAGTCCATGCCATTAAAAAAAAGGGAAATAGCTCAAAATGCCACCCTTTTCATAATTTTAACTCAAAATACCACCGGTTCCCAAAATTTGTGGAACTACCACCTATAAATATAGATTTATTGTCCCCTCATTGTACAGATATCACTTTTGCAGAAATTTTGGTATTTCTCATTTCTCTCAGCTCCGTATTCACTCTCTCAACTTCCGATTCACTCTCTCAGCTCTCTCAGTCCCGATTAACTCCCTGAACTCCCGATTCACTCTCTCAACTCTCTCAGTCCCGATTCACTCCCTCAACTCCTCAACTCCCGATTCAGTCTCTCAGCTCTCTCAGCTCTGTTAGTTCCCTATTCACTCTATCAACTCAGCTCCGTACTCACTATCTTTGTGTTCGCTTGCTCTTTGTGTCTCTGTGTCTCGGTGTCTCTCCGTCTCTGTATTTGCTCTCTCTTTATAGCGCAGCTCTCTCTCTCCGTCTCTCCCTATTCAGCTTCTGAATAGGTTATTGCAACCTTGAAGCTCTACTGGATCGCTGACCTCGAATAGGTAGTGTTGATGATAATTTTCTTAATATGTATGGGATTCTGTGAAATTTGTTTTATTTTGATTGCTTAGGTTTCTGTTAAATTGGTTCTGGCTTTAATTGCTTCGGGTTAGGTTTTCGGAATCTTCATGCTCATCCATCTGGGTTTTTACCAATTGCATTCAGATTGCTCTGGATATGTGAATCTTGAAACTTAGGATTTTCCATTTCATGTAGTTGATTTGTATAGTGTGACTTTGATGAATCGTTGTTCTGTGTTAGTGTTGTATTGTTGTTGTGTTCATGTGGTTTTCCTGTGGAATTGGTGTGTTATTGCTGTGGATTAATGTGGTATTGCTGTTATATTGCTATTGTATGGCTTATATATTGCTATTGTATTGCTTTTATATTGCTATTGTATTGCTTTTTTATTGTTTCTGTATTGTGAGGAACTGAAATGTTGTTTTGTCATGGTCAGAAATGGAGACAATTGTTATTCTAGTTTGCTACAATGGAAAATGGGTAACGTCAAAGAAGATGTGCAAATATGAAGGGGGTGACTCAAAAGGCGTAATAGTTCCACGGACCATCACATTTGCTGAACTGTTGGATCGGGTGCATCAAATTGGTAATACAAACAGCAGGGAAGACAAAGTTTGCTTAAAGTTCTCAGTTTTGGTGGCCTCGAATGAGTGGAAGCACATAAAGATTGAGGATGATGATGATGTCAAATTTTTTATGAAGTACAATTGTGAGGTAACACCTTCAAAACTAGCTCCCTTACTCGTGAGTATAGAAGATCAAGGACTGACAAATGATATAGTTGATAGTACGCATTTCACGACAGATAGTAGTCGGATGGTTCGTTCTTCAGTTGCTGTTGTTGAAAGCAATGAAGTAACTCGGAATAATACAAATGTGGCTGATGTGGGAGGTGATGTTGGGACATATTTTATGGACATGATTGATTTTATAGACGTGGAGGAGATGCGTGGTGGTGAAAATGATACTGACAGAAATGAAGTATCAGTGTACTCTGCCCCGCCTAATTTGGGCGACTTGGACTCATCTGCCCGATTGCCAATAATGCGTTTAGGAGGGGAATCTGATCCCACTCGTGCACATTATTTGAGGGAAATGGGTGAACAAAACCAGTACAATGTGGCTGCTGTAAATGATGGAGAAGCACATTTGGACACGAGGTATTCGAAGTTATTGGAATCCGAAAATTGAAGTTGGCCAAATTTTCCCTAGTAAGGGAGCGTTGTTGACCGAGTTACGGTTGACGGCATTGAGGGGTCACTTTGAATTTAAAGTGCAATTCTCTTGCACAAAGAGGTTGCTTATGGTTTGTTGTCAACGTCCATGCCCATGGCGGGTCCGAGCATCGAGAATTGGAGAATACAACTTCATGATAGTGAGGTGTACAGCTGTCCATGAATGTGATCTCGAGGTTCGTAAATGACAACCATCGGCAAGCGACCGCAGCACTTGTAGCCACTTCATTTAAAAGGAAGTTGAAGGATTCTCGGACAATATACACACCAAGTGACATAATGAGAGATGTGAAACACAACTTTGGTTTGACCATCCATTATTCGAAAGCTTGGAAAGCAAGGGAGTTAGCTCTATTGTCCATTAGAGGATCAGCCGAGGAGGCTTATTATATTCTTCCAGCGTATTGCTATGAATTGGAGCGTATGAATCCGGCACAAAGACACACATCCAAACTGATGAGAACAATCACTTTGTGTATTTATTCATGGCAGTTGGTGCATGTATTAGAGGGTTTTGTTCTTCCATGCGCCCGATGATAGCCGTGGATGCGACTCATTTAAAATCAAAGTACAAGGGTGTTATGTTTGTAGCAAATGCATTCGATGGCAATCGAAATATATATCCTCTTGCTTTTGGGATCGGGATTTGGAGACGGATGCATCATGGCATTGGTTTTTCACTAAACTTCATGAAGCCATCGGTGAGTGTCCCAATCTTGTCATCATTTCTGATCGCAATGTTAGCATAGAGAATGTGTGGAACAAAGTTTTTCCAACTGCGCAACATGGCATATGCTTTTATCATATGAAGGGGAACATGAAACGCGCTTGCAAGTTGAAAAAGCGTGATCAAATACTTATGCACTTTGAGCAGGCTGCGAAATCTTATTCCATTGCTGAGTTTGAAAGTCATTTTCGGAAGATCAAGAGAAAGGAAGATGTTGCTCAATATCTTGAAGAGGCAGGGTTACATAAATGGTCTAGAGCTCACATGGATGGACGCCGTTACAATGTAATGACAACAAATATCGCGGAGTCAATAAACTCAGTCCTTAGGTTTGCAAGGATGCTGCCAGTGGTTCATTTGATAGGGGAAATTATTAATCTCCTTGTGAAATGGTTCACCGAACGCCGTGAGTTGGCTATGAATTGCACAACAGCATTGTGCCCCAATTTTGGCGAGAAGAAGTTGAGGAATAGGTTGGAGGATGCTGCACGGATGAATGTCGTTAAACTAAATAACGTCTGATTTAATGTTTTGGACGGTCATATGGACGGTCTCGTGGATTTGACGAACAACAGTTGTAGTTGTAGAAAGTTTCAGCTTGAGCAGCTACCTTGCAAGCATGTACTTGCAGTTTGCCGCTTCTTGAAAGTAAATGTATACTCGAAGGCTTCTCGGTATTATACTCGGAATACCTGGTTGGATGCTTATTCAGATAGCATCTACCCGGTACAACCTCATGCAATGTGGGTTACTCCGGAACATGTTCGCAGTCGAGTTGTGCTGCCTCCCATGGCAAAGGTCATGCCAGGCAGACGGAAGAAGCTAAGAATTCCCTCGCAAGGAGAGGGCAGCAATACAAGAAAGTGCTCAAGGTGTGGTTCCACAGGCCACAATAAAACCACCTGTAAAAACAATATTCCTCTGCGCAATGTATCTTAGACAATACGATTTCTGTTGGTTTGTTGGGTTTCGTGGTTGTATTTCATGTGAATTGTGTTAAATTTGCATAATTTGGGAACACAGCATTGCTATACAGCATGCTGTGTTCCCTATTTATTGCGACTATATCGCCTGATATTGTATTCGTATTGTGGTTAGATTGACCTTATATTGTCCATTTATTGTACCGGTATTGCTATTGCAATGTAAACTCTGTCAGTACGAAATTAAAGGGCCTGGAATGTAACTCCAAATGGATGAAAAACATAAAAGTTCTTACAATTCCATTATTACACAGTTACCCGGATACTCCTACTACACCTTTTCGATTGCAAATTCAGCCAATGCATGGGGCAAATGAGGGGCAAATACAAGGTCAAATGTCCTATGTGTTTGAGTAGATGTAGTTGGTGAAGGAGCATTACATTTGTTAACCCCAACAGCAGCTGATGTCTTGCCAAGAACACCCTTGAATTTATGCAATGTGCCCAAGCCAGTCCCAAAGTCGGAGTCACCCGTCTGCACGATGTGTGCAGGCACTCCAAGTTTCCCAACCTAACCCCATTCACTCCATCACGTGGCCCAATAAAATCCACCACTTGGTTGGTCACAACCACCGCCAACCCAAGCTTATTTGCTAAAGCCTTCAATGTCCCTGATATCTTCAAGAACATTTCATACCGTTGTTTCAAATCCGTCGGTGTTGTTTGATAATGTGATCTCAATAAAGGCAAAGAATGGAATCAATGACAATAAGTTTCACAGGTAACCGGGTGTGATCAATTCATTAACTCATTAAAATTGTCCAATATAGTAATTTTCTTATTTCCCATTTATGGAATTTCAATTCGTTTCCATTTTTCCATTTTTCCAATTACCCAAATTTCCAAATTTCCTATATTCCTATATTCCTATATTCCTATATTCCTATATTCCTATTTTCCTATTTTCCTATTTTCCTATTTGCCTTTTGTCCTATTTCCAATTTTCAAATTTTCCTAATTTTATATTTTCGAATTTGCCTATTTCATATTTGCATAATTTGCATAATTTCGTATTTCCCCAAAGTTGCATATATTCCTCTATATATATCAAGTGGAATTTCCCAAATTCCAGGTTTTCCCATTTTTGTATTTCAAAAAATTGCCTACTTTGCCAAATGTACCAACTTATTCAATTTGTCCACTACTGATGTAAATGACAGCTAAGTAATAAATGGTGTAGTTTCCAATCACATCAATTTGATGCACCAACTAAATCCCAATATACTTCAGACAACTTTTTACATATAACTGAAGCTTCCTACCCCTGCTCAGTTATATACTCCTATTTTCGGCTGAAATCCACACTTTCCCGTTTCTCATTAAGGTTTGGTTGTGTTCATTTATTTATTGCTCCTAGCAGCAGTTATTGTACTGCTATGCTGCTGTAGTTTATTGCCAAGTAGTAAATGCTGTAGTTTGCAAGCCAATCACTTTAATGCACCAAGTAAATACCCAATAAACTTCAGACAAGTTCCTATATATACTGAAGCTTCCTACCATTTCTGCAGCTTAGGCACGTTGTTAACGGGAAAGGTAATTATTCTTGGGCATTATTGTTGGTGTTATAGTTGTTTACAAGGGTTCATAGGGTCAACCTGACCACTGAATGTACGTTTATTTGTTTTTTATGCAGTTTGCAGCTGTGATTGTACCCACATATTCTTAAAGATGTCGGATGTATGTCCTCCAAACGAGCTTGTCAGTTACCCGGGAGACCAGCCATGGCATGTGTCGTTCCCATCTCCACCTCTCACTCCCAATGACGAGCCCACTTCATCTGGAAGTGAGGCTGAGAGCCATGATCCACTTGAAAAAATCTCTGCCGTCAAGCACGACCTCCAATATTTGTCAAAGGCAACAGAGTGGTGGGAGACCAAATGTGTTCTTGATGGCCAAGTTATGGGAAACTTGGCCAACAAGTTGAACAAAGCATATGGCGGAGAAGTCAAGCAAACCCTAAAGGCAAAAAGTCGGAGCAAAGAGTTAGAGTCCCTCAAGTTCAAATTGGAAGAGAAAAAAAAAATTGCTGTCGACAAATTCAAAAAGTCTGAAGAATATAACCATGACATGGTTGAAAGTTTCAATAACGGCTTCGAAATGTTCAGAGATTATGCTTCGGTCATCTCACCAGACTACAACTGGAGTGAAATTGAAGTACCTGGTGTCTGGGAGGTGCTGAGTAAGGGTGGAGAGGGAATGGGTCATCATAGACTCGTGTAGGCAGCAAGAAGGAAGGCCAAAGACATTGATCTTATGATGGACCTCTAGTAAGGGTGACTTCTGGTTCGGTTCATGCATTGCTGGGTGATGTCAAAGTGTTGCCTTCATTTTCCTTTCGCGGGATAGTATTGTTAGGGGTCGGTGGCAATTTATTTTGCATGTCTAAATGGTTGTCTGTACTGGATGTGTATGTATTGTCTGTAGATTGACTACATATTGTTATCTTATTGTATCTGTATTGTACTAAGATTGCCTTTGTATTGTATCTATATTGTATTCATATTGCTAGCCTATTGTATGTATATTGTGATACGATTGCTCTCGTATTGCTGTTATATTGACCACTTATTGCCTCTGAAATGCATGTAAAGAGATAAATCTTCAAACAGATAAAGAACAACTAGTAAACTAATTTTTGCAGTTTAACTTTGCACGGGTCACAGTGCTGAACATGATATTTCCTAACCATCTCTATAATTTGTGTATATTGCAGGCTTCTATGCATTCCAACCCTTCATTCTGAGGGACATCTTTTTGTAATATTATGGTTTCCACATTTGTTCATGGGGGTAAAGTAAAACTGACCCCTTTCTAAACAGTATGAGGTTCCAAATTCCAATAACAGAATGCTAAGCAGAGATAGTGTAATTGCTGCAGAAATTGTTTAAAAGGAACAGAGTCAAACCTAATTTGAGATATCTTAAGATAGCTGTATGCTTGACTAAGTCCACTAACAGATTCCCAGTGTAGGAAATGAAATATACCTAAATCAACTTCAAAATGGGAACAGGTTAAAGTGCCATGTAAGGCAATTAGCTATTGTAATGTAGAAGTATACAATATTACACTAAACAATGTACAACAGGCCGAATATCCTGGGAAATGATTTCACCTAGCTAATCATAATAACAAAACCCACTACCTCTATCAAAATGGCTGGATTACCATATAACGCACCTCCAGCAAGCTTCTATGTCTACATCTTCATATGAAGGACTTCCTAACATAAGTGAGGAGCACAGTGAATTCCCAAGTCATAAGTCCAGACTGAACTAAATTTACACACAAATTCGGATGACATTTACCTCATATATATGCCTCCCCCTTTAAACCCTCTACTGCAAGCTTCAGTCGGTAATATTGGATCTTCGAAGGGTCAACTTTGTCCAACGAAATGCCAGCACTAAGATGCTCGATGAATTTGACGGTCATGATTCCGCAAGAGGTACTGTCAGGCCAATAAGTTCGGAAATTAGAACTGTAGTTATGTAAAATATCAATAAACTGCAATAAATTCACAAAGCTTACCCATCCCGTTGTTGTGGCACATCTGCAATGCTGCAAACTGCAAATGGCGTAAACGTCGACATGTTCAGCCCCTTTTGCCTAACCTCTTCAACCTCAGAATCCTCATAAAAGTGCATCTCGTACAGCACCCGTGCCAGCGTATCGCTAATAGGGTGCAGAAATTTAACCAGCTTCGATTTTGAGGTAAAATCAATGTAGGAGTCATACACAGTTGCAGTATGTCTGACGAAGTCAATTTCAATTGCAACCCAGTGTTTCCCTTGAAGATTATATGGAAAGTAGACCTTCTGGACTTTTGTCCAAGCTTGCCCATACCCGTGTTGCCACGTACCGCGCACATAGTGATGTATATTGTTCAGGTTGCTGGGCGGAAGGTCAATGGTGTTTGAAGCAGCTGCCTTCTTCAAGCCTCGTGTCTTGGCAGGTCTTTTGACGGGCTTAGTTAGAAATTGCTGCACACATTTAAATGAAGGCATATTACAGAATGACAAGCGGATGCAACTGAAGCAGTGAATGTGCGATGTGAGTAACTTGTTTACCTGCAAGGAATAATCTGCCGTTGTCCAGTGAGTTCCAAATACCAACGGATGAGAGAGTTGCCTTTTCCGGATGAGAAAGGTAGCCATGTCAAGGTGCTGTAAGTTGACGTATATGATATGAGCACAATTTCATACAAATGTACACTTAATAAAGGTGAGAAAACAATTGAATTATCGTAATAAAGTAGAGCTTTGTGTAATCTTACCCTTGAACTAATCCATTCCTTATCATCGATCAGTTTGTAGAAAAGATCAGCGCCCACTGGACATGCTTCCAGTTGCACCTCCGCACTACAATAGGTAAACTTGCAAGGGTGAATTTTGTACTCATCTCATAATTCTGACTTTGTTCATGACAAATACACACATGTACATTAAAGAATCCACATTTTGTCATTGCTATATGACTACATACTAGAATAAAATGAAGATTGGCCAACAAGTCGAAGTTAAAGAATCCTAACCTGATATTGTTTTTCCACGCAGTGCAAAACTCTATTACTGCCTTCACATCTTCAATGGGCAGGGGTTTTGATGGATCAAAACATGGCGGGGTTGGAGCCGCATCCAACACACTCAATGTCCTCTTTTTCCTCAAAGGATCAGTAAATGGACTCAACAATGTCTGGGCCGGGCGCTTGTTTCTGCACCCTTTACCTTCCACTTCTTGGTTTTCAACACTCGCACTACCTTCTTCATCACCAGCCATTCTAACTTTGGGTATGCTTGGAGGATTCATCAGACCTCCCGATGCCATACTGCCAGTTATTTTCCAATCTTCTAACAAAAACAACAGTGTTCTGCAGATTTCGTCACACCCGGCGACATCTTCCGGGGTAGGCAGCTTCTCGGATTCTGCCTGCTCAGCTACTTCACGCACTTGTATGTCAGGAACTGAAGCGGCCATTACTGCCTCTTGGACTGCCATGGCTGCGGAGGGTTCGGCTCCATCACCGGGGACTTGTGTTTCCATTGCTGCCGGTTCTGTAGGCGGACTAACATAGTCATGTAAAGGCGACAACTCATTGTCGCCTCCTTCATTCATATGAGGACTACCGAGGTCCTCATGTCCTTCCCCACCTTCATTCAACCCACCATTTCGTTTTTTCAGCTGCTCTATCTCCACCTTAAAATAGTGTTCCATTGAAGCGAGGGTGTTGCCGAAATCCTCCACACACTTTTTATTTTTTGCACTCTCTTTCAAGTTTGAGTGACTCCTTCCGTACCATTTCTTCCAACTCATGCACTCTGTTGCGAAGCGCTCGATTTGAACTGGCTACATTGGCCAATTCATCCTTTGTCCTTTGAAAGTCACGCTTCAAATTGCGTAACTCGATGGGCGCGACTTTAACTCGATCGATTATAATGCAAGTGTTACAATATTTCCAAAATATATCCCAAATACAGCAACTGTTTTCCTATTCTATTATGACGTATATATTGGACAAAATGTAATGCTTGCCTTAGAAGACGACGGAAGGGTAGCAGTTTCGTCAATGTCATCATCTTTTTCTTCTAAAGAGGCAGAAATGCTGGTTTTTTGTTCGGCGTCATCGGCAAACAACTCAACAATATCTTACGTGGTCATCAACATTGTCACCCCAAGTCCAATAGGGCTGCCGCTTGTCATTTACAGATTGGCGGGCGATTTGCACATCAACCTGCAAGTTACACAGACAATATACATATCAGTCAACTTATTATATTTTCAGGGAACTTCTTCATTGCGAAGTCAGAAAATGCGGAGTGGTTACGGATTTCTGTTTTTGACCGTGGCGGAGAGAACGAACAAGAAAAAAGAGAGAGAGAAGGAAAGGAAATTAAAACAAAACAAATAAAGAGGAGAGAGAGAATACTGAAATCGGGGAGAGGAAGAAGGAAGGCAAAAAAAAAGATATCCAATCTGAAGCGTTGAAATCATCCCACGGTCACAAACATAAATCCAAAACCACTCCGCATATTCTAACTTCGCAATGGAGAAGTTCCCTATATTTTCATATGCCAAACATTACCATTAAAAACATAACTAACCTCACGGTTCTCGAATACTTGGCTCATTAGCTCATGAAAACGACCCGAAGTATTGCTCCTCCAATGAAGTATACGGGGGTTGTAGGCATTATCATCGTGCACCACCAAATGCAGTGCAGCCAACGCAGGAAAGACCTCATAAGCCCAAATCTGGTTTGAGCAAGAAAATGTAACTCACTGTAAACAAATGAAATTTAACTAAAACATGAATGGAAATTTGCTCACCTGAAGTGCAAAGGCAAAACCTTTGATGTGGTACTCTCTTGGTCTACCAGTTGCCGTTGTCTTTGCTTTCTTTTCAGATATTTTTGTTTTCGCAGCTTTTTTGGGCACTTTCACTCGCTGATAATCTGCACAAAGTGCCCTCAGAAGTGACGCATTTGTCTTGGCATAAGACACAGCACCCCATGGATACTTCACAAACTCTTCAAGGTCTTCCGCCAACTTCAAATACCGCATGTCAATGTGGACATGTTTTTCACTTCCCAACAGCACAAAAACAGCAAAGTATACAAATCCTAGCTTCACTACATCATCCTCATCACCACAGTCGAGGAAGGCTTTTTCTAATTCCAAAAGGTTGACAGTTTTATCGTTGCCAAAGTACTTCCTTTTCAATGAGCAGTTCTCATTGGTGGCAATCGGAATGAAGGGAAGGTTTCCAAACCTTAGCCACTGTGTGACGCAAAATTGTTGCGCCGTGAATTGGATCACCTTATTGCCCACGATGAATTTTATCCCATTCACTTGGGAAACTGTCTTCGGATCAGCCTTCCTCAGCAACAAGCCGTGGACAATTGGCGAAGTCCACTTCAGTCCTCAATCGGTAGGAGATGACCAAAACAACTCTCTTCAAACCTTCGTAGGCTGTTGCGGACTGAATTTCTCCTTTATCGTGCGATTGCGGTCTTCGTATGGGAAAGGGACAATGCTTTTCCATGGAACTTTTCTTGCTCTGCAATCATCAACTTAATTGGAGACACCATATTTCCCTGCACGCCAATATTATAAAATTAATTTCAGTCCATTGCAATCTAGACAATAACAAGCAATCAACAATCAGCACTTATCAACCGCCTATTATAGGATATTAAGTGACAAATAAACAACAAATACAGAGCATAAACTAAACCCCAGCTATTTACAACTCACCTACTAATTCAACGGCTCAAAGCCGCTTAGAAAATTGTCGTATCCAAATAAATAGTGCTGGTTATAACTCTTATATCGATTACAAGCTGTTGATAAGCTGATTGAGGTTAGTCAGTAACTATAATAAGATAGGTGCAATGTAATTGAACAAATCAGAATATCTAATTTCTTAGCACCTCTTATCTCTATAACCACTCTTGTCAAAGGTGTGCTCACAATGGGGTCTTCTTCGACACAAATACTAATAACTAGCTGCTACAAATACCAATATCCTATGATCAAAGAGTACTGTTCGTAATGTATGCATGTCATTTTTCTATTATAGATCAATTGTTCAAAAACATTGCACTCAAATTCATAATTGAGCTCACATATTTTGACAAAAAAAAAAAAAAAAAAAAAACAAACAAACCAAAACAAACTCAGCACTTATCAAGAGCCTATTATTATATCATTGTATTCAAAGAGCCTATTACCCCACAATTGTATTCAAACGAACATTTTTTCTCTCTAAAAGCACATTTTGCTCTGCAAACTTGTCTATTTAAGGAGCCTATTGCTCTGCATTTTAAGTTTTTTTTTCCCCACTTTTCAGCACAGCTCATGCACTCATCAAACTAGCCTGCCCAAAAAAATACATTATAGAACCATATCATCAGAAGAGAAAATAAGCATGATACAATGGTGTACCTCCACAAAAACCACACGAATGAAAGACCAATTTATTTACTTTAACACTAACCAAAATCATAGATATGAAACCAATCTCAAAACCATATCAAATGACCCAAAACAAAAACCCATCACCCAATCCTTAGCTCAAATCACAATCACAATAAACAACAATAAATTAGGGTAATCTAAAGGCCAGACCATATATCTCGCCAATAAGCTGCAAATTTATTCCGTTAGCATTAAGTTACTAAATGCGAGTCGGACTAACAATAAAGTTCAGAAAATACGGATATGTTACCGCAAGATTCCCATAAACATCACACAAATTGTACAAACTAGACAAGGAATCATCAATCGAGACAATTTCGGAGAAACCCCTAAACCCTAAACCAATTTCGTATAAACCCCTAAACCAATTTCGGAGAAACTCCTAAACCCTAAACCAATTTCATAGAAACCATACACCCTAAACCAACTTCAACAAACCCCTAAACCCAAAGAAAATGATGATGAACAGTACCTTTTGGATGTCACCGGTGGAGTTAAGCTTCGATGAGCAGAGAGAGAGAGAGAGAGAGAGAGCTACACGAGAAAGAGAGTCTTTGCGCAAGAGAGATTGAGAAAGACCGAAGAGAGGGTGAGAGGCGAGCGAAGACAGAGTGAGAGTTGAGCGACAGAGAGATCTTGAGCGGAGAGAGAGTGAGACGGAGCCAAGAGAGAGAACAAAATTTCTGAAAAAGTGATATTGGTGCAATCAGGGGATAATAAATATGTATTTATAGGTGATAGTTTTAAAATTTTAGGGAACCGGTGGTATTTTGAGTTAAAATTATGAAAAGGGTGGCATTTTGAGCTATTTCCCTAAAAAAAATGAGGCATGTGTTTGACACATCAGTATTTAACAGATTAACTAAAGGTTTGTGTAACAAAGGTGGTAAATTGTAGGGTTTCCGGGAGTTTGAGTATATACTCGTAAATATCTCTAAAGTTGGGTATAAACTTGAAAATGACCTTATAGTTTGGGGGGCTTTATGTAGTTTTTCCAAATAAAAAATATACTTTATAATCAAAGCTTTTATATACGATTGGAACTAATAGGTTTATTAAATAATAGTAAATTTGGCATACCCCCTCCAAAATTGAATTTTCCTTAACTGCAATCCATCACTTTTTGTTCCTATTAATAAAAGGGTGATTTTATTGGCACCCCAAAATTTGCTCTTTGCACCCCATATTTTCTTTACACCCCATTGAATTTTAGTAAAATTTAAAATTACTCATTACACCCTATTTTTCTTCCTAAATTGCCCTCATGAACCCCATTTCTTAACTTAAATCTCATCCCATATCAAAGCCCACCCCCATCGAAAACTCCCTCCTCTTGTAGACACACCCCATCGCAAACCCCCTGACGTTCAAACGCACCCCATCGCACACCCCATCCGATTTGCAACAGACTCCATCGCAAATCCCAACCCCAATCGCACACCCCATAGCAGCCAAGCGATCTCACCCCATCACAAACCCAGTTTCAACAACACGTAAATGATCAAGTCAGATCAGCTGAACATAAGCTATGACCAGTCATCTAATTGCTTCTGAAAATACCTCCGCCTGATTCACAAAGCAGTATGTCTGTCTTGTACAAGTTAGAAAGCTCCTCGAGAGGGCCTAGATTAATGCTGATGTCTTCACGAATTGCAGCGTGCGGGCATCCCCCAGTTTCAATAGCACGTATTCTTTCTTCAGGAAGTGCCCCGTGTTTCACCAAGAACTCACCATCCTCTTTTGTAAAAATAGAATACAAATTAATTAAAGTGAGACAGAGGAGATGGATACCCACTTACCCAGTACCAACTGGTGCACCAATACCAATAGTAAAAGCCCTTTTACTGAAATTCCTGGTGAGAAGAAGTGGATTCTTCTGCTGAAGTAGCCAGGGGAGTATATGGGTTCGTGCGAGTGTGGCGCTAACCCATCATGGCTATGGTACACCTTCCCATCTGGGCCTACCCATGAATTTGTTCCTGAACTCCCATGGCTATGATCATGCTCATGATCATGATGCTGGTGATGTTCATGGCCTTGGTTGTGGTGGTCATGATCATTAAGGTTGTAGTAACATGATGGTTTGAGAAAAAAAATCTAACCAGGATTGCATGAACATATGTGGAGTGTAGTGAGCAAATTTAATTTTTATTTTAAATTTTTTTGTTATTAACGGTAATTACGTACAAGGGTAAAATAGGTTATTCATATTTAAAATTAGTATGGAGTGCAAAGAGCAAATAATGGGGTGCCAATAAAATCACCCTTAATAAAACCTATTTTTTTATAAGTAAAAGCCATGACTAGGATCCACTTCATTAAGTTACCTTATCAAGCTCAAGATCTAATTTATTGTGATTTTCATATTCTCAAAATACCCCTACGTATTTGCAATTGTTGTTTTCTTCATTGATTGTGCTGAATATACTTTGAACATATTTGCTGCAATTCAATGTCATTAATATTCAAATGGTGGTTTTTTTAGATAGGAAAATGGTGTTTTAACTTGGCTTAAATTTAGAAATTTTTAGGGTAAGTTTTTTTCTCTTTAAAAAAAAAATATTCTGTATCTAAAAGTCATGTTTAGGGCCTATTGAATTTATGAAGAATCTAAAATAATGTACCTATTATTTGTACCTATTTTTTTCACCCTTTTTTTTTAATGAATAATATACCTATTTTTCGTAACTATTGTTTACCCATATTTTGTAAATATACCTATTTTGTGTACCTATAATTAACATATTGGAAGAACTCTTAAAAGTAGGTGGGTATATGACGAGGATATAGTAGTTGTAAAGTTCTATATCGGAAGAACTCTTAAAATAAAAACTAAAGTTAAAAAATATTGATTAGCATCTTCTTTTCGTTTAGGGGTTGATTGTCACGAAAATTCTACGGTATCGCTGGTGGTACCGGTACAACCACTAATCCAAGGGTTGAAATTGCGTTTTAAAAATGAATGGATGAGATGAGCTGACCTGATGACTTGTTCATCCCTTTGTTATTGAGCACGTGAGTCACCATGTTCCTCTGAGAACCAGACATAGGCTGGAGGGTGAGGCGACGCTCGCTCCATTAGATTTGAGCGCCTCCAAATATGCTCTGCTTGCCCAGATCAAATATTAAGCACCTCCAAGTGTTCTCTCTGTGCCCACCAAATCTTCTCTCTGCTTGCCCAAATCCAATCCTAAGGGGCTCCAACTCTTGTATCTGCTTGGCCAAAATGAAGGTGCAGAAAGGTAATGCTCACCGAATGGATGTGGTCCACGAGAAAACCCAATACGACGCCGACGACTCTGCCTAAGTGTGGTCCTCAAGTCTTGTCTTTGCTTGCCCAAAACGCATCTGCAGAAAGGTAACCGAATTGATGATGGGTCCAGCCTCCATGATGTAATGGTTACTGAATTGATGGTGGCAAAAGGAAGTGTAAGAAGGAGGCGTTGAAAGTTTGCAAACATCAAGTAAGACTTCAAACAACCCTCTTTTTCTGGTTTAGGATTTGAATGTATTATGAGAATGAAAAGGAGGTATTCAAATTCAATTGAACTCTTATTCATTAAATTATCGCCATTTTTGTGCTTAATTTATTTTGAAATTAATTTTATAAATTTGTAAATTGTATTAAATTTTATGATTTATGCATTACAATGTAACAGTGACCGATTTGCTGGATGTTATAGATCGGGTTTGCTCTGAAGAAGCTTTATGATGATGGTGTGGTGAAGCATGAGTACTGATGGATCACTTCAAAACTCTGGTTTGTTTTCAGTATAACTCTATTGATTCTTTTCTATATGTAATTGATAATATGAAAAGGTTGAATTTGAAATGACCCTTATGTGCACTGTGCAGGTCAAATAATCATGAACCAGAAGATGTGCCAAAAGCACTAGATAATACCCTGCAAGACTTACAACTCCACTATCTCGATCTCTATATAGTACGTAAAGCAAACCACACTCAATTACTATTTGGTTGTTAATAATTGTTTATTTTGACAACATAAAAAGGGTAAGGTGTTGTTGCTATGCTTTAGTTATCACAATGTGAATTTGTACCTTGGACTTGTTTTATATGTGGTGATAAGAAACAGCAACCTTGCAAGCAAGAGTCACTTGCTTTATGAAGTTATACAAATTATTGTTTATTTGGCGCTGAATATGTGCAAATTTTGTGTAGATGCAATGGCCTGTCAAGAGGCAATTGCATGTTGTTGGTTACAAAGCACTTATCCGTGGGGGCAATTATTGACCTGACTATGTGCAATTGCATGTTGAGATTATTCATTTGTTTGTATTGAAGAGAAAGTATGTTAGCAAATAGATTATAATGTAATTTGACTTCGAATTTATGTTTCTCAGGCATGGAGGAGTCTACTAAGATGGACAGTGGCACCCAAACGGCAAATGGTGGTTGTACTGATTCAGGATATCTTGGTGGTTGTGAAAGGTCCAGTCACGGGGCACCTGCAACAGAGAGTGGGCATATGACGGCCGAACATCCGGATAGTGAAAGTAGTGATTATAATGGTGTTGACATTAATGTACTGAGGACAGAATATGTTATGGGCAAAGAGTTTAAAATAATAGAATTAGCGGAAGAATATTATATGAGTTATGCAAAGGGCATTGGATTTTGCGTGAGAAAGGACAAATTGATTCGTAACACGAAAGGGAAAGTAAGGAGGAGACGGTGGTGTTGTTCTAAAGAAGGTTTGAGAAGGGAGAAGTTTAATGACTTACCGGATAGGATTCGGCCACCGAAGGCAATTACAAGAGAGAATTGTCCGGCCCAGTTTTTGGTGGGTTATGATTCGAAACGTGATACTTACGTGGTTACCAATTTTGAACCACATCACAATCATGAACTAGTTACTCCACTTGAATCGCCATATCTCCGATGTAACCGTGTTGTTCGAAAATCTGATATAGCACAAGCGATCGGAATGCGAAGAGCATTGTTCGTAACATGTCATACATATGAGTATATGGTCGACCAAAGTGGCGGGTATTTAAATGTTGGTTTTCAAATCAAGGATCTTTACAATAAGTTGGATGCATCACGTAGAGAAATCTTGCTCGACGGTGACACGAAGCCGCCTTTGTCTTACTTGAAAGCGAAAGGAGCGGTAGATCCTGAATTCTTTTGTAAGTTTAGCGTGGACGAGGAAAATAGGCTTGCTAATTTGTTTTGGAGGGACTCCACTTCACTTTTGGATTACATCGCCTTCAGAGACGTCCTCATATTCGACAGCACGTACAAAACAAATATGTATAACAAGCCCTTAGTGTTGTTTGCTGGTTCGAAAAATTACCATTCCACTGTAGTGTTTGCTTGCGCATTATTGGTTGATGAGACATTTGAAACTTACAAGTGGATTTTGGAGACATTCATGGCCTCCATGAAATATAAGAATCCAATATCAATATTGACGGATGGTGATGAGGCGATGCGTAAAGCCATTGATGATGTGCTTCCCACGTGTAACCATCGGTTGTGCTCATGGCATGTCTCAAGGAATGCACAGAATAACTTGAAGGGTGATGAATTGCTAAGACTTTTCAGACATGTATTTGGGAACCATTTGAGTCGGACGATTTTCAGAAGAAATGGGAGGTTTTGAGAGAAAGAGCCAGTAGTCCGAAAGAGAGAGAATGGTTGGAAATGATGTATGAAAAAAAGAGAGTCATGGGCGGAATCATGTGTTAGAGGAAAGTTTTTCGGTGGTATGTGCACCACTCAACGCGTGGAGTCTATGAACAAGTATGTGAAGGATTACTTGAGGAAAGGCGTAAAGTTGTTTGAATGCATCCCAGCAATTGATAGGGCCATGTTACGTCTTAGGAATAGTACGGCGAAGGATGGTTTCAATGCAAAGTACTCAACACCAGTCCTGAAAACCTCATTGACACAATTGGAGCAACACGCTTCTCAGATTTACACACATAGGTGCTTTGTATTGGTACATCACGAGATCGAAGCTTCTTCAGCATTGACCCATGAAAAGGTGATTTATAATTTTGAAGGTCGTCTGTACATATTTTCAAAATATGGTGAGCCGCATAATAATTGGACTTGTGTGTACCACGGTGGGGAAAATATGCGGATAAAGTGTGGATGCCGGAAATATGAAAGTGAAGGGATCCCTTGTTGCCACCTGTTTTATATAATGAAGTGCGAGCACCTTACGGAAATTCCTTCATCGCTCATAATGAAGAGATGGACACAGAGTGGGCAAAGTGATGGTTCCAGCAAATATATGGGTGAAGGCGAAGGCAATAGCAAGGAAGTTGTAGAAATGGCGAGGTACGGAAGTTTAAGTGCACTGTCAAGTAAAGTTTGTTTTTATGCTTCGAAGACTACAGATGGTTATGCCATGTTGATGAATGAGTTTAGTAGATGGGAGGGACTATGTGAAGGCTTTCGCCAATAGGAAGAAGAGACAAGTGTTAAATTGGGTAGTGCTGGGCAATGTCCTCCAAATATTGTCAAAGATCCAATTATCGTTAAGACAAAAGGCACTCAACCAAGCCAAGGTGGCTCGCGCAAGCGTCGACAATGTCATTTGTGTCGTGGATATGGACATACAAAGCGTAATTGCTCTCAAAGAAACTTGCATCTGAGTAGAAATGCAGCTGTGACTATGCCTTCAGGTAGTCAAAGGTATCAGTATAGTAAACATAATGGACCGTCGCCAGACATTAGCTACAGTTATGATAGTGAAACTATATCTCAATGTAGAACCAACTATGTGGTTGATTTGTCAGTTTCTGATGGTTTTTCTACTGGAAACCCAACTAGTTCTACCCCCAACAGTGACGATGGGTTCTCATTCGACAATAGTGACCCTATTTCCCTATCTACTGGTTCAACCCAAAACAATTGTAGTTTTCGAACTTGGTTCACATGTAACAGTGAACATTAAATGTATATTTAGCAATGGACAAGATGCTTTCATATATGCTTAAGTGTTTGTGTGTACTTTGATATATTTGTGTGTTATGTATATTTTTGGGAATCAGTTGAATGACTTGTATCTGGTGGTTGGATGGAAATTTTATGTACGCGGCGGTCATCGTTTGCATTGCATTGCAAAGCACAATTTTCGGTTTACCCCAATTTTATTCATAGGCATAGGCTGCTTTTATTTCTATTCGTTTGCGTACAGGTTGTCAGCGTTTGCATTGAAAACATGCAATTGCACAGTCACTGTGCGCAAACTCTCGATGGCACGAAATTGGCCACATTTTTATTTAGGTTGATAATCTTATTTTTTGCTATAAATCGCAAAGGGGACAATTACGATGCTATATACATCAACGGTATGTGGCAATTTTCCAAACATATCATAAACGGTAATGAGCAATTATCGGAAAACACCTAGTATTACAAAGTGGCTTGGGTTGCGAATAACATTCCAAAATATCCCCAATTTCGTACTACATAGTATTGTTAGCCCAAATTTGTAATCATAGCCAAAACACTGCGATCCTAATATTTTTTTCCTACAAATCGTAAGGGGGGAAATTATCCAAAATACTTAGCTCTCCTTTACAGTATGGGCCAATAGCTGTCAGGAGCAATTAGCGACCTTTGGCCATTAACCATAACTAGGTTTACCCAAAATTCAATACTAGGCATTATTAAGGGTTTAATTGGTTTCTTTCTCTTCGAACTAGGTGACGGAACACATTTAGTACGTTTTGCTTTTTGGTATGTGGAGTTTTGCTCCTCATCCGCTTTTGCCTTTTCTGCGACCCTGTCGTGTTGATTTATGTTCGTTTGTGTACAGGTTGTCAGCATTTGCATTGAAAACATGCAATTGCACGACGGTGATGCAATTGCACAGTCACTGTGCGCAAACTCGCGATGACACGAAATTGGCCACATTTTTATTTAGGCTAATAATCTTATTTTTTACTATAAATCGCAAAGGGGACAATTACGATGCTATAGACATCAACGGTATGGGGCAATTTTCCAAACATATCATAAACGGTAATGAGCAATTATCCGAAAACACATAGTATTACAAAGTGGCTTGGGTTGCGAATAAAATTCCAAAATATTCCCAATTTCGTACTACATAGTATTGTTAGCCCAAATTTGTAATCATAGCCAAAACACTACGATACTAATATTTTTTTTCCTACAAATCACAAGGGGGGTAATTATCCAAAATACATAACTCTCCTTTACAGTATAGGCCAATAGCTGTCAGGAGCAATTAGCGACCTTTGGCCATTAACCATAAGTTGGTTTACCCAAAATTGAATACTAGGCATTATTAAGGGTTTAATCGGTTTTCTTTCTCTTCGAACTAGGTGACGGAACACATTTAGTACGTTTTGCTTTTTGGTCTGTGGAGTTTCGCTCCTCATCTGCTTGTGCCTTTTCTGCGACCCCGTCGTGTTGAAGCCAACCTTGCGCATCGTCTTCAATCCATTCTTCAAGCCAACCTTGGTCATCGTCTTCTTCTTCTTCTTCTTCTTTTTCTTCTTCTTCTTCTTCTTCTTCTTCTTCTTCTTCTTCTTCTTCTTCCTCTTCTTCTTCCTCTTCTTCTTCTTCTTCCTCATCCTCATCCTCATCCTCTTCTTCATCGGCTTCATGTGGTCGGTCTACCACACTTTTGATCTTTCCCTTTCCGAGTATGCCATTTCTGAATTTTGCGCGAAACTCCTACATAAAGTCAAATGATGTGACATATTAATAACCAATTTGATTGAATCTTCTTATGCACATAGGCGAGTATGGTAAAAAGGGCATGGACGTGATGCAGTTGAGGCAAGCAGCATGTGTGCAATTATTAAAAATTTGCCCACTTGAACATAATATAAATCGTATGGCGCACTGAGGGTAACAAAATTACATGCAGTGTATCATCATTTGCGATGCTTTGAGAAACCTTTTCTCTCTCACTGGTTGTCCCCTTGTTTTGCATCAAAGTTCTCTATTACAATATAACATCGTTTAGATTTTCTTTAGTGTTCTTGTTTTACAATATAACATCATTGATGTTCCTTACAAATTTAAAAATAATTATCATAGCCAGGAGAATTGACTCACAATGATATCGCGTAGTCGCCTAATCTCCACTGATGCTTCCAATGCAGTTGAAAATAGAAGGGCATTCAACCCAGCAATGAGCTTCAAACTCTCGATTGCAGATTTAGCACTTACCTATATTGAGCCACATGTCGTTAAAACTATCAGCATGACAAGCCATTATTTTGATCAAAATGATGCAATACAAACTACTTACATGCGTTACACCATCAGGTAATGGTAAATCAGTGCTATCTTGTCCACCAGGTATTTGCACTAGTTTACTTTCATTATCGCCCCAGCTTGGTATTCTCACTGACCATGTCTGAGGACCGATGTGTCCAACCTTTATATGGCCTCCTCCCTGTGGAATCGAGGTAACATGTTAGGTTAGAGAAATACACATTCCATTTAATGGAGGATTTATATGTACACAACATGTGGTTGGTCTAGAACCTACCACTTCACAGACGTCCTCATAGTGGCGGTACCTTATGTAGGCATCTCTATAGTCGGCATAGTTGGATGAGTGTTCCAGTCAATCCGAATCTGGGTACCCATTCAGTGCTTCCTCCACCTCTGACTGTTCAGTGAGTGTAAAATCGAAAACCATTGTCCTCGGTGGAATTTTTGGTATGCGAAGTTGTATGCTGCCTAAGCTTTGCCTTGACACTCGCTCTCCCAAATACCATGCAGAACTGGCTTGTCCCTCAAGGAGAATTCGTTTACGCATTGCAGGCATGGTGTTTTGGACTTCGGACGACATCTCAGATTCATCGATCCCCCATGGGTTCCAATTCACCTGCAATACAAACTGTTTAGCTTTCGGCATCACACATATGTTTCCTAATTGCACGACGGTTGAAGAGTAAATGCTTTATACCTGATCATTTGTTAGATGCCGCATCATGACTCTAAATTGTTCCAAATTATGGTGCAAGTCTCGCTTCGATTTTGCACCTAACCACCGCAAGGCTCGTGGCCACGTCTTTACGGTCCCAATGGGCCTTGCTAAAGCAAAAGGCTTTAAGTACTCGCAGGCCCATACCTAAACAAAAGGAAGTAGAAAAAGTTAAAACTTCTCCAAACCAGTGCACTCAAATTTGGGGAGATCCAGTTTGATTGAACTAACCTCCCATGCCCGCCAATAGCCGCCCATGCATGAGGACATACCTCTGGAACAAGAATCCATTGATCTATACAAGCATGCCAAAGCCGCACCGCCCCAATCGTAATTACCAATTTCTGACATCATTTCAAGACTTGGGGTGTAGTGGAGACTGACGTATTGGGTCTTATAATTTAAGAATGACGACCCAAGCAAGCAAAGTATGAATGACCTTGCAATTTGGTCGGCCTCTTCATCATCTTTCGGTTTCTTCTTCCAGTACAGGGCAGAAAGCTTATCATAAGGCACCCTCCTATCGCTGGCAACTAGGTCAGCAATTGGGTTCCCAAAAACTTTTACCCACCTTGTTCTTATTTTTGTGAATGTCAAGGTCGTACTTTAATCGATTCCCACCCACACGCAATCCTGTGATTGCAGCGAAGTTCGTGGGGGTCATGGTCATCTCTCCAACTTCATCAAAGTGGAATGTGTGGGTAGTGTCCCACCATCTCTCCGCCAAGGCCACAAGTAATGGCCTATCCCGTTTCTTTCCGTGGCCCAAAATTGAGATAAAAGGCAAAAACCCAGCTTGTTCGACCTTTCCTTTCACAATGTCCTCCATTCCTTTGTTATACCAATCGGCCACAGGTATCATTGTTTCCATGACCTCTGATTTGTTTTAAAGTATGCTGCAGAAAACACAAAAGAGCAAATATTTTTGTTACATTTTGACCCATAATTCTTCTCTTTTTCATAATATGCTTCCATTGAGATTTTTAAAAAGTGAAAAACTTTTCAGTTCAGTAAAAAACAAACATATATATATATATATATATATGGAGTATTTAGAAAGTGTTTGAATTCTTAATTATTTCTCTTTGCAGAAGTAAGCTTAAAATCTTTTATAGGTCTGAGTAATACATTTAAAAAAGTTCTAAAATACAAGCAAGAATTTTCTAATTAGGGGGAAGTGAATAGGTAATCAGCTCAGAACTGTTACTAGTATAGAGCGGACCTGTTTCAAAGAACTATACGCATGTCTTGGTAAAGGCACATAATACAACAATTAGAGCAACCTATTTCATTACAAATCAATGCTCTGAAATCCTCACAGAGCGGACCAGTAGTTACAACAGCTTCACCACCACAATGCCAGCCCCTTATGGTTTCCTGTTGACCTCTGTTTTTGGCATTCTAGTTACCATAGGTACTTAGTTTTACTACCTAATCAAACACAAGCCCCCTGTAGTAATACTTTCATTTTGTGATAAATAGCCTAATACTTATGTAACACAAACACTTTCCACACTTACAAATACAATTGTTGAAAAATACAAGAACAATACCTTGAAGGAGATATGTTCCTCCAATTCTACGTGAAGCAAAGGTGAAGAAGGATTTTGGTGCAGTGGTATGAAAACACGTACGCCGAAAACCCCACTACCCATAGGACCTGAGAATCGTTTTGATTTGGTCCCTTTTTTAGACACACTTGAGGTTGCTACTGAAGCCTTCGTTTTCCTTTTGTTTGAAAGTGCGGGTTTCCCCGGCCGGGATCCAGAACAAGATGCTTGAACCTGTTTCGACTTCTTCTCCCTCATTGTCGCAAATCAATGTAATACCCAAATATTTCAACCCTAATACAAATTACAGCATACAAATCAATGGGTTATAAACCATAGATAATAATACTATGTTCAAATACCCTTAGAATTTGTCCTCATGTAAATCCTCATTTGCACACCTACAAACAGAAATGAAGAAGACTGAAGTTCTTACCTTTAAAATGGAGGTTGCGACCCGACAAGAGATGTAGAGGCCATGAGAGATAGATGGACAGAGAGAGCGAGAGGGAGCGAAAATTACGGAGAGAGAGAGATAGAGAGAGAGAGTGAGAGAGAGAGAGAAACTGAGAGGTGAGAGAAACAAACATAGCGCGAGAGTGACCGGTGAATTTAGCAACAGTGACAGAGAGAGCAAAGATGTGAGAGTGATGTTCAAAAAACTCTTGAACGCCTCAAGTTTTCCAACTTCAAGGGTATTGGGTTTGGGCTTCTGGGTTACTTTTTAATTGGGTTTGCACTTTAGTTGGGTTTGAGCTTTAGGGTTACATTTAGGGTTTAGGGTTTTGGGTATTGGGTAAAAGATGCAATTGCACGACGGTGATGCAATACAACAGTTACTGTGCACAAACTACAATTATACGAAAATGGGCATATATTGTTATGATTTTTCAGTGTATTAAACAATTTTATTGAATGGGAATCATTCCATTTTTGGACTTTAAGACTAACATAATGTCACAACTAGTTCGGAACTTGTACTTCCTGGGAATTTTCAGTGTATTTTTATGATTTTTAATAAATTAAGTAATTTTGTGCTTTGCTATTTCACTTTTATTTTTTATATTTAAATATTTTTTTTAGTTGTTTTGATTATTGATTTATATTATTTTTGAATGAAATATAATTGGGGTTTTTTTGTTTCCGGAATTTAGAGGGTTTAGGGTTAAGTTATGAAAATATGACTTGATTCATTTTCCCTTGTTTTGGGTCGGAAACAAATATGGTCGTAGGTTGTTAGGCCCTTGAAATCAAAATAGGAGTAAACTTAGGGTACATTAAATAAAAAAATTCAACAAGCATAAGAATGTTGTTTCCTAACATATGCATCATTTGTATTAATAATCCCCAAGAAGTATCATTAACAAAAGTTCATATTATGTTATTTGTATTTTTATAATTCAACATTACATTTTAAAGGGGGTAGTTTACCACGCGAACGCAAGGATGCGTTCGTTGGGTAGAGTTTCGCGTTCTCCAGGTAAGTGTTCGAACGAACTAGCTTTACCAAATAAACGATGATAATTACTTGCGGAATGTGCGAGACTCATTCCGGAGGTAAAGACAGACGTTCATTAGGTACATTACCAAATAAACGGACTACTTTACTAAGCAAACAGAAAGGGTACGTTCGTTGAGTAAAGTTAGATGTTCCCCAGGTAAGTGGACCAAGAAACCAACTTTGCCAAATCAACGGGCTGCTTTCCTACACGAACACAAAGTGATCGTTCGTTGGGTAAAGTTTCGCATTCCCCAGGTAAGTTTTCCAACGAACTTGGTTTACCAAATAAATGATGATAATTACTTGGGCAACGTGACAGACTCATTTCGGAGGTAAAGAAAGACGTTCGTTAGGTACTTTACTAAATAAACCAGATGGTTTACTATGCGAACACAAAGGGTGCGTTCGTTGAGTAAAGTTGGCTGTTCCCCAGGTAAGTAGACCAAGAAACCTACTTTACCAAATGAACGGGGTACTTTACCACGTGAACGCAAGGATGCGTTCGTTGGGTAAAGTTAAGCGTTCCCCAGGTAAGTGTTCGAACGAACTTACTTTACCAAATAAATGATGATAATTACTTGGGGAACGTGAGAGACTCATTCCGGAGGTAAAGAAAGACGTTCGTTAGGTGCTTTACCAAATAAACCGGATGCTTTACTATACGAATACAAAGGGTGTGTTCGTTGGGTAAAGTTGGCTGTTTCCTAGTTAAGTGGACCAAGAAACCTACTTTACCAAATGAACGTGGTACTTTACCACGTGAACGCAAGGATTCGTTCGTTGGGTAAAGTTAAGTGTTCCCCAGGTAAGTGTTCGAATGAACTTGCTTTACCAAATAAACGATGATAATTACTTGCGGAACGTGCGAGACTCATTTCGGAGGTAATGAAAGACGTTCGTTAGGTGCTTGACCAAATAAACCGGATGCTTTACTATGCGAACACAAAGGGTGCGTTCGTTGAGTAAGGTTGGCTGTTCTCCAAGTAAGTGGACCAATAAACCTACTTTACCAAATGAACGGGGTACTTTACCACGTGAACGCAAGGATGCGTTCGTTGGGTAAAGTTTCGCGTTCCCCATGTAAGTGTTCGAATTGCTTTACCAAATAAACGATGATAATTACTTGCGGAACGTGCGAGACTCATTCTGGAGGTAAAGACAGACGTTCATTAGGTACATTACCAAATAAACGTACTACTTTACTACGCAAACAGAAAGGGTACGTTCATTGAGTAAAGTTGGCTGTTCCCTAGGTAAGTGGACCAAGAAACCAACTTTGCCAAATCAACGGGCTGCTTTACTACGCGAACACAAAGTGATCGTTCGTTCGGTAAAGTTCCGTGTTCCCCAGGTAAGTTTTCCAACGAACTTGCTTTACCAAATAAACGATGATAATTACTTGGGGAACGTGATAGACTCATTTCGGAGGTAAAGAAAGACGTTCGTTAGGTACTTTACCAAATAAACCAAATGGTTTACTATGCGAACACAAAGGGTGCATCCGTTGAGTAAAGTTACCTGTTCCCCAGGTAAATGGACCAAGAAACCTACTTTACCAAATGAACGGGGTACTTTACTACTTGAACACAACGGGTGTGTTCGTTGGGTAAAGGTTCGCGTTCCCCAGGTAAGTGTTCCAACGAACTTGCTTTACCAAATAAACGATGATAATTACTTGGGGAACAAGAGAGAGTAATTACAAAGGTAAAGAAAGACGTTCGTTATGTAGTTTACCAAATAAACGGGGTTCTTTACTACGTGAACACAAAGGGTGTGTTAGTTGAGTAAAGTTGGGTGTTCCCCTAGGTAAGTTGACCAAGAAACCTACTTTACCAAATGAACGGTTTCCTTTACTACGCGAACACAAAGTGTGCGTTAGTTGGGTAAAGTTTCGCGTTCGCCGGGTAAGTGGAGCAGATAAGTTTCATTAACACCTCCCAACACCCACCTCCCAACTCCCAACTGCAAAAAAATTACTAACCATAAATTACTTCCTCTAACACACACGTCTTTCACATAGTTTCTATATCATACTTCTATTTTAACATTGCCATTCCTCCAACTCTTCACATGTTCTATACAATCTGAAAGAGGAAAAACCAAACCATCTCAATATGTCCCACTCAATGGTTGCTAGCTCAATAGCCTCGCCCACACCAAAGAAGAAGAGGGTTGGTGATGATGATGATGATTATGATGATGATGATGATCTTTCTAATTATGTCCACCAACGAGTTAAACGAGCCCATGATCTCACTAAGCCTCCCACCGAGCCTCGTAACAACATCGTTCGTGAAGGAGATGATGTCACCAAGTACAACATTTACAATGACGGGATTGAGATCGGCTTTGAGATTTTTAGGAAATATGCTCAGCTTCTTGACCTTGGGTCAACTAAGTGGGACAAAATCCAGCTCCATGAAGCAATGCATGTATTGGAAAAGCGAGCTCCATGAACCACAACTATGTTAACATTGGCCTTGTGTTTTGCCGATGTTGTAATTTCGGATGTTATAACTTGTAATGTAAATATTTCGGATGTTATAATTTATGTTGTTTTCGCATTCAAATGTTATAATTTAGGATGTAATATCAGATGTGATATTTTGTAATTTAGGATGTAATTTCTGTTTTACGGTTTCGTTTTTTATTCTAAAAAAACCTAGACCTAAATATGGTTAGGGGTGCTTACCTAAGAAATCATGTATATAAAATGGTGTTTGGGCTGTTGAAACGCTCATATATTCCAATTTCAGCAACAAAATCACCTGTGCGCAATCAACAGAATTGAAATAAATAGCGTGCAATGGGAAGTCATGTACATGTAATTCAACCCAACAATATGCAAATGTAACCTCTCTGTGCGCAAATATGGAAAATGTAATTGAATTACATGACGTGCAATTGACAGACCCCACATGCAATTGCACTACCTATACTGCAAACTCAACCCCTCTGTGCGCAATAACTTATATATACATGCGGTTACACCTAAAACCAAAAAATAGCATGCACTGTGACCTATTGTGTTCTATCTAGTTTTTTGGGACCGTGTCCTTGGCTTGTTTGCAATGGGACGCTATGGGATTAAGGAACCTGGTTGCACCAATTTGTCAAGTTCATCGTCAACAACTCGTCGAGCGGACTCGGTTACTTCCTTTAGACACTTGTTTTTTGGGTTCTTCACTAACGATAGTGCAACCCGAACCCGCTCAGTGACGTGCTGGAACTGCAAATTAAAAAGAATAAGTCAATCCATTATTTTCAACATACAGGAGACATGTGACTTAGAAGACAAAAAATGTGAAACGATATATAGGCTAAATCACTTTGTTTGAACCGTGTGATGTGCATTCAATGTCTTCTAACCAATTCAAAACGAAGACACCGCAATCACATCCATTTGCTTGTTTGCCGGCCTTGTCACTTCGCACAATTGTAAATTTTGCAAACTCCCATCCCCTCTCAAAATCGGTCACAATCTCATCAATGTAAATGTAGTCAAGAGCTTTCATCTACAAACAATAAATTGGAATTAATTCTTAGTGGAGATATTAGGAGATTCAAAAAATAAACAAATAGTTGGTGATATAAACTTACAATTCGTTCGACATGTTTATAACGAGACGCGTTGTATTTGGCACTTGGGAGGCTATCCCAAATTTCCGCCTTTTGATCTCTAACGTGCACTACTACCAAATACCAATGAGACCCGATTTTATCCAAAACGAGGATGAACATCTACGACCACAATGACTTACTTAGAAACACATGCATACAAAATAACCTACATAAAGATGTTGGCAAACAAAACTTAAAATGATACCTTATCACATTTGTTAAGCCCTACGGTGAACTGCTTCTAGTTTTCCCTTCTCATTTTCACACCCAATTCATCCAACTTATCATCACTTGTCACATTAAGTTGATCCTATAGTGAGATATAGTTTAAGCATAAATTCATGTAATCAATAAGAACATATAACACTTTAAAAAATCAGCACGCGTACCGATAGATATGTCGGGAAGTACCAATTCCTTGACCCCTTCTCTTGCTGATAACACACTTGCGTGTTAATGACTTGGTCATTAAGCCACATTTCAGGCCTCAGGCACAACAACTGACCTCAGGTCACATGCTGTCCTTTTCAAGTATCAATTAGAATTTCCTCACTACACCGGAAGAAACCACGAAAATGTTATAATTAAATTGACGTACTTTACTACATATATGGAATTTGGTCCATTTGTTATTGCAAGAGTCGTAACTATTTACCTTGAACTGTTGTTAGAACTAAAAATATAACTAAATAACTCCAAATCCGCATCATCTAAGTCACCGGGGGTCAATTTGAATGGCCCAATTTTGATCTTTGACTCCATCTTCCGCACCGCCTTTCCCTTTGCATTTGTCGGGTCAACCCATGGCTCTTTACGATGATGGCTTGGACGTCCTTCGACTGTACGCCGTGTTTTTATTCCACTTCCATCACCATGGGCGAACTTCATGACCTTCCTCTTTTCGGGGACACTTTTGAACTGTGGAAAATGATATTCGAATTTTACATTTAGAAAAATACAATATGTAAGTATATCTATCACAACTATCCATATCAATGCATACTTAACAAATGTAAACGATAACAACAAACCAACTTATTGTTGATCTTCAAACTCCTAATCGCTCATCATACCTCAAGTTTAATGCCACTTTGTCCTTCCGGTAATGGTGTTGATGGCTTGTTGATGTTAATTGCAGCTTCCACATTTAATTTGGTAGATTCTTCACCATTCTTGGTCATAAAATTCTCACCAACTTCATGCGTTTTTCAATGGCCCGTCCCCATAGTTTCATTTACATCTCCATGTACCACACGAAGATGTTGTCTTGCGTCTTTCATGAAGGAACTAAATTCAGTCATTACCTTCGACCGAGTTCCAACATCAGGCGGATCTGGGCTTCAATTATTGGCGCCACAACTGCAGCAACTTCTTTCACAAGTCTATCAATGTTCACTCCGAATCCACATTCATTCTACTTCGCCTTGACACAACCCCAATGGTAGGACTATCAAACCCACCTTGCTTTCTAACCCATTTAATTAGTTTAGTCGCGGAATTATTGTCCCATGCCATAATGGGATCCAAAGATTTATCAACGTATACTCTGCCGTGCACAATTGAATCGAAGTAGAATAGTTGGAGGAAAAGCAGTGACCCATTCACATATGCAGCTTTGTTCTTTTTGAACGACCTAACACCTTCACATAAAATGTTGAATGCATGGTCAGCCCAGTTCATGCTCTGTATCTTCCCTAGGATGCTCAAGAAAGTTAAATAGTTCGCGGTCACTAATAGTGAAGATGTGGGGCAAAGTACAGTGCCAAGTGCAAACATCACAAACCGAACTTTGAAGTCATCGTCCCCATGTTCGCACTTCTCCAACTTTTCAGCTAAATCGCTTAATAATACTCTTTGACCATTCCCACATTCCCTTCTTCACTAACTGTTTCACCTTTTCATCTTTTCCTACTTCGCCCAGTTCAACACCCTCACCCGTGTTCTTAAGTCCCATAACACGCCCGAACTTAGCTCCACTTATTGCAAGGACTTTGCCGTGCAATTCTATGGATGAAGTCTCAGGATTGAACCTTTCAATAAAAAAATTGTAGAGTGGGCGGTGTAAATGACTACAAGATAGCGATGCCAAATTACCAAACCCAATACCAGTAATTGCTAACTGCTTATCGGCCGACAATTTTTCCACTGTACGATGTAAGCGTTCCGGGCTGCATCTTGTCATAAAACTGCTCTCCTTCGCTTCATCATTTACTTGCCCAGTTGGACCTTTGATGGCCGAACCATATGCTGCCTTCTCTTTGGGGTTGAGTTTATTCCATTTATTAAGAATCTCTTCTTTGACCTGAAAATATACACAATCATTGAAAGACCCTTTTTAATAAATTATTTAATACACTGTGACCCAATCCTTTGCCATCTCTCACCTTAGTATTCGACTTTGCGTTGCCCAGTTCCCCCATTTCATGTCCTTCCTTTCTGTTGTCAATCATTTATTTTTAATCAAAAAACCATCCTAATTTTAACCAACCATAGTCCTATTTTTCGGATACATGTATGTGTAACTTACATGAATTTGAAAAATGCATCTTGGCCGATTCTTTCTTCTTCTAAATTACTCCCGACCTTTCGCTTTCCTTTAGGTTGAACACTTTGTTGGGTATCCATAACCTGCACAAATCAAGTTCACAGCATAATCATGCTAATGTCTCTACCGATGATAATCTGAATACTAATCCAAAACCCAATACACCCTAAACACACTAAAACCGACATATTGCTACACATTCGAACCCACTTTACACTTCATCACTAAATATCTACCATTTTTTTAAAAAAACACAATCAAACCTACCTACCACAAAATCAACTTGCTTAATTAAAAATACCCAACTACATACTGCATTTGCATACAATGAACAGGATTTGTACACAGTCGATTAATATTTGCATATAGAGATATGCAATTGCACGAAACTAGTTCAAATAGCATGAATGTGAGATACCCACTTCACCTCCCGACACTTTCACTATGAGAAACACAGGCACTCATCTCATGAATGTGAGAAACCCACTTCCCCTCTTGCCCCAAGTCATGACTACAGAATTTCAATGACCTAAAACCTAAAAGATAGTGGTAACTTACCTTCACAAGGAGCTAATACCAAATGCTTTCACAAGGGCTCGATTGCAGATGAGAGGAGTGCCAACAACCCACCAGCGACTGCAACAACTCAATTCCAATTCCTATTATCAACCCCAAATGCTAACCCCAAAAATTATCCCAAAAATCCACACCCTTTTGACAATGATGACAAAGAAGAGAGAGAGGTTGCAGAGAGGAGCAAGAAAGTTTCTACAGAAGAGGAGTTGAAGAAGAAGACGAAGAAGAAACCAGTTTGAAGTTTAAATGAAGCACACGAGTTTGAAGAAGAAGTCGTCGACTGAATGGATGCGCGTGCAAGCCTTGACCTGTTAACCTTAGCCGAAGGTTTCCCATGTTTTTAAAAAAATGCACGTGACTGCCATGTGATCGGCTGTACCGATACAGCGGATGTACTGCAGACGGACTCTGATTGTCATTGTCATAAACAGCAACAATATTATCTTTGTCTCCCAATTTAACTCATATTTTATATATGATTTTTGACGTGGTGAGAGACAAAATTGCATGCGCCCATTTTTGTTTTGTTTATTATTTTAAAATAAATTTTTATGTTGTTAATTTATTTATTTTTGGTCAGAATTAATTTGTTATTTTAAAACAAGTATATATACGCGCCCATGGGCATGGCTAGCATGACAAATTTTGATGCACACCATTCACCTAATACTAACATGCACTAAGCCTTACTATCTGTTCATTAATTGTGATTGTGATGAGTCATCATGAAAGGTAGAGGTAATGCAAATAAACTAAAAAGCGTGCGACAAAGGCAAGAAACCCGCCACCTAGAGACTGTATAAAAGACAACTTCCATCAAACAAAGTTAATTGTTTGTAACTTAGGGTATCAGAAGTCTTTTGAGTCACATCACCAAAACACTAGGATGTTAAAGTCTCAATTTTCTTCTTTCCTGAATTTCACGTTACACAAGTCTTTCCAAAAGAGTGTGGAATTTACGCACCTTCTCTACTTGAGCCGACTCCAGTGAGCACCTAATACTTTGACCTCATTTTCTCTGACCGAGCAAGACTGACTTGAAAAAAAATTGTGAGAAATATAATTTTAATTGTAAAACATGTGAGTTGTGTAATTGTGGTGTGCATCCACAAAAAGAAGGATAGATAAAAGTGTGGTATGAAAGTGCATGTGCTGAGTCTTCTAATCCAAAGGTTTCTTATCGCCTACTCTAAGGACTTATAAAACGAATGGCCACAAATCAATCCAACTACGTATCAGATAAGTTGCATGAACTCCATGGATATATTTGATATCGCTTTTCAGTGAGGATTTGTTTCCTTTTTTCAGGAATGAAATTCGGCTTATTATATGGATATAAATGTGACGTGAGAGAACTTTCATTTTTTAAATAAATAAAATCGAAATGCTATTGTTCTACATTAATCGAAGTAAATAAATAAAATATGGAATAAATAGACCATTGTCCGTTTGTATTAGCAATACTGTTCATTTGGTTCAAGTAATATAGACAGACCTTCACTATCAAAGGGAAGAGAAAAATAATATATACACCTCAATTTTTAGAAATGAAAAAAAAATATATTCTGCGAGAAAATAACTAACATAAAATTTTCAATTGTATCCGTTTTCGAGTTTTTTCTGGAAACCCAAATGCTTATTTTATTGGACTGATTGTGTGTCATGTTTAATTTAAAATTGACCATTACTTGAACATAAAATTTGTTATTAAAAAAAATAAAATGTAGGATGCCACTGTTGATAGGAATGTATGAATTCTTACTTACACGGGAAGGACAATAGTATCACCGATAATCCCTAAACCACCTAAGAACTATAGTATCATTACGACAATCGACAACCAAAATTACATGGCAAAGAATCGACCACATGACCACACTTGGCGGAAAAATCCACGACATCAACTTTTGTCAATCTAGAGCAGCAATAATACATATCATACAAAAAAATTACATCTCAAAAATATATTAAATATTGAGAAAAAATTGCCCCTTGACACAATATTAAGAGCAACAATTCTTACTAAAAAAACAAAATGTCACTTTTGATCCCTGTGATTTATCACTTTTATCACTAAGGTCCATGTAGTTTTAAGTTGGTCATTTTTGCCCCTGGGTTTCAATTTGAAGCAATTCAAGAACAATTCACAATTCATGTCAATTTTTTTAACTTATTGTTATTTGTTGAGGGGCAATTTAGTCCACAACTTATTAAAAATTTAATTTCTTTTAAAAATAAAGAATATAAATATAAATTAAAAAAATTAGTTTCAAAATAAAATAAAACATCTATGTCCTCTTCTCCTCCCAACCCTAACCCCCACCAACAGTCCCCACCGAACCCTTGCCAGCCACCACCGAACCCTCGCCAGCCACCACCTCCCTGTAAGACAACCACCACCTAGCCACCCAAACCCCAAGCAATTCAGACCAAAAACAAAAAATCAACCCCTAGGGCAACTTTGACTTATCGTATGCTATTGGCACAAGGGTGCCGGGAAAGAATGAGAGTGGCACCTCAATGACCATGAGAAATTTGTGTTTGACTCTTTTATTTTAGAAAGAAATTTAAGGCCCCTTTACAATTAATCATCATTGCATGCAAGTGCAAATGGAAAATTGAACAAACTCTTTATGTTGAGGAAGAATAAAGAATAATTACACTTACCCTTCGTCACTGCCTACAAGTGCCAATTATAGGGAGGTGTTGGATGGCTGGGGTGGGGGTTGGGTTACAGGGAGGTGGTGGCTGGCTAGGGTTCGTTGGGGACTGTTGGTGGGGTTGGGGTTGGGAGGTTAAGGGGAGAGAGATGTTTTATTTTTAATTTAAAACTATTTTTTAAATTTAAATTTGTATTTAAAAGGAATTAACTTTTTAATAATTTGTTGACTGAATTGCCCATCCACAAATAACAAAATTTTTTTAAAAATTGACTGAAATTGAAAATTGTCCTTGAATGGCTTCAAATTGAAACAACAAGAGTAAAAATAACCAAATTGAAACCACAAGGACCAAAAGTAATGTTTTGCCAAAAAAACAAAAGGAAATTTTTTTTTTAAAGGCAAATTCTAGTAAGATTTTAGATTTACATAAAAATGAAAGTTTCTTTTGTTTTGAGAAAATTAGGAAGCTGGAGGGAAGAAACACATCCACATAGATTCCATGTGGACTTGAACTTAGGACTATTTGGGAGGCGCACACCAAAGGCCTCCATTGGTTTTGTTTTGTTTTTTTGTTTTTTGTTTGTTTTCGAAACAGAGGGAATTGTATTGAATAACAATGTCAATTATAGAGAAGGATAAACTACAGTAAACCCCCAAATTATAGGGCAATTTTCAAGTTCATACCCACATTTGAAAATTCACAAGTACATACTCAACTCCATAAAACCCCTACAAATTGCCCATTCCGTTAGATAAACCGTTAGTGAATCTGTTAAATGCTGACGTGGCAAAAGTGGGCTCCATTTTTTAATGACGTGGACTTCCATATGGACCAAATTTTAATAAAAAATTATTTTACTGTTTAAATTATTTAAAAAAATCTGTCTCTCTTCTCTTCTCTCTCTCTCTCTCTCTCTCTCTCTCTCTCTCTCTCTCTCGAGACGAACCCGAACCATCCACCGAACCCAGAAAAAAAAAAAAAACCCAACCTTTGTCAGCCGACTCTCTGCACCACTGCACCACCCACCCACCATCTCTGCATCCTTGCATCACCACCCTAAACCCTAAACCAAATTCACCATCATCATCGTTAAACCCAAACCCATCCCCAAAACCAAACCCAGCCATCACCAGATCTGAGCAATTTCATTAGATCCGACCCCCTCCAACCCATATCAAGTCGCCATCTCTCTCTCTCTCTCTCTCTCTTCCCCCCTTGGTTCGACCTCCATGGGCTTCTTAACCCAACACTTAACCCTCACCTGTGAGATCCTTTTGAAACTCCAACCTAGGCATAGCTTCCCTATGAGATCCGTTCAACCAATCTCACAAATAAAAATGAACATCGATATGCAAGAAAAGTGGATCTAAAAATGATTTTGGCCTTTTCAATTGGGGAAAGTGGGTCTCACAGAGAAAGAGAGAACAAGGTGGGGTTGTTGAGTTTCTTCTTGGCTTTCCATGGCAGATCGAGAAGTAGATCAGTTTGGTGGTTGTGGGAATTATTTGAATCATTTTAAAAGGTAAGGGGAGGAGGAGGGATGGTGGTTGAGGATGAAAGCAGGGGGCAGAGATGAAAAAGGGCTGGAAAAGGGTGGCTGAGGTCGTGGTGGGGAAGAGACTCAGAGAGATTTTTGTGTTTTGAAGGGCTGTCAATTTCTTCCGACCCCACTAGATTGCTCCCCTCCATGTCTCTGCCGATTTCTTCCGACCCTACCTCTCTGAAACCCTCTTCGACTCTTCCCATTCCCTCCAAGACGAGAGTGGTGGGTGTCGGAGATGGTGGCTGGATGGGTGTTGGAGATGGTGGCTGGGTGGGTGACGAGAGTGCTGGAGGTTGTGAATGGGCTGGGGTTCGTGAGTGGCGAAGAGGCTGGTTTATGGCTGGAGAATTGGGGTTTTGGTGAGAAGAATTGGGTTTTTTTTTTCTGGGTTCGTGTTCTAGGTTCGTAGAGAGAGAGAGAGAGAGAGAGAGAGAGAGAGAGAGAGTTTTATTAAAATTATTTTAAAAAAATTTAAACAGTAAAATAAATTTTTATTAGTTTTTGGTCCATGTGGAAGTCCACGTCATCAAAAAATGGGTCCCACTTTTGACACGTCAGCATTTAACGGATTTTCTGACGGTTTTGCTAACGGAGGGTATGTACTCGTAACTTTCCGTGACGTTGAGTATGTACTCTGAATTTTCAAAATATGGGTATGAACTTGAAAATGGCCTTATAGTTTGGGGGGTTTACTGTACTTAACCCTATAAAGAATTGGAGCATCTAAGCCCTCTTGACAAGGAGGATTCCAAACTAATCTAGTACTACATTTCAAGCACAAGGCCAGAATCAATGAGCCAAATAAAATACATTCAACCTAGCTCACTATAAGCCAATCAGATAACCAAGCATGGCATAATTTCCATGTAAAAATCAATGTCAAATTAGACCCATCAATAGGCAAAATCACCTCTATTTTTGCCACTAATTGGAGAAGGGGACATTTCCAATCAGAGAAAGAGCGTATCAACCATCTTCCTCCAAACACTCAAACAAGCATCACAGTACCATCATATCTCCACTAGGTCACAGCACTCAAACTTTGAAAATAGATATTGGATTTTCCTCCAGAAGATAATCCCAAGCCTCCAGAAACAAAAAAACCCGTAGCTGTGAAGAAGATCTGCTCTAGGTTCAAAGAGGAACTCCATAAGAGCTTGAAATATCCAGAGCATATTTAAAGAAATCATATGCACAACTGATGGATAAACACTTGAAACCAGCAAGAGGATGGTGTTAAATATATGCCCTATAAGTCAATATAAAATGAATAATTCTAATGAAATAAATATAATCAAAGGGGAAAGAATGTTGCTTTAGATTCATAATGTACACAAAGTAATAAGTCCATGGATTAAGATATAAATGAAAAGTGGTATGATGTAGATTTTCGAACACCTGAAAAAGAATATCCAAAAATCGCAAATTAAATTACTCATTTGAAAACCTACAAATATAAGGCTTAACCATGATGATAACACATTTGATTCTCACATCTTTTCTTTTTGTCATGTTTTTTTTATTAACTCATTGTTCTTACTTTGTCCTTTTTTAAAATTATAAGTATAATAGTATCTTTAAAAAAAATCCAATGAGGTTGGAATTAGAATCTCTCTCTTTCTTTGATAAGGATTTTTCTTTCTTTTAAGATCTCGATAGCATATACTTCTCTTCAAGGCATATTCCAGTTCCACTCCTACACTGATTGCCTGACCATATGAAAACAAAAAGAAAAAAAGACTGTATAGGCGTTGACTGGTCTGTGAGGACAATTAAATCGAAAAGATAACTTTTATTTTTTATTTTTTGCTAGTGAAATAAATTAATTGCAAAACACAACCGTCAGAACAATCAACTCCTCACTATTGGGTTGAATCCAAATTACTACTTGGTCTAATTTGTTTTCAATATCCCACAAATCTGACTTTTTTTTAATACACCCACAAATCTGACTTTTTTCTTGGCTAATATGATCATAGTTGAACAATCTTTTTTCGTATTTTCCATTTTGAAAAAATCTACTTTTTTTTTTTTTTGGGGAGAAATCTAACATATCCTTATTAACTGCATCAAGTACTAAACAATTTTTAGAGACGAATAACGAAATCATGTACTATTTAATTTTGTGAAATTTTGATACACTCCTACATTGACGGATTCCAAAGTGGAATTTGGGTCGGGTCCTGTCATTTAGTCACTGTTGACTAAAGCCTTTAGTAACCCCCACAAATGTCACAAAATAATGGTGACGGTTGCCACTTTTTTTTACTAGTAATGGTCCCTGAATTTTGACTCGATTCACATTTTGGTCTCTCAATTTCCACAATCGTTCCCATGGTTCTTCAACATCATGCCATTAGTTTTGATAACTTTTTCTGTTAAATTGTGTACTGTTGAGAGTAAAAATCAGAAAGAAAACTTTCCGACGTCACTCTCTCTCCTAAAGATCTGAGGAATCTCTCTCCATATTGAGCCATTCCATTATCACTTTTTCATCTTCAATTTAAATATATTAGGGGAAAAAAGGGGGAGAAATCAATAGGTGATGAAGGAGTGACTGAAGAGAGAGAGAGAGTAACGGATTTGCATAAGTTTTACGAACTGAGAAACATATAAATGAAGAGAGGGGTGGATGCTGCATTTAACAGAAAATATAACAAAATTGACGGCATGACCATTTGTCCTAACAAAAGTGAAGTTGAACGACCACGGAAATGATTTTGGAAATTGAGGGACCAAAATGCGAATCGGGTCAAAGTTCAAGTACCATTAGACTTAAGAACCCTCCTAAAAAATTATTTCATTTTGAAAAACAATAAATAAAAATGATTTCATTATTTTCTTTCTCTTCCAGCCTCACTTAAAATGCTCAATTAATTACTCTTACTTTTTTTTTTTGAAGACCTTTCCTATTGAGAGGGGCGATAGCATATTAAATTCACACATACTACACGGATGTTAGGACTCGAACCCATGACCTTTCCTGAGGGAGTAAATACTCCAAACCACTACATTAGTGGGTCATTTGCAACTTACTCTTAATTTAATTTCAGATATTAAGTTCTCTTTCATAAATAACTCTACGGGTTAAATTTTGACGCGATGGGTTTGACGTTGCTTTAGGTGGTGGTGGTAGTGCTTATTTAGGTTTATTGGTTGTTTAGGAATGTTTAAATTTTGCTTGAGATCATGCTTAACTTTAGTAATGTCGATTTTATGGTTGTTTGTGCACCTTTTGTTCGCTTCAGTTTTATAGTAGAGATTTTGGCTTGGTTGCTTTGTTGCCCTTTGAGGCTTAGTGAATTTATTGTCTTGTAGTGGAATTCATCTTATGAAATATCTATTTAAATTAAAAAAATTATTATTGTCCTACTTAACTTTGGTCCAATATGTCCTTGAATATCCATCTGACATTCATTTTATGCTATCTGTAGCATTTGCTATTTAATATACTTTTCCTAAATTTACTTTGCATATTTGTTTTGGTAGGCCTCTTAGGGCCCGTTCGGTAACGTTTTCGGAAAATGTTTTCTTAGAATATTTTTAGAGAATGAAAACAAGAAAACAAATTTGTATTTTCAGGAAATGAAAACGCGTCTAGTAGATTAATTAGAAAACAACTTCAAAAAATAAAAACAATGAAAACGTGTCTGGTAGTACAATTTGAAAATAATAATATGTGAGTTATTTTTCAAGTGTATTTTTGCTAATTTATGTTCTAAAAAGATATTTTAAAAAATTATAATTTAACAAATAGAAAATTATATTAATTTTTAAAAATTAACCGGCATGAGTAGCTGCTAACCAGCATGACTCTCCTAAAGAGACTAAGAGCACCCAACAAATTCATCAAAATTTCTGGAATCATGAGAAAAAGAACTCAGAAGACTCATACAGTTTTTGGACTTCATTGAATAAATTAAACCAAAATAAAAAAGCTAAAACAACGTTGGCATAGAGAGCGCCACCTAGTTACTTCCTTTGGGACATGACATAGAGAGTGCCACCTAGTTACTTCAGAACCTAAACACACCATTGAGCCGTGGATCTACCATAACCAAGCAACAACACCTTAAAGAGCAATCTTGCAAGATGACCAAAGCCAACCTAAATATGAGATAATAAAGATGCTAAAAGAAGAGTAGATCGACATAGGTCCACCAAAAGTCGAAGAACACCGACCTGTGGCTCTTTCTCTTAGCGGCTAGGCTTTTCTAGGGTATGAGGGGTGGGCGCGGTCCGGTTCGGTTTCAAGGTCACATCGGAATTGGTACTATTCATCCGGTCAAATTGAAGTTGACTTGGAAAAATATTAATTATAAAATTAAAAATATAGCGTTAGATTTTACAAAATATGTAAAAAAAATATGATTTAGATAGCAAACCTTCAGCTAAACTTTAAGAATTAAAAAATATAGCATTGTTGACTTTTTGGTCAACCGATTTTTTTCTTTCGGTCCAATTCGGTCCGGTCCGGATGCCCACCCCTAGGTATGAGTTTCATCACTTCCAACCAAAAAAAAAAAAAATCCACAAAAAATAACTAAATATATGTATTTAACCACATAATTATGTAAATAAAAATAACTAAATTAATGGAGACACAGTGTGATGTAAATTACTAAATTTCAGGTGTCCTTGTCGGAGTCGTAAAAGTAAACCGGTTCACATAAAAAGGCCAACAACACAGAAATGAGTCTTGCTTGCTTTACATCACACACTCAGTCTCTGACCCTTCCGTGATCAAACCCTCAACCAAGCCCTTTGCTTTTCTTCTTCTTCTTCCTTCTACTTGCATTCTTTCTCGTGCTCAGATCGTAATTCACAAGCAACCCGTTTTCCTGCAACCTACCCGCGCTTTCTTCATCTGGGTCTCACGGGATTTGCTTTGGTTCCTCCTCTTTCTTCTTCTTTTATTTTTGTTTTTTTCTCCAATATATAATTTATTATTATTATTAATAGAGTTTGTATTCTACTTGAATTGGTTTTATAGTCCTTCTGAAACTCACTTTGTTCAACACCTTTCTCCGTCTGGATTTACTTTTTCTTTTTTTAATTATTAATAGCATGCATATCTGGGTTGGTTAAAAAGTCAGAAACCAAGCAAGTGAGAGACAGAGACAGAGATAAAAAGAGACAGAAAGAAAGGCACCATGGCTGCAAGGAACTTGGAGAAGATGGCTTCAATTGACGTACAGCTGAGGCTGCTGGCACCAGGGAAGGTGTCTGAGGATGACAAACTGATTGAGTATGATGCTTTGTTATTGGATCGCTTCCTTGACATTCTTCAGGATTTACATGGAGAGAGTCTCAGAGAAACGGTATTGGGTTTGTTTTTTTGTTTCAATTTATTTGTTAGTAATCTTTGACTACTTTTAGCTTAGTGTGCTAAAGTTTGATAGTTAAGCGAATTTGATGGATTCCCATGTTAGTTTTGATAAAGTTTCTTCGGTTTTCTTGGTTATTATGTATCTTTTTGTTTATCACCTTGATATTATCGCTTTGTTTTTATAATGCTTGTTTGGGAATATCCCGACTTTTTTCTCATTCGTCTTTCTGTTTAGTCCTATTTGCATTTTGGAAGACTCAAAAGTTCACTCCTTTAGCGCTGGTAGTGTTGATGGCGTTCTGGTTTTAATCTAGACGGGTAGAGTAAAATAATGATTTAGATTTTGAGATATGAAATTTCATTCAAAAGGTTCTGCATTTTAGATAACTGGGGCACTTCTTACATGTGATTATGTGATGATAGACGAGTAATTTATGGACTGTTGTGATTTAATTTGGACTAGGTGCAAGATTGTTATGAACTTTCCGCAGAATATGAAAGAAAGCAGGACCCTAAAAAGTTGGAAGAACTAGGGAATGTTCTAACGAGTTTGGATCCTGGGGACTCGATTGTCATTGCTAAGTCCTTTTCTCACATGCTTAACTTGGCCAATTTGGCCGAGGAAGTTCAGATTGCTTATCGAAGGAGGATCAAGTTGAAGAAGGGAGATTTCGCTGATGAGGCTTCAGCTACTACAGAGTCAGACATTGAAGAGACTCTCAAGAGGCTTGTGGGGGAACTGAAGAAGTCCCCGGAAGAAGTTTTTGATGCCTTGAAGAACCAGACTGTAGATTTGGTCCTAACGGCACATCCGACTCAGTCTGTTCGAAGATCCTTGCTTCAAAAGCACGCCAGGTCCATTCTCCGTTTACCTTTTTCATTTTTCTTATGTAAGAAGATAAATTGCAGATGGCCATTGGTTAAGCAATTTTCCCAGGATATGTTTATTATCAAGATCCCACTCTGGACTGCTAATTTTGTGGGATTAGACATGTTATATTGATGGTATATTATTTTGGTACTGACATTGTGTAATTTTGACCATTTCAGGGTAAGAAATTGTTTGACACAGTTATATGCCAAGGACATTACACCTGATGATAAACAGGAACTCGATGAGGCTCTACAAAGGGAGGTATGTGGAAATCAATGATGTAATATTGTTTACTGATGCTATGTACACTCAATGTAGATTTTTGTTATGTTCTTGGCCAAATTTAAATTTTAAAACTCATTTTCTCTGGACTATGCTAATGTTTTCCTTAAGGTTGCTGGAATTGCCAATGCAGTTGCACTCAGATGCCAATTTACATCTCTCTCTCTCTCTCTCTCTCTCTCTCTCTCTCTCTCTCTCTCTCCCCCTATATGACAGAAAATTGCTTCCCCAACACGTGACTCCACAAATTTGATTTCTCCAATAATTTCTCTATAACAATAAGCTTTTATTTTATAACCAAAATAATCTTTTATTTCAAATTGATATAATTTAACTTCTCGTTTCATGTAGATTCAAGCTGCATTTCGTACAGATGAAATCCGAAGGAGTCCTCCAACCCCCCAAGATGAGATGAGGGCGGGAATGAGCTACTTTCATGAGACAATTTGGAAAGGTGTACCGAAATTCTTACGTCGTGTTGACACTGCTTTGAAGAACATAGGGATAAATGAACGTGTTCCTTACAATGCCCCTCTCATTCAGTTTTCTTCTTGGATGGGTGGGGACCGTGATGGTATGTTCATCTCATGCTAGTACCGGATGAGCTTATTCTGTCTTTACACAGTGCCCTTTTTTTTTTTATATCTCTATGGCATATCTCTCCACACTCACTCTAAAATCATGCCTTAGAATGATTTTGTTGTTTCTGTACTTTAACATCTGCCTGATGTGAACTGCAGGAAACCCCAGGGTCACTCCTGAAGTTACACGGGATGTATGTTTATTGGCTAGAATGATGGCTGCTAACTTGTACTTCTCCCAGATAGAGGATCTTATGTTCGAGGTGTCAAAAGAATCATTACTTCCACTTAGATTTGTTATATAATTCTTCTGTTCAGAGTACTTGAATACTTTTGTTTTTTTTTTTTTTCCATAATGTATTTCTTATTACCATTTTTTTTCACAGTTATCTATGTGGCGCTGCAATGATGAGCTTCTTTCTCGTGCTCATGAACTTCATAGGTCTTCAAAGAAGGATGCGAAACACTATATAGGTATGCAGTAGAGATGATTTCATGTTTTTATCATCCTTGCTTGAGACTTTTTCAATAGTTGGTAAAACTTCAAATCTTTGGCTTCCTAAGTTGAACTTTTAGCAGAATGGCATGCCTAATCGTTGAACTTAGCTGAAAATTCTCATAGTTCTATTAACTTTTTTGACTTTTTTTTTTAAAAAATTCAATGTGGAATGGATTTATTTATTAACTATGCTTTTCGGATGCAGAGTTTTGGAAGCAAATTCCTCCAAATGAGCCTTATCGTGTTATTCTTGGTGATGTAAGAGACAAGCTGTACAGTACACGCGAACGTGCTCGCCAATTGTTAGCCAATGGAATCTCTGAAATTCCTGAGGAAACAACCTTTACAAATGTTGAACAGGTCTCTCCTAACCACCAGCTTTATGTATTTGGTTGTAGAGTTATAAAACAAATTTAATTGCCAAAGTCTACCCAATTTTAAGATTTGTTCAGCTTTAAACTTGGGGTAGTCTTTGAATAAATTACAATTGACAATCAGTATTGAAATCATGTTTGATTGTTCCCAATATGTCATGCTTATGCAACAATGTTTCGTATTAGAGCTGATTTTGTCTTTTTGCTCCCTTGTAGTTCCTGGAGCCTCTCGAACTGTGTTACCGGTCACTCTGCTCCTGTGGCGATCGGGCAATTGCTGATGGAAGCCTTCTTGATTTCTTACGGCAAGTTTCCACTTTTGGGCTCTCTCTTGTGAGACTAGACATACGGCAAGAATCGGACAGGCACACTGATGTCCTCGATGCTATAACAAGGCACCTGGAGATTGGGTCTTACCGAGAATGGTCTGAGGAACGTAGACAAGAATGGCTCTTGTCTGAGCTTAGTGGCAAGCGCCCCCTTTTTGGCTCTGATGTTCCCAAGACTGAAGAAATTGCTGATGTGCTGGACACATTCCATGTCATTTCAGAACTTCCCTCAGACAATTTTGGTGCTTATATTATCTCAATGGCGACAGCGCCATCTGATGTGCTTGCTGTTGAGCTTTTGCAACGTGAATGTGGTGTGAAGAAACCACTAAGGGTTGTCCCATTGTTTGAGAAGCTTGCTGATCTTGAGGCTGCTCCTGCTGCTGTGGGCCGTCTCTTTTCTATAGATTGGTACAAAAACAGGATCAATGGGAAGCAAGAAGTCATGATAGGATACTCAGATTCAGGAAAGGATGCTGGCCGTCTATCTGCAGCATGGCAGTTATACAAGGCTCAAGAAGAGCTCATAAAGGTTGCGAAACAATATGGGGTTAAGCTTACAATGTTTCATGGTCGAGGTGGAACAGTTGGAAGAGGAGGGGGGCCCACCCATCTTGCTATATTGTCTCAGCCACCTGACACAATTCATGGTTCACTTCGTGTTACAGTTCAAGGTGAAGTTATTGAACAATCATTTGGGGAGGAGCACTTGTGCTTTAGAACACTCCAGCGTTTCACAGCAGCTACACTTGAGCACGGAATGCATCCTCCTGTCTCACCAAAGCCTGAATGGCGAGCACTAATGGATGAGATGGCTGTCGTTGCAACAAAGGAATACCGTTCAATAGTTTTCCAGGAACCCCGTTTTGTTGAATACTTTCGTCGTGTAAGTATCCTACTTATCCAATGTGATCGTCCTTTCAATGTATATGTACTTTGTTTGTGTGTGTGTGTATAAACTAACCATTTCAATAACATGAATCCCCCTTGATGCATTAGAAACAATGTATTAGTTTCTCTTTTGGGCCAATGGTATGTTAGTTTCTAATTTAATCCTTTATGAAAGACAGCGTGTTGAATCCCGAAATCGAGTTTCAAGAATCATTCTTCTGTTGTCTTCCTCTTACATGCTTTGCCTAGCTTAACATGAAATTTGTTCATTATTAGTTTTAAAGCTACGTATCCTGATCATGCCAGAATTGGCTGATGAAGATTGTTCTGTAATAATTCTCTTGGATAATGCAGGCAACACCAGAGTTGGAGTATGGCCGGATGAACATTGGGAGTCGTCCTTCAAAACGAAAGCCAAGTGGAGGCATTGAATCACTACGTGCAATCCCATGGATATTTGCTTGGACCCAAACAAGATTTCATTTACCAGTGTGGCTTGGGTTTGGGGCAGCATTTAAGCAAGCTATTGAGAAGGATGTGAAAAATCTCCATATGCTTCAAGAGATGTATAATCAGTGGCCTTTCTTCAGAGTCACGATTGATTTAATTGAGATGGTGTTTGCCAAGGGTGACCCGGGTATTGCCTCTCTATATGACAAGCTGCTTGTGTCAGAAGACCTATGGTCATTTGGAGAGAGATTGAGGGCCAACTGTGAAGAAACTAAGAGCCTCGTCCTCCAGGTAATACAGCACCTAAATTACTTGCATAATGGCTGAGTTTAGGCAGGCCTTTATACTCACTTTTGCAAAGGACAAATTAAATTACTCTACATCTGCGTCCATAATCACTTTTTTACTTTTTCCTTAACTTGATTGTAAAACAATAAGAGCATATATCTGAGGCTAATGTTAATCTAAAACTGTAAATTATCAATTTTATGAAAAAAATTCTGAAGTGCTATCGGTGTTGTTTTTTTTACTTATTTCTACAAGTCTAGTTTTTTTGAGCGAATATAATTAGTTTGACTGTACATGCAGGTATCTTAAGAAACTAATATCATTTTCTGTTAATTTTGTAGGTTGCTGGGCATAAGGCTCTTCTGGAAGGAGATCCTTATTTGAGGCAGAGACTCCTTCTCCGTGACTCTTACATCACCACACTTAATGTGTGCCAAGCCTACACACTGAAGCAGATTCGTGATCCGAACTACCATGTTAAAGTAAGGCCACACTTGTCAAAGGAGTACATGGAAACAACAAGCAAGCCAGCGGCAGAGCTAGTAAAGCTTAATCCAACGAGCGAGTATGCGCCCGGACTAGAAGATACACTTATTTTGACCATGAAGGGTATTGCTGCTGGCATGCAGAATACCGGCTGAAGTTTAGGTATCTTGTATTTCGGTATCTTATTTTGTAACATATGAAGTATTGTACGAAATGGATGCTCTCTGCTTTTAAGTACTCTAAACCTCTATCGAATAAAAACTTATGTAATAAGTTTAATAAAAATAGAGTTTTGGTTTGTGTGAACCAGAATTTGCATTCTCTATGGCTTTCATGTTGAGGAAATTTATGACTTGAAGGTTTTCTTTTTGTAACAGCAGCAGGGAACATACTGTTATGATACAAACCGTATGCTCATACTTTTGTGCTTCTCCATCTGTTCAAATTTTTGTTATTTGTATTCCCCTTCTGTTTTTCAAAAGAAAAATATTTAATATTGCTATTTTAATACGAGATAAATCTTCATACTAAATTGGTAGAAATTTTTTTTACGAAGAAACTTGATAGAGATTTTTTAAACAAAATGATATATATTATAGATGTATTTTGAGGTTTTAGGAGAAGGAACAAATATGTATGAAGGGAGCTCATATGGTAAGTTTTAGTGGAGAGAAAAATCATTCTCTAAATTCTAATGGACCGGACTCTTTACATAACATCTCAAGAACTATTATCCAATTTAACTGTATAATTCTTCCTTTGTCCAGGATTTAATTGTCTAAGTAAATTTTAGATACAGAGTCAAGAACAAAATAAAGGTTTTTCGGCAGACATGGTCTTAGCTTTCCCACTCTGCGCTCGAGTTTGAATCCCCCTCCCCATAGTTTAGATTAGATTAAAGTAGAATATCGTTTGTATATAAAAAAAACATAATAAAGGTTTTTCATGCTAAAACAGTTGGGAGTAATTAAATCTTGGGGATTTTAGCTCTGATTGTGTAACATGTATCGCTTGCTGACAAGAGTTCAATGGGTGCCTTTCCCCGTAAATTAAAACAAGAAGAAAAAAAATAGTCATCTGAAAATATTACAAATGGTATGAGGCAAATTATAGACAAGAACATTCTTTTCCCTTGTTTTACAACATTCATACAGAACAAAAGACAACTAACAGCAATAACTAGTATAAAGTTCTGTTCAATTTACCACACATATATTCACTTCCAAGCAGCTTGTCAATAAGTGCAACCATTATCTGTACATTCAAAAAATTAAATTAAAAAACAGATCAAAAATAGAAACTATGCACAATAATTATTCTAGGGTTTTCAAGTTGTAAGTTGTAACTTGAAAATATGGGATCACACCACCCAGAGTAATTACAATGTAGTTGGTTTCTATTGGAGGAAAGTTTGCCATCTTTCTCACCTGTGAAAATTCAGGAAATTTGTAATTCAAAACTCAAATTGCGTAGTTTCATATTAAAAAAATTTATGTTGGCGAAAGTTTCGCCATATAGTTTTCTCAATTTCAGCCAAAAGAGTGAAAGCATGCTATCCAGCTAGAAACAATTGAGAACAAAACAAACCTCAGCAAGCTGCATCAGAACTATCACTGGGATATTCTGCTGATCTATGAAGATGGGAAGGTTTAGCTTGAACTTGTGTCTGTTTTCTCAGTTACAGGAAGTGCTTCCTCTATAGCTTGGATAAAAGTAGCAATCTTGTATGTGAAGAATCCCACTAACATTGGTATCAATTCCAGGTGCATAAATCCATATTGTGGAACGACGAGCCTGCATCCAAACTCAACATTGTTAGTCAATGAAAAAGAGTAATGGCTATTGAATTTCTTGTCTTCAATCATATCAACAGAAGCATTAGCACTAGCAACATAAGGTAATACTGGTGCTAGCAGGCATCTTCATATGAAACGTCAATAAATTGATAGCAGATCAGGAAACTAGCTAGTTGTTGTACAGAGTGTGAATTTTCCAAACATCATGATGAATGCGTGTATGAAGTTAAAGAAAACATCAAATTGCGTATTGAACTCCTCATGAATACATGTGCATTTATGAGAAGGAACTTCAATTAATTAATAAAATTTTGGCCTATTAGTTACTCAGTACAAAACATACAGCCGATGTATTTATTATCAGGCACAGTCATTCATTTATCACGTACTTGAGAAGTCCCCTTGCTCCATCTGCCATGGAATCCACGCTACTCCCCAGCATACGCATGTAAGCCACAGAACCAAGCAATCCAACACCATAACTGAATGCATAAGAGATGGATGAGCAATCCAACACCATAGCTGAATGCCATCAACAAATTATAATCTATACAAAATGTAGATGAAACACCATCAGATGTCCTGAGATGGTAATTGTCGAAAGAACTACCTTTCACTAGTGAATCTCTTTAGAATTAACACAAAAAACAACCATTAGCAGGACCCACATTCTATTCACATGCTAATAAACGAAATAGGCAGGACAAATTTTAGTATCAAACTAAGCAGAACGAATTCTACTGGTTGCATGCTCACAGATAAAACTATCAGGACATATTCTATTGGTTGCATCCTCACAGATAAAACTATCAGGACATATTCTATTGGTTGAACAAAGTAGAAGCTATGGACTTTTATTGAAACTTAAAAAAGCTAGAAACCTTAACTGTCATTGTCATGACTTATCCGAATCGTTAAACCATGGAGTTACTTTTATTGCACTTTAGTTTGCACACAAAATACAAGTAATGTAATACCCTTGTTGGTACCGTGACTAACCGAGCAACTAGCTAAGCAAGATCAACCACGTGCCATGCTTTGAGAGGTCGTCACCTTAGCCAAAGAAGTCTTGCCACAAGTCACAACTCTAAGCAACATCAAGAGTCCCACATTGGAAGACTACAAGAGGTGGAGTGATGCAGGACGCGTAGGACCTAAATTTATTAGTTTCTTAATGTATTTGTTAGTTTCCAAGATTCTCTAGTTTTCCAAATTCTAGTAGGATTTCTACTTTCCAGATTTCTAGTTTTAAGTTTCTTATTTTATTTGGGTTACGATTTTTGTTTAAGCAAGGGATTTTTATCCTTTTATGTCTAGGTTTTAGTTTGCTATAAATACCCCATGTAGTTCTTTAAAATTCAGATTTGGATATTGAATAAACTCTCTCTTGAAACTCTCTGATTTCTGTCTTGTCTTATCGGTTCTCGGATTTCTGTCATTTCTTTCGTCCCTTCAATCTATATTTTCATCTCCTCGGTCTCCTATTTTCTTCTCGGTTCTATTGTTTGAGTGCTTAATCTAACACCTACGGGCTGTACTACATCAATTGGTATTCAGAGCCTCTTGCTCCGCCGCTGTTACTTTGCTTCGTTGCCTCTACTTGTCGTCATGGCTCCCAACATCACCATTGCCAATTTGGCTAAACAACATCAGGAATTCAAGGCGAAAATTTCTGCAGATGTCACCAATTTGGAAAATCAGTTCGCCAAATTGACGGCTGATCAAAAGGTTGAATTTTTGTCCATGTCAACGGATATTGCCAAGTTACAAGCTTCCGTGACGCTTCTCGTCAATCGCATCTCAACCGCGACTCCTGAGCCATCCTCCACATCCACTGTTCTCTCCGGTTCATTCACACCTTCTCTACAAGCTGGTCTCCTTCCCAATCCGTCTGGGGATTCCAAGTTCCAAGGCCACCTGGGCCTTCCATTATCTTCTGTGGGGACATCTATGGTTCGATCTGAACCAAATTTTTCCGCGGGATCTGCACCTAAACACCATTATACCCAACACACAATGGGTTCTCCTCTGGTGGACGCCACTATCCCTCCCCCACCACCCCGACCACACGAACATCATGTCGTCCCCCGAAACTTGGATTTTGAGATCGCCCGTCATGCCAAGCCTACCTCCCGACTTCGATGGTCGCAGGGATCCTACTTTCTTTGTTGATTGGATATCGACTATGGAAGATTTTTTTGAATGGTATAATATGTCAGATGCACAACGGATTCAGTTCGCCAAACTCAAACTTGTAGGAGCCACAAAGCAATACCGGAAGGCTACCAAGCATCATCTCCAACAACTAGGACAAACCCTTGTGATTTTATGGGATGAGATGAAATTGAAACTCCGGGAACAATACCTTCCATCTTTTTATCGTCACCAATTGTTAGATCAATTATGGACTCTTTCCCAGGATACTTCAACAGTCCAAGACTATTATTCTAGCTTTGTGGAGCATAAATTGCATTTGAATGGTATAACCCTAAAAACTATACCTTTCTTGGCTAGTGAAGCATGTATGGTCTCTTCTGGTGAGAAAGGAGATTCTGCAGCAGTACTTGGCTCAATCTAAGTCAGAGCCATTCTCTCTTCCTCAGGAGAAAGTTGCTCTGCGATTCTCTCACCCTTTTCTTTTCTTTATAATTAGAGGAGAATCATCCTCCTCTTCACTAACTTCATCTGAAAAGAGAAAACAAGCAAAGGTCAGTTGGAAATCCTGCACATTAGACATAATGTGGCCAAACAGAATTAAAGAGAAGAAAGAAGTATCTTACCATCTATGAAGGCCATCACAATTTGAGAAGTTGTCTCTCGTCCCGGAGCTTGTGCTCTCTCTATAGAAAAGACAACCTAGAAAATGGTTAGCAAGCATTCTATACATGATCCAGAAATAAATAAAGAGCAAGTATAAGTGCTTACCAATGGAAGAATTTTGGTTGCCCGCCTCAATCTTCTTCACGGTAATCTTCATGTTCTCAACAATCTCTCCTACTGCGAAATCACAGCCTTTGAATAGATCTCCATAAGCATCCAGAGTAGGTTGCTAGAAATTACTGGCCGAGACATTGGACCACCAAACAAAGAAGTTGTCCGAGCATTGATAGTTGGGAGCATATCCAATCATCTCTAAAGATGGCACGAGCCTCATCATCTTTCCAGAAATCTTTGCTATATCCACTAAGGTGATCTTGGGAGGTTTGAAGGAGTTTTCTAGATTCAGACCAATGTAGAGATACTCTGGTATCACTTGTTGACAACCCAGCTGCCTCCCACAGAAATGAGGGTTGTATGCCTCTACTCCATAAGTGTACTGATGAAGCTTGCTACCACCATATGGAAAATCTCTAGGGAGTAGGCATGCAAATGCCTTTGAAGCAAATTCTTCTTTAGCTTTGCCAGCTTGAGGGGGAGTCTCATAGATCAGCCTATCCTTTAACCAAGGAAACCTCCTTCGGGCACTAGACAACCATTGGCTCTCTATCCTCTGAGTACTATGCTTGAAATTGCCAAAGAGAAAGCTGTAGTTTGCTCAAGAAGTGCACTCTCAATCAGAGTATGTGTAGACGCCATGTTGTCCCTAAAAGTCACCCCAGGAGCCCTCAACTCTGGAAAATACCACTGCAGCCACATCTGGACCATCCAAATTGGTCCATTGATGTTCATGTTGACAGGGTCCACTGTCACATCATACAAACATCTGTAAATGGAGGCCAACACCCACTGGTCAGTAGCCATGTCTGCATGGTTGTGTACAGCCTCTGCCAAATGAAGTCACTCTACTTGGACACAGTTGGAAGAGTTTGGGAAGATGAACCTATTGATCCAATACAGCAAGAACATCATGTGTTCTTGTTCTAGGTCCTTATGGTACTTCTCCCTGAAGTACTCTATGTATTTAGAGAAGGCTGAATGATTTTTTATTTTCTTGTTTGAGGTTAAGCACTCTCTCTTCAATTTATGTCCCTGGTACAACCCAAAAATGGCTGCCATGTCTAGCAGAGTTGGTGTCATAGGACCAACTGTGAAATCAAAAGTGATTGAAGAGCTATTATAAAACATCAGGGTAGATGCTAGGATGGATGACTCTGGTTTCAAGTCTTGAAGGCTAAAAAGAATGGCGTAATATGTGCCATTGGCTCTCCAGTAGCGGCCAAATTGGGGTTCCATCTCCATCACCCAATCCTTCTGAGCAGTGCCAAGTGTCAATGGCTCACTATAGGGATACAATCTCCTAATATTGGTCTCCCAATTATCCCAACAAGGGCTATAAGGGCCCCTAAACAGTATATTTGCCCTTGTCTAAGCTGATTCTACAGAGGAAATACCTAGAGGTTTGCTGGTTACATACCTAGGCCCCAAAACCATATTTCTATCTAGGAGAGTGATATGGTTCCAAAAAATTACCTCTCCTTGTTTGTTCTTTGCTAGGGCTTCCAGACGTGACTTGTTCTATTATGTTTCAAGCAACGCCCCTTCTCTAGTCAATAAAGGTGCGGCCTTGATGAGACTCTTTTCCTTGTGTATGTACTAGAGTAAGCTCCTGACATGGAGCCCCCTGTTGAAGATGCTTCTCAGTAAGTACATGGTAAGTATAACAAGCACGTGGATGATGACTGTCAGGCCAAGTGCTACATTCTGGCTTCCATGAATGAGGAGCTCTAGAAACAGCATAAGCATATGATGCATGCTGCTGACGTGATATCCCATCTCCAAGAGCTGTTATAGATATGCACTGCTCTTGGTCATGAACAATGTTGCAATGTCCAAGTTTATCTAGAACAACTTTCTAGAGTTAGCTCCTAAGAATTAGGATCAGACCAAAGTCACTCAGGGGTACGCTTCCACTCTGATGCTCTTATACCGTTCTCTTCGCATATTTCGCCTTTTGTCTACTGTGTTCTTCTGACACAAAAGGACATACTTGTCAGCTATCCAGGTTCTGATCCTGGGGTGTTATCATGTTGTCCTTAATGTACTTTTGTATTAAGTGCAACTTGCTGTAATAGTATCTTGATCATATCATATATGATCCTATACTTATACGATGAACTCTTCATTCCCTTTTCTTTTAGATTTATTTTGAAGAAGGCTTTACTTGGTGATGGCGTTTTCCTTAAACTTTGAATGGGCTCCCACTTTTCCTCTTGGAATATAACCATTTCTAAAATGCTTATTCAAGATACCATTTATCTTGGATGCTTAAATGTGGTGAGTCAACGAAAAATTGAATTGTCAATTTGTTTGATAATCTACTCGTGGTTTAAAATCAATCATTCCACTTGTTTCACAACAAGCATCTATTAACTCTTTAATAGATACGACTTCCTTTAGGTGATCTAGGATTTCCCACAAGTTTAATTTTCAAACTATAAAGTTCTAAACTTTATAACAATTTTAATCTCATTACCGTTCAATTGGACTTATCAAATATTTTGTTATCCTTGGGGTTACGACGTAAGGAGGAATTTCGATGACTCATCATAAAAGATTTATATTTTATTATCCTTTGTGATAAAGATCATCCATTGAGATATCTGGTTTAAGCATTAACCCTTTATAACAACTAAAAGAGTGTTGATGTTCTCTACATAATTTCCCTTTTCTTTGCTTTCTTGAAATCCTAAATCTCTTGGATTTCGGACTTACTAAAGTTCAACCATGAGCGATCAATGGTGAATGCTATAGAAAAACAATGGAAACAATTCCATTAATTATCTTATACAACTCACGTGATTTCCATTCTAGTTCATAACTTAGATTGTTTGGATTTCTCAATTTCTAGATGCAACTCATAGGTAAGAATTGGAACTTTTAAAGAACCACACATTGCTTATCCTATGAATAGTATCTCGATTGTGAAATCTAAACCTTTTAGAAATCATTCTTGTATTAGATTTCTCATATCTCAATATTCTAAACTATTAATGTAAGAACAGTTTCATACATTCTTCTCACAAAGCATATAGAGATCAAACTTCATATTACCATAATACGAATAGTCATACATAAAGCAAACTAGTGATCATGTCATACAAACCATAAAACTATCTTCTAAAATATGAAGATAGCAAGTAAATTCTTTATACATGCCAAAACCAAATAAACTAAATCAGTTCATAAGTTCTAAAAATATCTCCATAAACAAATAATAGCTTGCTTGATTATTTCGAATCCCAGCAATCTTCATCTCCATGAGCTTCCTACTTGTTCTCTATCTTGTGCAACGACATGACCTACAATAGATCATTGTTTGTTAGACTCAAGTAAGGTATAAACATTTGCTTAGAACTTTCAATGACAAATTAAACTGTACCTTCAGCTCGCTTGTCCTTCAAGCTAGCCAAGTAAGCCCAAGCAATTCCTTTTCCAATGTCCGTCTTTCCCACAATGGAGGCACTGTCCTTTTGCGTCTTTTTCTTCTTCCTATTTCTTCTTGACGCCTCCCTTGGGTTTGAGTTTAGGGTTCCATTTCTTCTTCTTACTGGCCTTGAATTTGCCTTTACCCTTATTACCGGGCCTAGTAGAAGAAGTTTAACCCTTATAAAAAACAGCAATGGTCCCATTCCCTCCTTCTCTCTTGAAGGTCTTTTCAGCAGTCACACACATGTTCAGTAGTTCTAAGAAAATGTGCTCCATCTTCCCCATGTTGTAGTTCATAACAAACTGGGAGAACGAATCAGAGAGGGAGCAAGGATGATGTCAGTGGCCAAGTTACGGTCCAGTGGACTGTCAAGACTTTCCAGCTGCTCAATGAGTCCTATCATCGGGGCTCTCTTAACCATCATGGTCTTCAGAAGCTCACCAATGAAGCGTCTATTGCGTGTGCCTTCTCCATAAAGCTCTCGAATATGGGATATCATGTCAGCAGCATGCATCATATGCTCATGTTGTTTCTGAAGCTCCTCATTCATGGAAGCCAGAATGTAGCACTTGGCTTGAGAGTCATCATCCACATGCTTGTCATACTTAGCATGTACTTCCTGAGAAGCATCTTTAGAAGAGGCTCTATGATAGGAGCTTGCTCTAATACGTACACAATCTTCTCGATAGTCATGAATATCTTGAGATTGCGGTACCATGTTAGAAAGTTGTGGCCTTCTAGACAATGTTTGTCCAAGATTTTGGCGAATGCGGATCCAGACATATCTACAATTACATATAGCTAAGTGTTAGATTGATTTTAGATTTACCATTGACTCGAGTCTTTAAGTCAAACGGTAACCCCCACTATTTTTGGAAAATTCTCATATCCCTCAAGATGGAATCCGAGAGTTTTGGTTAAAACTCTGAGTGGGATGGGAGGGTCCCTATTATCCGGATCACCGCACCATAATAGGATCTGAGGATACTTCGGATAATAAAGAGAAGGCACATTTGCCTCTTCACATCTTGATGTGATTACCCATTTAATTTGGCCTCTAGCAAATGTGAACCCCCGAATGTTATCGTGAAGTTCCATTGTACTAGTTAAGTCTTAGCCCACCATGATTGCTTAGTATAGGAATCAAACATAAAACCTCATCATATTAGAATGTTGGCCCATGCTTGTCCCTACCTTTGCAACATCAAATGCATGAAATGGATCCCTCCTAAACATGCCTGTATTGCTGTCAACTTCCCCATGTCTGAGGCAAGCCTTCACAAGTGTCATGCTCATTTGGAATCCATCATGGTGGAAGGCCACGCAAAGGACATCAAGAATGCCTTTCATTTATCAACTTAATGTTATTAATTGGTTGAGGGAGTTTTGGATCTCGACTTTTATCTTGTTAAACACTTTAATCAATCTGTTGTCCTAGGACAACTATTACTCCATTTAAACATATTAATAGTTACACTATACTCACACGTTTTAGTTTCAAAAATTCAAATCAATTTCATAAAACCTTTTTATTTCGAAATTGGGAATATGAGTTACTATTAACGAAATGTCTTTTGCATTTCTTAAGTATGGTTAAATAGTTGTCTATAGGCTCATGGATGATTATGGAATTTTCACTTTCGATTCAACATCAAGCCAAGATGTTGAATCTAGGTCTTTGGCGGGTGATTGATTTTATTACGCATTTCAAATTCTTTAAAACATTCATGGTTGATGGGCGTTGGACCCAAAATTAAGTCCCTAACTAATCTTCTTTCCCCTTTGTTCCCTTCTTCCTAATAACTAAAGAAGACTCAAGGTCCAATAGGCCTTGAGGGAATTGTGTTTGGAGGGAGATAGAAATTACATAAGAGAATGAGAGAGAGGAGAAGCATGCAAGCTTCTATTTAATTTACAAACCAATTGCTAAATTAAGCAACCTCAAATAAAATAAAATTAGTTACAATCCATCCATTCAATCAAACCCATTCATCTAATGAATTAACGGCCACTCACGTAGCTCAATTTGGTTTTGGGGCCTTAAGTCCATAATCATCCTTATTCCAATCATTTAATCAAATTAAATAATAAAGGATATGCATACATTAAACAATTGAGACTTTAGAACCTATAGGCTTATTTCCAATGGAACATTTAAATCAAACATAAACTTTTAATGTTTCACTAAAAGACAAAAACAGTTTTGTTTTTAGTGTATTGGGGCAAATTTGCAAATTCAAAAGTTATGGGTCAAAACCGAAAATACTACATTTTAAATTTGGACCCAACATTTTTGTATAATTGCTTGAAGACCCAAATGGGTCTCCAAAAGCGTGGCTGCCAAAATTTGCAATGGAGGGGAGGTTTTGTGTGTGTGGTCCCACTTGTTATGACATTCCAAATTGTACCCATAAAGCATCTTTATTCTCATTGGCCAATTTCAAAAGATTAAATGGAAATGGGAGAGACAAGGTACAACTTTGTGGTCCTTGTCAGAAAATGCTTTTGACTAACATGTAACAATCATATCTCATACAATTCCATGAATCAAAAAGTAAAATCAACAAGAACTTTTCATGAAAATCTCAAGAACACAAAGAACATTCTTATTTTTCAAAACCTTTTATAAAATTCATATAAAATCCTAAAATCTTGGAAAAATCATATTTTTGTTTAGAATTTCAAGACCAACACAACAATGTATATTACATAAGCGTGAACATCACACAAGATCAAAAAGTCCCCCCATGCCACCACCCCCTTGTCCATTTTTGGAAAAATTTCTATCATGCAACATCCAAAATTCCAAGTATCAAGCATACATGTGAATCAATCATGAAAGATATGACATGTTATAACATTTATAACCATGAAACTATGCCCATATTCTTTCTAAAACTCAAAAGGGTGCACCTTTTCATAGACCTTGGTTCTAAATACCACTAGAAGGGAATATTGTGTGAATGGTGTTGTGTAGAGATTTTTAGAAACTCTACAACCAAAATTTGAGAGTATAAATCACCTAGCATGTCATATCTAATATGAAATCAAAATAAGAGCAGAAGCATAAAAGAAAAACTAAGGATTCATGCAAGTCTCATTTAGTCCCAATCTTTAAAAGTCTACGAAAGCGTGCACCAATGACTCTCTAAATCCTATTTGAGAGAAAGATAAGATGTTCATACCCTTGGAGCGAATCTTGAAACCAAGAATGGTATTCAAGTAGAGGGAGTGGTCCCTTTGTTGTTGTCTCTCCCTTTGATGTTGATTCTCCATCTTGTACCTCTCCAAATAGATACAAAGATATGTATCTCCCCAAAGCTCTTCACCAAAGGATGAATGGGATGAGAAATTGAGAAGACTTGGAGGAGAAGTGGATGCTAGTCCTTCTCCTTCAAGGTGGCCGGTCCAAGGGGTAGAGGGAGAGAGAGCTTGATTTGGTATCTCTTCCAATTTCACCAACTTGAAAACCCTAAGATGATAGGATGCCATAGCTACACATTTTTAGGATCAAAATGTCACCAGAGTGACAAAAATGCACTTCCCTATGTGTGTGCCGCACCTCCCCCTTGTGTCCCTATTTGTGCCATCTTGGTCCAACACATTAATCCTATAATGTGTCACACATGTGCCTAAGTCCATATGGTATATTCCCTTTTGAATTTTCAAGTCATATGGGACCTTTAATTAAAGTTCCATAACTTCAATTGAATAATTAAATTAATCTAATCAATTTAATTACTCTAGTGATTTAACTAATTTAATCACTTACTTGTCTAACAAGTGTTGGTCCCGGTCATCCTTAGTTGACCGTGTCAAGTGTCAAGTCAACTATTTGACCTTTGACCTTTGACTTTCACATTGACTTTGACCAAGTCACAAAATCATTCATTCTCTTCTTAATTTCCCAATCGATTCCTTTTTTGTGTTCGATCTTATAGGTTCTAATTAGTGAGGTAGTGGGTATGAATGATTCATTCTGAATCAAGTGTGAATTGTATCCCTTAATACAATTCTCCCTACTGGCGAAGGCTAATTACAATTAGTCCTTATAGGGTTTTCACAAACCATGAGTGAAACCTAGCAGTATGTCTTGGTTACCCAAGCTAAAAATAATTCATTTGGAGAACCTAGTCAGTTTGTGATTACAATGCAATTCGATCATTCTCTAATTCAATACTTTGTGTCATATTCTCGGAATATGGTAAACTTGTGTCAAAATCCCTAATATGACATTTCTAGGTTATATGATTCAATTTGATGAAATTGCAAACGTTCTTGTTTCAATTTCAATCATATACTTTGGCCAAAGATTCACGAATCATATCTTTAGAGTATTCTCTCTTCTAACTAGGAGCAGAGATTCCTTGTTGTGCATTCACCTGTCTCTGTGTACGTGTCGAGAATCCTGAGGAATACCTTTAAGTCACATCATTTTGATACAACCATATAGTGCTCTCAAAGAGAAACAACATATGCACAAGACAACTTCGATGCCTCAGGTCTAAGGATTAATTTGCATTATCACAATCTTGAATTCTTTGTTTGACACTTGTGAGTAAGACTTCCATACAAGAATTCTAGAGTTTATCGCGTTCAGTGGACTCCATCCACTATAGAGCACCTACACATCTGTCTCAGTGTCTCCACTAGTCATCCTAACATCTAACTTCCTTAGACCACTTTCCATTTATATCTTAATCCATGGACTTGTTACTTTGTGTACGTAATGTATCTAAGATAACATTCTTGCCCCTTTGATCATATTTATTTCCTTAGAATTATCCATTTTTATATTGGCTTCTAGGGCATATATCTAACAACCCATGGACCCAAAAATGGAGCCCCAAACCCACCCAATTTTCGGCACCACTAGGGTGCCTTCTTCCTTGCCTTTGTGTCATCCTATAAATACATAAGTTAGGAGAAAATCTAACTAGGGTTTTTGGTTTCCAACTTTGGTTGATGAGTGAGTGCCTCATCTTTGCCTCTCATCTTTCATAAGCCAAAAATTGGTCCAATCAAGAGGTAGCCTAGTAACCATACTTCTTGATTGCCTTCTCTTCATCTCTAGGAGCATTTGGCGTGGTGAGGTAGAGGACTCCAATCTTGGAGCCTTGAGGTGAAGGAGTCAACATTTCAAGAGAAAGAAAAGGCCTTTCCAACAAAGGTGTTCATTCTTGAGAAATCAAGAAAAGGTCATCAAGGGTAAAGATCTATTCCCTTTTTCCCTTTTTCTTTTTGTGTTCAAAGAGAATAGGCTAAGATTCATGGGAAAGAATGAAAAAGGTTTAGCTCAACTAGCATAAACAAAATGAATCCGCCATTTAGAATGTTTTTGTTGTATAGGTTTTGGCTAAAGTTCATTTACTAAGTATTAGATGCATGTTTCCTTCAAGTGGTATCAAGAGCCAAGGTCTAGTCTCTTTGAGCCTTTTACTTTGGTTATTGGTTTTCATGTCACTTATTCATGGGATATGAGATATAGGATGAATGAGTAGGAGTATGAAAAGAAAAATCAAGAGGGAACACATATAGGGGGTGGTGGCATAGGGAGAGGTTTTGTGCTATGTGTGAAATGTTTACATGGTTGTGTTAGTCTTTAAATTCTAAGCATGAATATAATTTTTGCATGAATTTAGGATTTTTGTGTGATTTATGATGAGTCATAAAGATTTGAAAAGGTTCTTAAAATGTTCTTGGTGTTCATGATATGTTCATAGGAGTTCTTGTCAAGCATGCTTTTGATCTTATTTGATACTTGAAATTTGTATGTTGAAGGTTAGTCAAAAACATTTTATGACATCCTATGACAAGTTTCATATAATATATAGTTTTTGTCCCCTAAAGTTTTAAAAAGAAACCAAGATGTTTTTTGGGTACAAAAGATGGTACCACCTTGTGGAACTTTAAAGACCATAGTGCAATTAAAGACAAGAAAATGGACTAAAGTGTAATCCAGGATTTGTTTTAATATTTTTGAATGTTGGATTATGATTCAGTTGCTCAGTAGTGGCCAGATTGAGTTCGAAGGTGCAAAGGGCAAGTCAAGCTTAAGCTTTGGATTCCAGGTAGTGGACCTACTCTCGGACTTGTATTTTGTGTATGTACATAGTAAATATTGTTGTGTGCGAAAGATGCACTATTTTTGGATGCCATATTTTTGGTTTTATGAATGTTTTTCTTTGATTCTCCAAAGTTTTGAGGGTATACGCCTGTGGGCATTATCCTCGACGACTTGAGGGTGAAAGGGGCATAGCGACTTCCTTGGGTTTCGATTCCCTAAACCTCCGGAGGGATTACGAGGATAGACTTTACCAATACCCTACGTGTGAGGTATAGTGGATGAGGTGTAATCGTTGAAATTGACACTCTCGCTACCTCACCATGTAAGTTGGTTATTTTTATTTATGGTAGGGGTAGTTGGCGTATAGGGATCGATTGTCAAACAAGTATATTATGAGTACCCGGGAAATGTTTGCGAAAGTTGTGTGAGCATGCCAACTGTTTTGATCCTATATTTATATGGAAATGGTTTGTGTTGTGCATATTCTTTTCACTGTTAATCATGAATACTACTATGTTATTTTGCTAAACCTGGCTGGGAGCCTCCTACATGGCAAATGAACGTATGTGATGCTCACTCCTACTTTTTCATGTTGATCACAATCCTTGAGCTTTACTTAGTGCTGTTCTTGTACCTGTCAATACATTTGGGCCCCGTACCTTATCATCTCTGACAGGTTGTGATTTCCTTTCCTAGATTTTGAGGATTCTTCTTGTTCATTTCATTCCTCTGTATAAGTTCTGAATGGTTGGTGTGTATTTAATCTTTATAGTTTGCAAAATAACTTATGAGGTTACTGGTATTCTGCCACTAACCTCTGGGGTTGGTATTTCAATAATAAAGTTTGTGAAATGTTTTATTCAGTTTTCCACTGTTATATACAACTATGATCAAACCCGTTTTATTTAATTAAAAAGACTTATCATATTTTTGGAATCTTGGGAGTATAGCCCTCAAATCTAGGTGTTATATTTTTGGGATCCTCAAGGTACGTGTTGTTGTCACTTGTCTCAATTTTGGGGAGTGACAGAAAATTCTATAAATAAGGGAATTTTTAAAAGAGAATTGTCTGGCAGCGAACTTATGTTGATAAAGAGGGTAAGGCCGAGTATAGCATGCAATGAATTGTTCTTTAGACCTCTTGGTTAGATTGAGGAAAAACTTGAAATAAGCCTTGGCATGGTTAGATTCTCACAAGACCTGTTGGAGAGTTGAACCCAACGGTTCATTGTCTAAGAATTCACACTCATTCCTTGTTAGAAATGTGCCCTAAGAGCCAATACATTTGATGTAATCTCCTTAGAATACATTTCGTATATGATAATAAAGGGCAAACTTATTTGTTATCTTTTATATCAATTAAAGAAACAAATGTCCAGGGAATGCTAAATAAGAGATAAAGTAATCTAAAGAAGATTAGATTAGGGAGACCTTTAATCTCTTACTATAGTATCCCAAAATGTTCCTAATCATAGGATTATCAAATGGGCATTGATAAACCGTCAAGATTAGCAAATACTATGTATGCTCAATTAGGAGGATGGTTAGTCTCAAACCATTTGTGTAGATGACACTAATACAAGTATGTGGGTGCTTATTAGTGAATGGGTACACTGAACGCGATCAACCGTAGTTCTCGTATGGAGTATTTACCTACATGTCAAACGAGAACTCATAGTTACAATAATGCAAATTAGTCCTTAGACCTGAGGCATCATGGTTGTCCTGTGATGCGTTATTGATCTTTGATAACTCTCAAAGGCAAGTCGTAAAAGATTTGTCTTAAATGTTGTTGGGATCTCTTAATTTATCATAGGGGCATATGAATGTACAATAAGGAATCTCTACCTTCGATAAAGAAGGAGAATGTTTCGGGATGTGATTCAAGAAATCTTTGGCCAAAGTATTTTGAACTTGATTTAGAAAGTTGTTCTTAATCATGTTCTTTTGAATCACATGAGGTTATAAATCATATTAGGGGTTTGACATAATCAATCCGCACCCTAATAATATGATATGAAACATTGCATAAGAGAAGGACCGTATTGCATTGTAATTCCAACTGAATAGGTTCTTCACCAATTCTGGTTAGCTTGGGTAGCCTTGATATATTGCTAGATGTCACTCTTGGTTCGTGGAAGTCCTAGGATTGATTGTGATCAATCCATATAAAGGAAAAATTAAAAAGGGGTTTTAATTTCAGTTGGTTAGAAAGAGTTCTAATGTTTTTCCCACTACCTTGCTAATTAGAACCTAATGGATCGCATACCTTAAATGGTTAACTTTGAGAAATACATATGATGTTGTGGAAATAAATTTGATCAATTTGATACGGATTATTTACTATGTGTAAAAGTGTATTTGGGCCTCGGTAATAGTTAACGGGAAGCCCAAATGGTTGGGTATCAAGCCCAAGGGCTTAAGACACCTAAATATTATGGTTTAAGTGTCATAAGGCCCAATTTTGGAAGCCCAATGGGATTTGGCCGAAAATGCATAAGTAAGAGTGTATGGAAATTGTTTCATTGTGAAGCTCATTACACACAAACACAATCTAATGTCAACCAAATAGTTTTGGAAAATCAAAGAGAGATAAAAGAGAGTTTTAAGAGTGAAACACTTTCATCTTTCAAGGGGTTTAGATTGAAACCAAGTCTTGGGGATCTAGCACTAGCATCCTTGTATTCCCAAGATTCTTCCCTCTCATCTTAAGGTTCCATTGGTGTGGAGACTTAGAGGCCATATCCTTTTGTGGCTCACAAGGAGGAGAAAGATCAAGGAGCAAAGATCAAAGATCAAAGAGGAGATCAAGAAAGAGGAAATCATCAAGAGAAGACCAAACACAAATTGGTTCATATAATTGCTTCAAGGGTAATTAGATCTTATCCTTTCTCTTGAATTTTCATTCATGAAATCATATCAATGTTCATGGCTTAAGATACTTGGAAGAAGTTTTGTTTTTGATTTTAAACAACAACCACCATAAACTTCCGCTGCGATTAATTTGATTAAATGCATGTTTAATATTCAAATGAACTTCTCAAAAATGTTTTGAAAATACTTCATTCCTTAGTTTGAGAAAGTAAGTTTGGAGGCAGAACTAGCAGATGCACAATGAACCGCCATAATCGGTCTTCATGTTGTTGGTCATTATATTTTGAAGGCAATGATAGAGATGTGTTAAAACAAAGGGGTCAAGCCAGAAGAGAAGGAAGGCGGCCTGCTCCTGCTCACTAGGTGGGTGACGTTCTTCCACGGTCTTGTCCACTTTGGCATAGGTTTTGTAAAAGGTGCCGTAGTTATAAGTATTATTTTCAGAACCTACCAAATGTGCCTTCAATTTGTTCTAGAATTCCTTGTCTTTGATTGTCCCCCTTATCTCCATGCCAAATGGAGGGAGGCCCAGAATGCCCAAGATGTCCAAGACCGTAGCTGTCATGGCCCTAAATCGCAAACTCATGGAGTTGGTCAACGAGGACCAAAAACTAAAGGCCAAGACCAAGACAGACTTATCCATTGTCAAGGGTTGCTCACAATTGCTCCATCACTAGACTCCACTAGAGTCCTTTTTAGCCTCTCATGAATTGCTTTAGGAAGTAATCTTCTTTTTCTTTTTCTTTGTTTCCTCATGATTTGTTCAAGCCGCGGATCTTTAAGATTACGCTATTGTTCTTGGCTTTCACCTGGGGTTTCAGATGGTTTCATACCCTTATGGTGTTGTTTTTTAAGAAAGCATCTTTTCCAACAACAAAAAAATGTCGAAAATTTAAATAAGAAAATTAAATAAAAATATTTTAAAATCATCTCTCTCTCTCTCTCTCTCTCTCTCTCATACCAAGCCACCACTCCCCATTTGGAAGACCCCACTGTCCATTCTCCATTCTTCATCATCCCTGCCTTTATACCCCACCACCCTCCTTGCAATTTTTCAACACACTCACCCCACCCCCACCCCCAATGAAGCATGAATTGAACGCTGCCCAAAAAATAGCTATTGGTGCGAAATCAAATTGGTGGATGGGGTGGGAGAAGGAGAGGTGGTTGTGGATGTTGGTTGGGTTTTCGCCTGAAGAGGAGGGAAGAGGGCGGGATGGAAATGAGGGTGATTAGATAAATTTTTTATTGTTTACTGTAAACAATAAAGTTAGGTGAAATATGAAAGTACAATGAATGTGTTTTAGGTAATTAAAAACAGTAAGAGATAAGTGACATATGTCATGGAGAAGATAAGGGAGAAGGTCCAAAGGAGAAAAGCTTTGTTTTGTGTTTTGTTTTTTTGGAGCAGATATTCTATAAATTGAAGCACCCTGCAGTAGTACATAAGATAGAAAGAGAACTGTCCGAAACCCAAATGTGAAAGGCAAGGACAACAACATAATCTTAAAAAATGATCAGTGGCCTAAACCAAACGCATGGAAATAAAAGACGAGTCTTGGACACCTTTTCAAATTGTTCACAAGTAGGGGTGGTAGTTTCTGATAAGACCAGTTACACAACTCGTAATCTGCACGGAAAAAACAAGACTCGAACCCTCATGATAAAAATTTAGGTCATTTTCGAGTCAATGCGCCATGACATGTTTAATGAACAGGTGGGTTTCGGGTCAACCCGCCAACCCGTTACAATACCTATATATCCCGTTCATTAAATAATTACATGCTGATTACCCAAAAAAAATAATTGTATGCATAACTATTTTAGTAATTTACACATGTTTCTTTGCGCATCATAACCAATTCTCACATTATTGTGATCATGGAAACATTATTTGCTTTTTCCAATCAACAAAACAAAAGAATTAAATGCTCATGTCTAATTTTTTTTTTCTCTTAAGCTCTCATATCATCATCAATTTCACTCTCTCTCTTGGTTCTCCCACTAAAAAAAACAATTGATGGAGTTGTTCAAAACCAAATTCCACTGGTTATTAGTTGCTACAACTTCTTATTAAACAGGTTATTAACTAGGTAACCTGTTAAATAAATTGTTTAAGACGACCCGAACCTGACACGACAAGTTTATTAAATGGTTCGGGTTTGGGTTGAGACTTCTTGACATGTTTATTTTCTCGACATGACACGATGACGACCCGACCTGACCCATTGCCAACTCTACTCACAAGGAAAATAAGAAAAATAAAGACATGCAAATCGAAAATTAAAGGAAATAAGTAAAAACACAACCCAAAAATACTCCAAAGGCCACCCTAGCTGACAGGACTGGACCCGAATTCCCCCTCGGAACTCGTGTCCAACCCTGCTTCCCGTCAGAATCCACCCCGACGCAGGACCTACTTTACTAAAACGCCCCTTAACTCTAATTTAAGGAAATAGGAAAGTTGACTTCTGCCGTAATTTCGACAGAGTCTCTCCTGAAAAACGGAGTTTCCCAAAATTTCCACCTGTTAAAAACAACAGAGAATTTCCCAACAGGCAGCATGCACAAAGCAGAAGCACACAGATTAATAGGGAGGCCTCCGGCCTCTACCTCAATCCTAGGTGAGCACTACGGAGCAATCTAAAGAAATTTAAACTTTACAACCTGAGTAAAGGATAGCAAAGTACAAATACAAGAAAACTCCTACAGGAGCCATTAGCCGTGATGCCTCGACGTGGTGGTATCGACCTCGGGATCTAGTACCTGGGGGCACAAACAGAAAATGTGAGTGGACGAAAAATCAAACTTTAAACCTCCTTTTTCAATGAACATAATAACCCCCTCCGTTTTCGTAAATAATGACAAGCGTTATGCAACAAAAATCCTTGTGTACACGTTTATATTTATACGAACAGATACTTGAAAACAATTCCGTTAAATTCTTGAAACCACAACTTGAACACTGAATTCTTAAACTAAAAACCATGGAATTGAATCCATCCAAAAATTCCTCATTTAAGTAAAATATAGCAATACTGAATAACTCCCTTTTTCCTGGAACCCAACCTGTCTAGCTTCAAACCTTAATTTAAAATATGTACCTGTGCATCACCGTCCCGGTGCACATATTCAAACATAATAAATCCTTGAAATAACATCCATAGACACACCCACACTAATTCATACACACACACATATATAAAACATAAATATAAAACCATAGAAATCCCAAAGAAATGTATTTAAATAACCAAAATGACTTGAAACCAAGAAAATCCAAATTCCCAACCAACTGTTTCCCTACGCAATGCCCGTAGGCATAGCAAGTAAGGAAGGATCCTCACTTAAAAGAAAATAAGAATGGAAGTATAGTAGTAGGTATATATATATATACATATATAAATAGTAAGACTCTTAGACCAATACTTGTACCGGGGAAACAATCCAACCAGGGGATTGTTGACTGACTACATATCCCTTCACAAACACGTAGCCAGGGAACAAGCCGTCCTAAATGGGGACTAACTCCCAGATACGCACAGCAGAAAATACCTCAATATTGTGCGGTTGAAACAATGTCCTACGAGCGCAGACTGCCCGGCATGGGCCTACAGTAACACCCCGCCAAGGGTGAACCGGGTTCCGTTGTATCCTGTATCCATTTCAGTAACCAGTATCCGGGGAGGTACATAAAGTGGTGCTGATAGCACTCCATCTAGTATACATAATCCCTGACATACCCTAAATTCCAGGGTATTCAGCCCGTACCCAAACTCGAACACAATAATATCCGGACGTTACCCCGTCCATAATTGACACCCAAAATATGTATATAATAAGAATATAGACACAAGTGTCTCAACATATACATATATCCGGAACCCAAAGTATTCATAAATTTCCAATATCAAATATAACCCAAATAATCCATATAATACCAATTCCAAACTTGAAACAAATATATAACTCCATAATCCAAAAGTAGATAGAATTTCTTAAAAACGTGAAATCCAAGACCCAAAACATTTAATCAACGTATAAATATAAAATATAAAATATAAACTATAAATTCCCAAAATCATAAAATTCACACTCTCTTAATAAATTCCAAATATTGAAGTCAATAGAAAATTCCTTGATTTAAAACAATATAAAAATTCCAAGATCAAAATAACCAAAGTATATAATTTCGAAACCTGACAGAACAATAAATCCTCAATTGGTCAAATATAAAACCCAAGAAATTCCCAGGTATTTCAGCATACCCAAACCGTATACAAAAATTACCGGACAATGGTCCCGTCCCAAGTTCAATACTCAAAAATATTTAATTAAAAGTATAGCCACCAATGTCCCACAATTAAACCGGGACCCCAAAACATGCATAAACTTTGAATATAACTTAAATTCCAATAACTTCGTAAAATATTCTATCCAAGATTCAAAATCTCATTAAAACTCCTTAGTCAAAGCGACTAATTTTATATGCATAAATTCTCCGATAATTCCATCAAAAATCAAGCCCAAGACTTAAACAGTATTTAAAATTCCAATAATCAAGATAAATCATTTCATATGCATTGCAATTCGTTCTTTAAAAATATGCTCATTCAAAACAAATGTCCACTCACAACAAGTCCACGCTGCTCAATCCTTAGAGAGCTTTTCTTCCGAAGTACGTGAAGCAAGAGTACCTAATTGAGAGAATAAACGGTTTAATTAATACGCGTACCCAACAACAAACTTTAACTTAAGGCGCTAGTTCTCGAATCTCAAAGTAAGCGTACACGACTACCGGGGAGTTTCTAGAGTCAAACTACGCTCTTCAATCGGTGGGACCACCTCGGAAGACTCACGGTCAACCGATTGGTCAAACTTCCCGAATAGGTCAACCGGGCCTCCGGGGCCCATGACCTCTGATTTCCAATCCGAACATTCCTAAATGTTCAACTAGGTTTACTAAACACATCCAGGCAATTTGGTCTCGATCGAGCGGTCGGAATCTGCGCCAATCGCACGATCGGACGCAGAATCGGTTACCTAACCCTAGGGTTAATGATTCGAGTATCCGGACTCCGATTCTTGATCCATTTGTTCCTATACGATCCTAGAGATACGGGAACAACATACTTGAAAATGGGACCGATCCAACGGCCCGAACATATCGAACCGGATAACGCATAATAGGCGTAAATCCGTTCCATCGTCAAACGATAACCAAATTGGAATCCGAGCACACCTACGCGCTCGGGACGACATGAGGAACATTTTAGGACACAATGCACCACCACAACAGTGCCCGGAACCCGCCGGAATTGGGTGTGCATAGTAATTCCGTGACCGGAAAAACTCCAAACCAAGGGTCAAGACTTCAGGTATAGGTTCAACTCAACAAGTGGAGCATTTTATTCAACTACGGCAACACCTAGTTTGGCCGGCAAGTGGCCGGAAATTCAACTCAAAAACTGGCCTAATATGGGTTTCTAAATCGAACAACCTAGGCTTGAAACCAATCTACAATGGATAGAGCATGAAGTGTAGATGAAGTTTCATACCTCACTCGACCGAAATGGTTGCCGGAGTCGCCGGAAAACTCGTCTAAAAGTTCGATAACCATCGAACTTTCAATCGCTCCAGTTTAAAATCCGTGGGTTTTCAAGCTGGGATAATGGGCAGGTTATGTAGAGGAGGAAGAGACGAAGATTTAGGGACTGGAATCGCCTGAATCGGACATCGGTGGAGGGAGAAATCGCCAACCAAAGTTTGGCCCGAAGAGAGGAAGAAAAATGAGGGAAAGAGAAGGAAAATCGGGGAAGAAGAAGAAATCCGGGTACTGTAGCCAATACAGTAATCTGAAATTCCTTTTTTTTTTTTCTTTCTAATCGCTTCTCGATCGTTACAACTCGAATTTGGTGTACCGCATATCCACAAACTCGTTTCGACGAGCCTGACGCAACAGCGCAACCCAATTCTCCAAATTCCTTATGAAAATTTTAAAGTGCCTACAATACCCTTAATCCCAGTGGCAAAACTGTAATTTCACCAAAATTATTTAATTGAATAAATTAAATTAAATTGGGTCAGAGATGTTACACTAGCAAACAACTAAACAATTGAAGGCCCATCGTATGATAAATCAGATTCATAAAACAGAAAGGGAGAACGGCTAATAAATATCAACAAGTCTAACTTATCAATTAAATTTGAAAAACGAAGACAACTGTTGGACCAATCAGAATTTCACAAACTGCTCCAACTGCTTCCATGAATCCTAAAAATCAAAATAACCACTATGAACTACTAATAACTGATCATGGGGAAGAGACAACCCAAGCAACATAGCTTGTGAGGGATAAACCAAAATAACTATGCCCGTCAAGGAGAGACCAATAGAACAACTCTGCGTGTGATGGAGAGACCATTAGACATGGCCAAAGAATTGAAAGACTAACTTCAAATAAAAAGTTGAGTAAAAGAAAAATGAGAGAGATGAAAAGCCCGAGAAAGAGAAAAATAAGAAAATGAGAAGAAAAAAAAAGAGATGAAGAAATCAAGTAAAGAACAATAAATTAGGAATAGCAAAATCAAATAAAGGTATGGAGAAAGGATAAGAAGTGTTTTCTTATCTCTGAAACTCTCGTTGATAAACTTAGCACTGTGTCGTATTGGCCAATAAAAAACATGTTAATGCATGACATTTTGCTGAGGATGGCGATTTTCGATCTATGGTTTTTGAGGAGACATTCACGCCTGGTTTGATGTGATTTTGAACCAAATCATTTCTCCACACCCTGGTGCATTGGTAGCACACCAACAACAGTTTTCCATGCCTCAGTTATCACACGTTCAACATCATCATTTTGTAGCCATGCCTCCTCAAAATAGAATGTACGATCTTTCTTCCTGGTTATAGGTGTAGGCTACTACAATCTCAACATGATAAGTAGGTGGTCCGATTGACTGGGCTCCCACTGGGGATAGCTATTTTATGCCTCCATGATGAGGGTGAAGAAACAACTATATTTAGATGTGGTGTGTTTCTCTTTGGAGGGCTGAACCATGTAAAAGGTCAACCTTTGAATCTAATAGAGATCAGTAAGTCCGCAATCTGGAATGGCCTCCTAGAAGGCCAACATTTGTTGTACAGGCAGGCAGGGGAGCTTTGATGGATGTGCTAGGTTATGGAGGAGATCCCAAGATTTATGTTTGTCGCGGGTCGAAGGATATCCATAAAAACCTGTAAGCCCCAAATGTTCCTTGTCGCCTAGGCAACCAAATTTGACATCAATATACTGGGAGGAGGAAGATTGGACATACATATTGGTTTCCAATTTTGAAAGGAGGCATAAACCACTTGACTTCCCCACTGAATCTGCTAAAATATGAATATGATTTGAATAATTCAAGTTAATTGTATTCTTCTCCATAAGGAGGTATATATAGGAGATTACAAGTAGTGCTTTACAAGAAAATTGATACAGGAATTATTAGGAGAATATCTCCTTATTATACAAGGATTTTCAACTATGTGAAAACAAGGAAATAAATCCCCCAATTAACTTAGGAAATAAATCTCCTTGATTTTTTAGGTTAACTCACGCAAACACTCCTCCTCAAGTTGGTGCATACATGTCACCAATGCCCCAACTTGGTAAGTGAGTCATAAAATACTCATCCACATATACCTTTTGTCAAGACATCTGCTAACTGATCTTCTGATTTTAAAAAGGGTAGGCAGATGATCTTGTCGTCAATTTTTTCTTTGATGAAATGTCGATCCACCTCGACATGTTTTGTTCGATCATGTTGAATTGGATTGCGAGCAATATCAATCGCTGACTTGTTATCACAATGTAATTGCATGGGCTTCTCTAGTTTAAAACACAATTCTGTCAAGAGTCTTCTGATCCACAATAATTCACAAACTCCTTGAGCCATACTTCGATACTCTACTTCTGCACTAGACTGAGCAACAACATTTTATTTTTTACCCCGCCAAGTGACTAGGTTACCTCCAACAAATGTATAGTAACTCGATGTAGAGCGTCTATCTATAAGGGAACCAGCCCAATCAACATATGTATATCTAACAACTTCAAAATTTCCATTCTTTGAGAACTTTAATCCTTTACCAGGGGCTGACTTTAAGCATCTTAAGATCCGATTAACTGTATTCCTATGAGAAAGGCTAGGTGAATGCATAAACTAACTGACCACACTCATAGAATACGTAATATCTGGTCTTATGTGTGCCAAATAATCAACTTTTCAACAAGGCGCTGGTATTGTTCCTTATTGGTTGACAAACGGTCCATGTCTTCACACAAATTATGATTCATCTCAATGGCTATGCCAGCGGGCTTACATCCTAGCATTCCTGTTTTAGTGAGTAGATTCATCACATACTTCCTTTTTACAGAAAAATATTGGTTTTTGACTTTGCTCCTTCAATTTCGAGGAAGTATTTCAAAGGACCTACATCCTTCATCTCAAATTCTTGAGACAAATACTTTTGCACCTTCTGTTTCTCTGGTTCATCGTTTCCAGTTACAACTATGTCATCTACATAGACAATTAATGCAGTGATTTTTCCTCCATTATGCTTTACGAACAGGGTGTGGTATGAGTTACTTTGAATGTATCTAAAATTTTTCAGACTTAGTAAGTGTTCCAAACCATGCCTTAGGAGACTATTTTAACCCATGTAATGACTTTCTCGAGCTTGCAAACGCGATTTCTATTGTTAGGAGCTAAATTACATCCTGGTGGTAAATCCATGTATACCTCTTCTTCCAAGCCTCCATGTAAGAAGGCATTTTTAACATCGAATTGATGAAGTGGCCAATCTAGATTTGCTGCTAGCGATAATAAGACTCTGATAGTGTTAATCTTGGCTACTGGGGCAAAGGTCTCCTGGTAGTCCACCCCATACTTTTGGGGATAAGGTATTTAGTTGTTGTTGAATTATTATTATTATTGTCATCAGTATGATTGTTAATATTATACGTTTACTATTTATCATGGTTATTATTTGAGTAGATGGAATTACTATTATTATATTTATTAAGTATTTGAATATTTTATCGATCTCGTGAAATGTTTTATAGACGGTTTATATGAATATTTATATTGTTAACACGATTGGTTTGGAAACTCTTTTAAAGTAGGGTGGGTTATATTTATATATAAGTATGTATGTATACATGAGTTGTGAATGAGGATTTTGGATTTACTCCACTCACATGGGCCGATGAAGTATGCCGGCGTGTGATGGTGTTAATGGTGTAGTTGTGAGCATATTTATTTTTGTATTATTTTATATATATATGTGTGTGTGTGTGTGTGTGTGTGTACGTAAATGTGTGTGAATGTATGATATGTAGAGTGCTATTAGCACCACTCTATGTACCACCCCCGATACTGTGTACACATGTGGCGTTGGAATTTCCGGCGTGTAGCAGAGGTCCGGGCAACCTTGGCAGGGTGTACCGAAGGCCTTGGCGGGCAATCTACGCGCATAGGACTTGAGTTTGGGCCGCACATGCGATATGATGCCGGCGTGTGTGCTCTTGACCAGTAGTCCCCCGGTTGGACGGCTCAACCGTAGTCACGAGATGATGTGATGCCATCCAGTGGCCTAGTCAAACAATCCCCCGGATTGGATTGTTTTCCCTCGGTGCATGATTTATACCATGATCTGTACCTCCCATGTTATCGGCTCCTTGGATATGGATACTCGGTTATATCCTGGGGACCCTTGACGGGGTGTTACCGAAGGCCCTTTCCGGTCAGTCTGCACGTAGGACTTGTGATTGGCAGCATGTGCGATGTGATGCCGGCGTGTGCGCTACTGAGCGATAGTCCCCCAGTTGGACGGCTCAACCCTAGTCATGGAATGATGTGATGCTGTTCCGTGGTCTAGCCAAACAATCCCCCAATTGGATTGTTTCCCCGGTACAAGTAGGGTGCACTGGTCTTACTTATATATGTATATTTACTATATCGGGTATTTGAGTTATGTTGTTTTAAAGTCGGTTTGTTTTATACGTAAATTTGTAAGTGGGCATGTGGGTACATTTGTGGACTGATTTCCAGGTTGAGTTCTGAGCATGTGCTTGAGACGGCTCTGAACAGTTATGAGCTTTGGTTTTACTGTTTGAAAAGTGTGTTTTGAGTTTTCGAAATGGTTTGGAAGTATGAATCAGGGGAGGAAAGAGATTTATAAATTATTTTAGTTTTATGCCTTGTCAGAATTGAATCTGATTTGAATGATTGATATTACTTTAAATGACTGTGTACTATTGATTGTGATTCTGGAGTTAAAGAGCTACGTGTGGCATGATCCCTCACGGAGGGTACGTAGGCAGCCTAAGATTAACAAGATCAGCCCCGAATTCCTCACAACCCGAGACCAACCCTGCTATTTTTCCAACATCCAACCGATGTTGGGCCCACATACTAATAAATAAACTTCCACTTCTCGAAACAAGGGGAAAAGGGGCCGAGACTTCTGAAAACAGGACTTTACCCAAATTTCAAACCTGTTAAAAAATAGTAAAATAGTATACACCAGCAACCAGCATGCATATAGTTTACAAAACAGGCCTCCGGCCTTGAATTCAATCCTGTATAGGTAATATTAGAGCAACTAAGAGTATTCGAATTTAAACTACAGCATAGACATAAATGTCCTACAATTTAGTCGAAGATCGAGGAGAGGTAGGCTTGGCTTGATTGAGCAGTTCACTGCAACTATCACCTGGGGCGCAAAACAGAAAATTGTTACTGGACAAAACAAAGTTTTCATCGTTAAATCAATGTACTAACCTCACCGTTTCAAACACGACGCAACCTAACCTTTTTCAAGGCATAACCTCCCCAAAACCGACCTATGTAGATATATATAAATATAACATAAATAAACTCCCATAATCGTAAAGTGTATTTAGATGTATAAGTATAGACAAAGACAAACTTCCAAATGGTAATCTCACACCATCATAAGTACCGGGGAAACAATCCATCGCGGGAATCGTCTGACTAGCCCACAGGATCCAACTTTCCACCCTACGTCTAGGGATGAGCTATCCAACCGGGGGACTACAGCTCTACCGTACACATGCATACAAACCATACCACTATCCTACGCGCGTAGACTACCCAGTCAAGGGCCTTGGCACACCCGATCAAAGGTGCTCGGACCTTCACCGTACGTCGGAATTTCCAACGCCATGTATAGTGAAGCACAAGAACCAAATACATTCCCCCACACACCGGAAATTCCAACGCCACGTGTGGGTAAACCAGGGAGGGTACAAACCATGGTGCGACTCCGACACCTCAAACCACAACACAGTACTCCAATCCAAAGTCGTGTCATGAAGACCCGCTTTCACAACCAAACCCATCCAAAAATCTCAAACCTATACTTATAGGTATCCGGACGTCCCAAAACGTTTGTGAGTCAAGACCCAAAATAAATATAATTAATTTATAAATAAGATTCTTAAAATATAATCCAAACCCAATAACCAAATCCACCGGACAATGTTAGCGTCCGTACTCACCTCCCGAATATTAAATCAAAGTATAAATATAAATTCCTGAAGGCATAAATATAAATTCCCAAATGTAAGTTTCTAAAAGTATAGAATATAAATTCACAAAAAATATAAAATATAAAATTTCAAAAATATAAAATATAAACTCTCAAAAGTATAGAATACGACATTCATAAATTCCAAATATTAAAGTCATCAAAAAATTCCATAATTAAAACAATAAAATAACAAAATCCTATAAAATCCGAAACCCGCCATAACCATAAACCTCAACTTAACAAGTATAAGTCCAGGAGAAACATAGTGTTCCACCGTACCCAAATCCGTACAAAAGACCCCGGACGTTAGCGATGTCCCAAATTCCGTACTCAAGAATATATATAAAATTAACTATAACAATCGATGTCCTACAAATAGACCGGGACTCAAAATGTGCACGAACTTCAAATATAAATTAAATAGTAATAATTCCATCAAATATTACATCCAAAATTCAAAACAAATATCAAACGCATTTTATATGCATTGCATTTCATTCTTTAAAATAATGCTCGTTTAAAAATAAACTCCATTCACAGATAATCTCAAGCTGCCTGACCCTGTGAGGGTCCCGCTTGCTGGTACGTAGAGTCGAAGTACCTAATTTGAGAAATACGTGGATTGGATTAATACCAGCGAACCGAACGAGAACTTAAATTCAAACCCTAACTTCCCGGGACTCAAAGTGTGTGTGTGTGTCGTACGGAGAGTTTCTAAAGTCAACTACGCCTTTCAACAAGTGGGACCACCTCGAAAGACTCATGGTCAACCGAGTGGTCAAACTTCCCATTTTGGTCAACCGGGCTCCCGGGGCCCACGACCTCCAATTCAATCCGACCGTTTCTAAATTCCACTAAAGCTTACTAAATACGTCCTGAAGATTTGATCTTGATTGAGCGGTCGGATTTCTCACGATCACACGATCGGACGTTTTCGTTAACCTAAACTTTAAGTCAATGATTCGGAGCATCCGAGCTCCGATCCACTATCCGCAAATTCCTACACGATCCTAGAGGTTCAAGGAACAACATAATTGAAATTGGCACCGATCCAACGGTCCGAACACATCGAACCTGGGTAATGCCGAAGAGGCGTAAATCCATTCGACTGTCTTACGATAACCAAGTTGGGATCCGAGCAAACCGACGCGCTTAGGACGACACGGGGATCACATCGGAACACAATGTGGCCCCACACCATTCTTGATACTATGAATGTGTTTTCGCAGGTGAAATAAATTTTGGGGAAGTCCGTTTTTCAGGAAAGACTCGGCCCTCCTTCTTGTTTTTCATAAAAGAAAATTTTCTAAATTAGTAAATGGGCTGGCATTTGAGTAATGTCGTAAAAATAGTAGGGTTGGTTCAGGATTTCGAGGAATTCGTGGCCGATCCTGTCATTTCTTGAATCCATTGCTTTTTTTTTTTTAAAGAATAATAATTCGCATTAGGGGTGGGCACGATGCGGGATGACACGGGATGGAGGTCATCCGGTGTCAATCCCGGATAGAAGAATCGGGACGGGATGACACGGGATCGGAGTTTTTGAAAACACGTTCAAACCATACCGACCCAAACGAGACCGGTATGATTCGGTATCAAATTTGATACCGTTCAAAACACAAATTAAAACAAGACCAAAACATCTCAAAGCCTGAAAGCCTAAAAGCCTAAAATGTTTTTACGCTCGTAGCACATCCCAAAAGTCCTTAACCGATACCCACATCGATCTCACGCTCTACCCTCGAATCACAGACACTTCTCTCACCACCATCTCAAATGCGTGCAAGTCTAGCCTCCGGTCAATCGATCTTTCAAGGTCCAATTGCTTTTCAGGAACTAGGTTGCTGAGTTTGGCCTTGAATTGCAAGAATCTGGTGGAGATCGACTTGTCAAACACCACTGAACTTAGAGACTCTACGGCTGCGGCTTTGGTTGAAGCAAAGAACTTGGAGAAGCTTTGGTTGGGGAGATGTAAGCAGATCACATATATGGGTGTTGGGTGTATAGGAAGCTGAGATTGATTAGCTTGAAATGGTGTCCTGGTGTTGGTGACTTGGGGGTGGGATTGCTTGCGGTCAAGTGTAAAGATATTCAAAGTTTGGATCTCTCTTACTTGCCGGTAGAAGAATGAAAAATAATAAAGAAAGAAAGAGAGAGAGAAGAGGAAAAATAATAAAGAAATATAGAAGATACTATTCGGTATGGTATGACACCAAACGGGATGAGAAATATGAAACCGGTGTCATGCCAAACAGTAACGGGATGACACGGTATCATCCCGTTTACACTTCAACACCAAACGGGTTGGCACGAGATTGACACGGTTTGGCACGGTTTCGGGACAGTTTCGGTATTTCGGTTTTGATGCCCACCCCTAATTCGCATTGTGTTTTTTTTTTCACTTTTATTTTTCTCAATCGGTTTTTAAAATAATTTCGCTTTCTCATAGGTAATTTTTCGTAAGATATGAAAAATGAAGAGTATGGCCCATTGTTTTTTTTTTTTGGTTTTGGTAAAAGGTTATAAGTTCAAGACAAGTGAAAAAAAAAAAGCGGTTTTGACAATTAAAAAGAGAGGACACATGTCACTTTGTGCTTGAGCCGCAATACGTAAAGCCAAGTCCTAAGCTCTCATTTTCAGCCACCAAATATTGACCATGCATGCATATCCCATACATACATCCATGTGCTTTGGAAAGGGAAAAATAACGCATGCACATCTTGACTCCACTAAGGAGGGATTTCCAATAGAATGTTTTGTTGTTGTCGGGGTCTAGATGTGGGTGCTGAACTCGTGAAATTATAAAGGGTTTGAGGAGAGGAAGGGATCAGATGAGGGAGAAAAGGGAAATGATGAGGAAGGTCTAAATGTGGCTGCTGAACTCGTGAAATTATAGAGGGTTTGAGGAGAGGAAGGGATCGGATGAGGGAGAAAAGGGAAATGACGAGGAAGATAGGGTCTAAATGTGGGTGCTGAACTCGTGAAATTATAGAGGCTTTGAGGAGAGGAAGGGATCAGACGATGGAGAAAATGGAAATGAAGAGAGGGATCTGCGTGAAAGGGTGCAAGAGGAGATAAGCTCCGTGGCGAAGGCAAGGCGAAGAGGTGGGAAGAACAAGAAAGAGAAGGGAGATAAGAGAGAATGAGAACTATCGGGGCTTAAGAAAAATATTGAGTCACTGTTCACTCAGTTTTTTTAAAGCTTCAATGACAACGGTTGTAATGAAAACTGTTGTGGAAAACTGTGAAATAAAATCAGAAAACCACATACTCTAAACCACAACGCGTAAAAACCCCTTTTAACAACGGTTACGTAATAATCGTTGTGGAAAAAACTACTACAATGGTTTTGGAGCCAACCGTTGTGTATTCAGTGTTGTCTTTTTGAATATTTGTAGTAGTGACAACAATAAGTTGATTTAATATGGAGAGAATTATGCATAACAATACAGATCCACCGCACATCGGCAGAAACGACATATCGCATGTGCAGCTGAAAATTAAAATACAAAATTCTTCAAATATTGTACCAGCCCTCAAAAGAATTACAGGGGCAGTAAGAATTTGTGTAGACTATAGAAACTTAAATGAAGCAACTCACAATGATGAATATCCTATGCCAATGGCAGACATGTTGGTGGATGGAACATCTCACAAACAGATCTTGTCATTCATGGATGGCAATCTAGGCTATAATCATATAATGATGGCAGAAGAAGACATTCATAAAGCGATGGTATATGTCCTGGACATATAGGTGCCTTTGAATATGTTGTAATGCCGTTTAGCCTAAGGAATGCTGGGGCCACTTGTTTTTGCTGAAATTCTCGGTCCAAAAGACCGACCTTATTACAGCCCCACTCGGCCAAGATCTCTGGCCGAGAGGCGAGTACTCTTGACCAAACCCTTGAGCATAAGAAATATCAAGGTCCTGAGCCACGACCTTTGCGGGAGTAATGCTCAGCCACGGCCATGGCTTGCATCCTCGGCCGAGAACATTCTCATCCATGGCCAGGGTCGAAAAGGGTAATGGCTTAAAGCGTGTTCATATTGGCTTAAATCAGACTGTCTCTCTCAAAGGAAGCACATGGAGAGAGGAAGATTGCGGCGCTGACACACGTTGATTAACATGTAATGGGCAGATTTTGTTAGGTGGGGCCAAACTCCCCTAAGTCGTGGAAAAGCCACCAACTCTCAGAAGAATTAAATGCTCTCTTATCTACCCAATCAAGGGCATTTAATGCTTCTCTCAAATCATGTCCCGAATCAATCTCTGTGACAGTGGGCCGAACATCACGGCGGTCACCACCATACTTCTCGATTTCCGGCCACCTGCTCCCTCCAATTAAGTAGAAAACCATGAGGTCACAGGCCTGCCATCTTCCCCAAGTGCGTCCTATAAATACCATACCCTTAGCAATTTCAAAAGGGTTTGACACAAGCCTCCCACAGAGCAAATTTATCTTTTTCTGTCATTTACTTTCTTGTAATGCAATTTCAATATGTTTAGTTGCTTTCCAGGAGTAGTGGCAGATTGTAAGAAACCTCCGTTCATCAATATATCATACGACCCTCGATCTTTCGAGGCGCCGGAGCACCATCCTCTGTTACTTTTCTGTTCATCCCATATATCATACAGCCTTTGCCACCCATCGGAGCGCTGGAGCACCACCCAAGACCACCTATTGTTTCCACCGTCCACACCACCACCAACGGCGTTGTAGTTTAGGCCGTGAACCTGACGGCCGAGATCAGTTCCTCTCTCGGCCACAATCGCTTTGAAGCAAAGTCAGACTCAGACAGGCGCACTCAACTCACTAATCCATCCAACTAACCCTCGAATGCACGGTAGACCGTGCTGGCATGCCCACGCACAATCATCCAAAACCAAAGAAGGACGACCTGTGTTGACGCAGATCCCATCGGCCCGGCTCCCTAGGCCGTGAGATCCGCCCGGTCAACATCTTTGGCATGCCCAGCGGGACAATTCCTTTTCAGACTTATGGTGGAGACAAGATCACAAGCAAAAGCCAAGAACAAAGGAGTAGAGATGATTTCCGAGATTCCCGAGTCGGCTTCGCTAATAATTGCGGCCGAAACTGAGCAAACCGTCAGTACTCCGGTTCCCGTCATTATGACAAAGGCCTACATGAGCGAGTATGTACATACTCGATTTCCAATGGAAGACCTCATGGCAAAGCAGGCTTACAGGATAGAAACATCCTTCATGGCCATGGCCGCGATGGATAAAATCTCGTCAGAGTTACGGACATTCTTCCAAGAAAGGATGCCGGCCACCTCGCCGTCAATACCGTCCAGAACCGAACAGAGTAGGCCATACTCTGAGAGAGTAGAGCCTTATGGTAAGGGCAACAGCTTCAGTGCAGCGGGCCAAGCAACCACCTCAGGCCATGGCCAGTGTTCCACACCAACGCTGAATAACTGGGGGCAACCTCGGCCAACATGGTACAGCCACGGCCCGACGTTTTCACTGGAAACCCTTCACGGCTAGTTCTAGACGGCTGTGCCTCAAGTGCAATACAGCCCAATCCACACCACGACCGTGCAGACACAGGTGGGCCCAAGCAATGCGGCCATGACGCAATAACGGTTGTACGGTCATGGTGGCTTGGTCGTACCCCAACCACCGCAAGCATAAAATCTCTTTCCCGGTCCCCAAATCCAAGCCGCCTTAGAGGCCCAAACCACGCCACAATAGGTGGGAGCGTTTCATCCTTTTGGCCCATGTTTATCCAGCGGCCACGTACGCTCAACTGGCCAAATGTGTCATGGGCTAACTAACGACACACAAGAATTACCAGTCATCTCAACTGCCACGACCGAGCCGATTGTCTAGTTCGCACAACATCTAAGGCCGCAGGGGTTCTTAGCTCAGCAGGAGGCACAACAAAACCAACAGCTGCACTAGGAGCGGCCCCAACCTCCCCCTCAGGGGCTTCAGATCGAAGATGTGCGGCGCATGATTGAAGACGGCCTGGCTTAGCGATGGCCGGATGTGCCAAGATACACCAAACCCTTTCCTCCCGAAATTGACCGCACGCCTCTTCCTTGAAACTTTCGGCTACCGGAGTTCATACTGTTCTCCGAGGATGAGCATACTTCTTCGATTGAACATATAGGCCGTTTCACGGCCCAATGTGGAGAAGCTGATTCTGACGCCCAGAAGCTTCGATTGTTCGTCCATTCTCTAACCGGCGCAGCGTTTTCTTGGTTCATCAACCTCTTGCCGAATTCGGTATGAGACTGGGCCGACATGGAGTGGGTATTCCATGAACACTTCTACCAGACAAGCCGGGAGATAACCGTTGCCGAATTGGCAAGGATGAGCCAAAATTCAGGAGAGACACCCCTCGATTACCTACAACGTTTCAAGACGTGGAGAACTTGGTGCCGAACCAGCCTACCAGAGAGAGAGTTGGTCAATATGGCCGACGAATGACTAGAGTTCGAGTACCAATAGAAGTTCCAAGGCATTGAATTCTGAGATATGCACAACTTGACCAACAAGGTGGACAGGTATGCGGCCCTCTTAAAGGAAGAGCTACAGAAAAAGACGGCCTCGAAAGGAACATACTACAAGAATCCCATCGTAAATTACGCCGAGGCGGATAGCCATAGCGAGACAAGCGACACCGAACTAGTAGTTCTGCCGAGGTCAACATTGACAGGCCTTTCGTATGTAAAGAGCTTATCAAGGCCGACAACAGCCGGACGAAGATCCCAGACGCCAAGCCCTCGACCCGGGAACCCAAATTTTACACTTTTGACTTAACCCGTGCCGAGGGGATTTTTGATTTGTTGTTGGCAGAGAAAAAAGTCAAGTTATCCTTCAGCCACAAGATTCCAAAGGCCGAAGAGCTCAAGGGGAAGACCTTCTGCCAGTACCACAGCTCTTGGTCTCACGGCACCAACAATTGCGTCGTCCTACGGGATGTTATACAAAAACTAATTGACGAGAAGAAGCTCCAATTCTCGGGGAAGCCTGCCATGAAGGTTGACACTGAGCCGTTTCCTCCACCTGGTGTCAACATGGTCAACGCCCATTTTCGGGCTGAATATAGGAAGATCCAGCGGACCGATAAGACTGAGTCGGGAGAATCAGGAGAAACGTCGAAGCTAGAAAATGAGAAGGGAGAGTCTCCCAAGCCCGAGCCAATAGTTTATGACCAATGCAAGAATAAGATCGGCCATCTAAGGCCGAAAGAAAACAAGAGAAAGGCTGTCGAGCCTACTCAACCAGTCGCCAATCAATCGGCCAACCAGCATAGTCACCATTCCACAAGGAGCGCCGTGTTCGACCGCTTGGGGGCACGGGCCTCCCAGGTCGAGCCATTAACAAAAACCCAGCTAAGAAGGATGTAGAGGCAAGCTCGGCACAAGGGCCAGGATGAAAAAGATGAACACGACTCCAGAGAGGTGGGCATCATAGACATCTACCACGGCCAGGACCCCCCGTTCTCGCAGAATGGTTTATCTTTCCTTCGGGAATTCCATCAGGACTATTCGGCAATTGGTCTATACGGCATGGTCCCTGAGAACCGAGAGATCGTGGAGATGGCTCTAAGAAATGCCAAGGCAGAGAGGCTCCTCATTACCTCGGTCTCTGATTCGGCAACCAAATTCGTGTATCAGGTGAATCGTGAGGCCCGAGCAAAAGGGCTAATGTCCTACCTACGACCTAAAGGGGTTGGAGGCAACGGCTCCTTTCACAAGAGATGATTTGGACTACCTCCTGTGGTATTTCACCGTAACTTTGGCCGATGCTATGTTCGGCCTAACTGCCGAGGAAAAAGCCCAAGTCAGCCGGTTGGATGAATACCTCGTTGCTAGAGATGCCCTTATCAACGCCAAGCTAGCGCTTAATAGGGAATCAAAAGCTCCAAGTGTCTCGGCAATTGAGACGTTAGACCAAGGGGACGAGGAGCTTGAAGAACCGTCCCCCCAAACTAAGGGGATCACCCTGACCGAAGAAGACAACGCGGTTGAAGGAGAGAGCAGGGGAAGGAACCCACCCAAATCACGTGAAGCTGGGTAAGTCTCAGGAGGATCTTATCCCTAGCGACGTGGTCATGAGCAGCTTCTTCGGTGATAAATCCAAAACCATTGGGGTGTTACCATTGAAAATAACTGTGGCCGATCAGACAAGAGTCGCGGCCTTCTATGTGGTCGAATCCAGCGTGGACTACAACATGTTGCTCGGCCGTGACTAGATTCACCAGTCTGGATGCATACCGTCATCTCTGTTCCAGTTGTTGTTCTTTTGGGATGGCCAGAAGGTGTCTTTACACCCAGCAGATGAAAAGCCCTTCGAGGCAAGTGCCGTGCAGGCACGAATTTATGATGATGATGTTGGCTGGGTTGTTTTGACTGGCCATGATGCAAGTGGCCGACCAACCGGGACGTCGGCAAAGAAGGTTCTGGAGTTAGGCGCCGAAAATGTCCGACAGGACTCGGCGCGCGAAGTTCGAATGACCTTACCAGCCTCTATTAATGTCGGACAAAACAACAAAAGAAAAGGGGGCAGCAGCTGTCACTGACCTGCTGTAGCGGCTACTAGAACACTGGGCCGAGGAATCTCTACAGCCAAACTCTCCGATCAACTTGATCGAGTTCCTGCATGAGTCAGACAACGGCGAAGTTTTAACCATCGACGACTTAGAGCCTACGCAGGCCGAAATAGAGGACGACCACCCTGAAGTCCAGGATACATTATTGGAAATAAATGTAGGAACTGAAGCCGAACCACGGTCTCTTTTTATAAGCAACCTCTTGAGCCCGGAGTTAAAGGCCGAGATTATCGGCTTGCTCTGTGAATATAAAGATTGTTTTTCTTGGGATTATCATGAGATGCCAGGATTACCTAGGGGTTTGGTGTAACATGAGCTAAGAATTAAAGAAGGGTTTAAACCATTCCAGCAGCCACCAAGGCGGTTTTCGGCCGAGGTGCAACTCAAGGTTAAAGAAGAGATTGAACAGCTTCTTAAAGCCGGCTTTATTCGTACGGCTCGGTACATTGAATGGTTAGCCAACATTGTGCCAGTCTTAAAAAAGACTGTGGCGTTAAGGGTTTGAATAGATTACAGAAATTTGAACCTCGCGACTTCCAAAGATGAGTATCCTATGCCCATGGCCGACCTCTTAGTCGATGGAGCCGCAAAGCATAAACTCTTGTCATTTATGGACGGTCACGTGGGGTATAACCAGATCTTCATTTCCAAGAATGATGTCCATAAAACGGCGTTCAGATGTCCAGGGGCTATTAGAACCTACGAATGGGTGGTCATGCCATTCGGTTTGAAGAACGCCGGTGCAACATACCAACGAGCCATGAACCTAATCTTTCACGACTTGATTGGACGAACGATTGAGGTTTACATCGATGATGTGGTTGTCAAGTCCCCTTCACAGGCCGACCATGTGGGACATCTCCACCAAGCCTTTCGGCGTCACGGCAGGAACTTTCTCGGCTTCTTAGTCCACCAGCGAGGGATTGAGATAGACAAGAACAAGGCAAAAGTCATTATGGCCACGCCTCCTCCAAGAACCAAGAAAGAACTCCAATCCTTCCTCGGTAAAGTCAACTTCACGAGACGGTTCATTTCCAACCTGGCCGGCAAAATCCAGCCATTATCTCCCCTACTTAAGTTAAAAATATGGAGGAATTCAGTTGGGAGGCCGAACATCAAGCGGCCTTATAGGAAGTCAAACAGTATTTGTCCCAGCCGCCCGTTCTCATGCCACCAAAACGAGGGAAGCCACTAAGGCTATATATCTCGGCTTTGATGGACTCCATTGGTTGCTTGTTGGCTCAAAACAACGACGGCCAAATTGGAAAATGGACGATGGCCTTATCCGAATTCACGTTCCAATATGTGGCCCAAAAATCAGTCAAGGGTCAGGCCTTGGCCGACTTTTTGGCTCATCACCCAACCAAAGGGGAAGAGGAAGAGGCCGAAGTTGAGATTGGCATGGTCTACATGGAGAAGAGCTACTGGACGATATACTTTGATGGCTCAAGCACCGAGACCGTATCCGGGGCTGGAGTCGTAGTCAAATCTCCCCAAGGGCAGAAATGGCAGTTCTCCTTCCAGCTTGATTTCAAATGTACGAACAACCAGGCCGAGTACAAGGCACTCATTATCGGCCTCAGGATTTTAAAAGAAATGAAGGCAACCCGAGCCCTGGTCTACGATGATTCCCAATTGGTTATCAACCAGTTGAACGGGGAATATCAATGCACGAGCGAGAGTTTACTATGTATTATGTAACAGCCCTTAACGCGGCTGACGAATTCTCTAGGATCTCCTTTGTCCATGTGCCACGTGCGGAAAATCACGAGGCCAATAAGATGGCTCAGATAGAGTCAGGCGTGAACATCCCTGAGGACGACCACGACCGGGTCATTAAGATCAAGAGATGCACGATACCATCTTTGGCCGAACGAGGAATGTCGGTACAAATGTCGGCGGTCGAGACTGCCGACAGAGTAGAGCAAGCCAGAATGGCCGAGGCCGATTGGCGGTTCCCCATTGTTAAGTACCTCTGTGAGCCGTCCGTAATCATGAAAAACCACTCGCTTCCAGGCCGGTGGTACCGATATACCAAAATGAGCTCTATCGAAAGGGATCCGATGGCCTACTTTTACTTTGTCTAGGCACAAAGGACGCACGAACGGTAATAGGCGAATCTCATGAGGGCATCTGTGGGGCTCACCAGTTCGGAATAAATATGAGGTGGCTAATCAGGAGGCATGGATATTACTGGCCGACCATTCTAAAAGATTGTATCGAGTATACGAAAGGGTGCATCAAATGTCAAATTCACGGCCCTATAGAAAGAGTACCGGCTGAAGTCTTGCACCCTGTCACCAAGCCATGGCCGTTCAGAGGATGGGCCGTGGATATCATCGGCAAGATTCACCCGGCGGCGTCCAATAAACACACATGGATCCATGTGGCACTGATTACTTTACTAAGTGGGTCGAGGTGAAGTCTTACAGGTCAATTTCTAGCACCCAAGTGGTCCAATTCTTTGAAAGCCACATTATCCATAGGTTTGGCATTCCGGAGTCCATCACGGTAGACAACGGCCTAGTCTTTATTTCGGTCGAAAATCGAGAATATAGTGAGGGGATGGGGATCAAACTGATTCATTCAACTCCTTATTATCCTCAATCCAATGGGCAGGCCGAAGCGAGTAACAAGGTTATTAAAGGGATTCTTGAGAAGATGATCGAGGAGAAGCCGAGAGCATGGCATGACTTATTACTTGAAGCTCTTTGGGCATACCGGATCTCGGCGATCGGCCACTGGCACTTCTCCTTACGCTCTAACCTACGACCATGACATTATCTTGCCGATTGAATTAAAGGTTCGGTCCCTTCGCGTTGCCGAGCAACATGGGCAGGGTAAGAAAGATTATACGCAAGCAATGGCACAAGAATTTGAAGACTTGGAACAACAAAGTTTGGACACGCAGAATTTGATGCAAGCTCATAAGCAAATCGCGGCTCGGGCGTATAATAGAAAAGTCAAACATAAAACTTTTGCCGAGGACGATTTAGTATGGCGAGCCGTTCTACCTATTGGGACGATCCACGTTTTGGAAAGTTTTCACCAAATTGGGAGGGACCATTTGTTATTGACCGAATTCTTGGCCGAGGGGCGTTTCAATTAAGAGATAGCGATGGAGAACGACACAATTTGCCAATTAACGGCCAATATTTGAAAAAGTATATCTCGTCAGTATGGAAGACGACCGAGATAAATAAATGACGTATTGAAAGCAAGGACACATTGGATGTGGTTTGCTAAGTCAAGAATAATGAAGCATGCATTCGGTTGGTAAAATTAAAGGAAAGAGGCCCGTGTGCATAAAAAGTAAATATCGGATCGAAGAAAGTTGGAATTTATAAATAAGTTTTTTTACGTATGACGGCCATGGTTGGGCCGACTGAAATAAAAGACAACTACAGCTAAATGCCTTCACTAAACATCCCCCAGATCAGGCATGTGATCTTCCTCCAGGCTATCTCTCCACTGTTCATAACGGCCAGCCACTGCGCCTGAATCAACTTCCTCTAGGCCATGGCCTTCTTCTTTTCCGTCACCGCTTTTTGAAGTTGTTTTGCCGAGGACTTCAGCTCTGAGCCCACCGTGGTTGCATGGTCCTGTCTCTCGAGGATAAGTGCACGACGAGCCTGGAGTTCGGCAAGTTGGGCATTGACCTCGGCCAGTTCGTCATTTTCCTTCTGAAGGAGGAGGTCGTTTTCTTTAAGTGCGGCCATGGCAGGTTGGGTATGCCCTCTTATCTCGGCTAGCTCTTGATCAAGGGTGCAGCCCTCGGACATCTTCTGGCCAACTTCGGCATAACCACTGATCATCTCCTCGCCTTCGGCCAAGTGGGCCTGCAGCTCGTCCAGTTGGGCCGAGTCCAAAAACCCAAGGGCCATGGCCACATCCAGGCACACTCTAAACTCATTGAATGTCTCGGCGTCCTCCATGTGATTAACTCCCATGTGAAGGAAGTCTCTCGCTTGCTCAATAACGGCCTTGGTGTCATCGTCTAGAGGCGCCACCGAGGCCAAACTCCCTCCCTCCTCATATAGGCTGGCATAAAGCACATTAAGGTCTTCTAGGGAGTTTGGCTGCCAAATACGGAGAAGTTAGACCACACTCAATAGATAGAAAAATGACTAATTTGTGACAGATAAGAGTTTACCTCGGCGTCGGTTTGCACGAGCGAATCTTGAACTCATGCCACCATGGTCACAACCGTTGACTCATGGGTCAACGGAGCCTGGAGAAGAGGTGCCTCGACCGATGGTGTTAGCACTAAGCTTTGCGGGGGAGTGGCAGTAGATGGTAGGATCGGCTGAGATGGCACCGTGAACAGTCTGGGGGGCTGAGAGCAAAAAGGGGCGTTAGTCAGAAGGTATATAAGATCATGCAAAAGCATGTATGAATTCATACACAAAGTCCTTATCGATCGGATCACTAGGCCACCCGAACGGTGGGGGGCGATCTGCAAGGGCACCACGACTGCAAGAGTCTCGGTCGAAACTTCTTCGGTTGAAGTTGTAACGACCAGGGCGCTTGCGTCCAGAGCCGAAGCGCTAACATCGATGGTTACCACAATGACTGAGGCACCAACTGCTACCTCGTCCTGAAATAAGAGGCCATTACAACGTTTACAAAGGCAGGTAAAAACAATGAGGAGTCAAAGGAACTACTTACTTACCCTCAATAAAGGAGCCTCTTCCTCGCCCTCGTCCTCTCGATGAAGACTCGACCGTGGCCTAGCTGCCTCGAGTTTGGCCTAGTGGCCTCGGGTTCGGCCGGTGCCTCCGTAACGGCCTCATCCTCGGCCTGAATCTCCTTAGCCGTTCTTTCCTCGGTGGCCGCCTCGATTTGGGCCTCCGCCGCCACCTATATTTCAGCCTCTATTATCGGGGCCGCGGTGATCTCCTCCTCGCCCGTTTTCAACCTTGGGCTGCAATCAGGAATGAATTAGGAAAAGATAGCGAGATTTACCCCAAACAAAAGATAGGACAAGGAACTTACCCACAGCGGCCCTCGGCCGGACTAGCATTGTAGGCAACGCTGCTTGAACTCTCGGCGCCGGAACCCTCAGCATTTGGGTAAGGGCCGATGACATCACTGGTTGAGCGGGCCGATCAGCGGCCTGAGTTGACCTCGCCGCAGGCGTACGAAGCCGCTCGACCAACAACGGTCGAGACACAGGGGCCGAAGTCACGACCTGGGCCCTCTTTGCCCGACTCGCCTTGGGAGGGAGGGGGTCCCAATCTGCATTTATTAAGGCCCCCCTCAGGGCCTCTTCAACTGGCCGGGCAAACCTGGCCGAGATGAAATCCTCGTACCAGGCCCTTCCGTCCTTGTCCACCGCATTGCAGCGTCTCCACAGTGTGAGCATCAGGAAGGTCATCCCTTTCTGGAGCTGAAAGGTGCTGCCGGCCATGCCCTGGTTCTGACCAACATTGGGCCTCCAAGATGATAGTCGATTCAAAGATAGTGGGGGGAGGGGGACCATTTGAACCAGGCCAAACTGCCGCGCTATGAAATTCGACAGGTAAATTTCGGCCTCGGCCTTTGACAGGCTGCAGTGTAGGTCCCTTGAGACCAGGAACGAACCCCATTTGTCCTTGAGGTCATTTTCTGTCTCGCCGTCTGGGATGATGACAAGGTCATGGCCAGGTAGAGCGGGAAGGATCAAGTCAAGCGCACGTGGAACTGCGCCCTAGTTTGCTAGGCTAAGGTATAAAAGAACTTAAAGCAGAAGGCCGTAGTGTTGTGCTTGGGGGAGGCTCGGGCGAGCACGTTGGCCAACGGCTTGATATTATTGAAATTGGCAGGGCCCCTCAACTCTGGGAAGTATGCTTGAAGTCAAAATTGGAACACCCAGAGTGGGCCACCGTGCTTCGGCCTCATACCATCCGTCACGATGTCATGGAGTGACCAATAAATGTGCCCAAGTAGAAATGGGCAGAGGGCCAGCTTTCCTCCCTGAGCCAGGTAGTCAGTAAGGTGGGCGAACTCCAATGTAACTTTGTTCGCCTGGCTGCAGAACACGAACTTGCATAGCTAGTATAGCAAGAACACAGCATGCTCGACCTCGCCAAGAGGAGCAAGAGAATCATCCTCGGTGCTATCCTCTACGTCGAAGTTATTGTAGAAGCTGGAGTAGTTCAACATGTTTTTTGCCTTGCCTCCAGCGAACTGGGAGACCGTGGGCCAGGCGGCCTTGAAGTTCCGTTCGACCTCAGGGCCAACAAGCGCGGTGTTCACTTCCACGCTGATTGGGGAGAGGCCGAACAGAGCGGCCATGTCCAGAACGGTCGGTGTCATCATGCCGAACCGCAGTTGAGGGTGTTGGTGGCCGAGGACCAGAAGCTTAGGGTCGCCGCAAGAAGAGACCGATCCATCACTATCGGCCGCTCGAACAACTTGATTAAATGATAGATCCCCTGAGCTTTCCATTGCTTGTCGAAGAAATGCTCCATCCTCGGTAACCACTTCTCCCACTCCGAAGTTGAGGTCGGTCATTGAGTCTGCAGCCGGTTGGTGTTCCAGTTTTGGTAGTCTCCCTGGTTAAAGGTTGAGAGATCTACCAACCCATTCTTGAGATGGGCTGCGAGCCTCTCGGGCATGCCACCCTCCAGGCGAGGGCCTAGGAGGTGAAAGTCAGAAGCTACTCAATCCTTGAACCAAGGGGCAATGATTTGGTCCTCGACCAAGCCCTAGATCTCTTGGCAAATATCTTCAAACTCGGTCTGAAAGGCCTCGGATGAGCCTGAACGGAAGTAGAGGTGTTTGAGGCCATTGAAGTCGATTGAAGTCTGATGTTTCTTCGAAAAGTTAAGGGATGAGACAACGAACACGAAGAACACCGAAGAATGGAAACCCAGAAATCGGCAAAGGATTAAGGTTTCCGGACGGAAAATGCAAGAAACGACTCTAAATTGTTCACAACTGATAACGAAAGGCTAAAGGTGAAGGTTGGGGCACTTGGAATCAAGGTTGAAGGTTGGAGAATTCAAGAGAGAATTTTGGCAGAGTTTGGGCGTCTGAATATTTGAAAGCGTAAAGAAGACGAAGAAGGGAGGGCTTTTATATTGGCGCTCAAATACGAACCAAACCGGCATGGCTATCCCCTCGAACGACGCAATGATCTGACAAAACGCTCGAGTTCGCAATGATGTGTCAAAATCTTATGAGCCGTCATTTCGCTTGACTAGATGAACCGACGGCTCGCTCGAATCAAGGCAATAATGGCCTGAGCAGCGTGCGTGTGCATTTAATAACGCCAGATCTTTGGCGTTACTTTTGAGGAAGACGAAGCGACCATTCCCTATGATCCATTCGGCCTTCAATTGTGCTTTTAAAACAAAGTGTGAAGTCGAAGAAGTCCTTGGAACGGGGCATACAGATTGCAAGATCAAGATGGAGATGACCATGCCGCACCAATCAATGGGAAATGGTTTAAAAGTTTTATCCAACCATGTGGGATTCACAGCAACACAAAGCAGATCCTGGAATTGGAGAAGAATTAAGCAAAATTGCACATGGACTGGATTGACTAAGTTTTGATTTAATTATTAACCCTTCATTTTAGAACTATGTATATATATAAAATATGTGAAGAGAATATGTAAATAAATAAATAGAGTCTTTTTATTCCATCAAAATCATCGGAAGATGAACTGTTTTGTTACAAAAGGGAACAGTCCTATTTTTCTAAGAAACATCCTAAAGACCTAAGCTCTTAAGGATCTCTTGCAATCCAGCCTTCTTGGTAGAGATCTCCTTTTGAAGTACCACCCCTTGGAGAATTGAAGTCTCAGCAATCTCCAGTGTAGGTCTTGAAGCTGAAACCATGCTCTGAACAAGGAAAGTAGACTTTGTCTTTGCAGCTAAACTAGCACCAAGATCTTTTTCTCTTCGTTTCAAATTGGCTAGTTGTTGCTGAAGATCTTCAATATGCTTCTCTAGTTTGACTACAGCAAACTTAGTCTCTTTAAAATCAACAACCATCACATTCAATTCTAACTTCGCTTATGATAATCCACCAGGTTGGCTTCATGGATGGCCTTGCAAAACTCAAAAGTTTTCAAAGAAGGCTTTAGATCCTCATACTTGTCAAGAGTAATGGCTACATCTCTGGCCAGACCTAAACTTATCTCCAGCATGGGGTGAGGAGCCATGTTCTCTCTATGCAGAAAATCCAAATCTTTCATCAGTTGATCAACCATGTCCTTGCTCTCGTCCAGATCCACTTTAGTTGTCTGCAAGATTTTTAATTCTGTCCAGCGCTTCATCCAGTATCTTAGAGTTGGACTTGTTTGGAATCACCTCCAGTTTCTTAATCTTCAGCAGACAAGCATCCAAATCCATGGCATCTACACAAGAGACTGGTTAAAATCAAACTTAAAAGCTAGAATGAGAACACATCAAAAAGAAAAGTAGTGGGTACTTACAGCAGCAATCATGGGCCTCAAAGGGTTAGTAACCACAACTATCTCTCCAACTGAGATGTTCTGGTTAGGCTAAAAAATGAGAATGATGGTTAGGATCTTTAAAAACAAAAACACAGAATCAGAACAAGTGAAAATGAAGATACCTCAGGTTCAACGACAGCAGCAGCATAATTTCATGCTTCTACATTAGAAGCCAATTCATATGGAGTTAGTTTTCCTCCTTGGGCCTCTTGCTGCTTCTCGGCCAGCACTATGCTTTCTGCAATTACTCAGCAGGGATTTCCTCCAATAAAAAGGGCAGAATTCATACCAAGGAAGTCCAAAACCATTAAAGATTGAACTCTGCCTTAGTCTAAAGAAAACCTCACCTCTTCTTCCACCTCTTTGGTAACTTTCTTGTCTTTATCCTCATCCAGAACAGCGAAAGCTTCACGAAGCTCTTCGTCCATTTCTGAGGTTGCTGTAGAAACAGCCACAGGTTCCTCTACCACAGAAGTCCCTCTCTTGGCTCTTTTGGCTTTTACCACATATGATGAAGGGCTCGAAGGTGCAGCAGCTGTAAGGAAGCAAAAGTAGAATTAGGAACACAAGATTCAGCGCAAAAAACCTAGGTTCAACAGAATAAGCCTAAACCTTGAGCAGATTCTTTTCTTTTGCTTCTACTCACAGAAGAAGTTGCCTCAGGCACCTCTTCCTCTACTTCTTTGTCCAGAATGTCTTGATCAGAATCCTTTTCAAGAGCTACTTCTAGATCTCCAGCAGAGATGATAGAATTAACTGCACAAAAATCAGTAATTAGTAAACTGGTTTAGCTGAAATATAAGGGAAAGAAAATAGGACCAGAACTCACCAATCACTTGTCCACCTTGGACATCCTGCTCATTGACAGCCATGAAGGGATCTGAAAAAACAATGAAGACAAAACTGGATCAGAATACCTATTAAAATGCTAGAATTCAAAAGAAAAAGTGCAATAATTGATATTTTACCTACGATCACTTGGGCATTTATTTCTAAGATTAGCTGAGTGGTATTATTCTTTGCCTCCTTCTCAGCCTAAACCACTCCCGGATCCCACTTGATAAAGAGATCCCTGGTAGCATTGCACGCATCGACATACCAGCAAACTTAGCCTTCCACCAGGAATTAAAGTTGGCCGAACTACGAGAATTTGGCTCCCAAAATGGATAGAGAGCATTCACACAATTATTTGGTTCACTGAACATCTGCAGTTCAAATGCACATCTATGTCATCTACATCTCTCCAAGAAGTTCCCCTATTCCAGCCTTTCTAGTACTTCACCGGAATTGGTAGCATAATTCCAAAAACACATCGCATCAGCTAGTAGATTCTCGTCTCTAGCTACTGAATGCTTTGACAAGAGAAGAGCATCATAGATCCCAGCCTTCTTCTAGTGAGCTGCATACTTGGGGGAGAGGCGGTCAATCTAGTCTGACCATTTCACAGAACTGTTCCTCACTTCATTGGAAGGGAAGGAACGACTCAAGTTTTTACTAACCCAAGAATGAAAGGCCAGCAAGGGGTTCTGATAGCATAAGAGAGCCACATCATCTTCTTTGAAAAGACTGGACATTTCTTCAAGAACCTTTTCAAACCAGTGAGGACCCAGACGAGGGTATTTCCAATCATATGGAGGATGTTTTCATCAAGATTCTTCTGAGCATAAGGGTGGAGCTTGCTACAAATTTCAATTGCATGAGCATCCACGCATTCCCCAGAGATGTAGGGAGGAGGGAAAGATGAAGAAGATTCCTGGGCGCGGGTTTTTGGAGAAGACATCTTTGAATTCTGGCTAACACAAAAAGATCGAAAGAGAATCGAAAAGAAATCAAGGGAAATTTGAGAAAATTAGAACAAGCCTCAGAAGAAGGATTTGTTTTTGATAAGTAGAAAAAGAATTTTATAAAATTAAAGGATCGTCGGTTAAAATCGTGGAAGAAGAAGAGGTGCCTAGAAATAACTAGTCGTTAATTACCACTTCCCTATGAAGCCTAGTCCAGAAAGCAGAGACTTGGGCTAGAATAACAGCACGATTTGGCGCGCATCATTTATTGGCCAAACATTAAGTCTGAAACCATTTTCAAACGATTCAGACTTAGGGGGCATATTTTGGGCCCAAAATTATACGCACCAAGCCCATTTGATTGTTTGAGCAGTCTTTTTAACAAAATTGGGCCTTGTTTGCCAAAAGCCCATGATATTCAAACATCAACCAAAAAATTCTAAAACTAAATTACCACTAATGGTGATTAAGGCTAAGCACATTTTGATTAAAATTTGCCCAAAGCTTGAGCTCAAATTCTGTTCGCTAGCATTAAACTACTTGGGCCACACTTAAAAGGCCCAAAGGCATGCCCATCACTGCTTCAGAAATAAAACAAAAACTACACAAGTTTCCTAATGACGGATTATTGGAACTTGAAGAAGCGCTCCTCGTAACTACAAAGAAGAAAAAGAAGGCATCCCAGGGATATTTTGCACAAAGGCTTCGTCTCCAAACAAAAAAGTCTTATCAGCCGAAAATATTTTTGGCTACACAAGTTCCAAAATATCTAGAGAACATTCAAAAGAATTCTCGGAGAAGGAACAGGCTAAGCTGCCCTATCCCATGCAGTTTCAACAAGGAGATATTTTTCAGAAACAAGTTACAAGAAGTAGTTGGAAGATATTCACCATAATTAAAGACTTGATATTTTCTGCTTCTTATCAAGAGACAATTATTTCCTTTTTGAGACAAAGACGTGGACTGAGAGAAACAAGGAAATTCCTATAAAAATATTTTTAGGAAACCAGGAAATTCCTATAAAAATAAAGGACATGGACTGAGAGAAACACAACCAATCAACCAAAAAAAATCAACTCTCAGTCAAACTAACAAAAAATCAAAAGGTCACTCGATCTCAAGGAACCTTCAAACCCATAAAAAGTTTTAATGAACAATCCAACCTGAGGAAAACAGCCAGAACTCAATTCTAGGCCATTTTGAAAACTGTCCAGAATAGCTCAAGTCACCAGAACTCAGACCATTTTGTACGAGAAAACCTCAACAAATTTTTCAAAGACCTTATGGTCTTCAAAGTCCTTCAGGAACGTTCCTTTGAAGCTAATCCAGCCCAGAAAAATAGCCCTTCCAAGTGAAAGCCTAAGCAGAACTCAGACTTTTTGCTGTTACAAATTCGGTTCAGTAGTCAAAACAAGCCATTTCCAAGCGTTCCCATTCCATGCTAGTCCAGATGAAGTAAGTCCTTCCGAAACAGCCAGAACAGACGCAGATTCCTAATTCTGCCCGCTTGCTCAATTTCTCCAAAACTCAAATTGATGAAAGCTCTACCAATCCCAACATTGGTATCGATTTCCAACTAATACCTATTAGTTGAAGGTGTTGTTACACAAATTCCATTGTAGAAAGATTCAATTTAAGTAGTTCTGCTTGAAATTTTGTTATCTTTGAATAAAGTTCCTTTTGCTAGAATTTACCAAGTTGTACTGAGAAAAATTGTGAAGTCCTCACCAATCTGAGGCATAGAAAAGAACTTACTTGGGAGATATTCCTCACCCAAATTTACAATCGTTTGTTTTTAATGGATAACTTGGGGCGCAAGTTATTATATTTTCAAGTCTGTTAGAAGTTTTAAACTTATTAGCAGTGGCACGCTTGACACTAAAGAAGAAAAATTGTGAAGGCCTCACCAATCTAGCAAGAATCCACAAGTTGCTATGGAGAGAGGCCAGCAACCCTTTCAAGAAGAAGTTGATTTAGGAGAAAGTGATGCCAAACAATCTGTCCATGGTAGTAACAGAAGCAAACGGTTCCAGAATAACTCCAGAAGGCTTAATCAAATACAGGAAGCCATACTTCGACAAGAAGTTCCACCTCAAAGAAGCCAAGACACTTTGAGCAATATGATCGTCATGATGCAATGGCAGGTCAACAGACAATTCAAAAAGGATCGTGAAGCGATTACAGCCAGAGAACCAGGTCTACATGCTGTGGTACAACAGCTAGATCTTCCCTTTGGGTCTCCACCAGGATTAGCATGGCCATATCAAGAGGATCCTATTATTGCTCGGATGTTTGGAGGACATGGACTAGTAGCAGGTCAGGCTGGACAAAGAGGAGCAGTTCTTGTCATCCAAGGACAAGAAGCCCCTGCTCCCCAACCAGGGCTAGTGGTAGCTCAGATCCTCGTAACCAACCCGAGGCTCCACCATTCCCACAACCGGAGGTTCCTCCGTAACCACAAGTTATACAACTTCCGAGCAGCCAGTCATAGCATCGTACAGACCACGAAGAATGGATCCCAATCCATTTCCTCCACTACCAAGAGGCAATAGAGGCAGAGGAAGAGCCAACCATTTCGCCAATAGACCAGGAGGAAACTGGAGAAACCACCCAGACTTCGAGGAAGAAGAAGAGATCATTCTCACCATGACAATCCTAGGAGAATTTTTGGAATTTAAAGTGTTTGATTCTATGTCCAATCCTTCAAATTCTTTTGAATGTTATACAATTGATGCTTTGGATTGGAAGATGCAAGTGAGTGAATTGGATGAGGTCCGGAATGAAGCCTATGAGAATGCGAAGATCTATAAGGAAAGGACCAAGCTCTATCAAGATAAAGTCATTCAACGGAGTTCACACCGAGTATGAGAGTTTCACTTTATAACTCACGTTTGAAACTTTTTCTAGGTAAATTAAGATCCTGATGGATGGGTCCATTCAAAGTGACCCAAGTGTCTCCTCATGGTGCGATCGAAATTGAGAACGAGCAGAATGGGTATAAGTTTAAAGTCAATAGGCATCAATTGAAGCTTTACTTGGAAGGCCCATCAGGAGTCGTGGATTCGGTAGACTTTGTCAAGCCTTAGATAATGCCCTCCGTCTTGCGTAGAAGTTAAATAAAGCGCTTGGTGGGAGGCAACCCACCTAGGTAACTTCGTTTCATAATTTTTGTTTTTATTTTTTTTTGTTTTTTTTTGTTTGTTGTCTTTTAATTTTTACATCCCATGCTTATCCTAACCATTGATTGCATTCTATAATTTTTTTTAAACATTGAGGACAATGTTTAGTTTAGGTGTGAGGGTGTGGATTACTAATGGAGGCTTATATGTTTAGTTTGCTTACTAATGGAGGCTTATATGTTATGCTTTGATCACTAATTCTTTACTAAAGTGTTGCCATAAAGGTTTTTGCATCATAATTTATTGCACTCACATTGCCATGCTTTTAATATTTTGCTGGACAAAATATCATATCCGAATGATTGGGGAAGAATAGTGGATACTACCCTTGTGAGCTATTTGAGCTTTAAACCATTCTTTGAGAGGGCTTTATTGTTTCTACGCTTAAACACTCTTCAATTTCATTCTTTATTAGAAGATCTCATTAGCTTGTGCATTGGATACTAAAGAACTTTCTCACTTTGTGTAGGTGCATTGCTTTCAAGTTGGATGGACCTTTAGAGATGATGTTAGGCTGTGCATGTTTCCACCACTAAAATGCCTTAATCCAAACCCTTTGTGTGCACCGTTTATCCTTTTTGAAGCCAAACACTTAGCCCTTTTCTTTCATCACCCATATCAATCCTTACCCATTTAAACCGATTCTAAGCCATACCCTATAGCTTGGGAGATGTCAAGGTGATGAAGATAAGGTCTATAGGTTGAGCTCTACACCAAAGAAGTGGTTTGTACCGAGGTAGAACGTGCTAAATTGCAAGTGTTTTTTTAAAAAAATTTAAAGATTCAAAAAAGTCAAAAATAAATAAATCAAAAGAGCCTTAAAATTGGGCCAATAAAGAAGTACACAATTTGAAAGATCAAAAGTTTGAAATCATTCCAAGTGAAGTAGAGGAAAAGCACAAAATCCTGGATGCCAAACACCAAATTCGACAAGAAGAGCCAACTATGTATTCCAAAAGTTTTGCATGAAGAAGCCTTGGCATGTCTCAAGTTCTAGTTTTTCCTTCCCATTTTTTTGTAGCCCTTAGCCCAACCTTACATTACAACCCTAATAAAGACCTAACGGATCTTTTGGAACATCTGGCCTGGAGGTGAAGGTATGTACCTACGTTCTTAGTATTTAATTCTTTTCATGAGGTCTATTTCCAGAAATTGAGCTTTTATTCCTTAAAATTCATATGCGATAAATCTTGCTTCCCTATACATAAACTCTATTTGCATATGCTTGATGAGAGTGCAAACCTAGGTCCTGTGTGAAAATAAGAGAGATTCCTTTTGAGGCCAAGAGTTGAGACGAATTCTATCCTTAACATTGACGTATGGTTGCCTTTAAGCCAATGTATTTTGAGGGTTGGCTTTACACTTGACACGTGGTGCATTTACTTGAATGACATAATTTTAGTCTTGAGATAATGGTTTCTGCATAAATTGGTTTTTCATTAGTTTGTTTAAAGTGGTACTTTAAAGTTTTTTTGTTTTGTTTTGCGGAGAAAGCATTTGTGGGTATCGTAACTGGTAAACCCTCAGGACACACAACTCCTCCTACTAGGGACACCTAGGGGTTTAAAGGCTTGTAGCACATGCTAAGTGCCATCGTGTTTCCCTACGAAAATGGTCTAGATTAACTTCTTGTTTTTGTTTCTTAATTTGTTTTGTTCGAGGCCTAGCAAAAGATAGGTTTGGGGGTATTTGATAACTTCATATTTGTGCTTACTTTATATACCCTATTCCTATGATTTGCATTAGTTTCTTTTGTGAAATTGGTTGTTTCGATGTGTTTAGTGTGAGTTTTGTAGGAAATCGTCCCTAAAGTTGAGTTAGAGCTAAAAAAAGAAAAATATGGTGAAAAAGAGCAAAGAAGGCAGAAATTTGGAATTAGCAACTTGGAACTCAAGAAACTGTCTGTGCAGATGGGTCAACTTTACGGATTTAACTGTACGTTCTCAGGAAGAACCAGATATCGTGCTTTATATGCTTGGAAAGCTCTGGAAGTCTAGTTTTTGGAGAATTTTACAGTTCGTGATTTCAAGGTTTCTAGAGAAAGTTACATCAGTTTAGGTACTAGTGGGTCAGTGATGGAATTTTGCGCGAATTTTGACAGCTTTGAATCACAAGTTACTATTCTTGTTAAACAGCCTTTTGGACGTCCTTGGGCAGTTAGAAGCAAGGAATAAAATATCCATAATATCCTCGATATTTTCACGAAATTTCCGTATTTTTGGACTACCGATATTTCCGGCACCATCGATATTTTAGATATCCATGAACCAAAATATCGATAATATTGACAACATGGACCGAAATATCGATAATATCCCGATATTTCCATCGAAATTTCCGTATTTTTGGACTACCGATATTTCCGATATCATCGATATTTTATTAGGCACCAAAATATTGTGTTAATTCAATTATTAATTAGCTATTTTTTTGGGATGGTTGGCGTTTGGTCTAGTCAAAGAAGTGCATCAAAAGTCAAAGCCTAACTCAACTAAGAAAACAAACTCCCTATTCTAATTGGATTTTATTCCTATTTTTCTCTCCTATCCCATGCTGACCTAGTTCTCCATTTTGGGGAGACTATAAATATAACTTTTCAAGGTTTTTGGAGGGGAGAACCCTAGCACATATTGTTCAAGGTCCCAAATGACCCAACTCACATATTCACCTTCTTAGCCGTTCATAGCCTTCAAGATTTGCCGTAGGAGGAGATCAACTGCAGTGGATTCATCTAAGGGTGTTTCTATCTTAATTCAAACTTTGTATTTTATGTTCATAAGTATATTTTTTGTTTCTAAGATGGCTATGGGTAACTAGATTCTTTGCTAGGGATCTGGTGTAACCTAACATGACAATTCTATGTTATTGAGTTAATACTTTATTTTCAATCAATTGATATTCCTTGTTTCATTCATTATTATAATTGTGATCTTGATACTTGTAAGTGGCCATTATGGGTATTTTGGATTGTCTAAGATAAGATTGGGCGAGGGGTTCATCCCTAATCTTATATGCACTATGAATGAATGAGTTGTTGTTAAAGTTGGGGTTCAAGCTAAGATACTTCTTGGTTCTATTGTTCTTCGTAAACTTAATGGGTTCTCTGTTGACTCGCAAGTGCACGAGGCGTTGGATAGTAAAGCTTGTGTAAGTACGAGGTCGATCCCACGAGAATTGATGATAGATTGATTCAATTTGATTCCCTGCACAAAATAGAAAACCAAAAGAGAATAAATAAAACAAGAAAGAAAGAAAAGAAATTAACTCAAGCAAATTAGTTACCAAGTTCAATTTATATTCTTAGATTGATTCTAGCTAAAGTATGATTAAGCCATGGTGTTTGGTCCTAACCTTGTATTCCTAATTCCCTAATTAGATCCTTCTTGTCGAACCTAAATTAAGCATTAGAAATCCATTAAGCAAAGAAGAATGTTTTAAACAACCAAGCATGTATCTAATCCATGTTGTCGAATGTCCATACATACTCTTCCTATTCATAGTTCAATTTGAATTAATGCATGGTGTCTACTCTTAATTCAAACCAAGATAGCTAACATACAAGTTTTAATGGTGATCACTCATTCAAACAAGCATATTAACTTATAAGCATAATGAATAAGAACAAGAACTATAATTGAAACTTGGAAGCTAATTAAACTTGAAAACTAAAGAAAAGAAATTACATTACAATGGAAAATAAATTACAACTAAAAAGCAAAATGGTTTTGTTACAACAATTGAGAACTAAAAGAAAACTAAGAGACTTTGAGGGAGAGAAGGGAGAGGAGCTCTAGAGAGATGTTTGAGAGCTCCCCCTTGGGGTGTGTTTGAAGGTTAGCCAAGCCTCCTATTTATAGGAGAAGGAAAGCATCAAACTCACATGCCAATATTCTTCTTTTGACAACAAGTTGCATAGCCACCTCAAGTTCACATGAGCATCCATCTCCTTTCATCATTTGGCTAGTTCCCACTTGATGCTTTTGCTTTCTTTATTTCTTACACAACCTACTTCAATTATGACAAATAAACATGCTTCTTCCCCACTATCAACAATAGCACATGCATAGCTAATCATAACCAAGCAATTTGCAGTCAGCTTGTGGGCTCAATTTGGGCTTGTTCCTTCACTCTAAAAAATCTGGAAAAATATGGATCTTTAAGCTCTTTGTCTTATCTTTCTAAGCATATGCAGCCCAACTCAAGGAAAAATCAGGAAGGCCTTCAAAAGTCATTTTTGGCCCAGTAACGCAGATGCTGCCGAATTTGACCTTAAGTTGCCCAAACTTGCATAACTTCATCTAGAAGACTCGGAATCATGAACCGTAAAATTCTTCAGAAACTAGACTTCCGTATCTTTCCAATGACATATGGTTCATTATCTGGTTCTTCCTGAGCAAGTACAGTCCAATCCGTGAAGTTGACTGATCTGCATACACCGTTTTGAGCTAACTTGTCTCCAAAATGCATTTAGTGAGTCATAAGCTTATTACACTGAAACAAACACAAAATAAATTAAAAGCACAAGTTTAACTCAAAAACATAACCAAATCATAAGTTAGAAGGGTACAAAATGATATGTAATTATGCACCGATCAAATACCCCCAAACCTATATTTTGCTAGTCCTCGAGCAAAACAAAAGGAAAACAAAGATAAAAATAAATAAATAAATAAATTTATTAGACCACTTTCGCAGGTAACTCGATTGCATTGAGCATATGCAACAAGCCTTTAAACCTCCAGGCATCCCTAGTAGGAGGAGTTGTGTCTCCTGAGGGTTTAACAGATACGATACCCACAAACGTTTTACTGACTCTACAAAAACAAAGTAGTTAGAAAACAAAAACAAAACAAAAACAAAAACAAAAACAATATTTCCGAACATTTTCTGAAGAGAAATGACTCATGCACATGACTCAAAAGTTTTAACAATAAAAACTCATTTTTGGACATTATTCACAATATGGCAAAGTTCAAAACATAACATGCTCAAAGTGTAGTAGTGTGATAGCCAAATGCAACAAATTCTCCAATCTTAGTTTTCACACAATTTCAAAAATCATACAAAGCACAAATTCAACTTCAAATCTCACCAAAGTTGTCCTCTCACAAATGAATCACTCAGAAGAGGGCTACAATGCATCACTCAGTTATAAACATGAGATTAGAGTTAAACCATAAGGGAATTAACTCACAATAGAAAGATGAAGAACTTGCATTATATGATCTCAAGAAGGATGCCAAACACTTAAAAGTAGGAAAATGGATGCAATTCAATCACATGACATTTAGGATCAATTTAGGTCTTTATCATAGGTTGTAATGAGGCCAAAGGTGTAAGGTGAGTAAGAAATGAAAGGTATGGATAAAACAAAGTCCAAGGAACTCACAATGTAAGAGCATAAAACAATTGTTTCCAAGACTTCGAATCATCACAATGAGGATTTTTTATTTTTTATTTTTTTTCAAAACTCCTTATACCTCAATTTATAAGGATTCACACTCCTTTCTTTTAATTGAACAACCACCAATTTATTTTGAGGCCAATAAAGAAACCCAAAAATGAAATTTCATTCAACCACCACTTAATCACAACTTTTCTCTTTTCTTTCACCAATTGTGTATTTTTTTTTTTCGAAATGTAACACCTCTTCCCAAACTTAGTATGAAAAACACATCCCAATAAAAGCTCAAGAGTTCCTTAGAAAGGTAAATAATTGTTTTTCAGGCTAAGGTGAGGAAATATAATTGGTTAAAAGAAAGAAAAGGTTTACATGTAGGCTCAAAATGGTTAACAATGGAAAATCATGCTTAAGCATGCATAAGGATAGCTTGAAAGGCACAAACGATCCAAAGAGGGCCTTAATATCATTTCTTAAATGTCATGTAATTAAATTGAATATGAATGAATGACTTTTAAGTGCTCAACCAATTCAATGAATAATGAGATCAAACAACAACTTAGATGACAAGAAAATAAGAATATGTGTATAACACTCATGAAATGAAGCACAAGGCTCAAAAACTCACATTATATGGTTATACAAGTTTAATTTATGCTTGATACAATTCTTTGGATCATGCAAATCCTTTAATTAGAAAATTATGAAACAAATGGCAAGTGTAAAGAGGGTTTGAACATATCATGCTAGAACGATGCCAAAAGTTTTAAAATTTTTATTAAATTTTTTTAAATAAAAAGAAATCCAATTTTCATTTAAGTCATGCAAACATTTATCACAATCTCATCATATGTGTTCGGAAAGTGACTCAAAATAAAAAAATAGAAAAAAACAAAGCAAGACTAAAATAAAACAGAAAAACAAGATTTTTTCTTTTTAAAATTTTTTTAAGAAAAACCAAATTTACTTGCTAAACTCTAATACCCCAAACTTAGAAATGAACATTGTCCTCAATGTTTAAAAATTACACACAAGTAATGTCATAACAACAATTGAAAGGTATTAAAGCAAATAAATATCACAAAATACAATAATTAAAATACAAAATAAAAATTGCAAAACAACCAAACGAATAAAAAAAAATTAAATAAAAGCGAAACAAATAAGCCCTAAACACACAAGCTTACGCAAATTGAAACCCAAAAAAATTGAAGCCCAAAGCCCACAATTTGAAACCCAAACCATCGTGAAATCCGACCCACAATGAATTCAAGCCCACACGTTTTAAAATATTATTTTTTTAAATTTAAAATTTAAAATTTTTGTTTTTGTTTTTTTATTTATTTTTGAAACGTGAATTGGTGGATTCAAACGAGGGTCCGTATGTCGTCTCGGGTAACGAAGCAAAGAGCCACGTGTCGTCACATAGAGGCGCCGCAGAGCTCAAACGCGAAAATTACGGGCCATGAAAAGTCGTGGCGACTTTGTTGAACGCGTTCGTTCGTAGAAAGGTTACGTCGCGACAAATTATTTTTGGGGACGGGGAAAGCCGGAAGGCTGTGGAGCTTGAGTGGTGCTAGGGTTTGATATCTATAAAAGGAAACTAAGGGAGAAAAACAAAAATTACAGCCACACGGAAGAGAGAAAGGAAAGAAGAAAAGAGAGAGGGAAAAGAGAAAAAGAAGAGAGAAGAGAGAAAAAGAAAAGAAATCGGAAAGAAAATGTCGTCTCCTTTCCCATTTTCACTCGATCTTAACCTAGTTCAACCAATTCGGGCGTCGAGTCAAGGAGCAAAGCACCAACGTGGATGCCCTATTTTGGCTCAACAAGAGGGCCCGTGATGCTGAATGACACAATACTCATGGACAACGAAGTTGCCCTTGGAGTCGCAAGGAGTTTAGTGACTCCCAGAGATGCACGAGTGCTCGGCGCAAAGTGTGACAATCGAATCGTCGGTGATGCCATGGCACCGGCCGCACAAAAACACGACCACTATCGCAATCGTGGGTTATCGCCTAATTGCGAAATCCCGTGAGTTGGAGCTAGTAAAGGCTCGATTGGCGGCATCGCGAGAATGTGGTTGAGGATTGTCAAGGCATTATAAAGGACTTGAAAAAGGAGCGGACAAGGATGGTGGAGTTTAATCGACGTCGGCTAGAAGGTTTGCGGCGGAGAATAAACGGCTATCATCGATGGTAGATTTGTACGCCAAAGACATGCGCACGGCCGGAGTCTATTAGGCGGCCGGTAAGCGCAAGCAACCAGAGCACGAGACAAGTGGTGCTCAAGCCAAGAGTGCAGCCATAAGTGCGATCTTTGGGAGCTCAAGTGATGGGCCCCAAGAGGCTGTGCGTGAAGACCCAAAGATGACGTCCAGACGGCTAAGTTTCCAATTTTGGAATCGGGAAGCGTGCCATGATGATGCCGATCTTGTGTGATGAAGATGAAGAAGAAGAAGAAGAAGAAGAAGAAGAAGAAGAAGAAGAAGAAGAAGAAGAAAATGAAGTTTTATTTATTTGTATTTTATGCTTTTTTTCTTTTTTTATTTTTTGTTTTTAAAAGTTTTTAGTGATGCGACTTTATTTGGAGTAAATTTTTTTTTAAATTTTAACACACAGAAACAAACAAACTAACCACACCACATAAAAATTAAAATAATAAAAAAATAAACAAAAAATAAAAACAGAGACTAACAGAAAACCAAGAAGTTCCAAAATGCAATTTTAATTTTTTAATTTTTAATTTTTGTAATTATTATTTAAGCAAGAATACAATACCCAAACTTAAATTTTTATTTAAACCAAACTATTATTGTAAAAATAATAATTTAATTTAAGAACACACAATTATACAAGTAACTCTAGGATGACCGAGTTAAGGGCCTCGGAAAACACACCCAGGGGTTCCGGGAAGGTTGGAGGGGTCACAATGGTCCCGCTTAAAACCCAAACTTCTTAGACACCGAAGGTGTCGCCTTAAAGAACTCCTAGACACTGCATAGACGGAAGTTTCTTACTGGAGTTACCAAAAGTCAGCTCATATGAAAAATCTTTTTAATTTTTTTAAATTATAAAAGAAACAGAAAATTAAAATTACTAAAATAATAACAATACAAGTAAAAGAGAAAGGATTGGATACTCCCCCTTGATGCGATTAGGTCGAGCATGGATGCATTTGGAGGTAGCTACTCCTCCCACTACTCCATACTTCCTATCTTTATGATTGAAGTTGCCTTCTCTCCCTTTTTTTTATTGAGCTATCTCATATTGCTAAAACAAACATAGAACTTGAAATGGGATTAAAAGGATTAGGAAATAAAAACTGAAATGAAAAGGAAAAAGGAAAGTAAAACAAGTAGGGAAAGAAAATAGAACCAAACTATGCCGTCAATCCCCGGCAACGGCGCCAAAATTTTGTTGACTCGCAAGTGCACGAGGCGTTGGATAGTAAAGCTTGTGTAAGTACGAGGTCGATCCCACGAGAATTGATGATAGATTGATTCAATTTGATTCCCTGCACAAAATAGAAAACCAAAAGAGAATAAATAAAACAAGAAAGAAAGAAAAGAAATTAACTCAAGCAAATTAGTTACCAAGTTCAATTTATATTCTTAGATTGATTCTAGCTAAAGTATGATTAAGCCATGGTGTTTGGTCCTAACCTTGTATTCCTAATTCCCTAATTAGATCCTTCTTGTCGAACCTAAATTAAGCATTAGAAATCCATTAAGCAAAGAAGAATGTTTTAAACAACCAAGCATGTATCTAATCCATGTTGTCGAATGTCCATACATACTCTTCCTATTCATAGTTCAATTTGAATTAATGCATGGTGTCTACTCTTAATTCAAACCAAGATAGCTAACATACAAGTTTTAATGGTGATCACTCATTCAAACAAGCATATTAACTTATAAGCATAATGAATAAGAACAAGAACTATAATTGAAACTTGGAAGCTAATTAAACTTGAAAACTAAAGAAAAGAAATTACATTACAATGGAAAATAAATTACAACTAAAAAGCAAAATGGTTTTGTTACAACAATTGAGAACTAAAAAGAAAACTAAGAGACTTTGAGGGAGAGAAGGGAGAGGAGCTCTAGAGAGATGTTTGAGAGCTCCCCCCCTTGGGGTGTGTTTGAAGGTTAGCCAAGCCTCCTATTTATAGGAGAAGGAAAGCATCAAACTCACATGCCAATATTCTTCTTTTGACAACAAGTTGCATAGCCACCTCAAGTTCACATGAGCATCCATCTCCTTTCATCATTTGGCTAGTTCCCACTTGATGCTTTTGCTTTCTTTATTTCTTACACAACCTACTTCAATTATGACAAATAAACATGCTTCTTCCCCACTATCAACAATAGCACATGCATAGCTAATCATAACCAAGCAATTTGCAGTCAGCTTGTGGGCTCAATTTGGGCTTGTTCCTTCACTCTAAAAAATCTGGAAAAATATGGATCTTGAAGCTCTTTGTCTTATCTTTCTAAGCATATGCAGCCCAACTCAAGGAAAAATCGGGAAGGCCTTCAAAAGTCATTTTTGGCCCAGTAACGCAGATGCTGCCGAATTTGACCTTAAGTTGCCCAAACTTGCATAACTTCATCTAGAAGACTCGGAATCATGAACCGTAAAATTCTTCAGAAACTAGACTTCCGTATCTTTCCAATGACATATGGTTCATTATCTGGTTCTTCCTGAGCAAGTACAGTCCAATCCGTGAAGTTGACTGATCTGCATACACCGTTTGAGCTAACTTGTCTCCAAAATGCATTTAGTGAGTCATAAGCTTATTACACTGAAACAAACACAAAATAAATTAAAAGCACAAGTTTAACTCAAAAACATAACCAAATCATAAGTTAGAAGGGTACAAAATGATATGTAATTATGCACCGATCATTCTCAATTAAATTTGACTGTGGGGTTCATTAGTTGGGTTTAATTGTGGATACTTGGTGACACCGCGGCCAAACGAATCATCATAATAAAGAAAGAACGAACCCTAGGAATTGAATTGAAACTTTATTATCAAAATAAATTCAATACATAGAATAGGATTGTTATGGTGAAGTCGGAATCCTAGTTTTCATCCATTGATTTTCAAAACCAATTTCCAACCTTTATTAATTTTATTTTCTTGATTTTCAACACTTAATTTAAAATTGAGTAATCTTATTTTCAACTATTTTAGTAGTTTTAATATTTCGTTTTATTTTTTATATCTCTCAAGGTATTCATATTTGGAATTAATTGATAAACTTTTCAAATCTCTATGGGAACGACTCTCGTATTTGCTTGCTATACTATCATATCGATTCGTGCACTTACGAGGTATAACTTTTGTTTATCATAATTTATAAAAAGGTTTTGAAAGAATAAGAATGTTCTTTGTGTTCTTGGGATTTTCATGAAAAGTTCTTGGTGATCCCTAGAGAATATTGCTTTTTGATTCATGGAATTGTATGAGATATGATGGTTACATGTTAGTCAAAAACATTTTATGACAAGGACCACAAAGTTGTACCTTGTGTCTCCCATTGCCATTTCATCTTTTGAAATTGGCCAATGAGAATAAAGATGTTTTATGGGTACAAATTGGAATGCCATAACAAGTGGGACCACACACACACGCACCTCTCCCCCTCAAAATTTCGGCTGGTACTATTTGGAGACCCTTTTGGGTCTTTATGTAATTATACAAAAATTTTGGGTCCAAATTTAAAATGTAGTATTTTCGGATTTGACCCATAACTTTTGAAATTGCAAATTTGCGCCAATACACTAAAAACAAAACTATTTTTGTCTTTTAGTGAAACATGAAAAGTTTATGTTTGATTTAAATAGTCCATTGGAAATAAGCCCATAGGTTTTAAAGTCTCAATTGTTTAATGTATGCACATTATTTATTATTTAATTTGATTAAATGATTGGAATAAGGATGATTATGGACTTAAGACCCCAAAACCAAATTGAGCTATGTGATTGGCTATTAATTCATTAGATGAATGGGTTTGATTGAATGGATGGGTTGTAACAAATTTCATTTTATTTGAAGTTTCTTAATTTAGCAATTGGTTTGTAAATTAAATAGAAGCTTGCATCACTACTACAAAAATAGCAATTGATGATGGGAATTTACTGTCGTGTAAACGATTTTTCAAGCTGTCGTTAAATCGACCGACATCTTTTCATGCCGATGGACCCGATCCGAATTCCACCGGAACCCGTGCCGAATCCTGTGATATACCGACATCATCGCAATGTCAGGCCCACATACAATCAAGTTCCCCCTTCCCGGACAAATTGAGAAAGGGGTCAAGACTTCTGCCGAAAATCGGGCAAAGTCTCCCCTGAAATATGGACATACCCAAATTAATTCAACCTAATAAAACACAATAGACTCAATGACCAAAAGGGTGATACAGAGCATATCTATGAGTATTTAAATTCAAGTACAGAATTTAAAGTTTACAAGATAGGGACAGAAGTGTCCTACAATCAGAGCGATCTCGGGCAGAGCAGCGCTCGATCGAACCACTCAAACGCTACGACTACGGCCTGGGGGGCGCAAAACATAAAGAGCGTGAGTAGACAAAAACAAGGTTTCATAATTCAAAACAAGATACTGACCCCACTGTTTCAAAACAATGCCGTAAATCATGCAGTTCAAATCATTCATAAATATATATGAGTTCAAGATTCAAAATCCAATAAACATAACATAGAAACATGATAATCATATCATAATAACTGTTTCTCGTTCTTTCCCACTCTCGCATAACCACATGCTCATAGGCACAACAAGCAAGGAAGGATCCTCACTAAAGACATACGAATACGAATTGTACTAACTCACACATATATGTAATATAGTATCATAACACCAAACGCAAGTACCGGGAAAACAATCCAACATGGGATCATTTGACTGGACACTGGAACGGCATTCACGATGTGACTCGTGCTTGGGATTTAACCAAACGCCGAGTTAGCATCACAATGGTCCCGTGCCCAGGGTTAAGCCGTCCAAATGGGACTAAACTTGACAGGACCATATCCTAATTCCGTTTTGTAATTCGGGCCAAACCCTGTTCGTGTCTGACACCTGTCGAGTGCATGGCACAATTGACCAAAATAGCCCCTCTAAACTAAAACTCAAAAGAAGAACTCTTTTTAAGGGTGGACTTCTGTCGAAAATTTGGCAGAGTCTCCCCTATAAAATAAGCATTTCCCACAATTTTCACCTGTAAATAACATAATTAAACGTCCCCAAACGCTCAGCATGCACAATCATAATCACACACAACTAAAAGCATTTGAACTAAATGCCCTCCGGCCCAACAACAAAACCAAACGTAAGCATTAACATCAATTCAAACCTAACATTTTTATCCATTGGAAATATCAATCCTCAATAAAACAATTTGACAATAGCATCAACCCTTCTTGCCATCCCAATTTAATCAAAGAGAATCCTACAAGTAATCTTACAAGTAAAGTTCATTACCAAACAAGTAAAGTTCATCAATATTAACAGCATTTCATGTAGTAATCTTACAAGTAAAGTTCATCAATATTAACAACATTTCATGTAGAAATCTTACAAGTAAAGTTCATTAACAAACAAACTTCATATCTCAATAACAATCGGGTCTTGGGCCCGCATATCAATTCAGATTCGAACCCATAACCAAATTTCATAATATTCTTTCTCATGGCTGCACCTAAATTATTCTAGGCTGCCTAAGTACCCTCCATGAGGGATCAAGACACACGTAGCTCTTCCTCTAGAATTTAGAACCCAACAATCTAATACCATTTGTTACAAAGCTACGATTATTCCAAGCATTACATTTCAACGTCCTCCAAAGTAACCTCATCCTCGTGAATCAAGCAATATATATATATATATATATATGTGTGTGTGTATATTGATTGACCCCAACTATAAATTCCCAGCACTCATTAAAATTATAAAATTTCCATTTGAAATCATCTCAAATCTGTACCGAACCTCCACCTAGGTGTACCCCCATCATAATCCGTCAATTCCTCGGTATCAATCCGTCAATTCCATATATCATACACAAGTCACATCCTCGCAGTACTCGGGGAACACAAGGTTAGCCCGAGATGCGTTCCTCGCAACACTCAGGGAACACATAGTCGGCCTGAGGTGTGTATCCTCATGACTCTCAGGGAACACATAGTCAGCCTGAGGTGCGTATCCATTAATTGTCCGTCAATTCGATCATTTCACTGTCAATTTCATTTCCACACCAGACTCGATGACACAAAGTCAGCCGAGCCACGTCCTCGCGAAACTCAGGAGCCACTTAGTCAACCTGAGCCGCGTCCTCACAAGACTCAGGGGACACTTAGTCTAAACTAAGCCACGTCCTCGCAGGAACGGGTGATCAGCCTGAACGCGTATCCTTGCTGAATCGGGGGACACTAAGTCTGCCCGAAATGTGTCCTCGATCCATACAGTTTGGGCGTCCCCGAGACTCGTGGGGCATATCATAACTGGGTAACCATCCCGAAGGCAACCAGGGGGGTACTCCTATGGTGGTTTTGAAAACCAAATCCAAATCTGATTATCATCGCCCTTCTCAAAAATCCATTTCCATACTTATATAAGATAAAATATAATACTTTCAAAATCAATTTCCCCAAATATTCCAAAATACCCCAACATAGACTCAATAAATACTAATAATCATAATAATACTCAAATTCAATTCTCAAATCATACCCAGTCATTCTCAACCCATTCTCATCCTTTCCAAGCTCATCACATTTATCAATATGCATAAATAATTAAGATCGTTTCAAACCAAACTGAAATCATCCATGAACATTTAATAACTCATTATTTAAAAAATATTTCATATAATTAAAATATACACCCTTCCTCGAGCCCTTCCAAAATCCATAAACCATATTCATGAAACTCTTTCTAAAATTCAATAATAGGCTCGGAAGTCACATCAGTTAATTAAAGTTAGACTGTATAAATCTTCAAGATATTGTTCTCAAATCCAACCCAAATATGTTTAATATGCTAATCATAAGCAATATTCGCCATTTAATAAAGTCAAGCCATCGAATATACGTTTGATAAATAAAATAGCTTTGCCACAACCATTTACACAAAATCTTGACCCTCGGCTTCTAGAAGTACGTACAATAACTTTAAGGTCAATTCTAAGCCCACACGAGCTTTTCTAAAGCTTAGAATGATTTAGACATGACTCGGGACCCAAAAAGAGATAAAGTCCCAAAAAGTCAACCCGAGACCCCGTGGGGTCCATGACCTCAAATTTCTAACCCGGAAGTTTCTAAAGGTTTCAATAAGCCTAGGACACATGTCCTGAAAGTTTGGTCTCGATCGGACGGTCGGATTGCTCACGATCGCACGATCAGATGGTCGAACGATTTTCCGTAACCATAAACCTAGGGTTGGCATTTTCTCAGTATCTGGGATTCCGATTCTCGATCCGTCAAATCCTTCATGATCTTGGAATTTTCTATATCAACATACTAAGAATTGGGACCTATCCAACGGTCCGAACACATCGAACCCGGATAACGCGCAATAGGCGTAAATCCATTTGACTGTCATTCGAACTCCAAATTGAAATCCGAGCACACCTACTCACTCGTTACAACATAAGGATTATTTAGAAATGAAGATTGACAATGAAAAGTGGGCCGGCGCGTGGGAATACGCACTGTCTGATTCTGGGGCTAAAAAGCGATAAAAATTGGGCGTCGGTCAAACTTCAAACCAAGGGCCCTCCTTCCATATCAAACTAGTTCTCGACATCCCGAACACTTTCTTCAACTACGGGAAGGTCCAATTCGAACCCTAAGTGGCTCAAAACCGACTGAAACTTTAACTTGAAATTTGATCTATCTGCACTACCAATCGATCATAACCTACTCAACCATCAGCTAGAGCATGGAAAATAGGTGGAGAAACATACCTCACTTGTCCCGATCGGTGGCCGGAGGAGGGAGAACGAAGCTTGAGAAAATCTGCCAAAAATGGGTCAAAATCGATTCTTGGGACCTGAAATTGAACTTCAAAATATTTACGGTTATGCCACTGGACTATTTTTAATCGCCATTTCTTCATTACAACTCCGATTCGAGCCCAAAATATATCCACGAACTCGTATCAACAAGCCCGACGTAATGGTGTAGCTCGTTTCGCCAAATTCCCTTCCAAATTTAACGTTGACCATTTGGCCCCTTTAAATATTAAATATTATTTTTATTTCTTAAATTTTTAATTAATTCAAACTATTTTATTTCTTTATTTCATTTCTAATTTACTTATCTATTCTACTTCTCCGAACCAAAGTTAATTTTAAACCCATTAGAATATTCCCGAGATAAAATCGTCTTTTACTTGAAAATTTTAAGGATTAAATAATAATTTTGGGGCAGGGTGTTACAAAACTCACAAGTCTATATGGCACGAATCTTGATACATATCTCCGAAACAAGTCCTACGCGCGTAGAGTACCTCTTTTAGGGTCTACAGTCACATCCCGTTAAAGATGTACCAGGTATTCGTTGTAACCAATCATAAACAAGTAACAGTAACCAGAACCGGAGAAGGAACGTAAAGCTATGCTATTAGCACTCCAACCAATCATATATTTAATAATCACTTTTCACATATTCAACCACACGTACATACCCAATCCCAAGGCATCATACCTCTGGACGTAAAGGTCCCAAACTCAATGAAGATATAAGCTCAATATGCATGTTTGTTTATTCATTGAAAGATATGAGCATTCAAAAACAAAGTCCACACACAGGTATTCCCAAGCAGCCTGACCCTGGGAGGGTCCTGCCTATGAAGTGTGAGGTGCCTGAGTACCTATTCCAAGCATACGAACATACGGTTAAGAACTGAACCTTAAACGATAACTTTAAAATGAACCCTTGACTAAACCCGACTCAATGTGTGCGTACGTTTGTACGACGAATTCTAAGGTCAACGACGTTTGTTAGAAGACGAGATGACCTCAGGCGACATACAGTCAACCCTGGTCAAACAATCCCGAAAAGGTCAAATCGGGCCCATGGGGCCCATGACCTCCAAACTTAGATAGCATGTTCTGTTAGTTTAGTCTCGATCGGACGGTTACATTTTAACCTAACCCTAGAGTTTGCGATTCTGGAGTATCCGGGACTCCAAATCACAATCCGTCAATTCCTATACGATTCTTGAAATACGAGGAACGATATAAGTAAGATCGGACTCGATCCAACAGCCCGAACACATCGAACCCAAACAATGCATAATAGGCATACATTGGTTCGAGGTTCAAACGACATCCAAATCGAATTTCGAGCAGTGAACCGCCACTACACTGCTGCCACGCGCCGCCACATGCGGCCAACTCCAAACCTTCAAATATCGACCCAAACCTACCATTCGACTCAGCAGGCTGAGAGGAGCTCAGAACCAGGCTGAGAGGAGCTCAGAACCAAGCTAAGCTGCCCCAAAATCGGCGAAAATCGCCGCCAGATCAATGCCAAACCACCTAGGGTTTTTGGCGGATCTATTGGATTTGATACGGTGGCTATGCCACCTATTGCCGTCGCACTCACCCAGAAACGAAGATATTAGGTAGAGACCTACCTTACGCAGGTGGAGCCGACGCTCGAAACCGCCGAAAACGCCGCCGTGAACGATGGAGGTTTGGCCGGAAGTTCCTCCTCGACGCTGCCTTCGATTGTCGCCAAATCGACCGGAGATAAGCACCGGGCTAGGTAGAGGGGAGGGAGAGGAAGCGAACGGGACCTGTCTCAAGCGCTGTGGTGGTCGAAAATGGCCGGAATCTCCGGCGCCGTTTCTGGTTCGATTTTGACGGGAGAGAGTTCGTCGGGGAAGATAGGAGAGAGAAGGTGAGGAGAGATAAACGAAATCATTTCTGATTGGGCCACTTGGGTACTTTTATAATTTTTATCGCTTTTTGCAAAAGACTAAAATGCCCCTCAAGCTCCCGACCTAGTATCGAAACGTGCCGCCCGTCAACGGACTCGTTTCTACGTGCCGGACGCAATGGGGCAACTCGTTTCGCCAAATTCGCGTTAGAAGATTAAGTGGACCAAAATGCCCTTTATTTTAATTTAATTATTTAATTCCAATTTTAATCAATTTATTCTTTTAATTTCCTTTTTAATTTTCAATTAAATTACCAAATTATTTTTATTCATTTTATTTTTAATTAAAGGTCAAGGGCGTCACAGATGCACGAGAACCACAACGGTAAATCCCGACGTTGTTAAGACATACAACGTCATCAACAAATAAAAACCGATGTCTATTTAATGAAAATGGGCCAAAAAACACCAACTTGGATAAGCTTAGATGTCCCTTTTCAAAAATACACGTCGTTTAGAGAAGAAACAATGACGTACCTTTTAAAAATACATATGTAAAATCAAGTAACCACGACACACACTATTAACTTCCGCCGTAGCTATAGAATCTTCCACGACACCTAAGAAATTTACGGACGTGAAAATGATGTAAATACAACTTAGTTTAAGACTATACACGTCACCAATAACACAATGGCTGCTGTGTTAATGTCTGATATAACATCGTTTATGGAATTACAGGACGTCCAAATATACTTTTAATGTCCTAAAGTCTATAACAAACATCGTTATTAACATCTTCTACGGCTCATGTATTTCTACATACGACGTTGTTAATAAACTTTAGACGGCATTGATGATAGAAATTTAGATGTGGTGATCAATTTATACGTCACTTAAAGAATTAATTTCGTCGCTTTTATGCCTCTCTGTAGGCGGTGTTTAACTTCTTGCCGACGTGCAAAATAAATTTCATGATAGATATTTAAACGAAAATGCCTTTTGTGCTGCTAAAAGACGATGGTAAATATATGTTGAAGGTCGTAGTTAAGTAATTAAATACATCGGTATGTTCTGATTACTGTCGTATTAATTTTTTTAAATGTCGGTTATTTTGAACATCTCGGTCGTGAATATAGGTTAGTAACGGCTGCACATGACCGTCGTTGTTCGATTATTATGTACGACGCTTTGAATTAAATGAGCAGTCATGTGAGTTAGGCTTTAGACGTCGGTACGTACATTATGGTCGTGCTATGGTAACAAAAACAGCGTTATTTTAATGTTAATTTTATTTAAACTGACGTGGTTTGTATTTCAAATCTCCTTTTTTTTAGCATTGGGCTTCGTCCCTTGCACATTGTAATTTAAAAAACGACGTTAGATATCATTTAGACGTCTGGTTTTGCTACTTATTCAGAGAACCGTATGGTTTTGCTACTTATTTAGAGAACCGCCGTGTTTTGCATCTTAAACCCAGTTTTTTTTAGTGCTGAAAGTTTTGTGCCCAAAACCTGCATAATGAAAGTGAAAGAAATACATTTCAATTTCTTACAAAATTAATGTCATTGACAGCCATTTAGGATATAACTAATGTCATAAATTACAAGCATCATTCAATCCATATATCTTCACACCCATCTCTAATATTTTCACTCCCAAACTCACAAGCTAGTTCATCAAATGTGTCAACATTTGGCATCCCTATAGTAAATGGCTCACACTCAATTCTCACATTGACAGGACCCGACTCGGATCCCCCTCGGAACCCGTGCGGACCACTGTGGTGTTTCCGACATTTAACCCATGCCGGCCTGCTCACTAATTAACCTACCATATTTTCCCCAAAGCACGGAAAGATGGTCGGGACTCTGCCGAAAATCCGGCGAGTCTCCTCTGAAAAAGGGACTTTACCAAAAACCTTCACCCTGTTACAAACAACGAAACAACCACCAACCGCAGCACGCACAATGCAAAAGCACACCGTTTACACACTAGGCCTCCGGCCTTGAATTCAACCCTAAGCGGGCGATAACAGAGCAATGTAAGAATTCTCTTTTGTTTTACAACCAAAGTATAGGTTTAACTGAAAGCAATACAGATAGAAGTGCCCTACAGTAGTACAGGGCTCAGAAGTGCAAGTCTGGGCTCGGGTACTCGGCTCAGATCGAACTACCACTGGGGCGCAAAAGCAGAAAATTGTGAGTGGACTAAAACAAAGTTTTATCAATTGAAATCAACATACTAACCCCACCGTTTCAAAACGATGTCAGAACATGCAATTAAATCATTTATATACATAAGCGATTGAAATCCAAGAATCCGTAAACTTTCAACATAATACCATAATATCCCATACGTAAAGAGACTACTATACCATTTTGTACCGGGGAAACAATCCAACACGGGGATTGTTGACTGACCACATGGAGAAAAATCCCTTCACAACCACGTGGCCAGGGAATAAGCCGTCCCAAATGGGGACTAACTCCCAGAACACGCATAAGCAGAAAATGCCTCAATACTATGCGGCTGAAATAAGTCCTACGCTACAGATCGCCCGCAATGGCCTACGGTAACACCACGCCAAGGGTGAACCTGGTTCCGTTATATCCTTTAACCATTTTGTAACCAGGTATCCGGGGAGGTACATAAAGTGGTGCTAATAGCACTCCAACTAAAACACATATTCCCCGACATACCCTAAATCCCAGGGTATTCAAACCATACCCAAAACCCGAACACAAGAACACCTGGACGTTGATAACGTCCAACATTCGACCCGAAATATATAATTATAATCATAGGTCAAAAACAACCAACCATATCCAAAATGTAAACCGGAACCCAACATATTTATAAACAATTAAATATATCATTAAAATTCCAAATAAACCATATATAAGAAATTCAATAATTAAACTCATATAAAATTCACGATTCGATTGATTAAATTCATATACATAGTTTTCAATCTTTAAAATAATGCCGATTCAAAACAATGTCCTTTCTTTGTGAACCTCGAGCTTGAGTACCTATTACGGAATACGAGGAATAAGTCAACAAAAGTCAACCGCAATTGAATTTAAATTCAAATCCTAATTTCCCGGGGTTTAAAGTGTACGTGAGACGTTTGGGGAGGTTCTAGGGTCAAGTAGGCTTCTTGGCAGGTCAAACCACCTCGGAAGACTAAAAGTCAACCGTGCGGTCAAACTGCCCGATCTGGTCAACCGGGGCCCGCGGGGTCCACGGACTCTGATCTTGGATCCGAAAGTTCCTACGGGTTCTACACAGCTTACGGAACCTATCCTGAAAGTTTGGTTACGATCGAACGGTCAGATTGCTCACGATCGCACGATCGGACGATTATTAAATAACCTAACCCTAGGGTTAAAGGATTGGAGTATCCAGGACTCCAATCCTCGATCCGACAGTTTCTACACAGTCCTAGAAATACGGGGAACTATGTAGCTAAGTTTGGGTTTGATCCGACGGTCCGAACACGTCGAACCCGGGTTAAGCGCAATAGGCGCATACCCATTCGACATCTGAACGACGTCCGAATTGAAATTCGAAAACACCGACGCGCTCGGGACGACACGAGGAGCGCATCAGAACACAATGTAGCACCACTACAGTGCCCACGTGCCGCTACACGCGCCGCCCGCGTGTGGGTGTGTAGAGCGATTCCGGTCACCGGAAAAACTCATCACCGCCACTCACCGCCTAGGCTATAGGTTACTCTCGACTCCCTGAGCATTTTATCCTACGGTGGCAACCTCTCAAAGGGTCGGCAACTGACCGGAATTTCATTTTGAAATCCGGCCAAATCTGGGTTTGGGATCGGATTGAAAGGAGGCCAAATCGTTCGAAATTGAGGTTGCAGATGGCTTAAGCAGGTTGAGGAGGTGAAGAACCATACCTGATCCGCCGGAGATGGTTGCCGGAGCCGCCAGAACGAAGTCGTGAAAAACCGGCTTGAACCAGTTGAGATTGCCGGCGATTCTCGAGGTCACCGGCCGGGAACTTGGGTGGGTTAGGACCGGGAGCTCACGCCGGTTCTTTTGGGACCGGTCTCAGGTCCAGCCGTGACCGGACGGCGAGACTGCGAAGGGTTGAAGGCACCGTCGTAGGGGGAGGAGAGAGAGAGAGAAGAGAGAGAGGGAGCGGGCTGAGTGTCTGACGCGTGTACACGTCAGATTGGGTAGTTTTAGGATTTTCTCAAATTCCAAAATACCCAAAATGCCCTTTTTGAGTTCTGGACCTTGGATCGGGACGTGCCGCCCGGCTACGGACTCGTTTCGACGGCTCCGGCAACCATCTCCGGCGGCTCCGGCAACCATCTCCGGACGTGACGCGGTCTGTTTCGCGAAATTCCAAACGAATAAAAATGTGATAATTACGACTCTAACCTCAGGGGCAAAATCGTAATTTCACACAATTAATTAATTTAATTTAATTTAATTTAAATTTAGGTCACAGATGTTACACACATCACCAATAGCATCATTATATTTTCTATTAGGCATTGATAACACTACCGACCCACTATGATGCATTGGGTCGTCAACAAAAAATACTTGTTTGACTTGAGAAGCCAAAACCAATTGGTCATTCCTATGTCTAATTTTACTCAAATCTACAAGGGTAAATCCAAGTTTCTTCGATTAAAAGGCTAGAAGTGATATCTATCCAATTACACCTAAAGACCAGGATTGTAAACTTTTGGTAGTCAAGGTACCAAATATCTTGAATGACACCATAAAAACCCATATTTGAGACAATAGGGTTTTTATCCTTGACACTAGCAACTTGCATAGTATTTGCAAGTAAATAAACTCCACTATTTTGAACTGCCCGCACATCATCTTGTGCCTTTGTGTTAAATTTAACACCTTTAATAAAAGAGCTCTTATATGATGGCATTGTCATGCTTGGACCACTTTCTAGCCACCTCAAATTTTCTAATACACCATTATTGTCTTTCTCATTGATTTCCCTTTGAACCTGTAAATTAATCATATGTTAATTCAATGTAACATAGATAGGACAATAAATCGAACTCCAATGTTTTATTCAGTAAAATATACCTTAAAGCGTAGCCATTGAATTTCTGTTGTGCTTATCTTGCAGCCACTTTGTTCTCTTTTTATATTTTGGATAAGTGGTCTTTAGGTGGATCATATGTTCCCTACATGACACATAAGGAATGATTTAAAACATAATGAAAAATGTCATACTCGATATAAGGTAGGACTTCCTCCGTATTCTCGAACACATATAGATATGCCTAGTTCAAAAGGTCCTGATCAACTAAGGACATTGAGAAACCTGATAGTGGCTTTGAAAGTCCCATCTTCTGGCTTGTTGGCACTCCAATTGTTCTAACATCAAACAAATGCTCAGTGCAAAACTCCACAGCTTCTTCAGCAATATAGCACTCAGCAATGCAACCTTCGGGATGATTATGGTTCTGAATATACCCCTTTAGCACTTTCATATATCCTTTGAATGGATACATCCATCTAAAATAAACTGGCCTACATAGACGAACTTCTCTAACAAGATGTACTACTAGATGAACCATGATATCGAAGAATGAAGGGGGAAAGTATTTCTCAAGCAAACATAAAGTAACTACTACATCTTCTTCCAACTTATCTAGTGAGGAAACATCCACCATCTTTGCACATATAGAATTGAAGAAGAAGCACAGTCGAGTTATTGCATACCTTGCATGCTTCTCCAAAACAAAACAAATTGCCATGGGCAGCAATTGTTGCATCAAGGTATGACAATCATGTCATTTTAGGCCAAGAAGTCTTGAATCATGTAAAGATACAAGATTTTTTATATTTGAAGAATAACCTTCAGGGACCTTCATACCATAAAAAGAATTGCAAACCGTTCTCTTTTCTGCTCTTGACAAATTCTAAGGCCCTAGAGGCAAGTGAGTACGTCTTTCTCCATACTCAGGTTGCAAATCAGTCTTGATCCCCATGTTCAATAAATCTAAACGAGCATCGATCCCATCATTATTTTTTCCAGGGATCTCCAACAACGTACCAGTGATACTACCGCAAACATTCTTCTCAATGTGCATAACATCGAGGGAATGCTTCATAAGAAGGTATGTCCAATACTCGAGATCAAAGAATTTTGACATCTTCTTCCAACAAACTCTGTTGCCATCATTTTCACCTCCACCTCCCCCTTTTTTCGAGCCCCATTTGTAAATAATACCTTCAACCCTTTGTAGCACTTCTTCTCCGATTAATGGCTTTGAAGGCGTGTCATATTCAGGTTTTCCATTAAAAGCTGCACACTACCTCCGATATGGATGATATGTTGGTAACCATTTTCTATGCCCGATGTAACAAATTTTGTGGCCATTTTTCAACCTGTGACTAGGTATATCATCGCCACATATTGGACAAGCTTTATATCCTTTAATGACACAACTAGGTAAGTTTCCATAGGCGGGAAAATCATTTATTGTCCACAGTAGTGCAGCTCCGAGTGTTAAGTATTCTCCAATGTGTGCATCATACACTCCTCTAATCCCATCCCACAAAGATTTTAAATCATCAATAAAAGGCTCTAAGTAGACGTCTATATCATTTCCAGGTTGTTTAGGATCGGAAATCAATAAGGTCAACATCGTGAACTTTCGTTTCATGAATAGCCATGGTGGGTTATTATATGTAACTAAGATAACTAGCCAGCAACTGTATCTGCTACTTAGAGAACTGTCGGGATTGAATCCATCAAATAAGAGAGCCAGCCTCAAGTTTCTAGGCTCTTTACCAAACTCGGGCCATTTATCATCAACGAGTTTCCAAGACGGGGAATCCACCGGATGAGAATCACAAGGGTTGTTTATGCTCCTTCCTCTTCGCTTGATAGACCGGGGATACAAATCACAGAAGTTACCCTGTCCAAACCCCAGATGTCACGCGCCAAAATCGAGACACGTGATAGCGGCACGTACCTAGGATCTCGAAAATATAACTCCTAGATCCGAGAGTTATACTCCCAAGATTCCAAAAATACGATAAGCCTTTTTAATTAAATAAAACGGGTTGGATCATAACTATAAATAACAATGGAAAATTTAATAAAAAATTATACAAACTTTAATGTCGAAATACCAACCCCAGAGGTCAAGGAAGAGTACTTATGACCTCATAAGTTAATTTACAAATCATAATGATTAAATACACATCAACCATCCATAATTTATACAAAGGAAGGAAATGACAAGAAGCATCCTCAAACTCTTAGGAAAGGAAATCACAACCTGTCAAATATGACGAGGTACATGGCCCAAATGTGTTGACAATTACATGAACAACACTAAGTAAAGCTCAAGGGTTGAGATCTACATGAAAAAGTAGGGGTGAGCATCACATACGTTCATTTGCCCTGTAGGAGGCTCCCGGCCAGGTTTGAAAATGGATAGCAAAATACATAGGAGTGTTCATGAAAAACAGTAAAAAGAATATGCACAACAGAAACCATTTTCCATATAAGTATAGGATCAGAAACAGTTGGCATGCTCACACAACTTACGCAAATATTTTTCTGGGCCTAAATATGCTTGTCTGACAACCGATCCTTATAGGTCAACTACCCCTACTAGAAATAAAAATATAACCAGCTTACCTGGTACAGTAGCGAAAGTGTCCATTTCAACGGTTACACCTCGTCGACTATACCTCACGGATAAGGTTGTTGAGGATAATGCCCGCAAGCGTATACCCTCAAAACTTTGGAGAACCAAAGTCAAACACTCATAAAACCAAGCAATATGGCATCCAAAAACAGTGCATCTTTTGCACACAACAATATTTACTATCTCATACATACACACAAAATACAAGTCCGAGAGTGTGTCCCCCTACCTGGAATATAAAGCTTAACCTTTACTTGCCCTCTGCACCTTCAAGCTCAATCTGCCTTGCCTGGGAACCTGAGTCCTAGTCCAACATTTAAAAATATTACTAAAAATTCCTTAATTTCTTATACTTGTGTTTATTTTCACTTTGATCCTTATATTTTTTTCAATTGCACTTTGGTCCTTTAACTTTATCCAAATTGTCATTCGGCCCTCAATTGTCCAATAATTATCCATAAGTCCTTGAAGTCTCAGGTAATGGTAATATGGTCCAAAATGTCCAAAAGTCCTTTAAGTTCCATTCCTGGTCCGAAAGCGGTAAGTTCACAGTACGGTAAAGTTAAAGTCAAAATAGTACTTTGTTGTCCATACACATGGATCAGAGGAATAGGTATAATTTAGTCCAATAATTTCAAGGAAGGAAAATGACAAAAAAGATTATCCAATTTGATTAGATTTCAAATGGACAGAGTAACGACATATGATGTATTGTTTAGGAATAACTTGAAAATTACCCAATTATAAAATAATACAAATTGAATATTTGACAAAATTAAATTGGGCAGCATAACAGCTAGGAATAGAAATATGAAATTAAAAATGAATAAAAGACGAGATAAGGAAGAGAAATTACCTCGGTAAAATACTATGATGGCACGAAACGATGAATAGTAGACATTGCGAGTGGTTTCGGGTATGAATAGTGATTCTAGATGAATAGTGCTTGGTGAATAGTACTCACCTCGGATGAATAGTGACTATGAATAGTAATTATGAAAAATATCGGAATAGTGGCTTTGATGGTGGAGGAGGAGAGGAAGAGAGGGAGGATAATTTTTAGAGGAGTTTGGTGTGAAGAAAATGGGAGGAGGAAATGGGTATTTATAGAATTCCTCTACGGTCCGGATTAATTTGAATATTTAATTCATAGGCGCAGATTAAAATATGAGTTTTGGATCATATGTAGGAAGATACATGGTAGCTTCAAGATGGATGGTCCAGATGCATTCCCAACAACCAAACTAAAGGCCTAGATCAAGTCAAAAGTCTTTGATTTGATCTACGGTCCAGATCTAATCTAGTATCGTATCAATGGCTTAGATTTAACGCGCTTACGCTATAGCACTATATACCCTAGTTTTCCCAGTCTTCCAACAAATCAGGTGTTGACATGTGGCAAATGAGATGTTCCATCCAATCATATATTGCTATGTGGAAATTCCAATTTAATTTGCTATTTTTCAACTTCAAAAATTCACTAAAAATGTGTATGAGTTCCGAAAAATTATCCGAAAATTACCACAAGCTCGTATCAACATCTAATATTTTTCTATGAAGTCACAACATCAAAAATCTAACTTCATATTTTTCAAATTTATGTTATTCTCAAACATAATGGCAATGTTACTTGGAAAAAAATGACACTTATCTCAAAATGAGCCGTGCAATTTTTCCTGTGCACAGAAAAATATTAAGGAATTTTTCAGGGTGTCACACCAGAGATTGATGGAGGGGTATGGATTCCTTGTCAATGAAGGGATGACTGATATTAGTGGAGGAGCAGCCTAATTGCACGGGAGAAGGGGAGGAGCAGATTGTTCAAATTCATGCTAGAGAAACAAAGGATGTTTTTTAGGTTCACTTGCATTTAGAAAATGGTTTGAACCATGCAATCAAAGAAGGATAGCATTCTACCTCATTTGTCACCTTAAACAGCTGATCAAGATTGGGCTCATTGTTCACCGCTATGTACCGGAAACGTCATCCCCATCTTCTAAGAAAGAACCAATTCGAAAGGTCTGCAGGAAAACATCCATTAGTAAACAGGCGTCAAGAAATACTCAAGAGACAGTCGCTAGCCATACCAAACTTTATGGCTCACCTCTTTGAGAACTGAGTCTGATCCATCATCATCATCTTGATTTTCCTCCATGGTCTCACCAACAGAACCTACAAGAATTAATCCAAGGTCACCACCTATTTGTAAACTATACCAAAGTATTAAAAACTCTTCTATAAGCTGAGAGATTGGGAGTATATTAAAGATCATTCCTCCAAGTGCCACCTTCTCTTGTATGATCCTGGTGTGTGTCTGAAGAACATTTTCACTTTGATTAAATATCCTTGAATCAAAGAGAATACAAGCCTTGAGAATATTTAAGTTTTGATATTTTCTCACCTCAGTCAATGTAGGGTTAACTGAAGGCTCAGATGCCTCAGGGCCAAACAAGAGAGTAGTGGGTTCTTCATTTTGAGTTCTATTCCTCTTGCCCGATCCACCCTCACTACCAGGATTTTGGCCATCAAGGCCCTTAACAGTGGCCGATCTACCTTCATCTCTTGTCTGTCGAGCTCTTTTGGCGGGTAGTTTTGCGGACATAATCAAACCAAAAAGATTAGGAAACTAACAAAATGCGTAAAGAGCAAATACAAATAAAACTTTCTTCTTTCTTCTTTTCAAGCTTGGAGGAGATGAAGGAGGAACCATAGTCTCTGCAATTTTGAGTTGTTCAATTACCTCAGGGGTTGTTGAAACTACTGGAGCCTTTCTGATAAACCTGCGCTTCCTTTGAACAAGGATGGGAGCCTAGGGAACAGCTACAGGAGCGACCTTTAACACCCCAGTCTTTTTTAAGACACGATGTTGGCTAACCACTCAATGTACCGAGCTGTACGAATAAAGCCGGCTTTAAGAAGCCATTCAATCTCTTCTTTAACCTTGAGTTGCACCTTGGCCGAAAACCGCCTTGGTGGCTGCTGGAATGGTTTAAACCCTTCTTTAATTCTTAGCTCATGTTCCAACAAACCCCTCGGTAATCCTGGCATCTCATGATAATCCCAAGTAAAACAATCTTTGTATTCACAGAGTAGGCCGATAATTTACGTCTTTAACTCCGGGCTCAAGAGGTTGCTTACAAAAAGTGGCAGTGGTTCGGCCTTAGTTCCTACATTTATTTCTAATAATGGATCTTGGACTTTAGGGTGGTCGTCCTCCATCTCGGTAGGTGCGAGGCTCCAAGTCGTCGATGGTTAAAACTTCGTCGTTGTCTGACTCATCCAGGAACTCGATCAAGTTGATCGGTGAGTTTGGCAATAGAGATTCCTTGGCCCAGTGTTCTAGTAGCCGCTCCAGTAGGTCAGTGACGGCTGCTGCCCCCTTTTCTCTTGTTGTTTTGTCTGACATTAATAGAGGCTGGTAAAGTCGATTAGAACTTCGCGCGCCGAGTCTTGTCGAACATTTTCGGCACCTAACTCCAGAACCTTCTTTGCCGACGTCTTGGTTGGTCGGCCACTTGCATCATAGCCGGTCAAAATAACCCAGCCAACATCATCATCATAAATTTGTGCCTGCACGGCACTTGCCTCGAAGGGCTTTTCATCGGTGGGGTGTAAAGACACCTTCTGGCCATCCCAAAAGAACACCAACTGGAACAGAGATGATGGTATGCATCCAGACTGGTGAATCCAGTCACGGCCAAGCAATATGTTGTAGTCCACGCTGGATTCGACCACATAGAAGGCCGCGACTCTCGTCTAATCGGCCACAGTTATTTTCAATGGTAACACCCCAATGGTTTTGGATTTATCACCGACGAAGCTACTCATGACCACGTTGCTAGGGATAAGATCCTCCTGAGACTTACCCAACTTCTTCATCAAGGATTGGGGGACGATGTTGACCACGGCGCAGCATTCGACAAAAACCTTGGACATGGATATTCCTTCCACGTGAGCCGAAATGTACAATGGTTTCAAGTGTCGATATTTATTCGGCTCATCCCTGGGTATGACTTCGTTGAAATCCATGGCCAGTAGCTCCTCCTTAGTCTTCACCCTTTGGCCGAGTCGTTCTTTGCTTACATCATTGTCGAGGCCGCTGTTCTGACCGTCTGGGGCTGAAAACTCGGCGGGAAGAACCAGGACCATATTGATGTCTACTTCGCTTCGTCCGGGTGGGTTCCTTCCCCTGCTCTCTCCTTCGACCGCGTTGTTCTCTTTGGTCAGGGTGATCCCCTTAGTTTGGAGGAACGGTTCTTCAAGCTCCTTGTCCCCTTGGTCTTACGTCTCGATTGCTGAGACACTTGGTGCTTCAAATTCCCCATTAAGCGCTAGTTTGGCGTTGATAAGGGCATCTCTAACAACGAGGTAATCGTCCAACTGGTTGACTCAGGCTTTTTCCTTGGCGGTTAGGCCGAACATAGAGTCGGCTGAAGTTACAGTGAAATACCGCTGGAGGTAGTCCAAATCATTCCTTGTGAAAGGAGCCTTTGCCTCCAGCCCTTTTAGGTCAGGTTGGTAGGTCATTAGCCCTTTTGCTCGGGCCTCATGATTCGCCTGATACACAAATTTGGTTGCTGAATTGGAGACCGAGGTAATGAGGAGCCTCTCTGCCTTGGCGTTTCGAGAGCCGACTCCACAATCTCTCGGTTCTTAGGGACCATGCCGTATAGATCGATGGCCGAGTAGTCCTAATGGAATTCCCGAAGGAAAGATAAACCATTCGGCAAGAACGGGGGGTCCTGGCCATGGTAGACGTCTACGATGCCCTCATTGGACCTCTCTGGAGCCGTGTTCTGCCCTACTGGCGTGGCCCTTGTTCTGGAGGACCCCCCATCCTGCCAAGGATGCCAAGTCATCGGTTTCCTAGTACCAGTTTCTTCTCTCTTGGGAATCTCGACCGGAGTGGGTGGCCGTGAGTTCGAAGTCGCCTCCTTCCTTCGTCGCTTGGACCATTCTGCCTTGGCCGACTGCATTCTTGCGTGCCGAGCTTGCCTCTACATCCTTCTCAGCTGGGTTTTTGTTAATGGCTCGACCGAAGGCCTAAAGGTCCCGAGCTGCCTTTGGGAAACCTGTTCTTCTTGACCGCACTGAACCTGGGAGGCCCGTGTCCCCAAGCGGTCGAACACGGCACTCCTTGTCGAATGGTGACCATGCTGGTTGGCGACCGGTTGAGTAGGCTCGACCACCTTTCTCTTGTTTTCTTTCGGCCTTGGATGACCGATCTCTTTCTTGCATTGGTCACAGACTACTGGCTCGGGCTTGGGTGACGTTCCCTTCTTATCCAATAGTTTCAACGTTTCTCCTGACCCTTCTGACTCGATCTTATCGGTTCACTGAACCTTCCTATATTCGGGCCGAAAATGGGCGTTGACCATGTTGACAACAGGTGGAGGAAACGACTCAGTGTCAACCTTCATGGCAGGCTTCCCCGAAAATGGACGACGCAATTGTTGGTGCCGTGAGACCAAGAGCTGTGGTACTTGCAGAATGTCTTCCCCATGAGTTCTTTGGCCTTTGCAATCTTGTGGCTGAAGGATAACTTGACCTTTTTATCGGCCAACAACAAATCAAAATCCCCTCGGCACGGGTTAAGTCAAAAGTGTAAGAGTTGAGTTCCCAGGTCGAGAACTTGGTGTCTGGGATCTTTGTCCGGCTGTTGTCAACCTTGATAAGCTCTTTACATACGAAAGGCCTGTCAATGTTGACCTTGGCAGAACTAACTTCTAGTTCGGTGTCGCTTGTCTCGCCGTGGCTGTCCGCCTCGGCATAATTTAAGACGGGGTTCTTGTAGTATGTTCCCTTCGAGGCCATCTTCTTCTGTAGCTCTTCCTTTAGGAAGGCCACATACCTGTCTACCTTGTTGGTCAAGTTGTGCATATTTCGGAATTCAATGCCTTGGAACTTCTTTCGGTACTCGAACTCTAGTCCTTCTTTGGCCATCTTGACGAACTCTCTCTCTGGTAGGCTGGTTCGACACCAATTTCTACACGTCATGAAACGTTGTAGGTAATCGCGGGGTGTCTCTCCTGAATTTTGGCTCATCCTTGCCAATTCGGCAATGGTTATCTCTCGATTTGTCTGATAGAAGTGTTCATGGAATACCCTCTCCATGTCAGCCCAGTCTCTTACCGAATTCGGCAAGAGGTTGATGAACCAAGAAAATGCCACGCTGGTTAGAGAATGGACGAACAACATAAGCTTTTGGGCTTCAGAATCAGTTTCTCCACATTGGGCCGTGAAACGGCCTATATGTTCGATCGAAGAAGTATGCCCATCCCCAGAGAACAATATGAACTCAGGGCGTCTTCAATCATGCGCCTGCACATCTTCGATCTGAAGCCCCTGAGGGGGAGGTTGGGGCCTCTCCTAGGGCAGCTGTTGGTTTTGTTGTGCCTCCTGCTGAGCTAAGAACCCCTGCGGCCTTAGATGCTGCGCGAACTGGACAATCAGCTCGGTCGTGGCGGCAGAGACGACTGGTAATTGTTGTGTGTCATGAGTTAGCCTAGGATGCATTAGGCCAATTGTGCATACTTGGCCGTTGGATAAACATGGGCCAAAAGGCTGAAACGCTCCCACCTGTTGTGGCGTGTTTTGGGCCTCTAAGTCGGCCTGGATTTGGGGACCGGGAAAGAGATTTGATGCTTGCGGTGGTTGGGGTAAGGCCAAGCTACCCTGACAGTACAGCCGTTGTCTGCACGGCAGTGGTGTGGATTGGGCCGCATTGCACTTGAGGCACAGCCGTCTGGAACTGGCCGTGTAGGGTTTCTGGTGAATACTTCCGGCCGTGGTTGTACCATGTTTGCTGAGGTTACCCCTAGTTATTCAGCGTTGGTGTGGAACACTGGCCATGGCCTGAGGTGGTTGCTGGGCCGGCTGCACTGAAGCTGCTGCCCTCACCGTAAGGCTTTACTCTCTCAGAGTGCGGCCTACTTTGTTCGGTTCTGGACGGTATTGACGGCGAGGTGACCGGCATCCTTTCTTGGAAGAATGTCCGTAACTCTGACGAGATTTTATCCATCGCGGCCATGAAGGACGTTTCTATCCTGTAAGCCTGCTTTGCCATGAGGTCTTACATTGGAAATCGAGCATGTACAGACTCGGTCATGTAGGCCATTGTCATAGTGACGGGGACTAGAGTACTAATAGTCTGCTCGGTATCGGCCGCAATCATGGGCAAAGCCGACTCGGGAATCTCAGAAATCATCTATGCTCCTTTGTTCTTGGCTTTTGCCTGTGATCTTGTCTCCGCCATAAGTCCGAAAAGGATTTGTCCCACTGGGCCTGCCAAAGATGTTGATCGCGCGGATCTCACGGCCTAGCGAGCCGGGGCGAGGGGATCTGCATCAACACAGGTCGTCCTTCTTTGGTTTTCAGTGATTGTGCGCCGGCGTGCCAGCACGGTCTACCGTGCATCTGAGGGTGAGTTGGATGGATTACTGACTTTGCTTCAAAGAGATTGTGGCTGAGAGAGGAACCGATCTCGGCCGGTTAGGTTCACAGCCTGAACTACAAGGCTGTTGGTGGTGGTGTGGATGGTGGAAATGATAGGTGGTCTCGGGTGGTGCTCCGGCGCTCACGCCGGGTGGCGGTCGTATGATATATGGGATGAACGAAAAAGTAACAGAGGATGGTGCTCCGGTGCCTCGAAAGATAGAGGGTCGTATGATATATTGATGAACTTAGGTTTCTTACAATCTGGCACTACTCCTAGGAAAGCAAGTAAACATATTGAAATTGCATTATAAAAGATAAATTTGCTCAGTGGGAGGCTTGTGTGGTGTTTGAACCCTTTCGAAGTTGCTGAGGGTATGGTATTTATAGTGCGCATTTTGGAGAAGAAGATGGCGGGCCTGTGACCTCATGGTTTTTTGCTTGGGAGTAGGTAGCCGGAAATCGAGAAATATGGTGGTGACCGTCGTGATGTTCGGCCCATCGTCACATAGATTGATTCGGGACGTGTTTTTGAGAGAAGCATTAAATGCCCTTGATTCGGCAGATAGGAGAGCATTTAATTTTTCTGAGAGCTGGTGGCTTTTCCACGATTTTAGGGGAGTTTTGCCCCACCTAACGAAATCTGTCCATTACATGTTTAATCAACGCGTGTCAGCGCCGCAATCTTCCGCTCTCCACGTGCTTCCTTTGAGTGTGACAGTTTGATTTAAACCAATATGAACACGCTTTAAGCCATTACCCTTTTAATGAGCCATGGGGGCCACTTGAAGCAAGTGGTAATAGATATTTTTTCGACCTTGGCCATGGATGAGAATGTTCTCGGCCGGGGGTGCAGGCCGTGGCCGTGGCTGAGCACTACTCCCGCAAAGGTCGTGGCTCAAGACCTTGATATTTCTCATGTTCAAGGGATTGGTCGAGAGTACTCGCCCCTCGGCCAAGAGGTCGGTCATTTGGACCGAGAGTTTCAAGCACAAACAGTAAGCTTCTGCGCCAAACGAGAGCCTATCTGACGAATCACTAATGCCAAATAGAAGATCTCTACCTATCAGGCAAGAGAGGGCTTTTCCAGCCCGATTAGCAACTTGTCCTGGTGTCTGGTTGGTTTCTTCTGCATCCAACTCATATATTTTTCTATCCATAAACCATGGATATCCGCTAGCCACCGAGCGTAGCCATTGCCTCTCTTCTCGCTGCTTGCAATCGCGAAAGAAAATGAAGGACTCTTCGCCTTCACGAGACTTTATCGCCTGCCGACAATAGTAAGTTATGGAATCTCATCTTCAGGGAAATACATTGTAACCATATTTGGATCATCCAAATAGGACCACAAAAATTCAGGTCCATCGACGTCGCAGTGATTTGATGAAGACAGTGATAGAGCGAAACTAGTATAAACAGACCTGTGGCCACATCATCATTATTATGTAGGGCCTCTGCCAGATGCACATACTTCTACTGAACAAACCCTTGAGAATTAGGGAAGATGAACTTGTTCAGCCAGAATAGCAAGAACATCATGTGTTCTTGCTCCTTATCCACCATGATAGTTCTGCAAAAAGACAAAATTTTCTATTCCTTTGCAGTTCTGTCTCGCTGGCGCAAAGAGAAATGTTGTCATTTCGCCCTCTAACTTCATAATGCCCAAGAGCATCCACAATTACTCCATGAGGACGAAACCCGAAAAACTATGCCATATCCAAAATCGTAGGAGTCATCGGCCCAACCCGAAATCAAAGGTATTGGATGTACTGTTTCAATAACACATAGCGGCGCTCAACATGGGCAGATTTAGGGATATGTTGTTCTTCGAAAGCATAATTGAAGGAAACATGCATCTAATGCTTAGTAAATGAACTTTAGCCATAACCTATATGATAATAACATTCTAAATGGCGGATTCATTTTGTTTATGCTAGTTGAGCTAAACCTTTTTCATTATAACCCAAGTATCTTTGGCCTAGTCTCTTTGAACACAAAAAGAAAAAGGTAAAAGGGAATAGATCTTTACCCTTGATGGCCTTTTCTTGATTTCTCAAGAATGAACACCTTTGTTGAAAATGCCTTTTCTTTCTCTTGAAATGTTGACTCCTTCACCTCAAGGCTCCAAAGTAGAAGCCCTCTACCTCACCACACCAAATGTTGACTCCTTCACAACCAAGGTATGGATGCAAGTCTACCCCTTGGATGGACCAATTTTTGGTTCATGGAAGATGAGAGGCAAGGATGAAGCACTCACTCATCAACCAAGAGGGAAAAACCCTATCCCTTGGCCGGTTTTCTTGGTGGGTGTGGGGCTTTATTTTTGGGTCCATGGGAAATATCATCTTATGCCACTTATCCCTTGAGCCCAATTGCCTTTTGGGCTATTTCGTCCATTTCCTTTTAAATCATATTTAAAAGCCCAATTCAATATATCTATGTGTCAAAGTGAATTTCATAATTAACCTTTGAATTATAATTTAACTATTAAATCATAATTATAGTCACACTTAATTGACCCGGTCGAACTATTTGACTTTGGTCAATTGCTCCAGTCAACATGTTGACTTTTGACCGTTGACTTTGACATATGATTATCAACCATAGACTTGTGTCTCCTTATTTCATTTCCCTTCATTTGTTCCTCTAATAACATTCTTTGGGTGTGCAGATTTGTAGGTTCCCCTTAGCAAGGTAATGGGTTGACTCAACTCTTAAGAGATGATATTCGAATTAAATTCCACAATTTAATTCTTCCTATTAATAAAGGTTAATTGAAACCTTTTAAGACACCCACAAACCATGGTTGTCGCCTAGCAGAACCACGGTTATCCCAGCTAAATGAGACGTTGTGAAAGAGCCTATTCAAATTGGAATGACCATGCAATTGAATCCTTCTCTTATAACAATACTCCTTATTCACATTATTTGTTTATGGAATCCGATTGTCAATATCATACTGTGAATCATTCCTTTTATATGATTATCCTGGTAAGATTTCAAGACCACTTCTTTCAAATCTTTTCCACTACTCTGCGCAAAGATTTGACAAATCATATCTTGGAGTATTCTCTCTCCTTTTACTGAGAGTTGAGATTCCTTGTTGTACAATCATTTGCCTTCATGACTCTATTGAGAGTCCCTGATGAGCACCTTTAAGTTATGCCTAATTTGGCATGACTGTATAGTGCCCTGAAAGACTAACAACATAGCCACAAGACATCTATAATGTCTCAGGTCTAAGGATTAGTTTGCACCATTGTAATTTATGAGTTATAGCTTGACATGTGAGTAAAGACTTCCATGCTGGAACTCATGTGTTGGATCGCGTTCAGTGTACTTTTCCTCCTACAAGCACCTACACACATATCTAGGTGTCGCCACACTCAATTGCTTGAGACCTCGCCATTCTCTACATATAGAGATGATACTGTGTGTACCGGTCTTTACGGAATATAACCGCCCAATTGATATTCCTATGACCAAGAACATATTCAGGATTAGGGATCATGATCAGTCTCCATGTATGCAATCTCATTACATAGTTCTCATGCCCACTTTTAAATTCCTAGGACTATAGTTGTTTTACTATTATGATAATTGACCAAATATCATGGTTGAAAAGAACTGGTCTTGCTCGTAAATAAATTAATAAGTCATTACAAAAGATGTCCTTAACATTAATTATCATGTAATTAGTTGGCTTTAAGGGCATACTACTAACAATAATGTCATCATATATGCCATTACTTCTCCATCTTGCCCTAAACCTAGGGTGCAAATCTTCAACCCATTCACTCTAAAGTTTGAATTTGCCAGAGGTGGCTACCTTGGGATTCGAACCAATAACACTCGAATTTGTTCCCCACGAACTCCAATCTATATCCAAGAGGCTATAGGGATGAAAGGCTCTAACCATACTGGTATTGAAGGCCCTTAAGCTCATTGGTTTAGCACCAAAGTATCTTGGACCTAACACGGGCTTCTTCAAATCTTTAGTGATTGATAGAGGAAACGGAGTGTAGAAATGGTAACCACCTTTCTCTTGTTTTGCCCGAAGAACAAATTGGAATTTCGCAACTTGTCCTTCAACTCCTTCCCCCGAAATCCAATTGGGAACGTTCTCAGGCGATTGAACCGGTGCTACCTTGTTTCTTCGACTTCTATCTTCTTGGAGCCATTGCTAAAATTTTATTGCCCAGATCGAAAAACAGAGAAGGGTTTTTGCTTTAGGGAGTTCTACTGGTCTCACAAGTTCGCATATTTGTAAATCGGTGATGATGAAGGGAAAAGAAGCAAAGCGTTTAAAATATTTTCTTAACAGGGGCATTATGGTATTTTCATATACTTTGGGACGCATCTTTTATTTCGAAAGGGCTTTTCCATAAAAAAAGAGGGTAAATCTAATAAACTTTATCTTAATTTCATTAGATTTAGGGGGCAATGTTTGTACCAAACATGGAAAAAGCCCAATAATTATCCTCATTCACTATTTCAGAAACCCAAGCCCAACTCACTTAACATAATTTCTTCAAAAGGCTTAATTGGACCAAGAATTTGATTTAATTAACATGGCCCATGGTCCATTACTGAAATCAAACTTTGACCCAGCAAATGAGTCAAAAGGCAACAACCTTTCTTGCAGAGGATGCACGCAATTTGGGGGAAGAAATTAAGATAAAATAATTTATCATTCACTCATAGAGCAAAAGCGAGACTACCAGACCTGTTTCAAGACTTAATTGGAAATTTTCAATATGTGCTCACCCAACTATCTCCACCTTTTTCTCCCCACTAAGGATTAATTAGCAAGAAGATAAAAAGTGCAATGATGCTGTGGGGTCCCAACATTCCTTTTGTCTATTGATCACCTGCGCATTCAAGCCATCGCCCTATAAATAGAGACCTCTATAGCAGCAATCGGGGACTCTCTCTCCAAACCAAACTCAACATCTATAAACACAAAAATAATCTTGAAGCTTTTAAAACAACCAACTTGCTACTTAGATTATCCAGTGGACAACTCCTGAGATCATCTTCTTTGTTGCTCTACCAAACACTTAGTATGATTTGTTAGCATCACTGCTAATATTTTCCAGATATTGTACTAAAAATGTTCAAAACAAATGAAAATACCTGGTGTGACGACCCTGACCCAAGACCACCACCGATCGACTCCTCTCCTTCGTCTGGTTCGATCCCGCCCAAGATCGGAGCTTGAACCGCCGGCGTTTGCAACTTCCGGCCAAAACTGCATCTTCTCCGGCAACTTCTCCGGTGGTTCCAGAAGGCGGGACCGGTCGCAACATGTAGCTCTCTTCCTCATTTCTCTGTTTTGGGTGGAGAGCGACAAAACCCAGGCGGCATAGTCGCCGATCGAACAACCCAGATCCGGCCAAAACCCTAGGCGGTTTGGCCGTGATCTGGAGGTGGTCCCGGCCGGTTCTGCGACAATTCTGGCCGGTTTTGGACTCCTTCGGAGGTGGTGAACCTAGTGGTGGGTGGGTTGTTGCGAGATTTGAAGAATTTGTGTTGGCCGGAATTGCTCACCACACCCACCACCCACGGTGGCACGTGTGGCGGCGCGTGGTGGTGGTGTGGTGGTGGGTCTTTGTTCCATTGTGATCCTCGTGTCGCTACGAACGCGTACATGTGCGCGGATTCTGATTCGGACGTCGTTTGACGATCGAACCAACGTACACCTATTGCGCGTTTCGTGGGTTTGATGTGTTCGAATTTCTAGGAACGTATAGGATTTGACGGATCGTGATTCGGAGTCCCGGATACTCCGGATCAATGACTTTAACTTGGAATTTAAACCGTAATCGTCCGATCGATCGATCGTGAGCAATCCGACCGTTCGATCGAGACCAAACTTTCAGGACACGTTGTTTAGGTCGTGTTGAACCTGTAGGAACTTTCGGATATAAGTTTGGAGGTCATGGGACCCACGGGCCCGGTTTGACCTATTCGGGTCGGTTTGACCAAGTTTGACCAGGGTTGACCGAGCATCTCTCGAGGTCGGTTTGCCATGTAGTTGTCTTTGTTGGACTTCTAGGAATGTCCTGATCTTTTTGGAGGTCGTGGGCTCTGCGGGCCCGGGTTGACCGAAAAGGAGTGTTTGACCGCCGGTTGATTGTGAGTCTTCGGGGCGGTCCCACTGGTTATAAGAGGAAGTTTGACCTTGGAATCCTTTGTAGAACGTACGTGCACGTTAAGTCGGGTTGTGTTAGGGTTTAAGTTTACGGTTCTCGTACGGTTCACGGTCCTAATCCAATCCTCGTATCTATCGCTTTAGGTACTTTGACTCTACTACGCAGTAAGCAGGACCCTTTGAGGGTTGTGCAGCATAGGACCAACGGTGAGTGGACTTTGTTTTTGAATGAGCATGATTTGAATGAATTGCATGAACTGCATAAATGAGATTTAATAATTGTTTTAAATCTTGAATGTTTAAGTCTGGTTTGACTTTGGTTGATTTATATTAAAAGTAATTGCATTGAAGTTTATGCATGATTTGGGTTGCCGGTTTGTTTGTGGGGCCCTGATGGCTATTTTATTAGTATTTATACCTTTGGGGTATTGAACGGGACGTGGTGAACGCCCGGTGATTTTCATATTGGATTTTAATTATATAAGTGAGCTATGTTAAGCTTGGAACTGTTACATTATATTTTAATTATATAATTGAATATTTCGACGTTAGTATAGTCCGTTTGATTTCATACTCGGTTTTGGTGTTAAAACCTTATGATTAATAATACGTATACTTTGATTTTATATATATATGTATTTATATATATATGGCTAATTTGAGTAAATACTTTGGATTAATGGGAAAGGGTTATATATATATATGTATATCTACTTTAAGAAAAGGATTACCTATACTTTGGTTATATATATATATATATATATATATATGTACTTTGATTATATATATATATATACATATGTTTATCTACTTTAAGAAATGGGTTATCTATACTTGGGTTATATATATATATATGTACTTAGGATATATATATATATATATATATATATATATATGTGTGTGTGTGTGTGTGTGTGTTTATACCTTAGAGTTGACGTTTGTTGACTTGAGTTTTTAATATGTTTTGATATGCTTGACTTGAGCATGGAATAAGTTTTGAATATAGTTTTTAATGTGGGTTTTTCAATGTTTTGGACGTTTCATTTGATTAAGGTCTGTTATGCGGTCATTTGACCCTTGGGTTTATTTTGATTATATAAATATATGTTTTGGATAGTGATGTCCTGACTTTGAGTAATTATATGAGTTATTTGACTGTTGGGCTTGTTTATGTCCTGGTGTCTGTTGTTTTGGGGTTGGGTACATTGTGATTGTATATATATATATACTGTTATCGCGAGGCGATTGATTTGAGTGCTGTTAGCACCTTGTATTGTACCTCCCCCTGTTCTAATACTGATGATCGCATGGTGATTGATATGAAATAGTTACCTGGATTTGGTATGGTTCGATCCGGTGCATACCTTAACGGGTGTAGTCAGAGACCCTTGATTGGGTAGTCTGCAGCGTAGGACAGATTTCGGAGTTATGGTTGGTAAGTTTTTACCATATAGTCCTGTGAGTTTAGTCCCACCTTGGACGGCTCAACCTCAGGCACGGTGTCTCGATGAGACTGCACGGTGTCGAGAATGATCCCCTGTTGGATTGTTTTCCCCTGGTACTTGTGTTTGTGTTATGGTTATACTATACCTATACGCGTGTGTTAATACCTTCATATTCATATTTATCTTAGTAAGGATCGTTTCGCTTGTCGTGCTTGTGAGCACGTGGTTGTGAGAGTGGGGAAGTTTGGGAATGCTGTTTACTGTTTCGGTTGCAATGCATGATTGGATTTCAGTACTTGATAGGTTTTACTTATAGGATTGTAAATCCTGATTTTATATATGTTTATATATATGATTTGAACTACATTTGAGTTCTGTATTATTGTCAAGTTTGGGTTTCTCGGCGTGAGTGAGATCTTTGACATTTTAAATGTTGTTTTGGAATTTGAGGATTTTTATATTCCCATGCTTACATTGTTTTAAGTTATTTCAGTTATACTTACATACGTTTATGAGTTCGTGTTTTGGGAGGTTATGCCTCGGGAAAAGTAAAAGGTTAGTTGTTCGAAAAAGGGGTTTTAAACTGGGTTACTTTCACGTACTTTGAGATAGTACGATTTTCAAATCAATCAAGTATTTAAAGGGTTTCATATGCATGTTTAGCATTGTTTTAAAAGGTGGGGTTAGTACTTTGTTTTAAGTATGTCAAACCTTGTTTTGTCCACTCACGCTCTTTCTGTTTTGCGCCCCCTAGACCGTAGTCGTCGCTTTGTTACCGTTCGGCTGTGCGCTTCTCTTCTCGAGCTTCATTGGAAGGGTAGGATTGTCATCCTTGAACCCTGAACTTGTATTTTATTATTTCTTTTCCGCTGTTGAATTCATATACTCTTAGTTTGCTCTGTATCACCTTTAGGGTTGAATTAGTTTGGCCGGAGGCCTGTTATGTATATGTTGTATGCATGCTGGCGCTTGGGTTGTTTATCTGTTGCTTGTTTGACAGTTTGAAGTTTGGGCTAGTCCTTGTTTTAGGGGAGACTCTGCCCGTTTTTCGGCAGAAGTTTGGGCCCCTTTCACTTAAACTTCGGGAAGAGGGAACTAGTCTAGTTTGTGGGCCCGACATGGGTTGGTGTCCGGCATGTCAACAGGGCTTGGCACGGGTTCCGGGGTGGAATCTGGGTCGGGTCCTATCACCTGGAGTTTTCAATTTTAGTAATATTGTATTACGTCCAAAGACTAATAGTATTTCATATCTCTGTTTGCTTGCCATCATAATAAAGATCAGATAGAGAAGTCTTCCGTTTTCAAATATCTATTTACCTTTGGTTTGTAGAATAATCTATTTCAGTATTTATCTTAATTCATACTAAGGGCATACATAGTTTATCTCATAGGGCAAGCCCGTTTAAGGGCTTTCGTTCAGCCTGATCAACAGTATTTGGCCAATACAAGGCTTTTCTCTTGCCCATACAGGGCTTTGTCCAGCCCGATCAAGATTAAAACTATTCGATAAAGGGTGTTTGAGGCTTGTTCAATATTGATAAGTTCATTTTCAATATAAATCAACCAGTTTTAGGTTTGTTTTTCTCTGTGTTTAAATCAAGGTTGGTAAGCCCATTCAAGGGATTTTCTGACCAAAACATGGTTTGTAACACCCCGTCCCTAAATTAATATTTAACCATTACATTATTCTAGTAAAAGACATTTTACCCCGAGAGTATAATAAATTAAATAATTAATTTGAGTTGACTATAGAAAAGAAAATAAATTGAAAGGCTTAAAATTTGATGAAATAAAATAAGATAAAGTAATTAAGAATTTTGGGAATAAAATAACATTTAATATTATAGAAGGGTAAAAAGGTCATTTTGAGTTTGAGAAAGAATTTGGGGAAGTGAACTATACCATTACATCGGGCCCTTCGATACGAGTTCGTAGGTATGTTGTAGGCTCGAATCGGAGTTGTAACGAAGAAATTACGATCGAAAGAAGTTCAGTGGCATAACCGTAAATATTTCGAAGTTCGGTTTTTAAAAACCCAGATTTCTCTCTTTGACCAGCCGACTTTGGAGGGTGATTTCTCTCCACTCCGACCTCCGTTTCAGGCACATTGGACCTTTGCCGCCTCGATCCGCCGCCGTAGTCGCCAGAATCAGCCCCGAAATAGGCGGTTTCGGACAGATTTTTCTGAAACTTTGGCCCCTTCATTCTCTCTCCTCCGGCCACCAAATTGGACGGTGAGGTATGCTTTTCCACCTATTTGCCATGCTCTAGCTGATGGTTGGGTAGGTTTTGATCCATTTGTAGCGTAGGTAACCTGAATTTCGAGTTAAAGTTTAGGCTGAGTTTGAGATAGGGTTTTGACCTACTTGTGGTCCAAATTGGATGTTCCCGTAGTTGAAGAAAGTGTTCGAGAAGTCGAGAACTTGTTGTGACCAGAAGGATAACTCCCGGTTTGAAGTTTGACCAAAGTCAAAATTTATCACTTTTTAGCCCCTAAATCTGCCAGCGTGTGTTCCCATGCACCGGCCCACTTTTCACTGCCAAACTTCCATCCTAAATTACCCTTACGTTGTCACGAGCGCATAGTCGATTAGATTTACGCATAATGTGCGTTATCTGGGTTCAATGTGTTCGGACCGTTAGATCGGTTCTATTTCTTATTGTGTTGATCTAGAAAATTCCAGGATCGTGTAGGATTCGACGGATTGTAAATCGGAGTCCTAGATACTCCGAAAATGCCAACCCTAGGTTTAAGGTCACGTAACATAATCTAACCGTCTGATCGTGCGATCGTGAGCAATTCGACCTGTCCGATCGAGACCAAACTTTTGGCACATGTGTCCTAGGCTTATTGGAACCTCTAGGAACTTCCGGATCGGAATTTTGAGGTCGTGGACCCCATGGGGTCATGGGTTGACTTTTTTGGACTTTATCGCTTTTTGGGTCCCGAGTCACTTCTAAATCATTCTAAGTTGAGAAAAGCTTGTGTGGGCTCAGAATTGACCTTAAAGTTGTTGTACGCACTTCGAGAAGCCGGGGGTCGGTGTTTTGAGTAAATGGTTGTGGCAAAGCTATTTTATTTATCAAACGTATATTCGATGGCTTGGCATTATTAAATGGTGAATATTACTTATGATTAGCATATTAAACATATTTGGGTTGGATTTGAGAACAATATCTGGAAGATTTATACAGTATAACTTTAATTAATGAATTTAAGAGGTTAGGATTAGCGTAAAAGACTTGGGAAAAGACGTGAGTGGACTTTTATTTTTTTTAAAATGAATTTTGGCATGAAATGAATTATTTCATATTTTTATGGAATGATTATGTCCAAATATTAATTATGAATTGCATATGGAATTTAATTGAATTTCTTGAATGTTTGTTACGATGTGACTTCCGAGCCTATTATTGAATTTTAGAATGAGTTGCATGAATATGGTTTATGGATTTTGGAAGGGCTCGAGGAAGGGTGTATATTTTAAGTATATGAAATATTTTATAAACAATGAGTTATTAATTGTTCATGGATGATTTCTGTTTGGTTTGAAACGATCTTAATTATTTATGTATATTGATAAATGTGATGAGCTTGGAAAGGATGAGAATGGGTTGAGAATGACTGGGTATGATTTGAGAATTGAAGTTGAGTATTATTATGATTATTATTATTAGTAGTATTTATTGAGTCTATGGTTGGGTATTTTGGAATATTTGAGGAGATTGATTTTGAAAGTATTATATTTTATCTGACATAATTAAGTATGGAAATGGATTTTTGAGAAGGTTGATGACAATCAAATTTGGATTGGGTTTTCAAAACCACCACAGGAGTACCCCCTGGTTGCCTTCGGGATGGTTACCCAGTTATGATATGCCCCACGAGTCTCGGGGACGCCCGAACCGTGTGGAGCGAGGACGCGTTTCGGGTAGACTTAGTGTCCCCCGATTCTGCGAGGATACGCGTTCGGGCTAATCACCCGTTCCTGCGAGGACGCGGCTCAAGTTGACTTTGTGACTCCTGAGTTTCGCGAGGACGCGCTCAGTTTGGACTAAGTGTCTCCTGAGTCTTGCGAGGTCGCGGCTCGAGCAGACTTTGTGTCACCGAGTCTTGCGAGGAAATGGAATTGACGGTTAAATGTTGGAAAATGTCGGATAATCAAAGGATACGCACCTTAGGCTGATTACGTAATCCCTGAGTGTTGCGAGGAGGTAACTGGTACATGAGAAATGGAATTGACGGATAGCGCGTCTCGGGCTGACCTTGTGTTCCCGAGTTCTGCGAGGATGTAATCGGTACACGATATATGGAATTGATGGATAACGCGTCTCGGGCTGACTTTGTGTTCCCCGAGTTTTGCGAGGATGTAACATGTATGATACTAGGCATTGACGGATATGATTGGGGGTACACCTAGGTGAGGAGTATTTTGAGATTTAAGATGTTTCTTAAACAGAAATTAATGATTTGACCTATGATACTTATTGGTGGGAACTTATTATATATTTTCAGATTTATGAGGCAAAGAATGAAAGTTTTCAAAGTAAAGGATATTATACTATTTATAACTATTACTTGAATCATGAGATCATTGCGAAATCACTCGGGTTTATTCTGGTTTTAACTGATTGTTTAATTAGTTGGGACAGTTTAATATTTGAAAATATGTGGGAATTTTAATTCAAGCACTTTATGGTTCGAACTTTAGTCTTTTAAGAGCTATGTGTGGCTTGATCCCTCCTAGAGGGTACGTAGGCAGCCTAGGAGAATCTAGGTGCAGCCACGGGAAATAACATTATGGGATTTGGTTTCAGTTTGGATTTGAAATCTATTTGAGTTATTAAAAGATGTTGGCATAATTGTTGTGCGGGCACAAGATCCGATTTTAAAAAGGTAGTCCCGTTAAGTTATTTTGAAATCTAATATTACTCTGTGATTGTTCGAAGAAAGTGGTTTGAATGTTTTAACAGACTGATTTGTTCGGTTGGTTGTAAGGCCAGAGGCCGTTCTGGTTAACTATCTGATTGTATGGGGATTTAATTTATGCATGCTGAAGTTTGGAGATTGTTAAACTGTGCTTTTTACAGGTAAATTCAATTGGGAAAAGTCCATTTTTCAGGGGAGACTCTACCGAATTTTCGGCAGAAGTCAAACCTTCAAAAGTTGTTTTCTTGAGTTTTGGTTTTAAAAGGGGCATTTTGGTCAAGTGTATTCGACACCCGATAGGTGTCGGACACGCACAGGGCTCGGCTCGGATTCCAAAGTGGAATTTGGGTCGGGTCCTGTCATGGTTTCTCTACTTCTTTGATAAGGTGTATCACATGCCTATCACACCACATGTACGCAAATGAAAGAATATTGAAGTCCTCTGAATTGATGCATTGAAAATAACTAATCTGAGCCATTACCCCCTTTGGAGCACGATGGCTTAATTTGAGGTCAAGATCAGCGCAAAATCCAGTATTCAAGCAAGCAAGCATACACTCATCACAATTCTATTGGGTCATTCCCGATTCCAATAATGGCACGCCTACGCAATCCAACTAACTCAGAGAACCAGCCTGATTTCCAGCCCCGGCAAGGGTCGGGCAAGTATTTCTCATTTAAGCTTGATCCAACTGTTAATTGGATCTAGTTGGAAGCTCACTCACCGCCAAGAACCATCGGTCGACTCACAGAGCACTCGGGTCATCGGTGTTGGAACGGTCTCCACCTCCTGCGCGGGAAAAGACGCCAACACTCACGAATAGTTCGTTACGTAAGTGGTTGGCTCCTTCTTTTGCTTACAACCTCTCTTCGTGATTTAATTCTCAATTTTTGAATTTCTCTTTTGGATTTGTATACAAAGTGGGGAATTATTGAAAGAAAAAAAAAAAAAAAAAGATTTCTGTTTTTTTGGGCAATTTTCTATTAATTGAAAAAATGATTTTTTGTTTTAGATTTGATTATTATGGATTTTAGGTTTGATTGTGATAATTGTGATGCTTGTATTCTGGTTGTTTCCGTGTCTCCCATTCTCTAAAACCCCTATAAACTATTCTTGCTCATCTCTTTGGCTGAAGAGCTCTAATGATAAACTAACCAAGCTCTTCTTGAAGGAGCTGCCTCTCTGCCTCAAAATTTGTATTATCAAAGTGTTTATTTTACCTTTTCATTCATTGATTCTCATCTCTTAGAATTGGTGAAATCAGTTGGATGGAAGGAACTAACCGCTTGTTGTAGACTTTGAAATGAGAAACAGAACAAAAGGATGACAGATATTTACATACATAGATGTCACCAGCTTGATAAATAGTTTAATTGGTCCATTCTTGCGTTCCACTTAGTTGTCATTCAAAGTAATTACCAAAAGATTAAGTTAGATCCAACTTGAAGATGCATATTCCAATAAGTCGGCTAAGTTAATCTTCTTTTTTCCTCATTCATAAAAAATGTAGATTTTCTTTCTAAATGTATATTGTATTCCTCTGCATCCCTTTTTATTGCCTGATGCTTTTAATGTCATTCGTATAATTTTCATCACTTCAAACCTAAGTAATTAAAGCATATACATACAGCAAAATAAAAGCATGGTAGAGAAGGCTGTCGAGCTGCATTAAAAATACAACTATCAACTATGTTTTGTCACTAAAAATGGAAATTAAAAGCTCCAACTAGTTTAAGAGAATCTATCAGATACATTAACTTAAAAAGAATTTGGTGCAAGAGCACCTGACCAGTAAGGAGCTTAATCTTGCAATCTATGGATACACGTACAAGTCTGACCATCTGATTGTTTTATTTTTTAGACCAGGGCATAATACCTCATGGGTCCTTGTTGGCTAGCATATTTTCAAACATATTATAGTATCTCCTTATTGTTTAGGTGTATTGAGTATGTCAAGGTACTCCGTTTATTCTTCTTCCAAGGCCCTAGTAATTTGTTTATTCTTCTTCCAAACCTTTGGTTTGGTTTGGGGTCTCTTTTCTTCTTTTCCTCTTGCTTTGCCAAAGTAATCAGTTTAGGTGACTACTTCTTGCTAAAATATGAATATGGTTTGAATACTTTAGGTTAAACTTTATGTCAATTGCATTCTTCTCCATAATGAGATATATAGGAGTTTACATGGGTGCTTTACAAGGAAATAGATATAGTAATTGCGTAGGATTATATATCCTAATTATACAATGATATGTCAACTATATAAAATAAGAAAGTAAATCCCTTATTTAATCAAGGAAATAAATCTCCTTCATTAATTAGGAATGCTCACGTCAACACTCCTCCTCAAGTTGGTGCATATACGTCACCAATGCCCGACTTAATAAGTGAGTCATAAAATACTCTTCCACAAACAGCTTTTGTTAAGACATCTGTCAGTTGATCTTCTGATTTTATGAATGGTAGGCAGATGATCTTTTTCTCAATTTTTTCTTTGATGAAATGTCTATCCACCTCAACATGTTTGGTTCGATTATGTTGAACTCGATTATGAGCAATATCAATAGTGGACTTGTTGTCACAATGCAACTCCATCGGCTTTTTTGGTTTGAAACCCAATTCTGTCAAGAGTCTTCTGATCCATAATAATTCACAAACTCCTTGAGCCATTCCTCTATACTCCACTTCTGCACTAGATCGAGAAACCACATTTTGTTTTTTACTCTGCCAAGTGACTAGGTTACCTCCCACGAATGTAAAGTAACCAGAAGTAGAGCATATATACGTAATGGAACCAGCCCAATCAGCATATGTATATCAAACAACTTCAAGATCTCCATTTTTTGAGAACATTAATCCATTCCCAAGGGCTGACTTTAAGTATCTTAAGAACTGATCAACTGCATTCCTATGAGAAACACTAGGTGAATGCATAAACTGACTAACCACACTCACAACATATGCAATATCTAATCTTGTGTGTGCCAAATATATCAACCTTCCAACAAGTCGTTGGTACTGTTCCTTATTGGTTGGTTCTTGAGTAAATCCATTACATACTTTCTTTGAGACATAAATATACCAGTTTTTGACATTGCTACGTCAATTCCAAGAAAGTACTTCAGATCACCTAAATCCTTCATCTCAAATTCCTAAGACAAATATTTTTGCAGCTTCAGTTTCTCTCTGATGTTGTTTCCGATTACGACTATATCATCTACATAAGCAATCAATGTAGTATGTCTTATTCCATCACGCTTCATGAATAAGGTGTGATATGAATTACTTTGTTTATATCCAAAAAATTCATAGAATTAGTAAATCTGTCAAACCATACAATGACTTTCTCGAGCTTGCAAACGTGATTCTTCTTGTCATGAGCTAAATTACATTCTGGTGGTAGGTCCATAGATACTTCTTCTTCCAAGTTTCCATGTAAGAATTCATTTTTGACATCAAACTGATGTAATGGCCAATCAAGATTTGCTGCTAGAGACAATAGGACTCTGATAGTGTTAATCTTGGTTACAGGGGTAAAGGTCTTACGATAGTCTATCCCATATCTCTGTGTGTACCCCTTCGCCACCAATCTAGCTTTATATCTTTCAATGGATCCATTTGCTTTGAGTTTCATAGTATAAATCCACATGCATCCTACTATTTTCTTTCCATGAGGTTAGGGCACGATGTGGCATCTTTTGGAGGGCTCTCATTTCTTGATTCATAGCTTCATTCCATTTTGGGGCTTCTAGTGCTTCAGTCACACTGTTGGGGATAGATATGTCAGCCAATTGCTTTACAAAGTGCACACGCGCCTCTGATAATCTGCTGAGTGATATATAATTTTCTATGGGGTATTTCCCTTTGGCTTTAAGATCTGCTTCATATTATACTCGAGGTTTGCCACGGTTCTTCCCTTCTAGAAACCGATATGTAGGCTCTGTGCCTTCTGAAATCAAATAATCATGGGATATTTCATTAGTGTTATCATTTTTTTGGGAAAGATGTTACCTGAATGACTTCCTCAATAGGTGATTAGTGTGGTATTGGAGCTGAAGCGGGCAAAATCTCATAAAATGGTTCAATTTCCTCCTCTTGATTTTGACAGCGTGGAGACAATGGACCATTTTCCTCTAGCGACCGATCGTTTTGAAGCAAGTTCGGGGGTGACTGGTCGCTTTCCACTTGCGACCGTTCGTTTTGAAGTAGAGTTACATCTTGGGGAAAAAAATCGAGAATTTTGGGAGTGGTGGATTCCCAATTCTCCTCCTATGCTGTTGAAAAATATGAGTCGTGTTCCCGAAAAACAACATCCATGAAGGTATAAACCTTCTGACTAGGAGGATGATAACACCAGTATCCTTTCGGCTCGGGGATCCAATTTGCTTCGTTAGTGATCAAGTAAGTGGACAAATACAACACAGCCGAAAATTCAGGGTTCCAGGTTTGGGGTGGGAGGTATTTGGATATGGTGGTGAAGTGTTTAAAGTGGTTTTTGAAAATTTAGGATACTGGAGGTAATCGGATTCATGAGGTATGCTGTAGAGACGACGGCTTCTCCCCAAAAAGGTTGAGGCATTTTGGCAGCAAAGAGAGAGGTATGAACTACTTCCAATAAATGTCTGTTCTTTTTTTCATCAACTCCATTTTTTTGGGGAGTGTAGGGGCATGAGCATTGATGTATGATGCCATGATCTTGTAAGAACTTGTTAAGATCAGGGTTGAGAAATTCTCCTCCATTGTCAGAACGGAGAACTTGGATTCGGACCTGAAACTGTGTTTCCACCATTTTACGGAACTGTTGAAACTTTAAACTGACTTCCCTTTAGTTTTGAGAAGGGAAACCCAAGTCATACGTGTTCAGTCATCTATAAATGTGACAAACCATCGAGCTCCTGCCGAAGTGGTAATTTTAGCAGGTCCCCAAACATCAAAATAAACAAAAGAAAACGGAACCGAACTCTTATTTGAACTTAATGGGAACGGGACACAATGGCTCTTAGCCAATTCACACGTATCACACTAGAAACTAGAAACATAAAGACTGGAAAATAAGGATGGAAACAACTTCTTAAGGTAACCGAACGAGGCATGCACAAGACGTTTATACCATAACCAAACTTTGTCTCTCTCCCCCTCATAACGAGTTCCACTAGTTGTGAAAGCTTGACCAACCTTGGTCTCACTATTCGATGCCCAGTCCAAGTAGTAGAGTTTGCCCCACCGAGTTCCACAACCAATCGTCTTTCCCGTGAGGATGTCCTAAAAAACACAATGATTCGGCCAAAACGTTACAGTACACCTGAAAGTAGTAGTAAGTTGTGCAAGAGACAACAAGTTATGGGCCAAGGATGGAACAAGCAATACAGACTCCAGATGTAGGGAATTAGAGAGAGATAAAGAGCCCTCTCCAACCCCAGGGGAGGGAGTACCATTAGCATTAGACACCACCGACGGAGTGGATAATTTGCTACTAATAAGTTGGCCAGGATCAAATATCATGTAATCTGTAGCACCCGAGTCAATAATTCATGCAAACTTTTTAGAGTACGTATGAAAAACAGAACCTTTTGTGGTGGCAATAGAAGCACGAGTCCGGGTAGCCGGGTCAGCAGGATTGACCGCATGCTTCTGTGAGTCTGCAAGGAGGGTGAGAATCGTAGGGGGTCCTGACATCGCAGCGGAAGTAAGATGTGATATGAGAATGTGTGGAATTTGATTGGAGGGATGTGATTTGAGGAATTTGATCTAAGAATTTGATTTGAGAGGTATGTATATAAGATTTGAGGCTATGTGTTTAGGGATTTTGATAAGAGGATTTGAGGACTTTAGATTTGAGGGATTTAGATTTGAGGAATTTGATTTAGGGTTTTGTATTTGAATATTAGAAATTTGATATGAAGGTTTAGAGACAACCTAGGATCGATTGCTCTGATACCATGCAAAAATATGAATATGGTTTGAATACTTTAGGTTAAGTTGTATTCTTCTCCATAAGGAGGTATATATAGGAGTTTACATGGGTGCTTTACAAGGAAATAGATACTGTAATCAATTAGGATTATATATCCTAATTATACAATGATATATGAACTATATAAAATAAGAGAGTAAATTCCTTAATTAATCAAGGAAATAAATCTACTTGATTAATTAGGAATGGTGACGTCAACACTTCTCTAATTATTGTTGTAAATAACTAATTTATTGAATTCAATTCTTTCAGCATTTTCTCAGAGATTTCCCAACTAAATCTGTCAAATGAGTAGTTCTCACTTACTTTTATATTTTAACTTTTATTTTTCGTTTGACATAATCGACATTTGTACTCTTCGGTTGAAAAATCCGAATTATAAGCTAGGACCTCATTTTGTACTAAATATTTTGTACTCACAGGAGGTTTTAATCAGCATATAATGTGTGGTGGTGAGCCAAGGGCAATGCTTAGTAAAAGTCGAGGCAAAGTTGATTCCCAATCTATTCCATTCAAATATGCATTCCCAGGCATGGTTAGTATCGTTCTCTTAAGTTCATCCTTCAATTTTTGGCCATATAACTTTGTTTTTCCTAATGGACTGACTGATCATAATTATGCAGCCGTGAACTTAATCTTTTAATTTACAAATGGAGGTGATTAGGATGGTCCTTACAGGCTACAATTTCAAGTTCCTAAGGCTTTGAAAAACAAACCAATTGAATTCTTTAATGAGGTAAAACATTCTATATGTAGCTTCAAATTTTTTACTGCAATTTTTTAATTTATGTTGCTCAAAGCCAAGTTCTAGGTTAAATGGATAATGAATAAAGTTGAAAGCATAAGAAAAATATGATTATAGAAACACTTCGAAACTGGGCAGAGCAAGTGGTTCTGAAATACATATTTGACTAGTTAGAAGTTGCTGGTCAAACAAAAACTATAAAACAGGTGTGACAGGTGTGTAGGATTTTAGAAAAATAGATAGATGTACTTTTATTTTGACACTATCAGTTTTTGTCCCTAGTTTAGCAAGTGTATCCTGCGCTAATCTAATGATGATGTCTTTTCCCCACTGTGAAGATAAAAATTTGGGAATTGGGCTAATCAAAGTACCCTTTAATTGTCTTTAGGTCACCAACAAACTCAAGTGTGAAAACTCTGTTATTCAATTTCTTTGGGTCCTTTTGGTGTTGCAGACTCTGTGCAGTTTTGGCTGGTGTCTTTGTTTTTAGCATGTTATTGTGTTGTTGCTCGTTTGGCTTGTGTGTTTCCTTATCCACTTGTGTGTTTCCTTTTCGTTTCTAGTAAAAAAAATACATGTCCTCTCTTTTTAAGAATTTACAGTAGTTCATCCCACAATATTAACTTCTCTCTCTTCCATCAATCCTTAAATTGTACATGGCACCTATCACACATTCTGATGGATACAGTAAAAGCATTAATTTTTGGCTCAATGTTTATGGAATTGATAGTGAGTACACATCATATTTATGAAGAGTGTAGTAGAGTATGAAGAGTGTAATGTGTAGATTTTGACAAGTGTCATAATCTATGCCTTCTGATCAGTATACTGTTAGATTAGTTAGAAGGCTATTTGTCTTAGAAAGAGATATAAGCTCTCTCATTGTAATGTAACAATTAATCTGAGGTAATACAGTACAAATCTTCTTCTCAATATTGCTTCTGCAACAATTTGATCCAGATCATCTCTCATTTCAGCAACAAAATGAAAAATGATGTCAAGAAGCCACTCATCAACAAGGTCAGGTCCCTATCTCTGTTCCTCTACCTCTATCTCAATAGATTTTGTGCATTTAGGTATTTATCAATGCGTTTCTTTGGCTATGTTCTGTTATTGGGTTTCGTTTGCTTTTTCTTAATGTGGAAATGTGTTAAGGAGGAGTTGGAGCGACGCTCGCGAATGGGCAAATCATGTAAACTGCAGATTTGGGCTCCGAACTTAAAATTAGGTCCATGACCCGTCAATTCGAAAAGAATGGCATCACGAGTAAAATTCATTACTTTGCCATAATGCATGTGTCACATCCCGAACCCAAAAATAAGTAAATACATTAAACTAAAATAACTAAAATAAAATAATGAAAATTAATTAATAAATAATAGAATTTTATATTTTATCTATTAAATTAAGGGTAAAAAGGTCAATTGGAGTTGGGAAAAGAATTTGGGGAATTGAGTGGCACCGTTGCGTCCGGCTCATCGATACAAGTTCGTAGACAAGTAGCACGCTCAATTCCGAGTTATAACGAACCGTAAACCTCTGAAAACTAAAAGGGCATAACAGTCATTTTGAAAAATATTTTAAAAACTTAAACCCCTCCCCCAACAGCTCCCCCTTTTTGCCCGTCGTTCCAGGCCACCATTTTCGACGCCACAACTTGCAAAATCTTCCTCTCCTCCTCTACACAACCCACTAGTTTTAAGGATCAATTTCGAGCAGTTTCGTATCGGGAGAGAGAAGTTTCGAGATATTTTCCGATGTCAGCCATGCGATTCCGGCCACTTTTTCTTAGACCAAATTATGAATCTTCATCCCTCAAAGTGTGTTATTGATGTTTTGGTAGTTGGTTTGGGTCAATTTGGTGTTATGGAAGCTTGATTAGAAACCTAGGTTTTGTCCGACTTTAAGTGAGTTTTTCGGCCACTTCTCTGCCAAATTGGAGGTTGGCCCAGTTGAATAAGTTGCTCCCCTAGTTGTCATTGACATTTTGGCATAGTTATTATTGGGTGTTTCTAGAAATTTCTGTCCGGGGCCTCGTGGCTGTGCGTGGGCCCAAGTGTGGCACCCCATTTTCATCCTAGAATGATCCTCATGTCGTCCGAGTGTGACGGTATTCTCGGATTTCAATTTGGTTCTCGTATGACAGTCGAAAGGATTTACGCCTATTAGGCGTTATCCAGGTTCGATATGTTCAGACCGTTGGATTAGCTCCATTTCCAAGTCTGTTGTTCTCTGTACCTCTAGGATCATGTAGAAATTCGCTGATCGTGAATCAGAGTCTCGGGTACTCCGAATAATTAATTCTAGGTTTAGGCGAAACGATCGCCGTCCGATCGTGCGATTGGCGTAGTTCCAACCTTGCGATCGAGACCGAGGACTTTGTTTTGAATGTTCCTTATATTGCATGTGGGAATTCCATGCATATGAATTTGATTTCTTTGAACCTTGGAGTTTTATATTGTCTATTTTATGAAATTATCAGATGATAGTAATTGGTGGGATTTGTGAAGGTTTTGGGTTTGAATATTATGCTTTAAGAGTTGTCATTTATACTTGAATTAAATATTTGGGATCATGGAAGTATTATGTTGTCTTACGTTTAATTTTATAACTCTTACAAACTTGGTATGTATATTATGCATTAAATAGTTGGGTATTGAGTGTGAGCACGTCTGAATCTTGGGAAAATGTGATATGGGATGTACATGAATTATTATTATTGTTATTATTATATAAGTTAAGTATATGAATATTGTTGATTGGTTTTTATGAAAGGTTTTATAGATAACTTTATACGACTATTCATATTTTTAAGGTAATTTGATATGAAATTGATTTAATTTAGGATAATGAGAATATGGGATTTCTAAGGGTTATTTATTATTGTTATTATTATTATTTTATTTTTATTTAAGTATATGGAATTTTGGTTTCAATAAAAGGATATTATATATATATATATATATATATATATACACGTATGAGTATATGAATGTAGATTACAGATTTACGTTACCACATGTGCGATGTAGGATGCCGGCGTGTAGGGCAACACGTGCGAGGTAGGATGCCGGTGTGTGGAGATGATGATCATGGTGAAGGGAATATTGTGGGAATGGTGTTGTGTAGAGATTTCTAGATGAAGGATTTTCAAAACATTTTTGAGAAGTTCATTTGAATATTAAACATGCTTTTAATCAAATTAATCGCAGCGGAAGTTTATGGTGGTTGTTGTTTAAAATCAAAAACAAAACTTCTTCCAAGTATCTTAAGCCATGAACATTGATATGATTTCATGAATGGAAAATTCAAGAGAAAGGATAAGATCTAATTACCCTTGAAGCAATTATATGAACCAATTTGTGTTTGGTCTTCACTTGATGATTTCCTCTTTCTTGATCTCCTCTTTGATCTTTGATCTTTGCTCCTTGATCTTTCTCCTCCTTGTGAGCCACAAAAGGATATGGCCTCTAAGTCTCCACACCAATGGAACCTTGAGATGAGAAGGAAGAATCTTGGGAATACAAGGATGCTAGTGCTAGATCCCCAAGACTTGGTTTCAATCTAAACCTCTTGAAAGATGAAAGTGTTTCACTCTTGAAAACTCTCTTTTTCTCTCTTTGATCTCCCAAAACTATTTGGTTGACATTGGATTGTGTTTTTGTAAAAATGAGCTTATGAAAGATAGCTTATGGAAACAATTCCCATACCCATTTACTTATGCATTTTCGGCCAAATCCCATTGGGCTTCCAAAATTGGGCCTTGTGACACTTAAACCATAATGTTTAGGTGTCTTAAGCCCTTGGGCTTAATACCCAACCATTTGGGCTTCCGTTAACTATTACCGAGGCCCAAATACTCTTTTACACGCAGTAAATCATCCATATCAAATTGATCAAATTTATTTCCACAACATCATATGTATTTCTCAAAGTTAACCATTTAAGGTGTGCGATCCATTAGGTTCTAATTAGCATGGCAGTGGGAAAATATTAGAACTCTTTCTAACCAACTGAATTAAAACCCCTTTTAATTTTTCCTTTATATGGATTGATCACAATCAATCCTAGGACTTCCACGAACCAAGAGTGACATCTAGCAATATATCAAGGCTACCCAAGCTAACCAGAATTGGTGAAGAACCTATTCAGTTGGAATTACAATGCAATACGGTCCTTCTCTTATACAATGTTTCATATCATATTATTAGGGTACGGATTGATTATGTCAAACCCCTAATATGATTTATAACCTCATATGATTCAATAGAACATGATTAAGAACAACTTTCTAAATCAAGCTCAAAATACTTTGGCCAAAGATTTCTTGAATCACATCTCGAAACATTCTCCTTCTTTATCGAAGGTAGAGATTCCTTATTGTACATTCACATGCCCCTATGATGAATTAAGAGACCCCAACAACACTTTAGACAAATCTTTTACGGCTTGCCTTTAAGAGCTATCTAAGATCAATAACGTATCATAGGACAAACCATGATGCCTCGTGTCTAAGGACTAATTTGCATTATTGCAACTATGAGTTCTCGTTTGACATGTAGATAAATACTCCATACGAGAACTACGGTTGATCGCGTTCAGTGTACCCATTCACTAATGAGCACCCACATACTTGTATTAGTGTCATCTACACAAATGGTTTGAGACTAACCATCCTCCTAATTGAGCATACATAGTATGTGCTAATCTTGACGGTTTATCAATGCCCATTTGATAATCCTATGATTAGGAACATTTTGGGATACTATAGTAAGAGATTAAAGGTCTCCCAAATCTAATCTTCTTTAGATTACTTTATCTCTTATTTAGCATTCCCTGGACATTTGTTTCTTTAATCAATGTAAAAGATAACAAAATAAATTTGCCCTTTATTATCATATACGAAATGTATTCTAAGGAGATTACATCAAATGTATTGGCTCTTAGGGCACATTTCTAACAATCTCCCACTTGCACTAGAGCCATTTAACCATGTATCTAATACCCATTTTCTCTGTATGTCTATCCAGTTGTGACTGTGACATAGGCTTAGTGAGTGGATCTGCTACGTTGTCTCACGATGCAACCTTTAGGATGCACACATCACCATTCGAAATGAGTTCTCGAATCTTGTGGAATTTTCTGTCAATGTGTTTGGATCTTTGATGAGACCTTGGTTCTTTGGCTTGAGCTATCGCCCCATTGTTGTCACAAGACAAAGGTACTGGTGACATTATGGTTGGAACCACATTTAGTTCGGTAATGAACTTCTTTATCCAAACAGCTTCCTTTGCCGCTTCCGAGGCAAAGAATGTACTCACTGTGGTGGAGTCACTGTAACACTTTGTTTACAGCTTCTCCAAATAACAGCGCCTCCATTCGTAATGAAGACGTACCCGGATGTGGATTTACGATCATCTACATCGGATGCGAAATCCGAATCGATAACGCTTCCACTTGTAACTCGATGTTCCTCCGTAAATAAGAAACATGTCCTTAGTCCTTCGTAAGTATTTAAGGATACACTTAACAGCTCCCCAATGATCCAATCCTGGTTCGACCGATATCTACTAGTTATACTCACAAAGCATAACTGATATCCGGTCTTGTACAAACCATGGCATACATGAGACTCCCTATTGCGTATGCATAAGGGATTCTACTCATCTCTTTGTATCTCTTCAGAGTTTTCGACACATGTTCTTAGAAAGATGAAGTCCATGTCCGATCGAAGTAACCCTTTCTTAGATTGTTCCATACGAAATCTCTTTAGCACCTTATCTACATACAAGGATTGAGATAATCCAATTATTCTCTCGAGATCTATCACGGTAAATCTTTATTCCAAGTATATAAGATGCCTCTCCTAAATCTTTCATTGAGAATGATTTAGTGAGCCACAACTTCATCAAGATAGCATTCCTATATCGTTTCCAATAATTAGTATGTCATCTACATACAACACTAGGAATACTACGGAACTCCCACTGCCTTCTTGTATACACATTGGTCATCCATGTTTTGTATGAAGTCAAATGATTTGACAACTTCATCAAAGCGAATGTTCCAACTCCTAGAAGCTTGCTTCAATCCATAAATGGATCTATGTAGCTTGCATACCTTATGCTTATCAACTTTAGAAATGAAGCCTTCAGGTTGATCCATGTATAGTTCTTCCTGAAGGTGGCCATTCGTAAAAGCCGTCTTCACATCCATTTGCCAAATCTCATAATCATGGTATGCAGCTATTGCAAGCAAAATCCGAATAGACTTTGTCATAGCAACAGGAGAGAAGGTTTCTTCATAGTCAATTCCTTCTCTCTGCTTGTAGCCCTTTGCTACCAAACCTTGCCTTATAGGTTTCTATTTTCCCATCCGAGCCTATCTTCCTCTTAAAGATCCATTTATTTCCTATTGGTACAATACCAGGAGGCGGATCAACTAGAGTCCAGACTTGGTTGGTATACATAGAATCCATCTCGGATTTCATGGCTCCAAGCCATTTCGTGAGTCAATGTCCGACATTGCCTCATTGTAGTTCGAAGGGTCTTCGATATCCTTACAATCACTTAGGAGATTTAACTCTCCTTCGCTTTCGTAAAGGAAACCGTAATACCTTTCTGCATTCTTCTAACCCTACTTGAACTACGTGGAGTCCGTGTTACAACATGTTGTGGTTCTCGGGATTGCATTTGGTTCAGTGTTGATTTCTAGCTCATTGGACAATTCCTTGAGTTCTATCTCATGTCCCCCTTTCCCATCAAGAGCATATTCCCTTTCTAGGAAGGTAGCTGACCTTGCGACGAATACCTTTTGTTCGTCGACATGATAGAAGTAATATCCCATAGTTTCCTTGGGATATCCTATAAATCTACACTTCACCGACCTTGCATCTAGTTTATCCCCATCTTGTCTTTTGACATATGTTGGACAACCCCAAATCTTGATATAACCAAGACTTGGTTTCTTCCCAAACCACATTTCGTATGGAGTTTTTGGAACGGATTTGGAAGGCACTCTATTTAACAAATGAATTGTTGTTTCAAGTGCATATCCCCAAAAGGATATAGGTAAATCAAGATAGCTCATCATGGAACGAACCATATCCATTAAGGTTCGATTTCTCCTTTCGTAAACCCCATTATGTTGTGGAGTCCCTGGTGGAGTCCATTGTGATAAGATGCCATGTTCCTTGAGGTAATCAAGAAACTCGTGCTTAAGTATTCACCTCCTCGATCGGATCTAAGGATTTTAATACTCTTGCCTGTTTGGTTTTCAACTTCATTTCTGAATTCTGAAACTTTTCAAAAGATTCAGACTTATGCTTCATTAAGTACAAATACCCAAACCGTGAATGATCATCGGTAAAGGTAATGAAGTATGAATAACCTCCTTGCATTTGTAGACAAAGGTCCACAAACATCTGTGTGGATTAGCCCCAACAATTCTGTAACTCTTTGTCCTTTACCGGTGAAAGGAGACTTGGTCATTTTACCTTGCGTACAAGATTCACAAGTAGGCATAGGAGCAGGATCTAAAGATCCAAGGCATCCATCTTTGCCATCCGGTGAATCCTATCTTGGCTAATGTGTCCAAGTTTTAGGTGCCACAACTTAGTTGAGTTATCCACCTCTCTAGGCCTTTTAGGTCTGTGTGCATCTTTATCCATACAGTTAATACTACCATTCATTTCTAAATGAAAAAGACCATCAATCAAATTTGCATAAGCAATAATTCGATTATTACGTGAAATAGAACAAAGTAGTTTGTCAAACAAAACAACAAATCCATCTCTTAAAAGCATAGAGACAGATATTAAGTTCTTTACACAACCAGAAATGAAATAACAATTATTCAAATTCAGGGTCTCCCCGGAAGGTAGATTGAGATGATAGGTGCCTACGGCTTTGGCAGCTACCTTAGTGCCATTACCCACAGTTAGCACCATTTCTCCTTTTCCGAGTCTTCTACTTCCTACTAGTCCCTGCACACAATTGCAAATATGTTGACTAGCTCCTGAATCAACTATCCAGGTAGAAGTATTAACTGTAAAAACTGATTCAAGAACAAGTGTGTTACCTTCTGAAGGTTTGTTCTTTATGCTTGCAAGGTAGTCCTTGCAATTCCTCTTCCAATGTCCATCCTTTCCACAGTGAAAACAAGTTCCTTTCGGTTCCTTGCCTTTCTTTGTTATTCCTCCTTCCTTGGGTTTTAGAAAACCTTTCTTCTTCTTCTTTCCCTTATCCTTACCTTTCGGTTTGAATTTGGAAGAAGAGGAAGAACTTTTTTCAAACACCGCAACTGTCCCTTTCAACCCTTTATCCTTTGACATATTCTTTTCAGCTACTATAGCCATATTGAGTAGCTCAGATAAAGTGCTTTCCATCTTTCCCATATTATAGTTCATAACAAATTGGGAAAAGTCTGATGAGAGGGACGAAAGAAAGAAGTCTTGATGAACATCGATCAAATGGACAATCTAGTTTTTCCAATTTCTCAAGTAATGATATTATCTTAAGACCATGCCGATTAACCTGAGTCCCTCTTGTCATCTTCATGTTGACAAGTTCACATATTGTATTGTAACGCAGCTACGAGCAGCTTCACCATAAAGCTGTTTAAGGTGAAGCAATATGGAAGCACAATCATCCATATCTTCATGTTGTTTGAGTAGCTCATCGCTCATGGATGCTAGTAAGTAACATTTACCTCTACTATCATCCTTGACATGCTTGTCATAAGCGCTTCTTTCTTCCCGAGTGGCTGTTGGGCCAGGAGCAATATGTGGTGGGGCTTGTGTCAACACATAATCAATCTCATCCATTTTAAGGACAAGTTTGATTTTGCGAAGCCAACCCGGATAGTTCGTGCCATCAAGGATGTAATTGTTAAGTATCGATGAGATTGGGTTTTTAATGGCCATTTGAAAATTCTGCAACAACGTAAACAAATTTTAGTTTAGATTAATCTTCTACCAAGGACTTAGGGTCTTTAAGTCATGATGGTAGCTCCCACTATTTTTGGCAAATTTCATATCCCTCCTGAAATCCGAGAGTTTCCGTTGAAACTCTTAGTGGGGATGGGAGACTCACTTTTACATAGTTTTCCTCAACCTAACAGTTTGTTGGATTGCTATGTTACTAATGAGAGGATACTCTTATCCAATCACATCATAATGTGAATACCCATCACTATGGCCTCTAGAGAACTAAACCTCAACCTAACAGTTTGTTGGTTTCGTTCGTCTTAGTTAAGTTATTCCCACCGTGCTTGTGGGTATAGGGTTTCAAGTATGTCCTCAACCTAACAGCTTGTTGGCCATACTCGTTATCTATCCGCACTACATCAAGTATGTGTAATAGGCTTCCCTTGGATGGTTACAAGTACTGGATGTTGCCTCACCGAGGTACAACAAGGTGCAAATGTGCCACCCAATAAGAGACTACCACGGTGGAAGGCCACAAAATAGCATTCAAAGTGCCATTTCGCTTATCAACTTAATATTGCTTTGAGGGTAGTTAAATTGGTCTCATTTTAATCCAATTTTAATCCTGTTAAAATTATCTATCTAATCTCATTAAATGGTTCCCAATGCAACATATTAGTAGCACATAATACTCCCACTAAATATTTTAGAAACCATTTGCTTAAGATAGTGAGAATACATGGTACTACTAATTGATTGATTATTGTCATTACCGAACATTCCAATTGCATTGGGCTTATAGGATGATTATGGACTTTCTTGTTGATCCAACACAAGCCACCATGTTGGATCATGGTCTTGGATGGTGATTCATTTTAATTACGCGCGCATAAAAATAAATTAGGCATGAAAGCCATTTCATTATTACATAGCCAATCAAAATCGAATTACATATCCAATAGGCGGCCAATCACATAGCTCAATTGTTTGGTCTAAGTCCATAACCATCCTTTAATTATTTAAACGCTTTAAACAATTAAACTAGCAATGTAAAAACCATGCTCTTGGGTTGCATACATATATGGGTTTAATTCAAGTGGTAACCATATTCAAAATAAATTTACCATGGAGTGAAAACGTTTTACTATAATAGCAAAAGTAATTGTAGAAATCTTTTGGGCATAGTTACACTTATCATATATTGCAAGTAAGTCCAAAACTATTCAACAATTAATAATGGATCCAAAGTTGATCCACTAGGGTGTGGGGTTAAAGCATGCATTTGTTTAACACAAAGTGGTGATCATGATTATTCCAACTAGGTGAATAATCATGAATGTGACTAGGTAGGCCAACCACACTCACCAAAGTAATCAAAATTAATTTTAGTGTGGTGGGTAAATAATTAGTGATAGGAATAATTTGATCAACTTTTGCATTTTATATCAAATCACTATCATTTACATCTATATAGACCCTACACACTCACCAAAGTAATCTTATTAATTTTAGTGTGGTGGATAAAAGTTTATTAAGGGGAAACATTTTGAAAAACTTTCAATTTTATAATAAAACATCATCATAACCATTATGACTAATTTTGGTGGAAAAATCCACTAACACAATCAACAAAATTAATCACCTAACTTATGGGTCAAAAAGATCCCATAACAAGAACATCAAGAACACCAAGAACATGCATATGAACTAATATGAATGTTCATGCTATTTCCGGAAAAATCCATATTCCATTTTAACCATCTCATGCTCTTAATATCAAATATTTCATGAAGTTAAAATCATGGGGTTTTAATGCAACTATGCTCTAATGTTCATACATACACATATGCATACAAAGAGAGCATCAATCATCAAAACATAAATCCGGAAATCCAAAATCCCAAACAACCCCTTTCACTCCATTTGATTTTTATTCAATCATATCAAAATAAATCAAGTATAACCATTATACTTTTAAATGAATTTACAACCCATATATGCATCTCTAAACCCTAGAAACATATCAAGTTCATGACCTATGGCTCTGATACCAATTGAAGGATTTTCAAAACATTTTTGAGAAGTTCATTTGAATATTAAACATGCTTTTAATCAAATTAATCGCAGCGGAAGTTTATGGTGGTTGTTGTTTAAAATCAAAAACAAAACTTCTTCCAAGTATCTTAAGCCATGAACATTGATATGATTTCATGAATGGAAAATTCAAGAGAAAGGATAAGATCTAATTACCCTTGAAGCAATTATATGAACCAATTTGTGTTTGGTCTTCACTTGATGATTTCCTCTTTCTTGATCTCCTCTTTGATCTTTGATCTTTGCTCCTTGATCTTTCTCCTCCTTGTGAGCCACAAAAGGATATGGCCTCTAAGTCTCCACACCAATGGAACCTTGAGATGAGAAGGAAGAATCTTGGGAATACAAGGATGCTAGTGCTAGATCCCCAAGACTTGGTTTCAATCTAAACCTCTTGAAAGATGAAAGTGTTTCACTCTTGAAAACTCTCTTTTTTCTCTCTTTGATCTCCCAAAACTATTTGGTTGACATTGGATTGTGTTTTTGTAAAAATGAGCTTATGAAAGATAGCTTATGGAAACAATTCCCATACCCATTTACTTATGCATTTTCGGCCAAATCCCATTGGGCTTCCAAAATTGGGCCTTGTGACACTTAAACCATAATGTTTAGGTGTCTTAAGCCCTTGGGCTTAATACCCAACCATTTGGGCTTCCGTTAACTATTACCGAGGCCCAAATACTCTTTTACACGCAGTAAATCATCCATATCAAATTGATCAAATTTATTTCCACAACATCATATGTATTTCTCAAAGTTAACCATTCAAGGTGTGCGATCCATTAGGTTCTAATTAGCATGGCAGTGGGAAAATATTAGAACTCTTTCTAACCAACTGAATTAAAACCCCTTTTAATTTTTCCTTTATATGGATTGATCACAATCAATCCTAGGACTTCCACGAACCAAGAGTGACATCTAGCAATATATCAAGGCTACCCAAGCTAACCAGAATCGGTGAAGAACCTATTCAGCTTGGAATTACAATGCAATACGGTCCTTCTCTTATACAATGTTTCATATCATATTATTAGGGTACGGATTGATTATGTCAAACCCCTAATATGATTTATAACCTCATATGATTCAATAGAACATGATTAAGAACAGCTTTCTAAATCAAGCTCAAAATACTTTGGCCAAAGATTTATCAATCACATCTCGAAACATTCTCCTTCTTTATCGAAGGTAGAGATTCCTTATTGTACATTCACATGCCCCTATGATGAATTAAGAGACCCCAACAACACTTTAGACAAATCTTTTACGGCTTGCCTTTAAGAGCTATCTAAGATCAATAACGCATCATAGGACAACCATGATGCCTCGTGTCTAAGGACTAATTTGCATTATTGCAACTATGAGTTCTCGTTTGACATGTAGATAAATACTCCATACGAGAACTACGGTTGATCGCGTTCAGTGTACCCATTCACTAATGAGCACCCACATACTTGTATTAGTGTCATCTACACAAATGGTTTGAGACTAACCATCCTCCTAATTGAGCATACATAGTATGTGCTAATCTTGACGGTTTATCAATGCCCATTTGATAATCCTATGATTAGGAACATTTTGGGATACTATAGTAAGAGATTAAAGGTCTCCCTAATCTAATCTTCTTTAGATTACTTTATCTCTTATTTAGCATTCCCTGGACATTTGTTTCTTTAATTGATGTAAAAGATAACAAATAAGTTTGCCCTTTATTATCATATACGAAATGTATTCTAAGGAGATTACATCAAATGTATTGGCTCTTAGGGCACATTTCTAACATTATTGTTATGTCGGGTTTCGAAATTTTATACTTTGGTTATTTTGATTTTGGAGTTTTATATTGTTTTAATCATAGGAGTTTCGATTGACTTTAATATTTGAAAGTTATTAAGAGAGTGAATTTTATGTTTTCGGGAATTTATAATTTATATTTATAAGTTGATTAAATATTTTGGGTCTTGGATTTCACGTTTTTAAGAAATTATATTTACTTTTTGATTATGGAGTTACATATTGGTTTCAATTTTGGAATTTGTGTTTTATGGATTATTTGGGTTATATTTGATGTTGGAGGTTTATGAATACTTTGGGTTCCGGATATATATATGTTGAGACATTTGTGTCTATATTCTTATGGTATATATTTTGGGTGTCAATTATGGACGGGGTAACGTCCGGATATTATTGTGTTCGGGTTTGGGTACGGGCTGAATACCCTGGAATTTAGGGTATGTCAGGAATTATGTATACTAGATGGAGTGCTATTAGCACCACTTTATGTACCTCCTCGGATACTTGGTTACTGAAATGGATACAGGATACAACGGAACCCGGTTCACCCTTGACGGGGTGTCACTGTAGGCCCATGCCGGGCAGTCTGCGCTCGTAGGACATTATTCAGCCACACAATATTGAGGTATTTTCTGCTGTGCGTGTCTGGGAGTTAGTCCCTAGTTGGGACGGCTTGTTCCCTGGCTACGTGGTTGTTGGATTGTTTCCCCGGTACAAGAATTGGTCTAAGAGTCTTACTATTTATATATGTATATATATATACCTATTACTATACTTCCATTCTTATTTTCTGTTAAGTGAGGATCCTTCCTTACTTGCTGTGCCTACGGGCATTGCGTCGGGAAACAGTTGGTTGGGAATTTAGGTTTTCATGGTTTTTAGTTGTTTTGGTTTTATATTTTCCTTGTTGGGATTTTATGAGACTTTACATTTATGTTATTATAAATATATATGTGGGTGTGTCTATGGATGTTATTTCCAGGATTTATTATGTTTCAATATGTGCACCGGGACGGTGATGCACAGGTACAGATTTTAAGTTAAGGTTTGAAACTGGATAGGTTGGGTTCCAGGGAAAAAGGGAAGTTATTCAAAGGAGTTATTTATGTTTTACTCAAACGGAAAGCGTTTGGAAGAATTTAATTTCATGGTTTTATTTTGAGAATTTAGTGTTCAAGTTGTGATTTCCATAATTTTACGGAAGTAGCAAAGCTACAGTTTTCTTTATAGTATTTCAAGGTACAAATTTAATAGAATTGTTTTCAAGTATCGATTTGTATAAACATGTACGTTTATACAAGGATTTTTGTTGCATAACGCTTGTCATTATTTGCGAAAATGGAGGGGGTTATATGTTCATTGAAAAATGAGGTTTAAAGTTTGATTTTTCGTTCACTCACATTTTCTGTTTTGCGCCCCCCAGGTACTACATCCCGAGATCGAGACCACCACGTCGAGGCATCACGACTAACGGCTCCTGTAGGAGTTTTCTTGTATTTTTACTTTGCTATCCTTTGCACAGGTTGTAAAGTTTAAATTTCTTTAGATTGCTCCGTAGTGCTCACCTAGGGTTGAGGTAGAGGCTAGAGGCCTCCCTTTTAATCTGTGTGCTTCTGCTTTGTGCATGCTGCCAGTTGGTTTATCTCTGTGTTTTTAACAGGTGGAAAATTTTGGGAAAGCCCACTTTTCAGGGGAGACTCTGTCGAATTTTCGGCACAAGTAGACTTGCCCATTTCTTTAAACCAGGTCAAGGGGCGTTTTAGTAAAGTAGGTCATGCGTTGGGGTAGTGTCTGACGGGAAGCAGGGTTGGACACGAGTTCCAAGGGGGAATTCGGGTCCGGTCCTGTCATTACCCAAGCTAAAAAGAATTCATTTGGAGAACCTAGTTAGTTTGTGATTAAAATGCAATTCGATCCTTCTCTAATTCAATACTTTGTGTCATATTCTCGGGATATGGTAAACTTGTGTCAAAATCCCTAATATGACATTTCTAGGTTATATGATTCAATTTGATGAAATTGCGAATGTTCTTGTTTCAATTTCAATCAGATACTTTGACCAACGATTCATGAATCATATCTTTAGAGTATTCTGTCTTCTTACTAGGAGCAGAGATTCCTTGTTGTACATTCACCTATCTCTGTGTACGTGCCGAGAATCCTGAAGAACATCTTTAAGTCATATCACTTTGATATGACCGTATAGTGTTCTCAAAGACAAACAACATATACACAAGACAACTGTTATGTCTCAGGTCTAAGGTTAATTTGCATGATCACAACTTAGAATTCGTTGTTTAACACTTGTGAGTAAGACTTCCATACAAGAACTCTAGAGTTAATCACGTTTAGTGGACTCCATCTACTATAGAGCACCTACACATCTGTCTCAGTGTCTTCACACGAATGACTTTGAGACTACTTTGATTATATTTATTTCCTTAAAATTATCCATTTTATATTGGCTTCTAGGGAATATATCTAACAATCTCCCACTTGCACATAAAGCCAATTAGCCACACAATGTGTTTGATCTTGAAACGTTTATCAAGTCATAGCCGATATGTTCCAACCTTTCGTGGTTTGTGCTATATCAACTTTCTTTGCAACTTCAGAGATGATTAACGTTATGAGTAACCAACTCACTTATATAACGTCTTCTCTGAATTTTGGATGTTTTTTGAGAAGCTTTCTAGAGTTATTTCCTATAATATAGGAATTAAGATCCGACCAAAGTCACTCAGGTCCCACTCTGATGCTCTAATACTATTCTCTTCGCATATTTTGCCTTTTGTCTATTTTGTATTTACGAAAGACATACTTATCAGTTGTCCAGGTTCTGATCCTGGGGTGTTATCATGTTGTCCTTAATGCACTCTTGCATTAAGTGCAATTTGCTGTAACAAGTCATAACATATATGATTGTATACTTATCTCGATAAGTACATGAACTTTTCATTTATATCTTTTAGATTTCTTCAAGAAGACTTCACTTGGTGAGGCGTTTCCTTTTGAACTTTAAATGGGCTCCCACTTTTAATAGATATGGCGTTTCCTTTTCATTTATATCTATTAACTCTTTAATAGATATGGCATCCTTTAGGTGATCTAGGATGTCTCACAAGTTTAATTTTCTAACTATAAAGTTCTAAACTTTATAACAATTTCAATCTCATTACCGTTCTATTGGACTTATCAAATATTTTGTTATCCTTAGGGTTATGACGTAAGGAGGAATTTTGATGACTTATAATAAAGAGATTTATACTTTATTATCCTTTGAGATAAAGATCATCCACTGAGATATCTCTTTAACTTTTAAGAGGTATCTTGTTTAAGCATTGACCCTTTATAATGATTAGAAGAGTGTTGATGCTCTTTACATGATTTCCCTTTTCTTTGCTTTCTTGAAATCCTAAATCTCTTGGATTTCGGACTTAGTAAAGTCCAACCATGAGCAATCATTGGTGAATGTTATAGAAAAACAATGGACGCTATTCCATTCATTATCTTATACAACTCATGTGATTTCCATTCTAGTTCATAACTTAGATTGTTCAAATTTCTCAATTTCTAGATGCAACTCATAGGTAAGAATTGGAACCTTTTAAGAACCACATATTTCTTATCCTTTGAATATTATCTAGATTGTGAAATCTAAACCTTTAGAATCATTCTTGTATTAGATTTATCATATCTCCATATTCTAAACAATTAATGTAAGAACAGTTTCATACATTTATCTCACAAAGCATATAGAGATCAAACTTCATATTACCATAATACGAATAGTCATATATAAAGTAAACTAGTGGTTATGCCATGCAAACCATGAAACTATCTTCTAAAACATGAAGATAGCAAATAAGTTCTTTATACATGCCAAAAATCAAATAAACTAAGTAAGTTCATAAGTTCTAAAAAGATCTCCATAAACAAATAAAAGCTTGCTTGATGATTCTAAATCTCATCAATCTTCATCTCCATGAGCTTCCTACTTGTTCTTTGTCTGTACAACAACATGACCTACAATAGATCATTGTTAGTTAGACTAAAGTAAGGTATAAAAATTTGCTTAGAAATTTCAGTGACAAATTAAACTTTACCTTCAACTCAGTTGTCCTTCAGGTTAGCCAAGTAAGCCCGACAATTCCTTTTCCAGTGTCCGTCTTTCCCACAATGGAAACACTGTCTTTTTGCCTCTTTTCCTTCTTCCTATTTCTTCTTGACGCCTCTCTTGGTTTTGAGTTTAGGGTTCCATTTCTTCTTCTTGCTGGCCTTGAATTTTCCTTTACCCTTATTACCGGGCCTAAAAGAAGTTGAACCCTTCTCAAAACCAACAACGGTCCCATTCCCTCCTTCTCTCTTGAAGGTCTTTTCAGCAGTCGCATTCAACAGCTCTAAGAGAGTGTGCTCCATCTTCCCTATGTTATAGTTCATAACAAACTGGGATAAGGAGTCAAGAAAGGGACGCAAGGAAGATGTCAGTGGCCAAGTTGCGGTCCAGTGGACTGTCGAGACTTTTCTGCTGCTCAATGAGTCTTATCATCTTCAATCCATGTTGGTGGACTAGGGCTCCCTTAACTATCTTGGTCTTCAAAAGCTCACATACAACGTTGAAGCATCTGTTGCGTGTGCCTATTCCATAAAGCTCTCGGAGATGGGATATCATGTCAGCAGCATGCATCATATGCTCATGCTGTTTTTGGAGCTCCTCATTCATGGAAGCCAGAATGTAGCACTTGGCCTGACATGTTAGATATATTCCCTAGAAGCCAATATAAAATGGATAATTCTAAGGAAATAAATATAATCAAAGAGGCAAGAATCTTGCCTTAAATACATAACGTACACAAGGTAACAAGTCCATGTCTTAAGATATAAATAGAAAGTGGTCTAAGGAAGTTAGATGTATGAGACCTTTCCAATAACATGAATATCGTATCCTAAAACATTCCTGGTCATAAGATCACCAATTGGACAATGGTGACTCGCAAAGACTAGTAGACATTATGTCTTCTCAAATTGGGAGGATGACTAGTCTCAAAGTCATTCATGTGGAGACACTGAGACAAATGTGTAGGTGCGCTATAGTAGATAGAGTCCACTGAACACGATCAACTCTAGAATTCTTGTATGGAAGTCTTACTCACAAGTGTTAAACAAAGAATTCTAAGTTGTGATAAAGCAAATTAATCCTTAGACCTGAGACATCATAGTTGTCTTATGTATATGTTGTTTCTCTTTGAGAACCCTATACGTTCATATCAAAGTGATGTTACTTAAAGGTGTTCCTCAGGATTATCGGCAAGTACATAGAGATAGGTGAATGAACAACAAGGAATCTCTGCTCTTAGTAATAAGAGAGAATACTCTAAGGATATGATTCGTGAATATTTGGCCAAAGTATCGGATGGAAATTGAAACAAGAACATTTACAATTCCATTAAATTGAATCATATAACCTAAAGATGTCATATTAAGGATTTTGAAACAACTTTACCAGATCCCAAGAATACGACATAGAGTATTGAATTAGAGAAGGATCAAATTGCATTGTAATCACAAACTGACTAGGTTCTCCAAATGAATTCTTTTTAGCTTGGGTAACCATGACATATTGTTAGGTGTCACTCATGGTTTGTGGAAGCCCTGTAAGGGCTAATTATAATTAGCCTTCGTCAATAGGGAGAATTGTATTAAGGAATTCAATTCACACTTGATTCAGAATAAATCATTCATACCCACGGGTTCGCTAATTAGAACCTATAAGATAGCACACTGAAAAGGGAATCGATTGGGAAATTAAGAAGAGAATGAATGATTTGTGATTTGGTCAAAGTCAATGTGAAAGTCAAAGGTCAAAGTCAAAAGTCATTGGTCAATGGTCAAACAATTGACCCGACACTTGACATGGTCAACTAAGGATGACCGGGTGTAAGACCTGTGTCTTGGGGAAGCAAGAACGGTGAGCAATCCCACATTGCTCGGGAAGAGAAAGGTGAAATGACTTATATGTGTGGGCACTTCTCTTCCTAGCACGAGAACTTTTGGGAGCTCACTGGCTTTGGATTCCTTGGAACTCCGAAGTTAAGCGAGTTGGGGTTAGAGCAATCCCAAAATGGGTGACACATTGGGAAGTTGCTCGTGAGTTCCCAAAAACAAAATTGTGAGGGCGGGGCCAAAGCGGACAATCACTACTACAAAAAGGCAAATAGACGACAAAAAAACGACGGTACAAATAAATACCGACGTTGAGTTTCGAAAGATGACGGTAACATAAAACCGACGGGGATACGTACCTTAAACATCTAAAAAATGGATATCCATTTTCGTATTTACAAAACACGATGCACTGAAATTCAAAACGCCGTCTTATTAATCGTGATTCTAAAGAAGTGAATTCTGAACCAATTAAACAACGACTGCATAAACGAAACTACCACCGTATAAAGTAAAGACGTCGTTTATTCAATCTACCGACGTGTTAAATTTTAGTTTAACACGACGAATTATTCTCAATAAACGCTGTATAATTTTAAAAAGAATCCATGTCGGTAAATTCACTACAAAAAAGGTCTTTTTATGACGCGGATTTAATGACGCATCAAAAATACACGTCATAAAATATCATAAACTATGACGTGTTTTTAAAATGCGGCGTTGAAGGGAGTTCATGACACCATTATTATGACATTCGTTAGATGCGTCATTAAAATTATTTTCAATGACGTGGGATGTGTGTCATTTATTCTAGGGCATTTAGACGACGTCTATCATGCGTCGTTAACATTGTGAATTTAACGACGTCTTCTACATGACATGAATTACTTATACGATGATGCAGGACCTGCATCATAGATGTACCATATACGACAACGGAGGACCTGCGTCATAGATATACACCAATTTTTTTTTTTAAATTAATGACGTCTTTTACGTGTCATGAAATAGTTATACAACGACGTACGACCTGCGTCATAGGTGTAAAAATATTGAATGACACTCTTCCTGTGTCATAGATATATTTCGGGTGGTGCCCTTTTTTTTCACCCAATTCTAATTTGGCGCTTTATCCTTCAAGAACCCTTTCGTTCTCAGAGTCTGACCTCTCTTCCTTTATCTCTAATTCTCCCCTAGCTCTCTCTGAACCCAAACACTCACTCTCTCTTTCTCATCTAAATTCCTTGCACAAGCATCATATGATTCAGATGATAAATATGAATCAGAGAAGGTTTCTATCTCTTTCTCTCTCTCTCTCTCTCTACCTCACGCACACACTCTATCTGTTGAAGAATCTGTTTTTTTTCATGAGTTTAATAGTTATGATGTACAGGGATCTTTGGTTGCCATTAGCTGTCCGGGGTATGAAATTCTAAAATGGTTCAACCATCAAAGTGAGGGATCACTACTACAAAAAGGCAAAAAGACGTCGAATATACAACGTCGGTACAAATAATTACCAACGTTGAGTTTAGAAAGACGACGGTAACATAAAACCGACGTGGATACGTACCTTAAACATTTAAAAAATGAATATCCATTTTCGTATTTACAAAACACGACAGATTGAATGACAGGACCCAACCCGAATTCCTCCCCGGAACCCGACCCGAACCCTGTGGAAGTTCCGACATCAACCTATGTCGGGCCCACACACTAACAGAATCCCTCTTCCCGAGACAAAAAGATAAAGGGGTCAAGACTTCTGCCGAAAAATCGGGCAGAGTCTCCCCACAAAAACAAACAAACCCAAAAGTTCCAACCTGTTTAAAAACAGTAGATTAAGAAAATCCCAACAGCCAACATGCATTACAAAATACATATAACAGGCCTCCGCCAACAAGTTCAACCATAAAGGGCAATAACAAAGAAACTAAGAGTATTCAAGTTTAAACAATGGAAATAAAGTTAAAGATACGGGACACGAAGTCCTACAATCAAGTCGACGCCGAGAAGAGAAGCGCTCACGGACGAGATCGGAAGCACGACTACGGCCTGGGGGCGCAAAGCAGAAAGAGGGTGAGTGGACAAAAACAAGGTTTACATACTTAAATCAATGTACTAACCCCACCGTTTCAAAACAATGCAAACCATGCATATGAAATCATTTATATAAGTAGTCCTTCAACTTCCAATAATTTCAATATAATAACACAATAGCATATCATAGTAATCATTTCCCTTTCAATCCCATACTCACGACAACCACGTGCTCGTTAAGCACGACAAGCAAGGAAGGATCCTTACTAAAAGAAATACGAATACGAAGGTACTAACATATACATATAGGTATAATAAACCCTCAACACCAAATACAAGTACCAGGGAAAAACAATCCAACAAGGGATCATTTGATCGACACCGACAACATTATTGCGATGTGACTCGTGCCCGAGGATTTAATCGACACCGGTCGGCATCACAATGGCCTCGTGCCCAGGGTCAAGCTGTCCCAAAATGGACTAAGCTACCCGCCCATATGGCAGAATCCTCAATACCCATACGTCCGAAACGAGTCATACGCGCAGACTAAACTACTCAATTAAGAGTCTACGACTACACCCCATTAAGGTATGCACCGGATCGAACCATAAACCAGTAACCATATCAGAATAGTAGGGGTGGTACATAACAAAGTGCCAATCGCACTCAAATCCATCGCTACACGATAATCAATATATACATATTTAACCACATGTACCCGAACCCCAAAATATCACACACCAGGACATATATAAGTCCAACAATCCCATAACATCATATATATTCAAGATAAGGACATCACCGTCCCAAACATACAATTCTATAGTTAAAATAGACACAAGCGTCAAATGACGGCGTAACAATCCATAAACCATTAAAATGTCATAATCACTGAAAATGCATAATTGAACCGTATCCAAAACCCAAGTCAATAGAACGTCAAGTCGAACCCCAAGTAAAACATATGCTCCAAAACATAGTATAGGTACGATCCCTTTTAAAAATATAACGTCCGAACCTCGAAACGTATTACTCAAAATATACATATAAATATATACAAAACATAACTATCCTTTAAAATACAATAACTCAAACTCAAGCATTCGAAATTCCCACGTATAATCGACATCCCTTAAGTTCATACTTTAAAACAACATAAATAGTGATTCATTAAAATATAACCGAAAGTCCAATCCCGTATGCATATATGTCCCAAAACTCCATATCAAAGTAGATATACATAATTATATTCAAAGTAGATATATATATATATATATATATATAAACATACATATGATCAATTCCCATTAATCCGACATATATTCTCGTTAGCCCCATTAATCCGACATATTTTCTCGTTGGTCCCATTAATCCGACATAATCCTTCCAAGTTGATCTATATGTATATATATACATATATATAATCAACGTATAAGTAATTATAATTCATAAGGTTTGAACATCAAAACCGAATACGTAATCAACCGGACTATACTAACGTCCAAATCTTACCACCCAAATACTTAATTCAAAGTATAGGTATAAGTTTCTCAAAAAGATATAAAGTATAACCCACGACGTTCGTAACGATAAATTATTAAAGTCCGAAACCCAACAAAACCATAAACTCAATTATTAAATATAAACCCAAGGAAAATCCATCAAATTCCCACTGCACCCAAATCCGTACGTAAATACTACTAGACGCTTGCCTTGTCCCAAAATCAATACTTAAATATAAGCATAATAATAAAATATAGCCAACAGGGCCCCACAAACAAATCGGCAACCCAAATCATAAATAACCCTCAAATATCAATTCAATCATAATAAATCCATCCAAAGTCAAATAAAGATTTAAAACAATATTTAAATCTCATTTACATGCATCGCATTCAATTCCTTAAAATCATGCTTGTTAGAAAACAAAGTCCACTCACAAATAGTCCCACGCTGCCTGACCCGGGTAGGGTCCCGCCTGATGATCACGAGAAGCTTGAGAACCTAATCAAGAATACGAGGATTAAGATTAACAACCGGACCGAAGAGATAACCTTAAAAGTCAACCCTAACCAATCCCTACTCAAGTGTACCAAAACATCGTACGAAGAATTCTAAGGTCAACGACGTTCGTTAGGAGACGAACCGACCTCGGGAGACGCTCAGTCAACCCTGGTCAAACTTGGTCAAACTAACCTGAATAGGTCAAACCGGGCCCGTGGGTCCCATGACCTCCAAACTTACATCCGAAAGTTCCTACAGGTTCAACACCACCTAAACAACGTGTCCTCAAGGTTTGGTCTCGATCGAACGGTCGGATTGCTCACGATCGCACGATCGGACGGTAACCGGGTTACCTAACCCTAGGGTTAATGATTCGGAGTATCCGGGACTTTGATTCTTGGTCCGTTTGTTCCTACACGATCCTAGAGGTACGGGGAACAACATACTTGGAAAAGGGACCGATCCAACGGCCCGAACATATCGAACCCGGATAACGCATAATAGGCGTAAATCCGTTCGACCGTCAAACGATAACCAAATTGGAATCCGAGCACACCTACGTGCTTAGGACGACATGGGGAACATTTTAGGACACAATGCACCACCACAACAGTGCCCCGACACCCACCGGAATTGGGTGTGCATAGTAATTCCGGTGACCAGAAAAACTCCAAACCAAGGGTCAAGACTTCAGGTATAGGTTCAACTCAACAAGTAGAGCATTTTATTCAACTACGGCAACACCTAGTTTGGCCGGCAAGTGGCCGGAAATTCCAACTCAAAACCGGCCTAATATGGGTTTCTAAATCGAACAACCTAGGCTTGAAACCGATCTACAATACCTACATAAATGGATAGAGCATGAAGAGTAGATGAAGTTTCATACCTCACTCGACCGAAACGGTTGCCGGAGTTGCCGGAAAGTTTGATAACCATCGAACTTTCAGTCGCTCCAGTTTAAAATCCGTGGGTTTTCAAGCTGGGATAATGGGCAGGATATGTAGAGGAGGAAGAGACGAAGATTTAGGAACTGGAATCACCTGAATCGGACACTTGTGGAGGGAGAAATCGACAGTCAAAATCTGGCCTAAAGAGAGGAAGAAAAATGAGGGAGAAGAAGAGAACCGTCGGGGAGAAGAAGAGATCGATTTTTACTGTAGCGGTACTGTAGCCGCCACAGTAAAAAACAGAAATTCTTTTTTTATTTTTTTATTTTTATTTTTAATTGCTTCTCGATCGTTACAACACGGAATTCGGTGTACCGCATATCCACGAACTCGTTTCGACGTGCCGGACGCAATGGCGCAACTCGTTTCGCCAAATTGTCGTCCGAAAATTAAGTTGACCAAAATGCCCCTTTTAATATTAAATTCTTAATTAATTCAAATTTCATTATTTTAATCCCTTTTTAAATCCTTTTAATTCTTTATTTGTTTAACTCAATTAATTAATTTATTTTCCTTTAATTTTGGGTCAGGGTCGTCACATTGAAATTCAAAAACGACGTCTTATTAATCGTGACTCTAGAGAAGTGAATTCTGAACCAATTAAACAACGACAGCATAGACGAAACTACCGCCGTATAATGTAAAGACGTCGTTTATTCAATATACCGACGTGTTACATCTTAGTATAACACGTTGAATTATTCTCAATAAGCGCCGTATAATTTTAAAATAATCCACGTCGGTAAATTCATGTTATGCAACGTATTAAATGACTATACCACGTCAGTAAGAATTAAATTGCTCACGTATTAAGATTATGAACTACGGCGGTATCTAATACCTAACTGTCGTATAGAACAAAAGCGAACAACGACACTTTTATGGTAGAATACGACGTTAAATTTTTAAATATCCACGTCGGTTTATTCACCTAAAGCGACTTTAAAATTACATTTAGACGTCAATGATTATTTGATTACGGTCGTCTAAATAGACATATGTTAAAAAATAACCTCCACGTCATTTACGGAACATAAAAGACGTTTGACATTTATACAAAAAAGTCATTTAATTTCATAATAAAATTGACCTTATTATAAACCACGTCGGATAATTTAAAAACTACTAACTGAAAATACCACGTCATATAAAGTAATATTTCGTCATCATCTCCAAATATCCAAGGTTACGTCTGAAGCAAACATTCTTTTACCGCCAAAAGGTTTTTCTTTCTCTAATTAATTTTTATCATTTTAAGTTTCTTTGGTCAAATCATTTTAAGTTTTTTATGCAAAATGATTTTGAAATAAAGTGAACGAAAACAAGACTTCGTTTTCAAAATATCCTAGTCTTGCATGTTTTTGATTAGTATCAGAAGTCACTCAAGTTCACGATATGTTAAGACGTCGTGTTTGTATTCTTCACGGCGTGTTAATTTTCTCACCACGTCGGTTAACTAAAAACTTTCTTTTGCATATATCAAGTTTGTAAAGTATCACCGACGTGGTGTTTAAATTAAAACGATGTAGAAAATAAAAACCCACGTAATAAATATAGTTTACCACGGCGGTATTTAATTACGTCATTTTATTTAATATATAACGTCGGTATGTGTATATACCGCCTTTTTAAATATAATATTATGTCAGTTTTTGTTAAATAACCGTCATTGTTTTATCTTGCAGGTTTTATTACTTTCAAACATGGTTTCCAATTCTCAAACCAAGGTGGCTCAAGGTTCTAAAGCTCAAAGTAAGGAGCTTCCAGTTTCAAGGGCTCAAAGTAAGTCACTTCCTGTTTCCGGGGCACAAAGTATGGACGTTCCTATTCAAATCAAACCCTCGAAGAAAATGAGATTTACTTCGACTGCCGAGAATGACCCTAACTCAACAACGTCATTTGTTGAGGAGCCAAAGTCTGCTCGCGGTATCACCACAATGAGCCGTATTGTTAAAAGGAATATGCATAAGGTTAAACCCGTAGTGGAGTACAATAGAAGGGGCAAACCACATGGCAAGGCTGCTACTGAGATGCAATCGTATATTGGTGTTTTGGCACGAACCAGAGTCCCTCTTGTGGACACGAATTTTAAAAAATTGCCGAAGGATATAAGGGAGCGGCTTTGGGAAACAGTTGATAAGGCCTATGCTATTGGTCAGGGTGGCAAAAAAATGGTGCTATCGTCTGCCGCCAAAAAATGGACGGATTTCAAGACTACCTTAACGAGGAAATTTATCCTTCCATATAAAAATAACAAGGAAATGTTAAGTCAACCCCCTAAGCTATATGAATTCATAGAGCAATCGTAATGGGAGGCCTTTGTAGCTTCAAGGCTAACCCCAGCATTTGAGGTGGTGCATAAAGAGCAGAAAGAGAGAAGGGAAAAATGCGAGTACAATCATAGGTTGTCTCGGAAAGGGTATGTTGGTTTGGAGGACCAATTGGAAGAAACCATGACCATTGAAGAAATTGATCATTCCCTGCTATGGAGGAAGGCTAGGGAAGATAAACAGGGAAACATCCCAGATCCAAAGGTTGCAAAGAAAGCCAAAAAAATCGTAAGTCTTTATCACTCTGTTTTAAATTTTGAAAACAGAGCATTTTAAATTAATTCAGACGTCGTTATATTTATTAGCAACGTGTTAAAACGATAACAACGTCGGTATTTATTTACTGACGTTTGAAATATTAACAACGTCATTTATTTCAATGTACCGACGTCTGTAGTCTAAACAACGTCGATTTATATTTTTTTTAAATGCTTATTTTAAAAGATTAACGATCTGTCTTCTTCTACTAACACACACAGACACAAAATCTCTCTTAATATCTCTCTCTTTCTCTGCACTAGATTTATAATCTAATCTGCTAAAGAATGCTAAACGCTGATTTATACGTCGGTTTTTCCTTCTACCGACGTTATAAATTTTTTCAACGTTGGTATTTTTTACCGCCGTAGTAAATTATATACGACGTCAGGATTTTAAATAAATCGACGTCTTATTTGTTATACAACGTCTGTTTATTTTTAAGTTATTTTTCGTTATTTGAAATTTTAACTTCACTCTCTAACATTATCTCTCTCCCTCTCTCTCTCTCTCTCTTTTAGGATGAATTAAAAAAGCAAGTCTCCGAGGGAACTCTCTCTGTCTCTGGTAGTAATGATATTGTGACTTTGGCATTGGGAACCCCAGAGCATGGTGGGAGAGTTAGAGGTATGGGAGCTGGGGTTTCCCCAAGTCAATTCTTCCAGTTGCCAAAACATAGCAGAGTAAAGTTTGCTGACAAAATAACACAAACTGTTTTGGAGGCAGTCAGAGAAGAGAACTTGAGGAATGAGGCTAAAACTTTGGGATTGTTAAAGGCTGAGAGGGAATATTTGTTCAAACAATTCAGCCAACTAATTCCCAATTTTGATCCCAGCATGCTCAAAAGTCCTATTCACCCAATTATACCAATGACCCCAACAATTGCCCCAATTACTACACTGCCTGAAGATCACAGCCCCAAAAATCCAATGTCTGACAAAGCAAGCTGCTCGGCTCCGACGAATGTGAGACTGCTTGATTTGGATGAAGAAAATACCAAGATGAAACAAAAGATAGATGAAACGGTAAAATCTCTAAAATTAGCGTTTTTTTGCTTTTTAAATTTCAAATATATGTCGTTATTTTAAATTCCCGATGTTGGAATTGTAAAACAACGACGGTAAATATTAACATATTATGTCGGTTTGCATTTGTTTAACCGACGTCTAAATTATTTACTACGTCGGGTTTTTAATTAACCGACGTTTTTATTTAAATACCACGACGGTTTAATTGTTTATTTCCTCTCTTTTATTTTAATTTTTTATTTGCAATTTATAAAAGTTTCTTTATTTCTTACAACAGGATTACGTTGTTCATGCTGCTGCAACTGAACAAAAGCAAGATGAAACGGTAAAATCTCTATAAAAAAAAAATTTCTTTTTAAATTTTAAATATACGTCGTTATTTTAATTTCCCGACGTTCTAAATTGAAAACAACGGCGGTAAATATTTACAACGTCTTACGTCGGTTTGCATTTGTTTAACCGACGTCTAAATTCTGTACTACGTCGGATTTTTAAGTAACCGTCGTTTGTATTTAAATACCACGACGGTTTAATTGTTTATTTCCTCTCGTTTATTTTTTTTTTTGTATTTGCAATTTCTACAACTTTCTTTATTTCTTGGAACAGGATTTCTCAAAGCTAGACCTTCCACCTCCTCTATTAGCCCTTTGCCAATATGCTGAGAATACATTGAAGGCTTCGGACCTAACTTTGAGAATTTCAATGGCAGAGGATGTGTTTGGGTTTAAGCATGATGCCTATGAAGGATATTTCAAAACTTTTTTGAGAAGTTCATTTGAATATTAAACATGCATTTAATCAAATTAATCGCAGCGGAAGTTTATGGTGGATGTTTAAAATCAAAAACAAAACTTCTTCCAAGTATCTTAAGCCATGAACATTGATATGATTTCATAAATGGAAATTTCAAGAGAAAGGATAAGATCTAATTACCCTTGAAGCAATTATATGAACCAATTTGTGTTTGGTCTTCTCTTGATGATTTCCTCTTTGTTGATCTCCTCTTTGATCTTTGATCTTTGCTCCTTGATCTTTCTCCTCCATGTGAGCCACAAAGTATATGGCCTCTAAGTCTCCACACCAATGGAACCTTGAGATGAGAGGGAAGAATCTTGGGAATACAAGGATGCTAGTGCTAGATCCCCAAGACTTGGTTTCAATCTAAACCCCTTGAAAGATGAAAGTGTTTCACTCTTGAAAACTCTCTTTTATCTCTCTTTGATCTCCCAAAACTATTTGGTTGACATTGGATTGTGTTTGTGTAATGAGCTTATGAAAGATGGCTTATGGAAACAATTCCCATACCCATTTACTTATGCATTTTCGGCCAAATCCCATTGGGCTTCCAAAATTGGGCCTTGTGACACTTAAACCATAATGTTTAGGTGTCTTAAGCCCTTGGGCTTAATACCCAACCATTTGGGCTTCCGTTAACTATTACCGAGGTCCAAATACTCTTTTACACGTAGTAAATCATCCATATCAAATTGATCAAATTTATTTCCACAACATCATATGTATTCCTCAAAGTTAACCATTTAAGGTGTGCGATCCATTAGGTTCTAATTAGCAAGGCAGTGGGAAAATATTAGAACTCTTTCTAACCAACTGAATTAAAACCCCCTTTTAATTTTTCCTTTATATGGATTGATCACAATCAATCCTACGACTTCCACGAACCAAGAGTGACATCTAGCAATATATCAAGGCTACCCAAGCTAACCAGAATTGGTGAAGAACCTATTCAGATTGGAATTACAATGCAATACGGTCCTTCTCTTATACAATGTTTCATATCATATTATTAGGTACGGATTGATTATGTCAAACCCCTAATATGATTTATAACCTCATATGATTCAATAGAACATGATTAAGAACAACTTTCTAAATCAAGCTCAAAATACTTTGGCCAAAGATTTCTTGAATCACATCTCGAAACATTCTCCTTCTTTATCGAAGGTAGAGATTCCTTATTGTACATTCACATGCCCCTATGATGAATTAAGAGACCCCAACAACACTTTAGACAAATCTTTTACGGCTTGCCTTTAAGAGCTATCTAAGATCAATAACGCATCATAGGACAACCATGATGTCTCGGGTCTAAGGACTAATTTGCATTATTGCAACTATGAGTTCTCGTTTGACATGTAGATAAATACTCCATACGAGAACTACGGTTGATCGCGTTTAGTGTACCCATTCACTAATGAGCACCCACATACTTGTATTAGTGTCATCTACACAAATGGTTTGAGACTAACCATCCTCCTAATTGAGCATACATAGTATGTGCTAATCTTGACGGTTTATCAATGCCCATTTGATAATCCTATGATTAGGAACATTTTGGGATACTATAGTAAGAGATTAAAGGTCTCCCTAATCTAATCTTCTTTAGATTACTTTATCTCTTATTTAGCATTCCCTGGACATTTGTTTCTTTAATTGATTGTAAAAGATAACAAATAAGTTTGCCCTTTATTATCATATATGAAATGTATTCTAAGGAGATTACATCAAATGTATTGGCTCTTAGGGCACATTTCTAACAATCTCCCACTTGCACTAGAGCCACATAGCCCTGTATCTAATACCCATTATCTCTGTATGTCTATCCGATTGTGACTGTGACATAGGCTTAGTGAGTGGATGCATTACGTTGTTTGCAGATGCAACCTTTAGGATGCAAAACATCCCATCTAATGGTAACATTTTTCTATATGTTTGGATCTCTGATGAGACCTTGGTTCCTTGGCTTGAGCTATTGCCCCATTGTTATCACACAAGAAAGGTACTTGTGACATTTATGGTCGAACCTTATTTAGTTCGGTAATGAACCTTTTATCCAAACAGATTTTATTGTAGCTTCTAAAGCGACAACTTATTCAACTTCAGTTGTTCTCCAACTAACTACGTGTCCATTCAAAATGAAGACGTACCCTTAGGTGGATTTGCAATCATTGATATTAGATATATTATCCAAATCAGTAAATGCTTCCACTTGCTACTCTGATGTTCCTCCCATACGAGGAACATGTCCTTAGTCCTTCTTAAGTATTTAAGAACACACTTGACTCCTCCCTATTGATCTAATCATGGGTTCGATTTATATCTTCTAGTTATACTAATATAACCGATATCATGTCTTGTACATGCTATGACATATATGAGAATCCCTGTTGCATATGCATTAGAGATTTCACTCATCTGCTGTATTTCATCATGAGTTTTTGGACACATGCTCTTAGAAAAGTTAAGTCCATGTCGTACTAGAAGTAAACTTTTCTTAAACTGTTCCATATGAAATCTCCTTAGCACCTTATCAACATACAAGGATTGAGATAATCCAATTATTCTCTTAGATCTATCAGGATAAATCTTTATTCCGAGTATGTAAGATGCTTCTCTAAAATCATTCATTGAGAATGATTTAATGAGTCACAGCTTCACTGAAGATATTATTCATATATCATTTCCGATAAGTGGTATGTCATCTACATACATCACTAGGAATACTACCAAACTCCCACTGGTCTTTGTATACTCATTGGTCATCCATGTTTTGTATGAAGTCAAATGATTTGACAACTTCATCAAATAGGATGTTCCAACTCCTAGAATCTTGCGTCAACCCATAAATGGATCTATGTAGCTTGCATACCTTATGCTTATCAACTTTAGAAATGAAGCTTTCAGGTTAATCTATGTACAGTTCTACCTGAAGGTGGCCATTCAGTAAAGCCGTCTTCACATCCATTTTGATAAATCTCATAATCATAGTATGCAGCTATTGCAAGCAAAATCCGACTAGACTTTGTCATAGTGACAGGAGAGAAGGTTTCTTCATAGTCAATCCCTTCTCTCTACTTGTAGCCCTTTGCTACTAGCCTTGCCTTGTAGGTTTCTACTTTCCCATCTGAGTCTATCTTCCTCTTAAAGATCCATTTATTGCCTATTGGTACAATACCAGGAGGAGGATCAACTAGAGTCTAGACTTGGTTGGTATACATAGAATCCATTTCGGATTTCATGGCTCCAAGCCATTTCTGAGTCAATGTCTGACATTGCCTCATTGTAGTTCGAAGGGTCTTCGATATCCTCACAATCACTTAGGAGATTTAACTCTCCTTTGTTTTTGTGAAGGAAACCATAATACCTTTTAGGCATTCTGCTAACCCTACTTGAACTACGTGGAGTCTGTGTTACAACAAGTTTGTGGATCTGGGATTGCATTTAGCTTAGTGTTGATTTCTAGCTCATTGGACAATTCCATGAGTTCTATCTCATGTACCCTTTTCCCATCAAGAGTGTATTCCCCTTTTAGGAAGGTAGCTGACCTTGCGACAAACAACTTTTGCTCGTCAATGTGATAGAAGTAATATCCCATAGTTTCCTTGGGATACCCTATAAATCAATCACTTCACTAACCTTGCATCTAGTTTATCCGCATCTAGTCTTTTAACATATGCTGGACAACCCCAAATCTTGATATAACCAAGACTTGGTTTCTTCCCAAAACACATTTCGTATGGAGTTTGCGGAACAGATTTGGAAGGCACTCTATTTAACAAATGAATTGTTGTTTCAAGTGCATATCCCCAAAAGGATATAGGTAAATCAGTATAACTCATCATGGAACGAACCATATCCATTAAGGTTCAATTTCTCCTTTCAGAAACCCCATTATGTTGTGGAGTCCCTGGTGGAGTCCATTGTGATAAGATGCCATGTTCCTTGAGGTAATCAAGAAACTCTGTGCTTAAGTATTCACCTCCTCGATCAGATCTAAGGATTTTAATACTCTTGCCCGTTTGGTTTTCAACTTCATTTCTGAATTCTGGAAACTTTTTCAAAAGATTCAGAATTATGCTTCATTAAGTACAAATACCCGAACCGTGAATGATCATCGGTAAAGGTGATGAAGTATGAATAACCTCCCCGTGCGTTTGTAGACAAAGGTCCACAAACATTTGTGAGAATCAACCCCAATAATTCTGTAACTCTTTCTCCTTTACCAGTAAAGGGAGACTTGGTCATTTTACCTTGTAGACAAGATTCACAAGTAGGCATAGGAGCAAGATCTAAAGATCCAAGGCATCCATCTTTTGCCATCTGGTGAATCCTATCTTGGCCAATATGTCCAAGTCTAAGGTGCCACAATTTGGTTGAGTTATCCTCTTTCTAGGCCTCTTAGGTCTAGTTGCATCTTAATCCATATACAGTTAATGCTACCATTCATTTCTAAAATAAAAGGAGACCATCAATCATAATTGCATAAGCAACGTTTCGATTGATATGTGAAATAGAACAAAGCATTTTGTCAAACAAAACATCAAATCCATCTCTTAAAAATATAGAGACGGATACTAAGTTCTTTACACATCCAGAAATGAAATAACAATTATTTCAAATTCAGGTCCTCTTTGGAGGGTAGTCTGAGATGTTAGGTGCCTATAGCATTGGTAACTACATTAGTGCAATTCCCCATAGTTAGCACCATCTCTCATTTTCCAAGTCTTCTACTTCCCACTAGTCCATGCACACAATTGCATTTTGACTAGCTTCTGAATCAACTATTCAATTTAGAAGCTTTTAAGCTGTAATTACTAATTTTAGAACAAGAGAGTTACCTTCTGAAGGTTTTTCTCTTGAGGCTTGCAAGACATCTCTTGCAATTCCTCTTCCAATGTCCATCCTTGTCACAGTGAAAACAAGTACCTTTCAGTCACTTGTCTTTCTTTTGTATTCTTTCTCCCTTGGGTTTTAGAAAACCTTTCTTCTCTCCTTTATCCTTATCTTTTGTTTGGATTTGGAAGAAGAAGAACCCTTCTAAAATTGCAACTATCCCCTTGAACCCTTTATCTTTTGAGATATTCATTTAAGCTACTATAGCTATGTTGAGTAGCTCAGATAGGGTGTTGTTCATCTTTCCCATTTTATAGTTCATAACTTACTGGGATTAACTGATGATAGGGATGAAAGAAAGAATCTTGTTGAACTTCAACATCAAAGAAAAATCCATATTTTTCGATCTCTTAAGTAATTATATTACTTTGATATAATGTTGATTAACCGGGAACCCTCTTACCATTCTTGTCATAACAAGTTTACATATGGTATTGTAAGCTAAGATTAGCTTCACCTTTTCATGGATGCCAACATGTAACTTTTACCTCGGTTGTCATCGACACATGCTTCTTATAAGCCTTTGTCTCCTCCTCAATGGCATATGGACCAAGAGGGGTATGTGGTGGGGTTTTTCTTATACACAATCAATCTCATCCAATTATAGGATAAGTTGGTGTTTGTGCAATCAAACCGGATAGTTCGTGTCATCTTGGACGTTTGAGTCAAGTATCTTTGAGATTGGGTTTGTGATGGTTATTTTGAAATTCTGCATAACGTAAATAGATTTTAATTTAGATTAATCTTCTACCAAGGACTTAGGGTCTTTAAGTCATGATGGTAGCTCCCACTATTTTTGGCAAATTTCATATCCCTCCTGAAATCCGAGAGTTTCCGTTGAAACTCTTAGTGGGGATGGGAGTCTCAATTTCATATAGTTTTCCTCAACCTAACAGTTTGTTGGATTGCTATCTTACTAATGAGAGGATACTCTTATCCAATCACATCATAATGTGAATACCCATCACTATGGCCTCTAGAGAACTAGACCTCAACCTAACAGTTTGTTGGTTTCGTTCGTCTTAGTTAAGTTATTCCCACCGTGCTTGTGGGTATAGGGTTTCAAGTATGTCCTCAACCTAACAGTTTGTTGGCCATACTCGTTATCTATCCGCACTACATCAAGTATGTGTAATAGGCTTCCCTTGGATGGTTACAAGTACTGGATGTTGCCTCACTGAGGTCCAACAAGGTGTAAATGTGCCACCCAATAAGAGACTACCACGGTGGAAGGCCACAAAATAGGATTCAAAGTGCCATTTCGCTTATCAACTTAATATTGCTTTGAGGGTAGTTAAATTGGTCTCATTTTAATCCAATTTTAATCCTGTTAAAATTACCTATCTAATCTCATTAAATGGTTCCGAATGCAACATATTAGTAGCACATAATACTCCCACTAAATATTTTAGAAAACCATTTGCTTGAGATAGTGAGAATACATGATACTACTAATTGATTAATTATTGTCATTACCGAACATTCCAATTGCATTGGGCTTATAGGATGATTATGGACTTTCTTGTTGATCCAACACGAGCCACCATGTTGGATCATGGTCTCGGATGGTGATTCATTTTAATTACGCGCGCATAAAAAAATAAATTAGGCATGAAAGCCATTTCATTATTACATAGCCAATCAAAATCGAATTACATATCCAATAGGCGGCCAATCACATAGCTCAATTGTTTGGTCTAAGTCCATAACCATCCTTTAATTATTTAAACGCTTTAAACAATTAAACTAGCAATGTAAATACATGCTCTTGGGTTGCATACATATATATGGGTTTAATTCAAGTGGTAACCATGTTCAAATAAAAGAAATTTACCATGGAGTGAAAACATTTTACTACAATAGTAAATGTAATTGTAGAAACCTTTTAGGCATAGTTACACTTATCATATATTGCAACTAGGTCCAAAACTATTCAACAATTAATAATGGATCCAAAGTTGATCCACTAGGGTGTGGGGTTAAAGCATGCATTTGTATAACACAAAGTGGTGATCATGATTTCCAACTAGGTGAATAATCATGAATGTGACTAGGTAGGCCAACCACACTCACCAAAGTAATCAAAATTAATTTTAGTGTGGTGGGTAAATAATTAGTGATAGGAATAATTTGATCAACTTTTGCATTTTATATCAAATCACAATCATTTACATCTAGATAGACCCTACACACTCACCAAAGTAATCTTATTAATTTTAGTGTGGTGGATAAAAGTTTATTAAGTGGAAACATTTTGAAAAACTTTCAATTTTATAATAAAACATCATCATAACCATTATGACTAATTTTGGTGGAAAAATCCACTAACACAATCAACAAAATTAATCACCTAACTTATGGATCAAAAAGATCCCATAACAAGAACATCAAGAACACCAAGAACATGCATATGAACTAATATGAATGTTCATGCTATTTCCGGAAAAATCCATATTCCATTTTAACCATCTCATGCTCTTAATATCAAATATTTCATGAAGTTAAAATCATGGGGGTTTTAATGCAACTATGCTCTAATGTTCATACATACACATATGCATACAAAGAGAGCATCAATCATCAAAACATAAATCCGAAATCCAGAATCCCAAACAACCCCTTTCACTCCATTTGATTTTTATTCAATCATATCAAAATAAATCAAGTATAACCATTATACTTTTAAATGAATTTACAACCCATATATGCATCTCTAAACCCTAGAAACATATCAAGTTCATGACCTATGGCTCTGATACCAATTGAAGGAATTTTCAAAACATTTTTGAGAAGTTCATTTGAATATTAAACATGCATTTAATCAAATTAATCGCAGCGGAAGTTTATGGTGGATGTTTAAAATCAAAAACAAAACTTCTTCCAAGTATCTTAAGCCATGAACATTGATATGATTTCATAAATGGAAATTTCAAGAGAAAGGATAAGATCTAATTACCCTTGAAGCAATTATATGAACCAATTTGTGTTTGGTCTTCTCTTGATGATTTCCTCTTTGTTGATCTCCTCTTTGATCTTTGATCTTTGCTCCTTGATCTTTCTCCTCCATGTGAGCCACAAAAGTATATGGCCTCTAAGTCTCCACACCAATGGAACCTTGAGATGAGAGGGAAGAATCTTGGGAATACAAGGATGCTAGTGCTAGATCCCCAAGACTTGGTTTCAATCTAAACCCCTTGAAAGATGAAAGTGTTTCACTCTTGAAAACTCTCTTTTATCTCTCTTTGATCTCCCAAAACTATTTGGTTGACATTGGATTGTGTTTGTGTAATGAGCTTATGAAAGATGGCTTATGGAAACAATTCCCATACCCATTTACTTATGCATTTTCGGCCAAATCCCATTGGGCTTCCAAAATTGGGCCTTGTGACACTTAAACCATAATGTTTAGGTGTCTTAAGCCCTTGGGCTTAATACCCAACCATTTGGGCTTCCGTTAACTATTACCGAGGCCCAAATACTCTTTTACACGTAGTAAATCATCCATATCAAATTGATCAAATTTATTTCCACAACATCATATGTATTCCTCAAAGTTAACCATTTAAGGTGTGCGATCCATTAGGTTCTAATTAGCAAGGCGGTGGGAAAATATTAGAACTCTTTCTAACCAACTGAATTAAAACCCCCTTTTAATTTTTCCTTTATATGGATTGATCACAATCAATCCTACGACTTCCACGAACCAAGAGTGACATCTAGCAATATATCAAGGCTACCCAAGCTAACCAGAATTGGTGAAGAACCTATTCATTGGAATTACAATGCAATACGGTCCTTCTCTTATACAATGTTTCATATCATATTATTAGGGTACGGATTGATTATGTCAAACCCCTAATATGATTTATAACCTCATATGATTCAATAGAACATGATTAAGAACAACTTTCTAAATCAAGCTCAAAATACTTTGGCCAAAGATTTACTGAATCACATCTCGAAACATTCTCCTTCTTTATCGAAGGTAGAGATTCCTTATTGTACATTCACATGCCCCTATGATGAATTAAGAGACCCCAACAACACTTTAGACAAATCTTTTACGGCTTGCCTTTAAGAGCTATCTAAGATCAATAACGCATCATAGGACAACCATGATGTCTCGGGTCTAAGGACTAATTTGCATTATTGCAACTATGAGTTCTCGTTTGACATGTAGATAAATACTCCATACGAGAACTACGGTTGATCGCGTTTAGTGTACCCATTCACTAATGAGCACCCACATACTTGTATTAGTGTCATCTACACAAATGGTTTGAGACTAACCATCCTCCTAATTGAGCATACATAGTATGTGCTAATCTTGACGGTTTATCAATGCCCATTTGATAATCCTATGATTAGGAACATTTTGGGATACTATAGTAAGAGATTAAAGGTCTCCCTAATCTAATCTTCTTTAGATTACTTTATCTCTTATTTAGCATTCCCTGGACATTTGTTTCTTTAATTGATTGTAAAAGATAACAAATAAGTTTGCCCTTTATTATCATATATGAAATGTATTCTAAGGAGATTACATCAAATGTATTGGCTCTTAGGGCACATTTCTAACAGCCTACATCTTGTATGAAGATATTTTGCAGTTTGGGTCCATGGTTGAGATAGGAGCCACTGTGATTGCAGTGTACATGAGGTAAACCTCAAAATCCAGTTTTCATTTTCCATTTTGTTTCTTTTATATTAAATAACTCAATTGATTTTATATATTTAGGTACCTATTTGACTATTTACAAATGGCAAATATGGTAAACCTTGCTGGCCTTGTCGACCCTGCACAAGTGAGCGCTCAATCTGGATTGTTGTCTCACAGATCAAAGAATCTAGCAAACAGACTGCAAACGGCGACAGGTTTTGAACAAATTTTCTTGGTCCCTTATAATATAGGGTTAGTACCATTAACAATATTTTGTTTGTAATTAGGCAACTTTAAACTATATTTAACCTATATCCTATCATTTTGTGTAGGGGTCATTGGGTGTTGATGATTGTGAGACCAGAAAAGGAGACGGTATATTATATGGATTCATTGCCAAAGCTCTCCATTAACGAGGAACTCAAAAATGTTGTGAATACGTAAGTTGATCTACTACATTGTGTCGGCCGGTGTGAAGTTTTGTCGAATGCCGGAATCTCTCTACACACCCACCACCCACGGTGGCGTGTGTGGCGGCCCGTGGTGGTGGTGTGGTGGCGGTTCTTGGTTCCAATATGACCCTCGTGTTGTTGTGAATGCGTACATGTGTGCGGATTCTGATTCGGACGTCGTTTGACGATCGAACCAATGTACACCTATTGCGCGTTTCGTGGGTTCGATGGGTTCGGACCGTTGGATCGAATCCGAATTCACGTATGTGGTTCCTCATATTTCTAGGATCGTATAGGATTTGACGGATCGTGATTCGGAGTCCCGGATACTCCGAATCAATGACATGAAGCTCGAATTAAACCGTAACCGTCCGATCGTGCGATCGTGAGCAATCCGACCATTTGATTGAGACCAAACTTTGAGGACACGTTGTTTAGGTCGTGTTGAACCTGTAGGAACTTTTGGATCTAAGTTTGCAGGTCATGGGACCCACGGGTCCGATTTGACCTATTCGGGTCGGTTTGACCAAGTTTGACCAGGGTTGACCGAGGCTCTCCCGAGGTCGCCTTGCCACGTAGTTGACTTTGCTGGACTTCTAGGAATGTCCAGAACCTTTTGGAGGTCATGGGCTCCGCGGGCCCGGGTTGACCGTAAAGGGGTGTTTGACTGCCGGTTGACCGTGAGTCTTCCGGGGCGGTCCCACTGGTTATAGGAGGTGGTTTGACCTTAAAATCTTTCGTACGACGTACGTGCACGTTAAGTTGGGTTTTGTTAGGGTTTGAGTTTAAGGTTCTCGTACGGTTCACGATACTAATCCAATCCTCGTATTTAACGCTTTAGGTACCCTGACTATGCGTACACTGTAAGCGGGACCCTTTGAGGGTTGTGCAGCGTAGGACCAACAAGCATGATTTGATTGAATTGCATGAAAGGAAATTTAATGGTTTTAAATCTTGAATTTATTAATAGTTTAAGTCTTGCTTTGACTTTGGTTGAAATACATTTAAAAGGAATTGCATTTGAGATTTATGCATGATTTGGGTTGCGGGTTTTATGTGGGGCCCTGACGTTATATTTTATTAGTATTTATACCTTTGGGTATTGAACGGGACGTGGTGAACGCCCGGTGGTTTTCGTATTGAAATTGGGTTATATAATTGAGCTATTTTAAGCTTGAAGTCGTTATACTTTATAAAATATAGATTTTATGGATTATTATACATAAATGAGAATTTATGGATCTTTTAGGATATTATATTTAAAAGGGTTGTTATATTATATTTTAATTATATAATTGAATATTTGGACGTTAGTGTAGTCCGTTTGATTACGTATTCAGTTTTGGTGTTTAAACCTTATGAAGTATAATTACTTATACTTTGATTATATATATGTATATATTTATACATATATATATATATTTACTTTGAATAAATACTTTGGAACAATGGGAATTGATTATACGTATATATATATATATATATATATATATATTTCTATATAGATATGTATATGGGATTGGGCTTGAGTTATTGTATTTTAAAGGATCATTATGTTTTATGTATATATATATATATACATAAGTATATTTTGGATTATACGTTTGGTTTAACGGTATGTGTTTACAAATGAATTCTTTATACTTTAATTATATACTTTGGGGTTGGAATGCCTGTGTCGGGACGTGAGGTCCCTTATGTAACTTTATTGACTTTTGGTTTAAGTTGGGTTTTGATTATGGTATGTGACATTTGAATTGAGTAAGGTCTGTTATGCGGTCATTTGACCATTGTGATTATTTTGAATATAGAAATATATGTTTTGGACGGTGATGTCCTGACTTTGAGTATTTATATGGGTTAGTTGACTGATGGACTTGTATATGTCCTGATGTCTGATGTTTGGGGTTGGGTACATTGTGAATGAATATATATATATATATATATTGATTATCGCGTAGCGATTGATGTGAGTGCTGTTAGCACCTTGTATTGTACCTCCCCCTGTTCTGATACTAATGATCGCATTACGATTGATATGATATTGTTACCTGGATTTGGTATGGTTCGATCCGGTGCATACCTTAACGGGGTGTAGCTGTAGACCCTTGATTGGGTAGTCTCGCTTGTCGTGCTTGTGAGCACGTGGTTGTGAGAGTGGGGAAGTTTGAGAAACTATTTACCTGTTTCGGTTGTAGTACTTGATTGAATTTCAGTACTTGATATGTTTTACTTATTGGATTGTAAATCCTGATTTATATATATTTATATCTATGATTTGAATTGCAATTAATGTCTTTATTGCTGTCAAGTTGGTTTGCTTGATGTAAACGAGTTATTCGGCATTTTAAGGTTTGTTTTACCTTATGTGAATTTTATTCCATCTTTATGCTTTTACGTTAACAAGTCCTTTTGTTTATATTTTATAAACCTGCATGGGTTGATTTGAGAGGTTATGCCTCGGGAAAAGTAAAAGGGTGTTTTATTCGGAAAAAGGTTTTGAGTTGGTTTGCTCTCACGTACTTTGAGGTAGTATGATTTTTAAATCAATTAAGTTTATAAATGGATTCATATGTATGGCTCGCATTGTTTTAAAAGGTGGGGTTAGTACTTTGATTTTAAGTATGTAAAACTTTGTTTTTGTCCACTCACACTCTTTCTGTTTTGCTCCCCCTAGACCATAGTTGTTGCGTCGACACCGTTTGGTTGTGCGCTTCTATTCTCGAGCTTTGACTGAAGGGTAGGATCTGTTGTCCTTGAACCCTAAACTTTGTATTCTGTTACTTCTTTTCCGCTGTTGAATTCTTATACTCTTAGTTTGCTCTGTATCACCTTTAGGGTTGAATTGTATGGCCGGAGGCCTGTTATGTATATGTCGTATGCATGCTGGCATTTGGGATATTCTTATCTGCTGTGTTTTGACAGGTTGTAAATTTTGGATTAGTCCTTGTTTCAGGGGAGACTCTGCCCGATTTTCTGCAGAAGTCTTGGCCCCTTTCTTTGTAAATTTCGGGAAGAGGGAACTAGTTTAGCTTGTGGGCCCAACATGGGTTGATGTCGGGCATGTCAACAAGGTTCGGCACGGGTTCCGGGGTGGAGTTTGGGTCGGGTCTTGTCAACGTCTAAAACATATAGGACGACGTTTGTAAATATTTAACTCCTTGTAAAGCCATAAAATGACGAGATATTTAAAACTGATTAACTATGACGGCGGTAATTCCATTTTAATCGCCGTTGTAAGTGAAATTAACGCCCTTTTTTAAATGCACGTGATTTTAAAATTAATTATTTTTTAAATATTTTTTTATTTTCCTCCCCTTTTAAAATTAAATATTATTTAAATTCCAAAATTTAATTAACACTGTACCTTAAACTTCAATGCCTTAGTAACACCCCAACCATTCCACACTTACACTACGTCGTTTTTAGCTTCCGATCGATGTTAACAAATTTAATTTCTAACTTCTGAATATGAAAACCTCAACAAATTTTTCAAATTTTAAGATTTTCTTTCTTTCTTTAGTGTACGTCTACCACTTGTTTGGGCACGCAACTAAGGGTTCTAAACTATTCCGACTCTGGGATGTTACATATACTTTCACAACATAACCCTAAGGTTTAGGTGATCCATTGATGACCATAAATAAAAAATATATGAAATCCTAATTGTAGCTTGCTATATTATAGAAAGCGATGTCGTAAGGAGTCCTGTAGCAATTATCGGTTTATTATTCCCATACTTGTGTATTTTTTTATAATTTTTGTGAAATTTAGGGTTTAGGGTATAGGGTTTAGGGTTTAGGGTTTAGAGTTTATTAAAACGACGCCTTGATTTCCTCTGCGCTACTTTTTGTTTATTGCACCCTTGGTAACGCTGCGTTGAATCCCAGGAAAAACAGGACCCTAATATTTATTTTAAATTTAAAACGGCGGTTTAATAGTATTCGACGGTGAAAACAGTTTACAACGTCCCTAACGTTAAATAAACCGACGTTTATGTTTTTAATTAGACGTCGTATTTTACTTTTAAAACGCGGTCCTTTGAAAATTTGACCGCGATCTAAAATTTTCAGAATTCGACCTAAACCTTATAACATTTCTCTCTCTCTCTCTTCAACTCAAATTCTAACCTTAAAGTTTACGCTCTCCATCCTCGGTAGTATCAGATTGCGCTCTCCCTCCCAAAGAATTGGTGGTATTCTCGAAGCTCGATTGTCTTAAGTACAAGCCCTAATCTCACATGCTTGTACACTATATTGTTTGAAGTTATTGCGTTAAATCTTCTAACCTAATCTGACATGCTTGTGAAATCCGTAATTGTTTTCATTAAATTTGTTTTGCTAGCTATGGGTTCTTAACATACATTTTGGGAGCTATGGGTTCTATAGGTTGAAAAATATATGTTTTGGGAGTCGTGAATCGGAATGGAATCTGAAAAACCCCATTTATTGTTTGCATGCTTTTCATAATAACTCTCTGTTAAGGGTTCTTGTTGTTTGTTTGGCTATGGGTTCTTAGAAAATGAACGGCATAGATTTTTATTGTGTGTATAACATACGGCGACGGTCGTTGTAATAAACCGTCGTCTGTATTATCTTTATACGTCGGCGGTTCTTTTACTTCGACGTATGAAATCTGAAATACATTTTTAATTGTTTTGTAGCCTTAAGACGACCGTTATTGTATTTACCATCGACTGTATTACAATAACACGTCCATAATTTTGTAAAAACCGACGTCTGAACCTGTGTTTCAAAAAATATATTATTCTCTGCTCTTTCGATACCTTAGTTCTTTTATTGCTTGTCTTTTCACTTTATTATATATATATGATTGTATAGTGTTGGAGATGGATAAGTCATGGATGCATGTGGATAGAAGGTCGAAGGCATATGAGTTAGGCGTGGAAGGATTTTTGAATTTTGCCGTAGAAAATCTTTTAACTACAACACATATTCATTGTCCTTGTGTTAAATGTGGGAATTTTCGATTGTTTGGGGTTGGAATTATAAGGGACCACTTATTCTTTAATAGAATCGATCAAAGCTATAAGAGTTGGACATTTCATGGAGAACCTTGGCAATCAACTACTAATGCTAGTAGAAATGTGGAAGAAGATGATGACCACGCTTTGTCTCGAAGAGATAGAGATGGGTGATAATGATTTAGGCGATTTTGGATCCGATCCTGCTGAGTTTGCCAATTTGATTGGGGATGGAGATCAACCCTTGTACCCTTGGTGTAGTAAGTTCACCAAGTTGTCGGCATTAGTGAAGTTATACAATTTGAAAGCAAAACACGGGATGAGTGATATATGTTTCTGAGAATTATTGATACTCAAAGGAGATTTGGTTCCGTAAGGAAATACAATACCCAACTCTATGTACGAGGCAAAAAAACTTTAGCTGCGTTGGGAATGAGTTATGAGAAAATTCACGCATGCCCCAATGACTGCATCTTGTATAGGAAGGCTTATGAAGATTCAACTAATTGTCATACTTGTGGTATCTCAAGGTGGAAGGAAGGCAAAGACTCGATCTTGAAAGAGGGTGTGCCATGAAGGTGGTGTGGTATTTTCCGCCAATTCCAAGGTTTAAAAGGATGTTTCAATCACGTAAGACCGCTAAGAGTTTGACTTGGCATGCTGATAGAAAATCAATTGACGGTCATATGTCTCATCCAAATGGATTCCCCATCTTGGAAACTTGTTGATAATAAATGGCCCGAATTTGGTCAAGAGCCGAGAAACTTGAGATTGGCTCTCTCTTCTAATGGATTCAATCCCCACAGTTCATTAAGTAGCGTATACAGTACATGGCCAGTTATCTTAGTTACATATAATCTCCCAACATGGATATGCATGAAACGAAAGTTCATGATGTTGACCTTATTGATTTCCGGTCCTAAACAACCCGGAAATGATATAGACGTCTACCTAGAGCCTTTGATTGATGATTTAAAATCTTTGTGGGATGAGATTAGAGGAGTGTATGATGCACACGTAGAAGAATACTTTACACTAAGAGGTGTATTATCGTGGACAATTAATGATTTTCCTGCCTATGGAAACTTATCTGGTTGTGTCGTTAAAGGATATAAAGCTTGTCCAATATGCGGCGATGATACACCTAGTCACAGGTTGAAACATGGCCCCAAAATTTGTTACATCGAGCATAGAAAATGGTTACCAACATATCATCCATATCGGAGGCAGCGTGCAGCTTTTAATGGGAAACCTGAATATGACACGGCTTCTGAGCCATTAACCAGAGAACAAGTGCTGCAGATGGTTGAAGGTATTAATTACAAGTGGGGCTCGAAAAAAGGGTGAGGTGGAGGTGAAAATGATGGTGACAGAGTTTGTTGGAAGAAGAGATCAAAATTCTTTGATCTCGAGTATTGGAAATACCTTCCTGTGAGGCATGCCCTAGATGTTATGCACATTGAGAAGAATGTTTGCGATAGTATCATTGGTACACTGTTGGAGATGCCTGGAAAAAATAAAGATGGGATTGCTGCTCATTTAGATTTATTAAACATGGGGGTCAAAACTGATTTGCAACCCGAGTATGGAGAAAGACGTGCTCGCTTACCTCCAGGGCCTTGGAATTTGTCAAGAGCGAGAAAAAGAGAGCGGTTTGCAATTCTTTCTATGGTATGAAGGTCCCTGAAGGTTATTCTTCAAATATAAAAAATCTTGTATCTTTACAAGATTCAAGACTTCTTGGCCTTAAATCACATGATTGTAATACCTTGATGCAACAATTGCTCCCTGTGGCAATTCGTTACATTTTGGAGAAGCCTGGAAGGTATGCAATAACTCGATTGTGTTTCTTCTTCAATGCTATATGTGCAAAGACGGTAGATGTTTCCAAGCTAGATAAATTGGAAGAAGATGTGGTAGTTACTCTGTGTTTGCTTGAGAAATACTTTCCCCCTTCATTCTTTGATATCATGGTTCATCTAGTAGTACATCTTGTCGAGAAATTCGTCTATGTGGGCCAGTTTATTTTAGATGGATGTATCCGTTCGAAAGATATATGAAAGTGCTAAAGGGGTATGTTCAGAACCGTACTCATCCCAAAGGTTGCATTGCTTTGAGCGGTATATAGTGAAGAATCAGAGAGTTTTGCACCAAGCATTTGTCTAATGTTATTACGGTTGGAGTGCCATCAAGCCGAGAAGATGAGACTTTCAAAGCCATTATCGAGGTTGCACAGTGAGCTTAGTTGATCAAGACTTGTTGAACCAGGCACATCTATATGTCTTGGAGAATACGGAGGAAGTCCTACCCTATATCGAGTATGAGTTTTATTCTTTAAGTAGCCATTTTAAATTATTGATCCTTATGTTTATCTTATATACAAGGGACCGTAATGCTTGAATTTTTGGCGTCATGTAGGGAACATATGCTCCACATCAAGACCACTTATCCAAAATTTAGAAAGAGAACAAAGTGGCTGTAAGATAAGCACAATAGCACTTTCATTCAATGGCTACGCTTTAAGGTATATGTTATTGAATAACAAATTGGACTTTTAATTTTCTTCTTTCTATGTTAGATTGAATTATGATATGATTAATTTGCAGGTTGAAAGTGAACTTAATGTTGAAGACAATAATGGCGTATCAGAAAATTTGAGGTGGCTAGCAGCTGGTCCAAGCCTTGCAGTGCCATCATATAAGAGTTATCTTATTAATGTTGTTAAATTTAACACCAAGGCACAAGATGATGTGCGAACTTTCCAAAATAGTGGAGTTTATTTACTTTCCGGCCTTGTAGTTGACGAACTTGGATTTACCCTTGTAGATATGAGTAAAATTGGACATAGGAATGACCAATTTGTTATGGCTTCTCAAGTCAAACAAGTATTTTTTGTTGACGACCCAATGCATCATGGTTGGTCAGTAGTGTTATCAATGCCTAAAAGAGAATATAATGATTTTATTGGTAATGTTAGAATTGAGTGTGAGCCTTTTACTAGAGGAATACCCAATGTTGACACATCTGATGACCTAGTGGGTGAGTTTGGGAATGAAAATATTAGAGATGGGTTTGAAGATATATGGATTGATTGATTTTTGTAATGTATGACATTAGCTATGTAGTTAGTTGTATGACATTAATTTTGTAATAAATTGTAATGTTTGACATTATATTTACAATTTTTCATTATGCAGATTTTGGGTTCAAGCGGTAAAAGACGGCCAGTATTAAAAATACTGGGTTCAAGCAGTAAAATACGACGGTCCAGTTAACAAATAAAAAAACAGACGTCTAAATCATAAACAACGTCGTATTTCAGCAAACGACGTGGAATGACAATGTAAACCTCAGTAGATAAAAACAACTGCCATTTGAATTTGAAAAACATGACGGTTAATCGAAATGTAAAGCCATACAAACAACAACGACGGTGAAGTTCAGAAGCTAATAATAAAAATTCACGTCGGAGTATTAAAAAAAGCGACATTTCAAAATAAATAATACGACGGTAAAGTTAAAAATCCGACGTCTGAAAGGACAACAACGGCCTCTCAGTTTAATAATTGACGTGGAAGCTCTTCTAAACGACGGTAAAACAATAATTAATGTCGTCTCAAATATTACAGATGGCGGTTTTTATATGAAAACCGAAGTTTAAGAAAGAAACCACGGACTTATAAATATTCTTTCGGACGTAGTAATAATTAACAACGGCGGGGATCAACATTAACCGACGGTAGTATTGCACTAACCACGGCGGTTTAACTTAGATAGTTGACGTTAAATTAATTACCAACGTCGGTTTCATTATATTAACTGCCGTAAGATATGTTATAAACATCATTAAATTAATTATTTAGGAAGTGGTAAATGTTTTTTACGTCGGTGAAGTTTGATTAAGGGACATGTAATTGGCTTTATACGTCGCTATTATTCTAGAAGCGACGTATAATATACGAGAAATTTTCCTTTCTTGTGTTTTTGTAGTAATTAGACGTCGGTATCGTTGACTTTTTGCCGTGGTTCATTTATCTGACGACGGTAACAATGGAATTTTGGACTTGTAAAGCCTTTGAGACGTCACTAATTTTATGAAAGCGTCATCTAAGGTTGTCAATTTTGCCTTTTTATGAAGCTTTTATTGTTATTAGACGACGGTTGTGTTAATATAAATGACGTAGTTTTTATTAATAACGTCAGTTTCATTATATTAATTGCCGTAAGATATGTTATAAACGTCGTTAAATTAATTATTTGGGAAGTGGTAAACGTTTTTTTTACGTCGGTGAAGTTTTATTAAGGGACATGTAATTGGCTTTATACGTCGCTATTATTCTAGAAGCGACGTATAATGTACGAGAAATTTTCCTTTCTGTGTTTTTGTAGTAATTAGACGTCGGTATCGTTGACTTTTTGCCGTGGTTCATTTATCTGACGGCGGTAACAATGGAATTTTGGACTTGTAAAGCCTTTGAGACGTCACTAATTTTATGAAAGCGTCATCTAAGGTTGTCGATTTTGCCTTTTTATGAAGCTTTTATTGTTATTAGACGTCGGTGTTGTTATTATAAATGACGTAGTTTTCATTAACAACGTCGGTTAATAACCGTCGTGGGTTTATGCATAATAGATGTCGGTCGATTTCACGGCGGTTTTGAATCACCCTAGATGGCGGTGGATTCCCGTCGTCTATTTCGATTTTTGTAGTAGTGGATCTTCAACAAAGATTGAGCCAGACAACAAATCATGTGATTGGTACAATTTGGGGAAAAATATTAGAGTGAGGGGACGGTGTGGAAGATAGGTAGTCATGGTGTGAGTAAGGCTTTTGATTTGCATTTCTACTGGAGTTTCCAAATCTCTGATTTTCACCTCAATGCTCAGTTGATGAACTTCTGTTGTATTTTTTTAATTGGTTGTTGTTTACTCATGGTAATAGGCTAAGGAAATAGAGGTTTGCTGGAGTGATGTGTTTCTGCTACAAAATAGAGCTAAGATAATAAAATTATTCTTGCATTGGCTTATTTCTAATTGTTGGTTAAATACTTTGTCTCTTTACGAAGTAATTCACATTTTTGAAAATCTAATCAACATCACAATTCATTTATCGTTTGGATAGAAACTTTTCTGGTTTGAGCTTAGTTGCAAAAGTTATATTGTATCAAAGTTGATCTTTTAAGAGAACTTTGCATTTCATTTTGTTTATCTACAATTTGATTTGATCAAATATGTGCACTATAGCTATATATATGTGTGTTCTTATAGCAAAAGAATGATTTTTTTTCCTGCCTAAAGATAATTTAGTTGTTTACATGCTCTAATTAAATTTTTGTTTAAATATTCAATATGTAGAAAACAAGTCCTACGCAGCATAGTGTCCGGGCACTCAGAGGACAGAGTTTGACACCTAATATTCTAGCTTGCAAAGGTCTTGTATTCTGCCTTCCTCTCCATATCTCGTTTTTTAGTTGTATGTGGGTGTAGAAGTCTCAAGTTCATTCTTTTGGTCTTTGACAGCCACTTGAGGAGAATGTCAAGGCAAAACTTGCTCAATTTTGCTGGCAGAAACTATGTATCCACTTTGACGTAGCTGCTTCCTTTTTCCTTTGGTAATTTTTCATCTTTTTTGTCTGTTTGTTTAAGTGGTTTGTTTGTTTCGTTGAAGTTTAAAATTTCATTTGGAAAATGAAATGTAATGGTTGGTTTTGTGTTTTATTGGAAACACAGATGCTAATGCCAAGTTTATGATGTTAATAATGAGACATTTAGGTTTCTCCAAAGTTTTTAGCTTGGGTTGATTTAAATTGGTTGATTTTTTTTTCAGTTGGCCATGTGTGAATTAGCTTAGAGTTGATTACTTGAATTAGCCTAGGAGCAGGTTGGATGTCGGGGACTTGGGTGCCAATGGGGGTTGGTGCGCATTGCGGCTGCAGTGACTTCTCTTGACCGGCTTGTAGTTGTATTGGAAGGAGAATGGACACGAGGTATGATCTCTTACACGCTGATTCTTATAAAAATTTCGTTTGCTTTTTCTTTTTGTTCTCAATTTTCAATTAGAGTCTCAAAATTCATTTACTTTGACATGATGATTTATGTGGTGTTTGGTTGCTTTGGAATGAGATTAAAATTGGAAAGAGATAGAAGTGATTTAATCCAAAGAAGAATAGAATGTCCCAATGTGGGCAGAGTTAAAAGGATAAGGTAGGAACATTTGAAAAGTGGTAAAGACATTTGGCTTTTATACTTTGCAAAATACTAGAGTTTATGTTTTCAGCACTCATGCATGGTCAAGTGTACTCAGTTGAGAGGGAATTGTTCCACTCATATTTTTGTTTTCTTTGGTAGAATTTGATGTATTTTTTTCACAGGACTTTAAAGTTTGGTTATAATGAAATGGTTCTTTCTTTCAAGTTTGGTTGCCATACTACTTTTGGTTTTGTGAAATCATGTGTACAGGATAATAATAGATATAAGAATATTGACTTATTAATCTATGCTGAAGTTTGAAATATTGGTTCTGGTAGTATTATATTTTACACACACTGTCCTTTTGGATCTCACTAGGATAGTTTCATTTGATGCCTTATTGTACACGACAAGCTGATGTTCTAATCTATTTGGAACTTAACTTGTAGTTTTTGTATGCCTTTTGTTTTTTCCTTATCTTTTATTTTTTAATTATAATGCAGATCCTTATTTTTTAATTATACCTCATCGACATCTTTAACAGATGTATTAGCATCCTTCAGATCCTTGGTAGGCTCTTTGATGATCCCCAAATGCAAAAAGAAATGAAGATGGTTCCATACAAGATAGTGAAAGCTCCAAATGGAGATGCTTGGGTTGAAGTCAATGGTCAGCAGTACTCTCCAAGCCAATTGGAGCCTTTGTCCTAACAAAGATGAAAGAGACTGTGGAGGCCTACCATGGAAAGAGTGTATCAAAAGTTGTGATCACGGTTCCAGCCTATTTCAATGATGCGCAGAGGCAAGCAACAAAGGATGTTGGCGAGTTCTTTGGTCTAGATGTCTTGAGAATCATAAATGAGCCTCTCTGCTGCACTTTCCTATGGTATGAACAACAAGGAAGGGCTAATAGCTGTGTTTGATCTTGGTGGTGGAACATTCGATGTATCTATTCTGGAGATATCCAATGGCTTTTTTGAGGTGAAAGCAACAAATGGCAACACATTCTGGGGAGAGGATTTTGACAATGCTTTGCCGGACTTCTTGGTGAGTGAATTCAAGAGGACTGAGGGGATTGATTTGGCAAAGAATAGGCTTTCCTTGCAGAGGCTTAGGGAGGCAGGCGAGAAGGCGAAGATTGAACTTTCATCAACATCACAAACCGAGATTAACCTTCCCTTCATTACGGTGATGCTTCAGTGCAAAACATCTGAACATAACGTTGACTAGATCCAAATTTAAAAGTCTGGTAAATCACTTGATTGAGGGGACAAAGGCTCCATGTAAGAATTGTCTCAAGGATGCTAATACATCTATTAAGCGAAGTAACAAAAGAAGTTCACGGATCTTGAAGGTAGCAAAGGTCGTGTTTTTTTAATATTTGTTTTGTATTCTGTCTATGGTCTTGGAAATCTTAAAATGTATTGTTGAACTGTTACTCTCTCTCTCTCTCTCTCTCTCTCTCTCTCTCTCTCTCTTTCTCTCTGTGCTCATGTGTAATAATGCATTTCTCTTAGTACTCTGTGTTTTCGAATTACCAAAGAATATAGCAGTTTCAAATATCTCAGGTGTTCTTGTAATGGTTTGTATTGATGAATGCTCATAAAATTCTTCAGGAACTATTTTAGGCTTATATCAGTTATTTATAAAAAGAAGTATTATTGGTATCCCTCTTAGATCATTGTATATTTTTTTGTTTTTCCTTCAGATGGCGGAGTATAGGATTTCAGTTTATGGAAGGAAACAAAGTGAGTGGTATCAACTGGCTAGTTGGTTCGTTAACAATTCAATCTATAGTGAGAACACTGTCTGGTTAATACAGGTATCAAAATATTTGTTACCTTTTTTTTTTCCCAAGTGTGGTTGCAATTTGACTTAGCAATATGTGCTCTTTTTGGCATTTGCTCATCAATACTTGATTTTAACATATGGCATTCACTTTATCAATATGATTACACTAGGGAGTTGGATTGGTGTAAACATGCAAAATGATTTGGTTTGTGGGAGAATTGGACCTATTTAAGAAACTGATAAATTGTCTTCATGCTACTGATATGGATCAAAACCATTAAGTTTTTGCTTCCACTCTGCTAGCAAAATGATTATATGCCAAATTGTATTGACAATTTGATATTGTATTGGACAATGACTGAACGTATGCACACATAATTGAAAAAGGTTTGTACTGCTTCAATATGATCAAACCTGTAAGTGTTAAAATTCTAGTTTGTCTCTGCTATTTATCAATTGGATCATTGAATTATGGTAGATTGAGGAAATTTGTGAAACAAGATTGGCATGGTCTTATCCCTTCTCCTTGGATCACAAACTGCTACTAACAAGCTTGAAAACTTTTTAATATTTGCATCCATTGGAGGGATCAGTTTTTTCGCTCTCCGATTTGGAAATGTGTGCCATCTATGAGAGTGTGATTCTGTCATTCTCTCTTTCTAATCTCAATATGCTTTCCTTTTCTTTTTCAAATAATCAGGACTCTTGAAGCAAATCAGTTCTCTGGAGTTGTTCCTTCCGAGCTTGGGAACTCTGTAATGCAAATTTTTTTCTGGAAATTTTGATTCTTGATTTTTCTCTACACTGTAAATACATTTGGGAATGATGAATGATAGGTTAAAATTGATGGCATCATTTCTCTGGTGGATAGTTGGCTTTTATTGGGTAGTCTCTGGCGGTGAAGTTCTTCTGCAAAATGCTCCACGTTTGTACTGGTATTTCTATAACCAATCTACTAAGAAATATTCCTTGTTCTCAAATTACGTGCATGTATGCGTGTCTTCTTTCTTTCCTTTTTTATAATATAGTAATTTAATTTGTTTAAAACAAACAACTTTTAGGAATTTTTAAAAGTTTCACCAGAAGGGAGTTATGGCATTATAGTGTTAGAGATGAATACAAAAGCTGGGCCAGGGCAGATCACATCTAAAACTAAAACCTTGCTTTAAGTTGCTAAAACTGTAATGACTGTCAGCTCATTTTAAGACACATGGGTATATAGCCTTGATAAAAATATCTAAAGAGCAGCACAGTCACCCGAGCTGTCACTGAGAAGATATCTTCACTTCTTTGCTTCTATATATTAATTTCTTTTTGTAGAATTAAAATGATGGGATATATATATGTATTAGAATTATTATTATTATTATTTTTTAAAATTTCAACGACGTCTAATATGAGTCGTCAAAAATATTTCAATGACGTCTCAAGAACGTCGTTAAGTTCAACGATGAATATATATTATAATTTTTTTTTATTTTTAAAAATTTCAACGACGTCTAATATGTGTCACGAAAAATATTTCAATGATGTCTTATAGACGTCGTTAAGTTCAATGACGTCCATTCTGCTTCATATAAAGTCTTAATAGACGGCGTCAAAACAAACGTCATAATATTCATGGCGCGGACTTGACGTCATTAAAACTACATCTATGACATATCAAACGCGTCATGGAAGAATAGGACGACAGGTAAACCGCGTAATTGAAATCACAATCTATGACGTAAATCAGATGTCATGTTTTTGAAAAAGTTTCCATGACCCCCCCTTCTATGACGTAGGTTATGACGTCTTGACCGCGTCATTAAACGTCTTCCATGACACATATCAGACGTCGTGGAAGGGTTTCTGTCTTGTAGTGATTCATATTCAGCAACGTATTAAAGAAATATGCCACGTTGGTAAAGATGAAATTGCTCACATATTAAGGTCATGAACTATGACGGTATCTAATACCTAACTGTCGTATAGAACAAAAGCAAACAACGACACTTTTGTGGTAGAATAGGACGTTAAATTTTTAAATATCCACGTCAGTTTATTCACCTAAAGCGACTTTAAAATTATATTTAGACATCTGTCCTTCTTTGATTACGGTCATCTAAAAAAAAATTTTGGTTTTTGAAATTTATTTTCTGGATTTTGGTAACTTACGACAATAGATCAACAAAACGACAATTATGGAGTAAAAAAACTGAGGTTTACATGCAATATCCAAATATGGAGATAGTAATTGGAGTCAATCAAATTTTCTGGATTTTGCAAATGATTGCAAGAAAATTGAAATCTTACCAGTGGGACATCAAAATCGAACCACCAACGTGAGAAAGACAATATTTTGGAAGTCGATGATGTGTGTGTCATCAATATTATGGACCTTCATAGAGGTGAGAGAGAGACACACACACATTGACTTTCAAATTATTGCCTCCCATTCAAATCCAAACATTCAGAGAGGTAGAGAGAGCCAAGGACGTTCAGAGAGTTGGAGTTGGAACCCTAATAGAAAAGCAAAAGCGAAGAAAGCCCCAATTTATATTTACATCAAGCGGTTTATTCGTAAATAAATGGTTATTATAACTAACCACGGCGGTTAATTTTTAAATAAACAAATGTTAAAAAATAACCACCACGTCAGTTACAGAACATAAAAGACGTTTGACATTACTACAAAGAAGCCGTTTAATTTCCCAATAAAACTGACCTTATTATAAACCACGGCGGTTAATTTAAAAACTGCCGTACTAACTCAAAATACCACGTCATATAAAATAATATTTCGCCATATAAAATTGTAAATAACCACGTCGGTTTCTGAATACGAAAAGTAGTTTGACTTTATTAACATCAACGTCGGTTTATTATAATATAACACCGTTTTAAGTACATTATAGGGCGGTTTTCTTAAAACCGACGTGTAACTCAACTTCGCGATTGTTTATAAACTCTTTCGACGCCTAACCTAAATTTTTACGTTCTGTCTTACCGAGAAAATATTTTAGTATCCTCAGTTTTCTATCCAAAAGCGGCGTGTCTAAATCTGGTCATCTTCCTCTCCATCTCGTCAACGTCTCCAAATATCCAAGGTTACTTCTGAAGCAAACATTCTTTTCCCGCCAAAAGGTTTTTCTTTCTCTGTTTAATTTTTATCATTTTAAGTTTTTTATGCAAAATGATTTTGAAATAAAGTGAATGAAAACAAGGCTTCGTTTTCAAAATATCCTAGTCTTGCATGTTTTTGTTTAGTTTCAGAAGCCACTCTCTTTCACGATATGTTAAGACGTTGTTTTTGTCTTGTTCATGACGTGTTAATTTTCTCACCACGTCGGTTAATTAAAAACTTTCTTTTGCATATATCAAGTTTGTAAAGTATCACCGACGTGGTGTTTAAATTAAAACGACGTAGAAAATACAAAACCCACGTAATAAATATAGTTTACCACTGCGGTATTTAATTACGTTGTTTTATTTAACATATAACGTCGGTATGTGTATATACCGCATTGTGAAATATAATATTACGTCGTTTTGATAAATAACCGCCGTTGTTTTATCTTGCAGGTTTTAATACTTTCTAAACATGGTTTCCAATTCTCAAACCAAGAAGGCTCAAGGTTCTAAAGCTCAAAGTAAGGACCTTCCAGTTTCAAGGGCTCAAAGTAAGTCACTTCCTGTTTCAGGGGCACAAAGTACGGACCTTCCTGTTCAAATCAAACCCTCGAAGAAGATGAGATTTACTTCAACTGCCGAGAATGACCCTAACTCAACAATGTCATTTGATGAGGAGCCAAAGTCTACTCGTGGTATCACCACAATGAGCCGTGTTGTGAAAAGGAATATGCATAAGGTTAAACCCGTAGTGAAGTACAATAGAAGGGGCAAACCACATGGCAAGGCTGCTACTGAGATGCAATCCTATATTGGTGTTTTGGCACGCACCAGAGTCCCTCTTGTGGACATGAATTTTAAAAAATTTCCCAAGGATATAAGGGATCGGCTTTGGGAAATAGTTGATAAGGCCTATGTTGTTGGGCAGTGGGGCAAGAAAATGGTGCTATCGTCTGCCGCCAAAAAATGGACGGATTTCAACACTTCCTTAACGAGGAAATTTATCTTTCCATATAAAAATGACAAGGAAAGGTTAAGACGACCCCCTCATCTATATGAATTCATAGAGCAATCGCAATGGGAGGCCTTTGTAGCTTCAAGGCTAACCCCAGCATTTGAGGTGGTGCATAAAGAGTAGAAAGAGAGAAGGGAAAAATGCGAGTACAATCATAGGTTGTCTCGGAAAGGGTATGTTGGTTTGGAGGACCATTTGGAAGAAACCATGCCCATTGAAGAAATTGATCGTTCTCTCCTATGGAGGAAGGCCAGGGAAGATAAACAGGGAAACATCCCAGATCCAAAGGTTGCAAAGAAAGCCAAAAAAATCGTAAGCCTCTATCATTCTGTTTAAAATTTTAAAAACAGAGCATTTTAAATTAATTCAGACGTCGTTATATTTATTAGCAACGTGTTAAAAGGTCTACAACGACGGTATTTATTTACCGACATTTGAAATAATATACAACGTCCTTTATTTAAAGGTACCGACGTCTGTAGTCTAAACAACGTCGGTTTATATTTTTTTATTTTAAATGCTTATTTTAAAAGATTAACGATCTGTCTTCTTCTACTAACACACACACACACACACACAAAATCTCTCTTAATATCTCTCTCTTTCTCTGCAATAGATTTTTAATCTATTCTGGTAAAGAATGTTAAACACTGATTTGCTATTTTCAACATCTTTATTATACGACGGTTTTTCCTTCTACCAACGTTATAAATTTTTACAACGTCGGTATTTTTTACCGCCGTATTAAATTATATACGACGTCAGTATTTTAAATAAACCGACGACTTATGTGTTATACAACGTCAGTTTATTTTTAAGTTAGTTTTCATTATTTTAAATTTTATCTTCACTCTCTAACATTATCTCTCTCTCTCTCTCTCTCTCTCTCTCTCTCTTTTTTAGGATGAATTAAAAAGCAAGTCTCCGAGGGCACTCTCTGTCTCTGAGAGTAATGATATTCTAACTTTGGCATTGGGAACCCCAGAGCATGGTGGGAGAGTTAGAGGTATGGGAGATGGGGTTTCCCCAAGTCAATTCTTCCAGTTGCCAAAACAGAGCAGAGTAAAGTTTGCTGACAAAATAAAGGAAACTGTTTTGGAGGCAGTCAGAGAAGAGAACTTGAGGATGGAGGCTAAAACAATGGAATTGCTAAAGGCTGAGAGGAAATATATGTTGAAACAATTCAGCCAACTAATTCCCAATTTTGATCCCAGCATGCTCAAAAGCCCAATTACCCCAATTATCCCAATGACCCCAACAATTGCCCCAATTACTGCACTGCCTGAAGATCAAAGCCCCAAAAATCCAATGTCTGACAAAGCAAGCTGCTCGGCTCCGACGAATGTGAGACCGCTTGATTTGGATGAAGAAAATACGTTGTTCATGCTGCTGCAACTAAACAAAAGCAAGATGAAACGGTAAAATCTCTAAAATTTGCGTTTTTTCTTTTTATATTTTAAATATACGTCGTTATTTTAATTTCCCGACGTTGGAATTGTAAAACAACGTTGGTAAATATTTACCAACATCTTACGTCGGTAAATTAAAAAAATCGACGTTGCAAAATATACCTTGTCTTCTTGCATTTGTTTAACCGCAGTCTAAATTCTTAACTACGTCAGTTTTTTAAGTAACCCGTCATTTGTATTTAAATACCACGACGGTTTAATTGTTTATTTCCTCTCGTTTATTTTACTTTTGTATTTGCAATTTATACAAGCTTCTTTATTTCTTGGAACAGGATTTCTCAAAGCTAGACCTCCACCTCCTCTGTTAGCCCTTTGCCAATATGCTGAGAATACATTGAAGGCTTCGGACCTAACTTTGATAATTTCAATGGCAAAAGATGTGTTTGGGTTTGAGCATGATGCCTACATCTTGTATGAAGTTATTTTGCAGTTTGGATCCATGGTTGAGATAGGAGCCACTGTGATTCCAGTGTACATGAGGTAAACCTCGAAATCCAGTTTTCATTTTCCATTTTGTTTCTTTTATATTAAATAACTCAATTGGTTTTATATATTTAGGTACCTATTTGCCTATTTACAAATGGCAAATATGGTAAACCTTGTTGGCCTTGTCGACCTTGCACAAGTGAGCTCTCAATCTGGATCGTTGTCTCACAGATCAAAGAATTTGGCAAACAGACTGCAAATGGCGGCAGGTTGGGAACAAATTTTCTTGGTCCCTTATAATACAGGGTTAGTACCATTAACAATATTTTGTTTGTAATTAGGCAACTCTAAACTATATTTAACCTATATCCTCATTTTGTGTAGGGTTCATTGGGTGTTGGTGTATGACGCCCCTGACCTAAAAATTAAATTAATTGAATTAATTAAATATGTATTAAAATGAATAAAATAATAAAATTGGAAATTTATAATTAAAGGGGCATTTTGGTCAACGTTAATTTTGGGGTGGAATTCGGGTCAGGTCCTGTCAACTTGGTATCAGAGCATTAGGTTCAATTTCTTCGGACTTCGCTTCCATTGTGCACTTTTGTTGCGAATGGCTTCCGTGTTTTTTGTTTGTCTTCTTCAAACTTCGTGCCTCCGAGACGTGATAGGCGGGAATTCTTTTTCCTGAGGTTGGAGAGTCTGTTCCACCTCCCCCTCCACCCTATCAACGGACATGCGTACGAGAATGAGCTGGAGCTATGCCAAGTGCTTGACCAGTTCACTCGAACCGTGGTTACGGCGTTACGTGGGGGACGTAACCCGGAAGCTACTGACGTTAAGAGAATTAGAAAATTGGGACTCATGACTATTTGGGCAACGCTGACCCGCTAAGGCTGGGGGCTGGCTCATTGTTTTGGATTTGGTGGTTGATGTCATAAGGTGCCCTGTTGGTGACAAAGTTTGTTTGGTTGCTTTTGGTTTGAAGAGGAATTGGGGATTGTTTTGTTGGCAAAGTTTCGCTAAGTTGGGATGTTACACTTGTGTGGCATCTAGAGAAAAACAAATTGGTTGTGGGTATCTCAAGTCCGAGAGCCCAGGCAGCCTTGGAGTTGGGTAAGGCTGGTGAAGAAAGGTGAAGAGTTTAAGTAGCTAAGTATTTGTAGGTTCCTTGTTTACGGCGTTGTGGTGACCCTAAGGCAACTTGGTGGTCATAGAATGTTTGGGATCGGAACCTATTGAATTGAACCCTGAAGTAACTGGCAGGTGCTACTGCGGTTGACTTTCAGGAATGTTTAGATGGTCGGGGTAAGCTTGACAAAACATTGGTTGTAGGGACAAGTTTCTTTGCGACTGAGGGTGGTTGTTGTTGTGCACGTGTTTAGTTTGGAAGGTGTATGACGGTTGTGCGTCTCGATTTAGTTTTGAGAGTTGGGCAATTGGCGGAAGTGCCATTGGTGCCTTTAGTTAAATCGAAGTAACGTGGAACAGTTTGTACGGTAAGTTGAAGAATGAATGTTTATGGCTAGATATTCAAGGTGTGGTCATTGCCACTATTTATCCAACCATGAGAGCTTTGGCTGAAGTGTGGACAGTGTCACAGAGGTATTGTGCTAATACTAGTGTTGAAGGCATCATAGGGATACGACTGACTTTGGTGGATCAAGGCGGGGTCTATCAAAGAAAGGAGGTTTTAGTTCTAATTTTGCTAGGCAGCAGTTGGTTGCCAGTACAACTTAGGATAACTCGCAACGTTATTGTGTGAGTTGTCATGAATGCGGTTAGGTTGGACACTTTGGGCGGGATTGTTCCCATCCCGTACAAAGTGGTTGACATGGTCAAGGTTGCGTCCTAACTTGTTATGCTTGTGGGCAGGTTGGGCATACTAAGAGGATTTGTCCTAATTTCTTTGGAGTGGTGCAGCAATGCACAAATCGGTGGCCCAGTAGGGGCAGGGAACTGTGGCCTAGCAGGGGCAAAGTAGTCGGAGGCATAGTTGGGGTGATGCCTCATCTTCTGTGGCTGGTACTTCTACTAGCAGTGAGGTTTAGTCGACCTTTCGTGGAAGTGACGGAAGGGATCAGAGGGGTTAGCCAGGGCATTCGACGACTCAGGTGCGGGTATTTTCTATGACTCAGCAGGGGGCACAGGCCACACCCGATGTCGTCTATGGTATGATTCCTCTCTTGTTGTTTTGTACGAGTTTCGTTAGATCCCGGAGTCACAAAGTTTAGAACACTGAGGTGCGTGCACGAACTAAGTGGTGGTTGTGCACGAAAACTTAATGACAATCTTAAGATTTGAAAATTTTGTTGAGGATTTCATATTAAAAATTAAGAAATTAAACTTGTTAACTTAAGAATTTGGTTGTCGTAATGATGGAAGTGTGGTTGGTTTGGGAATGTCACTATGGTTGGTTTGGGAATGTCACTATGGTTTTGGAGTTGAAGGGTACCGTTTTGGTGTACTAAAGTACTTGTGGAATTTCGAGGATGAAATTCTTTTAAGGTGGATAGGTTGTGACGCCCCTGACCTAAAAATTAAAGGAAAATAAAATAAATTAATTGAGTTAATTAAATAAGGAATTAAATATGAATTAAATAACAAAATTGGAATTAAATTGGAAATTTATAATTAAAGGGGCATTTTGGTCAATGTTAATTTCGGGGTGGAATTCGGGTCGGGTCCTGTCATGGTGATTGTGAGACCAGAAAAGGAGACGGTATATTATATGGATTCACTGCCAAAGCTCTCCATTAACGAGGAACTCAAAAATGTTGTGAATACGTTAGGTTATCTACTACATTGTGTGTTCGTACTCTAAAATATTTTTCATTAACAAAGTGTTGTCTTCAAACAATGCAATCAAAATCTATAACGCACACGTAGGCAAACAAGGTCGTAAATCAGCCATATGGAAAGTTCTACAAGGCACTCCTCGACAACCATCCAATGTAGAGTGTGGCTACTACGTCATGCGTTTTATGAGAGATATAATCCAGGATCCCACACTATCATTTGAGAAGAAGGTATTAAACTAAATTTAAGTTAAATTTCTCATTTTTTTAAACTAAGATGAGTGTAATTGAAAAACCGACGTTTGTATTTTTAAAAACGACGGTTTGATATTCCTTTCAATAATAACCGACATTTGTCTACATCTAACACGTCGGTTTTTTTATATATTTGCAGTTTGAGAAGAAAAAGGGACCTTTAACGTATGCCCAAGCAGACATTGATGAAGTCAGGAAAGCATGGGCAGAATTTGTGAACAATCAGAGAGAGGATAACTAATATGAACAATATTGTAAAAGTGTATATATATATATTTGTAATTATATTACGATCAATGATATTTGTTTTGAGTGCTTAATTTATATGATCACCTAATTAAAAGAAATAAATGACAAAGACAGCTGTAATTTCTTTAAAAACAACGCGGTAAATAAAATAACGTCGGTAATGAAAAGACCGTACTTAAATTCAAACGGATTACGACGGGGGTAATTAATTAAAAAGCAACGTTGTAAAGAAAATCAACATCGGTTATTAATATACGACGTTGTAACTTAAAACAACGTCGGTTATTAAAAATTTCACGACGTCTAAAACATATAGGACAGTGTTTGTAAATATTTAACACCTTGTAAAGCCATAAAACGATGAGATATTTAAAACTGATTAACTACGATGGCGGTAATTTCATTTGAATCGCCATTGTAAGAGAAATTAACGCGCTTTTTTAACTCATGTGATTGTAAAATTAATTTTTTTTAAAATATTTTTTTATTTTCCTCCCCTTTTAAAATTAAATATTATTTAAATTCCAAATTTTAATTAACACTGTACCTTAAACTTCAATGCCTTAGTAACACCCCAACCATTCCACACTTACACTACGTCATTTTTAGCTTCCGATCGATGTTAACAAATTTAATTTCTAAATTCTTAATATGAAAACCTCAACAAAATTTCAAATCTTAAGATTTTCTTTCTTTCTTTAGTGTACGTTTACCACTTGTTTCGGCACGCAACTAAGCGTTCTAAACTGTTATGACTCCGGGATGTTACATATACTTTCACAACATAACCCTAAGGTTTAGGTGATCCATTGATGGCCATAAATAAAAATATATGAAATCCTAATTGTAGCTTGCTATTATAGAAGGCATTGTCGTAAGGAGTCTATAGCAATTATCGGTTTATTTTTCCCATACTTGTGTATTTTTTTATAATTTTTGTGAAATTTAGGGTTTAGGGTTTAGAGTTTATTAAAATGACGCCGGTTTCCTCTGCGCTGCTTTTTGTTAATTACGCCCTTGGTAACGCGCATTCGAATCCCAGGAAAAACAGAGCCCTAATATTTATTTTATATGTAAGACGGCGGTTTAATAGTGTTTGACGGTAAAAACAGTTTACAATGTCGTGTCCTAAAACTTAAGGATGTAGTAACGATTTACAACGTCCCTAACGTTAAATAAATCGACGTTTATTGTTTTAATAAGACGTCGTTTTTATTTTACTTTCCGTCGTCTTTTAAAAACGCGGTCCTTTGAAAATTTGACCGCGATCTAAAATTTTCAGAATTCGACCTAAACCCTATAACATTTCGCTCTCTCTCTCTTCAACTCAAATTCTAACCTTAAAGTTTACGCTCTCCATCCTCAGTAGTATCAGATTGCGCTCTCCCTCCCAAAGAATTGGTGATATTCTCGAAGCTCAGTGTACTGTAAGTACAAGCCCTAATCTCACATGCTTGTCCTACTTTATTGTATGAAGTTATTGCGTTAAATCTTCTAACCTAATCTGACATGCTTGTGAACTCCATAATTGTTTTCATTAAATTTGTTTTGCTAGCTATGGGTTCTTAATATACGTTTTGGGAGCTATGGGTTCTATAGGTTGAAAAATATATGTTTTGGAAGCTGTGAATCGAGAATGGAATATGAAAAACCCCATTTATTGTGTGCATGCTTTTCATAATAACTCTCTGTTAAGGGTTCTTATATGTTTGTTTAGATATGGGTTCTTAGAAAATGAACGGCATAGGATTTTTATTGTGTTTATAATATACGACGACGGTTGTTGTAATAAACCGTCGTTTGTATTATCTTTATACGTCGGCAGTTCTTTTACTTCCGACGTATGAAATCTGAAATACATTTTTCATGGTTTTGGTAGCCTTACCAACTTCTGAAACCTGTGTTTAAAAAATATATTAATCTCTGCCCTTTCGATACCTTAGTTCTTTTATTGCTTGTCTTTTCACTTTATTATATATATATGATTGTATAGTGTTGGAGATGGATAAGTCATGGATGCATGCGGATAGAAGGTCGAATGCATATGAGTTAGGCATGCAAGGATTTTTTGAATTTTGCAGTAGAAAATCTTTTAACTACAACACATATTCATTGTCCTTGTGTTAAATGTGGGAATTATAAGGGATCACTTATTCTTTAATGGAATCGATCAAAGCTATAAGAATTGGACATTTCATGGAGAACCTTGGCAATCAACTACTAATGCTAGTAGAAATGTGGAAGAAGATGATGACCACAGTTTTGTCTCTGAAGAAATAGAGATGGGTCATAATGATTTAGGCGATTTTGGATCCGATCCTGCTGAGTTTGCCAATTTGATTGGGGATGGAGATCAACCCTTGTACCCTGGTTTTAGTAAGTTCACCAAGTTGTTGGCATTAGTGAAGTTATATAATTTGAAAACAAAACACGGGATGAGTGATATATGTTTTACAGAATTATTGATACTCCAAGGAGATTTGTTTCCAGAAGGAAATACAAGACCCAACTCTATGTACGAGACAAAAAAAACTTTAGCTGCTTTGGGAATGAGTTATGAGAAAATTCACGCATGCCCCAATGACAGCATCTTGTATAGGAAGGCTTATGAAGATTCAACTAATTGTCCTACTTGTGGTATCTCAAGGTGGAAGGAAGGCAAAGACTCGATCCTGAAAGCGGGTGTGCCAGCGAAGGTGGTGTAGTATTTTCCGCCAATTCCAAGGTTTAAAATGTTTCAATCACGTAAGACCGCTAAGAGTTTGACTTAGCATGCTGATAGAAAATCAATTGACGGTCATATGTCTCATCCAGCTGATTCCCCATCTTGGAAACTTGTTGATAATAAATGGCCCGAATTTGTTCAAGAGCCGAGAAACTTGAGATTGGCTCTCTCTTTTGATGGATTCAATCCCCACAGTTCATTAAGTAGCTGATACAGTACATGGCCAGTTATCTTAGTTACATATAATCTCCCACCATGGCTATGCATGAAACGAAAGTTCATGATGTTGACCTTATTGATTTCTGGTCCTAAACAACCCGGAAATGATATAGACGTGTGACATCCCTGACCTAAAAATAAAAGAAAATACATTAAATAATTGAAGTAATTAAAATTGGATTAAAAGGAATTAAAATAATAAAAGTTGGAATTTAATGAAATAAATAATAATGAAGGGCATTTTGGTCAACTATAATTTCGGGACGGAATTTGGCGAAACGGGTTGTGCCATTTCGTCCGACACGTCGAAACAAGTTTGTGGACGGGCGGCACGTTCGATTTGGGGTTGTAACGATTAAAATGGATATTTTGGAAATTTCAAAATTTAATAAAAACACTTGCACCAATCAGAAAATGAGAAAAAAAAAATCAGAAAAATCAGAAAATCTCCCTTCTCTCTCTTCCCCCTGCGTGTGACCCTTGATTTCCCCACCCCCACCCCCTTGCGTTTTTAAGCAGCCGGTGACTCTTTGAGCCACCACCGCCGCCACCGGCCGCCATCTGGGGTGGCACCGGTCCCAAAAGGACCCCAATGTCCGTGCGCTCCAACCCCAGCCTGGTTCGCCGCCACACTGTCGTGAGTCGCCGAAAATTGCAAAAAGTCGCGCTTTGGATGGAACTTTGAGGAGCTCGTACAGCCAGCTCCTGGTCACCATCTCAGGCGTGTGAGGTATGGAAATTTATCTACTCTTCGAGCCCTAGCTATTTGCATGGTTGGTTTCCATCAATTTAGCCTCTAGGATATCAGATCTACAAACCCAAATCTGGCCGATTTTCAAAATGAATTTCCAGCCAATTGCCGTCACTTTTTGAGGTTACTGTAGTTGAGGAAGACGCTCGAGAGGTCGAGTTCTAGCTACCCCAGGAAGGATGGTCGTTGGTTTGAAGTTTTTCAGTCCGACGGTATCGCTTTGGGTACCCGATCTGTTGCCGGCGTGGGTGGCTGTGCGGGACCCACTTTTAATTGTCAAACTTTATGCTACAATTATCCTTACGTCGTCACGAGCGCATAGGGGTGCTCGGATTCCAATTTCGAGTTCGTATGACTATCGAACGGATTTACGCCTTTTGCGCGTTATCTGGGTTCGATGTGTTCAGACCGTCGGATCGATCCCAATTCTTAGTATGTTGTTCCCTGTATTTTTAGGATCGTGTAGGAGTTGACGGATCGTGATTTAGAGTCCCGGATGCTCCGAATCAATGACTTAACACTTGAATTAAACCTTAACCGTCCGATCGTGCGATCGTGAGTAATCTGACCGTCCGATCGAGACCAAACTTCCAGGACACGTTGTTTAGGTCCTGTTGAACCTGTAGGAACTTCCATGTAGGAACTTTCGGCCCGGTTTGACCTATTCGGGTCGGTTTGACCAAGTTTGACCAAGTTTGACTGAGGCTCTCTCGAGGTCGCCTTATCACGTAGTTGACTTTGTTGGACTTCTAGGAATGTGAAGATCAATTTGGAGGTCGTGGGCCCAGCGTGCTCGGGTTGACCAAAGCAGGGTGTCTGACCGCCGGTTGACCGTGAGTCTTCCGGGGCGGTCCCACCGGTTAAAGGACGTAGTTTGACCCTAGAAACTCTCCATACGATGTGCGTGGTTACTTTGAGTCCCGGAAGTGTTAGGGTTTCGTTTTGAAGTTATCGTTCGGTTCACGGTACTAATCTAATCCTTGTATCTATCGCTTTAGGTACTTTGACTCTGCTACGCAGCAAGTGGGACCCTTTTAGGGTTGTGCAGCGTAGGGCCAGCGGTGAGTGGACTTTGTTTTCAAAAGAACATGATTTGATTGATTGAATGACATGCATATAAACGAGATTTAAATCTTAATTTGACCGTTGATGAATTTATTATAGTTGAATTGATATATGAGTTTTATACTTGATTTGGCTATATTTGATTATATATAAATATATTTAAGTATTGATTTTGGGACGAGTCAAGCATCCGGTAGTATTTACGTACGGATTTGGGTACGGTGGGAATTTGATGGATTTTCCTTGGGTTTATATTTAATAATTGAGTTTATGGTTTTGTTGGGTTTCAGACTTTAATATTTTATCGTTATGAATGTCGTGGGTTATACTGTATATATTTTTGAGAAACTTATACTTATACTTTGAAATGAGTATTTGGGGGGTAAGATTTGGACGTTAGTATAGTCCGGTTGAGTACGTATTCAGTTTTGATGTTTAAACCTTATGAATTTTAATTACTTATACTTTGATTATATATATATATATGTATATATACATATAGATCAACTTGGAAGGAATATGTCGGATTAATGGGAATAACGAGAATATAGGTCGGATAAATGGGAATTGATCATATGTGTATATATATATACCTACTTTGAATATAATTATGTATATCTACTTTGATATGGAGTTTTGGGATATATATATGTATATGGCATTGGACTATCGGTTGTATTTTAATGAATCACTATTTATATTGTTTTAACTGTGAATTTAAGGGATGTCAGTGATACGTGGGAATTTCGAATGCTTCGGCTTGAGTTATGGAATTTTAATGGATCGTCATGTTATATATATATGCATATTTTGAATAAACGTTTCGGGGTTTGGACTTTATATTTTAAAGGGATAGTACCTATACTATGTTTTGGAGTATATGTTTTACTTGGGGTTTGATTTGACGTTTTCTTGACTTGGGTTTTGAATACGGTTTGAATATCGTTTCTCGGTGATTATGACATTTTAATTGTTTATGCATTGTTACGCCGTCATTTGACGCTTATGTCTATTTTAACTATAGAGTTATATGTTTGAACGGTGATGTCCTTATCTTGAATATATATGATCTTATTGGATTGTTGGACTTTTATATGTCTTGGTGTCTGATGATTTGGGGTTTGGGTACATGTGATTGATTATGTGAGTACTGTATATTGAGTTGTGTTGAGTGGAGTGTTGTGGGCACCCATGTATGTACCTTCCCCTATTCTTATGATACGATTACCTGGATTAGGTATGATACGATCCGGTGCATACCTTAACGGGGTGTAGCTGTAGACCCTTGTTTGGGTAGTCTGCGCGCGTAGAACAGATTTCGGAGTTATGGTTGGGAAGTTTTTACCATATATGCCTGTGAGTTTAGTTCCACATTGGACGGCTTGACCCTGGGCACGAGGCCATTGTGATGCTGACCCGGTGTCCAGTTAAATACTAGGCACGTGTCACATCAGGAATGCTGTCCTGGTGTCCAGTCAAATGATCCCCCGTTGGATTGTTTTCCCCTGGTACTTCTGTTCGATGTTTTGGTTATACTATACCTATACGCGTGTGTTAGTACCTTCGTATTCGTATTTCTGTTAGTAAGGATCCTTCCTTGCTTGTACTGCCCTCGGGCATGTGGTTGTCTGTGAGTGGGAAAGAATGGGAAACATTTTTTATGGTGTTATTATATTGCAACTATTGAGATTTGAATGACTACGTATGTAAAGGATTTCATATGCTTGGTTTGCACTGTTTTTGAAACGGTGGGGTTAGTACGTTGATTTAAACTACTAAACTTTGTATTTGTCCACTCACACTATTTCTGTTTTGCGCCCCACTAGGCCGTAGTCGTAGCGTCTGATCGGTCCGGCTGGGTGACTCTATTCTATCACTTTACTTTGGAGTACTCTAGTTATGCTCTGTATTGCCCTTTAGGGTTGAATTTGATGGCCTTAGGCCTGGGATGTATATTATTAGCATGCTGACTATTGGTGTATACATATTCTGTTGTATATATTCAGGTTGAACTTTTGGGATTGACAGGACCCGACCCAGATTCCACCCCGGAACCCGAGACAGACCCTGTTGGTTTGCCTGACAACAACCCATGTCGGGCCCACTTACTAAACAGTTACCCTCTTCCCGAGATTTAAGTGAAAGGGGCCAAGACTTCTGCCGAAAAACGGGCAGAGTCTCCCTTACAACAAGGGCTATCCCAAAGTTTACAACCTGTCAGACAAGCAACAGATAAAACAACCCAATCGCCAGCATGCATATACAAATACATAACAGGCCTCCGGCCATACAATTCAACCCTAATGGTGATACAGAGCAAACTAAGAGTAAAAGAATTCAATAGCGGAATAGAAATAACAGAATGCAAGTTTAGGGTTCAAGGATGACAATCCTACCCTTCCAACGAAGCTCGAGAACAGTAACGAAGCGACGACGGTCTAGGGGGCGCAAAACAGAAAGAGTGTGAGTGGACAAAAACAAGGTTTGACATACTTAAAACAAAGTACTAACCCCACCGTTTAAAACAATGCGAAACATGCATATGAAACCCTTTAAAAACTTGATTGATTTGAAAACCGTACTATCTCAAAGTACGTGAGAGTAAACCAGCTCAAAACCTTTTTCCAAACAAAACACCCTTTTACTTTTCTCGAGGCATAACCTCTCAAATCAACCCATGCAGGTTTATAAAATATAAACAAAAGAACTTGTTAACGTAAAAGCATAAAGATGGAATAACATTCACATAAGGTAAAACAAACCTTAAATGCCGAATAACTCGTTCACGTCAAGAACACCAAACTTGGCAATAATACAGAACTCAAATGTAGTTCAAATCATATATAAATATACATATATTAAATCAGGATCTACAATCCAATAAGTAAAACCTATCAAGTACTGAAATCTAATCAAGTACTGCAACCAAAACAGGTAAACAGTTTCCCAAACTTCCCCACTCTCACAACCATGTGCTCACAAGCACGACAAGCGAGGAACGATCCTCACTAAAAGAAATATGAATACGAAGGTACTAACACACGCGTATAGGTATAGTATAACCTCAACACCAAACACAAGTACCGGGGGAAAACAATCCAACAGGGGATCATTTGACTGGACATCGGTACAGTCTCATCGAGACACCGTGCCCAGGGTTGAGCCGTCCAAACTGGGACTAAACTCACAGGACTATATGTTAAAAACTTACCAACCATAACTCCGAAATCTGTCCTACGCGCGCAGACTACCCAATCAAGGGTCTACAGTTACACCCCGTTAAGGTATGCACCGGATCGAACCATACCAAATCCAGGTAACCATTTCATATCAATCGCCATGCGATCACCAGTATCAGAACAGGGGGAGGTACAATACAAGGTGCTAATAGAACTCAAATCAATCGCCACGCGATAACAGTATATATATATATTCAATCACAATGTACCCAACCCCAAAACAACAGACACCAGGACATATACAAGTCCATCAGTCAAATACCTAGTAATAACACTCAAGGTCAGGACATCACCGTCCAAAATACATATTTCTATATTCAAAATAATCACAAGGGTCAAAAGACCGCATAACAGACCTTACTCAATTCAAATGTGACACTTCCTTTAAAATCATAATCAAAACTCAACTTAAACCAAAAGTCAATAAACATCAATAAAGTTACATAAGGGACCTCACGTCCCGACACAGGGCATTCCAACCCAAAGGTATATAATTAAAGTATAAAGAACTCGTTTGTAAACACATATCGTTAAACCAAACGTATAATCCAAAATATACATATGTATATATATATATATAGAACATAATGATCCTTTAAAATACAATAACTCAAGCCCAATCCCATATACATATCTATATATATAAATAAATAAATATATATATAAATATACGTATAATCATTTCCCATTATTCCAAAGTATTTATTTAAAGTAAATATATATGTATAAATTTATACATATATATAAAATCAAAGTATAAGTAATTATACTTCATAAGGCATAAACGGCAAAACCGAATACGTAATCAAACGGACTACACTAACGTCCAAATATTCAATTATATAATTAAAATATAATATAACAACCCTTTTAAATAATATCCCAAAAGATCCATAAATTCTTATTTATGTATAATAATCCATTAAATCTATATTTTATAAATTATAATGACTTCAAGCTTAAAATAGCTCAATTATATAACCCAATTTCAATACGAAAACCACCGGGTGTTCGCCACGTCCTGTTCAATACCCAAATGTATAAATAATAATAAAATAGCCATCAGGGCCCCGCATATAAACCGGCAACCCAAATTAGCATTGTAATCAAATGCTAGCCCCTTTAAAATATATTTAAACCAAAGTCAAACAACGACTTAAAACACTTATCAACTTCAAGATTAAAACTATCATTAAATCTCATTTCATGCATTTCATGCAATTCATTCAAATCATGCTCATTTGAAAACAAAGTCCACTCACCGTTGGTCCTATGCTGCACAACCCTCAAAGGGTCCCGCTCACAAAGTACACAAAGTCAAGGTACCTAAAGCGTTAAAGACGAGGATTGGATTAGTACCGTGAACCGTACGAGAACTGTAAACTTAAATCCTAACAAAACCCGACTTAACGTGCACGTATGTCCTATGAAGGATTTCAAGGTCAAATTACCTCTTATAACCAGTGGGACCGCCCCGGAAGACTCATGATCAACCGGCGGTCAAACACCCCTTTTCGGTCAACCCGGGCCCACGGAGCCCACGACCTCCCAAAAGGATCAGGACATTCCTAGAAGTCCAACAAAGTCAACTACATTGCAAGGCAACCTCGGGAAAGCCTCGATCAAACCTGGTCAAACTTGGTCAAACTGACCCGAATAGGTCAAACCGGGCCCGTGGGTCCCATGACCTCCAAACTTGGATCCGAAAGTTCCTATAGGTTCAACACGGCCTGAAAGTTTGGTCTCGATCGGACGGTCGGATCGCTCACGATCGGACGATTACGGTTTAATTCAAGCTTCAAGTCATTGATCCGGAGTATCCAGGACTCCGAATCACGATCCGTCAAATCCTATACGTTCCTAGAAATACGAGGAACCACATATGTGAATTCGGATTCGATCCAACGGTCCGAACCTATCGAACCCACGAAACGCGCAATAGGCGTACGTTGGTTTGACAATTAAACGACGTCCGAATCAGAATCCGAGCATATGTACGTGTTCATAGAGACACGAGGATCGCTGCGGACAAAAGAACCGCCACCACACCTCCACCACGCGCCACCGTGGGTGGCGGGTGTCTTGAGCGATTCTGGCCAACACAAACCACCGAATCTCGTGACACCACCAACACCAAAAGAACCACCACGTTGGGGTGAGTTCAGAACCGCCCTCACCCAGCCTAGAACCAGCCAGCGAACGGCCCAACCGCCGCCACGAAATCCGGCAGAAATCTGGGTTTCAGATCTGGCCCATAAACGGTATAAACGACCGCCACGAACCCCCAAAAGTTATAGAACAGCTCAAAAGGATGAAGATACACACCAGAAATTGGCCGGGAAAGATCGGAGAAGAACCAGAGCTCGTCGCCGGCAGAACTCGTCATTTCCGGCGGTGATTGGCGGTGGGTTTTGACAGCGGGCTCGAGCCGGTCCTTTTACGACCGATCTCAGGTCCGACCGTGACCTGAGCCGCCGGCAGCGAGGGAGAAACCAGTCGGAGAGAGAGAGAGAACCGGAGAGATCGTGAGGGAGGAGAGAGAAAGGAGGAGAAAGAGAGAAATCCTGAAATCTGATTGGCTGAGGGGTATTTAACAATTTTTGAAATGACCAAAATGTCCTTTGAACAATCCGAAGCTCGTATCGAAACGTTCCGCCCGTCAACAGACTTGTTTCGACGAGCCGGATGCAATGGCGCAAACTCGTTTCGCCAAATTCCGTCCCGAAAATAACGTTGACCAAAATGCCCCTTTAATTATTTAATTCCTTTAATTCTTATTTAATTCATTTTAATTACCAAATTTAATTACTTAATTATTTTCATTTATTTTCGGGTCCTGTCAACTTGGTATCAGAGCATTAGGTTCAATTTCTTTCGGACTTCGCTTCCATTGTGCACTTTTGTTGCGAATGGTTTCCGTGATTTCTTGTTTTTCTTCTTCAAGCTTCGTGCATTCGAGATGTCGTAGGCGGAGAATTCTTTTTCCTGAGACTGGAGAGTCTGTTCCCCCTCCACCTACCATTGAACAAACGATCGTGAGTGAGCTGGAGCTACGTCAAGTGCTTGACCAGTTTACTCGATCAATGCTACGGCGTTACGTGGGAGACATAACCCTGAAGTTACAAATGTTAAAATAATTTGGGAGCTCATGACTAATTGGGCGGTGCTGACCTAGGCTGAGGCTGGGAGCTGGCTCACTAAGTGGATTTGGTGTTGGATGTCATGAGGTGCCTGACGGTGTTCTAGAGTGGTTGCTTTTTTTTGAAGAGGAAGAGGAATTGGTCGTGGGTATCTCAAGTCCGAGAGCCCAAGCAGCCTTAGAGTTGGCTAAGGTTGGTGAAGAAAGTTGAGTAGTTTAAGTAGCTGACTACTTGTAGGTTCCTTGTTTGCGGTGTTGTGGTGACCCTGAGGCGACTTGGTGGTCGTGAAATAATTGGGATGGAAGCCTAATGAGTTGAACCTTGAGGTAATTGGCAGATGCTTCTGCAGTTGACTTCCGGGGAATGTTTAGATGGTCGGGGCAAGCCTGACGAAACGTTTGTTGCTGGAACAAGTTTCCTTGCAACTGAGTGTGTTTGTTGTGGTATGCGCGTTTAGTTTGGAAGGTGTAAGACGATTGAGCGTCCTCGATTTAGTCTTAAGAATTCGGCAGTTGGCAAAAGTGCCAATGGTGCATGTAGTTATGTGACGCCCTTGACCTAAAAATACAAGAAAATAAATTAAATAATTGAGTTGGTTAATTTGGGTAATTAAAAATGAATTAAAAGGATTTAAATAAATAAAATTGGAATTTTAAAAAAATTTAATAATTAAAGGGGCATTTTGGTCAACGATATTTTCGGGATGGAGTTGCGCCATTGCGTCCGGCTCGTCGAAACGAGTTCGTGGATATGCGAAACGTCCAATTCCGAGTTGTAACGAACGCGTAGCGATTTAAATAAATAAATAAAAATAAAAACGAAATTCTATTTTTACTGTAGCAGCTACAGTAAAAACCGAGAATTCTTCTTCTTCTCCAGCTCTCCTCCATTTCTTCTCCTTCCACTTTGAATTGAGATTTCTCCTTCATCCGAAGTCCGTTTTGGGTGATTCAAGTCCCAAAAGTTTCGTCTCTTCGTCCTCTACCTAACCTACCCAATTTCCCAGCTCAAAAGCTCACTGGTTTTAAACTAGAACGACTGAAAGTCCAGTGGTTTTTGAAGTTTTCGACTAGTTTTTCAGCGACTCCGGCCACCATTTCCGTCGAGTGAGGTATGAAACTTCATCTACTCCTCATGCTCTATCTGTTTATATAGGTATTGTTGATCAATTTTGAGCCTAAGTGATCGGATCTATAACCTAAGTTTTGACCGGTTTTGAGATTGAGTTTTGGGCCACTTGCCGTCGTCTATGCAAGTTCCCGTAGTTGAATAAGTTGTTCCACTCGTCGAATAGTATCTGTAGGTGGAAGGATGGCCGTTGGTTTGAAGATTTTCCGAACGACGGTATCGCTTTGGGCACCCAATGCGCTGCCAATGTGGATGGCTGTGCGGGGCCCATTTGTATGACAGTCGAACGGATTTACGCCTATTGCGTGTTATCTGGGTTCGATGTGTTCGGGCCTTCGGATCGGTTCCAATTCTTAGTATGTTCCCTGTATTTTTTTAGGAACGTGTAGGAACTGACGGATTGTGGATTGGAGCCCTGGATGCTCCGAAACAATTACTTAAAGCTTAAGTTAAACTGTAACAGTCCGATCGTGAGCGATCCGACCGTCGGATCGAGACCAAACTTTCATGACACGTTGTTTAGGTCGTGTTGAACCTGTAAGAACTTTCGGATATAAGTTTGGAGGTCATGGGACCCACGGGCCCGGTTTCACCTATTCGGGTCGGTTTGACCAAGTTTGACCAGGGTTGACCGAGCATCTCCCGAGGTCGCCTTGCCATGTAGTTGACTTTGTTTGACCGCTGGTTGATCGTGAGTCTTCCGGGGCGGTCCCACTGGTTTAAAGAGGTAGTTTGACCTTAGAATCTTTAGTACGACGTACGTGTACGTTAAGTCGGGTTTTGGTATGATTTAAGTTTACGATTCTCGTTCGGTTCACGGTACTAATTCAATCCTTGTATCTATTGCTTCAGGTACTTTGACTCTGCTATGCAGCAGGCGGGACCCTTTTAGGGTTATGCAGCGTAGGACCAACGGTGAGTGGACTTTATTTTCAACGAGCATGATTTCATTGAATTGCATGGTATGCATAAAAGGAGATTTAATGATTGTTTTAAACCTTGAATTTGATAACATTATAAGTCTGGACTTGACTTTGGTTGTTTTATATTAAAAGAATACGCATATGAGGTTTTTGCATGATTTGGGTTTCCGAAATTTGTATGTGCGGCCCTGATGTTATATTTTATTAGTATTTATACCTTTGAGTATTGAACGGGACGTGGTGAATGCTCGGTGGTTTTCGTATTGGATTTTGGTTATATAAATGAGCTATTTTAAGCTTGGAACCGTTATATTATATAAAATATGGATTATTACACCTAATTGGGACTTTAATGGTTTTCTTTGGTTATTATATTTCAACAAACGTTATATTATATTTTAAGGATATAATTAGGTTAGATTGGACGTTCGTATCGTCCGACCGATGTCACACTCAGTTCGGGCGTATATATATATATATATATCTTTCAGCATACCAAGAGGAACCGTCCTAATTTCTTTCAGAGTGGTTCAACTTTGCAAGAATCGGTGGCCCAGTAGGGGCAGGGAACTGTGACCTAGCAGGGGCAAAGTAGTCGGAGGCATAGTTGGGGTGATGCCTCATCTTCTGTGGCTGGTACTTCTACTAGTAGTAGTGTTCAGTCGACTTTCCGTAAAAGTGGCGGAAGGAATTCGAGGGGTCAGTCAGTGTGTTCGATGACTTAGGCGCGAGTGTTTCCTATGACTCAATAGGAGGCATAGGTCACACCCGATGTCGTCTATGGTATGATTCCTCTTTGTTGACTTGTATGAGTTTCATTAGATCCCGGAGTCACACTTGTTTAGAGCACTTAGTGGCGTGCATGAACTTAGCGGTGGTTGTGCACATAAGTTAAAGAGAAATCTTAAGATTTGAAAAATTTGTTGAGGTTTTCATATTAATATATGAAGAATTAAATTGGTTAACCTTGGAAGTAGGTTGTTGTAGAGGTGTAAGTGCGGGTTTGTCGGGATGTTACCTTGGGGTTGAACTTGGAACGTACGGAGTTGGTGTACCGAAGTACTCGTGGAATTTCGAGGTCGAAATTCTTATAAGGTGGGTAGGTTGTGACATCCCTGACCTAAAAATAAAAGAAAATACATTAAATAATTGAAGTAATTAAATTGGGTAATTAAAATTGGATTAAAAGGAATTAAAATAATAAAGGTTGGAATTTAATGAAATAAATAATAATGAAGGGCATTTTGGTGAACTATAATTTCGGGACGGAATTTGGCTAAACGGGTTGCTCCATTTCGTCCGGCACATCGAAACAAGTTTGTGGACGTGCAGCACGTTCGATTTGGAGTTGTAACTAGGCCTGGGCACGGTACGGTGGGGTTCGGTGGGAGTGTGATACTGGTACCGGTACCGGATATTTTGAACGGTACGGTATGGTACGGTGGCGTGAGTGCTGTGATTTGGTACCATATCATACCGGCACAAAACGGTATAGGTATGAAACGGTACGGTTCCGGTACCATGCAGCAAAAAAATCCTATTTGAACATTTGGCATTCATTCTAGCATTTGTAATCAAATTATACATACTCAAATTCATCAAATTAGCAAAATGACCTGTAATGATTTTTACAATGCAAATTTGAATGTAAATTCAAGACAATCACATTGACATGCACATGCAATGCAATGCAATTCAACAATGCCTTAATTATGGCTTACAATACAAGTTACAAATACAATTTGGGAATACAAACATAGATTGCAAAAACTGCAGAACTGCCTAGATTGCAGAAACTGCCCAAATTGCAGAAACTGCAGAAATTGCCCAGATTGCAGAAACTGCAAAAACTACCCAGATTGAAGAAACTGTAGAAACTGCCCAGATTGCAATACAAGTTACAAATACAATCACAATACAAGTTTGAAAAAACTGCCCAGATTGCAGAAACTGCCAGCTTACAAGTTTCAAATGCAATTCAAATGCAATTCAAGAATGCCTTAGCTTACAAGTTACAAATACAAACACACATAATAAGTTTGAACTTCAAATTGCAGAAACTGCCTATTTCAATTCAAATTGAAGAAACTACAAATTACATAACCTTAGGGCTTACAAAGTTTGTGAGAAAGAAACTACCTATTTCAATCAATTCAAGTAGAGGCTCACTCCTCAGCCATCATTTCTTCCTGCTACTGCATATTCTGCAAATTTGCATAATGAAGCAAATCAAGTTAATAACTATTACAATTCAATGGAAACTAAAACTAACTCTCAAACAAACAAGAAACAAAATCAAGTTAAAATAATGCACCTGATTCAACGGTTTCATAAGATTCAAATTCTTCAATGGAAGGTGTATCTTCCAAGCTTGAAATGTCATCCCCTCTCAACCAATTTTGAATGCAAATCAAAGCCTCCACTGATTTAGGAGTTAATGAACTCCTAAATGCATCTATGACTACCACCAGTGCTAAAACAAGTCTCAGATGCCACTGTGGAGGTTTGAATTGAAAGGACATCCTTGGCAATTGCAGCTAAGAGAGGATATTTGGGTCCATTGAGTTTCCACCAAAATCAATATGTCAAAAAATGCATCTTTGGAAACTAAAGCCAAGGGATCTGTCAAGTAAGAATCAACTTCATGTGACACCACAGCCTAATCACTCTCTTCCACCTCCCTAATCCAATCATCAAAAAAATCATCACCAGCAACACTTTCTTGAACCATATTACTACCACTTGCAGATCCTACATTTTGTGTGGTCGAATTCTGTCTCATGTGAATGCCACCATCTACCTTTGGTACATACTCATCATAGAGGGCCATTAACACTTCTTTCACTTCTCTTGTCTTCATTTTCACATCATCCTCATCAAACTTTTCCTTTTTAAACAGATGGGTGATATGCCTCAACTTGAACCTTGGATCCAACACAAGTGCAATCAACACCAATGTGTTCAAATCCTGATATTTTACAAAATACTTATTGTATTTTATTCTCATAGATCCAGCCATATCATTCAACACTTTCTCTGCATCTGAACCTGTGGCAAGTTCTTGTGCCACAAACAATTTGTCAATCTCCTTTTCCATGGCTATAACAGCGTGAAATGTTTTATGAACTGTGGGGTGCAAAGATGCACTCACCTTTAAGGTCACCTCATAAAACACCTTCAAAAACCTCACAAACACTGTTGCAATGTCCCAATCAACATTGGTTGGTGGTCCAACCCGAGACTGCCTACTATTAGTCTGAACTACACCATCCTCATCAACTTCCTCAGCTGGTTCTGTGAAATAAGCCATGAATGGGCTGTTCAAATCCTCTGCCATTCTGGTAAAAGCCTTCTTAAACTTCAAGGCTGCATCCAACATCAAGTATGTTGAATTCCATCTTGTGGGGACATCCATGCATACAAGACCCTTATGGGTAAGTTTCTCCTTCTCAATAGAGGCTTTAAAATAATCCAACCTCTGTGGAGATGACCTAACATACCTCACAGCATTCCTAATTGCCAAAACAGATTTTTGCAGCTTCCTCAACCCACTAGACACAATTAAATTAGTGATGTGAGCACAACATCTAACATGTAAGTACTTCCCACCCAAAACAGCTTGTGGATTGTTCCAGGAGTTCATTTTATACCTCACCCAATCAATTGCCACTTTATTTGTAGAGGCATTGTCTACAGTGATGGTTAAAACCTTCTCTATTCCCCACTGTAACAAACAACTCTCAATGAGATCTCCTATGGTGTTGCCTTGGTGATTAGGAATAACACAAAAGTTTAAAATCCTTTTGTGCATCTTCCAATCACTATCTATAAAGTGGGTAGTGAGCACCATGTAATTGGTGTTTTGGACACTTGTCCAAATGTCGATCGTGAGGTTGATCCTATGTGCACTTGTCCATGTAATCCTTCTTCAACTGTTCCTTTTGTGCATCATACATTTGAAGAAACTGCCTAACTGTTTTTCTTCTACTAGGTACTTCAAACATTGGGCAAGCAACACTACAAAACCTCCTAAAACCTTTCTTTTCTACAAAAGAAAATGACAGCTCATCAATGACAATCATTTCAACACATGCATCCATAACATCACTTTGCACAAACCCCTGGCAACCATTTTGTTACTCTGACCCTTATCACCGGTAATGATCTTTTGTGTTTTATCTTAATTAGGTGGGTAGTATTTGCAGTATTTTCTAATGTGGCTTATCATTCCCGAAGTCCCATTTTTCCCATTATCACATGCATAATCTCCCAGGACCAAGTTTAGATTTAGGACAATATATGCATTTAGCTCTTTTGTGCACAACTTCTACATCTACCATCTTCCCTATGGCCACATCCTTTCTTTTGATAGTTTTCTTATCATCATAGGGTGTAAAATGCTCCCAAACCCAACTTCTCTTAATGCCTCTAGCTTGCTATCTGGGTTTAGTTCACTAACCATTTACGTATCTTCACTCCCGGCTTGGGCTTGCAGCTGCTCTGCAGCGATGTACGGGAGCTTGAAGGTTGGCCTTCCTGCATAGGGTTTGGCATTGGTGGTGGTGCCGGGTGATGTTGCGATTGAAGAAGCGACAAGCCCACTGTGCTCCAAGTTACGATGCTTACTTGATCGAGACTGCATGCATTACAATAATAAACCTAACAAAATCAATATCTCAATCACTCATTCTCAAATCAATATCTCATTCTCAACAAAATTATAACCAATGAATTGAAATCCAACAAAATTGTAACCAATGAAACTGTTTTAAGAAACTGTTTTTCTTTTTTCTTCTTTCCTAAAGTGATGAGCGACTCTATGCATAAGAAGAAAATGATAAGCTTAATCTGTTTTAAGAAAGTGTTTTCTTTTTTCTTCTTTTCTTCTTTTCTAAAGTGATGAAATGAACATAAGATCCAACAAGGTGCAATGCTTGTAAGAAGAAAATGATAAGCTTAATCTATGCATAAGATCCTGAAGATAAATGCAATGGATAGGTTAGATAAATGATGAGCAGAATCTGTGCTCTTCTATATTATGACAAGTAGGACAATAACTAGGCAGTCAAGTGATTTAGCTCTTTCAATGATCCATACATCAATATGGTATCAATAATCCATTAATGCTAGAACCCCTTTAATCTAGCATTCTCGATCTAATCTAGCATTTTCAATTCAAACCACAAAACAGAACCTCAATCTAATCTAGCATTCTCTAACCAAAAATCCAGCATTCTCTAACCAAAAATCAGAACCTCAATCTAATCTAGCATTCTCAAACCAAAAATCAGAACCTCAATCTAATCTAGCATTCAAAAACCAAAACTCAAAACCTCAATCTAATATAGCATTCAAAAACCAAAAATCAGAACAAGAAAAACTTACCATTTCTCTGTCTTCGTTGATTTGGGGCTGATCGAGACTCCACACAGATGCTGGGCTGGGACAGAGGCAGAGCAGAGTGAGACAGACCGTCGTCGATTTGGGGCTGATTAGAGAGAGTGAGACAGAGAGATCGAGATGAGTGCGACTGACTAACTGATAGTGAGAGAGTGAGAGAGTGAGAGATCGAGAGATCGAGACTGAGATTGAGAGATCGAGACTGAGAGCGAGAGATCGAGATGAGTGCTAGGTTTAGCTTTGGAGAGAGAGACCTTGAATGATCGAGAGATTCGAGTGAGATTGAGAGAGGGAGAGAGTTGCTGGGCAAACAAGAGAATTGTTCGTGAGTGAGAGATATGAGAGACTGACGGAGATAACGAGATAGATATAATGAAATTAAAATAAATAAAAACACTCTGCGGTACGGTACGGTATTGAACGGTACCATATATCTGGTTCCGCTCCCGTGCCAACCAGCTGAGAAACGGTACGGTATGATACCGTATGAAGACGGTCGCCATTTGACACGGTATGAACTTGATACGGTATGGGTCGGTACGTGTTCGGTTTTCGTATTTCAGCATGAGATGCCCACCCTTAGTTGTAACGATTAAAATGGATATTTTGGTAATTTCAAAATTTAATAAAAACACTTGGGCCAATCAGAAAATGAGAAAAAAAATCAGAAAATTAGAAAATCTCCCTTCTCTTTCTTCCCCCTGCGTGTGACCCTTCAGCTTCCCCACCTCCCCTTGCGTTTTTCTGAAGCAACCGGTGGCTCTTTGAGCCACCACCGCCATCTGGGGTGGGACCGGTCCAAAAGGACCCCAATGTCCGTGCGCTCCAACCCCAGCCTGGTTCCGCCGCCACAGCTGCCGTGAGTCGCTGAAAATTGCAGAAAAGCTGCCGATTTTGACTGGAACTTTGAGGAGCTCGTACGGCCAGCTCCGGCCACCATCTCAGGCGTGTGAGGTATGGAAATTTATCTACTCTTTGAGCCCTAACTCTCTGCATGGTTGGTTTCCCTCAATTTAGCCTCTATGATATCAGATCTACAAACCCAAATCTGGCCGATTTTCAAAATGAATTTCCGGCCAATTGCCGTCACTTTTTGAGGTTGCTGTAGTTGAGGAAGATGCTCGGGAGGTTGAGTTCTAGCTACCCTAGGAAGGATGGCCATTGGTTTGAAGTTCTTCCGTCCAACGGTATCGCTTTGGGCACCCGATACGCTGCCAGTGTGGGTGGCTGTGCGGGACCCACTTTTAATTGTCAAACATTCTACTACAATTATCCTTACGTCATCACGAGCACATAGGCTCCCTCGGATTCCAATTTGGAGTTCATATGACTATCGAACGGATTTACGCCTTTTGCGCGTTATCTGGATTCGATGTGTTCGGACCGTCGGATCGATCCCAATTCTTAGTATGTTGTTCCCTGTATTTTTAGGATCGTGTAGGAGTTGATGGATCGTGATTTCGAGTCCCGGATGCTCCGAATCAATGACTTAACACTTGAATTAAACCTTAACCGTGCGATCGTGAGCAATCCGACCGTCCGATCGAGACCAAACTTCCAGGACACGTTGTTTAGGTCCTGTTGAACCTGTAGGAACTTTCGGATCAAAGTTTGGAGGTCATGGGACCTACGGGCCCGGTTTGACCTATTCGGGTCGATTTGACCAAGTTTGACCAGGTTTGACCGAGGTTCTCCCGAGGTCGCCTTGTCACGTAGTTGACTTTGTTGGACTTCTAGGAATGTCCGGATCGATTTGGAGGTCGTGGGCCCAGCGGGCCCTGGTTGACCAAAACGGGGTGTTTGACCGCCGGTTGACCGTGAGTCTTCCGAGGCGGTCCCACTGGTTAAAGGACGTAGTTTGACCCTAGAAACTCTCCGTACGATGTACGTGTGGTTACTTTGAGTCCCGAAAGTGTTAGGGTTTTGTTTTGAAGTTATCGTTCGGTTCACGGTACTAATCCAATCCTCATATCTATCGTTTTTGGTACTTTGACTCTGCTACGCAGCAGGCGGGACCCTTTTAGGGTTGTGCAGCGTAGGACCAATGGTGAGTGGACTTTGTTTTCAAAAGAACATGATTTGATTGATTGAATGACATGCATATAAACGAGATTTAAATATTATTTTAAATCTTGATTTGACCGTTGATGGATTTATTGTGGTTGAATTGATATATGAGTTTTATACTTGATTTGGGTTGCCGATTTGTTTATGGGGCCCTGTTGGCTATATTTGATTATATAAATATATTTAAGTATTGATTTTTGGACGAGTCAAGGGTCCGGTAGTATTTACGTACGGATTTGGGTGCGGTGGGAATTTGATGGATTTTCCTTGGGTTTATATTTAATAATTGAGTTTATGGTTTTGTTGGGTTTCAGAATTTAATATTTTATCGTTACGAATGTCGTGGGTTATACTATATATCTTTTTGAGAAACTTATACCTATACTTTGAAATGAGTATTTGGGCGGTAAGATTTGGACGTTAGTATAGTCCGGTTGAGTACGTATTCAGTTTTGATGTCTAAACCTTATGAATTTTAATTACTTATACTTTGATTATATATATATATACATATAGATCAACTTGGAAGGAATATGTCAGATTAATGGGAATAACGAGAATATAGGTCGGATAAATGGGAATTGATCATATGTATACTTATATATATATATGTATATATCTACTTTGAATATATATATATATATACCTACTTTGAATATAATTATATATATCTACTTTGATATGGAGTTTTGGGATATATATGTATATGGGATTGGACTATCGGTTGTATTTTAATGAATCACTATTTATATTGTTTTAACTGTGAATTTAAGGGATGTCGGTGATACGTGGGAATTTCGAATGCTTCGGCTTGAGTTATGGAATTTTAATGGATCGTCATGTTATATATATATGCATATTTTGAATAAACGTTTGAGTTTGGACTTTATATTTTAAAGGGATAGTACCTATACTATGTTTTGGAGTATATGTTTTACTTGGGGTTTGATTTGACGTTTTCTTGACTTGGGTTTTGAATACGGTTTGAATATGGTTTTTCGGTGATTATGACATTTTAATTGTTTATGCATTGTTACGCCGTCATTTGACGCTTATGTCTATTTTAACTATAGATTTATATGTTTGAACGGTGATGTCCTTATCTTGAATATATATGATCTTATTGGATTGTTGGACTTTTATATGTCTTGGTGTCTGATGATTTGGGGTTTGGGTACATGTGATTGATTATGTGAGTACTGTATATTGAGTTGTGTTGAGTGGAGTGCTGTGGGCACCCATGTATGTACCTTCCCCTATTCTTATGATACGATTACCTGGATTAGGTATGATACGATCCGGTGCATACCTTAACGGGTGTAGCTGTAGACCCTTGTTTGGGTAGTCTGCGGCGTAGGACAGATTTCGGAGTTATGGTTGGGAAGTTTTTACCATATAGGCCTGTGAATTTAGTCCCACATTGGACGGCTTGACCCTGGACACGAGGCCATTGTGATGCTGACCCGGTGTCCAGTTAAATACTGGGCACGTGTCACATCAGGAATGCTGTCTCGGTGTCTAGTCAAATGATCCCCCGTTGGATTGTTTTCCCCTGGTACTTGTGTTCGATGTTTTGGTTATACTATACCTATACCCGTGTGTTAGTACCTTCGTATTCATATTTCTGTTAGTAAGGATCCTTCCTTGCTTGTATTGCCCTCAGGCATGTGGTTGTCTATGAGTGGGAAAGAATGGGAAACATTTTTATGGTGTTATTATATTGCAACTATTGAGATTTGAATGACTACGTATATAAAAGATTTCATATGCATGGTTTGCACTGTTTTTGAAATGGTGGGGTTAGTACGTTGATTTAAACTACTAAACTTTGTTTTTGTCCACTCACACTATTTCTGTTTTGCGCCCCACTAGGCCGTAGTCGTTGCTTCCGTACGGTCCGGTTGAGCTCTTCTCTTCCCGAGGTTCGACTGAACAGTAGGACTCTTTGTCCCTATTCTGTAAACTTTAAATTCCGTTGTTAAATTCTTATACTCTTAGATTGCTCTGTATCATCCATTAGGGTTGAATTTGTTGGACGGAGGCCTGTGATGTATGTTGTATGCATGTTGGCGCTTGGGTTGTATTTCTGGTATCTGTTTGGCAGGTTTGAATTTTTTGGGGTTAGTCCTTGTTTTAGGGGAGACTCTGTGCGTTTTTCAGCAGAAGCCTTGGCCCCTTTCTTTGTAAATTTTGGGAGAGGGAACTAGTATAGTTTGTTGGCCCGACATGGGTTGATGTTGGGCAAACCAACAGGGTCTAGCTCGAGTTCCGGGGTAAAATTCGGGTCGGGTCCTGTCAAGACGTCTACCTAGAGCCTTTGATTGATGATTTAAAATCTTTATGGGATGGGATTAGAGGAGTGTATGATGCACTCATAGGAGAATACTTTACACTAAGAGGTGTATTACTGTGGACAATTAATGATTTTCCTGCCTATGGAAAGTTATCTGGTTGTGTCGTTAAAGGATATACAGCTTGTCTAATATGCGGCGATGATACACCTAGTCACAGGTTGAAACATGGCCACAAAATTTGTTACATCGGGCATAGAAAATGGTTACCAACATATCATCCATATCGGAGGCAGCGGGCAGCTTTTAATGGGAAATCTGAATATGACACGGCTCTCGAGCCATTAACCGGAGAACAAGTGTTGTAGATGGTTGAAGGTATTAATTACAAGTGGGGCTCGAAAAAAGGGGGAGGTGGAGGTGAAAATGATGGTGACAGAGTTTGTTGGAAGAATGTTTGCGATAGTACCATTGGTATGCCCTGGATGTTATGCACATTGAGAAGAATGTTTGCGATAGTATCATTGGTACGTTGTTGGAGATTCCTGGAAAAAATAAAGATGGGATTGCTACTCGGTTAGATTTATTAAACATGGGGTTCAAAACTGATTTGCAACCCGAGTATGGAGAAAGACGTACTCGCTTACCTCCAGGGCCTTGGAATTTGTCAAGAGCAGAAAAGAGAGCGGTTTGTAATTCTTTCTATGGTATGAAGGTCCCTGAAGGTTATTCTTCAAATATAAAAAATCTTGTATCTTTACAAGATTCAAGACTTCTTGGCCTTAAATCACATGATTGTCATACCATGATGCAACAATTGCTCCTTGTGGCAATTCGTTGCTTTTGGAGAAGCACGCAAGGTATGCATTAACTCGATTGTGTTTCTTCTTCAATGCTATATGTACAAAGACGGTAGATGTTTCCAAGCTAGATAAATTGGAAGAAGATGTAGTAGTTACTCTGTGTTTGCTTGAGAAATACTTTCCCCCTTCATTCTTTGATATCATGATTCATCTAGTAGTACATCTTGTCGAGAAGTTCGTCTATGTGGGCCAGTTTATTTTAGATGGATGTATCTGTTGAAAGATATATGAAAGTGCTAAAGAGGTATGTTCAGAACCGTACTCATGCCGAAGGTTGCATTACGAGCGGTATATAGCTGAAGAATCTGTAGAGTTTTGCACCGAGCATTTGTCTCGATGTTATTACGGTTGGAGTGCCATCAAGCCGTAAGATGAGACTTTCAAAGCCATTATCGGGTTGCACGGTGAGCTTAGTTGATCAAGACTTGTTGAACCAGGCACATCTATATGTCTTGGAGAATATGAAGGAAGTCCTACCTTATATCGAGTATGAGTTTTATTCTTTAAGTAGCCATTTTAAATTATTGATCCTTATGTTTATCTTATATACAAGTGACCGTAATGCTTGAATTTTTGGTGTCATGTAGGGAACATATGCTCCACATCAAGACCACTTATCCAAAATTTAGAAAGAGAACAAAGTGGCTGCAAGATAAGTACAATAGCACTTTCATTCAATGGCTACTCTTTAAGGTATATGTTATTGAATAACAAATTAGACTTTTAATTTTCTTCTTTCTATGTTAGATTGAATTAAGATATGATTAATTTGCAGGTTGAAAGTGAACTTAATGTTGAAGACAATAATGGCATATCAGAAAATTTGAGGTGGCTAGCAGCTGGTCCTTGCCTTGCAGTGCCATCATATAAGAGTTATCTTATTAATGGTGTTAAATTTAACACCAAGGTACAAGATGATGTGCGAACTTTCCAAAATAGTGGAGTTTATTTACTTGCACATACCATGCAAGTTGCTAGTGCTAAGGATAAAAACCCGATTGTCTCGGTATGGGTTTTTATGGTGTCATTCAAGAAATTTGGGACCTTGACTACCAAAAGTTTAGTATCCCAGTTTTTAGGTGTGATTGGATAGATAACACTTCTGGCCTTGTAGTTGACGAACTTGGATTTATCCTTGTAGATCTGAGTAAAATTGGACATAGGAATGACCAATTTGTTATGGCTTCTCAAGTCAAACAAGTATTTTTGTTGACGACCCAATGCATCATGGTTTGTCGCTAGTGTTATCAATGCCTAATATAGAATATAATGATGTTATTGGTGATGATGTGCTAGGTGATGTTAGAATTGAGTGTGAGCCTTTTACTAGAGGGATACCCAATGTTGACACATTTGATGACCTAGTGGGTGAGTTTGGGAATGAAAATATTAGAGATGGGTGTGAAGATATATGGATTGATTGATTTTTGTAATGTATGACATTAGTTATGTAGTTAGTTGTATGACATTAATTTTGTAATAAATTGTAATGTTTGACATTATTTTTATAATTTTTCATTATGCAGATTTTGGGTTCAAGCAGTAAAAGACTAGTATTAAAAATACTGGGTTCAAGCAGTAAAATACGACGGTCCAGTTAACAAATTGCAAAAACAGACGTCTAAATCATAAACAACGTCGTATTTCAGCAAATGACGTGAAATGACAGTGTAAACTTAGTAGATAAAAACAACCGCCATTTGAATTTGAAAAACACGACGGTTAATCAAAATGTAAAGCCATACAAACAACAACGACAGTAAAGTTTAGAAGTTAATAATAAAAATTCACGTCGGAGTATTAAAAAAAGCGACATTTCAAAGTAAATAATACGATGGTAAAGTTAAAAAACCGACGTGCGAAAGGACAACAACGGCCTCTTAGTTTAATAATTGACGTGGAAGCTCTTCTAAACAACGGTAAAACAATAATTAATGTCGTCTCAAACATTACAGACGGCGGTTTTTATATGAAAACCAAAGTGTAAGAAAGAAACCACAGCCGTATAAATATTCTTTCGGATGTAGTAATAATTAACAACGGCGGGGATAAAAATTAAACGGCGATAGTATTGTACTAACCACTATGGTTTAACTTCGATAGTTGACGTTAAATTAATTAACAACATCGGTTTCATTATATTAACTGCTGTAAGATATGTTATAAACTTCGTTAAATTAATTATTTGGGAAGTGGTAAATGTTTTCTACATCGGTTAAGTTTGATTAAGGGACATGTAATTGGCTTTATACGTCGCGGGGATTCTAGAAGTGTCGTGTAATATATGAGAAAATTTCCTTCTTGTGTTTTTGTAGTAATTAGACGTCGATATGTTTGATTTTTTGCCGTGGTTCATTTATCGACGGTGGTAACAATGAAATTTTTGACTTGTAAGACGTCACTAATTTTATGAAAGCGTCGTCTAAGGTTGTCGATTTTTCCTTTTTATGAAGCTTTTATTGTTATTAGACGTCGGTTTTTTAATAGAAATGACGTAGTATTCCTTAACAACGTCGGTTATTAACCGTGGTGGGTTTATGCATAATAGATGTCGGTCGATTTCACGACGGTTTTGAATCACCCTAGACTGCGGTGGATTCCCGTCGTCTATTTCGATTTTTGTAGTAGTGAATATCGTGTTAGGAGAGTCGTGTCATGACACGAGACCAACACTTACTAGATAAGTGAGTAATTAAATTAGTTAAATCATTAGAGTAATTAAATTGATTGGATTAATTTAATTATTCAATTAAAGTTATGAAACTTTAATTAAAGATCTCATATTACTTGGAAATTCAAAAGGGTTTTGACCATATGGACTAAGGCACATGTGTGACACATTATAGGGTTAATGTGTTGGACCAAGATGGCACATTATAGTGTGTAGCTATGGCATCCTATCATCCTAGGGTTTTCAAGTTGGTCAAATTGGAAGAGAGAAAACATCAAGCTCTCTCTCCCTAACCCCTTGAACCAGCCACATCAAGTGAGGAGGCTAGCAACCATTTCTTATTTGTTGTAAGAGTATAATATAGCGTCGTGGTTTGTGTACATAACATGGCGGTTTTTTCATAACATAATGTCTTGGTGCCGCCACCCCATGGTTGATTCAACGACACAAATTTGCATAACCCGTCGTCTGATGGAAAGCGAAAACCAAACAAACGATGTTGAGAAAGAAAATCGAACCACATGTTTCAGCAAGACAATATTTTTAAAATTGGTGATGTATGTGTCTTTGTATCTTTGAGATACAAAAGGGCACATACACACCAACATCCAAACTATTGCCTCTATCTAAACCAAACATGGACCTTCAGAGAGATGAGAGAGAGCCATGGCCTAAACTGACGAAGGCAAGCTTTGAGAAAGACAATTTTTTGCGAAAGAAATTTTTTTGAAAGTTAACGATGTGTACATTTTGGTATCTTTTAGATACACCAAAACGCATACATCATTAGCATCCAAATTATTGCCTACAAAGAGGTGAAAGAGAGCCAAGGCCTGAAGTGAGGATTGGCAAGGGTGTGAACGTAAAATTTGGCCACCAAGGGCAAGAAGAATGCGACTTTATTTCGACTTGGAACCCTAAGTGAAAACTGAAAGTGAAAGAACTCATGAAAAGAACAAATTTAAAGAAATTATCTTTATTAACCACGGCAGTTCCATTATAAATTGTGACGTCTAATATTAGCAAAACACGACAGACATAACTTAAAAGTGTCGTCTTATCTTCAACAGAAAAACAACTACAGCAGGTACGAAGATACCAATGTAGAAAGTAAAGACGACGTTTTACGAAAACTGCCACTGTGTTAACTTCTAGTTAAACACGACCAACTATTCTTAATCAACGTCGTATAATTTTGATGGAATCCACGTCGGTAGATTTGTTATCAGAGCCGTATTAAAGCTATATACCATGATAGTAAAAATAAATTTATCGACGTATTATAACAGTTTATGTGCGATACAATTGTATGATTTTTACTAAATGAAATCTTCAGAGAACAGCAAATGAGATCCCAAGAGATATGAAATCTTACCAGTGGAAGCTATGTTCCTCATCACAATCGAACCACCAACATAAGAAAGACAATATTTTGAAAGTTAATGATGTGTGTGTCATCAATATTTTGGACCTTCAGAGAGGTGAGAGAGAAAGAGACACACACACATCAACTTCCAAATTATTGCCTCCCACCCAAAATCGGACCTTCAGAGAAGTAAAGAGAGCCAAGGGCTTATGCGCTTGAGTTAGAGTTGGAACCCTGATAGAAAAGGAAATTTGAAGAAAATCCCCAATTTATCTTAAAATCCAGAAGTTTATCTTCACCCTAAAACAGCGGTTTCCATAACTAACCTTCGTTGTAAATGTCATTTTAATGTCGGAAATATTAAATATACGGTCGTTGTTGTTTGAAACTAAACACAGCGGTGTATTCATAAATACGGCCGTCTAATATCAAATAAATCAACATCGGTTATTTTGGAATAGACGCCGTATAATTTTAATGTGCCACGTCCCTAAATATACAGTCATGTCGTGTAAAATTTTACTTAACTATGTTGTTTTGCAAGAACTCATTGTCGTATGTTGTCTCGTAAACACAACGGTTTTTTAATGTTCATTGCTGTATGAATAGGAATACTAGGTCGGTTTTTATTAATGTCATCGTCTTATTGAACATTCCGTCTTTTTTAAACATTTTGCATGACTTACTTACACTTTCACTGTTTCCAATCCTGAGAAAAAAATTCACTCTCCTCTCATTTTTCCTTCCCAAGGCGCCGTGTCTAAATCTCATCGTATTCCAACTCTTCGTCTTCGTCTCTGAACGGAAAATCCCATTTCAAAGAACAGAAAACCCGAGAAAACTTTCATTGCAAGAAAAAGGTAACCATTTCTTCTTTCTTTGTTCGTCGTTTTTTTGTGTGAATGATTCATATGTTTTTTTTTAAAAATATTTATACGTTTTTTCTTTTGAAAATCTTTTTTCGTTTTTCAAATATATAGACAAAGATCGAAAGTGTTTGGAATCAATACTATGTTTTTTTATATTTTCATCTTAATAAGACGACGGTGGAATCTTATTTGTGTCGTTTGAATTGTAAAATGACGACGGTAATTCAAAAACGACGTGATAAATATATTATTACCTCGATATTTTTTATCTTGCGTTGTCTGAAACTTAATACTACGTCATTGTTTTTAAAATAACCGTCGTTTTTAGTAATTGAAAATCTAAAAAAATTTCATTTCCAGGTTTGGTTTCTCAAGAGCAATTTGCGAAAATCATTTTACGTTTTTCCAATTTGATAAAATATACAGACAAAGAACGAATGTGTATGGAGCCAATACTCTACTTTTTGTAGTTCATCTTAATAATACCGCCGTGATAAAAATATAATTACGTCTGTAGTTAATATATAGCATCGTGTGAAATGAAATACTACATTGTGTTTTTAAAATTACCGTCGTGTTTAGTATTTGAAAATCTGAAATAATTTCACATGCAGGTTTGATTTCTCAATAAACATGGTTTCTCCATCTCAAAGTAAGGCTGCTAGCTTTTACAAAAAGGATGCTACCTTGGAAAAAAATCAAGGTAAGGAGCTTAAAGTTGCAACAGCTCAAATCAAATCCTCTAAGAACATGAAGTTTGTTTCATCTGTTGAGAAAGTTTCAGACAGCACGACTACTTTTGTTGAGGAACCAAAGTTAGGGCGTGGTATAACCACAATGCCCCGTGTTGTGAAGAGAAAGTATCAGAAAATCAGGCCAGTTATTGAGTACACCAAAAAGGGGCAATCATATGGCCTTGCACATAGTGAGATGCAGTCCCAGTCCTACATTAGTGTTTTGACACGCTCCAGAATCCCACTTGCTTACATTAAATGGAGACAAGTGGACAACGATTTAAAAGAGCAGATTTGGGAGGCCATTGACATGCCTTATGTTGTAGGGCAGGGGGGCAAGAAGATGGTCTTGTCATCTGCTGGTAAGAGATGGAAGGATTTCAAGTCTACACGAACGAGGAAGCATATCCTTCCATTCATCAATCAGACGGAGAACTTAAATGAACCCCCTAAACTATATCCATTCATAAGGAAAGCACACTGGGATGCCTTTGTAGCTTCAAGGTTATCCGGAGAATTTGAGGCTGTGCATACTGAACAAGCACAGAGGAGGGAGTATTGATGGTACAATCATCGGTTGTCTCGAAAAAGATATGTTGGTTTGGAGGACCATTTAGAGGAAACCATGCCCGGGGTAGAAATTGATCGATTTACCTTATGGAAGAAATCCAGAGAAGACAAACACGGTAACATCCCCGATCCAAAAGTTGCCGAGAAAGCAAAATTAATTGTAAGCCTCTAAATTCACTCACTCTGTTTTAAATTTGTATTAAACTGCATTTAATTTTTAATTAGACTTGCATGTGGATCTGACTTCCTGTTTTTGTTGACTTTAATGTGTCTTTCTGTTAGGATGAATTTCAAAAAAAAGTCTCTGAAGGCAATCTTACTGTCTCGGGAAGTAATGATGTGTTGACTATGGCTTTGGGTCTTGAGCATCCAGGGAGAGTTAGAGCTATAGGGGCTAGGGTTTCCACTCGAAAATACTTCAATTTACCTAGACAACAGAGGGTAAAGTTTGCCGATCAATTAAAGGAAAGTGCAAGAGATATCGTTAGAGAAGGGCAATTGAAGATGGAGGCTACAACCCAGCAATTAGTAGCAGCTGAGAGGGAGAATATGCTGAATCAGCTGCGCCAACTATTTCCCAATTTTGATCCCACCATGCTCAAACTATCAACTCCTCCATTTCCAATCCAAGGTCAAGAGCAAAGTCCCAAAAATCCAATGTTGGACAAAGCAAGCTGCTTTGGGGCACTTGATGTGAGAGCCCTCAATTTTGAGGATGAAAATGCCAAGGCTGAAGAAAAGCAAGATGAAAAAATGGTAACCACTCTCAATTTTCAATTTCTTTGTTTTTTTTAAATTTAATTAGACGTCGTCATTTTTCTTAAGAGTCGTTATAAATATTGTGGAAACTAAATATTTCACTTAATAATTTCTCTAGGTCAAATAATTTCCTTCCATTTGGGGATTATTTGATTTAGGGATTTATTTAGCTACTTGGGGATTGCCAAATCAAATCCTTAATTGATTAGACCTTGCCAATTTTAGGGGAGAATAATTTCCTTCCATGTGGGGAATTATTCCTCCTGAAACCCTAGCTCCCGAGAGCTCTATATATTCGTGGCTACACCAAGGCTAGAGGTAAGTCTCTCTTAGTTCGAAACTCTGCAGAAAATTCCACTCAAACCCTAGCCTTGCTTCCACCTCTCTCTCCACCACACAAGGCTTCGGCCACCCATAACTCTCCCCGAGAGAGAAATAAACTCCGACCACTTTAGCTCTTGCTGTCTCTTTACGTAAGATCCAAGTGAACTAACTTAGGCATCGGAGGGCCTTTGGCCACACCCCCCGGGTGTGGTCTTTCACTCCGTGTTATTTTTGCAGGGATCGAGAGGCAAGGAAGAAGAAAGGGGATCTCGCGGACGAATATCCCTGGGAAGGAAAATCACTCCCACAAATTGGTGCTTTCATTGAGAGCGCGAAACAATACTCAAAGCATGCTCCACATCATTTTCACACTCCGTTCAATAATCCAAAGCCTTCCAAACAACCATGGTTGGAAGCAAGAGCACTAGAATCAAAACCACCGCGAAAACGTGCTCCGAAACGTCCGAAATGTCGTTTCTCACCGCAAGGGGCAGCGGCTGTACCTGTTTTACAGCAACCTCCAGCTGCTGCCAACGCATTTCAAGAGCCTCACGTGGCTGCCCGCGCATCGCAACAACCCCCCGTGGCTGTCCATGCCTTGCAACCACTCCCGGAAGCCCTAGAACGGCCACCAATGGCCTCCGGAACGGCGACACATGCGGCTGAAAATTATGCACCTGTTGTAGCCGCACAAAACCAAGGCCTCGTGGCCTCCTCCACCTTGCCGCCGCAAGGACCGAGCGACGGCGCCGTTTTGGAACAAGTTCGAACATTCCCTCCATTGCTGTCACACTTGGCATATGCAACCAGTGAAACCGTAGCCCGTATGCATTTGGGCCCAACACAATTCTCTCCTCCCAATCCACGCAGTCAAGCAGACTTCAGCCTTAGAGTCGATCAACTCACACAGAGGCTGGACAACCAAAACGACCTGGTTGGTCAGCTCCTCAGGCAAATCGACTTGGTTAGAGGCCTTGGCCTTGGATCTTAGGGCGAAGAAAGAATGACGAGCCAACAGATCGGCTCGCAGTTCGAGAGATCTCGAGCTGGTCAGGCAGCAACAAGCAGACAAGGAAGAGAACGAGAGCGTGCTATTCAGCATTCGAACCATACCCAAGCTGTTCAGCACCCGAATCGAACCCGAGCTGTTCAGCGCCCGAACTGGACCCAAGCTGCTCAACACCTGAACCAGGCCCAGATATCAACAAGTTAATCTCTAAGCCAATCAAGGGTTAGTTCGAGATTAGGTCCAAGGACCAATGTGCTCGAGAGATTGGGCCCGCAGCTAGGTTTTCACTCCCGCTTAGGCCCTCAAAGAAGCATCAGCTCCGGGTTGGGGCCACAAGGGCACTGAGTTTGTGAACGTCTGCACGGCGAACGTAGTGATCGACGCTCACCAGCCCACTCGAGGCAGACCAGTTCACGACGACAAGCCAAGGTGGAATCCTCAAAAGCTCAATCTAAGGGGATCGTCCCTTGGAAGCTGAAGAGGAAGTTGACCAATCGCGCCCAACACGCAGAGGACACCAGCGCAAGCCCGGTCCCTGCGAGCAGAGGATGTCGAGAAGCTCGTGAACGACCGACTTAAAAACCTCCAGTTAAAGAATAATCCAGAGGAGGACTTATGCAAGGAGGTCGACTGAGCGAACTACTCACCGACAAGGTGGAGCAGGCAACTTCTCCGAGACGATTCACAACACCGTCCATCACACCATTCAAAGGAGACTCTGATCCTGACAGTCACCTGAGGCACTTTAAAAGTGCAATGATCCTGTGCAAGGTAGACGACGCCCTGATGTGCAAGGTGTTCGCAATGACCTTGCATGGAGCTGCCGAATAGTGGTTTCACACCCTCCAGTCTGGGTCAATCGGCAGCTTCAGAGAGTTTACCTCAATTTTCACCAAGGAGTATACCTCCTACAGGACGGTCAGAAAGCATGCTGACCACCTGTTCAACCTCCACAAGAGGTCCAACGAATCTCTTCAAGATTACATGAAGAGATTCAAGGCAGAGAAGGCGAACATCATAGGATGCGATGACCGAACCGCATCCTCAGCTTTCAGGAAAGGCTTGCCAATTGAGCACGTGCTGTACCAAGCCCTGACTGTTGCTCCGAGCCAGACGCTAGCGGAAGTCTTTGCGACAGCAGAGCTCTACGCGCTTTTGAACGATGATCGGATTGCCACCAAGAAAGCTACCAAGTAGGCTGACCAACCAGCAAAGCAGGCAAACCAAAAGAATGATAGGTCCAACAACAGAATCAGAGGTAAGTGCATATCGTAGCCCCGTGAAGGTGCCGGAGCTAATGAGAACTTCACTGAGTTCACCATCCCGATACACTAAATCTTGGACCAGGTGAAGAATAAACCATGGTCGAGGCGACCACCTCCACTGAAGGGAGATCCAGACAAAAGGCTAACTAACAAATACTGTGCTTTCCATGGAACGCACAGGCATACCACAAACAACTGCATTGCTTGGAAACGGCATCTTGAGGAGTTGATCAAAAAAGGTCGTTGCACAGAGTTCGTGGCCAAGAGGGCTATCTAGCAGATCGAAGATTGAGATGCTGCTAAGAAGCCCCAGCAAAAGGTCATCCGGATTAATACAATCAAGGAAGCAACTCTAGTCTCCCAGTCACAACCAGCTGTCCAGCCCTTGAAGACGATTTGGCTTTTCAAAGAAGGACCTGATCGGCCTGGACTTGCAACAAAATGATGCCCTGTCGTCTGCATATGAATTAAATAGGCTGTGATAGAGCGAGTTCATGTGGATGAGGGAAGCACAGCCAACATCCTCCAACTATCTATTATCCAACAGATAGGGTTGGAGAACAAGATCACCAAGCTGGCCAGATCGCTCACAGGCTTCAATGGAGCAACATCGATCACCGTGGGAACTATCGACCTCGACATCTACTCACCACCTGTGGTCTGCTCACAGAACTTCCTGGTCATCGACGAGGTCTCCCCTTACAACGGTATCCTGGGCAGACCATGGATCACCAAGATTGAAGCTATCACATCCACCATGCACCAGAAAATCCGTTACCTCGTCCCTGGGAGGAGTCGGGCAGATCAATAGCGATCAAGTAATGGCCAAAGATGCTTAGCCCAAGGGCTGAAGAAGAGTAAGCATTGTAGGTCACGCCGGAAACCCGGACAGAGTAGATTGCAGATGAAGATGATCGAGTTCCTGATGGTCAAGTAGACCTGAGGGAATCCGGTCACCCCTGAAGAAGGCTGGAAACCTGAGGAGGACGTTGAGTTAGTACCCCCTGATCCTAATCAGCCAGATAGAAAAGCACGAATCGTCTCGTGCCTAAGCCAAGAAGAGAAGGTGGAACTGATCACATTTCTCTAGAACAACAAGGACGTGTTCGCGTGGTCGCAGTCCGACATGCTCGCCCCCGAGTGAGTTGCAATCATTGAAGCAGAAATCGACAAGCTCTTAGCAGTGGGCTTCATCGAAGAGGTCTCGTACTTGGAGTGGCTGGCCACCATTGTTCTAGTAGCAAAGCAAGAACAAGGGAAGTGGAGAGTCTGCGTCGATTACACTGACCTCAACAAGGCATGCCCGAAAGACAACTTTCCACTGCCCAGAATTGATCAGCTCGTGGATTCGACTTCAGGGAACCAACTGCTCAGCTTCATGGACGCCTACTCAGGCTACAATCAGATCCTGATGCACGAGGACGACAAGGCAAAAACTTCTTTCATCATTGAAAGAGGGACTTACTGCTACAAAGTCATGCCCTTTGGGCTGAAGAACGCTGGAGCAACGTACCAGAGGCTCGTGAACAAAATATTTAAGGAGCAGATCGGCAAGACTTTGGAGGTCTACGTAGATGACATCCTCGTCAAAGCTCCCGAACGAGCAGATCACCTCAAGAACCTTGTCGAAGCCTTCAACATGCTCCGACAGTACCAGATGAAGCTGAATCCATGTAAGTGCACATTCGGTGTGTCATCCGACAGATTCTTGGGATACCTGGTCACCCAATGAGGTATTGAAGCACACCCGCAGCAGATCAAGGCCATCTTCGAGAAGAAGTCACCTTCAACCATGAAGGAAATACAAAGTCTGACGTCCAGTTCAGATGGCAGATCATCTGGGTTTGGGCCGTTCAGCTTCCATCTTTCAACATCCTCAGCATGGGGCAGACCACCGGCCACATTCTGATGTTCACTCAGTAACCAGCGCCATTCACGGAACCTAGTAGGGATATTCAGAGCTTGATGAACCCTGGTCATGTCCGAGCCGAGTTCAAGCTTCATGCTGATGTCCTTTTCTACAGGCAGAAGACAGGAATCAGTTAGATATGCATCAAAGAATTCAAGAAAAATTGAAGCAGATTAATAAAGCAGAATATACCGTTGCAGTAGAAGAGGGGAACGAGCGGACCGTCGCCGACCTCCCCTTCCCAATTGCCGCTGACCTCCAGTACGTCGTTGTGCCACGCATGATCGCCTTGACTCAGATTGTCAAATAGCTTGTCGTTGTACACACGGACCCAGCTTGAAGAAGCGATCCAGATTCTCAAAGCAGATGATTGCCCGGTAGACGTTCGAGGTGCATTGACTTGGGGCACATTCCATGGCGCATAACACTGTATGTGCTTGAAATTCTCGGTCCAAAAGACCGACCTTATTACGGCCCCACTCGGCCAAGGTCTCTGGCCGAAGGGCGAGTACTGTCGACCAATCCTTTGAACATAAGAAATATCAAGGTCTTGAGCCACGGCCACGGCTTGTATCCCCGGCTGAGAACATTCTCATCCACGGCCATGATCGAAAAATATCTGTTACAACTTGCCTTGAGTGGCCCCCACGGCTCATTAAAAGGGTAATGGCTTAAAACGTGTTCATATTGGCTTAAACCAGACTGTCTCATTAAAAGGGTAATGGCTTAAAACGTGGAGAAAGAAAGATTGCAGTGCTGACACAAGTTGATTAAACATGTAATGGGTAGATTTCGTTAGGTAAGGCATTATCTCCCCTAAATCGTGGAAAAGCCACCAACTCTAAGAAGAATTAAATGCTCTCCTATGCTCCAAGTCAAGGGCATTTAATGCTTCTCTCAAAACACGTCCCGAATCAATCTCTGTGACGATGGGCCGAACATCATGGCGGTCACCACCATACTTCTCAATTTCCGGCCACCTGCTCCCTCCAATTAAGCAGGAAACCATGAGGTCACGGGCCCGCCATCTTCCCCAAAGTGCATCCTATAAATACCATACCCTCAGCAACATTAAAAGGGTTCAAACACCACAGAAGCCTCCCACTGAGCAAAAATTTATTTTTTCCTGTCATTTACATTCTTGTAATGCAATTTCAATATGTTTACTTGCTTTCCTAGGAGTAGTGACAGATTGTAAGAAACCTCCATTCATCAATATATCATATGACCCTCGATTTTTCGAGGTGCCAGAGCACCTTCCGTTGTTACTTTTCTGCTCATCCCATATATCATACAACCTTTGCCACCCGGCGAAGCGCTGGAGCACCAACCAGCACCACCCATCGTTTCCACAGTCCACACCACCACCAACGGCCTTGTAGTTCAGTTCCTCTCTCAGCTACAATCGCTTCGAAGTGAAGTCAGACTCAAACAGGCGCACTCAACTCACCAATCCATCCAAATCACCCTCGAATGGATGGTAGACCGTGCTGGCACGCCCGCGCACAATCACCACAAAACCAAAGAAGGACGACCTGTGTTGACGCAGACCTCCTCGGCCCGGCTCTCTAGGCCATGAGATCCGTGCGACCAACATCTTTGGAACGGCCGGTGGAACTTTCTTTTTCAGACTCATGGTGGAAACTAGATCACAAGCAAAGCTCAAAAGCAAGATAGCCGAGATGTCTTCTGAGGTCCCAGGTTCAACCCCATTGATCCAGGTCGTAAGGATCGAGGAGAATGTTGCTACCTCGGTCTCCATTCCTACAAAGTCGACCCATTCAGCCGTTCTCACACAAGAGCAACCTCCAGTCCTGGGAGGAACGCCGGGGGCAGCTCAGTCGAATTTTCGTGAACAGGGAAGCTCTAATACCTCCGGCCGAGGACATGCGCTGCATGATCGAAGATGGACTGGCCCAAGGTACATGAAGCCTTATCCATCGGAAATCGACCGAATTCCCCTTCCTCGCAATTATCGGCTACCGGAATTCACGCTGTTCTCTGGGGACGGCCATACTTCTTCGATTGAACATATAGGCCGTTTTACGGCCCAGTGTGGGGAGGCCGATTCTGATGCTCAAAAGCTCAAGCTATTCGTCCACTCTTTAACTGGCGCCGCATTTTCTTGGTTCATTAATCTACTACCGAATTCGGTAAGGGACTGGGCCGACATGGAAAGAGTGTTCCACGAACACTTTTATCAAACCAACAGGAGATAATGGTTGCCGAACTAGCAAGAATGAGCCAAACACCGGTGAGTCTCCTCTTGACTACTGCAGCGCTTCAAAACATGTAAGAATTGGTGCCGAACCAACCTGGCCGAGAGGGAGTTTGTCAAGATGGCTGAATAAGGTTTGGAGTTTAAGTTTCGAAAGAAGTTCCAAGGGATCGAGTTTCGTGACATGCACGACCTGACCAATAAGGTGGATCGGTAAGCGTCCCTTTTAAAAGAGGAATTACAAAGGAAAACGGCCACGAAAGGGACGTACTACGAAAATCCGGCCTTTAATTACGTCGAGACTCAAGACCGTGACGTAGCCCATGATACCGAGATGGAAGTCAGCTCGGCTGAGGCCAACATAGACAAGCCCTTTGTGTGCAAAGAGCTCATCAAGGCTGATAACAGCAAAACGAAGATCCTAAGTGGCAAGTTCACAACCCGAGAGCCGAAATCATACACCTTCGACCTAACCCGGGCCGAAGGGATATTCGACTTGTTGTTGGCCGAAAAGAAGGTTAAGTTGTCGTTCGTCACAAGATTCCTAAACCCGAGGAACTCAAAGGAAAGACATTCTACAAGTATCACAGTTCTTGATCGCATGGCATCAACAATTACTTTGTTTTGCGTAATGTCATACAAAAACTGATAGATGAAAAGAAACTCCAATTTTCGGAAAAGCCTGCTATGAAGGTCGATACCGAGCCTTTTCCTCCACCCGTGATAAACATGGTTAATGTCAATTTTAAGGCTGAATCAAATAAGGGGGACACAACCGAAGACTCTCGCGGCGTACTGCCTTCAATCGCTTGGGGGTAAGGGCCCCTCGTGATGTAATCGGCCGTGAGGAGAGGGTCCCCAAGGTACCCCAAACGTTCAAAACCGCCGGCGGTACAAGACGACCGATGGTATCAGGCTCGACCTGGGGGAAGAGCTGAGCCTTTGACAAAAACTTAGCTGAGAAGAATGCAACGGCAAGCTTAACAGGCGAGGGCTCGGTTAGCCAGGAACAAACAATTGGGACGATTTCATGGAGGGGAGTTGAATCATCAACCTCTAGCCCTAACCAGTCCTGTGAAAGTAGGTGCTAGAAGACATGGGCCGAAAAGTGAATGTTCTCGGTCAGACAATGAGGAGCCGATCAGAGTTGCGGTTGGTCCAGAAGAGTTGAACGTCGTAACTGAAGAAAGAGCTAAAAAGGCGGTAATCGACGTCTATCGCTGCAAAGATGCCCCATTTTCACCAAACGGCCTATCTTCCTTCAGGAGTTTCACAAGGAGCACTCGGCCATCGACTTGTATGGCATGATCCCCGAAAATCAAGAGATTGTGGAATTGGCACATAAAACTGCCAAGGCAGAAGGACTTCTCATCACCCAGAGTTCTGATCCGGCCATAAAAGCGAGAGCGAAGGGATTACCACATTATCAGCCTGATATGGAGGAGTTGGAGGCTAAAGGTCCCTTCTCTGAAGGTGATTTGGTTTACTTACGGCGCTATTTCTCTGTAACCCCGACCGATGTCATGTTCGGCCAAACAGCCGAGGAAAAAGCCTGGATCGGCAGGTTAAACGAATACCTCACGGCGAGAGATTCCTTGACAAAGGCTAAGCAACTCTTTAGAGATGAGTCTGAGCAAATAGGTACTCTGGATGCCAAAATTATCTCAACCAAGGAGCTATCAAAGAATGGGTCCGACGGCCATACCAGGAATGGGTTCGGCAGCGAAAGAGCTAACACGGCCGAAACAATGGCTGAAGGGAGGTAGGAAGAGTTGAGGGGAGAGAACATCTGCATGGTTCTGGTTTTGCCTCGGAAGACCAGGATAGTTGCCTTGAGAATGATGTGCTCGCAGAACGACCTGCATCCAAGCCAAAATCAAAGGAAGAACTGCTGGCCATAGCTTTCAATGAAGTCATGACAAGGGACGAGCCAAACAGATATCGGCACTTAAAACCACTGTACATCTCGGCTCATGTTGAAGGAATACCTATGTCGAAGGTTTTTATTGATTCCGGCGCCACGGTCAATATCCTTCCCCATACACTGATGAGGAAGCTAGGTAAATCAAGGGAGGATCTCATCCCTAGTGACGTAGTCATGAGTAGTTTTGTCGGCGACAAATCCAAGACAATTGGGTTATTACCGTTGAAGATAACGGTGGCCGATCAAACCAGAGTTGCGGCCTTCTACGTGGTGGAATCCAACGTGGACTACAATATCTTACTAGGCAGTGACTAGATCCACCAATCCGGGTGTATACCGTCTTCTATCTTCCAGTTACTTTTCTTTTTGGACGGCTAGAAGGTGTCCATACACCAGGCCAACAAGAAGTCGTTTGAAGCCAACGTCGTACAAGCGAGAATCTATGATGCAAGTGGCCGACCAACCAAGGTCTCGGCCAGGAAGATCCTGGAGTTGGGTGCCGAAAATGTCCAGCAGGACTCGCCGCGTGAAGTATTGATTGACCTCACCACAGTATTGATGTCGGACAAAACAACGAAAGAAGAGAGGGTAGCGGCCGTCACCAACTTACTAGAACGATTACTAGAACACTGGGTCGAAGAATTTTTGCGGCCGAACTCGCCGATCAACTTGATCGAATTCTTACATGAATCGGACAACGGCAAGGTTTTGACTATTGACGACCTGGACCCTGCGCCGGCCAAAATGGAAGACGATCACCCTAAGGTCCAGGACTCGTTGGCAGAAATAAATGTTGGCACTACGACCGAACCACGCCCTCTTTTTGTAAGCGAACTTTTAAACCCGAGTTGAAGGCCGAGATTATCGGCCTGCTCTGTGAATATAATATTGTTTTCCTTGGGACTATCATGAGATGCCTGGTTTACCGAGGAGCTTAGTTGAACATGAATTAAAAATTAAAGAGGGGTTCAGACCTTTTCAACAGCCACCAAGGCGATTTTTGGCCGAGGTACAATTGAAAGTAAAAGAAGAAATTGAATGCCTTTTGAAGGCCGGCTTTATTCGTACAGCTCGGTATGTTGAATGGTTAGCTAACATTGTGCCAATTTTAAAGAAACCGGGGCGCTAAGGGTTTGCACAGATTACAGAAATTTAAACCTTGCGACTCCTAAGGATGAATACCCATGCCAATGGCTGATCTTTTGGTGGATGGGGCTACGAAACAAACTTTTGTCATTTATGGACGGTCATGCTGGGTAGTCATGCCGTTCGGCCTGAAAAATGCTGGAGCTACATATCAGCGAGCTATGAATCTCATCTTCCACGACCTAATCGGCCGAATAGTGGAGGTATACATCAACGACGTCGTCGTTAAGTCCACGTCTAAAGCCAACCACGTAGAACATCTCCGCCAGGCGTTCGAGCGGATGCGAGCTCACGGCCTGAAGATGAACCCAAAGAAGTGCACATTCGGAGTCACGGCTGGGAATTTCCTCGGTTTCTTCGTTCATCAACGAGGAATAAAGATAGACAAGAACAAGGCAAAAGCTATTGTGGCTGCGCCGCCCCCACGAACCAAGAAAGAACTCTAGTCCTTCCTCAGCAAGGTCAATTTCCTGAGGCGTTTCGTATCTAACTTGGCGGGTAAAATTCGGCCGCTATCTCCCCTACTCAGATTAAAAGAGGTGGATGGGTTCATTTGGACGGCCGAGCATCAGACGGCCTTTGATGAGATCAAGCGGTACTTATCCCAACAACCGGTCCTCATGCCGCCAAAGCGAGGGAGGTCTCTGAGGCTCTACATCTCGGCCTTGGAGGGATCTATCGGTTGCTTGCTGGCACAAAATAATGATTCAGGGCGGGAACAAGCGGTGTACTATCTTAGCCAAATCCTCAATACAGCCGAGATTAATTACTCACCGATAGAGAAGCTGTGCCTCGCTCTTTATTTTGCAACCAACAAACTACGCCACTATATGCTTCCCTCAGTCGTCCAAATCATATCAAAGACCAACCTCATCAAATATATGCTCACCAGGCCGATCATTCGCGGCCGGATTGGGAAATGGACCATGGCCTTGTCTGAGTTCACATTTCAATATGTGGCGCAGAAGTCGGTCAAGGGACAAGCTTTGGCCGACTTCGTGGTTCATCACCCGGGCCAAGAGGCATAAGAAGAGACTGAGGTTGAGATTGGCGTGGCACAGATGGAGAAAAATTACTGGACTATGTACTTTGATGGTTCAAGCACCGAGGCCGTGTCCGGAGCCGGGGTAGTCATTGAGTCGCCCCAAGGCCAAAGGTGGCAATTCGCTTTTCAGCTTGATTTCAAATGCACCAACAACCAAGCCGAGTATGAAGCACTTATCATCGGACTCGAGATATTGAAAGAGATGAAGGCTACCTGGGTTTTGGTTTATGGCGACTCGCAGTTAGTAATCAACCAGTTGACCAAGGAGTACCAGTTCATGAGTGAAAATTTGACTATGTATTACGTGACGGCCCTTAATGCGGCCGATGGGTTTTCAAGGATTTCTTTCATCCATGTGCCGCACACAGAGAACCACGAAGCCAACGAGATGGCCCAAATTGCGTCCGGCGTAAATATCCCTGATGGAAATCTTGACCGCGTGATAAAGATCGAAAGGCGCACCTTACCAGCCTTGACCGAACGAGGAATGCCCACACAAATGTTATCTACTGAATTGGCCGAACAAATCAAAATCACCAAGGAAGATTGGCGATACTCTATAGTCAAATACCTTCGTGAACCCTTTGGCAACCACGAAAAGGCTATTCGCTTTCAGGCACGATGATACCTGATTTATCAGAATGAGTTGTACCAAAAAGGTTCTGACGGCCTACTGTTACTTTATCTTGGTACCAAGGACGCACAGACAGTTATGGGGGAAACACATGAGGGAATTTGTGGGGCTCACCAATCTGGGATAAAGATGAGGTGGCTAGTCAGGAGGGACGACTACTATTGGCCGACTATTTTGAAGGATTGTGTTGAGTATGCTAGAGGTTGCATTAAGTGCCAAATTCACGGTCCTATACATAGGGTACCAGCCGAGATTCTACATCCCATTACTGAGCCCTGGTCGTTTAGGGGGTGGGCCGTGGACATTATTGGGAAAATTTACCCTGCCGCGTCCAATCAACACGCGTGAATACTCGTGGCTACCGATTACTTTACCAAGTGGGTAGAAGCAGAGTCATATTGGTCAATCTCTAGCGCCAAGGTGGTTAAGTTTTTTGAGAGACACCTTGTTCATAGATTTGGCATCCCAGAGACTATTACGGCGGACAATGGCCCGATTTTTGCTTCGGCCGAAACCCGAAAGTATACCGAAAGGATGGGGATCAAGCTGATTCATTCAACTCCTTACTATCCCCAGTCTAATGGCCAGGTCAAGGCGAGCAACAAGGTAATCAAAAATATTCTGGAGAAGATGATTAATGAAAAGCCTAGAGCATGGCATGACTTGTTGCCCGAAACTCTTTGGGCATATCGGATTTCAAAGCGCTCGGCTACGGGTACTTCTCCTTACGCTTTAACCTACGGCCATGACGCGATTCTGCCTATGGAGTTGAAGGTTCGGTCTCTTCGTATTGCTGAGCAGCATGGACCGAGAAAGAAAGAGTACACACAATCCATGGTGCAAGAATTGGAAGAAGTGGAGCAAAAAAGGATGGATGCATATAACCTGATGCAAGCATAGAAACAGATTGCGGCTCGAGCGTATGACAAAAAGGTTAGGCCTAAGGTTTTTGCCGAGGGCAATTTAGTGTGGCAAGCCGTACTGCCCATTGGGACCAAGGATCCACGGTTCGGTAAGTTTTCACCAAATTGGGAGAGACCATTTGTTATTTGCCGAATTCTTGGCCGAGGAGCATTCCAATTAAAAGATAAAGATGGAGAAAGGCATGAGTTGCCAATTAACGGTCAGTATTTGAAGAAATACGTCCCATCAGTGTGGGAGACGGCCGAGATAAACAAATGACGCGTGGAGATCGTATGAACGAATTAAGAGATGACTGGGTAAATGGGAAAAGACATGCAGTTAGTTATTCAAAAAATAAAAGACGCAAAGGATGCAAAGATAACAATTGGAATTTACATTAAAAATTTGGGTTCGAAATACAAAGATTGGCCTACAAAATTACAATTAAATACCCTCGCTAAACATCCCCCAGATCAGGCATGTGATCTTCCTCCAGGCTATGTCCTCACTGTCCATATCGGCCAGCCACCGCGCCTGAATCAACTTCCTCTCGGCCAAGGGCTTCTTCTTTTCTGCCACCGCTTTCAGAAGCTGTTTTGTCGAGGACTTCAGCTCTGAGCCCACCGTGGCTGCGTGGTCCAGCCTCTCGAGGATAAGTGCACGGCGAGCCTGGAGTTCGGCAAGTTGGGCATCGACCTCGGCTAGTTCGTCATTTTCCTTCTGAAAGAGGAGGTCGTTTTCTTTAAGCGCGGCCATGGCCGGTTGGGTGTGCCCTCTTATATCGGCCAGCTCTTGATCGAGTGTGCAGCCCTCAGACATCTTCTGCCTAGCTTCGGCATAACGACCAATCATCTCTTCGCCTTCGGCCAGGCGGACCTGCAGTTCATCCAGTTGGGCCGAGTCCAACAACCCAAGGGCCATGGCCGCATCCAGGCAAACTCGAACTCGTTAAACGTCTCAGCATCCGCCATATGATTAACTCCCATATGAAGGAAGTCTCTCGATTGCTCAATAACGGCCTTGGCGTCGTCATCCAGAGGCGCTACCAAGGCCGAGCTACCTCCTTCCTCGTATAGGCTGGCATAAAGCGCATCAAGGTCTTCTGGGGAGTTCGGCTGCCAAATACGGAGGGGTTAGACCACATGACAGGACCCGACCCAAATTCCACCCCGGAACCCGAGCCGGACCCTGTTGATGGGCCCAACATCAACCCATGTCGGGCCCACAAACTAAACAGAAACCCTCTTCCCGACAAACAACATACAAGGGGCCAAGACTTCTGCCGAAAATCGGACAGAGTCTCCCCTACAATATGAACATTCCCAAAAAAATAGAACCCGCTCAAACCAACAACAATAATTAACCCAAGCACCAAAGATGCTGAGATAAACTACCCAGCCTCGGCCAACAATTTAACCCTTACAGTAATACAGAGCAATCTAAGAGTTTAGGAATTCAACAGCGGAATAGAATAACAGAATACAAAGTTTAGGGTTCTCAAGGACAACAGATCCTACCCTTCACCAAGGCTCGAGAAGAGGAACGCACGGCCGAACAAGATGAAGCAACTCTTTGCACGGGGGCGCAAAAGCAGAAAGAGTGTGAGTGGACAAAAACAAGGTTTTACATACTTAAAACAATATACTAACCCCACCTTTTAAAACCATGCATATGAAATCCTTTATATACGTGATTGATTTAGAAATCATATTATCTCAAAGTACGTGAGAGCAATCCAGCTCAAAACCTTTTTCCGAACAAAACACCCTTTTTCTTTTCCCGAGGCATAACCTCTCAAATCAACCCATAAGTACATATAGACATAGACATACATGAACTCCCATAACCGTAAGGTATTCATAACGTGTGTATATATATATACTCATACATATGTATTTATATATACAAGTAATAACCCATGATAAACCTCAAAATCCAATATACGTAAAATATGACAAGTTCCCGAATATAAGTATATATAATCCCAATATAATCTCACACCATCATAAGTACCGGGGAAACGATCCAGCACGGGGATCGCTTAACTAGCCCGCAGGGCCCACTTTCACCCTGCGTCTAGGGATGAGCTGTCCAACTGGGGGACTACCGCTCTACCGTACACACGCCGAATAACCATATCCACGTGTGTACAAACCATATTACTGTTCTACGCACGCAGACTAAATCACTTGTTAGCATCCTTTATCAACAAAACAACCTTTCCCTGTCGGCATCCTTCATCGACAAATAGTACACGGGTGTCGGCATCCTTCATCGACAACCAGAATTCCCATGTCGGCATCCTTCATCGACAAACAAGACTCGCATGTCGGCATCCTTCATCGACAACCGAGCCCACACGCTGGAATCCTTCATCAGCCCGTGTGGTCTTAGTAACCATTTAAACCAGTATCAAGAACATGGGGAGGTACATAACCGGTGCCTACCGCACTCAAATCCATCGCTACGCGATAAACAATATATCAATATATATATATATATATAACCAAACACTTTCCAATCCCCAAAACAACAAACACCCGGACATAAACAAGTTCATCAAGCATATAACCCATATATATACTCAACACAAGGACATCACCGTCCCAAACATATATTTCTATATTCAAAGTAATCATAAGGGTCGAACGACCACATAACAAATTAAGTAATCGATGAAACGTCATATTCCTTTGAAATCATATTCAATATACCAATATAATTACATAAGGGATCTCACGTCCCGACACAGGGCATTCCAACCCAAAGGTATATAATTAAAGTATAAAAACTCGTTCGTAAACACATACCGTTAAACCAAACGTATAATCCAAAATATACATATGTATATATATATAACTATATATATATACAATAAACATAATGATCCTTTAAAATACAATAACTCAAGCCCAATCCCATATACATATCTATGTATATATATATGTATGAATATACGTATAATCAATTCCCATTATTCCAAAGTATTTATTCAAAGTAAATATATATATGTATGAAAATATACATATATATATAATCAAAGTATAAGTAATTATACTTCAAAAGGTTTTAAACGCCAACACCGAATACGTAACCAAATGGACTACGCTAACGTCCAAATATTCAATTATATAATTAATATATAATATAACCACCCTTGTAAATATAATATCCCAGAAGATCCATAAATTCTCATTTATGTATAATAATCCATTAAATCTATATTTTATAAAGTATACGACTTCAAGCTTAAAATAGCTCAATTATATAACCCAATTTCAATACGAAAACCACCGGGCGTTCACCACGTCTCGTTCAGTACCCAAAGGTATAAATAATAATAAAATAGCCATCAGGGCCCCACAATAAACCGGCAACCCAAATCATGCATATACCTCAATGCAAATCCTTTTAAAACATTTCAATCAAAGTCAAACCAAGACTTTAAAACAATTATCACATTCAAGATTTAAAACAATTATTAAATCTCCTTTCATGCATTTCATGCAATTCATTCAAATCATGCTCATTTGAAAACAAAGTCCACTCACCGTTGGTCCTACGCTGCATAACCCTAAAGGGTCCCATTTGCTGCGTACCAGAAACAGAGTACCTAAAGCGATAGATACAAGGATTGGATTAGTGCTGAACCGCACGAGAACCGTAAACTTAAACTCTAACAACACCTGACTTAACGTGCACGTACGTCCTACGAAGGATTCTAAGGTCAAACTACCTCTTTAAACCAGTGGGACCGCCCGAAGACTCACGGTCAACCGGCGGTCAAACACCCCATTTCGGTCAACCCGGGCCCGTGGAGCCCACGACCTCCAAACTTAGATCCGAAAGTTCCTACAGGTTCACTACGACTTAGAGAACACGTCCAGAAAGTTTGGTCTCGATCGGGCAGTCAGATTGCTCACGATCGCGCGATCGGACGATTACACTTTAACCTAAACCTAGGGTTTGTGATTTGAGTCACCGACTCCAAATCACAATCCGTCAAATCCTACACGATCCTAAAAATACAGGAACAACATACTTGGAAATGGGACCGATCCAACGGCCCGAACATATCAAACCCGGATAACGCATAATAGGCGTAAATCCGTTCGACCGTCAAACGATAACCAAATTGGAATCCGAGCACACCTATGCGCTCAGGACGACATGGGGAACATTTTAGGACACAATGCACCACCACAATAGTGCCCGACACCCGCCGGAATTGGGTGTGCATAGTAATTCGGTGACCGAAAAACTCCAAACCAATGGTCATCCTTCCTGGGTAGCTAGAACTCAACCTCCTAAGCATTTTATTCAACTACGGGAACGTCTCAAAGCGGACGGCAAGTGGCCCAAATCTCAGACCCAAAACCGGCCAAAAATGGGTATAATGAACGAACTACAAAACCTCAAATTCAATCTGCAATACCTACATAAATGGATAGAGCAGGAAGAGTAGATGAATTTTCATACCTCACTTGACCGAAACGGTTGCCGGAGTCGCCGGAAAACTCGTCGGAAAGTTTGAGAACCACCGAACTTTCAGTCGCTCCAGTTTAAAATCAGTGGGCTTTCGAGCTGGGAACTTGGGTAGGCTAGGTAGAGGACGAAGAGACGAAACTTTTGGGACTGGAATCACCCAAAACGGACACTTGTGGAGGGAGAAATTGCAAATCAAAGTGAAGAGGAAGAAATGAGGGAGAAAAAGGAGCCGTCGGGGAGAAGAAGAAGAATCGGTTCACTGTAGCGGCACTGTAGCCGCTACAGTAAAATCCGAAATTTATTTATTTATTTATTTTATTTTTCTTTTCTCTTCTAATCGCTTCCCGATCGCTACAACACGGAATTCGGTGTACCGCATATCCACGAACTCGTTTCGACGAGCCGGACGCAACGGCGCAACTCATTTCTCCAAATTCCTTATGGAATTTTTAAAGTGCCTAAAATGCCCTTAATCCCAGTGGCAAAACTGTAATTTCACCAAAATTATTTATTTGACTAAACAATTGGGATTGAATAGTGAAATCGGGTCAGGGATGTTACACCACACCCAATAGATAGAAAAATGACTAATTCGTGACAGACAAGAGTTTACCTCGGCGTCGGCTTGCGGGACCGAATCTTGAACTCGTGCCACTACGGTCACGATCGTTGACTCATAGGTTAATGGAGCTTGGAGAAGAGCTGCCTCGACCGATGGTGTTGGCACTAAGCTCTGCGGAAGAATGGTCATAGACGGTGGGATCGGCTGAGACGACACCATGGACGATCTGGGGGGCTGAGAGTAAAAAGGGGTGTTAGTCAAAAGGTCTAAAATCGTGTCAAAACAATGCATGAGTTCATAACACAAGCCCTTACCGATCGGATCACTATGCCGCCCAAACGGTGGGGGGTGATCGGCACGGCGGGCTGCGTCGCGGGCGCCACGACCACAAGAGTCTCGGCCGAAACTCCCTCGGCTAAAGTTGTAACAACCGGGCGCTCGCAAAGACGTTTGCAAAGGCGGTAAAAACAATGAGTCAAGGAACGCTTACTTGCAAAGACGATGTGCAGCCATTTCCTCGGCCCCTCGACCTCGGGTTGGCTGACTCCTCCACAACGGCCTCATCCTCGACCTGAACACCTTCGGCCGTTCTTTCCTAGGTGTCCGCCTCGATTTAGACCTCCGCCGCCACCTCTATTTCGGCCTCCATTACGGGGCCGCGGTGATCTCCTCCCTAGCCCTCTTTCGGCCATTTGCTCGGCCGGACCTGCACCGTAGGCAACGATGCCTGAAACCTTGGCACCGAAACCCTCGACGTTTGAGTAGGAGTCGATGACGTCACTGGTTGAGTAGGCCGGTCAGCGGCCAGAGTTGATCTCGCCGCAGGCGTGCGGCCGCTCGACCAACAACGGTCAAGACACAGGGCCAAAGTCATGGCCTGGGCCCTCTTCGCCCGACTCGCCTTGGGAGGGAGGGGTCCCAATTTGAATTCATCATTGCCCCCCTCAAGGCCTCTTCAACTGGCCGGGCAAACCTGGCCGAGATGAAATCCTCGTACCAGGCCGAGATGTGAGCGTCAAGAAGGTCATCCCTTTCTGGAGCTAAAAGGTGATGCCAGCCACGCCCGGTTCTCGACCAATGTCGGCCCTCCAAGATGATAGTCGATTCAAAGATAATGGAGGGAGGGGACTGTTTGAACCAGGCCAAACTGCTGCGCTACGAAATTCTACAGGTAAATTTCAGCCCCGGCCTTTGACAGCCGCAATGTAAGTCCTTGAGACCAGGAATGAACCCCATATCTCCTTGAGGTCATTTTCTGTCTCACCGTGCAGGGACGATGGCGAGGTCGTGGGCCAGGTAGAGCGGGAAGGACCGAGTCAAGCACACGCGGAACTGCGCCCCAGTTCGCTTGGCCAAGGTATAAAAGAACTTGAAACGAGAAGGCCGTCGTATTGTCCTTGGGGGCGGCTCGGGCAAGCGCGTTGGCCAACGGCTCATTATTATTGAAATTGGCAAGCCCCCTCAACTCTAGGAAGTATGCTTGAAGCTAGAATTGGAACGCCCAGGGTGGGCCACCGTGCTTCGGCCTCATCCCGTCGGTCAAGATGTCATGGAGTGACCGATAAATGTGCCCAAGTAGAAATGGGCTGAGGGCCAACTTTCCTCCCTGAGCCAGGTAGTCAGCAAGGTGGGCGAACTCCAATGTAACCTTGTTCGCCTAGCTGCAAAACACGAACTTGCATAACCAGTATTGACAGGACCCGACCCAGATTCTACCCCGAACCCGAGCCGACCTGCTGGTTTGCCCAACATCAACCCATGTCGGGCCCACAAACCGAGCAGTTACCCTTTTCCCGAAATTTACAAAGAAAGGGGCCAAGACTTCTGTCGAAAAACGGGCAGAGTCTCCCCTAAAACAGGGACTATCCCAAAATTTACAACATGTCAGACAAGCAACAGATAAAACAACCCAAGCGCCAGCATGCATATACAAATACATAACAGGCCTCCGGCCATACAATTCAACCATAAAGGTGATACAGAGCAAACTAAGAGTATAAGAATTCAACAGCGGAATAGAATAACAGAATACAAGTTTAGGGTTCAAGGACGACAGATCCTACCCTTCAGTCAAAGCTCGAGAAGAGGAGCGCACGGCCGAACGGTGGCGACGCAACCACTATGATCTGGGGGGCGCAAAACAGAAAGAGTGTGAGTGGACAAAAACAAGGTTTTACATACTTAAATCAAAGTACTAACCCCACCGTTTAAAACCATGCTAAACATGCATATGAAACCGTTTATGTACTTTAGTGATTTGAAAACCATACTACCTCAAAGTACGTGAGAGCAGTCCAGCTCAAAACATTTTTCCGAACAAAACACCCTTTTACTTTTCCCGAGGCATAACCTCTCAAATCAACCCAAGCAGGTTTATAAAATATAAACAAAAATGACTTGTTAACGTAAAAACATAAAGATGGAATAAAATTCACATAAGGTAAAACAAACCTTAAAAATGCCGACTAACTCGTTCACGTCAAGAAAACCAAACTTGACAAAAGTAGACAAATCAATTGCAGTTCAAATCATTTATATAAATATATATAAATCAGGATTTACAATCCAATAAGTAAAACCTATCAAGTACTAAAATATAATCAAGTCGCAACCAAAACAGTAAACAGCTTCCCAAACTATGAATATGAATATGAATACGAAGGTACTAACACACGCAGCGTATAGGTATAGTATAACCATAACACCGAAGGTACTAACACACGCGTATAGGTATAGTATAACCATAACACCGAACACAAGTACCAGGGAAAACAATCCAACAGGGGATCATTTGACCGACACCGGTCTGACCTCATCCGGACACCGTGCCCAGGTTGAGCCGTCCAAAGTGGGACTAAACTCACAGGCCTATATGGTAGAAACTTACCAACCATAACTCCGAAATCTGTCCTACGCGCAGACTACCCAGCTTAAGGGTCTACAGCTACACCCGTTAAGGTATGCACCGGATCGAACCATACCAAATTCGTAATCGTATCATATCGCCACGTGATAACAGTATATATATAAACATTCACAATGTACCCAACCCCAAAACAACAACACCAGGACATATACAAGTCCATCACCAACTCACCAATATAAATATATTCAAAAACAGGACATCACCGTCCCACACATAATATTCACTACTTAAAATAATCACAAGAGTCAAATGACCGCATAACAGACCTTACTCAAATCAAATGTCACACTTCCTTTAAAATCATAATCAAAACTCAACTTAAACCGAAAGTCAATAAACATCAATATAGTTACATAAGGGACTTCACATCCCGACACAGGGCATTCCAACCCAAAGGTATATAATTAAAGTATAAAGAACTCATTTGTAAACACATACCGTTAAACCAAACGTAATATCCAAAATATACATATGTATATATATATATAAATATATATATACATATGTATATATATATATAAATATATATATACATAAAATATAATGATACTTTAAAATACAATAACTCAAGCCCAATCCCATATACATATCTATATATATATATAAATATATAAATATACGTATAATCCATTCCCATTATTCCAAAGTATTTATTCAAAATAAATATATATATATATGTATAAATATATACATATATAAAATCAAAGTATAAGTAATTATACTTCATATGGTTTAAACGCCCAAAACCGAATACGTAATCTAACGGAATATACTAACGTTCAAATATTCAATTATATAATTAAAATATAATATAACAACCCTTTTAAATATAATATCCCAAAAGATCCATAAATTCTCATTTATGTATAATAATCCTTTAAATCTATATTTTATAAAGTATAACGACTTCAAGCTTAAAATAGCTCAATTATATAACCCAATTTCAATACGAAAGCCACCGGGCGTTCACCACATCCCGTTCAATACCCAAAGGTATAAATACTAATAAAATATAACGTCAGGGCCCCACATATAAACCGGCAACCCAAATCAAGCATTAGACTCAAATGCTAGCCCCTTTAATATATTTAAACCAAAGTCAAACAAAGACTTAAAACACTTATCAAATTCAAGATTTAAAACTATTATTAAATCTCATTTCATGCATTTCATGCAATTCATTCAAATCATGCTCATTTGAAAACAAAGTCCACTCACCATTGGTCCTACGCTGCATAACCCTAAAGGGTCCCACTTGTCGTATAGCGGAAAAGAGTACCTAAAGCGATAGATACAAGGATTGGATTAGTACCGTGAACCGAACGAGACTCGTAAACTTAAACCCTAACAAAACCCGACTTAACGTGCACGTACGTCGTACTAAAGATTCTAAGGTCAAAGTACCTCTTTAAACCGGTGGGACCGCCCCGGAAGACTCACGGTCAACCGGCGGTCAAACACCCTGCTTCGGTCAACCCGGGCCCGCGGAGCCTACGACCTTCAAATCGATCCGGACATTCCTAGAAGTCCAACAAAGTCAACTACACAGCAAACAGACCTCGGGAGACACTCGGTCAACCCTGGTCAAACTTGGTGGCCCGGCCCTAATAGGTCAAATCGGCCTGTGGGTCCCATGACCTCTAAACTTAGATCCGAAAGTTCCTATAGGTTCAAAACGACCTAAACAACGTATCCTCAAGGTTTGGTCTCGATCGAATGGTCGGATTGCTCACGATCGCACGATCGGACGGTAACCGGGTTACCTAACCCTAGGGTTAATGATTCGGAGTATCCGGGACTCCGATTCTTGGTCCGTTTGTTCCTACATGATCCTAGAGGTACAGGGAACAACATACTTGGAAATGGGACCGATCCAACGGCCCGAACATATCGAATCCGGATAACGCATAATAGGTGTAAATCCGTTCGACCGTCAAACGATAACAAAAATGGAATCCGAGCACACCTACGCGCTCAGGACGACATGGGGAACATTTTAGGGCACAATGCACCACCACAACAGTGCCCCGACACTCGCCGGAATTGGGTGTGCGTAGCAATTCCGGTGACCGAAAAAACTCCAAACCAAGGGTCAAGACTTCAGGTATAGGTTCAACTCAACAAGTGGAGCATTTTATTCAACTACGGCAACACCTAGTTTGGCCGGCAAGTGGCCAAAAATTCAACTCAAAAATGGCCTAATATGGTTTTCTAAATCGAACAACCTAGGCTTGAAACCGATCTACAATACCTACATAAATGGATAGAGCATGAAGAGTAGATGAAGTTTCATACCTCACTCGACCGAAACGGTTGCCGGAGTCGCCGGAAAACTCGTCGGAAAGTTTGATAATCATCGAACTTTCAGTCGCTCCAGTTTAAAATCCTTGAGTTTTCGAGCTGGGATAATGGCCAGGATAGATAGAGGAGGAAGAGACGAAGATTTAGGGACTGGAATCACCTGAATCGGACACCGGACGGAGGAGAAATCGCCAGTCAAAGTGACTGGTCTGTGAAGGGAGAAAAATGAGAGGAAGAGAGGAAGAATCGGGGAAGAAGAAGAGATCCGCCGGCGCTGTAGCATTTTTACTGTAGCGGTACTGTAGCCGCTACAGTAAAATCTGAAATTCTCTTCCTTTTTTTTTTTCTTTTCTCTTCTAATCGCTTCCCGATCATTACAACACGGAATTCGGTGTACCGCATATCCACGAACTCGTTTCGACGAGCTGGACGCAACGGCGTAACCTATTTAAAATACCCTTAATCCCAGTGGCAAAACTGTAATTTCACCAAAATTATTTATTTGACTAAACAATTGGGATTGAATAGTGAAATCGGGTCAGGGATGTTACAAGTATAGCAAGAACGCAGCATGCTCGACCTTACCAAGGGGAGCAAGGGAATCATCCTCGGTGCTATCCTCCACGCCGAAGTTATTGTAGAAGATGGAGTAGTTCAGCATGTTTTTTGCCTTGCCTCATGCGAGTTGGGAGACCGTGGGCCAGGCGGCCTTGAAGTTCCCTTCAACCTCAGGGGCAACAAGTGCGGCGTTCACTTCCACGCCGATTGGGGAGAGGCCGAACAGCGCGGCCATGTCCAGAACGGTCGGTGTCATCATGTCGAACTGCAGGTTAAGGATGTTGGTGGCCTGAAGACCAGAAGCTGAGGGCCGCGACAAGAAGAGACCGATCCATCACTATCGGCCGCTCAAACAGCTTGATTAAATGATAGATCCCCTGAGCTTTCCATTGCTTGCCGAAGAAATGCTCCATCCTCGGTAGCCATTTCTCCCACTCTGAAGTCAAGGTCGGCCATTGAGTCTGCAGCCGGTTGGTGTTCCAGTTTTGGTAGTCTCCGTGGTCAAATGCCAAGAGATCTACCGACCCATTCTTGAGATTGGCCGCAAGCCTCTCGGGCATGCCACCCTCGGCGGGGGCCGAGGAGGTGAAGGTCAGAGGTTTTTGAAAGAAAAATGCAAGAAGCAATTCTAACTTGGTCACAACTGATAACGAAAGGCTAGGAGAGAAGGTCAGGGAACTTGGAGTCAAGGTTGAAGACTGGAGAATTCGAGAGAGAATTTTGGCAGAGTTTGGGCGTCTGAGTATTTGAAAGCGTAAAGAAGACGAAGAAGGAAGGGCTTTTATATTGGCGCTCAAATACGAACCAAACCAATATGGCTATCCCCCTCGAACAACGTAATGGTCTGACAAAACGCTTGAGTTCGTGATGACGTGTCAAGCTCTCATGAGCCATCGTTTCGCTTGACAAGATGAACCGACGGCTCACCCGAATCAAGGCAACAATGGCATGAGCAGCGTGCAAGCGCATTTAATAACGCCATAGCTGTGGCATTACTTTTGACGAAGACGAAGTACCATTCCCTATGATCCATTCGGCCTTCAATCGAGCTTTTAAAACAAAGTGTAAAGCCGAAGAATCCGGGAATAGGGGGCAATGTTTGTGCCTAAAATTCTCGGTCCAAAAGACCGACCTTATTACGGCCCCACTCGGCCAAGGTCTCTGGCCGAGGGGCGAGAACTCTCGACCAATCCCTTCAACATAAGAAATATCAAGGTCTTGAGCCACGGCCACGGCTTGTGTCCCCGGCCGAGAACATTCTCATCCACGGCCATGGTCGAAAAATATCTATTACAACTTGCCTTGAGTGCCCCCCATAGCTCATTAAAAGGGTAATGGCTTAAAACATGTTCATATTGGCTTAAACCAGACTGTCTCATTCAAAAGAAGCACGTGGAGAGAGAACGATTGTGACGCTGACACATGTTGATTAAACATGTAATGGGTAGATTTCGTTAGGTAAGGCATTATCTCCCCTAAATCGTGGAAAAGCCACCAACTCTAAGAAGAATTAAATGCTCTCCTATCTGCCAAGTCAAGGGCATTTAATGCTTCTCTCAAAACACGTCCCGAATCAATCTCTGTGACGATGGGCCGAACATCACGGCGATCACCACCATACTTATTGATTTCCAGCCACCTACTCCCTCCAATTAAGTAGGAAACCATGAGGTCACGGGCCCGCCATCTTCCCCGAAGTGCATCCTATAAATACCATACCCTTAGCAACATTAAAAGGGTTCAAACACCACACAAGCCTCCCACGGAGCAAAAATTTAGCTTTTCCTGTCATTTACATTCTTGTAATGCAATTTCAATATGTTTACTTGCTTTCCTAGGAGTAGTGACAAATTGTAAGAAACTTCCGTTCATCAATATATCATACAACCCTCGAGTTTTCGAGGCGCCGGAACACCATCCTCTGTTACTTTTCCGCTCATCCCATATATCATACAGCCTTTGCCACCCGGCGAAGCGCTGGAGCACCACCCAGCACCACCCATCGTTTCCACCATCCACACCACCACCAACGGCCTTGTAGTTCAGGCCGTGAACTTGATGGCCGAGATCAGTTCCTCTCTCAGGTTCAATCACTTCGAAGTGAAGTCAAACTCAACAGGCGCACTCAACTCACCAATCCATCCAAATCACCCTTGAATGTACAGTAGACCGTGCTGGCACGCCCGCGCACAAGCACCACAAAACCAAAGAAGGACGACCTGTGTTAACGCAGACCTCCCTGGCCCGGTTCTCTAGGGCGTGAGATCCGCATGACCAACAAACACTTCCCTAAAAAACTTTGACAGTGGAAATGTAAAGCCCAACGAGAAGTAGAACGGACAGAACGTGATGATCCTGGCACCAGGATTGTTCGGGTCTGCTCGGGGCACATCTTCAATCAATGGCTCCGCTAACCTGACATGCACATCTCTCGGAATGGCGGAATCGAAAATGGAACGCCATGCCTGAAACTAAGCCTCGTTCGTGACACAGTGCAGATTGGCCACGAACCGCTTCTTGTATACCTCGGAGCCACCCTACATGTACAAAGGCGCTTGTGAGCTTGGTGATCGGCTTCTCTCATTACGAGACATGATCGCTCAACAGTTGCAAAACATAGGAGAAAAGCGCAAATCAAAACCCTAGTTCGTGGTTGACAACAACAACAAAAAATAACATAATAAGGGGCAGCAACAAAAAAACAAGGAGGAAATTGGAATTGCTTGGACCAGCCCAAGCAGCCAGCTCGTGGGTCCCAGTGACACCAGCCAAGGCCAGCGCCTCCTTCTCACAACCAAGCTACTGGCAAGCCTAGCTAGGCCCGTGTCAAGCTCTGTACCAGCCTAGGCTCGTGCCTCGTTCGTTCCAGCTCCTCAGCCCAATTCGCGCAAGCCCGACTTGAGCAGCTCTCCCGTCCTGGCCCGTGCAGCGCACAAGGCCCACTTGCAGCGCACACTGGTCCACGACTCCAGCCCTGGACCGCTAGCACATGGCTCTAGCCTTTGTCGTGCATCAAGGCATCTTGCCTCTAACTTGGGCTCTCTTGCGCACGGACCCTTCTAGGCATTCCAGCCTTGATGTGTCCCAGCGCCAATCACCACCACTCCGGCATGGGCTCGTGGTGACCACCAAACCTTAATGACCAACCAGCTGGACTTCAACCTGGAGCAACCGAAAATTCAAAAAAAAATATCAACCTCTCAAGCTAAATTACCTTGGAATATACGGCGACTCCTCTCTTTTACAAGCGGTACAACCCTCCAAAGATCTCTCTCAAGCAGAAAGTAGGAGAATAAGTTTGCGAGTTAAAAAGAGTGAAGAGAAGCCCCATATTTATAAGGATCAATATTCCTTGACCTACAAGGAATCTCAAGCCCATTCCAACTGGGTGTTTAGAAAATTAGCAAGTCACAAGCCTCCTCCAATCAGAGCCCAAGTCACAAAAGGAAGCCCGGATGCGGTGGACAGCGCAACAATCAATTCACACCTCCTCCATCGCGGACGAATATCCCTAGGGAGGAAAATCACTCCCACAAATATTATACAACGACGGTAGTTATTTCCCAACATTTTAAATTGCACACCATGTCTCTATTTTGAATAAACCGTTGTTGGGATTAAAATTCCACTACGGTATTGAGGGTGACATATTTAGTTTACTTGTTTTACAAGCTATCTTCACTCACACGATCCCACTCTCTCTCTCTCTCTCTCTCTCTCTCTCTCTGCAATTGATTTTAACTGTATTTCTGCTAAAGCATGCTGGTTTAATCCAAAATTTTTATTTCTGTGAATTTTGCATTTAAATTAGACGACGGCTTTGTATTTTTGCATTGTAATAAATGATATACCACGACGGTTTTAAGTTATCGACGTGTATATTGTAATTCAACGTCAGTTTTGTTGTAGGAACCGTCGTTTGTATATAATTACCACGACGGTTGTTTGTTCAGTTAATTTTTTACAAACAGAAAGCCAAGTGCTTAGACGTTTCTGAGAAGAAGCAACAAGCCCTTTGTGGTTATGCGGAGACGACATTAAAGGTTCATGAAAAGATTATGAGCTTTACAATTGAGAATGAAGTGTTTGGATTTGATTGTGAAACCTTCATCTCACATGAAGATATTACACAATTTGCAACAATGGAATAAGTTGGAGCCACTGTCATTGCAATATACATGAGGTAATTGTCCTTATCAAATTTTCATTTTACACTCTACTTTCTTTAAAAAGGAAAAACTCATTGGATCATTTCATATATTTAGGTGCCTATTTGAGGTTTTGAAAACTTCAAATATGGTGAACATGGTTGGCTTGTGGACCCTGCTCAAGTTAGTGCTAACTTTGGCTCATTAACTCAAAGATCTCGTTTGTTAGCCACTAGACTTCAAAGGACAGATGGGGAACATATTTTCTTGATGCCTTACAATCTAAGGTTAGTCCCCTAACAAGATTTTCTTTGTATGATACAGTGTGTATAAAAGTGTTTAACCTTTATGTTTATTTTGTGTAGCTTTCATTGGGTCTTGGTCATTGTGATAGCAAAGAGAGAGACTGTTTATTTTCTGGATCCACTACCAAACCGATTGATTGATGATGAGTGCAAAAACATGGTGAACACATAAGTTGATTTACTATCTTGTAATGTGTGTTTGTAGCCTAAAATAGTTTTGAATAACACTTCGTTGTCCTGAAACAGTGCTATCAAAACATATAATTCCCACATAGGCAGACAAGGCAGGAAAGCACCCATTTGGAAACTCTACAGGGCACTCCAAAGCAACCAAGCAATGTAGAGTGTGGGTACTATGTAATGCGCTTTATGAGAGATATCATCGAGGATCCTGCCCTAGAATTTGAGAAGAAGGTAAATGGAAAAATTACATATTTAAATTTCTGCGGTTTTGTAATTTACCACGTCGGTAAATGAAAAAACCGTCGATTGTATTACTATACCACGACTGTTTTTTCCTATCGACGTCGCTCGACAGCGCTCGACATTTAACATATTTTTTATATATTTTTTATGGATTGCAGTTTGAGAAGGGAAAAGATCAATTACCAAACCCCCAAGAAGCCATTGATGAAGTCAGAAAGGAATGGGCAGATTTTGTATGCCTTCATATGGATTAGGGGAGTTTGACAAACATTAATCCTATTATAAACATTTTTTTTAATGTACATATTTTCGTTAGAATCAGACAATTTTTTGTAGATATTTTTGGTAGAATTTGGTGGTTATTTTTCCTGTGAATTAAAAATTTGTTTTAATTTATGAAAACCGACGTCTGATGATAGTTCCAACTTCATAATTATTTCAAAAAACATCGTCTTATAAACGTTATAAACAAACAAACGGATGTACATATATAAAATGACATGTATACAACCAAAACATGGCGGTACATATATAAAATGACATGTATACATCTAAAACACGACGGTGTATATAAAAAACGACGTCTGTATTGTAATTTTAAAGAAAATAAATAATACAAAACAACGTCAGTGGTGGAAAACTACAGACATCCTAAAATTTTACCACGATGAAAAATATATAAGAAACGACATTGTAACTACTGCGTCGTTAAAAACATAGAAAAGGACATTGTACAGGATAAACAATGACTTTATTTTCTGACTTACAAACGTCTTAAGGTGTAATAAACACGTCGGTAAATGCAACGGCAATATTTTCCTGCCTACGGACGTCTAAAGACATTACAACGTTGATATATACAAAAATAACAAATTGGTAACTGCATACCACAGCGGTTATGACTTGATACCGACGTGGTTGCTTGTTGTTTATAAGCAATTTTTTATTGAATTTAATTGATAATATTTATAATAAATTTATAAAAAAATCCAAAAATTACACAGAAAACTCCTATGCACGCATTGAGATATTTTATTCCCCCTAATGCTTTCAAAAATGTAATTTGAGTCATAAAAATTAAAAATTAAAAATTAAAACCAAACTTAAAAAATTATTGATAAAACACAACATCACTTATAGTTTCATAACATATTCATATGACTTGTGTCATCCATTGGTGCGATAAATTCAAATATATTAAATACTTCTTTTAGCATTTTAATATAGAAGGCATTGTCATAAGGAGTCCATAGCAATTTTCAATTTATTTTTCTCATACATTATTATTTTTTTACAATATTTAAAAATATATATTTTTATAATTTAGGATTTAGGGTTTAGAGTTTATTGAAACAACACCGGTTTTCTATTTTATTTTCAGGTTTAGACTAAACCACCCTAAACCCTTTTGTATTATTTTACTATTTTTATTTTTTTAAATTTATAATTTAGGATTTAGGGTATATTGAAACGACGCCAGTTTTCTATTTTATTTTATGTCAATTCCACCCTTGCGCACACGCGTTCGAATCCCAACAAAACCAAAACCCTAATAATAATTTTGTTTTTAAGACGTCTGTGAAGGTTTTCCCTACCACGACGCATTTCGTACACTCACCGTCATTTTAAATACCGCCATTTTTTTTATTTGAATTAGACGTCCATCTTGATTAAGTAGCGAAGAATAAAATGAAAATAACAGCAGTATAAATATAATAACGGTCGTTTAAGTGTAACACTTTTAACAACGATGTTACTTTTTTTCATCGATATTTAAAGAAGCGCGCAATCAGAAAATTTGGCCTTGACCTAAAATTTTCAGTTTTCGCTCTAAATCTTCCGCTCTCTCTCTTCAACTCTAATTCTAAGTGTGCTCTCCAGCCTCCGTCGAATCCAAGTTGACCTCGAAAACCATTTGTCATATTCTATCAGCTCTGGGTTCTAAAATACAAACATAATCTAACTTTCCTTCTGAAATCATTGAATAATTTCGTTGGATCCGATCCTTATGGGTTTTAGATATATGTTTTGTGTGCTTTAAATGTTTTCGAAGGAATGGGTTCTTAAGATACGTGTTCTTAATCACTCTTTGTCGTTATGGATCTTAATATTTGCATGCTTTTCATAAAAATTCATTTGTTATGAGTCTTTATATATGTTTGGTTAGCTATTGGTTCTCAGAAATGGAATGGCAATTGAAGATTTAGTCTCTTGTATTTCCGTTATAAGGCAGATTCCTCGTAACTACTGTCATATGAAATTTGATGTGCTGTTTTTAGAATCCTTCACTGTCTTTAGTAGTCTAAGATGACGGTTATTGGACAAAACCGTCGTCTATATTTGTAAAATAAGTCGTTTTTTTTTTGTAAACTGTAATCTGTTATAGTGATGGTCATTGATTGTCTTTTCACTTTATTATATATAATAGGCTATAGTGTCAGAGATGGATAACTCATGAATGCATGCGGATAGAAGATCAAAGGCATATGAGTTAAGAGTGGAAGCATTTTTGAATTTTGCTGTAGAAAATCTTCTAACTACAACACATATTCATTGTCCATGTGTTAAATGTGAGAATTTTCAATTGCTTGGAGTTGGAATTATAAGGGACCACTTATATTTTAATGGAGTTGACCAAAACTGTAAGAATTGGACATTTCACGGAGAACCTTGGCAATCAACTATTAATCACTACAAGAAAATTGAGTAAGCGTGCCGTAAATGACAATTCACGGCGTGTGGCTGCCTGCGCGAAAGGCCAAGCCGTAAAAGCCTTTTTTTTTTACGGCGTGCATTCGCATGCCGTAAACGTTAATAAGATGTGCCATGATTGAGTTCTCGTAAAAGTTTGAACTAATTACGGCGTGTTTTGCGCACGTGAAAGATATGGACAATATCTTTCACGACGCACATTGCACGCCATAATAGAGTCGTTTATTCACATTTAAGGCGGGTGAAGCACGCCGTGTTTGAGTTTTTTTTTTTTTAAAATTTAATTAATTAATTTCCTACTACCCTGATTTCATATTAACAAATATACTTATATCAAATATTGCCTTGGACACACATGATTTCACAAAAAGAAAATAAGTGTAGCAATCAAACTTTAAAGAAAGAACCATTTCATTGATAACTATACCAATTTCAAATAGTTCAGTTAATGAACTTCACACATGTACAAGCACACAAATACAAAAAGAGAAGTCAAGAACCTTCTTCTCCTTGTGGATCTTTAATGCAACTCTAGTTACTCCAACCAAAGACTTCGAACTTGTCAGATGAACACTTACAACACTGCAAAGAATAGAGTCTTAGAAGTATAATTCAAGCTTCGATTTTAGTAACCACAGTTTCAAATAACTCAAACTCAATAGAGCCCTAATCCCAGCTACATGGGACCAGTTTGCATGAATTCCTTTCTCATCAACAATTCCAGAAAACTCTTTAGATTGATAATATTATAAATAAATAAATAAAAGCATAGCCAAGGAAACCAATCTTACTTAAGCTTCTTCTTTGCAGTGGCCTCTACAACCCAATCACCAATCAAATTAAAATCAGTCCCTTTGGGAAGTAAATCAGCCTGATATTACAAAGTATAATCAATTAGAATGGTTGCTTACATCAATATAACATTAAATAAGCAACAACAGGCAGTTTAATACCTTAGTAATCACAAATATTAGAAAGTATAATCACCACTCCAGTACTCTCAAAAGCATAAGTTTGAAACTTGATAGCATTAATCAACACATTTCAGAAAAGTTAACACATTTCAACTAGTTCGACCATAACAAGCCATATGCTAACTAGGTTTTACATAAGCCAATCCTCGCACTATATTGTTCAAGAAATGAACTAAGACATATTCTTCTTCTTTATCCCTACACTAGAATTCTCATACCCATTAACATTCCAAAATCAACAACTCCCTCAGCTATAAAAACTTTTATCTTGAAAACTAACACCAAAACACAACACTAACCAACCTCAACCAAACATGGATAAACTCATATTCTCTTCAAACAATTAACAATTACTTAAGTTTCTATCTCTAAAGGGAAAATAAATCATTTAAATTTCAACAATTTCGTATGGTATCAAGTTCGACAAATTAATTGCCCAAAATCTACAATTTATACCAGAATAAACTGGGAAAGAGAAAACTGAAATTAAAATGTCTTGCTTTCCCACATATGAAAAAGAAAAAGGTTCAACTCCAGCTCTACCACCGAAAAGCAATACTTTGCTCTGCTTAGTTTGAGAAGATACTAATCAAATCAACTATCAATCATATGCTTCATACTCTAATTCTTTATACTCAACAAAATTAAGGAAAAAAAATTGGAAATAAGCTGAATTCTACTTGAACGAATAGTTTAATTGGGCTTAGTTAAATAAAGGGTTTCATTTTCCTACAGACCCACATGGGAAAGTAACTAAGATTCAAATAAGTGCAAAAAAAGACAAATGCATGAAAACCTATCTACTAGAATACTACACAGGTATTTGGGGTCTGCTACATGGAGGGTAGGCTAATATTCCAATATCGAAGTGTTGTACGGAATTATGTGAGGAATTAATATAACGAAGACTTGTGAGATATTTCTTAGTGACCACCACCAATAACTAAACAGAAGTTCAATCCCAATTCATATTTCTCAGAGCATAAAAAAGAACCCATCAAGAATTCAATCCAAAAGCAAGAAAAGGATCTCACAGATAAAGAAAGAGCTAGAAAGTAAGAGAGGGTTAAAGGGTATTGTTACCTGGGAGGACGAATAATAAAGTTGACAAGCTGCTCCATAGATTCAAAATGATCTTCCCCTGAGCTGTAAGCTGGTCTGGATCGACGGCAGAAGTGGCCGGATTGGCCAGTGGTTCGATTTGAAAACCCGGAAAAATCGGAGTGGACACGGTCGACGGTGGAGGAGGTTTCGAGCGGGGAAATCCGGCTGGATGGTAGAGAGAAGAGAGAGGGAGAGATTGGTGGCGGTTTGGTGGCTTGGTGTGGCTGGACGGCCTCTGGCCGTGACTGGTTCGAACGGAGAAGAAGACGCAGGGGGTTTTCGATCGGGGAAGACGAAGGAGAAAGGGGAGAGAGAGCTTGGAGGCGGGTTTGGGGGTTGGGCTTGGCCGGACGGCACCAAAATTGGTGGTTCCGTCGCCTGGTTTTCGAATGGAGGTGGGGTCGCATCGGGGAAGCAGGCTGAAGGGTTCTTGAACACGCGATGGGTTTTTAAGCTTTTTTTTAAAAAAATTATTAATTAAATTTGGTGAAAAAAAAAAGCGGCACTCACAAAAAATATTGGATTTATCCTTTTACGGCTCGCAACAAATGCACACCCTAAATACTTACTTTTCTTGTAGTGTTTTACGGCGTGCTTTGCACGCCATAAATAGTATTTTATTTTGTTTATCTATTACGGCGTGCATATCTAGCACGCCATGAATAACAAAAAAACACGATGTGCACACAAAGCACGCTGTAAAAAGTACTGGAAAAAAGTCATTTATGGCGCGCACCAAATGCACGCCATAAAAAGTCATTTTATATATCCTTTTACGGCGCGCAAAAGATGCATGCGGTAAATTGCGCGCTGTAAATACTTACTTTTCTTGTAGTAAATGCTAATAGAAATGTGGATGAAGATGATGACCATAGTAGGTACAGTTTTGTTTCTGAAGAAATAGAGGTGGGTGATAATGATTTAGGCGATGTTGGATCCGATCCTTATGAGCTTTCCAATGTGATTCGGGATGGAGATCAACCCTTGTACCTGGTTGAAGTAAGTACACCCAGTTGATGGCAGTAGTGAAGTTATATAATTTGAAAACAAAACATGGGATGAGTGATGTTTGTTTTACAAAATTGTTGATACATCAAGGAGATTTGCTTCCATAAGGAAATACAATACCTTCCTCTATGTATGAGGCAAAGAAGACTTTGTGTGCATTGGGGTTGAGTTATAAGAAAATCCATGCATGCCCCAATGACTGCATCTTGTATAGGAAGGATTATGAAGATTCAACTAATTGTCCTACTTGTAGTATCTCAAGGTGGAAGGAAGTCAAAGATTCAATTTTGAAAGAGGGTGTCCTAGCGAAGGTGGTGTGGTACTTTCCACCAATTCCAAGGTTTAAAAGGATGTTTCAATCAAGTAAGACAACTAAGACACATGATCGTCAACTGATTTTCTGTGAAGTTCCGTAGTTAAAAAAACCTATATTTGAACCTTGTTTTGGTTTTTTAAACAGTTTTTCATTGATGTAGGCCCTTGAGATTGCAATGGAGCTAGATGCCCCCCAAGCTCCAAGTTCTGAGGACTTAGTTCAAGATACAATCCCTTCAGCTCTGCCTAATCCAACAACAACCTCTCACCCAATCATAACAAAAATGACTCAAATGCGAGACCATTCAAAGGATGAAGCAAGGTCCATAATTGATCACTGGATGTTGGCACTTTTGAACCTGAGGGTTGGTGAAGATGTTCTTAGAGAAGTCTCTCACTCCTTGCACATCCTTGGCCAATCTTATCCAAGATTGAGGATTGCCTTGGAGAAAGCTACGTGAATTTGAACTCGTTGAGGATAGATTAAAGGGCATTGACTCCTCCTCTCAAGCCTCTGCTCCTCTTTGTCAACGCCAACTCCAATTTGATAAAGAGGAGAAGACTCAAGACCAAAGGCTTCAACGGGCAAGACAAATTAGGAAGCTTGGGCTCAAAAAGAATGCAGGCTATCCAATTCTAGAGCTGAACTTCACCAAATTGAGAGCTTCAAAGAGAGTGCAAGAAGGAAAGCTGATGGGGATTGTCGAGCTTTGGGCTCCAAAGGGGTAGAACACAATCGTGTCGACGAAAATACTTGCAAGTTCTTAGGGAAAGTAAAATATAAGGATATGGCCCTGGAAGAATTCTTCCCAGACCTTAGAAGAATTACTTTCCAGCTGCAAGATATTATGCTTATTATGTAATAGAAATATTTATTTTATAAATATAAAAAGTTTCACCATTGTTTTGGCAATAACTTCTTCATTGACATTTCAATTCTTTTTAACCAAAATTTGGTCAAAGTTTATTTATTCATATTTCATATTACTCCGTTAACTGGGCAGATAATAAAATCAGAATATGGATAAAGAAATCCAGAAATACATGAAAGAGTTGCTTATTTATCACTTAAATCTATCTCTCTTTCTTCCTAAAGTGAAAGGTGGTACTTCTTCAACCATTGGCCATTGATGGGATGTTGGTGTACATCTCCATCTCTGTCCATCAATTGATAAGCTCCTTTTCCCAAAATTCTTTTGATGATAAAAGGTCCTTCCCATGTCGACCTGAATTTCCCAAAATCGGTGATATGAGCTCCAGGTGACAGGATTGCTCTCCAAACTAGTTCGCCTTATGCAAAGTTCTTTTCACGGACTCTTTTGTTAAATGCTCGAGCAACTGCCTATTTCACAGTCATTAAGTGATTTAGAGCCTTAGCCGGATTTGCACTTAGATTATCCAGCTCTGGCATCATGGCTTGAAAATAAACCTCTTCATTCATGTCGGGTTGGCATTCTATTCTCAAGGATTGAACATTTATTTCTATTGGTAGAACTACGTTGTGACCATAGGTTAAAGCAAAAGGAGTAATACCTATTGTTGTCTTTTTACAAGTCCGATCTGCCTATAAAGCTTTAGATAATCTCCCATGCCAGCCCTTAGGATTAGTGTGAGCCATTTTCTTGATGATGTTGATCAGAACATTGTTGGTAGACTCAACCTGCCCATTAGCCCTTGGAAAGTAAGGACTTGACTGTACGAACTTTGATTTTGTATGAATCGCAAAGTTTTGGATTTCTTTTTACGTGAAGGAAGTACCCTATTTGTAGTGATCGCTTCTAGAATTTCAAATATGTGGATGATATGACTTTTGATAAATTCAATCACTGTCTTGGTGGAGATTGTTTTTAAGGCTTCAGCTTCCACCCACTTGGTAAAGTAGTCGGTGGCCACGATAATGAAAGTGTGTTCATTGCTTGATGTGGGACCACTTTTCCAATGAAATCCATAGCCAACCTCTAAATGGTAATGGTTTAACTACTTGATTCAAAGGAAAGGATGGGGCATGCTGGATCGGGCCATTCCTTTGGCAATCCTTACACCCTTTTGGGTATTTGAAGCGATCTTTCTCCATGGTTGGCCAACTCGCCGAGAAGCCATCGCATTTTCTTGCCCGATTGGTGAGCACCACATGAACCTTCATGTACTTCTCCCATGACCTTCATTGAATCTTCAAGCCCTAGACACCTGAGTAACACACCCTCTTTTGATCTTCTAAGCACCTCATTATTCATAAGTACATATTTTGGGGCTTGACGTCTTAATCTCTTGTTCACTCTAGGGGAAGAATTAGATAGATAATCAATCAATGGTTTCCTCCAATCGACTCCCTTTATTTATGTGGTATTGACCTACATGTCCATTCTTCTGGTGATGACTGATGGGAGGGAGAACTCTTTTCTGGATTTTTATAATTCTTTCTATTTGATCATCTTGAATCTGAATTCCAGAAGCCACCTGTGCCATCTCATTAGCTGCTAAGTTCCGCTGTCTTGGAATATGTTCAATAGTGATCTCTTTGAATGCACAGCTCAAGTTTCTAGCTGCTACGTAGTATGCTGCCATGTTGGGGTCTATGCAACTGTATTCATTGGTTAGTTGCTTGATCACTAGTTGAGAATCTCTGAAAACCTCCAAGTGTTGTACTCCTAGTTCCAATAGAATTTCCAAATCGATGATCAATGCTTCATACTCTACTCTGTTATTGGTACTTCGAAGTCTAGTTGGAAAGAATATGCATATCGGGCACCAAAAGGGTCTTCCATAACGATACCTACTCCTACTAAAGAGTCTGATTCAGAACCGTGAAAAATAATTTCCATGGTTTGATTTGAACTGTTTTGACTGGAATAAGTATCTGCCCTTTCTGATTTTGCAATTTGAAGCATTTGTGTTTGACTTTAGTTGCTGGGGATCTTTCATCGGGCAGAAATCCCAAGTGAGCAATCTCCATAGTAGTTAAATCTTCTATCTCTATGCAAGGATGAGCTGCTAGAAAGTCTGCCACTGCTTGTCCCTTTACTACCTTCTAAGGTACATATCAGAAACTAAATTCTGACAAGGCCAAAATCCATTTATCAACCTTCCTCTCAACACAGGTCTTGACAACATGTATTTGATTAGGTCGGTTTTAACAATGATGTGTATGGTAAAAGGTAGCATGTAGTGCCTCAATTTCACAGCTGTGAAATAAAGCGTCAGGCACAGTTTCTCAATAGCAGAATACCTGATTTCTGTATCTTGCAAGATTCTACTCAGCTAATAAACAGCCCGCTCATTTCCTTCTTCATTTTCTTGAGCCAACAAACTACCTATGGAGTTTTCTAAAGCAGAAATGTATAGTTTCAGTGGTATACCCTTCTTTGGGGGCATTAACACTGGTGGATTACTTACGTAATGATTGATCTGCTCAAACGCTTCTTGTTAGAGAGATCCCGAGTTGAATGGATCTCCTTCCTTGATTCTTAGTAAGGGTGAAAAAGCTTACACTTTCCCTGCCAAATTAGCAATAAATCTTCTCAAGAAGTTGATCTTGCCAAGCAAACTGTGCAATTCTTTTTTGTTTCTTGGGGCTGGAGCATCAATGATTGCTCTAGCCTTGTTCTTGTCCACCTCGATGCCTCTTTGGTGCACTAGAAATCCCAGAAAATTGCCTACTTGAAGGCCAAAGGCACATTTCTTTGGATTCATCTTCAACTGATGCTCTCTCATTCTTTCGAAGGATTTTCTAATATCTTCAACATGTTGATATTTTTCTTAAGACTTGATAACCACGTCGTCGATATCGACCTCGAGAGTGTGCCCTATCATGTCATGAAAATTGGCATTCATAGCTCTCTAATAGGTAACTCCAGCATTTTTGATTCCGAAGGGCATGACAACGCACTCATATGCGCCCACCGCTCCTAAAAGTAGTTTTGTGAATATTCTCTTCTACGATCATGATTTGGTTGTAGCCTGCATTGCCATCCATGAATGATAAAATTTGATTGTGAGCTGCCTCATCAATCAACATATCGACCACTGGCATTGGATACTCATCCTTAGGTGTGGCTTCATTAAGGTTTCTATAATGAACGCAAATTCTCACAACCTTGGTGATTTTCTTCAGAACAGGAACAATATTTGCTACCCATTTTACATATTAGGCTGGTCTTATTAAGCCTGCTTTTAATAACCTTTCGATCTCTTCTTTGAATTTTAATTATGTTTCCACAGAAATTCTTCATGGTAATTGTTTCACATATTTGTATTCATCCTTGATTGGCAGCCTGTGCTCAACTAGCTTTTTGTTTAAACCTGGCATTTCGTGATAATGCCAAGCAAAACAATCTTTGAATTCTTAAAGTAGTGCAATGAGTTCCTCTCTGATCTTTTGATCCAGCAAGCCATTGATGAAGATTGGCCAGGATCATCTTCTGTCCCCATATCTATTTCCTCCGAAGGATCGTGAACTTCAAGTGGTGAGTCATCCAATTGAGTTGGAGCCATTTGAATTTCTTTTTCCTAGTTTTGTAAATCGGGCCAGCTTTCTTCATTTAGGAATCCATGTCCATTTTTCCTTCTTCCTTCTAGTATTGTGTTAAACTCTCCATGAGTGATATGACCCTCATGAATTGGTCTTTATGCACAGGGCCTTCTTTATCCATAAATAATGGGAAAGGTGAGGTGTGGTCTCTCCCATGCTTCGTGGATAAGTTGAGACCATACTGGACATATTTTTGGGCCATTACCGCTGGAGAGTGGCCATTCTTGATCAACTCCTCAATTGTTAAAGGAGCAATATCTTTATTATAAAACCTAGCGTTGATAGCATTAGCTGTAGGCAAGAACAGTTTAGGATCAGCTCTTACCATTTCATATCCTTCTACTTCTTCATTCTACATCAGTAGTTCCTGATGTAGAGAAAAAGGGATGGATATGCTCTAATGGATCCATTCTCTACCCAATAGGGCATGGTAGATATGCTATCAACCACAAAGAAAGACACCATGAGTGTTTTAGACCCTACTTGAAGTTTTGCTAGTAAGATACCGTGAGTAACAGTAATGCCCCCAAAGAAGTTGGACATTGTCAGTTCCATAGGGATGAGATCATTCTTGGATTTCCCTAAATAAGCCCATGTTAGGTCTGCAGCGAATTGGATTTCCCACGAAGATGAGATTCTAGCCTTTACTATTGTCATAGCCCGATAAAGTCCGTGAAGACTGAAAAAGTGATTCATTTTCTTCCGCGATTGCAAGCAAGAGAGGCAATGGCTATGCTCAGTAGCTAGAGGATATCCATAGTTTACGGATAGAAAAATATATGAGTTGGATGCAGAAGAAACCAACCGGACACCAGGACAAGCTACTAATCGGGCTGAAAAAGCCCTCTCTTGCCTGGTTGGTAGTGATCTTCTATTTGGCGTTAATGATTCGCCGATTGGTGCTCGTCCCAGCGAAGCTTACAACCCCGCTTGTTCAGAGGAAATTCGGATTGACCCAATCAATCCCAGAATTGCAGTATGAAAGTGTAAATCGGGAAGTTCTTGGCGAAGCTCCCACATGATATCTTGAAGATAATAACATCCTGGCGGGAGTGCATTCAGGGAATAAGCATGCCTTCTTATCTACCCAATCCTCTGCAAACCAACTTCTTCTATGAATTTTGGTGTGCCAGAGTGGATACTTTGTTTCTAGAGAGTGCCAAGCTCTTTCACTCCTACATTTTTAATGAGTGCCCTTTCGCCCAATTCATGATGGAGCTTGAAGATTTGTCATTGTTTCGCGTGCTAAAGAGCATAGGCGAGAATACATCGACATGTAACTTCAAGATTTTCCTAAATTTACTATCCTTTTTACTGTTTGAATTTACTAAACCTAACAATTTGGATTGTTTTTGGTTTTTCACAAAAAGAGCTTTGGCTTTCGAAGGGCTAGTCATCAATCATCGGGTAAATTCTCTTCAATCTTGAGTATTTTACTGTAAAATCCCTCGCTTGCTTTGCTCCCATCTGACAATAAATCTCATTTTTGAGTTATGATGCAGTCTTACCAAATGTTTGATTTCAGTAAGGGACCATGGGCCTTGTTAATTAAACCAAATTCTTGGTCTAATTAAGCCCTTTGAAGAAATTATGTTAAGTGAGTTGGGCTTGGGTTTCTGAAATAGTGAATGAAGATAAATATTGGACTTTTTCCATTTTTGGTATAAACACATAGAGATTGAAAAGACAACGACCTAGAGAGACAATAAGCAACTAGAGAGAGAGAGAGAGAGAAAGTGAGACAAGAGTAAGATTAGGGACCCAAATAATCTCAAACCCTAACTGAATTTACACAAGAAATTGACACCCTAATTATGAAATGAACACACCTAAAGCAGTATTCTAGATGACGACAACAAAGAGCACGACGAAGAGGACGCCAGAGACGAAGAGGACGCTGTTGAAGTGTACAGAGGTCAAGCCTTCAGTCACGATCTCGTTTTGCCTTTGTGTTTTTTTTAGTCAAAGAGTGCTTAGTGTTTTTTCTTTTAGTCTTATTTTTTTGTCGACAATTTCATTTTTTAAATTATGCTCGCTCTACTACAGTAATGATTTCAGAATTTTGCCTTTGACGCAAACAAGACAGACGACAATTGATTAAAACCCATCGTCTTAATAATATCCACATTTTAAAACAACTATTTTACACCCTATTAGACGACGGTTTTACATAAAACTGTCATTTGGAAAAATAAAACGATAATATTTATGGCATTTGTCGTCTATTTAACTTATTGTTGTCATCACTACTACAAAAAGGCAAATAGACGACGAAAAAACAACGACGGTACAAATAAATACCGACGTACCTTAAACATCTAAAAAATGGATATTCATTTTCGTATTTACAAAACACGACAAATTGAAATTCAAAAACGTCGTCTTATTAATTGTGATTCTAAAGAAGTGAATTCTGAACCAATTAAACAACGACAGCATATATGAAACTACCGCCGTATAAAGTAAAGACGTCGTTTATTCAATCTACCGACGTGTTAAATTTTAGTTTAACACAATGAATTATTCTCAATAAACGCCGTATAATTTTAAAAAGAATCCACGTCGGTAAATTCATATTCAGCAACGTATTAAAGCCATATACCACGTCGGTAAGAATAAAATTGCCCACGTATTAAGTCATGAACTACGTCGGTATCTAATACTTTACTGTCGTATAGAATAAAGCGAACAACGACACTTTTGTGGTAGAATAGGACGTTAAATTTATAAATATCCACGTCGGTTTATTCACCTAAAGTGACTTTAACATTATATTTAGACGTTTGTCCTTCTTTGATTACGGTCGTCTAAAATTTTATTTGGTTTTTGAAATTTATTTTCTGGATTTTGGTAACCAACGACAGTAGATCAACAAAATGACAATTATGAAATTTATTTTCTGGTTTACATGCAAATAGTAATTGCAGTCAATCGAATTTTTTGGAACCACCAACATGCAGATAGTGATTGCAAGAGATATGAAATCTTATCAGTGGGACATCAAAATCGAACCACCAATTAACATGAGAAAGACAATATTTTGGAAGTCAATGATGTGTGTGTCATCAATATTATGGACCTTCATAGAGGTGAGAGAGAGACACACACACATTGACTTTCAAATTATTGCTTCCCATTCAAATCCAGACAATCAGAGAGGTAGAGAGAGCCAAGGACATTCTGAGAGTTGGAGTTGGAACCCTAATAGAAAAGCAAAAGCGAAGAAAGCCCCAATTTATATTTACATCAAGTGGTTTATTCGTAAATAAATGGTTATTATAACTAACCACGGCGGTTAATTTTTAAATAGACAAATGTTAAAAAATAACCACCATGTCAGTTACGGAACATAAAAGACATTTGACATTACTACAAAGAAGCCGTTTAATTTCCCAATAAAACTGACCTTATTATAAACCACGACGGTTAATTTAAAAACCGCCGTACTAACTCAAAATACCACGTCATATAAAATAATATTTCGCCATATAAAATTGTAAATAACCACGTCGGTTTCTGAATACGAAAAGTCGTTTGACTTTATTCACATCAACGTCGGTTTATTATAATATAACGCCGTTTTAAGTACATTATATGGCGGTTTTCTTAAAAACCGACGTGTAAGTCAGCTTCGCGATTGTATATAAACTATTTCGACGCCTGACCTCAATTTTTACGTTCATCTTACAGAGAAAATATTTCAGTTTCCTCTCAGTTTTCTATCCAAAAGCGGCGTGTTTGAATCTAGTCATCTTCCTCTCCATCTCGTCATCGCCACCAAATATCCAAGGTTACGTCTCAAGCAAACATTCTTTTCCCCCCAAATCATTTTATCATTTTAATTATTTATCATTTTAAGTTTCTTTGGTCAAAATCATTTTAAGTTTTTTATGCAAAATGATTTTGAAATAAAGTGAATGAAAACAAGACTTCGTTTTCAAAATATCCTAGTCTTGCATGTTTTTTATTAGTATCAGAAGTCACTCTCTTTCACGATATGTTAATACGTCGTTTTTGTCTTGTTCATGACGTGTTAATTTTCTCACCACGTCGGTTAATTAAAAACTTTCTTTTGCATATATCAAGTTTGTAAAGTATCACCGACGTGGTGTTTAAACTAAAACGACGTAGAAAATACAAAACCCACGTAATAAATACAATTTACCACGGCGGTATTTAATTACGTCGTTTTATTTAACATATAACATCGTTATGTGTATATACCGCCTTGTGAAATATAATATTACGTCGTTTTGTTAAATAACCGCCGTTGTTTTATCTTGCAGGTTTTAATACTTTCTAAACATGGTTTCCAATTCTCAAACCAAGGAGGCTCATGGTTCTAAAGCTCAAAGTAAGGACCTTCCAGTTTCAAGGGCTCAAAGTAAGTCACTTCCTGTTTCAGGAGCACAAAGTATGGACCTTCCTGTTCAAATCAAACCCTCGAAGAAGATGAGATTTACTTTAACAACGTCATTTGATGAGGAGCCAAAGTCTACTTGCGGTATCACCACAATGACCCGTGTTGTGAAAAAGAATATGCGTAAGGTTAAACCCGTAGTGGAGTACAATAGAAGGGGCAAACCACATGGCAAGGCTGCTACTGAGATGCAATCCTATATTGGTGTTTTGGCACACACCAGAGTCCCTCTCTGTGGACATGAATTTTAAAAAATTTCCCAAGGATATAAGGGATTGGCTTTGGGAAATAGTTGATAAGGCCTATGCTGTTGGGCAAGGGGACAAGAAAATGGTGCTATCATCTGCCGCCAAAAAATAGACGGATTTCAAGACTTCCTTAACGAGGAAATTTATCCTTCCATATAAAAATGACAAGGAAAGGTTAAGACGACCCCCTCAGCTATATGAATTCATAAAGCAATTGCAATGGGAGGCCTTTGTAGCTTCAAGGCTAACCCCAGCATTTGAGGTGGTGCATAAAGAGCAGAAAGAGAGAAGGGAAAAATGCGAGTACAATCATAGGTTGTCTCGGAAAGGGTATGTTGGTTTGCAGGACCATTTGGAAGAAACCATGCCCATTGAAGAAATTGATTGTTCTCTGCTATGGAGGAAGGCCAGGGAAGATAAACAGGGAAACATCCCAGATCCAAAGGTTGCAGAGAAAGCCAAAAAAATCGTAAGCCTCTATCACTCTATTCTAAATTTTAAAAACAGAGCATTTTAAATTAATTCAGACGTCGTTATTGACAGGACTCGACCCGAATTCCACCCCGGAACCCTAGACGGACCCTGTGGTTATGCCCAACATCAACCCATGTCGGGCCCACAAACTAAACAAGTTCCCTCTTCCCAAAATTTACACAGAAATGGGCCAAGACTTCTGCCGAAAAATGGGCAGAGTCTCCCCTGAAATGAGGACTAACCCAAAATTAACAACCTGCCAAAACACAACAGATAAGAATATCCCAATTGCCAGCATGCATACACAAATACATAATAGTACGTGAGAGCAATCCAACTCAAAACCTTTTTCTGGAGAGAGCAATCCATACTACCTCAAAATTTATATACTTAATTGATTTAAAAACCATACTACCTCAAAGTACGTGAGAGCAATCCAGCTCAAAACCTTTTTCCGAACAAAACACCCTTTTACTTTTCCCGAGGCATGACCTCTCAAATCAACTCATGCAGGTTTATAAAATATAAACAAAAGGACTTGATAACGTAAAAGCATAAAGATGGAATAAAATTCACATAAGGCAAAACAAACCTTAAAATGCCGACTAACTCGTTTACGTCAAGAAAACCAAACTTCACAATAATATAGAAATCAATTGTAGTTAAAATCATATATATATATATATATATAATTAGGATTTACAATCCAACAAGTAAAACCTATCAAGTACTGAAATCCAATCAAGTACTGCAACCGAAACAGGTAAACAGTTTTCCAAACTTCCCTACTCTCACAACCACGTGCTCACAAGCGAGGAACGATCCTCACTAAAATAAATATGAATACGAAGGTACTAACACACGCGTATAGGTATAGTATAACCTCAACACCAAACACAAGTACCAGGGGAAAACAATCCAACAGGGGATCATTTGACTGGACACCGGTACAGTCTCATCGAGACACCGTGCCCAGGGTTGAGCCGTCCAAAGTGGGAATAAACTCACAGGCCTATATGTTAAAAACTTACCAACCATAACTCCAAAATCTGTCCTACGCGCGCAGACTACCCAATCAAGGGTCTACAGCTACACCCCGTTAAGGTATGCACCGGATCGAACCATACCAAATCCAGGTAACCGTATCATATCAATCGCCATGCGATCATTAGTATCATAACAGGGGGAGGTACAATATAAGGTGCTAACAGCACTCAAATAAATCGCCACGCGATAATAATGTGTATATATATATATATACATAACCAATCACTATGTACCCAACCCAAAACACCAACATCAGGACGCAAGCGTCCAAAACCCAATGACTAACATATATATATATCCAAAGTAGTCATAAGCATTGAAATCATAGTTTCGTATTAAAACCATAATCAAATATACATTCAATCAATGGCAACACGTATTAAAGTCTCAAGTAAAGAAACGTCAAATGGTATGAGAAACCCAATATATAAATATATCAAAATAGTTACATAAGGGACCTCACGTTCCGACACAGGGTATGCCAACCCAAAGGTATGCAATTAAAGTATAAAGAACTCATTTGTAAACACATGCCGTTAAGCCAAATGCATAATCCAAAATATGTGGTTAAGTTGTAAAATATGACTCTTACAAGTATAACCCAAAAGTATACATATAGATTTCCAAAGGCATAAATAAAATATTATTTCACATATGTATATATATATAATATATACATATCCCCAAATGTATAAAACCTATTATCCCAGAGGAATATAAATTATAGTTTCACCGTAGTATAGGATATAATTTTCCAAGATATAAAAATATGATTTCTCATAGAATAGAATATATATATTCCCAAAGGTATATAATATGACTCACAATATTAATGTAGATAGGAATTTCCATAATTAAAATCATCATATAATTAGTAATACAATTTTCCAAGCTTATAAGTAGCTTAAATGTATAGATATATATATAGGACACGAAACCCACCAGACGTCACTACGTCCTATTCAATACTCAAAAGTATACATGATCATAAAATATAATCATCAGGGCCGCATATAAAGATACCGGAAACCCAAATCAAGCATTAAACTCAAATGCTAGTTCGTTTAGTATTTTACAACCAAAGTCAAACAAGACTTAAACATTCAAGATTTAAAACAATTATTAAATCTCATTTATGCAGTTCATGCAATTCATTCAAATCATGCTCATTTGAAAACAAAGTCCACTCACCGTTGGTCCTACGCTGCACAACCCTCAAAGGGTCCCACTTACAGAGTACGCAAAGTCAAGGTACCTAAAGCGTTAAATACGAGGATTGGATTAGTACCGTGAACTGAACGAGAACTTTAAACTCAAATCCTACCAAAACCCGACTTAGCGTGCACGTACGTCGTACGAAAGATTCTAAGGTCAAACTACCTCTTTTAACCAGTGGGACCGCCCCGGAAGACTCACGGTCAACTGGCGGTCAAACACCCCGTTTCGGTCAACCCGGGCTCACGGAGCCCACGACCTCCAAATCGATCCGGACATTCCTAGAAGTCCAACAAAGTCAACTACGTGGCAAGGAGACCTCGGGAGACCCTCAGTCAAACTTGGTCAAATTGACCCGAATAGGTCAAACCGGACCTGTGGGTCCCATGACCTCCAAACTTACATCCGAAAGTTCCTACAGGTTCAACATGACCTAAGCAACGTGTCCCGAAAATTTGGTCTCGATCGGACTGTCGGATTGCTCACGATCGCATGATCGGACGATTATGGTTTAATTCAAGCTTCAAGTCATTGATCCGGAGTATCCGGGACTCGGAATCACGATCCGTCAATTCCTATACGATCCTAGAAATACGAGGAAGCACATACGTGAATTCGGATTCGATCCAACGGTCCAAACCCATCGAACTCACAAAATGCGCAATAGGCGTAAGTTGGTTCGATCGTCAAACGACGTCTGAATCAGAATCCGCCCACACGTACGCGTTCGTAGTGACACAAGGATCGTGTAGGAACTGAGAACCACCACCACGTGCCGCCACACGCGCCACCGTGGGTGGCGGGTGTGTAGAGCGATTCCGGACAACACAAAACCACCGGATCTTGTTACAATACCTATACCTAAAGACTCAGCCCCTCGAGAGGAGCTCAGAACCGGTGGAAGCCGCCGCAGAACCGGGCGGCAACCACCTCAAAACCCTACTCGATTTCTGACCAAACCGGCCAAACCCTAGAAAGCTAGATCCGATCACCTATGCTCCAAATCGGCACAAACCTACCCAACAGGTAGCTAGAGGAGGACGAGAAGGTTTGAAAACGTACCGTGTGCGACGAGGGAGACGACCGGAGACGGCTGAACCAACGCTGGAAAAATCCGAATCGAACCAGTCAATTTTTCCAGCTAAACTCCAGGCGATCGGCGGAGAAGTTGGGTGGGCCTTGACCGGGACGATGAGACGCATCGATTGGGAGGTATCAGAGCCGGCCGTGACCGGACGGTGAAGTTCCGTCGGAGAGAGAGGGACGGTCGTGAGAGAAGAGAAAGAGAGATCCGGTTAGAGAGAGGGAATATTCCCTCGAATGCTGATTGGCCAACGTGGAATCTAGGGTTATAAATAAAATTTGAAATTACCATTTTGTCCTCCAAGCGCTACAAAACTCCTATCGAGATGTGCCGCACGTCCCCAAACTCGTTTCGACGTCTTTGGACGTAATGGCGCAACCCGTTTTGCCAAATTCCGTCCCGAAAATATCATTGACCAAAATGCCTCTTTAATTTATAATTTCCAATTAAATTCCAATGCTATTATTTAATTCATTTTAATTCCTTTTTAATTCATTTTAATTATCCAAATTAATTAACTAAATTAATTAATTCATTTTATATATAAATTGGGTCAGGGTCGTCACAGTTATATTTATTAGCAACGTGTTAAAAAGATTACAACGTCGGTATTTATTTACCGACGTTTGAAATTATATACAACGTCCTTTATTTCAAGGTACCGACGTCTGTAGTCTAAACAACATCGGTTTATATTTTTTATTTTAAATGCTTATTTTAAAAGATTAACGATCTGTCTTCTTCTACTAACACACACACACACAAAATCTCACTTAATATCGCTCTCTTTCTCTGCAATAGATTTTTAATCTATTCTGGTAAAGAATGTTAAACACTTATTTGCTATTTTCAACATCTTTATTATACGACGGTTTTTCCTTCTACCGACGTTATAAATTTTTACGTCGGTATTTTTTACCGCCGTATTAAATTATACCAACGTCAATATTTTAAATAAATGGACGTCTTATGTGTTATACAACATTGGTTTATTTTTAAGTTAGTTTTCATTATTTTAAATTTTATCTTCACTCTCTAACATTATCTCTCTCCCTCTCTCTCTCTCTTTTAGGATGAATTAAAAGCAAGTCTCCGAGGGCACTCTCTCTGTCTCTGGGAGTAATGATATTTTGACTTTGGCATTGGGAACCCCATAGCATGGTGGGAGAGTTAGAGGTATGGGAGCTGGGGTTTCCCAAGTCAATTCTTCTAGTTGCCAAAACAGAGCAGAGCAAAGTTTGCGACAAAATAAAGGAAACTATTTTAGAGGCGGTCGGAGAAGAGAACTTGAGGATGGAGGCTAAAACAATGGAATTGCTAAAGTGAGAGGGAATATATGTTGAAACAATTCCGCCAACTAATTCCCAATTTTGATCCCATGCTCAAAAGCCCAATTCTTGCCTTTGCTGAAGATCAAAGCCCCAAAAATCCAATGTCTGACAAAGCAAGCTGCTCGGCTCATGCGAATGTGAGACCGCTTGATTTGGATGAACAAAATACCGTTATTCATGCTGCTACAACTGAACAAAAGCAAGATGAAATGGTAAACAGACTGCAAACGGCGGCAGGTTGGGAACAAATTTTCTTGGTCCCTTATAATACAGGGTTAGTACCATTAACAATATTTTGTTTGTAATTAGGCAACTCTAAACTATATTTAACCTATATCCTCATTTTGTGTAGGGTTCATTGGGTGTTGGTGATTGTGAGACCAGAAAAGGAGACGGTATATTATATGGATTCATTGCCAAAGCTCTATATTAACGAGGAACTCAAAAATGTTGTGAATACATAAGTTGATCTACTACATTGTGTGTTCTTACTCTAAAATATTTTTCATTAACAAAGTGTTGTCTTCAAACAAGTGCAATCAAAATCTATAACGCACACGTAGGCAAATAAGGTCGTAAATCAGTCATATGGAAAGTTCTACAAGGCACTCCTCGACAACCATCCAATGTAGAGTGTGGCTACTACGTCATGCGTTTTATGAGAAATATAATCCAGGATCCCACACTATCATTTGAGAAGAAGGTATGTTTGACTTTGTAGTAATTAGACGTCGGTATGTATGAGAAATTTTCCTTACTTGTGTTTTTGTAGTAATTAGACATCGGTATGTTTGACTTTTTGCCGTGGTTCATTTATCTGACGGTGGTAACAATGGAATTTTTGACTTGTAAAGCCTTCGAGACGTCACTAATTTTATGAAAGCGTTGTCTAAGGTTGTCGATTTTGCCTTTTTATGAAGCTTTTATTGTTATTAGATGTCAGTTTTTTTAATATAAATGACGTAGTATTCCTTAACAACGTTGGTTATTAACCGTCGTGGGTTTATACATAATAGATGTCGGTCCATTTCACGACGGTTTTGAATCACCCTAGACGGTGGTGGATTCCCGTTGTCTATTTCGATTTTTGTAGTAGTGCATTGTCATATACTTGTTTGATTATGGGATTTGGATGTGTATCTCTTGCTTGTTCATAGGTCTATGACTAGTCGTATTGTTACTAGGAACATTATTTAATCATTGTTGTCTTCGATCTATCCATTAAGGTTTTAATTTACCTCGTTCATCTAAGTACCAATTTCACAATTCAACGTAAAACTAACTAGATGTCCTCAATAGCAAATATTTTGGTCAAGACTCAACATTCATTTATTTTAGTTTGTATTTTTATTCATACGGTTTTTATTGAGAGGAAATTACATTCATAATTTAGCGATAAATGGCCACTGACCACAAAGACTAATACAAACACATGAGGTATACATCAACAACATCTGGACAATAAGGTATCCCTCCAACCACATCCACAAACAACTAATGCACCTTCACCTCAGAAGGCCAACACACCTTGATAAATGAGGCACATCAACAACATAAAGTAAAATTAAAACTAAACTCTCTAAAGGAAAGACAACTAACTCATAATGAGTTTTTGCACCTTATTCCGACTCAGAAAGAGTCAAACAGAAAGTTAAAACATGAAAATCAACATGCACGATGACTATGGCAGTTTCTTGACTTCAAAGTTGCTAATTCCAAATTTCTGCATTCTTTGCTCTTTTTCACCATATTTTTCTCTTTCTAGCTCTAACTCACATTTAGGGACGATTTCCTACAAAACTCACATTTAGGGATGATTTCCTACAAAACTCACACTAAATACATCAAAACAACTAATTTCATAGAAGAAACTAATGCAAACCATAGGAATAGAAAATAAGTACAAATATGGAGTTATCACCCATCAACCTTTTTAGTCTATGTTCTCAATCAAATTCTCCTCCCAAAATCTGCTCTCTAACACCGCTCATGTTCTCTAATTTTGATTCTACATCGTCTTTATGTTAGATATATGCCCAAGAAGTGATATAAAAATGGATAATTCTAAGGATATAATATAATAAATACAATCAAAGGGTCGTGAATGTTGCTTTAAGATACATAATGTACACAAAGTAACAAGTCCATGGATAAAGGGATAAATAGAAAGTAGTCTAAAGAAATTAGATTCATGAGACCTTTCCATCTGAAGAATATCGTATCCTAAAATGTTCCTGGTCATAGGATCACCAATTGGATAATGGTGACCTGCAAAGACTAATACACACTATGTCTGCTTAATTGGGAGGATGACTAGTCTCAAGTCATTCTTGTGGAGACACTAAGGTAGGTGTGTAGGTGCTCTATAGAGATGGAGTCCACTGAACACGATCAACTCAAGAATTCTTGTATATGGAAGTCTTACTTAAAAGTGTCAAACAAAGAATTATAAGTTGCGATAATGAAAATTAGTCGTCAGACCTGAGACATCATGGTTGTCTTGTGTGTGAGTTGTTTCTCTTTGAGAACACTAGTACTATACAATCATATCAACAAGGATGTGACTTAAAGGTGTTCCCTCAAGATACTCAGCATGTGGACAGAGGCATGTGAATGTACAACAAGTGTCTAATCTTAATAAGAATAGAGAATACTCTAAAGAGATGATGCGTTAAATCTTTGGCCAAAGTATCAGATGGAAATTGAAACAAGAACATTTGCAATTTCATCCAAGTGAATCATATAACCTAGAAATGTCATGTTAGGGATTTGAGAAGAGTTACCAATATCCCAACAAGACGACATAGAGTATTGTGTTAGAAAATGACCAAATTGCATTGTAATCACAAACTGACTAGTTTCTCTAAATGAAATCTATTTAGCTTGGGTAGCCATGACATACTGCTAGGTGTCACTCATGATTTGTGAAAGCCTTGTATGGACTAATTATAATTAGTCCTAGCCAATAGGGAGAATTGTACAGAGGGATACAATTCACATTCGGTTTAGAAGAAATCATTCTTACCCATGACCTCACTAATTAGAACCTATAAGATCGCACACCGAAAAGGTATGGGTCGAGAATCTAAAAGAGAATAAATGATTTGCGACTTAATTTGTTAAGTTATTAAACTAATCAAATTAATTAGATTACTTTAATTATCCAATTGAAGTTATGGAACTTTAGTTAGGGTCTCATATGACTTGGAAAATTATAGAAATGGACCACACAGACTTAGACACAAGTGTGACACATATTATGAGATAAATGTGGTGGACCAAAATAGCCTAAAAAGGCCAAGGAAATGGAGGGTGCGGCACATGGGGTCTTTAGAGCCCATGTGTGACAATATGTCTCTATATATTCATAGCCATAGCACCACACCTCCTTAAGGCTTTCAAGTTAGTAATTTGGGAAGATAGGAAAAATAGCCTCTCTCTCAGAACTCCCTTGGTAGGGCATTTTGAGGAAGAGGATGTTAGCACCCATCTTCTCCTCGAGGTTCCTTATGAATGGGGTAAAGATTTCTAAAATCTCTACAAGCTCTAAGAGAACAAATCATCTAGCATGGCATATCACATATGAAATCAAAACAAAAGTGGAAGCAAGAAAAGCTAGAGATTCATTCAAGTCTCATCTTAGGTCTCGATCTTTATAGGTCTATGAAAATAGGCACCAATAACTCTTTAAGACACATATTCAAGGAGAGATGAGATGAACATACCTTTGGAGCGAATCTTGAAACCAAGAATGGTGTTCAAGTGGAGGGATTGGTCTTTTTGATGTTGGCTCTCTACTTTAGACTCTCCAAATAGGTGTGAAAATATACACCTCCCCAAATCTCTTTACCAACACTACTACAAAAATGGAAAAAGACGACCAGAAAACCACGACGGTAGTCAAAATACCGACGTTGAGTTTATAAAGATGACGGTAAAATGAAAACCGACGTGTTTAAGTAAAAAAACATCTAAAATATGTAATTCAGATTGGGCATTTCAAAAATACGACGCAACCAAATAAAAAAGCGTATACGAAAAACAGACGTCAAAAGTTGGGACGACAGTTTAACAAAATAAACGCCGTCTTACTTCCCATATAAACTGAAAGTGTAAGAGAGAATATTAATAATTATTAATTACCACGGTGGTAGATTTATAATTTACAACGTGTAATATTTCTAAAAATACAAGAAAATAAATTAAATAATTGAGTTGGTTCATTTGGGTATTTAAAAATGAATTAAAAAGATTTAAATAAATAATTTTTGGAAATTAAAGTAATATTTAATATGTAAGGGGCAATAAGGTCATTTCAATTTTTGGACGAGAATTTGATGAAACGAGTTGTGCCACTGCGTCCGGCTCGTCGAAACGAGTTCGTGGATATGTGGAACGTCCAATTCCGAGTTGTAACGAACGCATAGCGATTTAAATAAAAAATAAAATAAAATAAAAATAAAAATAAAAACGAAATTCTTCTTCTTCTCCAGCTCTCCTCCATTTCTTCTCCTTCCACTTTGAATGGAGATTTCTCCTTTATCCGAAGTCCGTTTTGGGTGATTCCAGTCCCAAAAGTTTCGTCTCTTCGTCCTCTATCTAACCTACCCAATTTCCCGGCTCGAAAGCCCACTGGTTTTAAACTGGAATGACTCAAAGTTCAGTGGTTTTCGAAGTTTCCGACGAGTTTTCCGGCGACTCCGGCCACCATTTCCGTCAAGTGAGGTATGAAACTTCATCTACTCTTCATGCTCTATCCATTTATGTAGGTATTGTTTATCAATTTTGAGCCTAAGTGATCGGATCTATAACCTAAGTTTTGACCGGTTTTGAGATCGAGTTTTGGGACACTTGCCGTCGTCTATGCAAGTTCCTGTAGTTGAATAAGTTGTTCCACTCATCGAGTAGTATATGTAGATGGAAGGATGGCCGTTGATTTGAAGATTTTCCGACCGATGGTATCGCTTTGGGCACCCAATGCGCTGCCAATGTGGGTGGCTGTGCAGGGCCTATTTGTAATTGTCAATCTTCATTCCTAAATTATCCTTACGTCGTCATGAGCAGATAGGCGTGCTCGGATTCCAATTTGGAGTTCGTATGACAATCGAACGGATTTATGTCTTTTGCGCGTTATCCTAGTTTGATGTGTTCGGATCGTCGGATCGTCGGATCGGTTTCAATTCTTAGTATGTTGTTCTCCGTATTTTTAGGATCGTGTAGGAACTGACGGATTGTGGATTGGAGCCTAGAAGACTTCGGATCTTTGACTTAAAAGTTAGGTTAAACCATAATCATCCGATCGTGCGATCGTGAGCGATCCGACCGTCCGATCGAGACCAAACTTTCAGGATGTGTTCTTTAAGCCGTGTTGAACCTGTAGGAACTTTCAGATCTAAGTTTGGAGGTCATGGGACCCACGGGCCCGGTTTGACCTATTCGAGTTAGTTTGACCAAGTTTGACCAGGGTTGACCGAGGGTCTCCCATGGTCGCCTTGCCACGTAGTTGACTTTGTTGGACTTCTAGGATTGTCCAAATCCTTTTGGAGGTCGTGGGCTCCACGGGCCCTGGTTGACCAAAATGGGGTGTTTGACCGCCGGTTGACCGTGAGTCTTCCGGGGCGGTCCCACTGGTTAAAAGAGGTAGTTTGACCTTAGAATCCTTCGTACGACATACGTGCACGTTGAGTTGGGTTTTGTTAGGGTTTAAGCTTTCGATTCTCGTTCGGTTCACGGTACTAATTCAATCCTCGTATCTATCGCTTTAGGTACTCTGTTTCTGCTACGCAGCAGGTGGGACCATTTTAGGGTTATGCAACGTAGGACCAACGGTGAGTGGACTTTGATTTCAAAATGAGCATGATTGCAATGAATTGTATGAAATGCATAAAAGGAGATTTAATAGTTTTAAATCTTGAATTTATTAATAGTTTAAGTCTTGCCTTGACATTGAGCTGAAATATATTTAAAAGGATTTGCATTGAAGTGTATGCATGATTTGGGTTTTCGAAATTTGTATGTGGGGCCCTGATGGCTATTTTATTATTATTTATACCTTTGGGTATTGAACGGGACGTCGTGAACGCCCGGTGGATTTTAGTATTTGATTTTGATTACATAATTGAGCAATATTAAGCTTGGAATCGTTATATTATTTAAAATATGGATCTAAAGGATTATTGTACCAAAAAGGGAATTTAATGGTTATATTATGTTTTAAATATATATTTGGTTTAAGTGGACGTTCTCGGTTTTGGCGTATATATGTATATACATATACTTTTGTGGATAATACTTATACTTTGAATAAAGGTTTCAATAAATGTATATTGACGGTTTAAGAAACGGTGAACTAAACTTTGGTTATATATATATATACGCATATACTTTGGATATTTGTTTTGAATCTTGAGTTTGAAGATTCATGATTTTAATGGAATTTATTTAATGATTACGTTTATGAACTTTGGGTTTTCGGTTTAAGTATTGGAGCCTTCATGGCTATATCTTATGATATGTATATCATTGCGATTTATTCGGGTTTTGAACTGATGTGCTTGACTTGAGCATTGATTGATATTGGATTATATTTCTTAGTATGATTTTAAATGAATGTGACGTTTCATTGATTATGAATTTGATTTGCGGTCACTTGACCCTTATGTCTATTTTAAATATGGAAATATATGTTTGGGACGGTGATGTCCTTATGTTGAGTATATATATTGGTTATATGCTTGATGGACTTATATATGTCCTGGTGTTTGATGTTTTGGGGTTGGGTACATTGTGATTGAATATTATATATATTGATTATCGCGTGGCGATTGATTTGAGTGCAGTTGGCACCTTATTATGTACCTCCTCTTGTTCTTATATTGATTATCGCGTGGCGATGGATATGATACGGTTACTTGGATACGGTTCGATCCGGTACATACCTTAACGGGGTAGTCTGCGCGCAGACTTATTTCGGACGTATGGGTATTGAGGATTCTGCCATACGGGCCGAGTAGCTTAGTCAATTGTGGGCGGCTTGACCCTGGGCACGAGGCCATTGTGATCTTGACCGGTGTCGATTAAATCCTGAGCACGAGTCACATCGCAATGTTGTCCCTGACGATTAAATGATCCCTTGTTGGATTGTTTCCTGGTACTTGATTGGTATTGAGGTTATAGTATACCTATACGCGTGTGTTAGTACCTTCGTATTCTTATTTCTTTTAGTGAGGATCTCTCCTTACTTGTCGTGCTTGCGAGCACGTGATTGTGAGTTGGGGAAGATTGGGAAACTTTGCACTTACTTCGACTTGATTACTTGATTTGACTTTAGTACTTGATATGTTATGTTTAGTGGATTTTGAATCCTGAAACCAATTTCTTATAAATATGTGTGAGATCCCACATCGGCCAACGGTGAGGGTGATGTGCCTTATATGTACATGCCCACCTCCAAATAACACGAGGCCTTTTGGGAGCTCACCGCTTCAAGTTGTGGGAACTCCGGTTAAGCGAGTTGTGGCTTAGAGCAATCCCAGGATGGGTGACCTCTTGGGAAGTTGCTCGTGAGTTCCCAAACAAAACCGTAGGGCCCCCGGCCCAAAGCGGACAATATTGTGCTACTGACGGAGCGATTCCGGATGTGACAATTTGGTATCGAGCCACTCTGCCGTGTGGTGCGAGTGTGCCGACGAGGACGTCGGGCCCTAAGGGGGTGGATTGTGAGATCCCACATCGGCCAACGGAGAGGGGGTGATGTGCCTTATATGTACATGCCCACCTCCAAATAGCACGAGGCCTTTTGGGAGCTTCATGGCTTCGGAGTTGTGGGAACTCCGGTTAAGCGAGTTGTGGCTTAGAGCAATCCCAGGGATGGGTGACCCTCTGGGAAGTTGCTCGTGAGTTCCCGTAAACAAAACAGTGAGGGCCCCGCCCAAAGCGGACAATATCGTGCTACGGCGGAGCGATTCTAGGATGTGACAATATGTATATAAATTATTTGAACTTCAATTGATTTCGATATTGTTGTCGAGTTTGGTTTTCTTGACGTAAACAAGTTATTCGGCATTTTAAGGTTTGTTTTACCTTACGTGAATTTTATTCCATCTTTATGCTTTTATATTAACAAGTCCTTTTGTTTATGTTTTATAAACCTGCATGAGTTGATTTGAGAGGTTATGCCTCAGAAAAGGTTAAAGGTTGGTTTGCTCGGAATACGGTGTTAAGCCGGAATGATTTCACATTAATTTGAGATAATATGGTTTCTAAATCAATCGCGTATATAAAGGATTTCATATGCATGGTTTTAAAAGGTGGGGTTAGTATATTGTTTTAAGTATGTAAAACTTTGTTTTTGTCCACTCACACTCTTTACATTTCGCCCCCCTAGGCGTAGTTGCTTAAATTCTTGTTCGGCCGTGTGCTTCTCTTCTCGAGCTTCGTTTGAAGGGTAGGATTGTCGTCCTTGAACCCTAAACTATGTATTCGGTTATTTCTATTCCGCTGACTCTTAGATTGCTCTATTATCGCCATTAGGGTTGAATTGTATGGCCGGAGGCTGTTATGTATTTGTGTATGCATCTTTGGCGTTTGGGGATTGTTATCTGTTGTGTTTTAACAGTTGTTAATTTTGGGAATGTTCATATTTTATGGGAGACTCTGTCCGATTTTCGACAGAAGTCTCGGCCCCTTGTATGTTGTTTATTGGGAAGAGGGTTTCGTTTAGAATGTGGACCTGGCATTGAGTTAATGTCGGTTGTCAACAGGGTTCGGCATGGTGTGACGACCACGACACAATTTATTAATTAAATTGAATTAATTATTTGGGTTAATTAATTTGGGAATTTAAAAAGGATTTATTTGAATTATTTTGGAATTAAATAATTAAGGGGTATTGGAGGTCATTTAATTTTCGGGACGGAATTTGGCGAAACAAGTTGCGCCATTGCGTCCGGCTTGTCGAAACGAGTCTGTTGACGGGCGGAACGTTTCGATACGAGCTCTGGATCTTTCGGAAGACATTTTGGTCATTTCGAAATTTGATAAATACCCCTCACCCAATCAGAACCCGATTTTTCTCTCTCTCTCTCTCCTCACCTTCTCTCTCCTCTCCCGCGTCTCTCCGATTCTCCCTCTTCTCTCTCTTCGATTCTCTCTCATCCCGGCACGGCAAGACTCGAGACCACCACCGATCGACTCGTCTCCTCCGTGCGGTCAAGACCCACTGCCGTTTGCCGCCTGAAACCTAGAATTCCGGCGACGGTATCGACTGGTATTTTGCCGGTTGTTCACGGCTTCGCCACGACGGCTCCGGTCATCCCCTCCATCGCGCAAGGTATGGTTTCGACTCCCCTCTTCATGCTCTTGCTGTTTCTGGGTTTATTGGATGTCGATTTGGAGGTTTGGAGATCGGATCTAAACCTAGGTTTTGGCCGGATTTCAATTGGGTTTTCCGGCCAGTTCACGGCCGGTTCTGCGACGGTTCTGGCCGGTTTTGGACTCCTGGGGAGGTGGTGAGTCTAGTGGTATAGGCGGTGTAGGAAGTGGTGGTGTTTGGAGAGTGGCCTGAACTACTCAAGACACCCGCCACCCACGGTGGCGCGTGTGGCGGCTCGTGGTGGGTGGCGGGGTGGTGGCGGTTCTTGGGTCCTTTGAGACCCTCGTGTCGCTACGAGCGCGTGGGAGTTGACGGATCGTAATTCGGAGATCGTTTGGTTATCGAACGGATCTCACCTATTGCGCGATTCCCGGGTTCGATAGGACTCAACGGTCGGATCGCGTCCATTTTTGGATATGTTGATCCTTGTATTTCTAGGAGTCTATAGGATTTGACGGATCGTGATTCGGAGTCCCGGATGCTCCGGAATCACCAACCCTAGCGTTAGGTTTATTAGAAACCGTCCGATCGCACGATCGCGAGGAATCCGACCGTCGGATCGAGACCAAACTTTTGGGACGTGTTAGTTAAACCGTAGTGAACCTTTAGGAACTTTCGGATCTAAGTTTGGAGGTCATGGGACCCACGGGCCCGGTTTGACCTATTAGGGTCGGTTTGACCAAGTTTGACCAGGGTTGACCGAGGGTCTCCCGAGGTCTGTTTGCCATGTAGTTGACTTTGTTGGACTTCTAGGAATGTCTAGATCGATTTGGAGGTCTTGGGCTCCGCGGGCCCGGGTTGACCGAAAAGGAGTGTTTGACCGCCGGTTGACCGTGAGTATTCCGGGGCGGTCCCACTGGTTTAAAAGAGGTAGTTTGACCTTAGAATCCTTTGTAGGACGTACGTGCACGTTAAGTGGGGTTTTGTTAGGGTTTAAGCTTTCGATTCTCGTTCGGTTCGCGGTACTAATCCAATCTTCGTATCTATCGCTTTAGGTACTCTGTTTCTGGTACGCAGCAAGTGGGACCCTTTAGGGTTATGCAGCGTAGGACCAACGGTGAGTGGACTTTGTTTTCAAATGAGCATGATTTGAATGATTTGCTTGAAATGCATGAAATGAGATTTAATGGTTTTAAATCTTGAATTTATTAATAGTTTAAAGTCTTGGTTTGACTTTGATTGAAATATATTAAAAGGATTTGCATTGAGTTATATGCATGATTTGGGTTGCCGGTTTATTGTGGGGCCCTGATGGCTATTTTATTATTATTGATACCTTTGGGTATTGAACGGGACGTGGTAAACGCCCGATGGTTTTCGTATTGAAATTGGGTTATATAAATGAGCTATTTTGAGCTTGAAGTCGTATACTTTATAAAAATGAGAATTTATGGATCTTTTGGGATATTATATTTATAAGGGTGGTTTTGTTATATATTATTTATATAATTGAATATTTGGACGTTAGCGTAGTCCATTTGATTACGTATTCGGTTTTGGCGTTTAAAACCTTTTGAAGTATAATTACCTATACTTTGATTATATATATGTATATTTTCATACATATATATATTTAATTTGAATAAATACTTGGGAAAAATGGGAATTTATTATACGTATATTCATACATATATATATATAAATATGTATATGGGATTGGGCTTAAGAAATTGTATTTTAAAGGATCTTTATATTTTACGTATATATATATATATTTATATATATATATACATATGTATATTTTGGATTATACGTTTGATTTAACGGTATGTATTTACGAACGAGTTCTTTATACTTTAATTATATATCTTTGGGTTGGAATGCCTGTGTCGGGACGTGAGGTCCCTTATATAATTATATTGATATTTTGAATATGGTTTCAAAGGAATATGACGTTTATTTGGTTATGAATTCGTTATGCGGTCGTTTGACCCTTATGATTATCGTGATTATATAAATACATGTTTGGGACGGTGATGTCCTTGTGTTGAGTATATATATATTTGGGTTATATGCTCGGATGGACTTATTTATGTCCAGGTGTTTGATGTTTGGGGTTGGGTACATTGGGATTGAATGTATATATATATATTGTTATCGCGTGGCGATTTATGTGTGTGCGGGTAGCACCTTGAGATGTACCTCCCCCTGTTATGATGATGATGATACGGTTACTTGGATATGGTTCGATCCGGTACATGCCTTAACGGGGTGTAGCTGTAGACCCTTAACGGGGTAGTCTGCGCGCATTGACTTATTTCGGACGTATGGGTATTGAGTATTCTGCCATGCGGGTCGGGTAGCATAATCCATTATTATGGACGGCTTGTCCCTGGGCACGAGGCCATTGCGATGCCGTCCGATGTTCGATTAAACTCTGGGCATGAGACCATCGTGAATGTTGTCCGGTGTCGATTAAATGATCCCCTGTTGGATTGTTTCCCCACAGTACTTGATTGGTTCTGAGATTATATTATACATATACGCGTGTGTTAGTACCTTCGTATTCCTATTTCTTTTAGTAAGGATCTCTCCTTACTTGTCGTGCTTGCGAGCACGTGATTGTGAGTTGGGGAAGTTGGGGAAACTTTACACTTAATTTGACTTCAGTATTTGATAGGATTTCAGTACTGGTTATGTTTTACTTGTTGGATTGAGAATCCGGATTTGTTATATTTATATATATGTATATAAATGCTTTGAACTACAATAAATGTCTTTATTGCTGTCGAGTTGGGTTTTCTTGACGTATACGAATTATTCGGCATTTAAAGGTTTGTTTTACCTTATGAGAATTTTATTCCATCTTCATGCTTTACATTAACGAAGCCCGTTTGTTTATCTTTTATAAACCTACTTGGGTTGATTTGAGAGGTTATGCCTCGGGAAAAGAAAAAGGGTGTTTTATTGGGAAAAAGGTTTTGAGCTGGATTGCTGTCATGTAATTTGAGATAATATGATTTCTAAGTCAATCACGTATATAAAGGATTTCATATGCATGGTTTGCATGGTTTTAAAAGGTGGGGTTAGTATATTGTTTAAGTATGTAAAACTTGTTTTTGTCCACTCACACTCTTTCTGTTTTGCGCCCCCCAGACCGTAGTTGCGTCGACACCGTTCGGCCGTGCGCTCCTCTTCTCGAGCTTTGACTGAAGGGTAGGATCTGTCGTCCTTGAACCCTAAACTCATATTCTGTGATTCTTTTCCGCTGCTGAATTCTTAAACTCTTAGATTGCTCTGTATTACCTGTAAGGGTTAATTTGTTGGCCAGAGGCCTGGGTAGTTTCTCTGTAGCATGCTGGTGCTTGGGATATTTGTTTCTGTTGCTTGTTTGAGCAGGTTTTAACTTTGGGGATTGTTCACTTTGTAAGGGAGACTCTGTCCGATTTTCGACAGAAGTCTCGGCCCTTTTGTTTGTTGTTTTGTCGGGAAGAGGGTTTGGTTTAGTTCGTGGGCCCAGCATGGGTTGGTGTTGGGCCCATCAACAGGGTTCGGCTCGGGTTCCGGGGTGGAATTTGGGTCGGGTCCTGTCACATGGGTTCCGGGGTGGAATTCGGGTCGGGTCCTGTCAACGTTGGTTTATTTATCCACAGACACGTTAATAATTATTACCACGTCATTTATTTAAATATAACGTCGTTAAAACATTAATCCATGTCGGTTTATTTATATAAAGCGCCGTTAATATTTATTACCACGGCGTTTATTTAAATATAACATCGTGAAAATATTTCTAATCCATGGAGAAGATATTGAAACGACGTGGTTTTCTATTTTGTTTTTTGTCAAATATGCCCTTGGCAAACTTGTTCGAATCCCTATGGCAGTTTGTCTAAACGAGTTCGAATCCCTATGGAAAATCAAACGTCAACGAACAATAAATTTTTCGTTCAAACCGATAAAATATTTCACCTTCCAGACCTCTCAGTTTTCCTTCCATAGCATGCAAGATCAGTTTTCGTTCCATAGCAGCGTTTCTCAATTTTCCTTTCGTAGCAATTACTTCCGAAGCTTTTAAGTTCCTCTGCTCCTCCTCGTCAAACAAAACAAACTTTCTTTGCAAGGCAAAGGTATATTTCTAACTCTATCATTTCTATCGAAATCATTTTAAGATTTTTTTATTCAAAATCATTTCAAGTTTTATTTTCCAATTACTTTTGAAAGTGTCCACAACGGTTTGGTCTTTTACACGCTGTTTTAATAAACTGACCACGTCGGTAATTAACTCGTGCGTTTGCAAATAAAACGTAGTCATAACCGCCATGGTATTATAATTTTACGTCGAGAATAATACAAAACCGACGTAATAAAGTTAGACGTCTTTTTTTAAATATAACTGTCGTTTTATTTTAAATACCACGACGGTTGTAATTAAAACGGCGTGAATTATAAAAACCGACGTCAACATTTATTAGATGTCGGTTTTTTATTGTTTACGTCATTTTATTTAAATCACCACGTCGTTTACTACTCTGTTTTATTTGATATACCACGACGGTCATTTTTATATAACGTCGTCTTAAATTCAATATTACGTCGGATTTTTTTATTGGGCTTTCCTTTCCAGTTCCAATTTTCCAATGTCGTCGAAGAAGCTCAACCAAGGCAGCCAACTCACTGAAGATATTTTAGTCCAAATTCTGTACTTGTTGCCTGTGAAACCTCTGATTCGATTCAGTTCCGTTTCGAAATGGTGGTATTCTATCATACTCTCCGACACACAGTTTACTCAAGCTCAATTCAAGCTAGCCTCCGAACGCAAAACCCTTACCAAGAGGCTCCTCATCTCCACCGACAATCAAATCCGATCCTTGGATTCTGAAACGGCGTCGTTCGCAGATTGTTCACTCAAAAACCACACCTTCTTCCCTTATTCCAAGCTATTGGGCTCCTGTAATGGTATGCTATTTGTAGATGTTGCTGGTGATTGTCAAACTCATAAGTTGTTTCTTTGGAACCCATCAACCAGATTTGTCCGCGAATTGCCTAACCCAAAATTTGTGTTTGCGGCGGAAACTACTGAATATGATGAATTTGGATTTGGCCATGGTCTGGGTTATGTGTCATCCACTGACGACTACAAAATTTTCATAGCTGGAGTTGTTACTAACAAGTGGTTTGTGGAGATGTTCTCTGCCAAATTGAACACTTGGAATATCATTGAATTCCCCGGCCACCACTCATTGTCCTTTTTCATAAGCATCACTGACAGGACCCGACCCAAATTCCACCCCGGAATTCGAGCCGAACCCTGTGGATATGCCGACATCATCGCAATGCCGGGCCCACATTCTAAAAGAAACCTTCTTCCTGACAAACGACATACAAGGGGCTAAGACTTCTACCGAAAATTGGACAGAGCCTCCCCTAAAATATGAACATTCCCAAAATTAACAACCTGTTAAAGCACAACAGATAACAATCCCCAACCGCCAGCATGCATACACAAATACATAACAGGCCTCCGACCATACAATTCAACCTTAATGGCGATAACAGAGCAATCTAAGAGTCAGAGGAAAAGAAATCACTGAATACAGAGTTTAGGGTTCAAGGACGACAATCCTACCCTTCAAACGAAGCTCGAGAAGAGAAACGCACGGCCGAACAGTAACGAAGCAACTACTGCCTGGGGGGCGCAAAACAGAAAGAGTGTGAGTGGACAAAAACAAAGTTTTACATACTTAAAACAATATACTAACCCCACCTTTTAAAACCATGCAAACCATGCATATGAAATCCTTTATATACGTGATTGATTTAAAAACCATATTATCTCAAAATATGTGAAAACATTCCGGCATTAACATCGCATTCCGAGCAAACCAACCTTTAACCTTTTCTGAGGCATAACCTCTCAAATCAACCCATGCAGGTTTATAAAACATAAACAAACGGCCTTGTTAACGTAAAAGTATAAAGATGGAAAAGAACTCACAAAAGGTAAAACAAACGTTAAAATGCCGAATAACTCATTTGCGTCAAGAAACCAAACTCGACAGCAATATAGACATTAAATGTAGTTCAAAGCATTTATATAAATATATATAAATATATTAAATCCGGATTTAAAATCCTACAAGTAAAAAATAACCAGTACTGAAATCCAATCAAATACTGAAGTCAAAGTAAGTGTAAAGTTTCCCCATCTTCCCCAACTCACAATCACGTGCTCGCAAGCACTACAAGTAAGGAGAGATCCTCACTAAAAGAAATAAGAATACGAAAGTACTAACACACGCGTATAGGTATACTATAACCTCAATACCAATCAAGTACCAGGGGAAACAATCCAACAGGGGATCATTTAACTGGACAACGGGACAACATTGCTGATGTGACTCGTGCCCAGGATTTAACTGGACACCGGGTCAACATCACAATGGCCTTGTGCCCAGGGTCAAGCCGTCCAAAATTGACTAAGCTACTCGGCCCGTATGGCAGAATCCTCAATACCCATACGTCCGAAATAAGTCATGCGCGCAGACTACCCCGTTATATGAATATACGTATAATCAATTCCCATTATTCCAAAGTATTTATTCAAAGTAAATATATATATGTATGAATATATACATATATATAATCAAAGTATAAGTAATTATACTTTGTAAGGTTTAAACGCCAAAACCGAATACGTAACCAAACGGACTACGCTAACGTCCAAATATTCAATTATATAATTAATATATAATATAACCACCCTTGTAAATATAATATCCCAAAAGATCCATAAATTCTCATTTTATAAAGTATACGACTTCGAGCTTAAGATAGCTCAATTATATAACCCAATTTCAATACGAAAACCACCGGGCGTTCACCACGTCCCATTCAATACCCAAATGTATAAATAATAATAAAATAGCCATCGTGGCCCCACAATAAACCGGCAACCCAAATCATGCATACACCTCAATGCAAATCCAAATCAATCCGGACATTCCTAGAAGTCTAACAAAGTCAACTACGTGGTAAGGCGACCTCGGGAGACGCTCGGTCAACCCCGGTCAAACTCGGTCAAATCGACCCGAATAGGTCAAATCGGGCCCGTGGGTCCCATGACCTCCAAACTTAGATCCGAAAGTTCCTACAGGTTCAACATGACCTAAACAACGTGTCCTCAAGGTTTGGTCTCAATCGAACGGTCGGATTGCTCACGATCGCACGATCGGACGGTAACCGGGTTATCAAACCCTAGGGTTAATGATTCGGAGTATCCGGGACTCTGATTCTTGGTCTGTTTGTTCCTACACGATCCTAGAGGTACAAGAAACAACATACTTGGAAATGGGACCGATCCGATTGCCGAACATATCGAACCCGGATAACGCATAATAGGCGTAAATCCGCTCGACCGTCAAACGATAACCAAATTGGAATCCGAGCACACCTACGCACTCGGGACGACATGGGAAACATTTTAGGACACAATGCACCACCACAACAAAGGCCCCGACACCCGCCGGAATTGGGTGTGCATAGTAATTCCGGTGACCGGAAAAATTCCAAACCAAGGATCAAGACTTCAGGTATAGGTTCAACTCAACAAGTGGAGCATTTTATTCAACTACGGCAACATCTAGTTTGGCCGGCAAGTGGCTGGAAATTCAACTCAAAAACCGGCCTAATATGGGTCTCTAAATCGAACAACCTAGGCTTGAAACCAATCTACAATACCTATATAAATGGACAGAGCACTAAGAATAGATGAAGTTTCATACCTCACTCGACCGAAACGGTTGCCGGAGTCACCAGAAAACTCGTCGGAAAGTTCGATAACCATCGAACTTTCGATCGCCTCGATTTAAAATCAAATTCTTTTTTTTTCTTTTCTCTTCTAATCACTTCCTGATCATTACAACACGGAATTCGGTGTACCACATATCCACAAACTCGTTTCGACAAGCCGGACGCAACGGCGCAACCCATTTCTCCAAATTCCTTATGGAATTTTTAAAGTGCCTAAAATACCCTTAATCGCAGTGGCAAAACTGTAATTTCACCAAAATTATTTATTTGACTAAACAATTGGGATTGAATAGTGAAATCGGGTCAGAGATGTTACAATCACCATTGGCTTGGGGGTCCTTACGAATGAAGCACTACATTGGCTCTCGGCCTACAGCTTTGATCCTGATGAAGAGCTACCCATATTTTCTTTTGATTTGGCAAAGGAGGAGTTCAGGGAAGTTCCATGCCCTCCTTTAAATGGCAATGGTGATGACGATGACAATGATGTTAAAAGTATGACGGTTAATGTAGTTTCAGGAGGTAGTGGAGAATGCTTATGTTTTTCATTTACCAGGAGACGTGGTGATCATGAGTTGATAGAATTTTGGGTTATGAAGGAATATGGGGTGCGTGAGTCATGGAATGCGCTCTTTATATTTCGCACAAATGTTTTATCTAAATGGTTGGCTTGCAATTTGAGTGGTAATGATGTCGTTTACATTATGGAAGGCAGCACAATTTTATTCAAGTTGAGGCACATGTTGGTGAGGATTGAATGCCACAGAGATCGGAAGTTGGTTTGCAGTAGACCTTATAACGTTACTGATGGGGATAGGTTTGAGGTGATCGAATACGATGAAACTCTGCTTTCGGCACCAAATTAATTTTATAGAGGTTTTACGTATGTTTTGTAACCTAATTATATAGAACTCTGCTTTAATCACTTTATATATGATATGAACTCTGTTTTAATCACTTTATTATATGATCACAATATAATTTATATCATCAACTAATTATATAGAGTAATATTTTATAAGAAATGTATTTTGTGTGTTGCTTTGCATGTATCACTTTAATCACATTTTAATAATTTATATATGATATGAACTCTGTTTTAATCACTTTATTATATGATCACAATATAATTTATATCATCAACTAATTATATAGAGTATTTTATAAGAAATGTATTTTGTGTGTTGCTTTGCATGTATCAACTTAAGTTGGCAAAATGACCAAATATGAAACCAATTGAGATTTTAACAAAACGACGTCATAAATATAATCAACGACGGTAATTTATTATAAACAGACGTCATAAATACAATAAACGACGGTTAATAAAATACGAACGTTGTAACTTTAAACAACGGCGGTTCTTAAAAATTTAAAGACATAAAGCAGCGATAATTTTAAGAAAAGCGACGTTGTGACGATAAACAATGTCTCTATAAAGGACGTTGTAAGTAATTATTGATGTCTTTATTGTCCTCCTTGCTAACGTCTTAAGGTTAAATAAACACGTCGGTAAATATGACGGCGATATTTTTCTTCTTACGGACGTGAAAATTAAGCATACCACGTCGGTTATTACTTCATACCGACGTGGTTAAAACAAAATTTAATTCAATTTAAATCATAATATGCATAATAACTTTTACAAAATTCCAAAAAATACACCGGAAACCATTATGGAATCATTGAGATATTTTTTTCCCACTAAGGCTTATAAAAATATATTTGAGTCATAAAAATTAAAAATGAATTCAAAGAACAAAAATTATTGATAAATCACAAAATCTCTTATAGTTACATAAAATGTTCATATATATGTGGCTTGTGTCATCCATTGGTGTGATAAATTCAAATATATTAATTACTACTTTTAGCAATCTAATTTAGAAGAAACCAGCTTAAACCCTTTTTGTATTATTTTAATATTTTTTTCATTTAATGAAATTTATAATTTAGTATTTAGGGTTTAGTGTTTCGTGTTTAGGGTTTAGGGTTTAGGGTTTAGGGTATATTGAAACGACGCCGGTTTTCTATTTTGTTTCATTTCGATTCCATCCTTGGGCTAACGCGTTGAATCCCAAAGCAACACCAAAACCTAAATATTCTTATTAATTTTTAATTTGTCCGTGATGGTTTTAGCGTCGTGAAAATATTTAACTACGTCGTATTTAATATACTAACCGCCGTGTTAAATGCAGACATTTTATTTGAATTAGACGTCCTTCTTTATTCATTAGTGACGTAGAAAAATGAAACTACGGCAGTATAAATATAATAATGGTCGTATAATTGTAACACTTTAACGTCGGTTATTATTTGTTCGTCGATGTTTAAAAGCGCGCTATTTGAAATTTTGACGTTGACCCAAAATTTTCAATTTTCGCGCTGTCTTAAATATTGGCTCTCTCTCTTCAACTCTAATTCTAACTTGTGCTCTCCACTGTCGAATCCAAGTTTATCTCGAAAACCATTTTCAGAATCCATCGATCTGCGCGTACTGTAAGTTCGAACCATAATATCACAAGCTTGTTGTTCATTGAATAATATTCCTTTCGCTCTATGTCTTAAATATTTAGCTCTCTCTCTTCAACTCTAATTCTAAGTTGTGCTCTCCAAATTCGTCGAATCCAAGTTTGCCTCGAAAACCATTTTCGAATCTAATAGCTCTGCGTGCACACTGTAAGTTCGAACCCTAATCTCACAAGCTTGTTGTTCATTGAATGATATTCCTTTCTGGGTTCTTAAGTACAAACTTAATCGACTTTGTCGCTTCGAAATCATTGAAAAATTTCGTTGGATCCGATCCTTATGGGTTTTAGATATATGTTTTGCGTCCTTTAAATCTTAAGATATGTGTTCTTAATCACTCTCTGTCGTGATGGGTCTTTATATTTGCATGCTTTTTATATGGGTCTTTATTAATATTTGGTTAGCATTTGTTCATCGAAATGGAATGGTAATGTGAGATTTATTCTCTTTTCATACGATGACGGTTTTTTATTAAAACCGTCGTCTGTATTTCAGTTATAAGGCGGTTGTTCTTTAATACCATCGTATGAAATTTGATGGCTGGTGTCATAACCCTTCACCGTGTTTTGTTGCATAAGACAACGGTTATTGGAAAAATCGTAAATGCCTGTAATTGTAAAATACGTCGTTTTATGTAAAAACTCGTAAATGCGAACTTATATTGCTTGCTATAATCTGCTATAGTGTTGGTCCAAGTTCATTTTAGGTCTTAATTTTGTCTAGTGTTCTTTAATGTATAGGGGTAGAGAATTGGTCTACTGTTCTTTAATCTCTTACTAAAACTTGCTTTTTTTTATATTTAAAATCTTGGTTACTTCCTTCTTTTGTTCGTATTCGGTGACACACCATATGAGGCGATTATAAGTGTACAAAGGGAAGAGAGTAATTGCATCCAAGGGAGAAGCAAGTACAAAGTGATGAAGTTCGGATAGAATGCAAAGGAAAACTGGTGATGATGAATGTATAGCTCTATATACATATGAAGAACTTGATTTAAAGGATAATTAGGTATAAGAATTTTGGTGTACTCTAGAATACTTTCATTTTTTAGATTTTATTTTGTTCGATTGTACTCTTGATATTCTATTTATGAAAGAAATAATTTTTGAGTATATATATGTATGGCGTGGGTAATATCATATTTGAGTATATATTTATGATAATATTGGAAACAAGAAAACAAAAGAAGCAAAAATGTAAAATTACTACGTCAGTTTTACAGTTAATAACCCTCGTTTTAAAGCTAATAGACGACAGTATTTAATAAAGTCGTCGTCTTTACAAGTAATAGACTTCGGTTTTATAAAATACGACGTCTTTGGATATAATAAACGACGTCTTTGGATAAAATACGACGTTTTTTATAATAAAAAGACGTCTTTAAATATAATAGACGTCTGTATGTTTGACATTCTGCCGTGGTTCATTTATGTTACGGCGGTAGCAATGAAATTTTTGACTTGTAAAGCCTTTGAGACGGCACTAATTTTATGAAAGCGACATCTAAGGTTGTCGATTTTTCCTTTTTATGAAGTTTTATTTGTATTAGACGTCGGTTTTATTAAAAGAAATGACGTAGTATTCTTTAACAACGTCGGTTATTAACCGTCGTGGTTTTATACATGAATAGATGTCGGTCGATTTCACGACGGTTTTGTATGACCCTAGACGGCGGTGGATTCCGTCATCTATTTCGATTTTTGTAGTAGTGCAAGGATGAAAGGGAGGAGAGAATGAGAAACACTTAGAGAGAAGTAGGTGCTAGCCCTTCTCTCTAGGTGTGGCCAGCCAATGAGGGTGTTGGGAGGAAGCTTCATGTCACACATTGGCTGGCCACACCTAGAGAGAAGGGCTAGCACCTACTTCTCTCTAAGTGTTGGGGTGTTATGGCTATGTATATATAGAGCCAAAATGTCACACATGTGGCCCTAAACTCACACATGTGCCGCACCCTCCCTCTCAATGGCCTTTTTGTGCTATCATGGTCCACCACATTAATCACATAATGTGTGCACTTATGTCAAGTCCATATGGTCCATGACTTTAACTAAAGTTCCATGACTTTAATTGAATAATTAAACTAATCTAATCAATTTAATTAGTTTAGTGACTTAATTAAGTCACTTACTTGTCTAACAAGTGTTGGTTTCGGTCAACCTTCGTTGATCATGTCAAGTGTCGAGTCAACCGTTTGACCTTTGACCTTTGAATTTTGACTTTGACCTTGACTTTGACCAAGTCACAAAATCATTCATTCTCATCTTAATTCCCAATCGACTCCTTTATCGGTGTGCGATCTTATAGGTTCCAATTAGTGAGGTAGACTCTGAACCAAGTGTGAATTGTATTCCTCTATACAATTCTCCCAATTGGCGAAGGCTAATTATAATTAGTCCTTACAGGGTTTCCACAAGCCATGAGTGATACCTAGTATGTCATGTCCACCCAAGCTAAAAAGAATTCATTTAGAGAACCTAGTTAGTTTGTGATTACAATGCGATTTGGTCCTTCTCTAACACAATACTCTATGTCATGTTCTTGGGATATGGCAAACTCATGTCAAATCCCCTAATATGACATCTCTTAGTTATATGATTCACTTGGATGAATCATATCTTCAAAGTATTCTCTCTTCTTACTAAGAGTAGAGATTCTTTGTTGTACATTCACATGCCTCTGTGTACATGCCGGAGAATCCCGAGGAACACCCTTAAGTCACATCCTTTTGATACGACTCAATAGTGTTCTCAAAGAGAAACAACCTATACACAAGACAATAATGATGTCCAGTGTCCGAGGACTAATTTGCATTATCAAAACTTAGAATTCTTTGTTTGACACTTGTGAGTAAGACTTCCATACAAGAATTCTAGAGTTGATCGCGTTCAGTGGACTCCATTTCTACAGAGCACCTACACACCTATCTCAATGTCTCCAGACGAATGACTTCGAGACACATCCTCCCAATTGAGCAGACATAATGTGTACTAGTCTTTGCAGGTCACCATTGTCCAATTGGTGAACCTATGATGAGGAATATTTTATGATACAATTTTCCTCTAATGGAAAGGTCTCGTAAATCTAACTTCTTTAGACTACTTTCTATTTATATCTTTATCCATGGACTTGTTACTTTGGGTACATTATATATTTAAAGTAATATTCATACCCCTTTGATTGTATTTATTATATTATATTATTCGAATTATCCAATTTTATATTGGCTTCTAGGGCATATATCTAACACCTTATTCTCATATTCTCCTCCATCTTTGGTGAAGATTCTTTGGGGAGGTGCACCCTTTGTATACCTATTTGGAGACAAGTGTGGAGAGCCAACAATTAAGGGACCAAACCCTTTACTTGAACATCATCCTTAGTTTCAAGATACGCTTCAAGGATATGTATTCTAATCCTTCTCTCATTAGTGGTCTTAGAGAGTCATTTGTGTCATTTTTCATAAACCTATAAAGATTGAGACCTAGGAGGAGACTTGTATGAATCTCTAGCTATTTTCTTGTTTTAGCTTTATTATAATTCCATATGACATATGACATGCTAGATGATTTGTTTTCTCATAGTTTTTGTAGGAGTTTAGAAATCCCTACATCCAAAATTACCTTCGCTCTTATGCGCAAGTAGATTGGTGTAAATTATATTTTTCCAAAATCTTTTGTGGATGCGGTGGTGGGTGTGGTTGCAAGAGCACTTCTTGAGGTGGTGGTGGTGGTAAGGTTCGTTTAGGCTCATGGGTTATTTTAGGGTTTCGATTATATTGGGTTTGTTGGCTTTGTTTAGGATTCACTACTACAAAAATCGAAATAGACGTCGGTAAAATGACGACAGACAAAATAAATACCGTCGTTAAATTTTAAACGACGACGGTAATATAAAAACCGACGTGGATCAGTAACTAAAACACCTAAAAATTGGAAATTCATTTGGGCATTTTTAAAACACGACACATAAAACTTTAAAAGCGTCGTCTTATTAAACATGCCATTCCGATAAAAAAAAAGACAACAAATAAACAACGACGGTATGTGTAAATATACCGACATAGTAATTATAAACGACGTTTTACATATAATACCGCCGTTTTGAACATCCAATGAACACGACGGTAATTGTATTATTAACAGACGTATCAAGTACTATTTAATACGACCGTAATTTAATAATTACCGACATGTAAAGTTAATTTACCACGTCTCTCTTTTATTATTTTACGCCGTATTATACATTAGATTACGACAGTACTTATAAATAAAAGGTGGTGGTAAATAGTTACCACGTCGTCATAATATAATATAACGTCGTGGTTTCTCGATAATACGACAGTTCTATAAATTATATCGCCGTTGTAAATCATTTTCACGTCGTTTATATTAATTATACCGTCGTTGTTATTTAAAACAAGCGCGACAACAAAAGTCGAAATAAACGTCGATACAACGACGACGGAAAACATAAATACCGTCGTTGTAGGTTTCAAATTCAAACTTTCAAACTGAAACGTCACGCTTTATCTGCGAAATTGGACACTGAAACGGCGGCTTTTAAGTTTCCAAGTCGAAATAAAGGCCCTTTTCTGTTTCCAAGTCTTAATAAAGTCACTTTTAGTTTTCCAATTCTAAATATTTCCTTTAAATTGGAGTTTTTATTCCAAACGTTCGGTCTCAATTCTCACATCTCTGAATGGTTTCAATCATGCAAGATGTCTCTCTTTGGAACTCAGTTGTGTTTTTACACCAAACCAATCTAAGAACTTCGGTTTGGTGTAAAACAACAACCGAGTTCCCAAAGATTGCATATTTAGTTTCTTGTTTAACACAAATTTCTATTTCTCTGTAGTTATTTTTATTTAAGACGTCGGTTTTGTAACTAACTCGACGTAGTATATATTTATAACGTCCCTATTATTTAAAAACGGTCGTTTATATTATAATTTAGACGACGGTTTAATTTTACTTTCCGTCGTTCATATCCAAGTCGGAGGAAATCCAAATAAGTTATGCTCCCCTCTTCTTGCTTTTGTTTCTTGTTTCTTTTTATTAAATCCTGTTATAGTTGCAAAAGGTTTATAAATGTATCTCTAACTAAAACTTGCTTCTTCTTTTTAATCTTGGTTTTGCGAGTGCAAGAAGGCAACGCTAACTCATACACACAAGAACAGTTGATGAAATTTGGATCGAATTATAGTTTAGTATTATGGATATGATATTTTGTATGGATATATAGGAATGAAGATTGGTAAATATTTTGTATGTAATTATTATTGAATCTTCAAGTTTTATGAAACAAATTATTCTTGAGTATGTTTATTGTTCACAAAGCATTATGGTTTTTTTAGCAAGAAAAAAATCGTTGTAGAGAACCATTGGAAGCAAGAAAAAAAAAGATAAAATGTAAAATTACCAAATCTTTGGATATAATAAACGACAGTTCTTTCAAAAAAACCGTCGTCTTTACATTAATAGACGACAATTCTATCACAAAACCGTCTTCTTTACATATAATAGACGACATTTCTTTCATAAAAATTGTCGTCTTTATATTTAATAGATGACAGTTTTTCATAAAAACCGTCGTCTTTACATAAATAGACGATTGTTATTAACAGACGTATCAAGTGCTATTTAATACGACCGTAATTTGATAATTACCGACATGTAAAGTTGGTTAACCACGTGTGTCTTTTATTATTTTGCGCCGTATTACAGATTAGACTACGACAGTTCTTATAAATAAAAGGTGGTGGTAAATCGTTACCACGTTGTCATAATATAATATAACGACGTGGTTTTTCAGATAATACGACAGTTCTATTAATTATATCGCCATTGTAAATCATTTTCACGTTGTTTCTATTAATTATACCGTCGTTGTTATTTAAAACAAGCGCGACAACAAAAGTCGAAATAAACGTCAGTAAAACGACGACGGAAAACATAAATACCGACGTTGTAGGTTTCAACTTCGAAACTTTCGAACTGAAACGGCACGCTTTATCTGCGAAATTGGGTACTGAAACGGCGGCTTTTAGGTTTCCAAGTCGAAATAAAGGCCCTTTTCGGTTTCCAAGTCTTAATAAAGTCACTTTTAGTTTTCCAATTCTAAATAATTCGTTTAAATTGGAGTTTTTATTCGAACGTTCAAGATATCTCAATTCTCACCTCTCATGCAAGAATGTCTTTCTTGCGATCTCGATTGTGTTTTTACACCCAACCCATCTAAGAACTTCGGTTGGGTGTACAACAACAACTGAGTTCTCAAGAAAGATTGTACATTTAGTTTCTTGTTTAACACAAAGTTCTATTTCTCCGAAGTTATTTTTATTTAAGACGTCGGCTTTATCTTTGAGGGCTGTAAAATATTTTACAACGACTTTGTTTTGTAACTAATCGACGTAGTATATGTTTATAACGTCCTATTATTTAAAAACCGTCGTGTATATTTTAATTTATACGACGTTTTGATTTTACTTTCCGTCGTCTTTAAAAACGCGGTCTTTTGAAAAATTTGACCGCGAATTGTAATTTTTCGAATTTGCCCTAAACCCTATATATATAACATTTCGCTATCTTTCTTCAACTCATATTTTGACCTTAAAGTTTTCTGTCTCCATCAGATTGCTCCAAGTCAGAGGTACATTTCATTCCGGTTCAGTTTCTCAAATTATTTGAAGTTAATTTGCTCCAAGTCGGAGGAAATCCAAATAAGTTATGCTCCCCTCTTCGGCTTTTGTTTCTTGTTTCTTTTTTTAATCCTGTTTTTGCAAAAGGTTTATAAATGTATCTCTAACTAAAACTTGCTTCTTCTTTTTAATCTTGGTTTTGCAAAGGCAAGAAGGCAACGCTAACTCATACACACAAGAACAGTTGATGAAATTTGGATCGAATTATAGTTTAGTATTATGGATATGATATTTTGTATGGATATATAGGAATGAAGATTGGTAAATATTTTGTATGTAATTATTATTGAATCTTCAAGTTTTATGAAACAAATTATTCTTGAGTATGTTTATTGTTCACAAAGCATTATGGTTGTTTTTTTAGCAAGAAAAAAATCGTTGTAGAGAACCATTGGAAGCAAGAAAAAAAAAAGATAAAATGTAAAATTACCAAATCTTTGGATATAATAAACGACAGTTCTTTCAAAAAAACCGTCGTCTTTACATTAATAGACGACAATTCTATCACAAAACCGTCTTCTTTACATATAATAGACGACATTTCTTTCATAAAAATTGTCGTCTTTATATATAATAGACGACAGTTTTTCATAAAAACCGTCGTCTTTACATATAATAGACGACTGTTATTTCATAATAGACGACATATTTCATAATAATAGACGACTGTTATTTCATAATAGACGACATATTTCACAATAATAGACGACTGTTATTTCATAATAGACGACATATTTACATATAATAGACGACAGTTCTTACAAACCGTCGTTTTTACATATAATAGACGTCATGGATTTCATAAAAATCGTCGTCTTTAAATTAATAGACGACGGTTTTGAATAAAAGCGTCGTCTTTATAAATAATAGACGACGGGACTTTACCGTCGTGGTTTTATGCGTAAAAGATGTCGGTCGATTCCTCGACGGTTGAAAAAGTAAATTTACGACGGTAAATTACCGTCATCTATTGCGATTTTTGTAGTAGTGATTATGGTTAATTGTGTTTCTGTGGGATAGTAGTTTTAGCGAGGTTTTTATCCTTTCGCTTTGCTTTTAGCATGTTAGTTTGTTGCTCTCTTGGGATTGGTACTTTGGATGTCTTGTGGATGTCTTTGATTGTACCGTTGAAGTTTATTAAATGAAGTTTCTCTTTGATTAAAAAAAAAAAAGAAGTTAATTTCAACTTGAAACAAATTAGTGTAAGTAGCAAATATTTCGATAAGGGCTCAACATTCATTAATTTCAGTTTTTATTTTAATTCATCAGTTATTAATCTAGAGGAAATTATATTCATAATTTAGCCATAAGGGGTCACTGACCACAAGGACTAATGCAAACACATATGGGATACATCAACAACATCTAGACAATAAGGTATCCCTCCAACAACATCCACAAACGGCCAAAGCACCTCCACCACATGCCAATAAACTTGGATAAACCAAGCACATAAAGTAATATTAAAACTAAACTCACATAAGGAGAGACAACTAACTCATAATGAGTTGCTACTACTTATTCCAACTCAGAAAGAGCCAAACTAAAAACGTACAACAAGAAAAGCAACTTGTACAACGATTGTGGAGGAGCCGCTGTACTTTATTCATTATATGGGATTCAAATTTGATATACAAATTTGGTAGCCCTAGCATTATTATTGCTAGATCTTCGGATTTTTTTCGTACCACTTGAGGATCTCTTGAGGAAATTTTTGAACCATTGCGCCGAGAGTTTTGAGTGTCTTTTCAGTCCATTGTTGTAATCAACATAGTTGACACCAAACCGAATAGTGTATCCTGAGTTCCATTCAAAGCTGTCAAAAAATGACCATGCAAAGAATCCCTGCACATTAACACCCTTTCTGCAAACACAAGAAAAAAAAAAAGAATGTACTTGAGTCAATATAATGATTAAATACTGAAATGTAAGAAGGCTAGACCATACATTTATAGCCTTAATTAATTTGTTGACAAAAACTTACTTAATTGCTGCTTGGAGGTAACAGAGGTGCTGATAGTAGTAGTAAATTCTATTGGAATCATTAAGGGCTTGATCAAGTGGATAATTGGGAATATTTAACTCATTCATGCCTGCAATATAATCTAGTATAATATGAATACTTTTTTATGTAAAAAAAGAAATGTGTATTAATTTAGTTTTATATTAGAGTTGACAACACTTAATTGTATTTTACACCATTATACATATATGTGAAACATTGATGATGCAATTAATTATAATGTTTAAAAGAATTGGTTACCATTCTCATTAATGTATATAACGGAATCATTATACTTTTCCTTTGTGTAGAGCAAAATATTGTAAAGTCCTTTTGGGTATGCATATAACCAGTCTTGTGCAGGCTGCAATCTCATTCGAAGATTAGTGAGACTGTTAGGAGTTATATATACATATATATATATATATATATATATGTGGAAAATAAAATATATGCATAGGTATTAATTGTCAAAATGCCAATAGCTTAAGTAAATAATTTGATGCGTACCCGTGGACCAATGGGGACCCCATTAAGCTCAGCTGCCACCACATATATGAATATGAATATTAGTATCTAATTATATTAAGAACTTAATTAATTACTTGAAGTTTTCTATTTGTACTCACTTGTAACATTAACATAAGCATCTGTTTCATAGCTTGGAGGCGTAGGTACAACATAACCCTTTGGGTAAGCTCTTGCATATCTAGCATCATAGTAGTTAACTCCAATATAATCATATGACCCAATCAGTGACTTGGATTCTTCTTCGTGAAATACGGTAACCGTTTTTTAACAATAGATCGCATGGTTTGTGAATAGTCGCCTCTTGTCAATGGATCCATAAACCTATGAAAATTATGAATGTGATCTTATATAAAGTACTGCTTGCTTGTTAGCTAATGTTATTCATAAATAAAAGCATTTAAATGAGTTGATATGGGGTTTAGGTGAAAGCATTTAAATGAGACATAAGCTTTCCCTATTTATCTTTCTTTTGTTATGATTTTCCTCCACTCATCACTGGCAAATGTGTTTCGAAGTCGAATCTCCACCTGCATTTCGGTGTCAAATCTCTACCACCATCCTTTTTGCGGTTTCTTCATGTTTAGAATAAGTCGCAAAGACTCTTTAGGTTTTCTCTTCTTTTATGAGTTTTTCACCTCTCTTTTCTCAAAGCTTTCCACCACTCTTTTGTAAGAGTTTTATTTGTATTGTTATGGCTTGATTTTTTTCAACCTCTTTTTGGTTGTTCTGAGTTTCCAATTTTAGTTGGGATGCACATATGCTAGACTTTCTTCGATCATACATGATCGTTAGTGGATGCGAACCAGATTGTCTTAATTTTGATGTTAGATTGGCTGAATTATAAATGCAATCCCAAAAAAATTCAACAAATAGAGAAAGAGTTTATATATATTAATAATATACTTACCATCCGTACAGAAAATCCAAAGCTCGAAATGCAGCATCTATATCTTCTTGTGACTCGAAGCGGGCTCAAACCAACGTGTTACAAGCGTTATTCCTATCACACCATTTTGAGATGCCTGCTCCATAAAGATCAATATTTTTGGTTGATTTAGAGGCAAAAAAAAATTACAACCATTGTTGATCTCAATATATAAAGTATTCCCACTTATGTTGCTAGTTAATAATACGTACTTACTCGTAGGACCCCAATATTCATTAAAAACTAATTAAAGTACCTGAAACTTGTCCCTATACGATTTTACAGCAGCAGCATGAGCAAGGAGTAAGTGGTGTGACACCGAATATGGTTCAATGGCGAATCTCCCCAAGGCAGGTTGAGTTATACCAAGATGAGCATCGTCCTGGTGCATGGACCCGATTGCATAACCATTGTCACTAACGCTATATGGCTCATTAAGTGTTGTCCAAAGCTTTACTCGATCACCAAATTCCTTAAAACAAAGTTCTGCGTATGCTTTAAAATCATCGCTGTGTATATACATTTAAAAATAAATTTGTTATATATAGTAGTATTTTTATAATTAACTCAAATATTATACAGAGGATAAATTTGTCCACTTACACAATACGACGGTCTAACAAACCACCATATTCATCAACTAAGGCTTGGGGAACATCCCAGTGGAAGAGTGTCACTAATGGCTTTATACCTATATGTCGCATGAACAGTAAAGGAAAATTAAAAGTTTGATTAAATAAGTGCATGTGTTGTTACTATATGTTACGAGGATTGAGATTGGTAGTTGTATCACCTTTATGTAGGAGTTCATTGGTGAGATTATTGTAGTATTCGATTCCTTTCTTATTAATTCCACCGCTTATTGTTCCCTCTAATAATAATTAAAACAAAATAAGAAAATATAAGCCAATAGCTATCGAGAAATAGAAATTAAATTGAATAAAAGACGTAAAACTATAAAGTGATTGGGTCACAATAAAATATGTGGAGTACGGATTATCAACGTACTTGGTAAAATTCTAGACCATGAGATAGAGAACCTATAAGCATCCAACCCCATATCCTTCATCATTGCCACATCTTCCTGTAATGACACAAAAAATGAACATAATTATAGGGAAGAAGCTAAAAATTAAGGATCTCATCTTTAATGTCGTGTGCTCAAATTCAAATATATAAGGTCTACGTAATAAAGTTTTGTGATTTTAAAACCTTATAACGGTGATATTGATCAATAGCAACATCTCCATTGCTACCATCAGCGATCTTTTCTGCAATTAACCAAATATAATTTTAATTATTTTAAGCATTAGTTCACCGAAGTCATATCAACTAGTGTGTGCGTCTGTGTTTGTGTGCACGCATGTGTGTAGACCAAATATATGCATACCACATGACCATTATTAGTAAATAAAAACACAAAGGAATTTAGCTATCTAGATATTTAAATAGGAGAATGCCGTTTGGAACTTCTTATTTCTTTTCATGCGATTTGTCATTCCTCTTATATCTTAAACAATATCTTTAATACATTAAAAACTTCAATTTTTTTACTACTTTTTAACTATCTTCTTTGTTCTAAGGATAGAAAGCTTTAATGTTAAAAAAACGAATGAATTCGCTCTACATAATAGCTTTTGAAATGAAGTAGCTGATCATCAATTTAACTAATTGATTGTTCAATAAATAAAAAACTAATTGATTGTTTGATTCAACAGACCTGGATGGTCGTGGGTGAAGGTATCCCATACGCTTGGTCCTCTACCATCTTCATTTGCAGCACCTTCTACCTGAATTGTACATACAAATATATATATATATATATATATATATATATATATATATATATATATATATATATATATATATTATATAACACGATATACAAAATGAAGAAGATGCCTATATTTATGCATGGGACATGCAAGATGATCTGAAACTGAAATCAAATTAAACCTAGGTAACACAAAATTAAAACAAATTAAAGACGTAATTAAGCTTCCGTAAGGCACCGACTTGGTAAGATGCTGATCCTGCGCCAAATGTGAACCCTGGAAAAAGAGTATCGAAGTCGGTCCTGTTGAGAGTTTCACAAACAACGGGTGGATCTGTCCTGGCAGCATTGGTATTTGCCAATGCAAAGCCAAGGAGAAGCAGAAACACACACAAGAGCAAAGAGCGGAATTGCAATGCCATAACTGAGTGGAGGGTTTTTGGTGGTCGAGCTAGGTTTGCTCTTCCTGCCATATTACATGGGGTTTATATAGAAGGAGTACGTAACTTCTACACGTGAAAATAATAAATAAAAACATGTTTATTTCGTTTTCCTTTCTTTTTTGTAAAGTCAAGCCGGCTTTAAAACTAAAGTATGGGATACCTTCTAACCCTTCTAACCCTAACTGAGTGGAGGGTCTTTTTCCTTTCTTTTTCCTTTTCCCAGTTACATATAACCTAACGATGAGCAGGGATTTCCATTAGAGAGCTATATATTTTTGAGCAAGAGAAACATATAAATCGTGGACATTACATTTAGATTGAAATTTACACTGTTAAATTATTATTTTTCTCTCATAAGAAATATGACTGGCATGGCTACAATGAGTTACTTTTTTTAACAGAAGTAAGTTGTTATTAAAATTTACACTGTTAAATTAAATTACTATTATTATTATTATTATTATTATTATTATTATTATTATTAAAATTGTTATTAAAATCTTAGCCTAGAATACATACATCAAGGTATATAGTGTCCGTTTGACAATGCTTATTTGGGACAATAAGTGATATTTTTTTTAAATTATTTTTAAAAAATCTAACAACGATTATTTTTACAGCACAACAATACCAAACTAGCCCTAAATCTTTCTAAATACATCCATGTTCTTTTGTTATTTGACGAACAACCATTAATTACTATACCATATATAAAGCTCTCATATATATATATATATATATATATATACATATATAGTTATTCTCTCATCCGGATGTATGCATGTTATTACCGTGAGGACACAATAGTAAACTGTCATGACCCGACTCCCCTAACACGATATTATCCGCTTTGGGCCTCCGCCCTCACGGTTTTGTCACTGGGAACTCACGAGCAATATCTTCCCAGTAGGTCACCCATCCTGAGATTGCTCCAGCGCCCACTCGCTAACTTCGGAGTTCCTAAGAATGCAAGCGGTGAGCTCCCAAAAGGACTCGTGTTAGTTAGAGACGTGCCCACACATATAAGCCACATCACCTTTCCTCCCCGAGCGATGTGGGATTGCTCACCGTTCTCTACTTTCCAAGCTCAAGACACGGGTCTTACATAAACAGAGAGCAAAACGGTGAGGGTAGTATAAAATACACAATGTCTGTACAATAATAACATCCGGATGTCACCATAGGAGAATTTCTGTATATTACATATATATATAGAGAGAGAGGGGAGAGAGAGAGAGAGAGAGAGAGAGAGAGAGAGAGAGAGAGAGAGAGAGAGAGAGAGAGAGAGAGAGAGAGAGAGAGAGAGAGAGAGAGAGAGATATTTCATGAGGGATATCTCAACTAAGTTTATTTGAGGGACACCCTTAAAAGGCACACTCTACATTTATTTCACTAATCCAAAATATTCATTTCAAAGATAATCTCTAAAAATTTCACTTGAATCTGATATCATTTGACCACTCAATTAAATTATTGAAATTTATGTATTTTCTTGAAGTACCGTGTTCAATTTTTTGTTTGTCTCAAGTAGATGCTCTAATGATTTTCAATTTGCATGATTTTTTGTAAGAACGATTTGAATGAATATATCCTGGATTTTTTTTGGTGAGGAACCATAAATGGTGTCCCTCAATAAAAGGAGACAATATATATATATATAATAAAACCGATTTCGTTACCTTTCAATATAATCCTCTGGTTAGGAGAAGGTTCTTGGTATTATTTTATGATGTGTTGATACCATGTGGTTATGTCATTCCACTCAAATCTCTGTCCTATTTAAGTAGGTGTTTGGAAATTACTAATGATTTAGTTGATATTGTTATAGGGAGCTGATTTCTCAACTCATCTTTTGTTCACTTACGCTCCATTGTATGTTATTGTAAAAAATATTAAAAAATAAAAGGAAGTATAAGTGGATGAAAAGGGAATGGGAAAATCAGCACCTTTGTTATATATTTTCCATGAAAGGAAAGAAAATAACACATATTGGGTGATGTGTGACCGTTGAGATTTGACATGTTGGCAAACCTACGCTGATATATACCATGAAGAAAGTTGATGTTTCACCCAAAACCAAAGAAAATGAAGCATTTTTGCTTACCACTTTAACCCAATGTGTACCCTCATTGCTATTCTCAACACTTAACCCGCGTCCATAACCATAACCATGGTTCCATAAATACAAAGTAAAAGTTAACTATGTTTATATCTATGGGCACGTATCAAATGTTGAGAATGGTGGTGAGAGTACACCTTGAGAATGGTGGTGAGGGTACACTTTGCTCAGCACTTTAACTCAAGGTTTGCCGTCATCATCATTCTCAAGCACTTTGACCCAAAGTGTACCCTCACCATCATTCTCAATACTTGACACGTGTCCATATGTATAACCATGATTCCGTAAATACAAAGCAAAAAACCTCTACACATGTCAGCCACAGCCTCACCCGCTGTCGGCTACGCCCCCACCAATCCACCCAAACGTAAGCCCCGATAAAGAGAATGGGATTCCACTTTGTGATCACAGCTTTGGAGGGGGAGGGTGGGGCTAAAGGGAAAAAGAATACATTCAGATTCTTTCTATGGCTTTCGACTCCAAGAGAGGGTTATTTTATTTTATTTTATTTTCAAAGAGACAGAGAGACAGAGAGAACGAGAGAGCGACACGGAGAATCTAAGGGAGAAAGAGGGACGTTACAAGAAGCAAACAAGCATTAAATACAATTATAATACCATTATATCACAAGCATAACTTGCCTCTCATGGGCACCCTAACCTAACCGCCTACCTGTGCAGCCCCATACCCACACGCACGTACGTCCTCTCACGGGTACACCCCCCACAAAGTCATCGGATGACCAAGAAACCTAGTGTTCCACTCTGTGATTCCAGCTTTGGTGAGGAAAATTAACTTTTATTGAGTTGCCACTTCAAACCTAAAGAAAGGTGATAAATCCATAAATGTACTCATTTATGTACTCTTTATACTTAGGTTTTGTAGGATAATTGGATTTTAAAAGGGATTATTACTTTACTTTCCTGATTTTCAGCTTTTCGAGCTCTTAGAAAGTTTTTAACGGAAAATCAACTTTTCGGAGGAACACAAGACCAATTCGAGATGAAAGCTAACATCTTGAAGTTCAATGCATCCATATTCTTTTGATCTTTGTCGAACATCCATTAATTACTATATCATATATAAAGTTCTCATATATATATATATATATATATATACATATATAGTTATTCTCTCATCTGGATGTCTTCACGTTATTACCGTGCGGACACTATAGTAAACGGAGAGGAAAACAGTGATAACATCCCGATGTACGCATAGGAGAATTTTGGTATATTATATATATATATATATATATACTTATTCTCTCATCGATGTCTGCATAGGAAAATTTATGTATATTATATATATATATATTTCATTGGGGATTTCTCAAATAAGTTTATTTGAGGGACACCCTTATAAGGCACACTCTGCATTTTATTTCACTAATCCGAAATGTCTATTTTGTAGATATTCATTTCAAAGATAATCTCTACAAAATATCACTTGAATCTGATATCATTTGACCACTCAATTAAATTATTGAAATTTATGTACTTTCTTAAAGCACCGTGTTCAATTTTTTGTTTGTCTCAATTAGTTACTCTAATGATTTTCAATTTGGATGATTTTTTGTAAGAAAGATTTGAATGCAGATGTGAAAAATAAATGGTTTGGATCATTGATTTTTTTTTTTTTTTTTTTTTTTGTGAGGAACCATAAATGGTGTCCCTTAATAAAAGGAGACTATATATATATAATAAAACAGACGTCGTTACCTTTCTATATAATCCTCGGGATTAGGAGAAGGGTCTTGTTATTATTTTCTGTTGTGTTGTTACCATGTGGTTATGTCATTCCACTCCAATCTCTGTCCTATTTAAGTAGGTGTTTGGAAATTACTAGTGATTTAGTTGATATTGTTATAGGGAGCTAATTTCTCAACTCGTCTTTTGTCAATTTACACTCCATTGTATGTTATAGTAAAAAGTATTAAAAAAACAAAAGGGAGTGGAAAATTCAGCACATTGGTTATATATTTTCCATGAAAAGAAAGAAAATAACACATTGGGTGACGTGTGACCGTTGGGATTTGACACGTTGGCAAACCTATTCTGATATATACCATGAAGGAAGTTGATGTTCCACCAAAAACTAAAGAAAATAAAGCATTTTTTCTCACCACTTTAACCCAATGTGTACTCTCACTGCTATTCTCAACACTTAACACGCGTCTATAACCATAACCATAGTTCCACTTTAACTCAAGGTGTACCCTCACCACCATTCTCAAAAGTGTACGCTCACTATCATTTTTAATACTTGACACGTGTCCATATGGATAACTATGATTGCATAAATACAAAGCAAAAGACCTCTACACATGTCAGCCACACCCGCACCCACCTATCCACCCAACCCCAAGCGCCGATAAAGAGATAATGGGATTCCACTTTGTGATCACAGCTTTGGAGAGAGGAATATAACTTTTATGGCATCTCTGTGGGACTTCAAAAAATCTAAAGCGGAAAGGGAGGAGGGGGGCTAACGGGAAAAAGAGAAAAGATTCAGATTCTTTTGATGGCTTTGGAAGAGAGGGTTATTCTATTTTATTATTTTTGAAAAGTACATTTATGCTGCACCAATCTTTATGTACTCAGAATTTTCTTTCAAACCGATGATTTGACAAATTGAATAAACTAAAATGTTGAAGAAACTAATTTGTAAGATTGACTATAGTATTTATATTGTAGATGAAATTAAAAAATAATAATGAATAACTCGTTTTTTTTGTTACATTGGGTTTCGAACGGGCGTGCTATGGGGGGAGGGGGAAACACCACGGTACTGGGGAAGCCACCACCAAGAATGGATAGGGTTGGGCTCGGTGTAGTTTGGTTAGGAAAAATCAGTTGGTGACTTATGTTATTGGATCAAAATATTAATGCAGTAAATAATATAAATATAAAACAACAGAATAAACCAAACTGCAATAAAGACAATATTACAGTAAAAGAAACGTAACACGACTGATTGAGTAGTTAAAAGTTTGTGGGTTGAGAATGTCCTAAAGACAGAATTTCGTCCATTTTGAGTGCTTGAAGTTCAATGGACGTTGATCTCTCATAATTCAACTATCTATATAATACAAGCATCTAGCATCTAATCATTGATCTCAAGGGATTATGTGAAAACACGAAAAAAAAACTTTAAGTAGTGTTAGTGTAAGTAACCTTTTGTTTTTATACGATGGTTGTTAATATGTATCTTTTGACTTGCTGTGCAAAACATGAAAAAATAATTTATTTATTTCAGGGTTGGTGCCTTAAGAAAATTTCCCCAACACCCAGCCTTTAATTAAAAATAATAACAATATATTATTATTCATAACAAATGGAAATCGAAGCATATTCCCAAACCAAATTATGCCATGACTACAAAGTCAACAGCACATATTAAGTAATCGAAAACCTTTGTTTATAAAGCCTTTTGAAAAACTGGGGAGTCTTTTGATGTGAGACCAAAAATAGAGCATTTACATTCAGCTCTAACATAGTTCAGTTTTGAGCCAAAACCGTCCACTGAACTGAAAGCCTAGCCTAGGTGGAGGAAATTTTGGCACCGATGCACTGAAAGGATAGGTATCAGTTTTCGAGACGGCAACGGAGATGGCAAGCTAGATTCAAGATAGAGATGGAAAGGTGGTTTGACAGCTCCAAATCTCCACATCTTGAGATTGAAGAGAACAACAAGAGGGAGGAATAGAAAGAGAGAGAGAGAAAGAGAGACAGAGAGACAAGTCTCTATGTATGAAATCACATTACATAGTTCTCATATCCTCTTGTGTATTCCTTGGACTATGGTTGTTCTACATATTGAAATATAATATAGAATTATTTATGTATAAAACAACCTTTCTTGCCCATTGATAACATAATATGTCATTATCAAAGATTTCCTTAACTCTAACTATTAAATAATTAGTTGGCTTTAAGGGCATATATCTAACAATCTCCCACTTGCACTTTGAAGCCAATCGACATGTATCTAATACCCATTTTCTCCATGTGTCGGTCTAGTTGGAGCTTACTCATAGGCTTTGTAAGGATCTGCTACATTGTCTATTGAAGCCACCTTGAGCACGCTAATATCTCCATCGACAACATATTCTTCGAGTAAGTGATAGCGCCTATGAATGTGCTTGGATCTTTGATGAGACCATTGTTCCTTGGCTTGTGCTACAGCCCCATTGTTGTCACAATATAAAATGAATGGTGACTCAATGCTTGGAACCACTCCAAGTTCAGTAATGAACTTCTTCATCCAGATTGCTTTCTTTGTTGCTTCTGAAGCAGCTATTTACTATGCTTCAGTTGTGGAGTCCGCAGTGGTGCTTTGCTTGCAACATCTCCAACTGATTGCCCCTCCATTCAATGTGAATACATACCCGTAGTGAATTTCTGATCATCAACGTCGATTCGAAATCGAGTCCGTATATCCTTCCACTAGCAACTCGGTTTCCTCCATAGACTAGGAACATATCCTTGGTCCTTTTGACGTACTTTAACACGGTCTTTACAAGATTTGATGTTACGATCATGGGTTTGATTGATATCTACTTGTGATGCTTACAACATAGCTGACATTAGGCCTTGTGCACAACATGGCTTACATTAGGCTCCCAATTACGGAGGCATATGGGATCCTGCTCATCCGCATCACCGCTTCCGGGGTTTTAGGGCTCATGCTCTTAGACAGTGAATACCATGTCCGATCGGCGTAAAACCCTTCTTGGAATGTTCCTTTTGGAATCTTCCGAGCACCTTGTCCACATACGAGGGATTGAGATAATCCAATCAGTTTTCTTAATCTATCCCTATAGATCTTGATACCCGATATGTGAGATGCATTTCCCGCATCCTTCATTGAGAAGGTCTTTGATAACCATAGTTTTACAGAGGTCAACATGCTTATTTCGTTTCCAAACATTAATATGCCATCTACATATAGTACAAGGAATACAACGGTGCTCTCTCCCACTATTTTTCTTGTACACACAACGTTCATCTTCATTTTGGCTAAAACCATAACTCTTAACGGCTTCATCAAAACGAATGTTCCAACTCCTTGAAGCCTGCTTCAGTCCCTAGATTGACCTTTGAAGCTTGCATTCTTTCTCCTCTTCATGTTTAGATATGAATCCTTCAGGTTGATCCATGTAGATATCTTCTTGAAGGTGACCATTCAGAAAAGCCGTTTTCACATCCATCTACCATATCTCATAGTCATAGTATGCTGCTATGGCGAGAAGTATGCGGATGGATTTTATCATTGCTATAGGAGAGAAATTTTATTCATAGTCAATTCCCTCTATTTGTTTGTAGCCTTTAGCTACTAATCTAGCTTTATAAGTCTCCACCTTGCCCTCTGAGCCCTTCTTCCTCTTGAAGACCCATTTGTTTCCTATTGGTACAATACCTTCGGGAGGGTCAACCGTAGTTCAAACTTGGTTGGCATACATAGAATCCATCTCGGACTTCATGGCTTCCTGCCATTTCTTTGAGTCAATGTCCAACATTGCCTTTGTGTAGGTTTCGTGATCCTCCATATCATCTCCCATGAGAAGAACATGGTGTAAGCCCAGATACCTATTAGGTGCTTTACTGATCCGTTCAGACCTACGTGGAGGTTGGGTGAGTGTGGGTAAAGGAATCGAATTGTCAACTGGATCATACTCTACTTCAGGTTCATGTGGCTCTCCAGACTCTTCCTTGAGCTCAACCTTCTGAACACCAGTACCATCCAATGCAAAATCATTCTCAAGGAATCTTGCATATCTTACAACAAACACCTTTTGTTCGTTTGGATGATAGAAGTAGTATCCTAAAGTTTCCTTTGGATATCCAATGAATCTACACATTTCTGATTTAGCATCTAGCTTGTCAATGTCATGCTTCTTGACATAAGCCGGACAACCCCATATTTTAAGATGATTAATACTTGGCTTCCTCCCAAACCACATTTCATATGGTGTTTTGGGCACGGATTTAGAAGGTACTCTATTTAGTAGATATGCTGCGATCTGAAGTGCATATCCCCAAAAGGATACGGGCAAGTCAATGTAACTCATTATTGATCGGACCATGTCCATCAATGTTCGGTTCCATTAAGCTTTCTAATTAACTCATGTAGCGAGTTGTAGGCCAACAACTCTCAAACCAAAGGTTTTAAGGCATTACGTGTAGAACACGCCTAAGGGCTTACTAACTCAAGTTAAAAGGCTACGAAACTAAACTAGTCACAACATAAATTTTATAACATAACTCCACGGTTTGACGCAAACACTCACTCGCTGATTAGGCAAGACGCCCTTACTAAGTAAAGTCCGGATAAATTTTATTTCACTTTTTATTTTTTATTTTTATAATTTTTTTATGCCAAGGTAGTCAAGACAAATGTCCTCTAACTCCTCTCAAAACAATGAAATTTTAATAATTTTATCTTTTATTTTATTCTCTCAAAAGTGTTAATGTGCATGTGTGAATTCAAAGTATAACTCACAAATTATCCACTAAACAGAAATAAGTGAAAAGACTAAAAAAAAAAAGAAAAAAAGATGAAGTTAATCACACATGTTTCCAATCGTAAAAACCGTCCATGAATATCAAATCTTAATTTGTGTCCCTTGATTCTGCTAGGATTTGCGTCTCGGGCCGATCACCCGATTACGCTAGGGGAATTGATGGAAAATTATGGACTTGAAGGTTTATAATTGGAATTGACGGAAAAGTTACATGAAATTGGCAGATATTCATTGGGAACACCTAGGTGGAAAGTTTTTATTATTTTCCTAAGCTTTCTAATGAATTTGAAGTTTTAATTGATTGCATGAGTTATTATATATATAAATACTAATGCTCGTTTTCAATACGAATATAGAATAATGATTGAATGGTTTTCAAATGATTTTTAGACGGCAGTGGTTAGTATGTTCATATTATTTTCAAAACTTTCTTTTTATCCACTCACACTTTTACTGTTTTGCACCCCCCAGGTTGTAGACGAGTACCAGACCATCACAAAAAAGGCATTCCACCTTCCGCTACTCTTCTAGACTTTCTTATGTAGGATTCTCACTGTTGTAGATATAATTTTTTTTCCTTGTAACTTAAACTCGCTTAAATATGCTCGATACAATATAATTTGTCTGTAGGGCCTGAGGTCAATTGAGTTTTACTGTTTGAAGTGTGTGAGACTTTGCATTGTGCGTGCTGAACGGTTGGGAGTATATAACTGTTTGTTTAAAGGTGAAATTTTTTTTTTGGAAAAGAGTAGTTTTCAAGGGAGACTCTGCTGATTTTCCAGCAGAAGTCAAACCCTTAAGTGGTTTCAATTGGTATTAGGGCAAAGGTTAATTTGGTCATTTGTGCCCGGCACCTGACAGGTGTCAGACACACACAGGGTTCAACACAGAATTCAAAGTGGAATTTGGGTCGGGTCCTGTCAATGAGGCAATGTCAGACATTGAGTCACAGAAATGGCTTGGAGCCATGAAATCCGAAATGGATTCTTTGTATATCAACCAAGTCTGGACTCTAGTTGATCTGCCTCCTGGTATTGTACCAATTGGTAATAAATGGATCTTTAAGAGGAAGATGGGCTAAGATGGGAAAGTAGAAACCTACAAGGCAAAGTTAGTAGCAAAGGGCTACAAGCAGAGAGAAGGGATTGACTATGAAGAAACCTTTTCTCCTGTTGCTATGACAAAGTCTATTCGGATTTTGCTTGCAATAGCTGCATACCATGATTATGAGATTTGGCAAATGGATGTGAAGACAACTTTTTTGAATGGCCACTTTCAGGAAGATCTGCTTTGATGAAGTTGTCAAATCATTTGACTTCATACAAAACATGGATGACTAATGTGTGTACAAGAAGGTAAGTAGGAGTTCGGTAGTATTCCTAGTGTTGTATGCAGATGACATACTGATTATTGGAAATGATATAGGAATGCTATTTTCAATGAAGTTGTGGCTCACTAAATCATTCTCGGTGAAAGATTTAGGAGAGGCATCTTTTATACTTGGAATAAAGATTTACAAAGGATAGATCTCGAGAGAATAATTGGATTATCTCAATCCTTGTATGTAGATAAGGTGCTAAAGAGATTTCATATGGAACAATCTAAGAAAGGGTTACTTCAGTTAGACATAGACTTCACCTTTCTAAGAACATGTGTCCGAAAACTCCTGAAGAGATACAGCAGATGAATAGAATCCCTTATGCATCTGCAATAGGGAGTCTCATGTATGCCATGGTTTGTACAGACCGGATATCGGTTATCTTTGTTAGTATAACGAGTAGATATCAGTCGAACCAGGATTAGATCATTGGGGAGCTGTTAAGTGTATCCTTAAATACTTACGAAGGACTAAGGACATGTTCCTTATTTATGGAGGAACATCGAGTTACAAGTGGAAGCGTTTACTCATTTGGATTTCGCATCCGATGTAGATGATCGTAAATCCACATCCGGGTATACGTATGTATAAGTATAACTGAAATAACTTGAAGAATGTAAGCATGAGAATATAATAAAATCCTCAAATACCCAAAACAGCATTTAAAATGTCAAAGATCTCACTCACGCAGAGAAAACCAAACTCGACAATAATACAGAACTCAAAAGTAGTTCAAATCATATATATAAACATATATAAAATCAGGACTTACAATCCTATAAGTAAAACCTATCAAGTACTGAAATCCAATCAAGTATTGCAACCGAAACAGGTAAACAGTTTCCCAAACTTCCCCACTCTCACAACCACGTGCTCACAAGCACGACAAGTGAGGAACGATCCTCACTAAAATAAATATGAATACGATGGTACTAACACACGCGTATAGGTATAGTATAACTATAACACAAACACAAGTACCAGGGGAAAACAATCCAACAGGGGATCATTTGACTGGACACTGGTACAGTCTCATCGAGACACCGTGCCCAGGGTTGAGCCGTTCAAAGTGGGACTAAATTCACGAGGACTATATGGTAAAAACTTACCAACCATAACTCCGAAATCTATCCTACGTGCACGTACTACCCAATCAAGGGTCTACGCCTACACCCCGTTAAGGTATGCACGGGATCGAACTATACCAAAACCAGGTAATCGTATCATATCAATCGCCATGCGATCATCGATGTCGAGCAGGGGAGGTACAATACAAGGTGCTAACAAAGACTCACATCAATCGCTACGCGATAATCAATATATATATATATATAATCAATCACAATGTACCCAACCACAAACATCGTACACCAGGACATATACAAGTCCATCACCAAATACTCAATAATAACACTCAAAGTCAGGACATCACAGTCCAAAACATATATTTCTATATTCAAAATAATCACAAAGGTCAAAAGACCGCATAATGAGACCTTACTCAATTAAAATGTCACATTTCATTTAAAAATCATAATCAAAATGCAACTTAAACCAAAAGTCAATAAACATCAATATAGTTACATAAGGGACCTCACGTCCCTACACACAGGCATTCCAACCCAAAGGTATATACTTAAAGTATAAGGAACTCGTTTGTAAACACATACCGTTAAACCAAACGTATAATCGAAAATATGCATATGTATATATATACATAAAACAAAATGATCCTTTAAAATACAATAACTCAAGCCCAATCACATATACATATCTATATATATATACATATATATATATATAAATATACGTATAATCAATTCCCATTATTCCAAAGTATTTATTCAAAGTAAATATATATATATATATATCACTACTACAAATTTGCTAATAGACTACACTATATAGGCATCGGAAAAATAAAAAAACGATGCTATTATGGTATTAGGCATCAAACAAAAAAAAAAATTGTATTAGGTACTTAAAGACTTCGCCACTTAAAAATACTGATGCCTTTTATAGTATATATAGCATCAGCACAATCTAATGCTGATGCCTATTAAAGATTTTAGCATCAGTACAGTATTTTACTGATGCTTATTACATACATTTTTCTTTAGCGGGATTTTTAGCGCTTCTTTCCCAATGAAAATTTCGCTAAAGTGTTTCCCCCTTTCATATTTCACGATCGACACTCTACCATAGCTATCAACTCGATTTCTCTCTATCTCTCTCTGAACTCAATTTTTTCTCTTTCTCCTTCGCAGACATCGTTCATAGCCAAACTCAGAAACCCAAAATCTCACCCCCACTCTTTTTTCCTCCTCCTCAGTCCTTATCTCAATTCTAGACCCAAACCCTAAAACTCCCAAGCAAGTCAACGAAAATCCTCATTCATCTTGCTGTCTTGTTGTTTGACTATGAGTTTGTTCAATTCCCTCTCGATGAAGCCCTCTCTCCCTATATGCACCTCAAGCCACGCCATCCACGCAGCGACGCAGGCGAGGTGACGCCTTCGACTACAGCCGAGATAAAGTTGGAACCCTAGACAATCGATTCTGAACCTCCTTCTCTCCTTTCCCAGCAAATAGAAGAATCATGCTCCCCCTTTTCAGCAAATTGAACGGAATGGGTAAGGATCTCTCTCGCTTCCTCTCATTTTTGGTTTTTGTTGATTTTGTGCTTTTCTTATCTCAGATCCCTAGATCTAAAGCAATTCTGTGGCATGAAAACTTTGTCTTAGATTTCCCTGTTTACTTGGTCTTAGATTTCTTGGCTGTATAGGCAATTCTGTGGCATGAAAACATTTTCCTTATTATTTTAAGAGACACTTCTTTTAGGTCTACAGATCTGAAGAGGCCGAGAATATTGGATATGTCATTCCTACTACAGTTGTGTCTCATTTTTTGGATGACTATGAGAAGAACGGGAAGTATACATGTGAGAATCTCTTCCCAATTTTCATCTCTGTGAAGGGAAATTAGTTGTATATGTTGTGTATTTTTCTTGCACTATCCACACACCTCTTGTCTGGGAGATAGAAGGTATAGACCATGCCAATGTGCCAAGATTTATTGAACTAAAGCAATTGATTGTGGATACCTTTTGAACTTGTCTGTCTAGTACCTGCTGCTTTCTTTGGCAGCATAGTAGTTGTATATGTTGTAAGCTTTGATGACGTTCATGTAGGGTGTAAAGCCATGGTTATGAGATAAAGAATAATTAAGTTAAAAGCTGCATTTTCTTTTTATGTGCTTTCTATTTGTTCCCGTAAGAATACTTGATCCATTGGTTAGCCCCTGCAATTATTAGAGGAAACTCTGAAGCACAAAAGTCCTGTTTAATTACTTTTTCTTTTTGGTTTGCTGACCAGAGTGCACACTTATGGTTTGAAAACTGATTAGTTTTTGGTTTCTCTTCTGGTCAGTTAAAATTCTTGGCAAAGGCACGCTACTCTTTGGCTAGGTTCAAAGGGGAACAGATTGTGATCCTATCACAAGTTAGTTCCATACATTCAACAATAGACATCAAATGTTGAGATTGTGTTGTGGTTAATAAAGCTTCTTTCATTTTTGTCCTCTCTTTCCCTCCTTGTAATATATTATGTGTATATACATGTTAAGTTCTACGAAAGTAGAATCATCCTTTGCATCACCTTTTGTTTTTGAAAATTTTAAACTGTTGCCGTTTTTTCTTCATTTTGAATTCATCTTCTATAGGTATTAGCAAATGAAGTGAACATAAGGTATGAGGATATGAGCAATCAACAGGCAAGTTCTCTGTTTCTGTTTACAACTTTGACGTGTCTCTGCCAACCATATGGATGCACTAATAAATAAATAAATTGCTTTCAAGTTTTGAAGTTAAATTGAACACAAATAAGGAACATGCATCATATGGCGTACCTTGTAGATTGTAAGTGGTAGCATCCCTTAAATATTTCATGTTCAATTTATGCCATTCTGATTCTCATGGTTGTGCTGTGCTCTTAATCAGCATGCAAGGACAAGTACTTAGTCTTTTTCATACAAATGCTACCCTTGAAGACTAATTGCATCTCCATTAGATTAGAAGTGTTTATAGTTGCTGGCAAGATGTTGGCTGTGGGGTTTTTTTAAAAAAAAAGCAGAAATCAAAATCCAAAGATCTATTGAACTTGGGTTGTATTTAGATGTGTGGGTTTAAAATGATAGATAGCGAGACTACTTAAATTTGAGTATTTGAGATAGGATGGATTTCAAAACTTGAGAGAAAAATATCATTTCAATTTTTCTCCCTGAATCACTTAAATATATAAATTTCTTTTTTTATTTTTAAATTTCCTGTTTTTTTAACATTTGATGCAAGCAATTAAACTAGGTAATCAAATCCAAATCTCCCATTGCAAATCCATATATCCAAAGGCAACCTTTCAAACAAAAAGTAAAGAAAGAAAAACTGTTTTTATTTTTCAATTTAGTTTTGATGCAGGATTCACATTGCTTAATTTTTTCTTTCCTCTTCTCTTTTCTTTTCTTTTTCCTTTTCCAGACCATTGTTGCAAGTTTGTTGTTTGGGAGGTGTGCTTTCACTGGATTGTTTTATAATTATGTAATTTGAGGCATACATGTCATTTTTATAATGTTGATTTGAGTAATTTTGTGTAATATATATTGATGATTTTATACTAATTTTCTATATGTTTTTATACAAATTTTTGTAATATATACTGATTTCATTTGGTTGCTACAAATGCTGGGAAGTTGGTGAAAATATATTTCACATAAGTCTCTTTTGACTTGGTATTTTTATGAAGGGCTTAACCTTAGGCATTATATATATGTCTCTTTTGGCAGGATTCACAAAGAATATTAAGTGATGTGCTGAAGGTTCAGAGGTAGCATCCCCATAATTAAATGTTATATTCCACCTTCAGCTCATACGTTTATGACTGGGGAATTTCCAAGAGACCATTATGTTGGTGTAGCTGATTAGTACTTTATTCTCTTTCTTTTCAAGCTTAGCTTTTAATGTCGGATAGAAATATTTATATCATGTAGTTATTAACATTTTGAGGTTTGGAAACTGTAAAGTATTGTGTAATGTTTCATGATAATTGTTGAATGAAGATGGCTTCCATTTATCTTAGTTTGGCAGTAAAAAAGTTGAAGGACATGAGAACAACAAAAATATGCATTGTTACATCACTTAATAAGATTCAGCCGATGTCATACCTATAATAAACATCATATTATAACATGATTGTTGTTTTTACCTCATAAGACATCGGGAAATATATTATTAGTGAAGTGGTTCTTATTAAAGGCATCGCAAATATGAAGAAAACGATGCTAATAAAAGTTAGACACTACAATGTGTGAAAATAACCGATGCTAAATGCCTTAATGGCATCAGAAAATATATCATAAGTGAAGTGCTTCTTATGAAAAGGCATCAGTTATATATAGAGAACCGTTGTTGTTGCAGTCAAAGACATCGGAAGTCAACGAAATTTGGACGAAAGTCAACAAATGAAGCTCCATATGGCATCACTTTGGTTGAAGAAACTGATGTTGTTTCTGTAAAACGCATCGGTTTTTCCCCGATGCCTTTTACACCCTCCCTTTAGCATACCTTACGAGGCATTGGTATGAGATGTAAAAGGCATCGGTTTTTCCCCGATGCCTATTAGCCTTTTTGTAGTAGTGTATGTATAAGTATATACATATATATAATCAAAGTATAAGTAATTATACTTCATAAGGTTTAAACGCTAACACCCAATACGTAATCAAACAGACTATACTAACGTCCAAATACTCAATTATATAATTAAAATATAATATAACACTTATTGAAATATAATATCCAAAGAAAACCATTAAAGTCCCATTTAGGTGTAATAACCCATATTTTATATAGTATAACGGTTCCAAGCTTAATATAGCTCATTTATATAATCAAAATCCAATACGAAAACCATCGGTCGTTCACCACGTCCCGTTCAATACCCCAAAGGTATAAATACTAATAAAATAGCCATCAGGGCCTCACAAATAAACTGGCAACCCAAATCATGCATATACCTCAATGCAATTCATTTTTAATAAACTTTAACCAAAGTCAAACCAAGACTTAAACTATTAAATAAATTCATGATTTAAAACTATTAAATCTCCTTTCATGCATTTCATGCAAATCATTTAAGTCATGCTCATTTGAAAACAAAGTCCACACACCGTTGGTCCTATGCTGCACAACCCTCAAAGGGTCCTGCTTAAAGAGTACGCAGAGTCAAGGTACCTAAAGCGTTAAATACGATGATTAGATTAGTATCGTGAACCGTACGAGAACCATAAACTTAAACCCTAACAAAACCCGACTTAACATGCACGTACGTCCTACGAAGGATTTCAAGGTCAAACTACCTCTTATAACCAGTAGGACCGCCTAGGAACACGATCAATCGGCGGTCAAACACCCCGTTTCGATCAACCTGGGCCCGCGGAGCCCACGACTTCCAAATCGATCTGGACATTCCTAGAAGTCCAACAAAGTCAACTACGTTGCAAGGCGACCTCGGGAAACCCTCGGTCAAACCTGGTCAAACTTGGTCAAATCGACCCGAAATAGGTCAAACTGGGCCCGTGGGTCCCATTACATCCAAACTTACATCCGAATGTTTCCATAGGTTCAATACGACCTAAACAACGTGCCCTGAAAGTTTGGTCTCGATCGGACGGTTGGATCGCTCACGATCGCACGATCACACGGTTACGGTTTAAATCAAACTTCAAGTCATTGATCCGGAGTATCCGGGACTCCGAATCACTATCCGTCAAATCCTACACGATCCTAGAATTATCTAGATCAACATATCCAAAAATGGATGCGATCCAACCGTTCAATCCTATCGAAACCGAGAATCGTGCAATAGGCGAGATTCGTTCGATGGCCAAACGATCTCCAAATTGAGATCCGTCAACTCCCACGCGCTTGTAATGATACGAGGATCGCAATGGACCCAAGAACCGCTACCACACCGCCACCAGCCACACGCGCCACCGTGGGTGGCGGGTGTCTTGAGCGATTTCGGCCAATCAAAAACTAACGGATCCAACAGCAACCCATACACCAAAATGATCACCACCATCCCAGGAGTCCAGAACCGGTGGAACCCAGCTCAAAATCGATCTGCAACTGGCCAGAAAATCGAAGTGAAATCCGGCCAATTTCTAGGTTTTCAGATCCAATCCCAAAACTCCAAATCGACCCCAGATAATCCCAAAAACAGTTAGAGGAGGAGGAGAGGAGTGGATTACATACCTGGTTCGACGATGGAGCTCACTGGAGCCGCCGCTTCGGAGCCGTGAAAACCGACAAAATACCGATCGCGAGCCGGCGAATCTCGAGATTTCAGGCGACGGCCAGTGGGATGTGACACAGGCGAGGAGGCGCATCGATCAGACCGGTCCCGACCGCCGTGGCCTCGATCTGTCTGCATCAAGAGAGAGAGAGAGTTCGGGTCGGGGAGAGAGAAAACCGGGAGGAGAGAGAAGCTGCACGTAGAGAGAGAGAGAGAGATACTCGCTCTCTGATTGGTCCAGCGTGTATTTTATAATATTTTATTAAATTCATAAATTACCATTATGTCCTTTTTCTCGTTTAAACTCCGATCCAAGCGTTCCGCACGTCAACGGACTCGTTTCGACGTGCCGGACGCAATGACGCAACTCATTCCACCAAATTCCATCCCGAAAATAACGTTGACCAAAATGCCCTTTAATTATTAAATTCCAATTAATTCATTTATATTTATATTTAATTCCTTTTAATTTCCCAATTTAATTAACTCACTTATTTTATTTATTTTCCTTTAATTTTGGGTCAGGGTCGTCACATTAATTGTGGTTTTGTGGGATAGTAGTTTGAGTGTTGCTTTTATGCTTTCGTTTTGCTTTTAGCATGTTAGTTTTTTGCCCTCTTGGAATTGGTACTTTAGATGTCTTGTTGATGTCGTTGATTTATACCATTGAAGTTTATCAAATGAAATTTCTCTTTGATAAAAAAAGAAGAAGTTAATTTCAACATAAACAAATTAGTGTAAGTAGCAAATATTTCAATAAGGGCTCAATGTTCATTGATTTCAGTTTTTATTTTAATTCATCAGTTATTAATCTAGAGGGAATTACATTCATAATTTAGCCATAAAGGGTCACTGACCACAAGGACTAATGCAAACACATATGGGATACATCAACAACATCTAGACAACAAGGTATCCCTCCAACCACATCCACAAACGGCCAAAGCAACTCCACCACATGCCAATAAACTTGGATAAACCAAGCACATAAAGTAATATTAAAACTAAACTCTCATAAGGAGAGACAACTAACTCATAATGAGTTGCTACTACTTATTCCAACTCAAAAAGAGTCAAACAGAAAACACACAACAAGAAAAGCATCTTGTACAACGACTGTGGAGGAGCCGCTGTACTTTATTCATTATATGGGATTCAAATTTGATATACAAATTTGGTAGCCCTAGCATTATTATTGCCCGATCTTCGGATTTTTTTCGTACTACTTGAGGATCTCTTGAGGAAATTTTTGAACCAGTGGGCCGAGAGTTTTGAGTGTCTTTTCAGTCCACTGTTGTAATCAACATAGTTGACACCAAACCGAACAGTGTATCCTGAGTTCCATTCAAAGTTGTCTAGAAATGACCACGCAAAGTATCCCTGCACATTAACACCCTTTCTGCAAACACAAGAAAAAAAGAAAGAATGTATTTGAGTCAATATAATAATTAGATACAGAAATGTAAGAAGGCTGGACCATACATTTATAGCCTTAATTAATTTGTTGACAAAAACTTACTTAATTGCTGCTTGGAGGTAACAGAGGTGCTGATAGTAGGAGTAAATTCTATTGGAATCATCAAGGGCTCGATCAAGTGGATAATTGGGAATATTTAACTCATTCATGCCTGCAATATAATCTAGTATAATATGAATACTTTTTTATGTAAAAAAAGAAATGTGCATTAATTTCGTTTTATATTTAGAGTTGACAACACTTAATTGTATTTTACACCATTATACATATATGTGAAACATTGATGATGCAATTAATTAATGTTTAAAAGAATTGGTTACCATTCTCAGTAATGTATATAACGGAATCATTATACTTTTCCTTTGTGTAGAGCAAAATATTGTAAAGTCCTTTTGGGTATGCATATAACCAGTCTTGTGCAGGCTGCAATCTCATTCGAAGATTAGTGAGACTGTTAGGAGTTATATATACATATATATATATATATATATATGTGGAAAATAAAATATATGCATAGGTATTAATTGTCAAAATGCCAATAGCTTAAGTAAATAATTTGATGCGTACCCGTGGACCAATGGGGACCCCATTAAGCTCAGCTGTCACCGCATATATGAATATGAGTATTAGTATCTAATTATATTAAGAAATTAATTAATTACTTGAAGTTTTCTATTTGTACTCACTTGTAACATTAACATAAGCATCTGTTTCATAGCTTGGAGGTGTAGGTAAAACATAACCCTTTGGGTAAGCTCTTGCATATCTAGCATCATAGTAGTTAACTCCAATATAATCATATGACCCAATCAGTGACTTGGATTCTTCTTCTGTGAAACCCGGTAACCGTTCTTTAACAATAGATCGCATGGTTTGTGGATAGTCACCTCTTGTCAATGGATCCATAAACCTATGAAAATATGAAAATTCTGAATGTGATCTTACAATATTATATAAAGTACTGCTTGCTTGTTAGCTAATGTTATTCATAAATAAAGCATTTAAATGAGTTGATATAGGGTTTAGGTGAAAGCATTTAAATGAGACATAAGCTTTCCCTATTTATCTTTCTTTTGTTATGATTTTCCTCCACTCATCACTGGCAAATGCGTTTCGAAGTCGAATCTCCACCTGCATTTCGGTGTCAAATCTCTACCACCATCCTTTTTTGCGGTTTCTTCATGTTTAGAATAAGTAGCAAAGACTCTTTAGGTTTTCTCTTCTTTTATGAGTTTTTCACCTCTCTTTTCTCAAAGCTTTCCATCTCTCTTTTGTAAGAGTTTTATTTGTATTGTTATGGCTTGATTTTTTTCAAGCTCTTTTTGGTTGTTCTGAGTTTCCAATTTTAGTTGGGATGCACATATGCTAGACTTTCTTCGATCATGCATGATCGTTAGTGGATGCAAACCAGATTGTCTTAATTTTGATGTTAGATTGGCTGAATTCTAAATGCAATCCCAAAAACATTCAACAAAAAAAGAAAGAGTTGATATATATTAATAATATACTTACCATCCATACACAAAATCCAACGCTCGAAATGCAGCATCTATATCTTGTTGTGACTCCGAAGCGGGTTCAAACCAACGTGTTACAAGTGTTATTCCTATCACGCCATTTTGAGATGCCTGCTCCATAAAGATCAATATTTTTTGGTTGATTTAGAGGCACAAAAAAAATTACAACCATTGTTGATCTCAATATATAATGTATTCCCACTTATGTTGATATTTAATAATACGTACTTACTCGTAGGACCCCAATATTCATTTAAAAAAATAATTAATGTACCTGAAACTTTTCCCTATACGATTTTACAGCAGCAGCATGAGCAAGGAGTAAGTGGTGTGACACCCAATATGGTTCAGTAGCCGAATCTCCCCCAAGGCAGGTTGAGTCATACCAAGATGAGCATCGTCCTGGTGCATGGACCCCGATTGCATAACCATGGTCACTAACGCCATATGGTTCATTAAGTGTTGTCCAAAGCTTTACTCGATCACCAAATTCCTTAAAACAAAGTTCTGCGTATGCTTTAAAATCATCGCTGTGTATGTACATTTAAAAATAAATTTGTTATATATAGTAGTATTTTTATAATTAACTCAAATATTATACAGAGGATAAAATTTGTCCACTTACACAATACGACGGTCTAACAAACCACCATATTCATCAACTAAGGCTTGGGGAACATCCTAGTGGAAGAGTGTCACTAATGGCTTTATACCTATATATCGCATGAACAGTAAAGCAAAATTAAAAGTTTGATTAAATAAGTGCATGTGTTGTTACTATATGTTACGAGGATTGAGATTGGTAGTTGTATCACCTTTGTGTAGGAGTTCATTGGTGAGATTATTGTAGTATTCGATTCCTTTCTTATTAATTCCACCGCTTATTGTTCCCTCTAATAATAATTAAAACAAAATAAGAAAATATAAGCCAATAGCTATCGAGAAATAGAAATTAAATTGAATAAAAGACGTAAAACTATAAAGTGATTGGGTCACAATAAAATATGTGGGTACGGATTATCAACGTACTTGGTAAAATTCTAGACCATGAGATAGAGAACCTATAAGCATCCAACCCCATATCCTTCATCATTGCCACATCTTCCTGTAATGACACAAAAATGAACATAATTATAGGGAAGAAGCTAAAAATTAAGGATCTCATCTTTAATGTCGTGTGCTCAAATTCAAATATATAAGGTCTACGTAATAAAGTTTTGTGATTTTAAAACCTTATAACGGTGATATTGATCAATAGCAACATCTCCATTGCTACCATCAGCGATCTTTTCTGCAATTAACCAAATATAATTTTAATTATTTTAAGCATTAGTTCACCGAAGCCATATCAACTAGTGTGTGCGTCTGTGTTTGTGTGCACGCATGTGTGTAGACCAAATATATGCATACCACATGACCATTATTAGTAAATAAAAACACAAAGGAATTTAGCTATCTAGATATTTGAATAGGAGAATGCTGTTTGGAACTTCTTATTTCTTTTCATGCGATTTGTCATTCCTCTTATATCTTAAACAATATCTTTAATACATTAAAAACTTTGAATTTGATTTTCCATAATTACCCTTATTAAACAATATCTTTAATACATTAAAAACTTCAATTTTTTTACTACTTTTTAACTATCTTCTTTGTTCTAAGGATAGAAAGCTTTAATGTTAAAAAAACGAATGAATTCGCTCTACATAATAGCTTTTGAAATGAAGTAGCTGATCATCAATTTAACTAATTGATTGTTCAATAAATAAAAAACTAATTGATTGTTTGATTCAACAGACCTGGATGGTCGTGGGTGAAGGTATCCCATACGCTTGGTCCTCTACCATCTTCATTTGCAGCACCTTCTACCTGAATTGTACATACAAATATATATATATATATATATATATATATATATATATATATATTATATAACACGATATACAAAATGAAGAAGATGCCTATATTTATGCATGGGACATGCAAGATGATCTGAAACTGAAATCAAATTAAACCTAGGTAACACAAAATTAAAACAAATTAAAGACGTAATTAAGCTTCCGTAAGGCACCGACTTGGTAAGATGCTGATGCTGCGCCAAATGTGAACCCTGGAAAAGAGTATCGAAATCGGTCCTGTTGAGAGTTTCACAAACAACGGGTGGATCTGTCCTGGCAGCATTGGTATTTGCCAATGCAAAGCCAAGGAGAAGCATAAACACACACAAGAGCAAAGAGCGGAATTGCAATGCCATAACTGAGTGGAGGGTTTTTGGTGGTCGAGCTAGGTTTGCTCTTCCTGCCATATTACATGGGGTTTATATAGAAGGAGTACGTAACTTCTACACGTGAAAATAATAAATAAAAACATGTTTATTTCTGTTTTCCTTTCTTTTTGTAAAGTCAAGCCGGCTTTAAAACTAAAGTATGGGATACCTTCTAACCCTTCTAACCCTAACTGAGTGGAGGGTCTTTTTCCTTTCTTTTTCCTTTCCCCAGTTACATATAACCTAACGATGAGCAGGGATTTCCATTAGAGAGCTATATATTTTTTGAGCAAGAGAAACAAATAAATCGTGGACATTACATTTAGATTGAAATTTACACTGTTAAATTATTATTTTTCTCTCATAAGAAATATGACTGGCATGGCTACAATGAGTTACTTTTTTAACAAAAGCAAGTTGTTATTAAAATTTACACTGTTAAATTAAATTAAATTATTATTATTATTATTATTATTATTATTATTATTATTAAAATTGTTATTAAAATCTTAGCCTAGAATACATACATCAAGGTATATAGTGTCCGTTTGACAATGCTTATTTGGGATAATAAGTGATTTTTTTAAAATTATTTTTAAAAAATCTAACAACGATTATTTTTACGACAACAATGCCAAACTAGCCCTAAGTCTTTCTAAATACATCCATGTTCTTTTGTTATTTGACGAACAACCATTAATTACTATACCATATATAAAGCTCTCATATATATATATATACATATATAGTTATTCTCTCACCCGGATGTATGCATGTTATTACCGTGAGCACACAATAGTAAATAGAGAGGAAAACAGTGAGGGGTAGTATAAAATACACAATGTCTGTACAATAATAACATCCAGATGTCACCATAGGAGAACTTCTGTATATTACATATATATATATATATATATATATAGAGAGAGAGAGAGAGAGAGAGAGAGAGAGAGAGATTTCATGAGGGATATCTCAACTAAGTTTATTGGAGGGACACCCTTAAAACGCACACTCTACATTTTATTTCACTAATCCAAAATATTCATTTCAAAGATAATCTCTACAAAATTTCACTTGAATCTGATATCATTTGACCACTCAATTAAATTATTGAAATTTATGTATTTTCTTGAAGTACCGTGTTCAGTTTTTGTTTGCCTCAAGTAGATGCTCTAATGATTTTCAATTTGCATGATTTTTTGTAAGAACGATTTGAATGAATATATCCTGGATTTTTTTTTTTTTTTTTTTGGTGAGGAACCATAAATGGTGTCCCTCAATAAAAGGAGACAATATATATATATATAATAAAACCGATTTCGTTACCTTTCAATATAATCCTCTGGTTAGGAGAAGGTTCTTGGTATTATTTTATGTTGTGTTGATACCATGTGGTTATGTCATTCCACTAAAATCTCTGTCCTATTTAAGTAGGTGTTTGGAAATTACTAATGATTTAGTTGAAATTGTTATAGGGAGCTGATTTCTCAACTCATCTTTTGTCCACTTACGCTCCATTGTATGTTATTGTAAAAAGTATTAAAAAATAAAAGGGAGTATAAGTGGATGAAAAGGGAATGGGAAAATCAGCACATTTGTTATATATTTTCCATGAAAGGAAAGAAAATAACACATATTGGGTGATGTGTGACCGTTGAGATTTGACATGTTGGCAAACCTACGCTGATATATACCATGAAGAAAGTTGATGTTTCACCCAAAACCAAAGAAAATGAAGCATTTTTGCTTACCACTTTAACCCAATGTGTACCCTCATTGCTATTCTCAACACTTAACCCGCGTCCATAACCATAACCATGGTTCCATAAATACAAAGTAAAAGTTAACTATGTTTATATTTATGGGCACGTATCAAATGTTGAGAATGGTGGTGAGGGTACACCTTGAGAATGGTGGTGAGGGTACACTTTGCTTAGCACTTTAACTCAAGGTTTGCCGTCATCATCATTCTCAAGCACTTTGACCCAAAGTGTACCCTTACCATCATTCTCAATACTTGATACGTGTCCATATGTATAACCAGGATTCCATAAATACAAAGTAAAAAACCTCTACACATGTCAGCCACAGCCTCACCCGCCTATCGGCTACGCCCCCACCAATCCACCCAAACGCAAGCCCCGATAAAGAGAATGGGATTCCACTTTGTGATCACAGCTTTGGAGGGGGGAGGGTGGGGCTAAAGGGAAAAAGAGTACATTCAAATTCTTTCTATGGCTTTCGACTCCAAGAGAGGGTTATTTTATTTTATTTTATTTTCAAAAGTACATTTATGCGGCACCAATCTTTGTGTACTCATAATTTTTTTTTCATACCGATGATTTGACAAATTGAATAAACTAAAATGTTGAACCAACTACATTGAATAAACTAGAATTTTTTTTCATACCTATAATATTTATTCGCTTAATACCATGGTAGATGAAATTAAAAAATAATAATGAATTACTCCTTTTTTTGTTACATTGGGTATCGAACGGGGTTGCTATGCGGGAGGGGGAAACACCACGGTACTGGGAAGCCACCACCAAGAATGGTTAGGATTGGGCTCGGAGTAGTTTGGTTAGGAAAAATCAGTTTGTGACTTATGTTATTGGATCAAAATAATAATACAGTTTTACCAAAAAAAAAATATTAATGCAGTAACTAATATAAATATAAAACAACAGAATAAACCAAACTGCAATAAAGACAATATTACAGTAAGACTTATTGAATAGTTAGAAGTTTGTGGATTGAGAATGTCCTAGAGACAGAATTTCGTCCATTTTGAGTGCTTGAAGTTCAATGGATGTTGATCTCTCATGATTCAACTATCTATATAATACAAGCATCCAGCATCTAATCATTGGTCTCTGGTGAACTTGGACGTGCTTCTTCTTCAAACAGTATATAATAAAAATATGTGGTTTTGTTTTTGGAGTTATTTACACTAACTCCTCCTGAGTTTTGTCAAAAAAAAAAATTATATGTTTTTTATGTTTTTAGAGTTAAGGGGTTAAGTGAAACAATTTTGAAACATGAGAGGGTGTTTGTCTAATTCTTAGGACCTCAAGGGATTATGTGAAAACACGAAGAAATAAAACCTTAAGCAGTGTTAGTGTAAATAACCTTTTGAAAATAATAACAATATATTATTATTCATAACAAATGGAAATCTGAGCCTATTCCCAAACCAAATTATCCCATCACTACAAAGTCAACATCACATGTTAAGTAATCAAAAACCTTTGTTTGTAAAGCCTTTTGAAAAACTAGGGAATCTTTTGATGTGGGATCAAAAATAGAGCATTTACGTTCAGCTCTAACATAGTTCAGTGTTGAGCGAAAACCGTCCACTAAACTGAAAGCCTAGCCTAGGTGGAGGAAATTTTGGCACTGATGCACTGAAAGGATAGGTATCAGTTTTCGAGACGGCAACGGAGATGGCAAGCTAGATCCGAGACGGAGACGGGAAGGTGGTTTGACAGCTCCAAATCTCCACATCTTGAGATTGAAGAGAAGAACGAAAGGGAGGAATAGAAAGCGCGAGAGAGAGAGACAGAGAGACAGAGAGAGACAGAGAGATAGAGAGAACAAGAGAGCGACACAGAGAAGCAAACAAGCATTAAATACAATTATAATACCATTATATCACAAGCATAACTTGCCTCTCATGGGCACCCTAACCTAACCGCCCACCTGTGCAGCCCCATACCCACACGTACGTACGTCCTCTCACAGTAACCCCCCACAAAGTCATCGGATGACCAAGAAACCTAGTGTTCCACTCTGTGATTCCAGCTTTGGTGAGGAAAATTAACTTTTATTGAGTTGCCACTTCAAACCTAAAGAAGGGTGATAAATCCCTAAATGTACTCATTTATGTACTCTTTATACTTAGGTTTTGTAGGATAATTGGATTTTAAAAGGGATTATTACTTTACTTTCCTGATTTTCAGCTTTTCTGAGCTCTTAGAAAGTTTTTAAAGGAAAATCAACTTTTCGGAGGAACACAAGACCAATTGGAGATGAAAGCTAACATCTTGAAGTTCAATGCATCCATGTTCTTTTGATCTTTGTCGAACATCCATTAATTACTATATCATATATAAAGTTCTTATATATATATATATATATTTATACATATATAGTTATTCTCTCATCTGGATGTCTTGACGTTATTACCGTGCGGACACTATAGTAAACGGAGAGGAAAACAGTGATAACATCCCGATGTACGCATAGGAGAATTTTGTTATATTATATATATATATATATATATATATATACTTATTCTCTCATCTGATGTCTTCATAGGAAAATTTATGTATATTATATATATATATATTTCATTGGGGATTTCTCAAATAAGTTTATTTGAGGGACACCCTTATAAGGCACACTCTGCATTTTATTTCACTAATCCGAAATGTCTATTTTGTAGATATTCATTTCAAAGATAATCTCTACAAAATATCACTTGAATCTGATATCATTTGACCACTCAATTAAATTATTGAAATTTATGTACTTTCTTGAAGCACCGTGTTCAATTTTTTGTTTGTCTCAATTAGATACTCTAATGATTTTCAATTTGGATGATTTTTGTAAGAAAGATTTGAATGCAGATGTGAAAAATAAATGGTTTGGATCATTGAATTTTTTTTTTTTTTTTTTTGTGAGGAACCATAAATGGTGTCCCTTAATAAAAGGAGACTATATATATATAATAAAACAAACGTCGTTACCTTTCTATATAATCCTCCTCAGGATTAGGAGAAGGGTCTTGTTATTATTTTCTGTTGTGTTGTTACCATGTGGTTATGTCATTCCACTCCAATCTCTGTCCTATTTAAGTAGGTGTTTGGAAATTATTAGTGATTTAGTTGATATTGTTATAGGGAGCTAATTTCTCAACTCATCTTTTGTCCATTTACACTCCATTATATGTTATAGTAAAAAGTATTAAAAAAACAAAAAGGAGTGGAAAATTCAGCACATTGGTTATATATTTTCCATGAAAAGAAAGAAAATAACACATTGGGTGACATGTGACCGTTGGGATTTGACACGTTGGCAAACCTATGCTGATATATACCATGAAGGAAGTTGACGTTCCACCAAAAACCAAAGAAAATAAAGCATTTTTTCTCACCACTTTAACCCGATGTGTACTCTCACTGCTATTCTCAACACTTAACATGCGTCTATAACCATAACCATGGTTCCACTTTAACTCAAGGTGTACCCTCACAACTATTCTCAAAAGTGTACGCCCACTATCATTTTTAATACTTGAAACGTGTCCATATGGATAACTATGATTGCATAAATACAAAGCAAAAGACCTCTACACATGTCAGCCACACCCGCACCCGCCTAGAAGGCTAGACCCCCACCTATCCACCCAACCCCAAGCGCCGATAAAGAGATAATGGGATTCCACTTTGTGATCACAGCTTTGGAGAGAGGAATATAACTTTTATGGCATCTCTGTGGGACTTCAAAAATCTAAAGCGGAAAGGGAGGAGGGGGCTAACGGGAAAAAGAGAAAAGATTCAGAGAAAAGATTCAGATTCTTTTGATGGCTTTGGAAGAGAGGGTTATTCTATTTTATTATTTTTGAAAAGTACATTTATGCTGCACCAATCTTTATGTACTCAGAATTTTCTTTCAAACCGATGATTTGACAAATTGAATAAACTAAAATGTTGAAGAAAGAAACTAATTTGTAAGATTGACTATAGCATTTATATTGTAGATGAAATTAAAAAATAATAATGAATAACTCGTTTTTGTTACATTGGGTTTCGAACGGGCGTGCTATAGGGGAGGGGAAACACCACGGATCGGGAAGCCACCACCAAGAATGGATAGGGTTGGGCTCGGTGTAGTTTGGTTAGGAAAAATCAGTTGGTGACTTATGTTATTGGATCAAAATATTAATGCAGTAAATAATATAAATATAAAACAACAGAATAAACCAAACTGCAATAAAGACAATATTACAGTAAAAGAAACGTAACACGACTGATTGAGTAGTTAAAAGTTTGTGGGTTGAGAATGTCCTAAAGACATAATTTCGTCCATTTTGAGTGCTTAAAGTTCAATGGACGTTGATCTCTCATGATTCAACTATCTATATAATACAAGCATCTAGCATCTAATCATTAATCATTGATCGGACCATGTCCATCAATGTTCGGTTCCATTAAGCTTTCTAATTAACTAATGTAGCGAGTTGTAGGCCAACAACTCTCAAACCAAAGGTTTTAAGGCATTACGTGTAGAACACGCCTAAGGGCTTACTAACTCAAGTTAAAAAGGCTACGAAACTAAACTAGTCACAACATAAATTTTATAACATAACTCCACGGTTTGACGCAAACACTCACTGCTGATTAGGCAAGACGCCCGGTTACTAAGTAAAGTCTGGATAAATTTTATTTCACTTTTTTATTTTTTATTTTTTATAATTTTTTTTTATGCCAAGGTAGTCAAGAGCAATGTCCTCTAACTCCTCTCAAAACAATGAAATTTTAATAATTTTATCTTTTATTTTATTCTCTCAAAAGTGTTAATGTGCATGTGTGAATTCAAAGTATAACTCACGAATTATCCACTAAATAGAAATAAGTGAAAAAGACTAAAAAAAAAAAGAAAAAAAAAAGATGAAGTTAATCACACATGTTTCCAATCGTAAAAACCGTCCATGAATATCAAATCTTAATTTGTGTCCCTTGATTCTGCTAGGATTTGCGTCTCGGGCCGATCACCCGATTCTGCTAGGGGAATTGATGGAAAATTATGGACTTGAAGGTTTATAATTGGAATTGACGGAAAAGTTACATGAAATTGGCAGATATTCATTGGGAACACCTAGGTGGAAAGTTTTTATTGTTTTCCGAAGCTTTCTAATGAATTTGAAGTTTTAATTGATTGCATGAGTTATTATATATATAAATACTAATGCTCGTTTTCAATACGAATATAGAATAATGATTGAATGGTTTTCAAATGATTTTTATACGGCAGGGTTAGTATGTTCATATTATTTTCAAAACTTTCTTTTTGTCCACTCACACTTTTACTGTTTTGCGCCCCCCAGGTTGTAGACGAGTACCAGACCATCACAAAAAAGGCATTCCACCTTCCGCTACTCTTCCAGACTTTCTTATGTAGGATTCTCACTGTTGTAGATATAATTTTTTTTCCTTGTAACTTAAACTCAGTTAAATATGCTCTGATACAATCTAATTTGTCTGTAGGGCCTGAGGCCAATTGAGTTTTACTGTTTGAAGTGTGTGAGACTTTGCATTGTGCGTGCTGAACGGTTGGGAGTATATAACTGTTTGTTTAAAGGTGAAATTTTTTTTTTGGAAAAGAGTAGTTTTCAAGGGAGACTCTGCTGATTTTCCAGTAAGTCAAACCCTTAAGTGGTTTCAATTGGTATTAGGGCAAAGGTTAATTTGGTCATTTGTGCCGGCACTGACAGTGTCGAGACACACACGAGGTTCAACACAGAATTCAAAGTGGAATTTGGGTCGGGTCCTGTCAATGAGGCAATGTCAGACATTGAGTCACAGAAATGGCTTGGAGCCATGAAATCCGAAATGGATTCTTTGTATATCAACCAAGTCTGGACTCTAGTTGATCTGCCTCCTGGTATTGTACCAATCGGTAATAAATGGATCTTTAAGAGGAAGATAGGCTAAGATGGGAAAGTAGAAACCTACAAGGGAAAGTTAGTAGAAAAGGGCTACAAGCAGAGAGAAGGGATTGACTATGAAGAAACCTTTTCTCCTGTTGCTATGACAAAGTCTATTCGGATTTTGCTTGCAATAGCTGCATACCATGATTATGAGATTTGGCAAATGGATGTGAAGACGGCTTTTTTGAATGGCCACCTTCAGGAAGATCTGCTTTGATGAAGTTGTCAAATCGTTTGACTTCATACAAACATGGATGACTAATGTGTGTACAAGAAGGTAAGTAGGAGTTCGGTAGTATTCCTAGTGTTGTATGCAGATGACATACTGATTATTGGAAATGATATAGGAATGCTATTTTCAATGAAGTTGTGGCTCACTAAATCATTCTCAGTGAAAGATTTAGGAGAGGCATCTTTTATACTTGGAATAAAGATTTACAGTGATAGATCTCAGAGAATAATTGGATTATCTCAATCCTTGTATGTAGATAAGGTGCTAAAGAGATTTCATATGGAACAATCTAAGAAAGGGTTACTTCCAGTTAGACATGGACTTCACCTTTCTAAGAACATGTGTCCGAAAACTCCTAAAGAGATACAGCAGATGAATAGAATCCCTTATGCATCTGCAATAGGGAGTCTCATGTATGCCATGGTTTGTACAGGACCGGATATCGGTTATGCTGTTAGTATAACGAGTAGATATCAGTCGAACCCAGGATTAGATCATTGGGGAGCTGTTAAGTGTATCCTTAAATACTTACGAAGGACTAAGGACATGTTCCTTATTTATGGAGGAACATCAGAGTTACAAGTGGAAGCGTTTACTCATTTGGATTTCGCATCCGATGTAGATGATCGTAAATCCACATCTGGGTACGTCTTAATTCTGAATGGAGGCGATGTTAGCTGGAGAAGCTGTAAACAAAGTGTTACTACTGACTCCACCACAGAAGCATAGTACATTACTGCCTCATAAGCGGCAAAGGAAGCTGTTTGGATAAAGAAGTTCGTTACTGAACTAAATGTGGTTCCAACCATAATGTCACCAATACCTTTGTATTGTGACAACAATGTGGCGATAGCTGAAGCCAAAGAACCCAGGTCTCCACACGAATGACTTTGAGACTAGTCATCCTCCGACATGGGACTTTAACTAAAGTTACATAATTTTAATTGAATAATTAAACTAATCTAATCAATTTAATTAGTTTAGTGACTTAATTAAGTCACTTGCTTGTCTAACAAGTGTTGGTCTCGGTCAACCTTAGTTGACCATGTCAAGTGTTGGGTCAACCGTTCGACCTTTGACCTTTGAATTTTGACTTTCACCTTTGACTTTGACCAAGCCACAAAATCCTTCATTCCCTTCTTAATTCCCAATCGACTCCTCTTTCGGTATGCGATCTTATAGGTTCCAATTAGCGAGGTAGTGGGTATGAATGATTCACTCTGAACCAAGTGTGGATTGTATTCCTCCATACAATTCTCCCTATAGGCGAAGGCTAATTATAATTAGTCCTTATAGGGCTTCCACAAGCCATGACTAACACCTAGCAGTATGTCATGGCTACCCAAGCTAAAAAGAATTCATTAGAGAACCTTGTTAGTTTGTGATTAAAATGCAATTTGGTCCTTCTCTAACACAATACTCTATGTCATGTTCTTGGGATATGGTTTACTTGTGTCAAACCCCTAATATTACATCTCTTAGTTATACTATTCACTTAGATGAAATTGCAAACGTTCTTGTTTCAATTTCTATCCGATACTTTGGCCAAAGATTCAACAACTCATATCTTCAGAGTATTCTATCTTCTTACTAAGAGTAGAGATTCTTTGTTGTACATTCACAACCCTCTGTGTACATGCTGAGAATCCTGAGGAACACCTTTAAGTCACATCCTTTTGATACGACTGAATAGTGTTTTAAAAGAGAAACAACCTATACATAAGAAAATTGTGATGTCTCAGATCTGAGGACTAATTTGCATTATCAAAATTTAGAATTCTTTGTTTGACACTTGTGAGTAAGACTTCCATACAAGAATTCTAGAGTTGATCACGTTCAGTGGACTCCATCTCTATAAAGCACCTTCACACCTGTCTTAGTGTGTCCAAACGAATGACTTTGAGACACATCCTCCCAATTGAGCAAACATAATGTGTACCAGTCTTTGCGGGTCACTATTGTCCAATTGGTGAACCTATGACGAGGAATATTTTAGGATACAATATTCCTCTAATAAAAGGATCTCGTAAATCTAACTTGTTTAGACTACTTTCTATTTATATATTTATCCATGGACTTGTTACTTTGTGTACATTATGTATCTAAAGCAATATTCATGTCCTTTTGATTGTATTTATTATATTATATTATTAGAATTATCCAATTTTATATTGGTTTCTAGGGCATATATCTAACACCTTATTCTCTTATTCTCCTCCATCCTTGGTGAAGATTCTTTGGGGAGGTGCACCCTTTGTATACCTACTTGGAGACAAGTGTGGAGAGCCAACAATTAAGGGACCAAACCCTTTACTTAAACACCATCCTTAATTTCAAGATACGCTCCAAGGATATGTATTCTAATCCTTCTCTCATTAGTTGTCTTAGAGAGTCATTTGTGTCATTTTTCATAAACCTATAAAGATTGAGACCTAGGATGAGACTTGTATGATTCTCTAGCTATTTTCTTGCTTCTGCTTTATTATAATTCCATATTACATATGACATGCAAAATTACATTCACTTTGATGGAAGTTGCTGCAAATCACCAAACTGTTCTTTAGAATGGTTGTTGTTTTCATTTATTTGTTCGCTCTTATGCGCAAGTAGATTGCTGTAAATTATATTTGTCCAAAATCTTTGGTGGATGCAGTGGTGGGTGTGGCCGCAAGAGCGCTTCTTGAGCTGGAGGTGGTAAGGTTTGTTTAGGCTCATGGGTTACTTTCGGGTTTCGGTTATATTGGGTTTGTGGGATTTGTTTGGGATTATGGTTAATTGACAGGACCCGACCTAGATTTCCACCCCGGAACCCGTGCCGGACCCTGTTGACATGCCCGACACCAACCCATGTCGAGCCCACAAACTAAACTAGTTCCCTCTTCCCGAACTTTACAAAGAAAGGGGCCAAGACTTCTGCCGAAAAATGGGCAGAGCCTCCCCTACAACAAGGACTATCCCAAAATTTAAACCTGCTCAAAAGCAACAGATAAACAACCCAAGCATGCATAGAACATATACATAATAGGCCTCCGGCCAAACAAATTCAACCCTAAAGGGTGATACAGAGCAATCTAAGAGTCAGCGGAAAAGAAATAACAGGATACAGAGTTAGAGTTCCAGGATAACAGATCCTACCCTTCAGTCAAAGCTCGAGAAGAGGAGCGCACGGCCGAACAGTGTCGAAGCAACGACTACGGGCTGGGGGGCGCAAAACAGAAAGAGTGTGAGTGGACAAAAACAAGGTTTTACATACTTAAAAACAAAGTACTAACCCCCACCTTTTAAAAACAATGCAGAACATGCATGTGAAACCATTTATATACTTTAGTGATTTAAAGCCTACCCTATCTCAAAATAGATGAAAACCTACCAGCTCAAAACCTTTTTCCGAATAAACTAACTTTTTTCTTTTCCCGAGGCATAACCTCCCAAAACACGAACTCATATACGTATGTATAAGTATAACTGAAATAACTTGAAGAATGTAAGCATGAGAATATAATAAAATCCTCAAATACCCAAAACAGCATTTAAAATGTCAAAGATCTCACTCGCGTAGAGAAAGCCAAACTCGACAATAGTACAGAACTCAAAAGAAGTTCAAATCATATATATAAACATATATAAAATCAGGATTTACAATCCTATAAGTAAAACCTATCAAGTACTGAAATCCAATCAAGTATTGCAACCGAAACAGGTAAACAGTTTCCCAAACTTTCCCACTCTCACAACCACGTGCTCACAAGCACGACAAGTGAGGAACGATCCTCACTAAAATAAATATGAATACGAAGGTACTAACACACGCGTATAGGTATAGTATAACTATAACACAAACACAAGTACCAGGGGAAAACAATCCAACAGGGGATCATTTGACTGGACACCGGTACAGTCTCATCGAGACACCGTGCCCAGGGTTGAGCCGTCCAAAGTGGGACTAAACTCACAGGACTATATGGTAAAAACTTACCAACCATAACTCCGAAATCTATCCTACGTGCACAGACTACCCAATCAAGGGTCTACAGCTACACCCCGTTAAGGTATGCACCGGATCGAACCATACCAAAACCAGGTAATCGTATCATATCAATCGCCATGCGATCATCAGTATCAGAACAGGGGGAGGTACAATACAAGGTGCTAACAGCACTCATAATCAATCACAATGTACCCAACCTCAAACATCAGACACCAGGACATATACAAGTCCATCAGTCAAATACTCAATAATAACACTTAAAGTCAGGACATCACAGTCCAAAATCCAATACGAAAACCACCGGGCGTTCATCACGTCCCGTTCAATACCCCAAAGGTATAAATACTAATAAAATAGCCATCAGGGCCCCACAAATAAACCGGCAACCCAAATCATGCAAATACCTCAATGCAATTCATTTTTAATAAACTTTAACCAAAGTCAAACCAAGACTTAAACTATTAAATAAATTCATTATTTAAAATTATTAAATCTCCTTTCATGCATTTCATGCAAATCATTTAAGTCATGCTCATTTGAAAATAAAGTCCACTCATCGTTGGTCCTATGCTGCACAACCCTCAAAGGGTCCCGCTTAAAGATTACGCAGAGTCAAGGTACCTAAAGCGTTAAATATGAGGATTAGATTAGTATCGTGAACCATACGAGAACCATAAACTTAAACCCTAACAAAACCAGACTTAACATGCACGTACGTCCTACGAAGGATTTCAAGGTCAAACTACCTCTTATAACCAGTGGGACGTCCCCGGAAGACTCACGGTCAACCGGCAGTCAAACACCTCGTTTCGGTAAACCCGGGCCCGCGGAGCCCACGACTTCCAAATCGATACGGACATTCCTAGAAGTCCAACAAAGTCAACTACGTTGCAAGGAGACCTCGGGAAACCCTGGGTCAAACCTGGTCAAACTTGGTCAAATCGACCCGAATAGGTCAAACCGGGCCCGTGGGTCCCATGACCTCCAAACTTACATCCGAAAGTTTCCATAGGTTCAACACGACCTAAACAACGTGTCCTGAAAGTTTGGTCTCGATCGGACGGTCGGATCGCTCACGATCGTACGATCGGACGGTTACGATTTAAATCAAACTTCAAGTCATTGATCCAAAGTATCCGGGACTCCGAATCACTATCCGTCAAATCCTACACGATCCTAGAATTATCTAGATTAACATATCCAAAAATGGGCACGATCCAACCGTTTAATCCTATTGAAACCGAGAATTGTGCAATAGGCGAGATTCGTTCGATGGCCAAACGATCTCCGAATTGAGATCCGTCAACTCCCACGCGCTTGTAACGATATGAGGATCGCAATGAACCCAAGAAACGCCACCACACTGCCACCACGCGCCGCCACCACACGCCACCGTGGGTGGCGGGTGTCTTGAGTGATTCCGGCCAATCAAAAACTAACGGATCCAACTGCAACCCATACACCAAAATGATCACCACCATCCTAGGAGTCCAGAACCGGTGGAACCCAGCCCAAAATCGGTCGGCAACTGGCTGGAAAATCGAAGTGAAATCCGGCCAATTTCTAGGTTTTCAGATCCAATCCCAAAACTCCAAATTGACCCCAGATAATCCCAAAAACAGTTAGAGGAGGAGGAGAGGAGTGGATTACATACCTGGTTCGATGATGGATCTAGCTGGAGCTGCCGCTTCGAAGTAGTGAAAAACCGGCAAAATACCAGTCGCTAGAGCCAGCGAATCTCGAGGTTTCAGGTGACGGCTTCAGGTGGGATGTGACCTAGGCGAGGAGGCGCATCGATCGGGACCGGTCCCGACCCCTGCCGTGGTCTGATCTCTCCAGACCTAAGAGAGAGAGTTCGGGTCGGGGAGAGAGAAAACCGGGAGGAGAGAGAAGCTGCACGTAAAGAGAAAGATACTTGCTCTCTGATTGGTCCAGCGTATATTTTATAATATTTTATTAAATTCATAAATTACCATTATGTCCTTTTTCTCGTTTAAACTCCGATCCAAGCGTTCCGCACGTCAACGGACTCGTTTCGACGTGCCGGACGCAATGACGCAACTCGTTCCGCCAAATTCCATCCCGAAAATAACGTTGACCGAAATGCCCTTTAATTATTAAATTCCAATTTAATTCCAATTAATTCATTTATATTCATATTTAATTCCTTTTAATTTCCCAATTTAATTAACTCACTTATTTTATTTATTTTCCTTTAATTATGGGATACATCAACAACATCTAGACAACAAGGTATCCCTCCAACCACATCCACAAACGGCCAAAGCAACTCCACCACATGCCAATAACCTTGGATAAACCAAGCACATAGAGTAATATTAAAACTAAACTCTCATAAGGAGAGACAACTAACTCATAATGAGTTGCTACTACTTATTCCAACTCAAAAAGAGTCAAACAGAAAACACACAACAAGAAAAGCATCTTGTACAACGATCGTGGAGGAGCCGCTGTACTTTATTCATTATATGGGATTCAAATTTGATATACAAATTTGGTAGCCCTAGCATTATTATTGCCCGATCTTCGGATTTTTCGTACTACTTGAGGATCTCTTGAGGAAATTTTTGAACCAGTGGGCCGAGAGTTTTGAGTGTCTTTTCAGTCCACTATTGTAATCAACATAGTTGACACCAAACCGAACAGTGAATCCTGAGTTCCATTCAAAGTTGTCTAGAAATGACCACGCAAAGTATCCCTGCACATTAACACCCTTTTCGCAAACACAAGAAAAAAAAAAAAGAGAATGTATTTGAGTCAATATAATAATTAGATACGAGTAAATGTAAGAAGGCTGGACCATAGATTTATAGCCTTAATTAATTTGTTGACAAAAACTTACTTAATTGCTGCTTGGAGGTAACAAAGGTGCTGATAGTAGGAGTAAATTCTATTGAAATCATCAAGGGCTCGATCAAGTGGATAATTGGGAATATTTAACTCATTCATGCCTGCAATATAATCTAGTATAATATGAATACTTTTTTATGTAAAAAAAGAAATGTGCATTAATTTCGTTTTATATTTAGAGTTGACAACACTTAATTGTATTTTACACCATTATACATATATGTGAAACATTGATGATGCAATTAATTAATGTTTAAAAGAATTGGTTACCATTCTCATTAATGTATATAACAGAATCATTATACTTTTCCTTTGTGTAGAGCAAAATATTGTATAAAGTCCTTTTGGTATGCATATAACCAGTCTTGTGCAGGCTGCAATCTCATTCAAGATTCGTGAGATCGTTAGGAGTTATATATATATATATATATATATATATATATATATATATATATATATATATATATATGTGGAAAATAAAATATATGCATAGGTATTAATTGTCAAAATGCCAATAGCTTAAGTAAATAATTTGATGCGTACCCGTGGACCAATGGGGACCCCATTAAGCTCAGCTGCCACCACATATATGAATATGAATATTAGTATCTAATTATATTAAGAAATTAATTAATTACTTGAAGTTTTCTATTTGTACTCACTGGTAACATTAACATAAGCATCTGTTTCATAGCTTGGAGGTGTAGGTACAACATAACCCTTTGGGTAAGCTCTTGCATATCTAGCATCATAGTAGTTAACTCCAATATAATCATATGACCCAATCAGTGACTTGGATTCTTCTTCTATGAAATACGGTAACCGTTTTTTAACAATAGATCGCATGGTTTGTGGATAGTTACCTCTTGTCAATGGATCCATAAACCTATGAAAATATGAAAATTCTGAATGTGATCTTACAATATTATATAAAGTACTGCTTGCTTGTTAGCTAATGTTATTCATAAATAAAGCATTTAAATGAGTTGATATAGGGTTTAGGTGAAAGCATTTAAATGAGACATAAGCTTTCCCTATTTATCTTTCTTTTGTTATGATTTTCCTCCACTAATCACTGGCAAATGCGTTTCAAGTCGAATCTCCATGTGCATTTCGGTGTCAAATCTCTACCACCATCCTTTTTGCGGTTTCTTCATGTTTAGAATAAGTCGCAAAGACTCTTTAGGTTTTCTCTTCTTTTATGAGTTTTTCACCTCTCTTTTCTCAAAGCTTTCCAACTCTCTTCTGTAAGAGTTTTATTTGTATTGTTATGGCTTGATTTTTTTCAAGCTCTTTTTGGTTGTTCTGAGTTTCCAATTTTAGTTGGGATGCACATATGCTAGACTTTCTTCGATCATGCATGATCGTTAGTGGATGCAAACCAAATTGTCTTAATTTTGATGTTAGATTGGCTGAATTCTAAATGCAATCCCAAAAACATTCAACAAAAAAAGAAAGAGTCGATATATATTAATAATATACTTACCACCCATACACAAAATCCAAAGCTCGAAATGCAGCATCTATATCTTGTTGTGACTCCGAAGCGGGTTCAAACCAACGTGTTACAAGTGTTATTCCTATCACGCCATTTTGAGATGCCTGCTCCATAAAGATCAATATTTTTGATTGATTTAGAGGCACAACAAAAATTACAACCATTGTTGATCTCAATATATAAAGTATTCCCACTTATGTTGCTATTTAATAATACGTACTTACTCGTAGGACCCCAATATTCATTTAAAAAAATAATTAAAGTACCTGAAACTTTTCCCTATATGATTTTACAGCAGCAGCATGAGCAAGGAGTAAGTGGTGTGATACCCAATATGGTTCAGTAGCCGAATCTCCCCCAAGGCAGGTTGAGTCATACCAAGATGAGCATCGTCCTGGTGCATGGACCCCGATTGCGTAACCATGGTCACTAACGCCATATGGCTCATTAAGTGTTGTCCAAAGCTTTACTCGATCACCAAATTCCTTAAAACAAAGTTCTGCGTATGCTTTAAAATCATCGCTGTGTATGTACATTTAAAAATAAATTTGTTATATATAGTAGTATTTTTATAATTAACTCAAATATTATACAAATGACAAAATTTGTCCACTTACACAATACGACGGTCTAACAAACCACCATATTCATCAACTAAGGCTTGGGGAACATCCCAGTGGAAGAGTGTCACTAATGGATTTATACCTATATATCGCATGAACAGTAAAGGAAAATTAAAAGTTCGATTAAATAAGTGCATGTGTTGTTATTATATGTTACGAGGATTGAGATTGGTAGTTGTATCACCTTTGTGTAGGAGTTCATTGGTGAGATTATTGTAGTATTCGATACCTTTCTTATTAATTCCACCGCTTATTGTTCCCTCTAATAATAATTAAAACAAAATAAAAAAATATAAGCCAATAGCTATCGAGAAATAGAAATTAAATTGAATAAAAGATGTAACACTATAAAGTGATTGGGTCACAATAAAATATGTGGGTACGGATTATCAACGTACTTGGAAAAATTCTAGACCATGAGATAGAGAACCTATAAGCATCCAACCCCATATCCTTCATCATTTCCACATCTTCCTGTATTGACACAAAAAATGAACATAATTATAGGAAAGAAGCTAAAAATTAAGGATCTCATCTTTAATGTCGTGTGCTCAAATTCAAATATATAAGCGATATTTTCTGCAATAATTTTTTGTGATTTTAAAACCTTATAGCGGTGATATTGATCAATAGCAACATCTCCCATTGCTACGATCAGCGATCTTTTCTGCAATTAACCAAATATAATTTTAATTATTTTAAGCATTAGTTCACCGAAGTCATATCAACTAGTGTGTGCGTGTGTGTTTGTGTGCATGCACGTGTATAGACCAAATTAATATATGCATACTACGTGCCAGTTTGGCATTGCTTATTTGGGATGATAAGTGATTTTTTAAAAATTTTGGGAAGCCCAACCCGTTTGGTAAATTATGAGAAAATCACTTATTATTAAAAATTGCTGTGAGAGAAAGCTATAAGGGAAAGCAGCTAATGAGGTGCTTTCATTTTCTGATTATGCAGGAATCAGTTTCGAAGAGGCGTTGAGTTTAATGATTATGCGGGAATTATTTTTCTGATTATGTGGGAATTAGTACCAACAACACTTTTAACAAAAAGTTTACCAAACGCCAAACTGCTTTCTCTCACAGCTGATTTCTCTCACAGCAAATCTGACAGCGATTATTTTCACAGCACAGCAATGCCAAACTGGCCCTACATGACCATTATTAGTAAATAAAAACACAAAGGAATTTAGCTATCTAGATATTTAAATAGGAGAATGCTGTTTGGAACTTCTTATTTCTTTTCATGCGATTTGTCATTCCTCTTATATCTTAAACAATATCTTTACTACATTAAAAACTTTGAATTTTATTTTCCACAATTACTGTAAGACCCGTGAGCTTGGAGAAACAAGAACGGTGAGCAATCAGGGAGGGAAAGGTGAAGTGCCTTAAATGTGTGGGCACTTCTCTTCCTAGTACGAGGCTTTTTGGGAGCTCACTGGCTTAGGATTCCTTGGAACTCCGAAGTTAAGCGAGTTTGAGCTAGAGCAATCTCAGGATGGGTGATCCACTGGGAAGTTGCTCGTGAGCTCCCAGAAACAAAACCGTGAAGGCGAGACCCAAAGCAGACAATATCATGCTAGAGGAGTCGGGTCGTGACAATTACCCTATACAAAATGAAGAAGATGCCTATATTTATGCATGGGACATGCAAGATCATCTGAAACTGAAATCAAATTAAACCTAGGTAACACAAAATTAAAACAAATTAAAGAGTAACATTAATTAAGCCTTCAGAAGGCACTGACTTGGTAAGATGCTGATGCTGCGCCAAATGTGAACCCTGGAAAAAGAGTATCGAAATCGGTCCTGTTGAGAGTTTCACAAACAACGGGTGGATCCGTCCTGGCAGTATTGGTATTTGCCAATGCAAAGCCAAGGATAAGCAGAAACACTCACAAGAGCAAAGAGCGGAATTGCAATGCCTAACTGAGTGGAGGGTCTTTTTCCTTTCTTTTTCCTTTCCCCATCAATATGTGCCAGCAGCACCACTCCCCACCCTTCTAACCCTAACTCTAGTCGCACACCCAGCCCACACCCACTAGACCCAACCTCCACCGTCCCACCACCCTAGCCACACACCCACCCGGAACCCAACCCAGATCTTGTCTTCCATTCTCTGTGGATCAGTGATGCTTAATTAGGAATCAATGATTTGTTGAAGTGTTGGCTCAATGCATGCAATTGACTTCTGCTAACTAATTTAGATCGCCTCCTTTGTGCAATCTCCACAAGTTACATATAACCTAACGGCGAGCAGGGATTTCCATGAGAGAGCTATATATTTTTTGAGCAAGAGAAACATATCAATCGTGGACATTACATAGATTGAAATTTACACTGTTAAATTATTATTTTTCTTTCATAAGAAATATGACAGGCAAAGGCTATCATGACTTACATTTTTTAACAAAAGTAAATTGTTATTAAAATTTACAACACTGTTAAATTAAATTATTATTATTATTCTTCTAAGTGTGTGGTAATCGGTAATCATCTTTGTAAATGAACACAAGTACGCAATAGTCTAAGAAAGATTGTGGACTAAAAGGATACATACATCAAGGTATTAAGTGTCTGTTTGGCATTTACTTATTTGGGGTAATAAGTGATATTTTAAAAAAATTTGAAGCCCAACCCATTTGGTAATAAATATAAAAATCTGACAGCGATTATTTTACAGCCCTAAGTCTTTCTAAATACATCCATGTTCTTTTGTCCTTTGTCGAACAACCATTAATTACTATACCATATATAAAGCTTTCATATATATATATATATATATATATCATCCGGATGTCAGCACGTTATTACCGTGCGAACACTATAGTAAACAGAGAGGAAAACAGTGAGGGGTAGTACAAAATACACCACGTCCGCACAATAAGAACATCTAGATGTCCGCATAGGAGAATTTCTGTATATTATATATATATATATATATATATATATATATAGAGAGAGAGAGAGAGAGAGAGAGATTTCATTGAGGGATCTTTCAAATAAGTTTATTTGAGGGACACCCTTATAAGGCACACTCTGCATTTAATTTCACTAATCCAAAATGTCTATTTTGTAGATTTCATTTCAAAGATAATCTCTACAAAAACATCATTTGAATCTGATATTATTCAATCACTAAATTAAATTATTTAAATTTATGTACTTTCTTGAAGCACCCTATTCAATTTTTTGTTTCTCTTAATTAGATGCTCTAATGATTTTCAATTTGCATTAGTTTTTGTAAGAACGATTTGAATGAAGATGTGAAAAATAAATGATTTGGATCATTGAATTTTTATTTTTATTTTGTGAGGAACCATAAATGGTGTCCCTCGATAAAAGGAGACTATATGTTTAATAAGTCCGACGTCGTTACCTTTCTATATAATCTTTAAGATTAGGAGAAGGGTCTTGGTATTATTTTTTGTTGTGTTGTTACCATGTTATGTCATTCCACTCCATTCTCTGTCCTATTTAAGTAGGTGTTTGGAAATTACTAGTGATTTAGTTGATATTGTTATAGGGAGCTAATTTCTCAACTCATCTTTTGTCCACTTACACTCCATGGTATGTTATAGTAAAAAGTGTTAAAAAAACAAAAGGGAGTGAAAGTGGACAAAAAATGAGTGGGAAAATCAGCACATTTGTTATATATTTTCCAGGAAAAGAAAGAAAATAACACATATTGGGTCACGTGTGACTGTTGAAATTTGACACGTTGGCAAACCTACGTTGATATAGACCCTGAAAGAAGTTGATATTTCACCAAAAGCCAAAGAAAGTGAAGCATTTTGGCTCACCATTTTAACGCAATGTGTACATTCACCGCCATTCTCAATACTTAACACACGTCCATAACCATAACCATGGTTCTATAAATACAAAGCAAAAGTTAACTATGGTTAATATTTGATATGTGTCTATATACATAACCATAATTCTATAAATACAAAACAAAATACCTCTACACATGTCAGCCACACCCGCACCCGCTTACACGGCTACGCCCCACCTATCCACCCAACCCCAAGCCCCGATAAAGATATAATGGGATTCCACTATGTGATCCCAGCTTTGGAGAGGGATATAACTTTATGGCATCTCTGTGTGACGTCAAAAACCTAAAGAGGGGGAGGGTGGGGCTAAAGGAAAAATAGAATACATTCAGATTCTTTCTATGGCTTTCGACTCCAAGAGAGGGTTATTTTATTTTATTTTAATTCAAAAGTACATTTATGCTGCACCAATCTTTATGTACTCAGAATTTTCTTTCTTACCGATGAAATTAAAAATAATAATGAATTACTCGTTTTTTAGTTACATTTGGTTTCGAACAGGGATGCTATGGGGGAGGGGAAACACCACGGTACTGGGGAAGCCACCACCAAGAAGGGATAGGGTTGGGCTCCGTGTAGTTTGGTTAGGAAAAATCAGTTTGTAACTTATGTTTTTGGATCAAAATATTAATGGTGTAAATAATATAAATATAAAACAACAAAATAAACCAAACTGCAATAAAGACAATATTACGATAAAAGAAACGTAACATGACTTATTGAGTAGTTAGAAGTTTGTGCATTGAGAATGTCATAAAAACATAATTCCGTTCATTTTAAGTGCTTAAAGTTCAATGGACGTCGATCTCTCATGATTCAACTATCTATATAATACAAGCATCCAGCATCTAATCATTGATCTCTGGTGAACTTGGATGTGCTTCTCCTTCAAACAAGATATAATAAAAATATGTAGTTTTGTTTTTGGAGTTATTTACACTAACACCCCTGAGTTTTGTCAAATTTTTAATATGTTTTTATATGTTTTTGGAGTTATGGGGTTAAGTGAAACCATTTTGAAACATGAGAGAGTGTTTGTGCAATTTTTAGGACGTCAAGGTATTATGTGAAAACACGAAAAAAAAAACTTAAGCGCTTTTAGTGTAAATAACCTTTTGTTTTTATACGTTGGTTGTTAATATATATCTTTTGACTAGCTGTGCAAAAATGAAAAAATAATTTAATTATTTCAGGGTTGGTGCCTTAAGAAAATTTCCCCAACACCCAGCCTTTAATAAAAAATAATAACAATGAATTATTATTCATAACAAATGGAAATCGGAGCCTATTCCCAAACCAAATGATCCCATCACTACAGAGTCAACAACACATGCAAAACAATCGAAAACCTTTGTTTATAAAGCCTTTTGAAAAACTGGAGTCTTTCGATGTGGGACCAAAAACAGAGCATTTACGTTCAACTCTAACATAGTTCAGTTTTGAGCCAAAACCGTCCACTAAACTGAAAGCCTAGCCTAGGTGGAGGAAATTTTGGCACCCACGCACTGAAAGGATAGGTATCAGTTTTCGAGATGGCAAGCTAGATCCGAGACAGAGATGGGAAGGTGGTTTGACTGCTCCAAATCTCCATATCTCGAGATTGAAGAGAACAACGAGAGGAAGGAATAGAAAGCGCGGGACAGACAGAGACAGAGAGAACGAGAGGCAGGGACATAAGAGAACGAGAGAGCGACACAGACAAGCTAAGGGAGAAAGTGGAACGATAGAAGAAGCAAACAAGCATTAAATACAATTATAATACAATTATATCACAAGCATAACATGCCTCTCATGGGCACCCCAACCTAACCGCCCACCTGTGCAGTCCCATACCCACACGTATGTATGTCGTCTCACGGGTACCCCCCAAAGTCATTAGACAACCAAGAAACCTTGTGTTCCACTATGTGATTCCAGCTTTGGTGAGGAAAATTAACTTTTATTGAATTGCCTCTTCAAACCAAAAGAGGGGTGATAAATCCATAAATGTACTCATTTATGTACTTTTTATACTTAGGTTTTGTAGGAGAATTGGATTTAAAAAGGGATTATTACGTTACTTTCCTGATTTTCAGCTTTTCTGCGCTCTTAGAAGGTTTTTAACGCAAAATCAACTTTTCAGAAGAATTTTGTGCAAAGCTAATTGGAGATGAAAGCTAACATCTTGAAGTTAAATCTATGATTTTTCTAGAATTTTATACCAAGCCAATTGGTATAATATTACAAGTAAAGTTAGCCCACGTGTAGACATGACAGTTTCGTACATGTTGCTTGAATGCGAAGAAACGGAAGCCTTCCTGAATTTTGCAAGCTACATGCTATATATAGTTGGCAAGATAAGAGATTAATGGGTCGTTTGATACGGCGGACTGTCATGGACTAGACTAAATCCTGGGACTATCTTGGATTAGCTCGGATTGGCCTAAGCTGGATTAAGTACCGACCTACGTTTGGTGCTGCATTTGACTAAGAAGCTGGATTGTAAAAATAGTGAAGACCTATGTTTGGTGCTGTGTCGGACTAAAAAATAATTATTTGAATATTTAAAAATAATAATTTTTAAATAATTAAATGTAAGTTTTTTTGTTACTATAATTACCAAATTAACATGTACATTTATTTTCCTCCAAACCAAAGGCTTTTTGTTTGTTGTTAAAGTTATCAATTTCATTGAGTTTATGCATAATTGAGTCTTTATTTGTATGCAAACACAAAAAATTTGATTAATGTATCAACAACAACCAGCTACCTCAATTCATACTTCAAGAATTTCAAGAGATGCATATATGCAAAACTTAGAATTTACAAGTACGTGTCAATGTCAGAATTTCTTCATAAATACAAAGTTAGAAATTCTTCCTATATGCCAATGTAACACCCCGACCACATTTAATCATTTAATTCAATTTAATCTTATTGTGAAATTACAAATTTGCCTTTGGGGGTAGGGTCACTTTAGCCACTTTTTAATCTGGAAGGATTTTGGGGAATTGAATGGCACCATTGAGTAGAGCTAGCTCTCACGAGTCCGTAGACATGTAATGGGCCCAAATCAGAGTTGTAACGAGTCCGTAAAGGTCTGAAAACCGAAAGCACGTAAAGGAAATTTTAAAAATTGTTGAAAAACCCTAAATACTCAGCCCTCTCTCTCTCTCTCTCTCTCTCTCTCATATTCCTGTCTCCTTGGTATATCAATTACCTTCGCTCTCTCTCTCTCTCTCTCTCTCTCTCTCTCTCTCTCTTCCCCCTACGATTCCAGATTTCCCTCTCTCACTCGATTCTAGGTATTGTTTTTAATTTTTTTGGTTCGGTATAATTTAGGGTTAAATTATTTTGTTATTTATTTTGGGTGGTTTTTCTGATTTGGCACTTTGGATTCTGTTAGGGTTTCTCTATCCTTAATTAGAATATTTGAGGATTGATTAAAGGCATATGCATGGGGAAGAAGAGAAAGTCAAAGGCCATCGGCCTCGACGACAGTGAAGCGACCTAGTGTTTTCCTTTCTGGCTCACCAGTATTGTTTGTGAAGAAGTAGATGGCGTTATGAGGTTGTATATCGATTACAAGAAACTGAATAAGGTACAGTGCGTATGTGACGTCCCCGACCTAAAAATAAAAACAAAATAAATAAAAATAATAAAATAAAATGAATGAAGTAATTTGGGTAATTAAAATGAATTAAAAAGAAATTAAATAATAAAATTGGAATTAAATAAGAATATATTAATTAAGGGGCTTTTTGGTCAACTTTATTTTCGGGACGGAATTTGGCGAAACGAGTTGCGCCATTGTGTCTGGCTTGTCGAAACGAGTTCGTTGACGGGCGGCACATCTCGATACGAACTCTAAAACTCAAAGGGCATTTTGGTAATTTGTGAAAATAAATAAAACATTATAAAAACACCCCCAAGGCCCAATCAGCGACTTTCTCTCTCTTCTCTCCTGGTTTCTCTCTTTCTTTCTCCTCATAACCGCGCCTCACTCTCTCTCTCTCTCTTTGATTCCTAGTGCACACGGCACGGCTACGCACGGGACCACCTGGGATCGAAGCCCCGTCGTCTCCCGATCCTATCCCACCCAAGATCATCGGCTGGAGCTCCGGCGTTGAGCAGCGGCGAGCTCTGCAACTTCCGGCAATTTCGCCATTGAAGCCGATGACTTCTCCGGCGGTTTTAGACGTCGGCTCCACCCGAATCAGGTAGCCCTCCTTCTCCTCTCTCTCTTTTGGGGTGTGCGCGACAAAGTTTGGGCGGCTACGCCGCCGATCTGAGCAACACAGATCCGGCCAAAACCCTTGGTGGTTTGGCCGTGATCTGGCGGTGATGCCAGCCGGTTCTCCGCCGGTTCTCACCGATTCTGAGCTCTTGGGGGTGGGCTAATTCAAATGGTATAGGGTTTGGCTCGAGATTGGTTGAATTTGTGCTGGTCGATTTTTGATCAAGGCACCCACCACCCACAGTGGCGCTTGGTGGTGGTGTGGTGCGGTTCTATGTTCCTACACGGTCTTCGTGTCGTTGTGAACACGTACGTATGCTCGATTTGCGAATCGAACATCGTTTGAACCTCGAACCAATATACGCCTATTGTGCGTTGTGTGGGTTCGATGTGTTCGAGCCGTTGGATCGAATCCGATCTCACGTATGTGGTTTCTCGTATTTCTAGGATCATATAGGAATTGACAGATCATGGATCGGAGCCCCGGATGCTCTAGATCATTGACTTAAAGTTTAGGTTAAATCGTTACCGTCCGATCGAGACCAAACTTTCAGGACAAGTTGTTTAGGTCGTGTTGAACCTGTAGGAACTTTCAGATCTAAGTTTGGAGGTCGTGGGCCCAGTGAGCCCGGTTTGACCGGTTTGACCAAATTGACCAGGTTTGACCGAGGGTCTCCTAAGGTCGCCTTGCTATGTAGTTGACGTTGTTGGACTTCTAGGAATGTCCGGAACCTTTTGGAGGTATTGGGTCCAACGGGCCTGGGTTGACCGAAACAGGGTGTTTGACCGCCGGTTGACCGTGAGTCTTCCGGTTGACTTAGAATCTTTCGTACGACATACGTGCATGTTAAGTCGGGTTTTGGTAGGATTTGAGTTTAAGGTTCTCGTTCGGTTCACGGTACTAATTCAATCCTCGTATCTATCGCTTTAGGTACTGTGACTTTACGTAGGCAACATACGGGACCCTTTAGGGTTATGCAGCGTAGGACTAACGGTGAGTGGACTTTGTTTTCAAACTAGTATGTTTTATATGATTGAATGCAATGCATTTTAAATGAGATTTGATAATGGTTTAAGTCTTGGTTTTGACTTTGATTTGAAGTATTTTAAAAAGGATTTGCAGTTGAGGTTTAGGCTTGATTTGGGTTTCCGGTATTTTTATGTGCTGCCCAAATGATTATATTTTATCATTATTTATACCTTTGGATATTGAATGGGACGTGGTGAACGCCCGGTGGTTTTTGTATTGAAATTGGATTATATAATTGAGCTATTTTAAGCTTGAAATCGTTATACTTTATAAACTATAAATTGAATGGATTATTATACATAAATGGGAATTTAATGATTTTCTTGGATATTATATTCAAAGATTAGTTATATTATGTTTTAATTATATACTTGGGCTTAAGGGGACGTTGGTATCGTCCGGGCAATTTCATGCTCGGTTTTGGAGTTTATATATATATATACTTTACAAATAATACTTATACGTTGATTAAAGGTTTTCAGAAAATGTATATTAATGGTTTAAGAAACGGTGAATTAAACTTGGGTTATATATATATATATATACATATGTAGCTATATATGTATATATATATATACACTTTAGATATTTATTTTGAATCTTGGATTTGAAGATTCATGGTTTTAATGGAATTTATATAATAATTACGTTCATAAACTTCGGGTTTTGAATTGATATGGTTGGCTTGAGTAGTGATTGGGTTTTGAATATGGTTTTAAAGGAATATGACGTTTCATTGATTATGAATTTGATATGCGGTCGTTTGACCCTTGTGACTATTTTGATTATAGAATTATATGTTTGGACGGTAATGTCCTACTTCATTATATATATGTGTTCATATGTTGGATATTGGATTAACGGACTTGTATATGTCCGGTGGTGCGATGTTTTGGGTTGGGTACATTGTGATTGATTATATATATATATATTGATTATCGCGTGGCGATTGATTTGAGGTTTGTGTTGTGGCACCTTGTTATGTACCTCCCCCAGTTCTTATGGATACGGTTCTATGATACGTTTACTGATTATGGTTCGATCTGGTGCATACCTTAATGGGGTGAAGCTGTAGACCCTTAACTGGGTAATTTAGTCTGCGCGCAGGACTTGTCATGGACGTATGGGTATTGATGGTCCATACCCTGCGTGCCAGCGAGCTTAGTCCCATTTGGACGGCTTAACCCTGGGCACGGGGTCTCGAGGAGACTGTACCTGTGTCCAGTTAAATGATCCCCTGTTGGATTGTTTCCCCTAGTACTTGTGTTTGGTGTTGTGGTTATCTTATATCTATACGCGTGTTTTAGTACCTTCGTATTCATATTTCTTTTAGTGAGGATCTTTCCTTGCTTGTCATGCATACGAGCACGTGGTTGTGAGATTGGGAAATAGTACTTGTTTTTACTGTAGTACTTGATGTGTTACGTTTATTGGATTTTGAATCCTGAAACTGATTTCTTATATATATATATATATATGATTTGAACTACAATTGATTTCTATACTGTTGTTGAGTTGGTTTTCTTGACACATATGAGACCTTTGATATTGTAAGGTTGTTTTACCTTATGGGTACTTTATTACATTTTTATGCTTATACATTTAACAAGTTCTTTTGTGTATCTTTTATATACCTATACGTGTTTGATTTGAGAGGTTATGCCTCGGGAAAAGATAAAGGTTGGTGAGCTCGAGAAAAAGGTTTTGACCTGGTAAGTTTTCACCTATTTTAAGATAAGATGGTTTTTAAATCACTAAAGTTATGTAAAGGATTTTCTAATGCATGGTTTGCATTGTTTTTCTAAAAGGTGTATTGTTTTAAGTATGTAAAACTCTGTTTTTTTTTTCCACTCACACTATTTCTGTTTTGCGCCCCCCAGGCCGTAGTCATTGCTTCGTTACTGTTCGGCCGTGCGCTTCTCTTCTCGAGCATCGTTAGAAGGGTAGGACTTGTTGTCTTTGACCCTAAACTTTGTATTCAATTGTTTATTTCCGCTGACTCTTAGATTGCTCTGTTATTGCCCATTAGGGTTGAATTGAATGGCCGGAGGCCTGTTGTGTATTGTATATGCATGCTAGCAGTTGGGACATTCTTATCTGTTGTTTTCTAACAGGTTGAACTTTTGGGATTGTCCTATTTTTAGGGGAGACTGCTCGTTTTTTGGCAGAAGTCTTGGCCCCTTTCTCTTTTGTTTCGGGAAGAGGGAACTTGTTTAGTTTGTGGGCCCGACATTGGGGTAATGTCGGTTAAACCACAGGGTCCGGCTGGTGTTCCAGGGTGGAATTCAGGTCGGGTCCTGTCAACTTGGTATCAGAGCATTAGGTTCAATTTTCTTCGGACTTCGCTTCCATTGTGCACTTTGTTGCGAATGGTTTCCGTGTTTTCCTGTTTTTCTTCTTCAAGCTTCATGCCTCTGAGACGTGGTAGGCGGAGAATTCTTTTTCCTGAGGTTGGAGAGTCTGTTCCACCTCCCCATCCAACTATCGATGAACGTATGGGCGAGAATGAGCTGGAATTATGCCGAGTGCTTGACCAGTTCACTCGAACCGAGGTTACGGCGTTACGTGGGAGACGTAACCCGGAAACTACTGACGTTAAGAGAATTAGAGAATTGGGAACGCGTATGCGTGGTGGTGGTGTGGTGGCGGTTCTGTGTTCCTACACGGTCCTCATGTCGTTGTGAATGCGTACGTATGCTCGGTTTGCGAATCGGACGTCGTTTGAACCCTAAACCAATATACGCCTATTGTGCCTTGTGTGGGTTCGATGTGTTCGAGCCGTTGGATCGAATCCGATCTCACGTATGTGGTTCCTCGTATTTCTAGGATCGTATAGGAATTGACAGATCGTGGATCGGAGCCCCGGATGCTCTAGATCATTGACTTAAAGTTTAGGTTAAACCATTACCGTCCGATCGTGCGATCGTAAGAGATTCGACAGTCCGATCGAGACCAAACTGTCAGGATACGTTGCTTGCCTACTCTCTCTCTCTTTCTTCGAACCTCCGTTTCTCTCTTTTGCTCTCTTCGGATTCAATCTCTCTGTAATTGTGCTTGGGTGATTGCAAATGGCTGTTGCAAGGGTCGACCATGGCGATTTGTGGAAGAACAAGGCACTGTCCGTACAGCTCTAGCTCAAGGAGCGATTCAGAGTGGAGGTGCATCGCCACCTCAGGCTCACCCCATTTCCGACGGTTACTTCTCCTCCACATTCCAGCGCTCTCTCCTCTTCTTAAATGGATAACAAAGGATGACTTCAATATAGGGAGGCTCTGTTATGAACGAGGCAAGTGAATAGATAATACAAATTTTCAAATTTCTGTATAGATAACTTAAGGGAAAATTGGTCCATGAGCAAATTTTAAACCTTACATGTTACATGGCTACCTTACGACTTGCTGTATATGCCTTATACAACTTATGTTTAGCAAGGGAGAGGTTAGAATTCATTGACCATGAAGAAGTGGATCCTATAGAAGCTTGAAGAAGAATTTGAAAGAAAAAGAGAACAATATCGGAGTAGCCTCTAGCCTCTATATGGTCCGTGCATAAGGAATGAGGTTGGTGTTCTTTTTCCCCTTACATGTCAGTTTTTGCAATACCATGAAACATGCTTAAAAACTTTGTGGTGTATGTGCAGATGAGGTTGGTGCTTACACTTGCAGCAGGGTTTTGTCCAGCGAGATTGGCAATGAATGAATCACAAAACCTTAATACCCGATTGGTGCTTAAACCTGCACATACACGGCTAGAAGACTGAAGGTCGTGGAATCGTTGTTCTTGCAGGTGAGGCCTCTAGGTCATACAGTTCCATACACATTGATTCGTTTGGTCAAGAATTGGGAATTGTTATCTTTGTTTGTGGAACAAGTCATTTTTAAGACATGATATCTGGAATTTATCAAAATTGATAGTTAATTGATATCCTTTTTAGTTTCATGAGCCGCTTGATGTGCTCTTTTTCTTCCTAGTAAGACTGAACTAATCTGTAAAACTACTCCCTAATTTTGTTGTTTTCTTCATGTTATCCTTATTTTTATGGTTCCACGGAGTATTGCAATGCTCTCCCCTTGACAGTCAGTATTTCATCCTTGCATCCTTAGATTACATGGCCTTCAGTTTTGTGCCACAAAGTTTGAAGAATAATTTATTTCCTTGCAATTGAATAGATAATACAAATTTTCTGGCATGAGTTATCCTTTTTAGCTTAATTCAAAATTTTCAAATTTCTGAATAGATAACTCATGGGCAATCTCTTGATAAGTTAGTGATTATCCAATAGTTTTTTTATATTATATTTTATTATCTTTATTAACTTTATATAATTGTTGCCTTACGACTTGCTGTATATGCCTTATACAACTTATGTTTAGCAAGGGAGAGGTTAGAATTCATTGACCATGAGGAAGTGGATCCTATAGAAGCTTGAAGAAGAATTTGAGAGAAAAAGAGAACAATGCCGGAGTAGCCTCTAGCCTTTATATGGTCCGTGCAAAAGGAATGAGGTTGGTGTTCTTTTTTCCCTTTGCATGTTAGTTTTTGCAATGCCATGAAACATGCTTAAAAACTTTGTGGTGTATGTGCAGGTAAGGTTGGTGCTTACACTTGCAGCAGGGTTTTGTCCAGCGAGATTGGCAATGGATGAATCACAAGACCTTAATACCCGATTGATACTTAAACCTGCACATACACGGCTAGAAGACTGAAGGTAGTGGAATCATTGTTCTTGCAGGTGAGGCATCTAGGTCATACAGTTCCATACACATTGATTCTTTAGGTCATCAAATTATCAAATTGTGATTGGGTTTACTCATGTTATACTTTGGTAAATACTGTTGCTTGTTGGCCTATTAATATCATGAAATATCAATTTGTCATTTTGTTTCTATGTTTTCTGGATTTAGCTGATTGGGTTTTCTCTACCCTTTTGTGTAACAGATTTGATATTATGTATTTAATAAAACCCTTTGTTACATACTAGATCTTTTTCCTCCAATAAGTGTGCAGCAGCATAACAGGAGAAAAGCCCGACTACTGTGCAAGGATTGAAGAAGGAATACAGCTACAATAAGATACTAAAGGACCTCAAGAAAGAGTTATGTTGTAATGGTACTGTGGTCAAGGATCTTGAGTTAGGCCAGGTTTGTTCCCATCTCTTAGTAAATCAAAATGCATTCTTTTGGTACCATGATTGCAAAGTAGATGCAAGACATGGTGCATTATTTATTTGATAGTCTATGTTGGGCCCCAAGATTGTTGTTGCTAATTTGTTGTGATGAAAAGGGCAGAAAGGAGAATTACTGTTTGAAGAAGAAGCTTGATGGCAATGGAGTAATAGAGTAGCTGAGTATACATAAATTACTATGAAATTTGCTTTTGTGAATTAGGTATACATAAATTACAAATGTATAGCAAGAAAGTTCTTAAGAATTTTGTGTACTTCTGATACTTAGCCATTTTTATAGTATGAACTTTTGATGCAGACCTAACCTTCTGATTTTCCAATCCACTTTTTGCCATATTTCTATACTTAAATTGAAGCTTAGTTGGTCTCTCTGGACAGATTGTTGCTTTCTCAATTAGAATTTCAGTATTAGACTTCTACTTTCAATGCTTTTAGTTTATGTAGATTCTGATTAGGATGCATAATGCCCTTGCATTTTCATTTGCCTAACATGCAATGCCTTAGGTTTTTGTAGATTTTGATTAGGATGCATGATGCCCCTTGCATTTTCATTTGCCTAACATGCAATGCTTTAGGTTTATGTAGATTTTGATTAGGATGGATAATGCCCTTGCATTTTCATTTGCCTAACACTCAAGGCAGACAATACAATTAAGTTTTCCTTCCTTGTTTTAGAACAAATCTTACCAGCTATATTGTTCTTTGCAGTAATGAACCACAGAATAATGTTTAAATCAGTAATTAAAAAATGTTAAAAAGTATAACCATATGAAGGCTAACAAGCTTTCCAAATATTGGTACAAAATTTTACCTCCAGTCCGTCTGCATAGTTCCTTTCAACCCTTGATATCTGATTTTGTGCTTCTATGGTTCTTCTTTCAATCTCATCCTCAAATGATTTCTGCTTCCCTTTCATGTTCTTCAATGAGTTTGTCTAATTGACTAAGGAATAAGGAATTCATATCTTTATCAATTTTCAAACTTTGTATAATTCATATCTTTATTCTTTTCAAACTTTGATAAACGTTTGGGGTACACTGGCTCGGGGCACACTCCATGGCGCATAACACATCCCTGAAAAATTTCGACAATGGAAATGTGAAGCCCAGCGAGAAATAGAAGGGACGGAACGTGATAATCCTGGCGCCTGGATTGTTCGGATCCACACGGGGTACACTGTCGGACGAGGGCTCTGCCAACTTGACATGCACGTCCTTGGGAATGGCGGAGTCGAAAAATGCACGCCATGTTTTGAACTGGGCCTCGGTGGTGACACGGTGCAAATTGGCACGAACCTCTCTTGGGGGACTTGGGAGCCACCCCGCAGGTACAAGGACACTTGCGAGCTTGGTGATCGGCTCCTTCCTTCAGAAGACATGGTCGTTGAGCAGCTGCAAAAATAGCAAAGAAAATGCAAGTTAAAATTCCTAATCTGTGGCTCAAAAAAAAAAAAGACACAGCAGCAGCAAAAAAAAAGAAGAGTATATATAGGAGCAGCCCAAGCAGCTCAAAATGCAGCCCAGGCCCGTGCCTCCTTTGCTTCAGCCCAGCACCTGCTCCAGCCCAATCAACCATCTCCTCCAAGCCAATCGACCATCTCCTCCAAGCCCAGTCGGCGCGCAAGGCCCAGCACATGCTCCAACTCCAGCCCAGCTCGCGCCCTGGCCCATGTCGTGCACTCCAGCACGAGGCCCATGCCACGCCAGCTCCATCACTCCTCCTGGCCCAACTCCAGCATGCTCGGCTCGCTCCAACCTACCCCAGTTCGAGCCCATGTTGCTGCCTCCGTTCGGTGCAAGGCCAACCCTTGCGCACTTGCAGCCACCAGGTCACACCTCACCGCTTGACAGCCAAGACTTGCTAGGCTGGCTCCACACCAACGTGCACTCATGGTGACCTTCAGCATGCCACACATCCTTGCTGCGAAAAATCAAACAAAAGGAAAAAATATATATACATATATTCCAAGTTGAATTACCTTGGGTGCACGGCGAAGGTCCAAATCTCAAGCAAGCTGGAACAATTCTCTCACTGACTAGATCGGAGGAATAGATTTTTTATGTGAAGAAATAATTTGGAGGAGCCCTATATTTATAAGGATCTAAATTCCTTGAATCACAAGGAATCTCAAGCCCGTTTTAATTGGGTATTCAGAAAATTAGCAAGTCAAAGATCTCCTTCACTTAGGAGCCTAAGTCAAAGAAGGAAGCCCAGTGACAGCTGGACAGCCCAACAGTTAATTCACACATTCTCCATGCCACCACGCGCCATGCAGAAGCTAGGGGGCATTTGTGGAAGCAAATTATCTCACCCTAGGTCAAATAATTAAGCCAATCAATTTGGGAATTATTTGACCTAATTGGGAGTCACCAAACCTAATTGGGAGTTACCTAAATTAATTGGGAGGTTATTTGATTCTTGCCTTAATTAGGGATTTGATTTAAATTAAATCCCTAATTACACCAAACTCACCAACCTCACCAACCTCACCAAATCAGGAAGAATAATTCCTTCCCATCTATGGAATTATTCTTCTGAAACCCTAGCCTCCGAAGCCCTCTATAAATAGATGCTTATGCACAAGGGTGAATGTACGTCTAAATTCCTACTGAAACTCTGCAGAAAATATTCCACACAAACCCTAGCCACCTTATTCTTTCTCTCTCTCACACTAGGCTCTGGCCACCACACACGGCTCCGGCCACCAGGTTTTCCTTCAAACACCCAACGTAACTTAGGCATCGGAGGGCCTTTGGCCAATACCCCCCGGGTGTGGTCTTTCACTCCGTGCTATTTTTGCAGGGACCGAGAGAAGAGGAAGAAGACGAAGGAATCTTAGGCGAATATTCTAGTGGGACGAAAATCGTTCCCACACACGTCACTGCAAATGCAATGTCACTACTACATGTGCTCAGACTCACGTAGGAGGAATTTTAGAAGGAATTTAACTGAATGATTATCAAGATGCAATGGCTTTGGTCCAAAAATATGGAAGGCCAGATATTTTCCTTACAATGATGTGCAACTCGGCTTGGGAATAAATAATGGATGAGCTACTACCAGGTCAAATACCACAAGATCGACCAATTCGCTTACAAGAATATTCCGTGCAAAATTTGAAGAGCTCAAGAATGATGTTATAAAAAAAAAGGTGTTTTGGGAAGAGTTGTTGGGTACATGTATGTCATTGAGTTTCAAAAGCGTGGTCTCCCACATGTGCACATGCTTCTCATGTTGGATGAAAATGATAAGCTCAATGGTCTAGATGAATATGACCATATTGTCAAGGCCGAAATGCCGAGAGAAAATGAAGAGCCTGAATTGTATAATGCAGTGTTACGTCATATGAAACATGGTCCATGCGGAATACACAACTCATGGTCGCCCTGTATGAAATGTGGGAGTTGTAAACGAAATTATCCGAAGTCATTTGCACTAACCAACATCATTTGGAATACTAACCTCCCTGCACGCGCTCTTGCGCGTGTGGGAGGTTTTTTTCCTTCATGCGTGCTATGCGTCACTTACAATTTTTCTATTTTTGCAATTGTATTTTTTTAGACGACCGTCTCAAGTGTTTTCTTTTATCGCCCTTATATTTCTAGACGTGCGTCTTAACGGTTTCTTTTTTTCTTTTATCGCCCATAAACTGTTTGGACACACGTCTAGAAATATAAGGGCGATAAAAGAAAACACTTGAGACGGTCATCTAAAAATACAATTGCAAAAATAGAAAAATTGTAAGTCGCAGCGTAGCGAGCATGAAGGAAAAAAGCCTCTCGCACGCGCAAAGCGCTTGCAGGAGGCTAGTACATAATAAAACCGACGTCGTTACCTTTCTATATAATCCTCAGGATTAGGAGAAGGATCTTGGTATTATTTTATGTTGTGTTGTTACCATGTGGTTAAGTCATTCCACTCCAATCCCTGTCCTATTTAAGTAGGCGTTTGGAAATTACTAGTGATTTTGTTGATATTGTTATAGGGAGTTGATTTCTCAACCCATCTTTTGTCCACTTACACTTCATTGTATGTTAAAAGTATTAAAAAACAAAAGGGAGTGTAATTGGACAAAAAGGGAGGGGGAAAATCAGCACCCTTGTTATATATTTTCCATGAAAAGAAAGAAAATAACACATATTGGGTGACGTGTGATCGTTGGGATTTGACACGTTGATATATACCATGAAGGAAGTTGATGTCTCACCCAAAACCAAAGAAAATGAAGCTTTTTCGCTCACCACTTTAACCCAATGTGTACCCTCACCGCCATCCTCAACACTTAACACACGTCCATAACCATAGCCATGATTCCATAAATACAAATCAAAAGTTAACTATGGTTATACCTGTGGACACGTATCAACTATTGAGATTGGTGGTGAAGTACACCTTGAGTTAAAGTGGTGAGCAAAAATGAAATATTTTTGCTCAGTACTTTAACCCAAGGTGTACCCTCAACATCATTCCCAAGCAATTTAACTCAAGGTGTACTCCAATCACATCATTCTCAATGCTTGACACGTATCCATATGCATAACCATAATTTCATAAATACAAAACAAAAGACCTCTACACATATCAGCCACACCTGCACGCACCTACACTGCTACGCCCCCACCTATCCACCCAACCCCAAGCCCTGATAAAGAGATAATGGGATTCCACTTTGTGATCACAGCTTTTGAGAGGAATATAACTTTTATGGAATCTCTGTGTGACTTCAAAAAACCTAAAGAGGGGGGGAGGGTGGGGCTAAAGGGAAAAAGAGAGTACATTCAGATTCTTTCTATGGCTTTCGACTCCAAGAGAGGGTTATTTTATTTTATTTTTTTTCAAAAGTACATTTATGCTGCACCAATCTTTATGTACTCAGAAATTTCTTTCATACCAATGATTTGACAAATTGAATAAACTAAAATGTGGAACGAACTAGTTTGTAAGAGTGCCTATAGTATTTATTCGCTTACCATAATACCATTGTAGATGAAATTAAAAAATAATAATGAATTACTCGATTTTTTGTTACATTGGGTTTCGAACGGGGTGCTATGGGGGGAGGGGGAAACACCATGATACTGGGAAAGACACCACACCAAGAATGGATAGGGTTGGGCTCGGTGTAGTTTGGTTAGGAAAAATCAGTTTGTGACTTATGTTATTGGATCAAAATATTAACGCAGTAAATAATATAAATGTAAAACAACAGAATAAACCAAACTGCAATAAAGACAATATTACAGTAAAAGAAACGTAACACGACTTATTGAGTAGTTAGAAGTTTGTGGATTGAGAATGTCCTAAAGACAGAATTTCGTCCATCTGAGTGCTTGAAGTTCAATAGACGTCGATCTCTCATGATTCAACTATATATATAATACAAGCATCCAGCATCTAATCATTGATCTCTGGTGAACTTGGATGTGCATCTCCTTCAAACAGTATATAATAAAAATATGTCGTTTTGTTTTTGGAGTTATTTACACTAACACCCCCTGAGTTTTGTCAAATTTTTTATATATGTTTTTTATGTCTTTAGAGTTATAGGGTTAAGTGAAACCATTTTGAAACATGAGGGGGTATTTGTGTAATTTTTAGGACCTCAAGAAATTATGTGAAAACACGAAGAAAAAAAACCTTAAGCAGGTTTAGGACCTCAAGGAATTATGTGTAATTTTTATACGTTGGTTGTTAATATGTATATTTTGACTAGCTGTGCAAAAACTGAAAAAATAATTTAATTATTTCAGGGCTGGTGCCTTAAGAAAATTTCCCCAACACCCAACCTTTAATTAAAAATAATAACAATCAAAAATTGAAAACGTCGGTGGAAAAGCGATGTGATTCTAGGTGAAAAACCAACGTCTACTCCACCGACATGCTTTAGATACCCTAACTACGGAGGTGATTCACCATCGTGGTTTAAGACAATCACGTCGCTTTGCTCCCAATAGCGACGTAGTAAGTGTTATACCACGTCGTTTTTGTTAAACGAAAGGACGTGGTATTACTCTTACTGCGTCGATTTCTTTGTGAAAATAGACGTGGTATGCGCCATACTACGTCTATTTGTTTATTGAAAATGGACGTGTGAAGTGTATTTCTAAGACTATTTTAAACCTTCAATTGTCATCGTTCATTTCTCAATTCAGAAATAAGCATTTAATTGTCATTAAACCCTTGAAATGCTCATGGGTTATTTTATTGCTCAAGATCCCAAAGTTTCTCAAGTAAAATGGGAACCCAAATTTCATTCAATGACATCGAAGTAATTACATAGTCTGATACAAAAATCTTACATACATGAGTTTCTCATAACTAAGTACAAAATAGTTTTCCTACAACTAAATGTAATGTTGTCCCAAAATGAAGTTACATGAATTGTTGAAGGTGCTCAATCACTAGAAGCTTCAAAAGGCAAAATAATCAGAACATCCCTTGCTTCTAGTTCCAAAATAAATTGAGATTGAACAAGGAATCTCCACTTTTCTATGTTCTGAAATTGCCAGCACATGTCATCAGCCAAAAAAATAGAAAAGACAGCTCAAAGCATCAAGGTTGCAAGCTGTATCCATCACCTTCTTGTTGCTGGAAATTCATGTGACTTAGCAAAACAACCATTTTAGTAATTTTTCTTTCGTAAATAAAATACAAAATGACAAAATGAGTAGTGCACTTAAAGACTTCACATAGACTCTTTCTTACACTTAGCACAAGGTGAAACAAATTCATACAAAAGTTCTATTAACCTACAAGTCGATTAAGTTCAATTACCTATTGGAAGCACCAATTTAAAGTTGCAGTACGAATAAAGGTCCAGAAGTAAGTTTTTATTGAAGTGTAGGCATATGCAGCTCACCTCAC